>JAECXP010000107.1:1351388-2702777 GCA_018152965.1 Scaptomyza pallida
CCTTGGTTATACACTTTGTACAGTTCTGGTTGTTGTTATTGTTGTTTTTGTTTTTTGTTATGCTACGAATTTGCGAATGCTTGCAGTTTTTGGTTTGTTGCTGTTGCAGCCGCATTTGTCTGTTGTCAAAGTTGAATAAACTCAAGCTTGAGATCTGAAAATCATAGACATGCAGGCAGGCAAATGTTTTATTGCCTTTGGGGTTTGTGGTCAACGTTTTTTTATTTGGCAACAGCTGCCAAACAAGAGCAGAAACCGAAATATATATAGAAACTAAAAATAGACATATTTTTGGTGGCTTATCAGCCAACGTGCGGGGCAACAAGGGGCAATAAAAATGCCTTTGACGGGACAGCAGCTTTGCCATAGATAAGAGAAATGCTGTCAAAAACGCTCTCTCTTTTGTCATTTTCCTATTCAGTTTAGCTTTGTTGTTTGTTTGAATCTCGGTGAAAATGGCGAATTAAAGCACAACAAAAAATATTGCAAATAATTGAAAAAACAATAAGATAAATAACAATAGAAATAGACTTCAAAAGGCAACAATAGTTTGGACCAATATTATTATTTTTTGCTGATCTTATCGCAGTTTGCTGGCATTAACGCCACATTTTCTGATAAGCCACAGTACAACTTGAATAACAGTAAGGGGGAGAGAGAGAGGGAGAGAGAAAGTTAGAAAACTTTAAGCCAAAATAATTAAAACTTCCCCAAAAGTTACGAAAAATTTATAAATAATTGTTCGAAATGCACCAAAAACATGAAAAACTTTTAAATCAGAACAAACCACAGAAAACCACAAAAACAAAGATTTTAATAAACATATTTAGCTCAATTAGAAGAGCTTAAACTTACAAAATGCAATACAAAAATTAATTTTGTTATTCATTTATTAAGAACAAAAGTATAATCCAAGCAAACGCTGCTAATATGTGCATATTCCATGAATAATAAGCTCTTCTGCCTCCAATCTCTAAAGCTATACAAAGAGCATAAATAGAACAAAAAACAACCAGCGAGAAAGATCAAAAGACAATTGTTCAATGGTGACAGCTGAGCTTTGGGGCTCCTGCTTTAGGCTTAAATCCTTGAATGCTTGACTGCATTTGAATGCACAACAGTGAACACACACACACACATACGCATACGCATGCATAGCATTAACCAAAAGTTGTTGGGCACAAACGCTTGGCTACGCTTTTACCACAATTATGTATGTATGTTTGTGTAGTATAACTAGATTAGTTGTGCATGAAGCCTGGTCCAAAGCAACTGTTGTTCGCCCAACCACGGATGCAACTACAATTCTGTCTCTGACCTTTGTTATAAACATTTTCAACGGGCTCCACAGACAGAAAGGGAGAGGACCTCGAGGATGGTACTTTGGGCACAATAAAAATTTAGCATAAATGTGAACAGCAGCAAATTTGCGCATAATAAAAGTTTTAGCTTAGTAAATTAGTAGGAGTTGATAAACAGAGATGGGAACGTTAAACAAATTGAGGAGAACAAATTGTTGGTACTACTATTAGAAATATACTATATGATTTTCTCAAGTGAAATAACCTAAATGAATCTGATTATCTATTAAAAGAAAATAATAGTTCACCAAACTAACTAAATACTTAGAATTTTTTAACAGCAATTTAAAGTTTCTTATTCATTTATTTACAAACTATTAACCTGAACAACTAAACTGGAACTTGTTTTGCTAGCTTAAGAAAGAAATTAAGTGATTCGAGTTGAGACATTTTCTGCTAAAACTTTCGCAATTTATTATAAAATCCAACACTCAAACTAAAAATAAATCCTCAAGACACAAATGTTTAAAATCTAAAATCTTCAATTTACATTAAAAACTTAAAAATATTAAAAATATTAAAAACATTAAATTTATTTAGATAAGTTTTCTTTTGTTAGTTTTTTTTCATCAAACGTTCTACCAGAAAAAGAATTTTTTTTAATTTAAAGTCTTTAAAACAATAGATTTAGGCAAGCCTTCTTGGCAGCCGAGCTTTATTGTAAGCTGATAAACTGATAAGCACATGAAAAAGTTATAAATGTTTTATCATGCGCAACGATTTAATTAAACACTTAAGCGTTTTGGTTTTTGTTTAACCCGCATTCAATTTTCTGATCGCCTCTTTGAACTTGCACACAATTTAATTTGCTCATCAACTTAATTGAATATGGAAAATGCTTGCCACAAGTAGGTGGGGCAAGACGATGAATGAAAGCAGCTTCTTCTCTATCTTCAATCAGTAAGACTGGCAATTGGCGAATAACAAGAAGAACAACAACAAAGTCAACTGAAGTCAAAAAAAAAAAAAACAAGCAAATAATGCAAAAGTTGAAGTTCACATGAAATTTATGTATGAACATATGTATGTATGTGAGGCACTGTGGAAAACTTTTGATAAGGAAATGCGTATTGCCCCATGTGCGAGGGTGTGTGTGGGTGTTCTTGCAACTTGAAAATGTCATTGATAAGGGCAGAAGGATGGCACTTGCCACAACCCACACACACACACGTTTTCAAAACGCAATTCGAATTAAATTTCCATGTCAATGGGTGCCAAACTATTTGCAAATAACACACAAATTGTCCGCGCATCGCATTTCGAAGTTTCCTAATTGAAATTGAAGGGTAAACAAATAGCCAAACACAGAAAGGCAAAAATATCAATTCAATCACGTATGCGTTTGTCAAATTTATACACACATATACATATATGTGAAATTGGGTAACCTATGACCTGTAGCATGAGTAATGAGTGAAGCGGCGAAGAAGCGCGATGCCATTTAAATGAATATGCTTGATTTAATATTCCATTTGGTTGAATGTTCTAACGATATGTTTGGCCATACGAGGAGTTGGCAAAATACTAACATTATGGGAAATATTTCTGACCTTATCTTCAAGTAATAAAATATTTCATTAGGTACGTTTTAGTCTAATTTTCATGTCAATTCAAGTTGTTGCTAAAACCATCGTCTAACTCAAATAAACACTAAAATACATCTTAAAGAATCAAATTCCCCATTTTGATACTACACTAAAATCGCTTATTTCCGCTCTTAAAATAAGCATTTATCCCCTTTGATTACCGTACAGCTGCATAGCTTTGCCATAGCTCACCTTCCATTTGATCATTCACCTGTAATGCAACTTAATTCGTCAAGAAGATATCAAACATCTGGATTCCTTTTTACATAATTGCCAATTGTTTTGGCCGAAATCCTTCAGCATTTGCACTTGCATAACCCAAACATAACGTTACCATGGTAAAACTCGGATGCATAAAATGCCGCAGGCTGTGTTCAAAATGCTTATGATTCGCTTTACACGCTTTACGCGCTTGTTAATTTCAATGCATTATGCAACAATGCAACAGATGCAACAACAACAACAACGACATCGAATATTAGCACCCGTTTAAAGCCGGATGACAACATATTCGACCATACGAGCTGATAGCTTATAATGCCCGTGTGCAGCAGGATAACGGTACACAATTCACACAGCTGACAGTGTGACCACACCACAAATACCCCAAAAACAGTTGAGACCGTTAAATTACTAGTTTTGGATTACAAATCGGTGGAATTTTCTGCAAAAACAGGAATGCGCGTTTAATATTTCGCAAAGGGCATTATTTATAAATAAATGAACTATTTAAGCTGGAAGCTTATTATTTCAAACACACAAAAGAACCATTGACGCTTAAATTCAATAATGGTTTTATTCTAAAAATAATGACCTATTTGTTCTACACTGCGAGAACTTTATATAATCTAGAAAAGTTTTTATATTTAATGTTTCTTCCTAAAGTACGACAAATAAAAGAAATGATTTAATTTTTTGTACCAAAATATAAAAAAAATATTTGTATATATAGTTCTTTTTCAGGCAAAAGAACGAATCTCAAGGTGGAAAAAAAAAACATTGTTATAAGGAAAATATGTAAATATGTAATACAGAGTGGTTTTTGGATAGAATCAATAAAAGAAATTAATTTTCCTATTAGAAAACTTTGTTATAGGGCAGTTAGTTGTATGAAAAATCAAGTATACAACCAAAAAGTTTAAGAAATCTTTGGAAATTTAATGAAAAAGGTCTGAAGACATATTTTTAAGTTAAGCTTAAGCTCTTATCCTTCACCTTTTCATTCACAATATATTTACCATTTTCTGCTGAATTATCGCAACCAATTATTAAGTAAGCCTTGCAACCAGTGCAAGCTAACAAATCAAAATGCAAGCATTGTTTGACACTATGCAACATTTGTGGCATGCGTCTAATCAACCAAACAACTAGTATCAAAAATGCGTCTTGAATCTATGATTCGTAGAGATGTTTGCCGAATGACATTAAAAACTCTTCGTCATGTTGGGATTTTAAGCAAAGTCATCTGTCTGTCATGTTGTATCTAATTTATGCTTTAGTCTGCGCTAAAACCACAAAAAATAAGTGTGAAATTATTAATAGTGGAATTTTTGTGCTACACATCATCCAAGAAAACGAGACAAGTCAAAGTCGAAGATTAATATTTGTTGTATATGTTTTATTACACACACAGAGAAAAAAAAAATAAAAAAAAATTCGCGACCCAGAAGACATCGTTGAGTTATTAAAAATCCACAGATCGATGTTAACTGTTTGCGCAAACGAAGAAAATATAAAAAAAAATACTGAAAAAAGAAGGGAAATTATTGTTGCAAGAAAATATTTCGTATACATATATGTATGTATTATAATTGTATTTCTTTTGTAGCAGTCTTTTACTCTACTTTTTTTTGCTTGCTTTTATTTATTGTTATTATCATTATTATTGTCTTGTCTTGTGTGTACACATCAAAAGGCCGAACAACGCGAAATGTAAACAACTTGAAGGGAGACAGAAAATGGGAACTGTGGAAATTTTTACACAATTTTTCAGGCATTGCATCTGTTGTTTTTTGCCTTCTTTCTCCGTTGCATTCAATGCATTCTGTAAAAATAATCGATTATTGAACAAGAGGAAAAGTTAATTCAAGTTAATGGAAAGTATTTATTCTTTTCCAAGGCCAACAAATATAAAAATCGTTGAAAGAAATGATTGGAAACTACATATCTAGCTTGTGAATTATGAAAAATTAAAGAACCTTTAAAAATAAAATTATTTTCTAATGAATTTCGTTTAGTGTAGAGCTACTAATTATATTATAGGCGTGAAATCTGTTGACTTCGAACAGTTGACAATTGTTTGCATACAAATATATAAACATATAATTATTTCAAATACATATGCACAATTGAAAAAATTAAATGGATTATTTAACGTGTTTGAGCTTTAAGCTATAATGATTTATTGTAAAATATGATTTTAAAACAATCTATTCAAGCTTAATTTATGCAAAGCCTTTGACATTAACAAAATAAACAAGGGTATAAACAATTTTTAAATTTAAAAAACATTTTAAGTTCTCAAAATATGCAAAAAAGCCTAGCTTAAAAGATAATAATGTAAGGTTAGAAAAAAATAATTTTTTTTAAAGGAAAGGTTACTAACAAAGTTCTCAAAATGTAAAACAAACTCAACATCGTTTTAAAAAAAAACCAACCTCAAGACCAAAAAACGCCATCCAAGTATTAAGTATATATCTTCTAATACATCAGCTGATTTGCTTTGTGGTGATATACTCCATCGGCTAGACTTTAGCAATAGATATTAGTAGCTGCTTGTAGATGATGCTGGGCTGCCAAACACACAAAAAAATTTCATACACAACGGGGCACAAACAGAGGCAGATAAATTGAATTAGCACAACGCTAAATGATCACACGGTCTGTTCACTAACAAAAAAATATATATTGAACGGCAACAACAGCGAGAAAAGATGAAGAAAAACAAAAACAAAAAAACATAATAATTTAGTTAGCGATCTTTATTTTTTTTTGCAAGTACATTTTTGTACAGATACAGATACAGCTATAGATATTGATATAGTAGATACAGATAGAGAGATAGATAGAGATATAGCAACAACAAAAACACTAAAGAAAAAAGGTTGGGCGCGAAGTTCCATACATACAAACAAACACACACTCACACACACATACATATACAAATGTGGAACCACTCAGGGGCGGCCAAATCTATTTTTAGCACATTAGATGATAAGATTGTCGAGGCACAAACGCGCAGAACTTTTGCGGTTTTTAGCACTAAAATTTATAAATATATATACATTTTATATACAACAGCATGTTTGTATATTTAATTTTTTTTCATATATATACATATGTGTGTGTGTGTGTGTTGGTTGCTGCACGAGCCAGAAAACAAGTTTGTTTTAGCAATACAATATTGAGTTTTACACCCAGAAAACGGTTAAAAAAAAACTCATTCTTTTTTTTTTGCTGCTCTTCTTTTTATACCCTTCAACCATTAAATGTGTATAAATGGGTATAATAGTTTTGTGCAAATGTATGTAACAGACAGAAGAAAGCATCTTTGACCGCATTAAGTATATATATTCTTGATCATCATCAACAGCCGAGATGATATAGCCAAGTCTGTCTGAACGCGTCGATCTTGGAGACTACAAGAGCAAGCTACTCCAGATTAAGGAACTTAAGAATGGAACTAAGGAACTAAAGCTCGCCCAAGCCCTAGGTAGTAAAAGTTTGTACCGAATTGTTTAGAAAACTTCTGGTTTCCGACATGAATAAAATAATAAACATTTGGCAAAAATTTGATTTAAATCGGTTAAGAATTACGAGATATTTGAGTTTAGAGTTAAGCCATTGTGCAAAAGCCTTAAGTAACGGATTATGGGTATGTCCAAGTTCATATCCCTCGTCTAAAGCCTTCTTACTTGTTTACTGAAAACGCGTTTTGATTTACAGCATCGCTGTACAAAATTATCAACTTGTTTTAGTATACATTTTTACACGTAATCGTTGTTCACTTTTCATTTCAAAAAGATTGCTTTAAATAATAATATAGTAAAAACAAAAATCAAGTTATTTCCACACATTTTAACTTAATTGACCTTTTTTCATAACACAAAAAAAATCCCAATTTACTCTAATAACCCAAATACAAAAGTTGTTTATTTTGAGCACTTGTTATTTTTAGAACAAACATTTAATCCGATTAAGCCCAATACGCGCGAGTATGGGGGCGTTTTGAACTTTAAGGGATTGCTTGTCATTTACGTATGTGGAAATTCAAAATAAGCTTTTCGACTTTTATTCAATGCGCTTAAGATAAATGAAATATTGAAAGTGGTTGGAAATTTGAACGTTCATTATGAAACAATTTCTAACCAATGCCATTGAGCACAAAAAGCAGACCAAAAAAAAACACCTGTTCAACTTAATGTTATAAAGAACTCAATGACAATGACATATGTATATGTATTTGTTTGGCTTGGCTGATTATATAGCAACCATTTATAATTACTTAATATTTGCAGGTAGTAAACAACAACAACAACTACAACATGTTAAAGTCAAAAAAAAAAAAAAAATTTCCACTCGCTGTCACCAAAAATAAACATGTGCAGATTTTTTTGGTTTTTTTTTCATTCGGGAATTCGAATGCTGTAAACACGACGACGATGAATTAATACATAAATATGCATACTAAATATGTACAGTGTATGTGTATGTGTATTTGTATGTTTAGAAAGCATGCCCAAACAAACATTTCAATTTACATATCGTTTAAAACAAGAATGAAACAGAGAAAAAACAAAAAAAAAGCAAAACAGATGTTGAACGTGAGCCAGAAAATAAAATGTTAACCAAATAAATTAAAAAGCCTCGACGACTAAACACACATCTGCCAAAAGCAGGCCCAAAACAGACCTGGATATGAAGTCGACAACAATTAGAGCGAATCCACAGCCACAAACAACATAAGCATAAGCATTATCAAGGTTTCCTTTCATCCATTCATGAAATGCAATGCGTTTAACCTCAAACTTGAGGAGTTCCCTCTGCTTCACTACACAATTGTTGCAGGGCGTTGCGGTTACTACAAACGAACATATGTGTTGTATGTGCTATATGTTGCACGTTGCATATGGGCTAACCAACAAAAAATGTTATTAAAGTTTTGAACTTGAAGTTTTCACACTCATTTTAACAAGAAAGTTTCTCATAAAGTTTTTTAACTTTAAGTTTTAAAGTTTAATTAAGTCTAAAATTACAATTTTGCTTTATTCAATTTATTAACAGCAATTTTAAGACAATTTTCGTATTTTACTTTTCCCATTGCGAATAAATTTTACTCACATTATTCGATGGCCTTGTCCCGTTGCTCTTGGCACGATCAACGCAATTCTTTCTCGCTCTCTCACACTCTTTCTCTCTTTGGCTCTCCCACGTTGCGTTTTACAGTTATGCAGTAAAGCTTTTTGAATTGATTTTCTTTTACATTCGTATTTATTGCACTGTTGTAAATTCTTCTTCTTCTTGATTGTTTAGCACTTGTTCACTTTTGTTGTTGTGGTTTTTTTTTTATTATTTTTTTATCGCGCCGCAATTGATTTTGTTATTGTCGTATGGCATATTCGATTTAGTTGTTTGCTTTAAGTGAAAATTTTTATTTTAAACTACATATTATAAAATATATATACACACACACAAGTACTCGATAAAGGAGAGCGAAAGCATATAGCGGTAAATTGCAACGCAGAAATGAGAGAAGATCTTATATGTATTCGATATATTAATCAGTAATATAAACATACATACAAACAATTATCAATGGGTGCAAAACATTACTATAAAAACCAGCCCTGACCAAGTGAATATATTTATACAGATTTAAAATCTGTCCTCTAGGGACCTTGACCAGTTAGGGATACGTATTACACTTATAAAAAACTAATGCATGGAAATTTTATTTATTTTTTTTTTGACTGAATTCTTGCAACAATAACAACTGTTTTCAGCCCTTAGATAATAATGCTTTTGGTTTTTGCTCCGGGTTCTTTATCAAATATAAAAAAGGTCTGTTATCTGTGTGCATTCTAGTCTCTAGGGTTTCTCTCCTCTAATCTTGTTTTTTTGCCTGAGTGAACGCAATGCATTTTCTTGTATTTTTATATATGTAGGTATGTATGTAGTTTTTCCCAAACGTTTTTCCGCATGCTTTATAATTACACACACAGGCATACAAACTCACATGCACACACACACACACTTGCACATGCACACAAAGATCGTAGCAAGACAGAAAGAGAGCAAGCTAGAGAGTGTGGCGGCAGTAGCGGAGAGTATGATTTTACAAATTTTAAGTACTGAATATTAATTATCACAATTTAGTAGATTTGCAAATATTCTTGCCAACACATTTTGTTGTGTTATTTACGATGCTATTATTATTATTTTATTTTTTTGACGATAATTATTAAGTTATTGCACACACGAACAAACGCGCATTTTAAAATTGTTGCATAAAGATTTTGGATGTGTGTGTTTTTAATACTGTTTTAGGTTTTTGTTTTTTACTTTGCATTTGTTGTTGCTCCAGAAAACAAGAAACACCGAACGATGGCGCACTCTTTCGCCTCGATCCAATCAAAAAATATAATATACATACATACATGCATGCGTACATATGCATGTGTATGTATGCATGTATATATCTCGTTTGAGTATGTGTGCGTGCGCGTTTAACTGCAATCCGCGAAGACCAACTTGTATCGCAGGCGAATAGAATAATACTGAAAGGCGTGGAGCACAACGAATGCTGAGCTGGCCCCAAAATTGCTCTCAACAGTAGAGGAGAGAGAGAGACACACAGTGAGAGTGAGCGCGCAATCACAGACAGCGCAGGCAGATCAAGCAGTACCGTTCGTTGTTGTTGTATGCGTGAGCAACTTTTTAGCCCGCTTCTCACAGATACACATGCATACGCATACATACATATGCAGACAACAGGCATCTGCAGCAAAATTCTATTTTTAAACTTAAATTAATATTGTTCTTTATTTTATCAGCAGCAGCGCGAAAATAAAGCGCCGACGGCGGCTGCTGCGACAGCCACTCTCCATCTCTGTCTCTCGCAGTCTTGCTATGAATATTGCATATGTGTTAGTGGATATGCATGCATATGTGTTTGTGTGTGGGTGTGCAGCTGAAAACCAGAAAACAAATAAATAGTACAACGAAACTAGACGCGCTTGCTGTTGTTGTTGTTGTTTTTTGTTGCTGCTGGCTTAGTTAATGCTAATCAGCGAAGTCAACGACAACGCGTGAGATATCAATGCCTGCCTACTAAGTGACTTTCTGTATGTGTGTGTGTGTGTGTGTGTGTGTGTTTTTGAGCGAAATAAGCGAAAAAGCGAAGCTCAAATGTTCGCTCTGCTCTTTGACTGTATTGTTGTTGCACTTGTTGTCGTTGTTGTTCTTGCCATGGATGCCGTCTGCGCTGCTATCAACGCTTGATAAGAAATGCGTTAATCTTTATTATGCGCGACGTAAGCAGCGCAGTTAAGCTGCATACTTACATACATACATCCATATACGTATTTGTATATGGACATCCATAAATACGCATGTATGCGTGTTTGTGAAGTTTTTCACTTGTTGACATTTCCGCTAAGAATTCGCAATAGGTGAAATGGAATCCAAATCAAATGTGATTTATGCGCATAAAACAAAACATAAACAACAATAGGCAAGAAAAAACAAACCAGCAATAACAACAACAACAACAACTTGTTGATGAGTCAACTGTAAAGCGCTGATGCGACGGTAAGGCAATTCAAATCTATAGAAATTGGAACTGCAGCGCCATCAAAATTCCTGGGCAGAGGACGGCTCAGCTGTTTTATCTTCAACAACAGAATCAAAATGCCGCAAGAATTACTCACACTTAAACACAAACACACACATTCAGATAAAGCGAGAGCGAAACATAAAGGGAGAGACAGCGAGAGGAAAGAGAGAGAGAGAGAGCGTGCTGCAATCGGAGCGTGTATCATGCTCACCGATAGTGAGAGTGATCTGTTGCTTTATCAGTATCGGGCAGTTATTTATAGATCAGCATATGCCTACGAACACCAATAGACCACCAAAAATACAGAATACTAAACTCTAATTTACCCAAAAGTATCTTGAAAGTTGCGTTTTCGATTTGCCTCAACAAGTTACAAATATAATAAATGCATTAACAAGCAAAAGATATTTAGTAAGGCAACACTGGCAAAGAGAAAAGAAAAAGAGAGAGTGCGAATGCAAGAGGTGCACAATTGTTATTGTTGGTGTTCTGAATGATTATGCGGCAGGTTGTTTGTGTGCATGATTTATGTGTACATGTGTGTGTGTGTGTGTCTGTGTGTGGGAGTGATAATGCACAAACACAAAGCAAACAATGCAACTGGCCACTGCCAAACGAGATAAAACTCAAGGTACTATGAAAACAATAAGAAAACGACGCACAACATCACTCATTATGCATATGTGTAACATTTATGCAAGAACATAACGCAAACAACACAAAACTTCAAAGAACTGCTGCAAATGCAAATACAGATTTTCGCAGAACGTGACAAACCTAACAGACGGCAAACTTTTTCATATACATATGTGTGTTTAATATCCGCGATCGCACATCAACATTTATAATTTAAGTTGTTTAATTACATGGTATAATATTCATAGCGTTAAATAGATCTTTGTGATTTGAATGCGAATTTTAGATTCCGTTATTTTAGAATGTCGCACATTTTTTAAACAAGTTGAAACACCGGTGAAATTGTCCGCGAACGCAAGTCACGCGACGACGACCGAAAGAAGCAAACTGGCGGTTAAACTTTGTGCACCGCAAATACTAGATGTAGTTGTATCGATAGTGCGCTTAGCGACGAAAAGTTGCCGGCACATCGATAGCTTGCGCGCAATTTAAACACAAGTGTGACCATGCTATTTACAAGCAAATAAAATACCGCTGCTTTTGAACTTAAACGATGTGATTGTACATATATATATTTGTATATTAACAGATTTTGTGCGCCTTTTACATAAAGATGTTATTTATGGCCTTTAGCATTGGTTGCTCCAAAGGCCCATTAATAAACGTGCCCCAAACTTGCAAAAATTCGCTACGTCTGTGCAAATTCTTTGCACGTAAAGCGCCAACATTAATGTTTTGATCCTTTACATTGACGGATCCATTGAAATTGAAATGATAGTGACTGTGAGTGATATAGACGTTTTGTGTTAGTGATGTTGTTGATTGCTGATCGTTAGACTGAGCGATCGAAAGTCCACTCGACATTGCTAAAACAGTGCCCGAATTTTCATCAGTGCTGTGGAAACTTCCGTCCTCTGAGCCACTGAAACTGCTATTGGATGGAATGCAGGTAAGATCAGTGGCCATGCTTTTGCTATTGATAGCACGAAGCTCCTTTAGTAGCTCCCGGACACGTGTCTGCAAATCATTCAATTGCTCTTTCAGTTCAACGTTTTCTTTTTCAAGTAATGGCGGCTTTTCTTCCAGTTGCTCGGCTATCTGGGGCTCTTTTTGTACAATTTGTATAAAAGGGAAAGTATCCTTGAATATCAGCGTGCTGTGCTTTGTCAACAAATAGCTGTGTACCCTCTGCTCTGTCCACTGAAGGAATTTTAAAAGAAATCCAGTTGTTAAAATAACCAATCCATAGTTAAATATCATATTAAATGCTCGATTGCTAAAGTTATTTTCGCTCGGCTTGTGTTGACAAAACTTGAAATCATCTTTGTTACGGGACATGTTCTAAATAATTCGATTAAAAAAACTTGCTGCTTTTTAAAATTTTAACCTTTTTTAGCTCACCTGTGTAAACCTCTACTTTGTAATCTTGCGAGGAGCCCTTCTTTTCGTTGCCGGCATCCAAATAGCAAAGCATTGACCAAGACATTAAAGCCAAGGCGCACAAAAACGTAAAACTTATGCTTTGAAACATATTACCCCCTGCAAAATTTAGGAAGTGTAAGTGTGTTCAACATGAATATGTTTTTACAACTACAAACACGAGTTTTTTGAATTTTATAAATGACAGACATTAAACAGCTAAGCACTTTTAGTATATATCGTTTCACTTCATTCGGCTTATCGATATATATATATTTCGATAAGTGCACTTGTCGCCGCGCATTGTGATTGGCGCCGCTACAACGTGCTAGAAGCGTATCATATATAAACACATATTAAAATGGAATTAATGGTAGGTTTTTGCAACTATAAACTATTCTTGAGCAAACGAATATAAACAATATATGTGTAGCAAGGCGCTTCGCTGCTTTCAAGGCCAGCCGAGGAGTTTGGAAATGATTCTCTGGTAGAGGAAATGTGGGCGGCAAAAGCACTGGAACATGCCGAGGTCCACTTCAATGTAAGCAATAAAACAAATTTGTTTATTACTAAACTAAAAACACTTTACTCTTAATTCAGCTGCTAACTAGCATTCCGCCCTCGCAGCTACATTTGACGCCCTACGATGATCAAATCTATGCCACCTTCCGTCAAGACTTTCCTGATCTGCAGGTGGCTCGCCTCACAGATGACACACTCAAATCGGCCAGCGAAAAGCTCAAATGGCGTCAATTCGCCGAGAAATTCAATAAAATGGAAGACTACTCGTACGGCACTCTGATGCGTGCCGATGCAAGCAAGGAATTCTCACCGGACAACTCAATATTTGTTTTTCGCGTTCAATTCTTGGCCATTGAGATTGCACGTAATCGCGAAGGCTGCAACGATGAGGTGCACAACCGGCACAAGCCCGCAAAGAAGCCAGAAAGTCAAACCGAAACACAGCCACAATGATATGTTGTCCAATTAATTTAGTTATTTAGTTAATAAAGTGCAGCGGGAAACGGCACTTAAATATTTATGTTTCTTTTGCTTTTGTGAGAAATGTTTATTGCATTTATTTGTTTTTGGGTTTGTATATAGGTTGATATAATATATGTATATTATGTATTAAGCTATAGCTAAGTATTGTCCGCGTAAGGCGCCCTTTTGCTTCACAATCATCTTTGATGCTGCGCCAATCAGTCTTGTGTCGCCTTCATTCTTCCGCCCCTTTCAGAGTCCATTAATGTTGCACATCATCAAAATAAAGGGTATCATTGCATCGATTTGCATTTGACCAACCAGATTGGCAAAGAACAGTTCCTCCGTCAGCTCCGACTCCAGAACGCTTAACGGCAGCAGACTAGCAAACAAAATATTTGCACGCTCCTCGCCACCGCTCTGGCGACGCAATGTGGCAAGTGCATAGAGCTGCACCCGTTTCACATAGGCACGCAGTGAGCGTTCGCGTCGATTTTGCTGCAACAGCAACGGATTGAACAGCAGCACCAGACGCAACAATCCGTACTCCAAATCACTAACATCCTGCAACTGCAACTCCTGTATAAAGTCATGGAGTGTGCGTGTTATTTGTGCCAGCTTTGCAATCTTTCCAGGTTCAATCTTGTCAATGACTGCCACTTGACGCACACTTTGCACCAGTTGACTGATAATCGTTGGCACTTCCAATTGCCGTTGGCACTGGGCAAGGGCGACAGCTAAAAGTGCTGGCCAAGCGCCACGCAACAGCTTCATTTGTGTGTGTGCATCCAGTATTTCGAAGGCGGGCACATTGCGCAGTGTGTGCACCGTTAGGAAGATGATGCGGGCGCCCGTTTCGCATACATAATGCATATTGAGATAGGAGTGCACCAATGTTGGCGGCTGCACATGGAATGCTGTGCATTGAGCTTCGGGTGGGAATAGATCCTGAGCAAAGATTGCCTCGTTGGCAACGAAATCACCACGATTGCAGTACTCGAAGTCTAGCTCCATGTGCTCGACAAGATCAGCATCGACATCCTCAGTGCCACTGTCTTCGGCATCCGATTCGCATTCGGGTTTAATGCTCATTGAGGCAACTGCTGCTGCAGCTGCTCCGGATGCTGCTGCTCCTGTTGTGCCCTGCTGTTCACTTTGATTCCTGTCCAGCTGCTGCTGTATGGGCTGCAGCAATTGCAGCGCCTTATCAATGGCCCGCTTGTCCAGTGAGCTCTGGATCAGACCCACAGTCGCTGGCGTGGGCAATGCTGTGGCATCTGAGGCAGCAGCGGCGGCAGCGGCTGCAGCGGCATTGAAATTTAAATGCTGTGAATTGTTATTGCTGGCACTGTTGGCCAACAGCTGGAGGCAGAGTGAACTGCTATTGTCCATGGAATCATCATCATCGTCATCCAGTTCTGGCTTGGCCAGCTCTGGCGAGTAGCAGTGAGATGTTGCATTGCTGCTTGCAGCCTGTTGTTGTTGTTGCTGTTGCTGTTGTTGTTGTTGTTGCTGCTGCTGCTGCTGCTGTGTGGCAAGCACTGAAAAGCAAAAAAGCAAAGTTAAGTCTTAGTCATCATTGGACTCGTATTATCTACTTACTCAACGTTTGTGTCAGTTCCGCAAATTTTAAGCTCATGGGAAATAGATTTTCGCTTAGGTTAAAGGGTGTTGTTGCCGCATTGCTACCGGGGGGCGTGGCAGCATGCTGAAATAGCGTTGCTGCCGCTGCAACGGATGCATGTTGCTGTTGTTGCTGCTGCTGTTGTTGTTGCTGTTGCTTAACACGCACCTGTTGATAGGTGGATTTGGCAGCCGATGATGAGGAGGCGCCACCCCCTGTGCCCGTCGATCCACCAGAGACGCTGCCCGTTGCACTCGTGACGATGCCATCTTTTCGATCCACAATTGGTTTACGTTCGTGCTGCACGGCTGCAGATGCAGGTTGCAAGTAAAAAAGAGAAAGCAATTAGCGAATGTTTTGCAGCGCATAACGGTTCAATTTGATGTGGTCGAGTTAGCAATGTGTGTGTGTGTGTATAAGTTAGTGTGTGAAATAAGCATGTGTTTGTTGCAAGTGCAGCTAAGCGGGTTGCATGAATAAGCTTAGAATCATGAGCACTTGAATGGCCTAAAAATCAAAGTCTGCAATAGCATGACAAAACGTGTTTTTCCAACATAGTGGCATCACACTTGAATGAACTGCAAACTGCATATGCAGGTGGCAGCCCCATCGGACACATGTAAATTCCAATTAGAAACCAATAGATCAAGTTGAACTGGTTTTGAATGAGCCAACACAAGTGTCATTATTCTATAAAAAGCTGCATGCGTGCGTGCGTGCGTATGTGTTTTAGTGTTAAAATGTGATTGCGTGCGTGCGTATGTGTTTAGGTGCATGGTTATGGTGTGCGTGCAGTTGTTGTTGTTGCTGTTTTTGGGTTTTTTTTGAGACGACGACTTAAACGAAAATTACAATCACTTCGCATGCCGCTGGCCAAACATTTTTGCAGCCGACAGAATTGACACCTGTTGCGATGATGCTTGGTCACCTCACAGTTCATGGCCCCACGGCACTGATAGCCCAACTGTTTTCGTATTGAGCGCTTGAAGAAGCCCTTGCAGCCTTCGCAGCTAATTGCGCCATAGTGACGTCCAGAGGCGCGGTCGCCGCAAACAAGGCACAGCTCCACTCCCGATGAGAGTGTAGCGGCGGCTGCTGCAGCCGAACTTGCTGCATTTCCAGCTGCAACAGCAGCAGCATTACTGATGCTGTTGTTGTTGTTGTTGCTGCCGCTTTGATGACTTAAGCCCATTACACGGGGCTCCGTAACTAAACAAAGAACAAAAAAAGAAGAAGAGAAACCAAAATTAGATCAGCTCAAGTTGAAGCTACAAGTTTCTCTGCGGTGGCTAGCTCACCTTCAATTTTAATGCCGCTGCTTGTATCCATCATGAAGTCCAATTGAAGACTGCAGGCAAGCTGTTGCTTCTTTGTGTGCTGGGTGTTTTTCTTATTAGAACTTGTTTTTTTTTCGTTGCGCTTATGTGTGCGTGTTGGATGCGTGCGTACGTGCGCTGCTTACTTAGGCGCTTAAGAAAACAACGTGTAGTCGCGTTAAAAGCATTGTTTTTGTATTACTTCCAGCTTTACTTATGTTAACTGTACACTTGAAACTTCAAAATGTCTTTTTGAGAATAAAAAAAACCATTAAAAAAAGCTTTTGAGCAGCAGCAAAAATCTTTGACCTTTTCGGTGAATAAGTTTCAGTCGACTGGCAACACCAACGCCAACGAGTGTGACCAGCACCTAGTGAGTGGTAAATTTTAAGACATTAGTCGATTATTACCGATATTATATTCTGACGATATATAGTTATGGGCGCCAATTTAAATATAGTTTCTGTTGCTTCATTTATAAAAATACAATTTATTTTACAATTGAAATTATTAAAAAGGATATTAAAACATACACATTACTTATTTACTTAGGTGTTTTTTTCTGAGAAATTAATTACACTTTGTTAGTTTTTTTTTTGTTTTGTTTTTGGTCTTACAATCGATTAAGCCACAAATAAATAGCTGATTGCAGTGGAAAGAGTTCCAAAAAAATGGAAAACACGAAGCGCTTTTAAACGAGGGAAGCACATGCACACACATATTTAAACTACACACACACATTTGATGTACGACTTCTACAGATCAGCTATTATTACATTATTTATGTTCATCTACAGTCTGCTTTTCTATTATTTATTCTTTAAGCCCATTGCACGTTTTGTGGCACGTCCGAGAAAGATGCCAGTCAAAAAGACCAAGCCCGTCGCGCTCATCAATATCACAAGGAAGAATTTACGGGCCGGCGATGTGACCACCTGTTGCACCAACTGCTGCATATCCTCCGGCGGTTGGGCCAACGCATCATCCGCATTGCGAAACATTTCAATGCGCCGCTCCAGCTTCTCGCGGCAATCCAGCTCCAATGAATTTGGCGTCTCACGCAACAGCGTTCGCAAGCAGCCAAGTTCTAATAAAGCCAAAAACCATTATTAATTTATATTTGAAAGGTATCTTATTCCAAGTACACTTACTTCGGCCATCGCCGCTAACGATTTTGGCACAATAACGCAATAAATCCACGGTGCATGCCGTTTCCAGTATGGGATCAACATGTATATCCGCCTTGGCCTCGGCTATCAGAGTCGCCACCTCCAGTTGGCATTCGCGATTGATGAGCTGCTTGCGCAAGAAAGCAGCCTTAAGGCATTCCTCCACCTCGCCATGCTCATCCGCGTCCATGTGCGCTTTGCATAGCTCCTGGATCTCCGATTTGCAAAAATGCTGCAACACCGGATTCAGTTTATAGTTTAATGCCTGCTCCTGCAATATTTTGATCATTTCCTGGGAACATTGCTCATCAAGTTTGGATTGACGGAATTTTTCCTTAAGGCATTTAATGACCTGCAATAAAACAAATAAAAAAAAATTCAATTTAATAAGAAATAGTTAAGCAAAATATGACTTATAATTGACAAAAGTTGACCATTGTGCTCAGCACACATAACATTTTTAACCTACACTAACTGATTTTCATCATATACTATACTATACAACTTAATTCGTCTACACAGTTGTTGATAGACAAACGTTTTCCAGCGATAACGAAACGTTATAAACGATCGCAATTGGCGTTTATTGTTGACGGGCTCGTCTGCTCTTGCTTTTGCTTCATTTCCTCAGTCCAGTTTAGTTCTCGATGCGCAGACGTGTCGTATACGCAATGTTAGCATTTTGCGGCCTTTTGTTCGCCACTCTTGCCGGCTGGCTATTGATTGCCATGGGCGCTCAAGTGGATGCAGCTGAGCCAATGTCAACGCTGAAAGTCCAACTAGCCGGCGAACAAGGTGCCGTGCGCGGAAATTATGGCCAAACGGCCTGGACGGGTCAAAGTTTTATGCAATTTCGTGGTATTCCCTATGCAGAGGCGCCCATCGGTGATTTACGTTTTCAAGTGAGTTAACAAAAGAAAACAAAAACTATTTTTATATTTTTGGGTGAGAGCTGATAAAGAAGCGCGGCTAATCATAAATTTTCATAAGGCACCGGTTGCACGTTGGCCCTGGATTAAGACACACGATGCTTTGAACTTTGGACAACGTTGCCCAGTGATAACCAATTTGGATGCACAGACACCAGACGCACAGCTCGAGGATTGCCTCAATCTGTGTGTTTACACCAAGAATGTAAGTAAAATTGAACATTTTGTATTAAGATTGTGATTTCTGCGCTTTCTAAACTGCATTCTTAAAGGTTTTTAGTTTGTAGAATTGAATTTTACCTACTTGAGATTTATTTTATGAAAGTTACTTCTATTAACAGACAACTTTATGTACTTGTAAAGCGACTTAGTCATGTTCAAACAAAAGATAAGACATGCATAATTCCAGCTAAAGCAAACAAATCAATGAAAAGAAATCTTTTCGTCATTAAATAAATAAATCTGTTTTAACAGATGTTTTTCAGTGGTTTTCAGATGTTTTAAGCTAGCAAGATATGAGTTGAAGTTTGATTGAAGGTCTCTACGATGTATTAATATGCAGATTTAAAGATAATCTTGTCGGATTTATATATATTATATACTTTTGAAACTCCACATCACATAATTACAGCTCACGGCACGTCAACCGGTTATGTTTTATGTCTATGGCGGTGGCTATTATAATGGCTCCTCGGAAGATCATCCGCCCAACTATCTGCTGGAACGTGATATCGTTTTGGTTGTGCCACATTATCGTGTTGGCGCCTTGGGCTGGCTCTCAACTTTAAGCAAGGAGCTGCCTGGTAATGCACCAATTGCTGATATACTTTTAGCATTGGATTGGGTGCAGAAGCACATTCATGTCTTTGGCGGTGATCCCAGTCGGGTGACCATATTCGGCCAGAGTGCTGGAGCGGGCGTCACGAGCGCTTTACTGTTGAGTCCACGCCGAAGTGAGCAGCATTTTCAGCGTGCAATTGTGCAGTCCGGCTCGATATTCGCCAGTTGGGCCATCACCAAAGATCCAGCTGGACAGGCACAACGCATTTGCCAGGCATTGGGCTGTCAGCAATGTGAGAAGCAGGCAGTGGAACAACTATTGCAATGCGTGCGTAAGGCTTCGGTGCTGGAGTTGCTGCAGGCAACCAAATCGGAGAGTTTTTCGCCATTAATCGGTGATCAGCTGGGTATTCTGCCTGCACAGCCCGATGAGCTGCTTAAGAACTATCAGCGTGGTGTGCCCTTGATGACGGGTTTCACTCAACACGACGGCAGCTTTGTCTTGGCTTGTAAGTAGTACATTTTGGTTGCTAAATATTCTGTAACTTTTTGCTTCTCTTCAAGCGTACTACGACGCCGTCGTGGCTCGCGTATCCAACGTAAGCACATTGAGCGTGCGTCAGTTTTCGCAGGGAATGGTGGACATGGCCAAGGATGGTTCAGGTCTCACAGAACAGTTGCTGTATCGTCTGCTTTATACGCCGCAGCTGTTGAATAGTCACAATCACAGGCAAGCATTACCTGCTTATTTCGATGTAAGTTCTTCAAGTTCAAGTTGTTGGCCTTGGCTTGTACTAAATCGGGTTTTCTAATACAGCTGACAACGACACTGGCCATGAAGTCACCGGTGATAAGTTTAGCCAGCAAGTTTTATACGCGCCAACCAACTGCTCCTGTCTATGTGTACAGTTTTGACTATGAGGGTCAGCATACACGTTTTGGCTATGAATTTGGCAATGCCCATTATCCGTTTAATGGTGGCGCACATCATTCCAATGACAATATATATTTGTTTGCTACACATCGACTGCAGGGTGAGGATACGCTGATGGCTCAGCATATGGTTGAGCTCTGGACATCGTTTGCCATTGATGGTGTGCCCAAGAATCTGAGCGCTTTGGCCAGTGCCAGTGGTCCCTATAATCGTCTTGGCTTGAATATCACAACAAGTGACGATTTGCTACAATCGCTGACGGCAACAATTGATGATCCCAATAATGGACGTTTACAGCGTCCAGACGTGGAATTTTAAGATGGCGAATGGTGAATTTTTTTTTTTTTATATAATTAAGTTTTTTTTTTTTTTTTTTGAAGATTTATAGAAAATAAAATGCAAATAAATATTAGTTGAAACAGATTTATTAAGCTCACCTTGCCATTGAGTTCCTCATTTGGCTGTGCGGTTGCCACAATATTTGAACAGTAGCGATCAATGTTCTTGCCACAGGCACTCTGCAACGATGGATTAAAACGAAAGTCCGTATTCTGTTCAATCATGCGATTGACAACGACCAAATGACAGCGTTGATCGAAATTGGGATCATCTTTGTAGGTCTTAAGACAGTCCAAAAGCTGCACAGATTCCGTATTGGGACAGAATTTGTATACCATCTCCTTGCAGGTGTTCAGCAAGGTGTAATCGGTGCCGCTGTCACCCAGCTCGGATCGTTTAATCATGAAAATGGCATGATGACAAGCCTTGCCCAGACGCGAAGTCTTTTGTATTAAACATTCCAGAGCCTAAAAGCAAAAAACAAATATTTCTTAATACAAATATCTAATATTCAAAATTTTTAAGTTAGTTTGTGTGTGTGCTTGTGTGCGTGTGTGTGTTCTTGGGGATTAATAATGACATGGATGACTTGCATTTTTATTCACCTGACCGGGACCCTTTTGATCGGCACAAAACTGTTTCAATTCACTCTTGCAAGCATTGCCCAACTTGGGATCCAACAATATACTCTCACGCTGTTGATACAGCTGCGATTTGACCTGCTGGCGACAATC
The DNA here is from genome assembly GCA_018152965.1 of Scaptomyza pallida. Taxonomy (NCBI): domain Eukaryota; kingdom Metazoa; phylum Arthropoda; class Insecta; order Diptera; family Drosophilidae; genus Scaptomyza; species Scaptomyza pallida. The sequence goes on from JAECXP010000107.1 coordinate 1,373,034, forward strand.
TTTGGGTATATGATGACTCTGAGCACGTATGGTATCGTTGCGCATGACCTCACTGAGGCAGGCAACCACCTCGTTCTTGGTGGCACTTGCTGCACAGAAGCGCAACACATGCGCTCGGCACGCCTCCTTAAACTTGGTAGTGAAATGATAGCTCTTCAGTGAGATAATCTGAAAGTGTTCAATGGCAGCGCGACATCCTTTGCGTAGATCAGCATCATTTTTGTGCGCAATAAGGCAGTCCATCATGTTGCCTATCAAGGAAAAACAAAGTATTATATAATTGAAACTAAATAAGTGTCCCAAACTCACCATTATCCTTGCCGGCATTTAGAATATCCGAACAATGCTGTTGCATGGCCTCGGTGCATGCAGCCATTATAACCGGATTTAGCTCTATGTTGGCTGCCTCCTCCTCGGTGTATTTGCTAACCACTTGTTTGCACTCGGGCTGCAGTTTTTCCATACGCCCCTGCAGGCACTCCATTTCGCTACCCTTCTCCGTCAGTTCGCCACAGTATTGTGACAAATCGGTAAGGCAATAGTCCTCCACCTCGGGCATTAGATCCACAGAGATGGCACGTTGGCGCATGACGCGCTTAACCTCGCGAAAACAGTCCTTGCGCAACGTTTGCTGATCATCCTCACTGTAGGCCATGCGATGCAGACAGGGTAAGATCATGGGACCACGCTCCGGATCCATTTGCACATCCTGTATATCATCCCATTGTCGTTTGGCACGACAATATTTGACTGCGTCATCGCGACAGTGCTTGTAGAGCTGAGGATCGAGCTTGAAGTCTCGCGCCACAAAGTATTCAATGATGAGCAAAGCCTGTTCACACTCTGGTCGCATCACGGGTGTGCCAATGCGTTCCATTAGGCAGCTCATGACACGCGCCTCACCGCCCTCAACGTCCTTGCAGGCGACATCAACAACTTTTTTACAGGCACGCCGCAGCACGGGATCAACACGCCAATCCTCACCAGCATCGCTCACCTTAATAAGCTGTTCGAGTCCACGTTGGCATTGGGCCGTAACACGACGTTGTGGACGTCGGGCACGCACATGGTACATCAGGCAGTGGATAATTTCGCCACCAGTGCTTGGTAGGCCATTAACCAGCTGCGCCTTGTGCTCGTCCGGACAAAATTTGGTTATGTCATCGGCACAATCGCTGAGCAATTCCGGCGATAGTTGATAATCGGTCATAAGCATGCGTCGATGGTCATCCAGCTCTGTTAGGCATTCGGGTGCTAATTTGGTGCCGTTCTTGGATACTGATTCGAGGCACAGCAGGATTTGGGCCAGTCGCACCTGTTTGTCCTCAGAGACGCCGCGTCGGCAATGGTGCAGCTTTATGTCATCCTTGCACGCCTTGGCCAAGCCATGCGATACACGATAATCGCGTGCCAGTTGCTGATCACGCGTAGTTATTTGTCCTGCACATTGGCTACTGAGCTCTGGATCGCTCTTGTGCCGCACCAGACACTTGTAAGCGGCCGGTGTGCCCATGCGTTCCTGTATTAAAAGTAAAGAATTAGATGGAGTGGATGTTTAATGTTGCCAGCTACTCACTTGTGGACAGAGCGCTGTCAAATCGCGGGAACAAACTCGAAATAGCTCCAGCATGCCTCGTTGTTGCTCAATGGTATTGATGGCCACCTTGCAGCTCATCTCAATGGCTGATTTTTGGTTGCCCGCTTGCGCCACTAGGCATTGCACTGTGCCCAGTTGGGAGAGTAGCGCTGGCAAGTGTTCGACGTTCATGCGTCCACATTTGTGCTGCTCGACGAGAGTGCCGCATGCGGCATAGAAGTCACCGATGCTTGCGTAATCCTTGCCAAGTATCTCATGTGCACGGCGCAACTGTTGCTGGCAGTTATTACCTTGTGGCATCTGCTGACGATGATCTTCTAGGCAGCTCCACAGATCAATTGAGTTGAGGCAGCCAGACAAGTTTGCCTGCTCATCGGCACAGTAGCTGGGCAGAAGCGTGTGCTCCACCCAAGAGTTCGATTGCAATTGACGCTGTTGCAACCAAAGTGCATGCTGGCATGGATCGGGTAAGGCTTCCAGCTGGCTGGAGCTAAAACTCAAGGCGCACTCCAGCATGGCCAAATTGTCGGTGGTCTTTTGATGCGTACAATATTTGCGCAAATCCTGGCAGTCGGCTAAATCAATGATGCTATGCAGTTCCTTATTGTTCACACCAATGTCAATAGAGGCACGACGGAAACGCAGTTTTGATTGGGGGGTGAGGTTGGAGTCATCGCCGGCTGCCACCCACAGCAACGACAACAACAACAGGCATTCGAACTTCATTTTATGATGTAAACTTTGCAAGTTTATTGTTCGGCTATCGGTCTAACATAAACATTCAAAAACACTTTGTGCTCAATTGTTGCAATATTTAAGATTAATTTAGTTACACGTTTGCATAAACAGCACTCGAGTGCAACAAAAAAAATAGAACGAAACAAAAGGCCGGTAGAAAAATGCACCGTTTATGTTCTTGTCATGATAGCGATTGCAATTATTGTTGGATGCCCTAGTTAATTTATATTGTGTGGCATTTAAAATGCTTATATCAGCAATTCCTTGTGCAATTTGCAACTTTATGCTTTATAAATGTTCTTATTTTACTACTGAACTTGTACAACAGCTGCATACCATGACAGTATTAAAAAAATTACCATATTTATCGATTTGATTACTTATCGAATACATAAGACCGGCAACTTGTGACGTCACACTGCGCCTGCATATACTATGCAACGAGTAATAATTTAATAAAACTGGCAAATTTATTAATGCATTTTATTTTCTACAAAGCAACATATATGGTTTACATATTAAACAGTCATTTTAATATTGTCCATTTTTAATTTAAAAGCAGCGATAATTCTTCAGTTCTCTGTGTTTGTTGTTTATTGATGGCCCACAGTTAGAATTCTTACGCCCGGCACTTGGTGATAATCTTAGGCAGAATTGTGTATATTCAATCGAAATATGTCATGAGCGACAAAGAAGCTACCGGCATTGGCCTTCAGCACAAACACTTGAGAATACGAGTGTGGTGGATCCTCATCACACTGTAGGCGACCCAACACATTAATCAGCACACCACCATCGAAAGTTGGCTGGGAGTCGACTGTGGTAATTACACGATTGATTTTTTGGAAACTGAGGCTCTGCACTTTCTCAAGTATTTTTGGCGCTCCTTGTATTTGATGTCCCTCGAAGCTCATAAAGGAGTCTGTTGCACTGTAGAAGTTAACCACATTGCTGCGACTTGCCGGGTCATCAAATAGGGAATAATATTGCTGCACAAAGTTTTTGCCAACTTCGTCGTATTGCGGATTAATTGCCATGTTGTGGATCTTGGAAAATTTGTGTAGTTATGTCCAGCAAATAAATGCCTAGTATATCGATACCTATGTATACAAATGCTACTTGGTAATGTCTTTTTCAGTGACATGTGTTGCTAGAGAAAGCATTAAATACGATATTTATGGGCAATAGTTGTATCGATATTTCTTGTAGGCGGCGATAATATTATTTACAAAGTAAATTACAGGGTATGCAAATTGTAAATCTTTTCGCAGTCAAAATAAAACCACTTGAGATACTATGCCTGTAATATTCGTTTTTGCTTTATTTGTGTCGTCTTGATTTTTCGTTTTGGTTTATTATTTTAGCCGTGTCACAACATACATATATTTATTAATGTATGGTGGGGGTATTGTGTACTATTTTTGACTAATTGGTAACAGTTTGCTTATTTAGATAGCCCATTAATGCCTGCAAACGCTTCTTGATATTCTTTTGGTCGTCCAAAGTGCAACCAAGCAGAACACTTTCAAACTTCTTATCTATTGGCCCGACATCCGCTTCAAGCACACTGCCCAAACGTCCACTGGGATCCATGTTGCTGCTGCAGCAAGCATTTAAATATATCTGGCAACGTTGACGTCCAATAACCGGATCACCCATTTTGATCATTGTGTCGATTAAGGCGTTTATCTGGCTAAGCGAATCCTCCTGTGAACTATCGCGCACAGTACGCACATTCAATTCAACAGTTCCAAGGCGTGCACTGACGCGCTGAATATACAACATGATCTCCTCGCGTTCAGCTGCGGAACAAAAAAGGTCGTTTAGCTATTGTGTTGATTAGATTTAATATAGATTTTACCCTCGCTCATGGTTTGCAGCATTTCGTTGCTTTTGATGAGATCCATGGACATTAAGAGGTAGTCTTTCTTCTCCTGTAAATTCAGCGAATCCTTGCGAAACTTCTCCACGCGTGCATCCAATTGATCCAGTATGGTAACGAATCTGTAAATGGAAACCAATGTGAATATTGTTTTTGTTCAAGACTAAAAAGATATAAATTTGATATTACCGCTCGTTTGCATTAAAAGGTCTACACTCAATATTGTTTATTAGAAGTTGTTGATGATGTTGTGTTGGTGGATAATATGAAAAGAGAGAAGCGTTATTGTTAACGTTATTAGATGTCGGCTTAAAAGTGTTAAGCAATACTTGAGAGACACTCACACAATGCTATTATTATTATTTTTGGTCATTGTGTGGGCGACACTTAAAAAATAAATAAAATACTTTTGAGCTACCACCACTAATATTGAATAAAGCGTCTACATGAATATAAAAACATAATAGTTAATGATATGCCGCATAAGCTAACTAAATATAAAGTAGCAGAGATAACATACAAAAGGCGAGAAATCATAAAATATTTTTTTGTTTTAAGTATTTTTTGTTCTAATAAAGATTTGCTCGGCTGTTGATTTATTTAAAAAGTGTTGTCTAGTAGTTTGTATTTTTGTATGTAGTTTGGAATAACAACCTGTCCAGTGCTCGACTGTCATCGACAAGTCCATAAGAGTTGCCACTGCCACTGGGTAAAGATGAAGAGGATGACGCTCCGGCTGCTGCGGCTGCATCCGCATGCAGGCCGTGCAAATAATCAAAATTCATTGATGATTCCGAATGATAAGCGTGTGAGCTGCTGTCGTTGTTGCTATTTTGTTGATGTTGATGATGATTGTTGTCGTCGTTTTGCTCCTGCATGCCATGCACGAATGGAGCATCAATGTCCATATCCTGCGGCAGATCCAGTGTGCCGAAATAGTCCGCTGCTACTTCTGCTGATTTGATTATGGCACGCAAACTTTTAAATTTAACTAACAACTGTTTGTGGCTCCCGCGCTCGCTCGCAAGCTCTTCGATACAGTTTCAAAGTTTGCGCGATTTCTACGTGGTTTTTGGTTTTTTTTTTTTTTGTGGTAGCCTTTTGACTATATTGGAATGTGTTAAGCTTTATGCGTAGGCGCTTGTTGCTGTTGCTATTATTGTTTATATGATAGCTTGCACACATACATATACACACTTAAATACCCTCACTCAACAGCTGCAATAAGAAACAGAACAAAAAGAGAATGTTGATTTAGTCATTAATTACCTATCGACTTGTGAGTTGTTGGTGTTGTTGTTGTTATTATATGCGCTTGTCCAGTTGCCTGGATGCGCATAGAGTTCATCAACATTGTATTCTTCTTCATTATAGTCGCTCTCGTAATTGGTACTGGGATGAGACGGTTCTTGGTCATCACACCGTCGACGTTTCCGAAAAATGCTCAGTAAATTCTCAAACATTGTACTTATTTCATACGTACACACACACAAAGAGAGAGAGACACACACTCTTCTCGTAAACAACAAAATTGGCACTAATTTTTTTATATGCTTCGAAATCAATTGTTTGTTTGAAGACGATGTCTGTAGATGTTTCCAGCAATTTCTGTTCGCTGTACAAGTGTCGATTTTTGGTCAAGAATAGTGACAGCAAACAAAATTACCTGTGGCAGCCGTAGCTGATGTCAAGTAAACTAGTTAAATTGTAATTGATTTTGACTTTTATTAGAATATTTCCTTTAATTTTTGTTTTGTTTCATTCGTTGAACTTGTATGTTGGCATGTGATACAAACAAAGTTGCGCTATAGTCTTTGCTACAGCGATCTATTTATTTGCGTTATATTTGTTGTTCTTCTTTTCTATGTTATTTAGTTGCTTGATTTATATTTTATTAACAAAATTCGTGTAAACAGCGGCCATTGGCCATTTAGTAGCAGTGTGACCCTATGAAAAACATTTTCGGTATTTTATGGCATGACATCACGACAAGGTTAAACGATGATTTTGCTCTTACGATAGACATTTATTTACGATTAATATATGTACCGATACGGTCACTCTTTTGTGATATCTATCAAAATCGATTGTACTATTACTAATGGCGCGGAAAATTTAAATCACGCACACACAACGCTGTGCGGGACCATTGGCAGGTCTTGGATATCACGTCGAAAAAGTAGTAAAACGGGCACTGTTGCAACGTTGCATGACCTTTGACACAATAAATAAAGAAGTCACAGCGCTGCATGTGCGGATAAAGATGCTGTCCATAGGCTGGGCAATGTAAAAGCTCATTGCTAATTTCACTTGGAGGCAACACAGGTGCTGTATTCTGTTCGAGCGTACATTTTGCTCGCTCCGGCAAATCACATTTGGCTGTCACTGCATTCCAATGCAACTCCCGGCTACACTCTTGCAATATTGCCTGTCCATAATAGCAAATATAGTAATTATTACAGCTGCTTGAGCTGCCAACATAAACTATGCGATCGTTGGCCCCCGCCTGCGGCGCTAACGTAGCACAATAGGTAACCGCATCCGTGACCATGTTGTTCAACTCATTGTCATCGCTGGGTGGTGGACTATTAGGGTTGCCATTACCGGTGCCGTTATTACATCTTACATGATCAGCCGTATCGCAAATTCGATTATCCTTGTTGTAAAACATGTTCGATGGACATGAAGCTAGCACAGCGTCACCATTATCCTGGCACAAATAGAACAAACGACAGTCATCTGGATGCTCTACAAAACTTCCGCTTGCATGATTCGTACACAAACCAACCGAGCTCTGGCGTATTGTGACAGAATTTGTTGGCTTACGCATCCATTGCATATGTGATTCGACCAATATGCACCCTAGCAGCATTGGCAGTAAGTAGAAACCTGAAATCAAAAGCACTTATTAGCGTTTTAAAGTATTGCAAAAATTTGCAGGATCAACCTACATAAATGTTGAATATTGTTAGCCATTTTTCAATGTATGTCAGACTTCAGTAAAGCGCAATTTTATTCTAATTTCGTAATGCGCAAAGAACTTGGCATATATGCCAAGACAGCATAGTGGCCTACAATATCAGAAAATTAACATTTTTCAATTGCGTGTCAACGTATCGATAAGGCCTTCAACCAAAACAATTGCTGCCGGCATTTTTTTCTGCACTACTTTTTTCTTCAGACACAATCGATCGACATTTTGATTCCAAAATTAACATTCCCCAGTCACATCTCCAGCTGGAATGAAACGAAACGTGTTATTAACTTTACAATGTCGATCTAAAAAAAGTCTTCTACTTAAGATTAGCTACAAGCAGATTGTGCACGCGACAATTAAAAACCCAAATTAATTATGTTATGTTCATTGATAAATGAGGCAAAGAAAGACATAAAAGCAACCGTAAATGTCCTTGACTAGACAGCTACCATATCGGTCAAAAGTGTTGCACATCTTTTTTTAGCTGGCCCACTTCTCGAATTGCTGAAAGTTTCTTGTCGTTGCCAGCACGTTTTACCATGATTCAACATCCCGCTTTGATAAAACTTAAAAATGTGGCCTTGATCACAGGCCGTCATGATAGGTGTACTTGCAATTTAATAATTGATTGTGTAATTCCCAAAGATTTCTGGAGCTGTTATCCAAACAGTCTCGGTAAATAAGATAGTCAATGTTACAGGTTGTTGGAAATTATCTTTCAACTTTTTTAATTTGTAGAAACAGAAGATATAAGGTAATCAGCTTATAGATAAGAAATATCCAAAGGTACCACGTAAAGATAAATTCGTCATTAGCAAAAAAATACTAAGAGCAAAAAGAATTTTAGTTAACCATAAAAACTGCATTGTTACAAGTAAGAAATAATAATAAAGATCAATATGTAAAAAATCACAAGAGTAATTTCATATATTTCTTAAATTAAAATTGTTGATAAGTAAAATAATGTTAGTTTAGTAGTCGTTGGGGATTGTAGCACTTGGCACGACTGATCGCCACACAAGAACGCTTTTCATAGTCCCAGCCATAAAAGAATGGACATTGCTGCAGCATTAAATATCCATTGCGGCAATAGTAGAAATAATTGCAGTTATCCGGATGCGGATAAATATCAACCGTGTGTAGTTTACACTGTTCCCGCACACTTATGCTGGATCTCTGTAATGAAAAAATGTGTATTTACTTTAAGGATATATAAATGAATATTACGTATACATACCATACAGTTAACTATTTCAGATTTATCACATTTGCCGGTTTTGGCATTGAAATGCAACATGGAGGCACAAGTCATTGCTAATGGCTTACCATGATAGCATATAAAATACTCTGTACAGGATTTGTCATGGGCAAGTAGAACAATTAAGTTATAACTATCCGTTTGGGGACAATCTTTAGCCACAATGGTAACAACTTTATTGATTAAAGTAGAGTCCACTATAGGAAGTTCTGTCACCGATTCGATGATCACGCTGGGAGCTGTTGAGCTGATTATGGTAAAGTTAACTGTTTCCGTAACTGTATCGGTAACAATCTGCTCTTCTGTTACTGAGTTCGTAGCTGACTCCGTAACTGAACCCGTAACTGAAGCCGTTACTGTTTCCTGTTGTGTCTGCAGCGGCAATCCAGTGCGACAGTCCACATCTTTCATGGGCTCACACATTGCCAGCTGTGCGTTAAAATAATCATTCTCCTCGGGACATTCACCTTCAAATGAATCCTCACCGCTGCAAAAGATGTAGTGCGTGCAGCTTTTATTTGAGGCAACAAAGTTGTCAGTGTTGCCAACACTGTTGCACTCCTCAAAGATATCGCCTAAAGAACGTTGCCAGATGCAAGAAACTATTATCAGCAGCAGTAGCTGTTGAATATTACACTTTATATCCAGCATGATGCTCTCTCAGTTGCTGTCAATGTTCAACTAAATAGCTTGCCATTGATACAGTATCGTTTTTAAACGACTTTACTACTCCGCTGGCTTATCATCAAATATTAAAAAGCATGTCATGCAAAACTCCACATGCTGATTGTCAAACTTTATTTGTTACTTCTTCGTCTTAATGATAAGGGCTTGTGCCAGTGCATTTACCCAGTGACTCATCAAAATGAGAATTCTGCGGGCATTGTTGCAAAAGTAAATAGCCCGAAATGCATTGATAAAAATAGTTTGAATTTGCCGGATAAGGATAGACACCATCTTCAAACTTGCGACAGATAATCCGATCAGTACCGCTGCTGATTGTGGTTCTGGTGGTGGTGGTGGTTGGAGCGGTGTAGCTTGTAGTTAATATTGTGCTTGTTGGTCGGGGATCTGTTTGTGGCCCTCCTACAGTAACCACTGTGGTGCTGATCGGCGTAGTAGCTGGTGGTGCTTGTGTTGATGCTTCGGTTTCATTTGAACCATAGCAGCTAATTGCCTCAGTGCATTCATCATTGCAGTAAAAGGAATCGTCACCATTACAATAAACATATTCACTGCATTCGGGATTTGGATTCGGTATACGATCTATGATGACACCCTCGCATTCATTTAGGAACGCCGCGTGACTTAGCCGCACCCAGCAGCCAATTACTAAAAGTAGCCTCAACATAAATAAACTGTACCGAAAGACACGAATAGAAGTCGGCTTTATATAGGCGTGTTGCTCTCATGTGCTCTGATAAGGTGATTAGTTCATATTTATTAATGTTATTAAATACATTTTCTGACACAACAATACAAGTCTTAATTAAAAATGTGATGTTCTTTTAGCGCCGCTACCTTCTCTTACAATTCGGAATGTCAGCTACGTATCCACTGCAAGTGCCATTGGGCTCATGAAAGGCATAACCATTTGGACACTCTTCCACAACGAGAAAACCATTCAGGCAATGCCAGTAATAGTTGCAATTATCGGGATATGTATACTTCTGGGTTACACCATGACGACACAATGAGTGCACATCTGCTGATACTGTGGTTGATGTATCTGTGGTGCTGCTACTATCTGTGGTCACTTCAATTGATGCGGTTGTAGCTTCATCACAAGTGTATGCAAAATCACAACTGTTTTCGTCATCACAAAACTGTGAATTTTCACCAGCGCAATAAATTAAACTATGATTATTACAGTTGGGTCGCGTATGGTTTATAAATGTTTCACTTTGTACGCCATTGCACTCAGGAAATTCCTGTGCATTGCAGTAGTAATTTTCATCACACAAATTTTGCTGATCACAAAACTGTGAATTTGCACCATTGCAATAAGTTAAACTATAATTACAGTTTGGTCGTGTGGTATTAATATATGTTTCGCTTGTTACTCCATTGCATTCAGGAAGTTCCCGGGCACAGACGAAACTGAATCCAAAAAGGACAGCGCTAACAACGGATACGGTAACCAGCAGGATGTCAGTGCGAATAGATTGTGTCATTTTGTGCGATCCAATAATTGGTGTGCTTAGCTTTTATATTTTTTTTTTTCAATAACCTTGTTTAAGTCTTCTTAATACTTGTATTTAATTAAGCGAAACATGAAATGTAGAGATTATCATCAACTAGGGCGCTTATCACTTAAAATTGGTACAACCAGAATACGAACAGCTTATGTTCTTTAAGTGTTTGTGTGTGTGTGTGTATGTATGATACTAAGTCAAGGAAATTCCCAAGTTGGCGCTGCTACGCTCGTCGCGAGTTTCCAAAGCATTTGGCCACGTTTAGTTGCACACAGCTGCGTCGCTCAATGTCCCAGCCGTAGTAGAAGGGGCACTGCTGCAGCGTTAGGAATCCCTTGATGCAATAGTAGAAATAACTACACTTTTCCGGATGTGGAAAGAAATCGGTCATGTGTGGCAAGCAATTGTGAGCCGATGGACGATCCAGCTGAAGAAATTATGAAGAGAACAATAAAACTTATTTTTAAATTCAACTTTACCATCTTGCACTCACCGCACATTGAGCATTTTCTGGTAAATCACATTGCCCGGTACGCGAATTGAAATGTAGTTGATTGGTGCAATGCATTTCCATGGCATGTCCATGATAACAAAGATAGTAGTCCGTACATGATTCATTATTGGCCATAAATATCACTTGGCTGGGATCATCAGTGAGCGGACAATTGGGTTTCACAAGGGGTGCAATGTTTATAATCTCAATTTCTGTGGGCTTATCCATAATTGGTGGCGTCGGTTCAGGTTCTTGTTGTGGTCGTTCCGGCTCTTCGGGTTCTTCTTGCACTGGTGGCTCATCGATCTCATCCAAAAAGCATCTCACATTGGCTGCATCATCGCATGATGATGAATCCGGATCAAAGTATTGACCAACATCGCACTGACCCAATATGGAATCATCACCATCACAATACACATACGCTTGACAACTTTGCCAACTTGCTACAAAACTTTCTGCTTCGGAATCGGAACATTCCTCAAATACTTCACCATTGCATATGGTAAATATGAGGAATAGTAACACCACCGATTTCTTGTACATTTTGTTGTCTTCAACTTGATTTTCTAACTGATGAGTCTCGGTTACAATTGCGCTGAATTTATGGCCACGAATTTATGTCAAAACTTCCAAAATTTGGAGACATGTATTTCTTTTTAGTCTAATTGCATATTGCTTATCAGCAGGGCAACAGTCTTGTTTTTGGCATATCATATTGATATTGTATAGAATGTTCTATTTGGTGTGAATCACCGTTAAGCATCATAGCATTCTGTAAATTTCCCATTTGGAAGCATATTATGTCATCAGTTATGTGAATTTTTTTCTTCTTCTTTCTTTAACATTACAGCAGGGCAACAATCGATGGTCCAGAGACTCTTCAATCAGCTCTTTCTGTGTGTTTACATAAGCCAAAAGCTATAGCTTTTAATTAATATTCAATATATGCTCACAGAGTGTTTTTTTTTCATTCGTTTTTTGCCCAAAAGCCACAGTCGAAAAAGCGTGAAAAGGCAATAGCAGCAAAGACAACGCATAAGAAATCATTGACCTCAACCGAACCGCATTTTGGACGTATTTTGCTTATGGAGCCCGAAGACATCAGCATTGCTGCTTAACAACAACAAAAACAAAACGTGCCACAAGAAATACAGATATTTCGCTACAGGTGCGCACAAACGGCCATAACGAATTGATAGCACAGTTTGATACACTTCAAAAATTTAAATAAAATATTAGGTAACTGTTAAGATGTATGTCTTTTTACTTGAAATTAAATAGTTTCGTTTATCTTTATAAAGTATTAGTTAAATTAATCATCTCTATACTTTTAAATTGATATACTTTGCGAAAAACCAATCTACAAATTTTATGCTTTTTGATAAACAAAGTCTATCTTTACATTTTTACCATTTTTATGTTATTAATACTTACGGGTTCTGGGGAAAACTGTTTCAATGAAATACTCATAAGCTAAAAGGTGTTAAAAGTTAACGTTAAGCTAAAAGTTTATAAATTAAGCTGTAATAAGGGTAAAATGTCAAATATAAGAAACTATAGTGTTTTTCCTCGATAGTATAGTGATTAGTATTCGCAAATATCTCCAAAAAGAGCATACCTAGTTCGTTGTTTCTTCATCTGATTCTTTTCATTTCTTTCCGCTGTGATATAAATCACACAATTGTGAGAACTGCCACCTTTTTGCACTATCATGTGGCACAGGCCAACCAACGTTAGAGTGGATCGCATAGTTATTTTCAAGCGTTGTTCCTTATTTTTTTGAATTTTTTGTTTGTTTGTATTTTGAGATTTGCACAAAATCTAATTTATTGTCAAGCATTTGGTCAAAGACGATAAGACAAGCGGTCGTCTATGTTCGCAGCTAACTTTATCACGGTTGAAGCGACTGCCATGCACCTGTAAGCCAAAAGAAAAAGAAAAATTCAAATAAAAGTATGAAAAAAAAAGTGCAAAACAAACCAGAAGAGAAAAGGGGAACAGTTCACGTATTTGTTTAAACAAGTGCAAACGTAACCAATTTTATTTCCATGCGTTTTTATGTTCTATACACTACATTTCTTATAAGCGATACATATTTGCTGTATTAAATGCATTGACAGATGGACGGACAAAAGACACGATCGAACTCATACAAAAGGCGGCTCAATGCACACGCTTTGTAGACACAGTTTGTAAAAGATGACAACGTCGGCAATAAGTCTGCTGTTTCGTTGATCTGTTTGTATGTTTACATACATATACACAGGTACAATACATACATATTTATAGATGGGTCGATCAGTGAACTGTATGAACATATGTACCATTTATTTACACGCATGTGTTAATTTCATTGTACAGCTTTTTAAGACATTTATTGTTAAGCCAGCCGAAAAACACATCACAAGAAACAAGTGCCATAAAATATGAATGTACAATCCACAGGTAAATAATGTTATGTACATATATAACATACCTGGCTGATGACAATGACAATTGGCTTTATAAAGTCCTGAGGGAGTCAATATTATTATACTTTTTTTTGTCTGTAATGAAGTCATGCTTATTTTTGTAAATATTTTTTTTTACAAAAGATTGGGAAAGAAAAAAACAAATTTTCTTTAAGTTGCTGAAGATTTTATACCCTACATAAAGTACTTTAAAAAAAAATTAAAGACAGTATCTTTCAATAGGGACATAAGATTTTTACAAAAAATTTCAAACATTTCTAACAAAACTTAACTACCCGCCTTTCAGCTAGAGTATAACAAAATGATGACAAAAACGCAGTTTTAATTTTGAGATTTTGGCGAAAAGCTTTATATAAAGATAAAAAAAAACTGCGTTTGTATGTCAAAAGTATGTCATTTGGATTTGATTTTTTGTTAATTAGCTGTCATAGAAGACAAAAATTAAAATAATAAAGGATAGATAAGTGACAAACGAATCTTAATGTGAGCTTTATGTAGGCCAAAATGATAAGTTTTGTTTATGCATAGTGTATTTAATCAAGAGTCAGCTATTTATTTACATCTGCTTTAGCCGCAAAGCAGCATTATAAGTTAAGCAATATGAAAATATATTTAGCTCCTATAGCATATGGTTCTTATGCATTTCTTAACATCTTTTGTCTCTTGTTTTAGCCACATCAAAAAGTACAAAGCTAAAATGTCGCTTAAGCACAGCTGTCCCCCTTTAGAAAACTAATTATAGTCATTAAACAAAAAATGTATTGTTTAAACTTTAAAATTGCAACAGTTTAAATAATATGGAATTGTTTTTCAAGGGGCAAATAATGAAAACATCTTTGTTTTTTTTCATTAACATTTTTCAATACTTGTAAGAACTAATTGCGCATATGTATGGACATATTTTTGTAGATTTCTGCTATCAGCTAGGTCAAAAAACATTTTTCTCCATCATAAACTATGCGTGTCACTTTCGATAAGTCAACCCCGCTGTGAAATGCTAATGAAACTCTAAGGAATTTTCGACTAATTTATGTTCTTTTAATGCATTTCGAATTATCAAATTGCTGTCCTTTCCCTAAAAGTTTCTTATCATAGACTTTAGAGAATATTGCAGAACCATTTTAAAGGAACACATTAGCTCTCGTTTTGAGATAGTAACATATTTATGTACAGATAAGAAACGTTCAATGTATTTATACTTGAGAAATGTTAGTTATTGATGCGCCGAAGTAATAACACATACGCTTTAAGTTCTTTAAAATCAGCTGGTCAACTATCGTAGAGGAAGTTGTTATATCAAATTTTCCACAACAAAATGAATTCAAATCTAATCAAAAGGCGCTTGGCATAATGCTAAATTATATTCTGTTTTTTTTTTTTTTTTTTAAATAAATAACTGAAGTACAGATTAAAATGTTGCTGCAGATAAACAACATTTACACATATATACACCACAACATATTCATACATATACAAATTGCAAACGACGAGGCACCAGACCAACAGACACCGACACCTTAATAGCAACAACAACAACAATAATAATAACAACAACAGTTACTGGCACGTAATGTATCTTGTTTTCCAGTGAAACCCAAACACATACACACACACACACACACACCTATACACCCATATAGTAGCTACGGCTTTTTGTTGTGATTCACAAATCAAATAATATAAAGTAAAAATAATAATAATAAAAAAAAGTATGTTCAGTGACTTGGGCGCTGTGCGAAAAATATTTGTGCCAGCTATAAGATACAAAAAAAAGTATCTCTCTCTCTCGCCCTCGCTTGCTCTCTCTAACTCCCGCTCTCTGACGCTGTCTGTCCCTCTCTTTCTATACATGCTTATATACTATGTAACTGTAAAATCCACTTGAAGCGCCAGCGCACGATCAGCGAATTGAGAAGAGAGCGCAACAAGACACACACATACACACTTATAAAGAGAGTTAGATACGAGCGAGCGAAAGAGCGTTTGGGTTTTTTTTTTTTGCTTATTGCTTTTTTTTTTTTTGATTTGCTTATTAGGGGCGGTGTTGGGCCCGGCCCGGTTCAGTTCGGTACGGTACGGTTCGGCATGGCCCGGCCCGGCAGCTACTATGCGGGTTCAAATGCGGCCAGCATGACGAATTATTACACACTTTTGCAGATATGTACATTTGTATATACAACAATAATGAAATGTTATTTGTACAAATACATACGCACCAACAATGCACATTCTCAATGTGCACATGTGTGTGTCTGTGTTTGTGATGTTGTATGTTCGTTAAATATTAAAAGATCTCTGGGCCGGCTGGCGTCTTGCCCGACGAGAGGGAGAGCAGCAGCTATCAAAGCTCATTGATCTGGGGTAACGATGCCGCTGCCGTCGACGTCGCCGCCGCCGCCGCCGCCGCTGCTTCTGCTCTCTTTCTCCCCTAGGCAGCAGCAGCAACTATTTAATACTTTCCCGGAGCTCTCCATCATTTCATTTTGTTTGTTTGTTGTTTTATTTTCTCGTGCGATAATCACGAACCAGGCAAAGCAGGCGACCGGTTTAAGCCTTCGGCCAACAAATTCGATATACATATGGGGTTTTTTTTTTCTTCGAAACGAAAAACAAAAAACTTTGTTCAAATACAATTTGTAGCCAAAGCTCTCCACAACCGCACTGTACATACACACATACGTGTAAGTAATTATGTATGTGTATATGTGTTTGTGACTCTGCCTCTTCATATGTATTACACAAGCATTTTGTGAAAACGTCGTCATCGTCATCATCATCATCATCATCGCTGCTGCTGCTACTGCCTGTATCTGTGCCTGGGCTTTAAACCGGATCTTTGGTTTGAAAGTACATTCACTTTATGCCACTGTTGCTGCTGCCAACGCTAACGTCGGCGTCACTGCAGCCGGGCGCAGGCAAACAAACAGCCTTCAAATGACAAAAAGCGCTAGCCAAAAGTTGCTTTTGGCTTTAACACACGAACGACTGACTGGCTTGGCTAGCTTAGCTAGACGACAACAACAACTACAACGACGTCGGCTGCACATGCGCATAGTTCAAATAACTTGGTCAAGTTGACAAGATCAAGCAGCAGCAGCGCAAAGTGTTGCCAAGCGGCAGCGCCTTAAGCCGGCCACAGCCTAGAAGAGAGCAAGATGGAGCGCATGAGAGTGAGCAAACGAGCGGGGGGTAAAACCAAATCAAATACCAAAATCTATAATAAAAAAAAAAGAAACAGGTTAACAAATGTTGCCGCAACAGCGAAGGCAGCAGCAGCAACAGCGGCGGCAGCAGCGGCAGCGTCGGAAGAAACTTGTTTTATTTTTCCTATAAGTCTTGGCTTGACGTCAAAGCCGGCTTACGACTGCGACGCCTGCTTACATTCACTTTACAACAGACGCAAAGAGCGTGAAAGTTAAGCTAAGAGAGCGCAAACGATAAGCAAGCAAGCCAAGCAAGCCGGCAACCGGCATTGTCAATGCTGTAGCAAAGGCAGAGGAGGGAGTGAGGAGCGAAAGTACCTCAAGTCATTCACATGCGCTCTTTGCTTTGCCCAGCAGCAGCGTGACCGCGCCGGACAAATCGAAAAATACCATTTTTTTTTCAAAAATAGACTAAAATATACTTTTTCATATTGTCAATATACCATTTAAATACCACAAAAAATGCCAGTTAAAACGGCTAGAAATTTGAATTAGGTGTTCAAACATATCAAATATATTGATAAAAAAAGATTAATTCATTTTTTATTTCAAATTCTTAAAATAATGGAAGTTCTTAAAATTAATTGAGTATCATATACATATATATATCAAGTTTCTAAAAATAAAATAAACAATAATAATAATAATAAGTTTGGAGGAACATCATTTAGTCTTTTAAGTTTCATTTTCTATTTAAGCGTCTTAAGTTTAATTTATTTTAATATTCTTCTTCAGAGCTAGATAAATTCAAATTTTTGAGATCTCTGTTTATCATTTTAATATCTGGCTTAAAATTATTGCATCCGCTTTCGCGTAATGTTTGTTTAATATGTAACATGTTAGACACATTTTCGTTTTTAAAGCGGTTTCGACTATTTGTTTTTAACATATTAATTTGGGAAAATATGCGCTCACAAGACGCGTTAGACACTGGTAGAATTAGCATGGATTGTGCAAAGTGGGATATATTTGAATATTTCAAGCAATTGTTTATATCTTTCACTTGCCCCAATTCATGCCAGAATGCATCGCAATCTAGATTTTTATCTAAAATAGTTTTAACTATGTCGTCTGTTTTCATAGTGCGATACTCATTGTCTAGCACCTGTGCATCATTTATAAATTCAGGGAAACGTTCGTACAACTTTAGCAATGAGATCCACTTTTGATTATAAAATTCTTTCGGATCTAAAAAACTTAACATGTTAAGAAACTTATCTTCTAACGGCAATCTTTTTTTAATTGAACGCATAATTCAATTAGAAATAATTGACTGCGCTTTAAAAAGTTTAATTTTTGTTCTTTGTCTATAAAACTATTATTCGTGAGTTCGATTGCCACCTTAACTCCAAGGTACATGTCTTTTAATTGTAAGAAATGCAAAGCGTTTGTTGGATCTATTTCGGTTATATCTGTATTGTTTAGATAACACTCCTTAATATAACATGCTAAAATACTTTTATAAAATTCTGTCATTGTTTTATAAAAATAGTGAACGACGCTTTTGCTTGATTGAAAATGATGTTAAATTTGTTTAATAAAGCGAGTATATAGTCAAGAAATAATAAATAAAGTTTAACAATGGGATTTCTCAAATTTAAAAGAATGTATTCTGCTGATAAATTCTTATCAACATCACACTCCTCTTGAAAGAATGCGAGGAGGGCATCCCATTGTTCTAATATGCGTGACACACACGCATGCAAAGACAGCCAACGTATTTCATAATGATTCAGTATTTTGTGCGCTGGAGAATTTAAAATGTTTGAAATTCTTTTAATTTCAGTCGACGTTTTGAACTTTTTGAAAAATAGTTATACACTTCTTTAATAGTTTGTTCCAAGTTTCTTGGAAGTTGTTTACAAGCATAACTAGATGCAAGAGCAGAAGAATGACAAACACACTTGACAAACAAGCAAGATTTGTTAACAGCTCTGATCTTAGACATAACACTATTTTTCTCACCATACATAACATTTGTGGTGTCTGCAGCGAATCCAATTATGTTATTTATATCAAAACCATTATTTTGTAGTCCATCATTAAGTGCTGCAAATAGATCGTCCGCTTTTTCTCCTTGTAGGTCGATGGTGAACAAGAATTTTGTTTGAGCTTCTTTGTCAAAGAACATGACTGCACATGCCAAGACTTTTACGCACGAAACATCTGTGGATTCGTCGATAATGACGGAAAACACAGGTCTTCCTGTGGCGGAAACGCATCGTCTCATAGTTGCCATCAAGTTTTCCTTCATTATTGGCGCAAGTACGTTATAAATCAGCGAAGCCGTTTTTGTACGTTTGCAGCTAAACGCTTGGGCAATTGCGCTATCAGGAAAGGCATTTTTGATTACATCGTTTAAATGGTCCATAGCACGCATTGGAATATTGTGCTCAGCAATCGCTGCAGCAAACATCAATTCGGCCTTCTTCACGGAGGCAGATAGTGAGTGTTCCGCGCCTTTGAAATGCGCATCAATCTAAAAAAATTTGCAAGTTGCAACTCGTAATGAAAACAGAAATAAAATGTTTAACTTTTGCATTCTAAACGTAAACAAACGTCACCCACCATCACCATGAGTAAGAAAGAGACAAAACATGTTTGATCGCTTTTCAGCCAGTTGTTAATACTGATCAAGAATATATATACTTTATGTGGTCGGAGGTGTCTCTTTCTGCCTGTTACATTTATTTGCACAAAGTTATAATACTTCGTACCTATGGTACGTGGTATAAAAAGCATATAAGGAACTCACTTTTGACTTTCCACAGAAGAATTTCATTTTATTTATATGTTTCTGGGTAGCCGCGTGTTGTTTTATTGACGCCAGTCTGCTCACTATATTGCACTCGCATGCCTTACAAAGGCATCCATTTTATTGGCGCTCCTGCCAAGCCATTTTTTATTTTCGGGGATGGTCTCCCACTCATCACGATATTTTTGTTTGCTCATACTCTTCTTAAATTAATTACCAATTGCCGGGAGTCTCAAAATCAACGAAATCATTTGTAAAAGTGTGGCCAAACAAAAATACCATAAAATACCATAAAATCGAGCAAAAGATCACTATATACCAATATACCATAAATATACAATTGAACAAAATCTGAGCTGATTATATACCAAAAAGTATATAAAATACCATATTCGGTCACGCTGCCCAGCAGCGAACATGGTATGCGATATGGCCACAAGATGCATTTTGTATAGACCCCACGTAATGAGCCACGTATAGCTTTTTTGTAATCAAGGATGTAATGGGAATATTCGTACAGAATTGTTGTTGCATCGCTCGCGAACTATTTCGGCTCTTGCTTGTTTCTTTTGCTCGTACATTTTTCTATTCTTTTTGTGACGCTTACGCATACAAGTGTAAAATGCACATGTATGAGCGTCATTTTCGCGTTTTTTCGGCTTCTGCTTTTACATTACGCATACAAGTGTAAAATGCACATGTATGAGCGTCATTTACGCGTTTTTTTCGGCTTCTGTTTATACATTTTCAGACGAAGTCACTTTGATTTTCGTCGCTGGACTTGAAGCATCGTTTGTTCTTTTTGTTTTGATTTTTAGTGTTAATATATTGAATTAATTTTGTTTTGATTTTTAGTGTTAATATATTGAATTAAATTTGTTTTGATTTTTAGTGTTAATATATTGAATTAAATTTGTTTTGCTTTTTAGTGTTAAGATATTGAATTAAATTTGTTTTGTTTTTTTATATATTTTATTTAAATATAATTTACTTATTCATACATATGTTTTGTGTTTTTATATATTTATATGGATGTATATACATATTTTAAGCATAATTTACGAGCAAATATACCACTTTTAACATTATATATATATATATTAATATAAGTAGTATATTTGCTCGTAATGTATGATTAAAATATGTATATTATGACGTGCAACATTCGCATTACAAGTATATATACTTCGTATATTATGACGTGCAACATTCGCATTACAAGTATATATACTTCGTATATTATGACGTGAAACATTCGCATTACAAGTATATATACTTCGTATATTATGAAGTGCAACATTCGCATTACAAGTATACATACTTCGTATATTATGAAGTGCAGCATTCGCATTACATGATAGAACACCAGTAATCGTGGAAGTATGGAGTTCATCCACATGTTCGCACACTTCGTGTATCGTATAGTGGTCGGTCTGCCCACTGCCAGCATTACAATTCAAGATTTGTATTATTGGCTGTAATGGGAACCCGAAAAGAGCTCGGCATTTAATCGCCCACTTTCTCGATTACATTGTGGGCAATACACTACACATACGCGGCCATGCCTATGCAAAAGTAATGGGAATCCGGGTACATTCTGTAGGTAGTACGGAAACTTTTTCATGAAGAGGTGATGCATTACGTGGGGTGTTTTTTCGCCACTGGGTGATTGTGTATGTGTGTATCTGTGCGAGAGACAGAGGGAGAGAGAGAGAGAGAGAGAGAGCGAGCGTATCGACGTCGACGACGATGACTGCGACGGCTGCTGTTGCTGCTGCTGCTGCCTGGCAGTTCGTTCGCATTCACAAGAATTTCACCGACATTTAGTTTAGTACCGTTTTTGGCTGCAGTCGCACTACGGACAATATTCTAATTGTGCTAACGAACATACAATTTAAAAAAGAAAGATATACACACATATATAATATATATGTTCATTAAATCTACGCAAAAACAAACATAAATGTATATGTATATATATATATAAAACCATATACAATCTAATTACAAACAGCTAACGCTATTAACTACACATATTAAATAGTTATTTTACATGGCCAACGTCAGCCATATGGAAATGGAAATGTGCTGTTGCTGTCTCGTACACAAAAATTAAAAAACATATAATTAATAACAATTTCCGAGTGCAAATCAAATGTGTGTTGATCAAATCGTTACAACAACAAAAACAACCGCAACAACAACAAAAAAAATCCCCCTTTCAACTAAAACGCGTGCAACAAGTTAAATCCAGCTACAAGTTGTAAACCAAGTTAGAACTACATACATACATACTAACAAACAAACGTACATACATGTATGTTCGTACACCAATACACGCAAAAAAGAAAGAAGAAAAAAATCTACTCGCTCGCGCTCACACATACATACAAACGTAGAGAGACTTTAACAATGTCAAGTGAAAACATTCTTTGGAAGCAACAGGTTTCGCCCTAATAAGTGTTATAAAGAAACGCGTCCCGAACAGCTTAGCTAGACTAGACAAGCCGAAAGATACATACATACAAACATACATATATATGTATATAATATAAATTGATATTTAGTTGTGAAGAAATTGAGGCGAAATTAAGAAATTTATGTGACTGCAACCAGGTGGAACGAAGTCGAACAACCGCAACAACAACAACAACAACTAAATTAACAGACATAAAAATCCTAAAAAGTTCTTAGAGCGCAAAAAAAACAGAATCGACAACACCACAACCTCAAATATGGACTCTTTCTACGATGGCGACCTCAAAGATATATGGGACTCCGATTTAGATCCGGTAAGCAACAACAAGCACAATTTATGGCTCTATCAGTATCTTGTGTTAATTACAATCATGTAGGTTTTATACAGAAACAAAAAATATGACGTTAAAAAAAGTTAGTAAAGTACTTTTGTGACGATAAGAAACACGTTAATTAAACTTTACAGAACTATAAAAAAAGCCTGCAAGATATAGGTATAAATACTTGAGATACTTCTTTATATACTATGCCATAAAAAGCAGAAACCCTTGACATTAGCTGAGCAATGTATTATCTGGAAAGAAATATATGAAGTATACGAAGTCATGTTCAGTACAAAATGAAATTGCATTTAAGAAAGAAAAAAAAAAAATACTTTAATGACCCACATTGAGCTTATCAAGCCGGGCAAATGAACTTGTAAACGTGCACTGATTTGGTTTTAGTTAAATATATAGTATGTTTAGTTTCAAAGTGAAATTGTTGTAACCCAAAACATTTTCCCTTGCGTTTTTTTATTTTTGTTGTTTCTGAAACCCCAAAGAAACTGATCTTCGTGCCTGCATATTAAACAGGCACACACTCACACACACTTATTCACTGTCTTGAACAAAACCAGTCCTATAAAACAACATCATAAAAACTGTCTGTCTAGCTTGTCTATTGGCGTCTTTGGCACTCACCAAAAAGCCAAATCTAATCGACACTGCAGAGCGCTACTACATCAGGCCCTAAGTCTACATACATATATATATATATATATGTACATATCTGTATTATTGTATATGATATACAACATTGAACACACCCTGTTCTCGATACTCTTGTTTAATTTGGAATTGATTTCTCACTTACTTCGAGGAACGTGTGCCCCAAAACAACTTTTGCAAAATTTTTTTTTTTTTTTTGTTTTCCTGAGATATGAAAGGCAGGTCTTCAAGGTTTTTTTTCTTGTTTTTATCTCCCTGCGTCAAAAGCGTTAGTTACATTGGAGTGGAAAGCATCAGTCATACCATTTTATTTTTAGTGATTTCTTGTGTTCGAAAACATATCATTTACAACATTGGGCACGGGAGGAGGATGTGATAAGAAAAGTGTCGCAGTCACACACTATTTCTGGTCGGACGTAAAGTGTTTTTTTTTTATTTCGGCTGATAATGATAATTGGAGTTTTTCCAAGAAACATACTAGAAGAAATTTATCATTTAGCGAGCAAAAACTTTGTTGTTTCCTCTAAGTTTTTGTTGTATCTTAGCGCTACACCTTGTTCAAAAACGGTACAGTCGTGCTGGGATATGGTGGAACTAACTTTTGCAAGGCCTGATCATTGAAGTTTGAAAAAAAATTTCATACGAATATGCTTATTCATCAAGATTTTTCATAGGTTTTTGACAAAAATGTCAGTATGCGAATTTGAAATTTGACTTTTTTGTCTTTCAATCATATCGAGTTTTCACTGTATCTAGGCATCACTGTATGCATGCTGCTGCTATTCTTGTTCTGTTGAGCTTCTCATTTTTGAAGAGACCTGCTTATCGCTGCGGAAACAGTAATGAATACATGTCGCCGTCGAGGAAGCGCGTCTCTGCTGCGTCTCATTTATGACTCGCGACTCTAAAACAAAATAGTACAAAAGAAAGAATCTATTACGGCATTTAAGGCACACACACACGAACGCACAGAACGATGTACGAAGGAAGGGAGAGGGAGACGAAGAGGCGGGCGAGTGATAAGACGAAATGTTGTTTGTCGCTATCAGCGCTGCGCTAAATGCAAAGTAACTAATGACTTTTTTTCTTTTTTTGGTACTATATTAGTATTATTATTCATGTGTATGTATGTATTTTTTGCCTGCCGCTGCACTTTAAACTGACAAGACGAACCCCGCGGGTCCGTGTCAGTGTCATTTACGAGCGCCGAGATAATGCAGCAGAGACGGCGACGCCAGAAATAGGCAAAACTAGGCGAAATACGCGAAATAGGCTCAACAACAACCACAACAACAACAACAACAGATTTCCCGGGAAAAAACGCGCGTGCAGTTGTTGTTTTTGTTTGCTTTTGATTCCCGCCGTATGAGCATAGACCCGGGGCGTGCGCGCTCTCGATTACGTCAGAATTTTGCTGCTTGTTGCATGTGGTGTTTTATGATGCCACACACACACACACATAAATACCAATAAGAATATTATTTATGATAATTGTCAACATTCGAAACTTCACTTCACATTTATCAGCTTAACTTTGGCAATATGATTATTATTATAAATATAATAACAAATTTAAATTATCATTCCATTCAAGTTGAAGTCGTTTTCTTCTTCTGACATATCAAGGAATCTTATCAGACGACGAGTATTTTGTATTTTGTAACCGAAAAAAGCAAAAAGAGGCAAAAACCCAGATAAGGCCTCGAAAATAGTTTTGATTACGCTCACGAGGGGCCAGTAAATAATACCAAAAAAAAAAGTTAAATATGTATGCAAAAGCTTAATAATAATGCCATATTGGGGTTTTTCACAATGAAAAATATGATAGATAATCTGTTTGGGTTCCTTGAAATCAGGTTCGTAATAAAAGTGAAATTCAAATATTTAACAAAACAAGTAAAATCCCACAACCTGTGCTTTACTTTCCATCGCGATCATCAACGCAATCTGTTGGAATACGACAAAAAAAAATTCCCCCCTTTAATTAAGACTCGCGTGCTTTGACAATAATGATTTCTCAAGTGTTTTCTGGTTATCAGTTCTGTCAGCAACGCATCACATTATAAATTGATTACTTAAGGCATTCTCTTACAAGTATTCTTAGAAGTAATTACCATACTGTTTGCGTTAAAAGCTTGAAGCAATTTGCACTAAGGGAGCGAGAGAGATATAATAATAATTATAGCTGCATTATGGCACAAAAAAACAGTTAATAAATATTATTTAATGCTTTTGGGGCAATGTTTTTTAATGGTTTTTGTTTCTTTTCAAGCAAAAACGAACTTTAAAGAACCCACACCAATTAATTCTTGATAGAAACCGTTAAGTTTTCTAGTGTTGGAAACCTCAATGTTCATTCAAATGTTAGTTCACCACAAATTAGTTGCTTTTAATACATATATTATAACTGTTGGACCGCATAAATACTATAATTCATTGTGTGTGTTTGGTCCATTGATATTGATAAGAATTTTTTATTTTAGACATATTGCTGCTGGAAGCTAAAATTTGTTTTTTGTTTTAACGATAAGAGTCGAAACACGTTGCATGGAAACAAAATCGTTACGCTAGACAGCATTTAAAATTAATCTTCTATGGAGCATACAATGTTGTACTTAAAACACATTTCAAGTACATACTATATGTATATGAATTTTTGTATAATGCTACAAAAGGGTTATTCACACATGGTCTAAAGTGCAAAAAGTGCAGGAATTGCTGGAAATCGTAAGCTTTTTGTGTTGATATTCAGCTTAAACGATCGCTTAACCATTTCCGACTTGGTCTACAACCTTTTCCTCATTATGTTGTTTTGTTTTGTTTTTCTTGAAACCCAAAGAAACTTAAAGAAAACAAAATTATTACCTTGGGTTGACGAAAGCTACCCAAAAAAAGACAATCGCCTTCACAAAAGAATGCTGACCAAAAAAAAAAAAAGAAAGAAAGAAAAAAAGCTTTAGCTTTGTTGGGCAAATTGGTAAGACCAAAAGTCAAGTCGAGTAAGAAAAGTGCAGCATTAACAAACAAGTTCAAGTTAATAAGTCAGCAAGTTTACTTGACTTCTGAACGGTTTCTACTACCACAACTGACTTGACCAGCAAAAAAACAGCAACAACGTTTTTCTACACATTTTTTTTTTTGGTACAACTTTCGCTTATATAAGCAAAAGTTGGCACAACATTTTGCTAGCTCTATGAGCGTAAATAATTATATTAACCATTTTTTCGTTGTTTTGTTTTCCAAAGACAATTTGACACCCTTTCCGGAAAGCAGCAACAGCAACAAAAAGAACAGCAAGCAAAGAACAGTTAACCATGGATGCAAATGTGTGTTGGGTTTGAGGTTATGTCGAATTTCTAACGGCTTAGTGCAGCAACAAGCCGCTATTTTAAAATGCACACACGAGAACCCACAAAACTACAAAACTACGATACAAAAAAAAAAAAAAAAAAAAAAAACGTGCTTGGCAACAGAGTGTGTCTCTTAAAGAGACGGTTGCTCAGCATATTTAAATAACTAGTTCGAGCTATGTATGTATTGTATGTGGCTATGCACGATACTTTCAATATGGTATAAAGTCAAACAATGATTGTATGTGTCAGTGTGTGTGTGTGTGTGTGTGTGTATTGCTTAACTTTGACATTTCCAATAAGCGTTGCGAGCGTTGCAATCTGCAAAAACAGGTTAAAAATCCAAAGCGAATGCCAAAAAAACAACAAAACATGCGACGATGGCAACATTGCAAATAATTCGGGCTGTTGTCTGCGGCACTTTTCTATTGAAATCAGTTCAAACATATGGCAAAAGCGCGCATAATTAAATTTTGTACACACACACACATTCAGACATGCACAGTATCATCGTATTACAGTTAGAGAGTGTAATCCAAGAGAGTACGAGAGAGAGAACGAGAGCAAACAAGACTGCCCCCACCTTCATTCATTGAAGTCCATTCATGCGAATTTTTACACACGCTGCGCAATGCAGGATGCGCTTTGCCAACATATTTTTTTGCTGCTAGCTGTTGTTGTTGTTGTTGCTGCCTTTTGATGTTTGCTCTCTTTTTTATTTGGCACCTAGTCGTGCTCTTTGGCCCGCTCTTAAGTGCCCATGTACATACATATATATATGTATGTATGTAATTGTTGTTGTGGGCGGCCGGCTGTCGACCAGCTGTTCAGTTAACATTTGACGTCAATGTCAGACAGACCCCAAAGCAAGCAAGGAGTCTTCATCGCAACAAGGCTCAGTGTGAATTATTCATAGATCGAGTTTACACCATACGCGTACGTAATACGTCGTACGTGTAGGCGGTTGTCAATGGGAATTGGGTGGTTGGGAGGTTGGGTGCTTGGTAGATTGTCCTCAAATGCGTGGTCGTACCATATTGTTTTTGTCCCCAATGTGTGCGTGCGTTTGCGTGTGTTAATGAAGTGTTACACGATGGCAACAAGTTTTCGTGCAACAGTTTTGAGCTTATTACAGGGTTGACGCCATGCAACAAGTCCAGCCAGTGAAAGGTTGCTTAGCTAAATGTAAAAGTTTAACCCACAGCGTCACTAATTTTTGGGTATTTTAGAAAGCCAGATATCGAATATATTTATTGGGTTTTTGTTTTCTTTTTTCATTACTTTTCATTCCCTTAAATGTTTATCTAAAAGGAATTTGTTCACATCTTAATATAGATTTATTAATATACTAATTGCAACTACTTATTCACTTTGGCTAAGGAACAAGCCCCTTATCACGCTTTCACTTTCCCACAAACATAATCAATTGGAATGAGTCAGACATTAATGAATTGATGATCCTAAGTGAGTCACGAATAGTGCTAACAAAGCAAACCATTGATCAATTCGACTGCGGTTCATTATGTTTGATCCACATAACGGTAGCTTCCGCCTGTCTATTGTCAAAGTCAACCACTTTATAACACCAAAAAAAAAAAAATAAATAGAAAAAACAAAGCGTATATGGCAAACGCAATGCCGTTAAATGCGATTAGGAGGACGACACCAATTGGTAGCTATAGTAACTGGGCGGCGAAGGGGTGAGGTATGGGGTTGCCGATGACGCGTGGGTTGTGCCACCCATTATTTTGCAAAAAAACTTTCACAACATTTCCGTTTTGCGTATACGTATTCGTCTATTCATACATACATATTATATATTTTGTTGAATGCTGACTTTTGCCAATTGATTAAACTAGCGGGTGGTTAGCTACGTCAAAGCGCCTTGCTGCTCTTGCTCTCTTCATGTGTGTGTGTGTGTGTGTGTGTGTGTGTGCGTGTTGGTGATAACGTTAAGCCCGCATAGGACATAGCACGCCCCCGCCATATCGCTTTCAACTGTGTTTGTGCTTGTTTGTCGCTGCTATTATTATAACACATTTGGTTTATATTTAACAAAAACTACACACACGTCATTTGACTGCTGCTGGCTGGTGGCTGGTGTTGTTGCTGCTGCTCTTGGTTTTCCCTTGCCAATTGGGTCTTGGTCGGTCATGGGTCGCATTTTGTTGCAACGTTGCGTATACGCAATGTCTTACAACAAACAAAAACCAGACAAGGTCAATTGATAGCCAGTTTTTAAATTTTATTTACATATATTGCAGATAAATGTGTTAAAGAAATATTATTTATTAGTTAAAAATATTTAATCTGCAAAAATGTCATATTTTGCAACACTGTACAAGGGCTGCCATTTTTGTTTTAGCATTCTTCTTTACGTCCACTTTCTTTTTGGGCCACTTTACATTAACCAATTACCATTTACCACGCTTTTTTCTCGATTGCACAGGCAAAAGTCAAAAACGTTAAAAACGCAAAAAAGGAAAAAAAACGCTACAAGAAGAAACCAAAGCGCAAGCAACAAAAGCGTAGCAATTTTTCAAGTTAAAAAGGCATTTTTGAATTGTGGGAGCACCTTTCACTTTACAGCCATGATCGTCATTATGAAGAAGAAGACGAATACAACGAAGAAGAAGAAGCATAAAAATTGAAAAGATATATAAAAAATGCTGTGCACAACACAAAGCAAACGGATACATACATACATACACATAACATAAGTACACATGTATACAACAAACACTCGCACATACAACTGCAACATTTATAAATGTGAAAGGTTTTCGCTTGCTGCAACATTATTTAATCAATCCAATTTGTGGAGCAAGCGAAAAGGCAAAATCGAAAAGGAAAGACAAAAAAAAAAAAACTATAACCAGTTTAATTATTTTTATGAAATTGTTGGTTTTTTTTTGTCTTTCTTTGTTTCTTTGATTTTTTTTTTGTGTCTTTTACACCCTTTTTCTTACTTCGCTGGGACTACGATAAATTTGAATAAAATTGTATAATGGAGCGAAGGCGATATGCAAATGTCGAACTGATATGTAATAAAAATAAAATTAACAAAAAATAAAAGCCTCAAGCGGCTCATTTGGTCTAATGCGAGCCGTTGTTGTTTTGTCGAAATGAAGCTAGGAAAAGTTCTCACACGTGACGCGAGCGTCAACAGGTGCTCATTTGCATAAGATAACGGCGTGCCTGTGATCGATATCCGATAACTTCTATCGATGGCAGAGCATTGTGAATGATCATTAGAGATTTAAGCTATTGCTAAAGCACCTCTTTTTTCTGTGTGCGACTTAAGAGGTTATCCCCACTTGAGGTTAGGTAGCCACTTGACTTGTCATTTGACCATTGGCTCACATCGAACGTTAAGCCACCTGAAACTTGCAACAATGAATGCTCACTGATGCTCCACAACTCAGCGGCCCCCAGCGCCGACATGCTACGGCGATCCAAAGTAGCTTGGGAGAGGGTTTAGGGGGAAGCAGACAGCAAATGCCTGTGAGCATATTTTTTTATATATACATACATACATATATTTTTGCTGCTGTCTCTTGGCTTTCTTTCATCATCAAGCTTCCAACAATATCTCTCTGTATACAGTCATGTGTTGATGTCTGTGTCTGTGTATGTGTGTGTTTATGTTGCCCGTTTTGGTAACATTTTTCAAGAATTGCTAATTCTCAACAATTCCAAGGTTCGTTGAACTCATCGTATACACACAAACACAGACACAGGCACGCACACGCTTGTACAATTTATTTACGCTTCTCTGCTGCTGCTGCTGCTATTGCTGCTTGCTACTTTGCTGATTCTTGGCCGCTGCGAAGAGACGGCTAAAATGTGGAGAAAGCACTTGTGCAGGGACACACATACATACATGCAAACCGAGGGCGGATGATAAAATGAAGTATTCAAAAAGTATTTTACGGCTACATGCTTACATATGTGCATACTTACATTTGCAATTAGTCTAAGTCGTGATATCGATGCGACACTCATCACAATTAAAATAAGCTATCGATTGCATTTGTCATTACCTTTACACCTCACGTACTTTTTAAGCCACCCTCGCACATACCAATGAATGCTTTTACAACACATATACATACATATACATCTACAAACGTATCAACGTTGAAAAAAAAGGCGCATACAATGCACGCGTGCAAACGGTAATCAATGTTTAAGTTTATGTGCCGAGTACGAATAAGTGGTAAGCTTGAAAGAAGACCCACACAGAGCGAGAGCGAGGGAGAGGGAGAGAATCGTACCTGCCGCGGCACGCAAGCCGGCTGACAAATACACACACACACACGTACATACACAGTTACACTCACTTGTGGCCATGCCCGCGACAACGACGTTCCCTTTTCTTATGGCCAAAACTGGATTTCCATTTGAGTGTTGCTTAGAATGTGAACATTCTTAAGGCAAAAAATAAATATACATACACATGTATATTTTACATACTAATGGGTTTTTAAAGCCAAGCGTAATTACATGCAGTTTTTATCATTCCACATAAGTATGTTTGTATGTATGTATGTACATGTGCACACACACACAGTTGCAGATACAACCAGAAAGTGTCGCATTTATATGGGTCAACAATTTATAGTCGTAGATTTGCTTTGCAATTAAGTAAATTCAAGTAGTCGTTTTATGCATACATATATTTTTTGACAAAAACAAAAAAAAAGTGGCACATTGAGATTACATCATCAAGCTTTCGAAATACTACGTACCAATTTTGCGTTCTGGATATTTTTTATTTTTTTTTTTTGGTTAGCAAAGAAGAAGAGAACTTGTTCCCGACGAGCGGCAAATAACAAACAAACACTTGTTGCAGCAAATCGTCTCATTTGAGTTCATCTTGACCAGATTATCATGCACATGGCGCAATTTCAAGGCTTTCGCCGACTAATCGAGCTCACGGCAGCAAAAAAATATGCGATCCATTTAAATATATAATTTATTAATTAGTTACACTTTTTTCATGCAATTTAATTTGGCAAGGCTGGCAAAATTAGCGATGCGTTGCGGTGATAAACACCGGCTGACATGTTACTGCTATCGATAGTCTCACGCAAAAAGGACATTCAGCATGGCGATATTAGATAGAAAATTATCGTTATGGCATACAGAAAAGAGGCGGACCATTTGAAATCATTTAAAACGCTGACATAGATTCAAAAACAAATCATTTCAACTGCCGGAGGTTCCACTTCAGTTGTTATGACTTAACAAATGATAACTTAAAATTGCTTTTATTTTTATTTTGTTTGAATCAATGAGAATTTCAAGGGTACGATAGAACCGTCTGTCGTCTCTGATAAGATTGACAAACAAATATATACCTCGCGCCGCATGCAAGGCAGCCAATCTATCTATGTTTGTATGTATGTATTTTCATATATGTACCTATTTATATTTTTAAATATTGTATTTTTCCTATCTGCATGGGCCATGTATCTGTATCGCTGCGTTTTAGGTTTTACGTGTGCCAGCGTTTCGTGCGATTCGCTTTAAAATAATTATTATTGCTTTTGTTTTAGTTTAGTTTTTTTTTCTTGTTTGCACAAATATACATATATATTTTTACTTTTGTTTCTAAGTTATATAAGCGTGCTATCGCTGTGCAACACACGACTACAGCTTCATGCAATATGTACATTTACTAATTACCTTTGCTGTTTCATTTTTTTTTTCTACTTGTGTAGACGGAATCCTTGAAAATAAGCAGCGATCATGATATGCATGATTGGTTCTATGATCGTGATGTCAAGGATCCGGCCGTCATATTGCACGACAAGCTCATATCCGATGCGTTACTTAACGGCACAGGACCAATTAAAACGGAGCATTCCTATAGTCTCAACAGCGATGGTGATTCCCTGCCAGATTCGCCAAAAAGCCTGCAGGCCAAGATCGATGGTATGTACATTGCAAAATCAAGAGCTATCGATATTAAGAAGCAACTATCGATTGTCTTTGGCTTACGTACACGTTAACAATTTTCTTACGTTTTGGTTGTTTGGCGGTTAAAGTCAAGACAAATACAGTTGCCAGTTGGTGGTTTCATTGTAAAATTTAGGCCATGTACATAGTGATCGACAAAACGACAACATGAAAAAAAGAAAAAAGAGAAAAAAAAAACACAGTTGAACAGCTTCTGTGTTTTATTTTTCTGTACTTTTAACTGTCGCGGTAGCATTTAGCAATTTAACGCAGTACTCGTGCATGAAGTTTCTGTACTTTGACGCGATATCAGTTATTGTTATTGTTGTTGGTTATAATATTCCCGTATATATGTTCATGTCCGTACATACATATGTATATAGGCGCTCTGTGTATAATTGCTAGCTGGCCTGTTTTTTTTTATTTTTATTATTTGTAATTTTATGGAAACTGTACAGCAACTGTGTAAATAAAATTAAATTTAAAAAAAGCGAGACAGAGATAAAGGGTGCGAAAGAGAGAGTGACTAGAACGTGGCTGAAAAAACAAAACATTCATATCAAGTGCAAACACATCTGCTGACGCGTGCGTTAGTGGCAACTGATCCAATGTTTGCCCCCCCGTTTGCACAGTTACAGAGAAGAATATCAAATTATTGTATAACATTTGATAAATACTTGACACAGTCCTCTAGGCCACAGAAAGCAACATACAATACATAAAAAAGAACAAAAAGAAATGTAGGTTGCTCTTAGCAATATTTACGCACACAACATATTATTTGATTTTTGCGCGTGACTTGACGTAAGCAGCATACGTGCGTGCGTAGAACATTAACGTAAGCGTTATTGTGAATTGTCAAAATGTTAACCGCTAACGGTTGCAAACGGAAATAACAATGGCGCCCATTGAATTGAATTCTGCACATTCTTGCCGTTATTAGCAAATTTGCAGTTAGTTAACAAGTTTGTGCATTCGTTTAATTATTTTCATTGTCCGCTTCTTGCAGATATGGATGACGAGTGCTACTCCGGAAGTGGGCGCATCACCATCGATCCCAAATGCCTTACACTTCACCCGCCCGCAAGAAACAGTCGCAGCACTGCAATGCTGAGCAGCATGAGCAACACCTGCGTAAATCCCGCACTAAGCGCAGCCATTACGGAGCTAGCGGCCGCAAATTCAGCTCTCACGCGGCACATCAGTTGTGATGTGCAACAAAGTGGCAACAGCAGCAGCAACAGCAACAACAACAGCACCAACAGCAACAACCACAACAACAACAGCATGAATGTTGCAATGGAACATTTTCAACTACCTCAACACTTGGCAGATATGTATGATGACAATGATTGCAGCTCTTCGGTGTCATCGGCCAGGGAGGGCAGCATGTCGCCTGATATATGCTCGGACATCGAAATCGATGAGTCGATCATCAAAGATGAGCCCATGTCACCTGATTCCAGCTGCCCAGCCAGTCCAAACTCACAGACCAGCAACGCTCAACAACAGCTAAGCCTCAATCTGGCAAATTTACAATCAGAGCTGCTCTTCGACCAAAAGGTATGGAACAATACAACAATAAATATGTTTATGCATAGCAAATAATTCAATGTTTTTTCTTAGCATGGTGGCCTTTTGCTTACCACGAGCAGTAGCAACAGCCTCATCAAATCCCAGCAACAAATTTTGCTACCCAAGATGGCCATCAAGAGTGAGAAACAAAGTGCTGGCAGCAGTACCAGCAGCAGCAGCAGCAGCAGCAATAGCTCAGCTAAATCACATGCCTATGGCATACCTCTAACGCCGCCCTCCTCTCTGCCCAGCGATGATTCCGAGGGTAATCTCTCGCCGGAACATATGTATGCGCCACTATCACCTAACGCATCCGCCGTATCCATTGCAGCAGCCGGCAACGGTGATTCCACAAATAATGGAAGCACAAGACGCTCATCTGCCGCCATAACCCGCGCCAACAGCAGCAGCAACGGTGCCTCCAGCACAGCAACATCGACGAGACAACCGATACACACGCCGTTGATAAGTTCACAACCGGTAAGTACAAAAATGTTAAGCCAAGTTTCATCTGTATTAATATTATAAATATGCGTTTGCACTTGTAGAAGGGTTCAACGGGTAACCTACTATTAACTGAGGAAGAGAAACGCACGCTGTTGGCTGAGGGTTATCCCATACCACAGAAGCTACCGCTCACCAAAGCCGAAGAGAAATCGCTTAAGAAAATACGACGTAAAATTAAAAATAAGGTATGTCTTCTTAAATATGTATATAAGGAGTTTAACTAACTTAATTATAATATTTTATTAGATCTCTGCTCAGGAAAGTCGTCGCAAAAAGAAAGAGTATATGGATCAGTTGGAGAGACGCGTCGAAATTCTGGTTACAGAGAATCATGATTACAAGAAACGTCTCGAGTCACTGGAGGAGACCAATGCCAATCTACTTAGTCAGCTGCACAAATTGCAGGCCTTAGTTACCAAGCACAATGTGAAAAAGTCCTAAACCTGCAAAATCCAAAACAAGGCCTTCAAAGTGGCCTAAAAATGGTTTTCAAGTTTGCCTGCCTGCCCGAGAGATATTTTTTATTTTAAATAGCACACACACGAGTGTTTTGTGTTACTTTCTAAGAATTTATCAGTTTTTAAACATACATACATATGTATATGCATGTATGTGTATATTTGCTTTTGGTTAGCACAAAGCGGTAAACATTCCAAAAAAAACAAAAACAAAAACAATACATTAATCCCCTGCCAGCATCTCTTAAGATTTAGCAGCCCATATATATGCCCATATAGATTTATATGTATCTGTATATCGATTTAATGTTTAACTACCTACTTACATATAGTTCGTACATATATATACTTTTAGTCATGCATTCCTGTTATATAACCTGATTGATAGACAGTAGACAATGATCAGCAGCAACCAACAAGCTCAAAAGAACCCTCCTCACATCTATAAACAGCGTCTAAATAGAAGCTAAATAATAATATTGTTATTAAACCAAAAAAAAAAACAAAAAAACAAAACGCATATGGCATGCTTTGATGTGGGCTCTAATAATAATGATAATAATACAACGATTTTGTAATTGATTTAAGAGCAACAACATGTACATTATGTTTTAATAATGCTAGAATGCACGAACTACTTTGAAAACTGATTTCCAACTCTGGAACAGTTTATTGAATTGTTTAGCATGACTCTTGTTCCTTTATATAGACGATATTTCTCAAAACAAAAAAACAACAACAGGAAAAAACATAAAATCGACAACAATTCCATATAAATTTATATGTAGTTATTATGTATGATTTTAAAATAATGTAGTTACATACAAAAAACGAACTATGTCTTTATGCAGCATTTAAGTTTTTTTAATTTTATGCTTACCAGCAGCAACTGCAGGCTTCAATTTAATATTGAAATGAATTGAAAGCTTAAAAAAATAATTTATATTTATGCAAAGCATGTTGTTGCCTGGACAAATTAAGCAATATCCGAGCCAATTATAAAAAAAAAAGAAAAAGGAAAAACTAAAAATATTGTTTGTTAAGTTTTGTAATTTAAGTTGCGCAGCCGCAATATTAATTGAATGATAACCAACAACAACAAGCAACAACTACAATATGATTTGATACTTTGCAGCAAAGATTTTGTTTTATTATTATTATTATTATTTGACATAATTACTGAATTTTACGTTTTAGTGCAATTTTTTGGCATAATCACTATTATATTTTTTGTTTTTTTCACAGACTTTTAATTTTTATTATGTATGTTTTGTCATGTTTGAGTCATTTTTAGTTTAAATTAGTTGATTAATCATACATATGAAAAACTACTTAAAGAAAATTGTAAGCGTAGTAGATTGATTTCGCATCAAAAATCATTAATCTAAATGTATAATTATTGTAGGTACTATTTTATTGTATATACATAAATCATGCGGACGAAGTTGTGCAATTGTTAGTAAAATTTTACACACAAAAAGATTCTATAGAAAATTTCAACAAAGATCGTTTTGACATCAAATTATAAAACATTTGTGCAATCCAAAAACTTTATAGAAAATGCATTAAAATATATTTACACAAAAAAACATATATATATACATATATAAAAATAAATGACTATACGTTATTTTTGGCTAAACAATTTTTAAACGCATACAAAAAAAAAAAGAAAAATTAAAAAATATTGAAAAAAAATTGTAAAACCAATAATTGGTTGCTGTAATTGGGCAAAGATAAAGTGCAATTTCAAATAAAATTGATACAACCATAACGAAAACCTGAATTTGTTTTTTTTCTTTTAAAGTTTATGACTTAATTTTGTAGGGGGCAATAAATAAAATATTCCATACCACCTTAAGCATTTCGACACATGAAGTAAATGTAACGGAAAATTGCAAGCAACTATCGAATAGTCAACTGACACATTTTTATATTCAACTATCGATATAAATATATCGACAAACAAAATTTCTCATCGAGCAACATTTGGGCAGGGTTGGAAAACGCAATAAGCATAGGTCAGAAATAATCAGAAGCAAAGTCAACGCAATAGTTTAGAATCTACTTCAAATTTATTGTCACTTGTTTTAATTGTGTGTTACAAAAAACCAATTTAAAAAAATAAAATGGGGAAGAAAAACAGTAAGAGAAACAGGTAAAAAAGAGTTGAAGTATTTAATCGCCATTGTAATTGCAGAATATAAGCAAGAAGAAAAACAGGCTGCAGCGCCAGCTCCTCAACAACAGCAGCAGCAGCCTCAACAACAACAACAAAGTCAGTATAAAATGTTTTTGTATATGTATGTATGTATGTATAAGTATGTGTGTATGCATCTTGCACTCATTTACTGTCAAAAGAGTGATGTGGCTATAGAGTGGTGTGTTTGTGTGTATTTTTGTACTCATATCAAGAAGTTTCTAGAAGCAATGGATTTAAGGGGAAAGCACACGACTCGAATTTCTGCTTATCAAAACCAGTTTACCTGTGTGGTATATATAAATGGCGTGTTGTGCTTCGTTTATATTGCTTTGTTATCGCCTTGATGTGTAACTTATATATCGGGGAAGCACTTAACTTGTGCAAACTATTTCACCACATACGTTAAATTTGCATTATAGCTGCTGCCCGCCCACCAGCTCCGGCAGCATCTACAAGCGCAGCGGCTGCATCAACTCAGCAGCGTGGACCACAACAGGGTGGTCCTCAAGGCGGCAACCAGCAGCAGCAGCGTGGTCAACAAGGACCCCAGCAGGGTGGCTATCAGCAGCGTGGTCCGCAAGGAGGACCACAACAGGGTGGTCCTCAAGGCGGCTACCAGCAGCAGCGTGGTCCACAAGGACCCCAGCAGGGTGGCTATCAGCAGCGTGGTCCACAAGGAGGACCACAACAGGGTGGTCCTCAAGGCGGCTACCAGCAGCGTGGTCCACAAGGACCCCAGCAGGGTGGCTATCAGCAGCAGCAGCGTGGTCCACAGGGACCCCAGCAGGGTGGCTATCAGCAGCGCGGTCCACAGGGACCCCAGCAAGGTGGCTATCAGCAGCGTGGTCCACAAGGATCCCAGCAGGGTGGCTATCAGCAGCGTGGTCCACAAGGAGCCCAGCAGGGCGGTTATCAGCAGCGTGGTCCACAAGGAGGATCCCAACAGGGTGGTGCCTATGGAGCACCACTGCCACAGACGGGCAACATTAAGCGTGGCACACTCGGTCGGCCAGGCAATGTCGGTGTCAACTATTTGGATGTTGATCTCAACAAAATGCCAAATATTGCATATCATTATGACGTAGATATTGAACCCGAGCGCCCCAAGAAGTTCTATCGTCAAGCCTTTGATCAGTTTCGCATCAAATATTTAAAGAATGGTATTGCTGCCTTTGATGGACGCAAGTCATGCTATTCCGTGGACAAACTTCCCTGCGCCTCTGGCGAGGTGGAGGTTGTGGATCGTCATGGTCGTTCCGTGCGTTACACTATTACACTAAAGGAAACAGATAACTCTGAAGTTGATCTAAGCTCACTTCGCAGGTACGTTTTCATTTCAAAACCGTTATACTCACCCTTATTAATATATATATAATATGGCGTTTTGCAGCTACATGAATGATAAGATCTATGATAAGCCAATGCGTGCATTGCAATGTTTGGAGGTAGTTCTTGCAGCACCATGTCATCAACGTTCAGTGCGTGCTGGTCGATCATATTTTAAGACATCGGATAATGCAGAACGTCGAGATCTGGGCGATGGCTATGAGGCATTGGTTGGACTCTATCAGAGTTTGGTGCTTGGCGACAAGCCTTTTGTCAACGTGGACGTTTCCCACAAGTCATTCCCAATTGCCATGCCACTCATTGACTATTTGGAGCACTATGAGCTGCGACAGAAATTAAATGCTAATAGTACACTCAGCTTCACGCGAAACATTATCACCTACATTAAGGGCATTAATGTGGTGTATGAGCCGCCAAAATCTTTTGGCACCTCACCTAGAGTCTACAAGGTGAATGGGCTTTCGGATCAACCAGCGCGCAGCCAAAAGTTTAAATGCGGCGAAGAGCAAATGACGGTGGAACAATATTTTAAATCACGTTCGTACAATTTAAAATATCCAATGCTGCAGTGTCTAAGCGTTGGGCCGCCATCCAAAACCGTTTTCTTGCCCATTGAGCTTTGTCGCATTGAGGAAGGACAAGCATTAAATGTAAGCAAGAAAAACTTTAACATATTTCAAATTCAATTGTATTAATCGTGTTGTTTCATTTGGAATTGTAGCGCAAGGATGGCACAAATCAAGTTTCGGGCATGATCAAGTTTGCAGCTACATCAACGAACGAGCGCAAGGCAAAGATTATTGACTTATTGAAATATTTCAACCACAATCTCGATCCAACAATAAGCCGTTTTGGTATACACATTGCTGGTGATTTTATAACAGTTCACACACGTCTGCTGCCACCACCGCAGTTAGAGTATAAAAACAACAGATTTGCATCACCAATGAATGGTTCTTGGCGCATGGATCAATATGAGTTTCTAGCTCCCAAGCCAAAGATGCACAAATGGGCTATATTGCATTGTGAGATGGGACGCTTGCAATACAACGTAGTTGCCAATTTTCAGGATATGGTAAAACACCTTAAATAGATCTTTATTAAATCTTTATTTCAAATTAAATTTATTTTTAAGGTCTTAAGACAATCCAAATGTGTAAATGTTAGCTTAGAGCCATCGGCTGACATACGAACCTTTAAGGACGATAGCAATTTGGATATACCATTTAATGATCTGAAAAAAAAGGGTTACGATCTGGTCTTTGTCATCATACCGTCGCGTGGAGCCACCTACGAGAGGATCAAACAAAGAGCCGAACTACACTGCGGCATATTGACCCAATGCATAAAGCAAAATAATGTAGAACGCCGTCTCAATGCTCAACTGGTTGACAACATCTTATTAAAGGTTAACTCCAAATTAAATGGCCTCAATCACAAGCTTAAGGATGATACACGCACCAAGCTAGCGAATGTCATGTATTTGGGTGCGGATGTGACACATCCATCGCCCGATCAACGTGAAATTCCTAGTGTGGTTGGCGTGGCTGCCTCACACGATATGCACGGCGGCTCCTATAACATGCAGTATAGATTGCAAGTCGGCGGCGGTGGCGGTGCCCGTGAGGAAATCGAAGATATGCAAGGCATTGTGACAGAACATTTGCGTGTCTATTATCAATACCAAAAACGTTATCCGGATCATATAATTTACTATCGCGATGGCGTCAGTGATGGACAGTTTATGAAAATCAAGAACATTGAACTGAATGGCATTTATGCAGCCTGTGACAAGGTAAGAAGATGAAGCGAAATTTCTTCCTAATAAAAAAATTTGCCTTAATCGAACCTCCCCTATTATGTTTTTGCAGCTGCGCATTAAACCAAAAATGTGCTGTGTTATTGTGGTGAAGCGCCATCACACTCGCTTCTTTCCGCTGGGCACACCGCATCCAAGGAATAAATTCAATAATGTAGATCCAGGAACAGTCGTTGATCGTGTCATTGTGCATCCGAATGAGATGCAATTCTTTATGGTTAGCCATCAGTCTATACAGGGCACTGCCAAGCCCACACGCTACAATGTCATTGAGAATACTGGCAATCTAGATATTGATCTGTTGCAACAATTGACTTATAACTTATGCCACATGTTTCCACGATGCAATCGTTCCGTATCTTATCCGGCACCAGCCTATTTGGCCCACTTGGCTGCTGCGCGTGGACGTGTTTATATCTCTGGGTAAGCAATATTGAAATTATACTAACATTATAACGATTCTAATCGATTATTTTCAGATCCTTTCAAAAGGCATTATGTTCGCCGCAAGAGGAGTATAGGCGCCATTTGATAAATCCAGACTTTATGAAAACCAATCCAATGTACTTCGTTTAAGAAACACGTTTAAATCGCAGCACTATTTTCATATAATAAGCTCACACATTTGCAAAGCAGGAGCTAAATATTTCATGGGATTAATTATTTTTTTTTATTTTATCACATTTTCATTTTCAAACTACATGTATATTAAACAATTACATATTATGCGCATTCCCAGATGATGGTTCTGTACTGTACGGCTTTTTATATTGAGAGTTCAAATAAATATTATTTGGCTTTAAAAAAAAAGTCTGTACACAAACCAAAGCTGCAATGGCTTATTAGTAATTGAGAATTTATGTGTGTTATTAATCAATTAAAAATATATATATTATATTATAAAATAAAGCAACTGCAACCGGTTGACACAAATTTGTGTGTATGTGTATTGTTTGTGTAACTGTGCTTACATTGCATCAAAATGGAATCGGTGTGACTCTTGCAAACGCTCCTGTCGATCCTCGCGTTTCTCCTTAATATATAGCACCAGTATGATGAGCACAATCACCAGGCAAGTGCCACCCAACGCCACAACACTCATTAGGATTAATTTGCTGGGCGTTACAAAGAGCAATGCCTTCCAGTGCTGTGGCTGATCGAGCGGCTTTGGCACGACTATAATCTGTGAATTTGGTATAAGCTGTGTCCAATTGTGCCACTTGCCATACAGCCCAACCACTAGCTGATCCACAAAATTTGGCGTACGACCCAAACCGAAACAGGTATAGGGCAATTGAAGTGCAAAATACGATGACTGTGGCAATTGGACACTGCTGCCACTTTGCTGATCACCATCCTGTGTGGTTGTGCTGTACGTGATGATTGGTCCGGGTAAATTGCTGCCATAGGTACGCTTCTTACGACCAAGTGGTGTGCGCGATGTAGGATTCTGTGGATTCACTAGACCAGTGAGAACAATCACCTTGACAAAATTGGCATCATAATCAAGTGTATTGCGAAATGCAAGTGGACGATAATTGCC
This sequence comes from Scaptomyza pallida, assembly GCA_018152965.1. Taxonomy (NCBI): domain Eukaryota; kingdom Metazoa; phylum Arthropoda; class Insecta; order Diptera; family Drosophilidae; genus Scaptomyza; species Scaptomyza pallida. The sequence goes on from JAECXP010000107.1 coordinate 1,414,839, forward strand.
ATTTGCTTGCTTCTCAATGAGTATCACATCCAAGACACCATCCTGATAAAAGTCATAGAATGCACCAGCAACAGTATTATTGCCCAAGGGTGCCAGAGCATTCCAGCGAACCTCGAAGGTTCGTCTGTACTTCTTGCTACACGTCTTGCAGGGCACATTTTCCAGCAGGAATGTTTGCATAACTGGCTTTGGGACGCCCAACGGTTGCATTGTGATCAATAAATCGGGATAACCATCCAAGTTGAAGTCGCCACTGCGTGCAGTTATTGTCTTGAGATAAACATCATTTGGATCGGGTGGCACAAATGCCCAGGTGACACCTTGAGGATCCTTAAAGTTGACATGCACATCGTAAAACATATTGTTGCTATCCAAAATATTGCCATCACGCACAAATATTGTTGAGTTTTTGCAGTTTTCCTGCACACAAAATGGCACAACAATATTTTGCTCGCCACGCAGCTCGAAATCCATGAAAACAGCCTGACCGACCACATAATCGTGGCTGCCAACCAGCTCATAGGTTATAGATCCCTGATAGCTAAAGTTCTCCTGTCCGTCACGCTCATTGATGGCATACCAAATCTCATAGGCAGTTTTTGTTTGCAAAAACAAATCAGCCAGATAATCATTATTTAAATCCAGATACGCATTTGCATTGGGTATGGTTAGTGTTTGCGTGGTGCCTCCCGTTGGCATTGCCTGATGCACGGCCTTTGGTGTTTCACGTTTGCTATTGAATACCCAAAAGCAGCGCGTATCATTTGTATCCAAGCCATAGAGATCGATGATCATATCGTGATTAAAATCGAGCGCCATTGCTTCACCTTTTGTTTGGATCATTGGTTCTTTTGCACAACTTAGCACAGTGGTGTTGCCCCAGTTAATGTATACGTCATAGATACCATTTCCTTTCTCCACATTGACCAACACATCCATCAGTGCATCGCCATCAAAATCACCGGGTATAACACTGACAATTCTCCTAGAGCCAAATGTGCAGAATGGACCTTGCCGCAGCAACGGTTCAGTATCAGCACCTGTGAAAAGTAAGTTAATTGTTTTATTAAGGTCTAAACTCTTTAAAATTATCAATACTGCATTAACAGAACATTTTTGCTTCAGTCGATTTGTTTCTTTACTGCTTGTATCATTTACATTTTTTACTTTACAAATTCGCAGACATGCATCTTGACTTTCTTTTATAGTGGAAAATGCTGCCAGCAGAATACATGTACATTTGTGTGTGTTGACCCAAATTATATACATGTTTTTGCTGATTGCATTTCATAAATCTTTAAGACTTTTATACGCACCATAAAGTATTTGCAACATTTTTCTATCATCCTGAATGACGAATACGTCTGTAAGTTCATCGGAATTAAAGTCACCAAACGCTGCCACCACACCTTCCTTAATATTTCCAAACACTATGTTTGTAATATCGCTGGATTGGACAATGGTGACGTAGAGCAGCATACACAGCATCCATAGAGGATACATTTTGGAAGGTATTTATTTCCTTCTTTAATAGTAAGGAATCGTATATGCTTTGTTTTCTTATTACTTTTGTTGTTGCTCGTCGACAAAATCAATACTGAGTCAGATGTGAATTATCGATAGGCATTAGGTGTTGCCACTCGATGGCCAGATATAAATCGATATCTAAGGCATCTCTGAGTGTCGACGGTCGAAACAACAACGCAGAGAAAACTCTACTAATAATAACTTAATAATAACAAATACATATATAAATATATAAAGCATGGTAAGTGTATAGAATGCATTATGTATTTACTTTTGATTGCAACTGTGTGTAAGTGTAGTGATTTGTGTGTTTGTTTTGCTTGCTGCTGCTTCTTACTACATACAAGCGCCAGCGCACGCACAAAGTGTTGTTGTTGTAGTTGGTGTATTTATGCAATTCGCTTTTACATTAACTGTGTCTGCTTGTATTGGGGTTGACCATCAACTAAAGCTGATTTTTTTTTGCAGAATAAACTAAAGTCAAGCCAACACCGAGACAAGGTGAAAAAATTTATCTCGCTAACACATACGGGCGAGCAGACAGCCATTTTCTGCCTGCAACAGAATGATTGGAAAATGGATTTGGCCAGCGATAACTATTTTCAGAATCCCGAATACTATTATCGGGAGCTAGATCGTAAGCGTATCGAGCAATTGTTTATGCGCTACCGTGATCCAAGTGATGGGCTCAAGATCAACTCACAAGGTGTAATACGATTTCTCGAAGATCTGGAGCTAAGCCCAGACTCCAAACTTGTGCTCATTATTGCTTGGAAGTTTCATGCGGAAGTGCAGTGTGAATTCTCGCGCGATGAGTTTATCAATGGCATGTGTGACTTGGGCACGGATAGCATAGAGAAGCTAAAGTCAAAGCTGCCGTTGTTGGAGCAGGAATTAAATGATGCTGGCAAATTTAAGGATTTCTATCATTTCACCTTTAACTATGCAAAGGATCCGGGCCAAAAGGGCATTGATTTGGATATGGCCATTGCATATTGGTGCATTGTGCTTAGTGATCGCTTTAAATTCTTGGACATTTGGTGTAAGTTCCTTGAGGAAAAACACAAGCGTGCAATTTCAAGAGACACCTGGAATCTGCTGCTCGATTTTGCCACCAACATCGATGATCGAATGAGCAACTATGACTCCGAAGGCGCTTGGCCCGTGCTTATTGATGATTTTGTTGAGTGGTGCCAAGAAAATAATCATCTTGCCACGGATCAGCAGCACAGTCAGCAATCAACGTCCCAGAAGAACATATCTAGCGCTTACCAGACCTCGCATAGTACAAACATGAATTATGGCTAACGATTGTTGCTTTATATACATATATATATTCTCATTAATGATAAATAATGCTTTTTATTCAGATTATTTTAAATAATCAAAATAATGAGCGATGCGAATTAATTTACATTTCTCTATTAAAAAAACAAAAAAAAACGAAATAAATAAAATTAGTAAATGTAAAACTCGATTTTCCAAGCGCCTTTTGCTGCAAGAGTTTTGGAGAGCTAAATATCTTCTTTTAGCCCACGGCATATTCAATGGTCGATACAGATAGGCCGGCCGATAGATCGCTGTTTTAATAATCGATTAACAATTTTATTTATCATCCCCAACTTGATGTGTGAAGTGTGACCGTAACATATAAAACCCAATTGATATTGTTACAACGATTTTTCGTCGCTCTGGTTGCTTATAAAAGTCTACATTTAGTCAATTGTTTAATATTGTTGTACGTGCGGTGCACGTGCATGTGCAAAATCACCACACCCGCTGTGTATATCATGTGTTGTGAAAAAATATATAAAGTGCATGTCCGCTGTGTAACAATCAATTGATGCCCCCCACTCTCTGTGCGAGTGTGAGTGTGACCAAGAGTGCGTGTCTGTGCGTTTGTGTGCGTGTGCAAACAAGGCAGCCAGTGGGCGGCCCATAAGGAATCTACCCACCAGCACACATACAAACACACACGACGTGTTTGCAGCGAAACTCTAAGGATGTATTTGCCCTTTTTCTGAGGTGTGGAGCAGTCGCCGCTGAATAACAAATGTATGTGTCACTGTTGTTGTTGTCGTTGTTGGGGCTCTGTGAGGGCAATTAAGTTTATTCTGTTTTCATTGTGCGTTTAATCCCTTAAATGAACCTCTCCCCACCCATTCCACTACCCTTGAGCTTCAACAACCACTTGGCAAATAATAAAACAAATTAAATTATCATGCGAACAAAATTTAAACAAATATTGTGGGACCCACACACATATAGGGGCACAGCCATGTATATAGTATGTATGTACATGCATACATATGTAGTTGCCACTAAACATACAAAAATAAAATGAAAACAAATTCAACACTTAACTGATAACCGCAGACCAGTCGTCGACATCGTGACTACGACAACTAGCGACGCACGACGATCAAAATAATCTTTAGCACTATTTTGTACACCCTTTCTGCATGCAAAAAACATGTACATAACTATTACAATTCCCATACAGGGTGTTCAATCGGTCGTTAATACCAACACTTGTATACGCATATTAGTAAAGGACTTTTTCGGCAAAGATCTCATATAGAGCTTATTTATTGTTGGCCAGACAATGGCTTTTTTTGTTGTAGTAAAAAGTACTAAGTTGTAAAAAGGGAAATTTATGTTCCTTTTTTCTTTCTTATGTCTTCACGCTGAGTGAAATAAGGAAATGAATGGAGGATTAATATTTAATACGTTTATTAACGCTGTGAAGTGCTTTTATTGCCTCCTACTTTAAACTTTTAGGCCGTTTGGCATTGAATTCATGGCACCAATTTTCATAAACTTCTCGTCCAAAGTCTGTTTTATTTTTTCTGCGCTTTTCGAGATTAAAAAAAACTAGCAAATTGGATAAATAATAAACGACACGATTTCTTAACTTGTACATGTTAATTTTGCAAGTCAATAAAGTTTATAAATAGCCAAAAGTACGAAGACTTTATTGGCTTACTGTATATATTTATGTGCTTTTAGTATGTACAATATTTGTGATCACATTTTGAGCAGCAGCAGCTGAACTATTTAATATAGGTGTGTATTGTATATTTATAATGAAATTTCCATTGACGTGTGTGAAAATGAAAATTCAACAAAAATTGTGGTGCCTTGTGTTTATCAAATCAATTGCCAGAGTCTGGCGGCGCTTAAGGCAATAATATTGTCGTCTCAATGCTAATTGATGTATATTTTTTTTGTGTGTTGTTTTATTTTTGGCTATTTGCAGCAGCAACTGCAGCAGCAAGTCGCCATGCCAAAACGCAACAAAAGCAATAACATGCAAATCTCTTAAACGAACGGATTAAAGCAAAGCACGGATAAGATCATGAGTCGTCAGGAGACTTCGTTGCCGGGAGCGGCAAAAACAACAACAACAACAACATCAACAACAGGAGCAGCAGCGACACCAACAACATGCAGCAAAATATCAACATCAACGCCACAAAAACAAGATGAGCCACAGGAGCAGCAGGAGTTCATTAATCGTAGCATGGCCAGTGAAATTGATGATGCAAGCGATGCCAGCGTCATATTGGACATGTCCATCAATAGCAGCAGCTGCAGTGGCAACAGTCCAGTGGCCAAACGACAAATGAACTCATCCACCTTGGCACGCGTTCGTCCACAGTCCAGTTACTCGGCACGTGTTCTCGTCTTTGATGATTCCGATCAGGAGGCAGCTGCTGCTGCTGCTGTTGCCCGCCGCCAACGCCACAGCAACTGCAGCGTCCGATCTAAGCAGCGGTGTGGAGCTGTTGCCCGTGTCGCCAGCCAAACTGGGCAATGATAACAACAATAGCAATCATGGTTCATCGCTAATACGCAATCTCAATCTAACCAAGAGCTCTTCCGGCGGCTTGTCCGGCAGCGCCAGCTCATTGCATTCGCGTGGATACACGGCGCTGCTGCGCAAGATATCCTATCAGCAGCACACGAACTCATTGCGCGCCGCCAACAGTGGTATGTGATTATTTATAAGAAATAACAAATTCTTGTTCTCATTACTCACTTTGTAAATATATTTGTAGAAGCATCCAATTTGCTGCGTATGCGTCACTCCTCGTTGGGCAAATCAGCGCCCTGCCTGACCGGCAACTACTTTCGTCATGAGCTCTTGAATGCATCGCAATCAACACAAGGCTCAACTGTTGCAGCAGGAGGCACAGCATCGAATGTACAGGCATCTGGGGCTTCACCAGGACTGAATATCTCTCGTTCGGGCAGCGGCATTGCATTGGCCAAGCATCATCATCTACATGGTGTGGTTATGCGTGGTGGCAATACGGGTGCTGGTGGTGGTGGCGGGGGCTCCAGTGGTGTTGCCCATCATCGACTCAGTCTGGTCACGAATGCAGCAGCTGTGGCTGCCGGCTCACGTGCTCACTCACCCTATTCGGCCAGTCCAGCGGACAGTCCACGTCTCAATTCACCAATGCCGTTTGCATTTGCGCCAATCAAACGTATTGCATCGTGTCGTGGCGTTGTGGATGGCAGACGGTGGTCGGTGGCATCATTGCCTTCTTCCGGCTATGGCACAACACCAGGCAGCTCCAATCTATCTGTAAGCAGCACACATACATACGAGTATTAAAAAGGGTCTTGTGTTGATTTCTTTTGTTTTGTAGTCACAATGTTCGAGTCAGGAGGGATTGAATCATTTGTCGCACAACGTTGCACATGGGCAGGAGGATGCGGCCGCTGTTGCTGCTGGCGCCTGTTGTGCTGAACATTTGAAGCAACATTGCCCAAAGCATTGTGCACTATTGCTGGCCACGACGCACAAGCCACAACAACAGCAGCAGCATGCTCCTAAGCTTGCACAGTTGCAGGCACAGCCATTGAAACCACCGATTGCATGCATCAATTGTTGTGCCGATCTAAGTGCAGCATGCAGTGGCACTGCTAATGGCAGTGCCAATGGCAATGGCAATGGCAATGGCAATGCCAGTGCGAATACATCAAATGCATCGATGTCATCAATGCCGGGGGGCAATGCCAGCGGTCGTATGTCACCATATTTTCGTCCACGCTCTCGTTCGCTGTCCAGCCCATCCCGTTCACCCATTGTGGACAACGAGATTGCTGTCATGAATACGCTGTACAAGGAGCGCTTCCCCAAAGCTACACAACAAATGGAGGAGCGCCTAAAGCATTTCATCAATGAGAATAAAAGTGCTGCGTGCAGCAGTTTTCGGGATTCACAGCCAATTGTGCGGTAAGCGCGTTGTTTATGTACTTTTTATATCTACTTTTATATGTCTTAATACTCATGCAGCTTTGTGCATCATCAAGTGTTGGAAATGGCTCGGGATTGTCTGCATAAATCGGAGGCAAAGCTTATAACCTCACAGTACTTTTATGAGCTGAGCGAGAATCTGGAGCGTCTACTGCTGGAGACCAAGGAGAAATCACCAGAGGCAGCTGCCGAGCTGAGTGGTGTGATTAAAAAGTTGCTCTTAATCATATCGCGTCCAGCACGTTTGCTAGAGTGTCTCGAATTCGATCCCACAAGAATTCTATGAGCTGCTTGAAGCAGCTGAAGGACATGCCAAGGCCATGCCCGTCATAAAGGCCGATATACCGCAATACATTATACATAAGCTTGGCCTGAATCGCGATCCCATTGCCGAGATGCAGCAGGAGCAACGCGAGACACAGCAAATGTGCTCGGAGCATAAGACCGGAGGTAGACAGCTGGAAACGCAATCAGGTGCATTGCTACTGAACTCACCGCTGAACAGTGCGGCCAAGCAACTAAGCAATCTAACACTGGATGCCATTGCATTGGTTCCAGGCAATTCGGGTGGCAGTGGCAGTGGCAGCTGTACGCCACAGCCAATGTTACCACAGCAGCCGCCACAGACGCCTGTGGCATGTGATGCACAATCGACGCCGACATTTGCTTTGGCTATAAGCCAACTTAATACGCCAGCCGAAACAGCTGCAACGCAACAACAGCAACAACAGCAACAACAACAACAACAAACACAACAGCAATTGCTACCACATGAAAATGACTTTGACATTGCCAAGCTGATCTCAAATGGCGCCTATGGCGCCGTATATCTGGTTAAGCATAAGACGACACGCCAGCGCTTTGCAATGAAGAAAATCAACAAAAACAATCTCATCTTACGCAATCAAGTGGAGCAAGTGTTTGCTGAACGTGATATACTATCGTTTGCGGACAATCCATTTGTTGTTAGCATGTACTGCTCGTTTGAGACCAAGAAGCATCTATGCTTGGTCATGGAGTATGTGGAGGGCGGTGACTGTGGCACACTGCTCAAGAACATTGGACCGCTGCCCGCCGATATGGCGCGCTTCTATTTTGCCGAAACAGTATTAGCCGTAGAGTATCTGCATAGCTATGGCATTGTTCATCGCGATCTAAAGCCGGATAATTTGCTAATCACAGCTCTAGGCCACATCAAGCTCACCGATTTTGGTTTGTCCAAAATGGGTCTAATGTCCTTGGCCACCAATTTATATGAAGGTTATATAGATTCGGAGACGCGACAGTTTTCCGATAAGCAGGTAAATACGCTAGATATTTTATTTATTTTTTTTTTTAATGCAATGCAATTGGAAATGTTCTTCAACAGGTCTACGGCACACCGGAGTATATAGCGCCTGAGGTGATTCTGCGTCAGGGTTATGGCAAACCAGTTGACTGGTGGTCCCTTGGCATTATACTCTATGAGTTTCTTATTGGTTGTGTGCCGTTTTTTGGTGAGACGACAGAAGAACTATTTGCCCATACTGTCAACGATGACATTGAGTGGCCCGATAGCGAGGATTGGCCCGTGCAATCGGAGGCTAAGGATATAATAACACAGCTGCTGACACAGAATCCACGTGATCGCTTGGGCACACAGACTGGCGCCTTGGAGGTCAAGGAGCATGTTTATTTTGATGGCATGGATTGGAATTCGCTGTTGCGTCAAAAAGCCGAGTTCGTTCCTCAACTCTCGCACGAAGATGATACCAGCTATTTTGACAGTAGTAGTAGATCTGCTTTTAAAAGTTATATAATATTATAAGTATGTGGATTTTTTCGTACGCACAGCTCGCATGGATCGCTATAATCATGATTTGGGTGGCGAGGATACAGATGACACCGATGACACTCCAGTCTTTGGTAGCTTCAACTCCTATACGCCGCAATATCGCAAACAGCACTATAGCTGGTCGCGTCACGCAACGGCAACAACAACAGCAACTACCACGATGACAACATTGCCTTCGCGTGCCCAGGACCCCGTCACATCAGCTACCCCAGCTGGAACATCTGTGCTAACTGGCGCGCTGCCCAAACTCAAAGCATCAACTGTTGCTGGTCAAGATGGTGTGGTCAATAAGTTTTTGAATACGCCACAGTTGCGTAAACTGGATGTGAGTAATATCAATTCTCTAAAAGACATATTAGTTTATACAGAATTATTTCTTTTGCAGCTTTCATCCAGCTGCTTAAAGGTGCCCTCCACACCGGACACTGAATTTTTGCCGGAATTGTTGCACAATGTGACCATTGGCAATGACGCAGAGCTGCGCATGCTTAAGCATTATCTGCAACAACCAACATCGCCGGCAGCTGTACGTTTGCAGCAGCGTCATAGTATGCCACCGAATACAACGACGATAATAAGCACACCGGCAACACCGCCACCACCACCACCACCACCGACACAGTCGTCCACAACGACACCGCAACCCACTAGTGTGAGCAGTTTTTCGCGCAGCACACCAGAGAGCTCGCAAACAGATAGCGATGACTTTTCGCCGCAAATCAATCGCAAGCGTAAGGGTGTTTGTGCTCGTGATATTTTGCCACGTTTCTCTATCTCAATAGAGGATGAGACCATTAGTGCCGGCAGCTCGTCCACGGAGAACATGAATATACGCGAGCAATCACCGCTGGCGCTACAGCATCAGCCCAAGTCCATGGACGGCAGCTGCAGTGGCGCCGCATCTTTCAAGCATCATCGTTCGCGTTCGATTGTCAAATCTGCCTCGGCGCTAGGCCTTTCCCTGATGTCATCGCTGGACAATACTCAGCTGGCGGCCCAACTTTGTGGCATTCAGTCACCGGGCAGCGCTGGTGGTGGTGGCAATGGTTCAAGCACAGCCAGCTCAAGAGATACATCGCCATGTCGCGAACTCTCGCCGCTGGTCACCAATCTCAAGCCGCCGATCATTATACGACGTGGCCCACGTGGCTTTGGCTTTACCGTTCACACCATACGCGTTTATTATGGCGACACGGATTTCTATACCATGCATCATTTGGTCATGGCTGTGGATGAAGGCAGTCCGGCATTTGAAGCGGGTCTGCGTCCAGCCGATCTCATTACCCATGTGAACGGCGAAGCTGTCCAGGGATTGTATCACACCCAGGTGTTGCAGCTGCTGCTCAGCGGTGGCGAACATGTCACATTGCGTGCCACACCCTTGGAGCACACAAGCATTCAGAGCGGTGGTCGCAAGCGCGATCTGATGCAGAGCAAGCTGGCCAAGAAGGGTGTCAATCGCCAGAAGAAGCAAACGAAGCGGGAGCACGACAAGAAGCGCAAAACTTCATTATTCCGACGCATAAGCAGCAAACGAGCAAATGCCGAGATGCAACAGGTGAGCTATAAATAGTATGCGAAGGGTATGCGAAGAAAACTTATTCATTTGTGTTTTGTATTGTTTGCAGTACTCGGCAGGCACAAGTTCACCCACAACGCCATCGGCACGCAATCTGTCACCATTGGACTCGTCGTATCACAGCAGCAGCTGTTATCAATCGGCAGCCAACTCTTCATCACAATCCACATCGCCATCATCGTCGTCACCCAATACGCCCACCGGTTCCAGTAATGGTGGTGGCAATGGTGGTGGTAATGCTACTAATTCCATTATTGCAGCACCGATTGCTGCTTTTAGCACACAGCTGCCACTGCCGCCGGCAAGTCCAGTTGTGTTGCTGCCACACGTAGGGGCTGTTGTTGGCAGCAGTGCCACGTCTGTTGGCAATGTGCCAGGTGAGTCTTGATTTTTAAAAGCTTAACTTTACACAAAACTTACGCATGCATTTAATTTGTTATTCAGTTTCACCCACTGGAACTGTACCGCAACTGTATCAGCGTCCTTCGACTCTGCATGGTCTTAAGCACAAGCTGCACGCAGCAGCCACTGGCGCTAGTGGCACCACAGTCAGTGGCAACCCGCCCGGTGGCCTTAAAACTTTACACACTTCAAACAGCAATGCTCTACCCAATCGCCGCAAATCTGTAGGCCATATACCGCTGTCACCGCTAGCACGCACACCATCACCATCGCCGCTGCCATCGTCACCTACGCGATCGCCTTCACCGTTGGCCTTTCCGCTGGTTGGCCATCAGCCGGGTGCCTCGAATACAACGCAGTCGTACAGTCCGGGCAGCACGCTACCAACGCTGCAGACGACCGTTAGTGCTAGCAGCAAGAAGGCTGGCTTTGCACGAACCAAGTCAGCTGAGCCGAGTTCGCCACTGTTGCGTCGCGCCTTGTCGCCGGATCGACTGCATCCGCGTAGTGCTGAAACAAAAATATCTCCATTGTGCTGCTCACCGCCAATTAAACAGCAGACTCAACATCATCAGCATCCACGTGTTGTGTCCGCCACTTGGCGACCAACTGCTGGCGGTGTTGTTGGAGCTTGTGGTACACAGCAGCAGCAACAACCGCAACAGCCGCAGCAGCAATTACAGGCGTCGCATCAGCAACAGCAGCAGTTGTGTAACAACAGCAACCCTGAGGAATCTCAAAGACAAACGAGCTCAGCAGCAACAACAACGGCAGCAGCAGCAGCAGCAGCTGGAGTAACTGGATCAACAGCAACCAATGCGGTTGATAATCAAGCAACGAATAATGTAGCCATACCCAGCAACTGTGAGCTTTTGCCACGCATTGCCGAGGAGAAGGATTCACCAACAAGCACACTGGACAGCAACAGCAGCGTTTCCGAAGGATTTATGCCGGCTATTGAAGAGCATGCTGAAAGTGAATCTTCTTCGCCCACCCAAACACTGGAGAAACCAACACCCAAAGTGGACCAGCCAGATAAGGCCAAAACCCGTGCCGAATCGGGTTAGTTTTTAATTCTATAAAGTAAATGCCATGTTTAATTTTCATACAATTGCAATTGCAGCTAAAGCTAATGCGTCCAAAAAATCTTCGATTACAACGACAAGGCCAGCAAGCGCCAGTGGTATCCCATTTGCAACGGGACGCAAGGAGCCAATGGCCATAATAACAACAGCAGCAGTAACCACAACAACAGCAACAGCAGCTGTAGCCAGCGCTACTTCGTCTGCCAAGCAAAAGAAGTAGCGTCACAGAACAACAGGTTGTTTGTGTTTTAAATTTCATGTTTAGCGTTTTATCTAAATGTTCAGCGTTAATTATTTAACAATCCAAAACCGAAGCGAACAAAAGCATATGAATGTAAGCCGCAGGAATTTGATAATTATATTCAAAGGGATTGTATTATAAACATAAGCTTCAATGTTTGGGCAAAAACTATACAAAATTAGCAAAAAAAAAGAAAGAAATAATTAGAAAATTGTGAAAAACTAGTAGTTTGTAGTCTTGTATTTAACACAATGCCTACAACAAATTGTAAATTAGCGAAACAAAAAGCATGCGAAAGATATTCCAATTATAAATACAAAAATTACAAGGAATGTATAAAGGCGGCAGCAAGCAATTATGAATAGGATTATTGTATATATTAATGTATAACATTGATAAAAAATAACATTAAGTTAGGAGAGAACGGAAACGTCCGAGTAAATGAAACGCGTCAAGATTTGGTAAGAGTCGAGTAAAGCTAAAGCTTAATTACATAAACACAAATCAAAGCTGCTTGCTCAGTCAAATATTTATGCAATTTTTGCGAATCTATAATCTATGCCGAACTCAATATATTATATATTTAATAAATGTTATATGTGTGTGTAATCAATCTTTCTATTCTATTTAAAATTTTAAATGGTTAAGCGCCATTATTTCGACTTTATTGCGCAGCATGGCCACACTGCTGCCGATACGTATGCAGTCACAATGCACCACGATAACATGGGTATCGATAACATATTGCCAGCTGTGCAGTTTGACGCAGATACTGTAATTCCACGCCCAGCTTCTTGCAAATATGCTTCCAAAGTTAAGAATATCGGCCTTTCTGCTTAAGGTGAGCCAACCACATTATATATAAAACCGTGTTTTGCAATGTTTATCCTTGCAGCGCCTAGAGCGCGTAAAGCTGCAGTGCAGCGGTTGTTTATATGGAGTGTTTTACGGTGATGGCACTTTGCTGCTCTTAAGTTTCAATGTGGAGTCGAGTGTGGGTCAATTGAACTATGAGCATATACAGCACAAATTCCCAGCTGAATTGGATCTCTGTGGCTTGGTCAAGTTTGGCGATTGCTCCGATAACGAAGCGCATCTGAATGAGGTGATCTCATCTGTAGACATCACAGATAATCCAATATTGTTGCAATGTAAGCTTGGAACAGTAGTAAGCATGAAAGCATCGTTCTTTGTGCACGGCAAGCTGGAACATGTTCCATATGAAGTCATGGAAGCTGAACAGCTCTACAATGATTTCTGTTTTACCCGATTAAAATGCGGCTTCTTTTTGCACACTGCGCCCACTCCGGAAGCCATTTCAAAGGAGATGCATATATTGCGTAAGCGTGTGGCCGATGGAAATCTGGTTTTTAAAGTAGCCCAAACGAAGATTTATGTGAGCAGCAACTGTGGCATTCAACACAAAAGTTTCGATTGTGATTCACGCATTGAGCACCTCATCGCTGAGATACCCACACCGGCAGAAACTCCATCTGGTAATAATAAAAAGAAGATCACATCGACTGCTTCAGAGCTGGCAAAGCATTACGGTGCCGTTGGCTGTGCCTACGATGTTATAAACATTGACGTCTTACGTTCACGGTCCCGGGATCAGGCAGTGGGTGATGCTGCACCGCATCCAGCGCTCAGTGTCTGCATCACGAATGAAGAGGTAACAAAACAACAGGTTCCACTAGAGTTGGAGGCCATGGCCATACTCTGCAGGAAAACAAAACTACTGCGCCTATACGATGTGCTCATTGAGAGCATTTGTCGGTCGTTGCGTCTGTTCGAGCAGTGCCTCACCGAACGTCTGACCGAGCAAGAGCCGTCAAAGGAGCTGAAACTGCTGGCGCCACGTAGCTATCATTTTTATCCGCTGGAGTTTGGACACTTTCTAAGCTGTGCATACTTAGAAAAACTCAGCGATGATGAGCCCAGTGTGCAGGAAAAACGCAAGCGTTTGCATCGACAGTTTGCATTGCCTGTAACACGTCCCTACTTCCGACGAGCCAATCAGTGCCGCTTCCAAGATGATATGGATGCAAACGAAACATCAACCTGGACACCATTGCTTAACACACATCTCGGTGTGCGCCCCAGTGGTGTGACCGATGGCAAAGAATATCTGGTAAATGGCAACTACCACTACTACCACTATTTGCAGCAGCAGGTGCAGGACAAGGGCTGGGGTTGTGCCTATCGCTCACTGCAGACCATTTGCTCGTGGTTCCTGCTGCAGGGCTACACAGAGCGTGCGATACCCACGCATTTGGAAATCCAAGAATATTTACACAAGATCAATGATAAGCCCGCCTCGTTTGTGGGCTCTACACAATGGATTGGATCCACAGAGATCAGCATGTGCCTGCAGGGATTTCTTAACGTTGATTCAAAGATACAACATGTTGCATCCGGTGCTGAACTCTCCACAATTGCCTCGGAGCTGGCAATGCATTTCCAGACTCAAGGTACACCAGTTATGATTGGAGGCGGCGTCCTGGCGCACACAATCATTGGAGTTGATTACTGTGTGCAGACGGGTCAAGCGAAGTTCTTAATATTGGATCCTCATTACACGGGTGCTGATGATTTGGCCACAATACAGATTAAGGGCTGGTGCGGTTGGAAGGGCATGGACTTTTGGGACAAGAAGAGCTACTATAATTTATGTATGCCACAACGGCCGATTTTATACTAATACGTTCCAATATTATGCATTTAAGTATGATCTTTTTGTCAAGCTTTAATGTTGCATGTTGTGTATGAATTTAATATGCTATATATATATATTTATATATGTGTACTATATTTTATATATGTTATAGAAATAATAGAGCTTTCGGTTTTTAATGGAGCTATTGAAGTCTTCTCATCACTTATAATTGGCATATGTTGGTATACGTTTCGGTTTATTCAATCTGTTAGACGATGCCTATAATTTTTGATCTTAAACAATACTTACTACAACTAATTGGGTTTAGCTTAAATATGATGTAGGGTGATTGATTGGGCGTCAGCCGCCGCCTTTAGAGTACTTCTTCCAATAGCGCTTGACATCGTCGTGTCCGTTCTTCTGCACCACCATGGTGCGTGTGCGCTCACTCTGCCATACCAGCATATTGATAGATTGCGCATAGTCGCGCAACGTAACAAAGTCATTTTGTGACAGGAACTGATTGTAGACAACACCTTCGGTGTACGTAAAACGATTACGTTCGTTTTCCCAGAGCTGAATTTGATCCACAACTGTAGGTGGCAGGCAGGATTTTGATTGAATGGTGGACTCGACAAGCTTCATATTGGGATGTGCATACTGTTCCAAATAGCTAACAATTTGTTCAGCAGTAATGCCACCACGTAGCGCTTGACGCACTGAGTCGCGGGTAAGCACACCCACGACAAGATTGGGGAAACGATAGAGTAACTCTGTGAATAGACCCAACACGGCCACCTGCAGCTGCGAGTCTGTGTAGGCATAAACTCGATAGTTGGTTTCCACCACAATGTAGCCACGTTCCTGCATACGTTCTTCATCCGTGGTTGTGATAGCCTGAGCGGCATCCTTGTTGGTCACATTCAGTGCAAGGCGCGTGGGATAGAAGCGACCCTCCTTGCGCTTTCGTTGGAACACTAAACCAAACTCACGAAGATGCTGCAGAAACGTTAGCATCTGATTGTTCATGCCCTCTGAGCTGTAGTCGCGACCCAGGGTCGAAAAGCTCAACTGAAACAACATGGAAAGGCATTCGGGCAGTGCAATGCCGCGCTCCTCGCATGTCTCCAAATACTGCAGCATAAAGTGCCAGACTTGTGCGCGTGTATCCAGCAACAAAAACTGAAATCCCTGACGTGTTATGGTAATGCCTTCACGGTCATCGCGCTTCATCAGATTGGCATGCAGCAGAATGCGCACTGCGTCTGGACTTATGCCTTCGGCATCGGTTGCGCCATTCCGATTGTTTGTGCCAACCATATAGTGAAGAACGCAACGCCAGCGTGCCATTGCGTATGTGTCAAGGAACGCAATGTCCCGCGGCTTGGAGTCTTTGTCTAGCGTATTGGTCATTGCCCATGGCTTGCCGCCGCCCAGCAGCACTTGACGCATGCTTTTCTTGAATGTGGGTGACAGCTGCCAGGCCGGCAGGCCTCCGGGTATGGCTGTGATCCGCCATATATTTAAAGCAGACAGGCAATCGGTGGCTTCCGTTTGTTCCCTGACAATTGATCGGGTTAGGTTGGTAAAATTCAATAAAGTCTGCTTATCACGTTACTTACTTGGCAACAAGTTGTGCACCCCATGAGCTGACAACGGCCTGTGGCACTGCTTGGTCAACAAACAGAATGCGTATTACAAATTGTCTTGCAATTTCGGGCAATTCACGATAGACGGCCAGGCAGATGGGGGGGTAATTGTAAAGTTTCTCAAGTGATTCGGGTGTTTGACGAGTGCGCAAATATTCCTGGAAGTTCTTACACTCAAGATTTTCGGGACTCTGAACTAGGGGGGATACAGTTGTACTACTGCTAGCAAATCGACCTGTTTTTGTATCGGCCATGGCACGATGCACGCGAATTATTTATAACAATTTCGCGTCTGCATGATAGAAGATATCGTTGCCGGCTTATCGATAACTTGATAGTTAATTCTTCCGATATGAATGCAGCGTTGTAACGATGATTAAAGAAAGAGTGAGTTTTTTACCCAAAAGTCACTTAATACACCCATTTAAAAAACAAAATCAATTTACAACAATTCTGCATCATTACTTTATTGATTTTTAAGTCAAATTACAATTTTAAATATTACAACTATCGATAACCGATATTCGTTGCTGGAGGACCGTTGCTAACTTGACGCAAATCTTAGATATGTGTTTTGTAACACATCACTAGCTTTTATCGAGGTATCGACCGGTGGCCAACAACACATCCATACCTAAATCAAAGTAAATAGAAAATACTCGGAATATCACGTATATTTGTGACAAAATGGTATCGCGATTTGATCAACAAAAGACCAAGCATCAACTCTTCCATGTGTCGCTAAGTTTGGCCACTATTTTGATATGCATGACCTACATGCAGTATCGTCGGAATTGGGCGCACCTTGGCAGCTTTTGGGATTCACTTATCGTGCCAATTGTCTTCATTGGTGAACTGCTCAAAGTAATACTTGCCCGTTTCTTTGGGCGCATCGAGGATGGAGTGCTTACAGCTAAGCAGCGTCAGAAAAAAGCTGCGTACTTTACGCCACGTGAACTACTTGGTGGACTTACGTTGCAATTTCTTTGCACACTTCTCTACGCGTTTATCTGCATCATATTGGGTGCACCAGTGCTGGCTAACTACGAGCAAACCTTTGTGCTATCTCTACTGATGACACTGTTAACAGTTTCACCAACAGTTTTTCTACTCGGTGGCGGTGGCGCTCTCCAGGTCTGTTTTTGTGAAAAGCCCGATTTTGTGACCAAATGTGAAGACACGGCGTTGCATCTCTTCAAGTACAATGCCCTAGGTGGTATTCTTGGCGCTTGGGCTGGTAGTGTGGTTGCCCCGCTTGACTGGGGACGCGATTGGCAGGTGTATCCCATACCAAATGTGATTGGCGCGCTGCTCGGCAGCGCAATGGGCAACATTTATGCGTGTACGCATGTCCTGTATGCCTGTGGCCGAGTTTACATGAGCAAGAAACGTGCTTAAAACCAATAATGTAATCAATAAATATATATCCTGCCACCAATTGAATATGTACGTTGCGCTGCCATCATACCCCACATCCCCACATGAAGCAATAAACCGCATCGTCGTCTAGTCAACCGCTTATGATTTACAGGCATTCACAAAACATAAATACACATACATATACCAAAAAGCAATTAACAATACTTTAATGTTACAAATTTAAGCAATTAATTAGCATAAATATAATTAATTCATTTATCAAACAATCAACTAATAAACTAACAATTAACACCAACGGCTACAAGCTTATTTCTTTCAACAACTAAAAGACACAAGAAATCCATTTAGAAAATAAGTCTCCAGTACTTTCCAGCCTAGGACCACATTTGGCACTTAGTTTTTGTTAATATGTGTTTATTTATTTTAAATTAAATAAAATCTTTAGAAGAGTGTAGGATTATATTTTTAGTTTTGTGGTGTACACTCGGCTTTAAGAGTTATTTTTTATTTTAATGGAATACATTTACAGATTAACAGTCAATTTATTATCTATTTAGATCTGTATAATCACATGCAACAAAAGACACAATATTTGGAACGCATAGAAGTAAACCTAAGCTCTGGCGGACAGCACAAATGACTCATCTTCAAGAAGGCAGCGTTGACTAACGTAATGCTCATTTGGCTCCCAAAAATCTGCCACATCATCATCACCCAACGGCTCACTAGCCGCTTCGCTACCTTCATCTTCGGGTAGATGAAACTCACGCTGGCTATGTAAATCTGTGGAGTGACGTCGTCTTAGCAAAGCATCGCCTACGGCTGGACAGCTTCCAGTCTCGTAAAGATTGTATAGCTTTATAAAATGCAAGCCACTAGCCACGCGCTGCACACTATCCGTTTGCACAAGAGCACTCCAGCTAAGCGCAACGGTGGCATGTGGCTCATAGGTAGCAACGCTAGCATTGAACTCCTCCGTACTTATATTAGTATTAAAGTAAACGGTTTCCTCGTTGCTCAGGAAGCTGTGTGGATCTTGAAGCTGAGGCGCATGTTGATCCAGCTGCTGTGCATGTTGTGCCGGCATAATCTCTAAACGTGACAAACGCGTTTGTAGCAGGGTTTTTAATGTTGGCAAATCAGTTGGGAAAAGTTGTACATCTTTAGCCTGTAGGCGGCACTGGAAGCTGCAGCATTTTCTTGACTTAAGACAATGTTCACCAGCTTGGCCAGCGCAAACTTCCATATTGTTTAGAACTGCAAAAGAATAAGAAATGTTTAAAAGGCTTGTTGTTGATGTTATCCTAGCTTTACTTACTGTACAGGTTGTGTGGCTTTAACGAATACTCCTTCGAGTACAAGGACATTGAGTTTATGTACAACTCGGTTAACTGTGCAACATTTACATTACGCAGGCTAACATCTAGACCCAGTTCACGGCTCACCGCATTGCTGATCACGCACGTTGCCTCGGCCTGAAGACAGCTCTGCACCTGTATATGCCAAATGTGACGCACCAGACGATATTTGATATGGGCATTGGCAGAGTTCGGCAGGGCATAGTAAAAGAGTAGACGAAGCGTAAATGGGCCAGCGGAGTGCGGTGCCTGCAGCCACATTGATATTGTGTGTCCCTGTTGTGCATCGAGTGCAGCTTGTCCGGGACGCTGCAGCAGGCGAAAAACGCATTGACGACGGATTTCCTTATCCTTGACCAGTTTGTCATTCGAGAGATTTCGTAATGCTGCAAGTAGTAAACAATATCGTCAAATATCTTATCCAATGTAAATTTTCCAAGATCATAGCTTACAGCTTAGTATTGCCAAGGGCAGATCTGTGCTCTGTTGATCGAGTAGCGTCAGGCATCGCGGATTGTCGCAGCCCAAGAAGATCTCCTCAATGGGTGCAATGCCCAAATTACGCAGCGTTATGCTAACCGGCACAATCTCACCAGCAAGTAACTCAGTGGGCACTGGACTAAAGCTTACACTTAAGGCGGGTACCTGCGGCACCAACTTAATGCTTAGCCTGCTGTCCAGCAGCGTTTGTGAGGATTGCTTGGCAGTGGAGGGTTTAATGCGTTGTGTCTCAAAATGCAAGACGCCCATCAAACTGGCCGTTGGCTCCACTTTAGATGCTACGCGACAGACAACTCCCAAAATGGATAGACGGCCTGTTAGCTTGGGTGTTAACTTAAAATGCAATAGCTGCTCGGCTTGTTCTGCCAGTTCCATGGTGGTCACACAGCTTGTCTTGATTGCGGCACTAACAGCCGCTTTGCTGGCGCTGTCTGAAGACTGTTCGTATACACAAAGATTAGAGAGCACTTCCTCATTGTCAAGAGTTAGACGCCAAAGCAGATCAATCTCGGACAAACTTATGGGACAGCGTACACTGTTGGACAGAGTGACTGCCAGCTCGATTGGCTCGCCCTGTACGGATAGTGGACTTTCTGTAGCCGGCTGCTGCTTGGTGAACAAATAACGTGAGGGCTTAAACACAAATGGCTTATTGGAAGCGGCTGTGATGACCAACATCTCCTCAATTTTGTGCCAAATAGATTCGTCCGCTGTCAAATTTGAGTTAATGTCTATATTGCTGGCTGGTACTTGTGGTGCCTGAACACTTGGTGGCTGCACCAGCGTCAGTACACGCACCGAAGATTGCACCAATTGAGGTAAAGCGTGTGGAAGAAGTCCCAACTCCGGACTACGTTTGAGTAACTCCTAAAGGGAGGATGAAATTTTTAGTTCAACTTGTGAGCCACATAAACGATCAACTCACATTCTGCGTCTGTATGTATTCCTTTAAAAAGCTGCTCTGCATTTGAGCACTCTGCAGACTGCCAGGACGCAGTAAATGCGCAAAAGAGCGACTTGCCTCCTCCAGCTGCTTAAGCATATACGCCTGCTTGGCAACTGTGTATTGTATATGATCCTCAGCAAGACTCCACTGACGTTGCTGGAACACCTGATACGCCTGCCGATAGCAGCGAAAGGCATGCTTTCTTTGTCCCGCCCGTGAATACCGGTTGCCGGCAAGCACAATGTGAAATGCGTATTTGCGATGCATGGGTGGCTGCGTCACAAGAAAACAATAAGCTGCTTGCTCAAGCAGCAATGCCGAACGCAAGTCCGACTCCTCGCTTGTCATGCGTATTAGCTGTTTCGCCACATCGCTATACAAACGTGCGGTCTTCAGACATTCCATGCTTAACAGTGTAGCTCGTGTGGCAAACTGTTGAAGTCTAAAAACATAAGATATTAAATATTTAATAGAATCACTAGAAGGTTCAACAATTCACTTACTTGCAAACCGTCAAGTAGCAGACAATGGCATCTTCCATATAGTCGTAGGTCTTGCTATGAGCTGTGCCCAGCATAAAGGCTGAAAGTGCAGCCATTTCCAAGGCACCCGCATAGTATTGCCAGGCAGAGTCTGCATTGAAATCCCGCTTGGCCTGATGATACGATTGAAAGGCTAGATTATAGTGCCCAAACATGAAGTACAGATCGCCCAATTTGCGCGTTTGCAGCTCGGCTGATTCACTCGTATAGCTTTAAAAAATAGATAATACGTGTCAAAACATAAGTTTATTATTTCAAATACTTACATAACTGCGTTCTGATTGTTGGCACCCGCTCCGGGTTTGCTGGTAACAAACCAACGCTTTGTGGCGCTTAGCAGCGATTTGCTAACGCCCTTTTTATTGGTAACGCCTTCGCTGAGTGTGACCACTAAATGCTCAATGTAAGGTATTAAAGCGCGTACAGCATAATCCTGGACAAAGTGACGCAAATTATCAACATCACGTGCAGCCAAGCAGCTGCCATGTGGTGCATCCGCATCCAGTTCGTTGGCCCAAACATTTGGATTGATTGTCTGCGAGGCAATGCTTTCACTACTAATGCTAAACTTCGAGTTGATGGCCTCGGTGGCGCTCTCTTGCATGGGACTTAGTGGATGCAGCATAGTCAAATCGCTTTCCTGTGCCGCCTGACTATCCAGCAGCTGGGACATCTGCATAGCTGGCATGCTTATCACTGAGACGGCTTCTTGCGGCGATTTGGGTGCACTTAGCTCACTGGATGTCATGGGATCGGCCTTAGGTTGGCGTTTAATGTAGGTCGTCCAATAATCCTGTATGTCGCTTGCACTATTTGCGTCCGTTGAGTTAATCGAGACCAGGAAGCACCTATTATCACCAAAAGTCGACTTGAGCAGCTCAAATCCTTGCTGAGCCTTTGACAGATCACCCTGGCTGGCCTCATGCAACACCACATAGGTGTTGAGTACCTCAGTGGGCTGAAACCATTTGGGTAGTTTTTGTGGCGTTATGCTCTGCATTTGCTGCACTCGCTGCGTCAACTTCTGGGCAGTTTCAATGATTTGCGGATCGGCGCTGGACAACACCAGCAGGCAGCTCAACAAATGACGCGTAAACTCATGCTCCGCTGGAAACTGCACCGTTAAAAATGTTTCACGCCATTGCTCAAACCATGGCTCTGCTGTGGGCAATTCCAGATCAATGCCAGCTAAAAAAATGGTGTGTTTAAATTTGCATTCTTATCATTTTTATTTTGATGGAGGGTTGCTTACCAATTGTGGCCAGTCTAGTTTTTTCATTGTGCGCATTCGTCACCGACTCGTTAAGCATTTTCCGAGCCAATACAGTTTGTGGAGGCCGCCAATCCACATCACAAAAATTAAGGCGTAAGCCTCGCACAGAGACGCTGGTCCCAGAAACATCACGAAAGTGCGCTTTGGGTATAACAAAAGTAAATGCAAATAAAAACTTTCTCGATGTATGTTAGCTCCTTTTACAAGGAGTTTTGAAAGAGTTCTTGTTTACTCACCGTCATTGGGCAGTTTGGCAAATGGCTGCAGCAGCTCCACAAAGGACAAGTTGTTCCGATGACATATCTCATCGGCCAAGTTGCTGGTCAGCACGCCGATTAGTGGCGAGAATATATTTTTGATTACATCACGCGCATTATAATTTTGGCCCGTTAAATGTATCATATTTTATAGTTTAGTTTATTTTGCAACAAACTCCTCCCAAATCGGCCAATCTTCCGCGGTGTGACCGTTATCTCTTTAGTGTGTTTTACGCATATTTTGCGAGTGAAATAACGTTTTATGGCCAGCAAGCTGGTCACACTTCTTTTAAAAATAAACACTAGCGCCATCAACAAGTATTAACTCCCAAGTATTATTATTTATTATTTATGTGCGTCTTAAAAAATCTGCATATGGGAATTAAATAGATTTTAAAATTAAACTCAATAACAGTTAATATATGTAAATTAGAGACGGTGTGAGATTTAATAAAATATATAAATATTAAAGCTTTACAAGACTCTGCAGTATTTTTAATGTTGCCAGACCTTCGCAGCGTCGTATCGTAAAGTCTGACCGTGTATTGGCAACTGGAATTGGCGGGAAAGCGGCATATCAGCTGCTGTCATTAGTTGTTCGCCAAATTTACTTGCTGCAAAATTTATCATCCAGCAACATTGTTTAACAAAATAAACAACTTTCAAGTTCATTAGCTTGAAAAAACGTGTTATTACAGCAATAATTTGTTCTTGGCGCTTGTAGCACTTAGTAAAGTAGTTTTTGCAACTAAAACAGCGCACGCAACTAGAAAAAGTAAATTAGGAAAAAGCGCGCTCAGCAGCGTCATCTTTGTCCAGAAAAGTCTTAAGACCCTGCGCGTCATCCGTCATAATGGCTAAGGTACACATTACAAATGTTGTAGTGTTGGATAACCCAAGCAGTTTCTTCAACCCGTTTCAATTCGAACTTACATTCGAATGCATTGAGGAGCTAAAAGAGGATCTCGAATGGAAAATGATCTACGTGGGCTCCGCCGAATCAGAGGAACATGATCAAGTGCTGGACACTATTTATGTTGGCCCAGTGCCCGAGGGACGTCACATATTTGTCTTCCAGGCCGACCCACCAGATGTTAGCAAAATCCCCGAACAGGATGCGGTCGGCGTTACTATCGTCCTGCTGACCTGCTCGTATCGTGGCCAAGAATTTGTACGCGTTGGCTACTATGTAAACAACGACTATGCCGATCAAGAAATGCGCGAGAATCCGCCAACAAAGCCACTCTTCGACAAGCTAACACGCAACATACTGGCCAGTAAGCCACGCGTTACCCGCTTCAAAATCAACTGGGATGACGGGCCAAGCAGCAGCAATGGCAACGGTCATGATAATGGACACACTGATGCCCAAATGATGCACGACGATGGTCCATCAACGTCATCGGCGGCCCATCATGAGGCCGCCATGGATGACAACAGTCTGGCCATGCCCATAGAGAATGGTGTCAAGGCGCTTAACGAGAACTCAAATTCGCTTGCCATGGAATGTTGAGGGCAGCCGCTATAGTTAAACTGTACCAGCAAACAACTCACAACATACACACACACACACACATACACAGTGGCATTGACTTGTCGGCCCCTTCCTCCTGCCCAAAACAAGCATAAGTCTCTGGCCTGGTCCCATTAATTAAGTACTGTAATTTAAAACTCATCGCTGTTAATAAATAAAATTAAATGTATCTCTAACTCTAAAATAATGAATGTTTTATTAATCAATAGAGTAAAATGCGAATGTTATCGATAAGATTAATGTTTTCTGTTCCGTTGTAAAACTGCCTCGCGTTTCAAATCAAAATTGAAGTAGAAAAATTTAAGTGATTTCAAATTGTAAAAAAGTGTATAATAACGTTTAACCATGTTTGACACCAGAATGTATCAAGAATATCCCAGCTATGTTGCCAATCCGCCCAAATTCGGCAGTAAGCGTTCAGTCTACAGTAAAAGTGAAGCTGCTTGCAGGTCGGTCTTACCCGACGTTAAATACCCTTATACATTAACATTTCTTTGCATAGTAGGAATGTGAAGCAAAAGATTGACAAAACCTATGCCGCTGCATTGGAAGCACAGTTTGGTAAGCGATGCAGTCCGAAAGGCAGAAGGTTCATAAATCGTTGCGTTGCGGGTCTAACACGATGCAATTCCAAGGAGTTTATTGGGTCCACATATGTGCAGGACTATGGCAGATATCTGAAAGCATTTTCCCTGATCTATGTACTGCCCGAGGATGAATGGCATTCGGAAAACATTGACAGATTGTTAAACGATGGCGATGCGTTGTTTCAACCCACCTCTGAAGAGGATCATGGCAATGGGGCACAGCAGGAGACTGGCGGCAGCATCAAGCGCAATTTTAAGCTGGAGGGTCATAGCTTCACTTTGGAGCTTAAGCCGCCGTACAAGGAACCGCAAGAAAAACATATTATTAAGAATCTTAAGTTTGTCCTCAAAGAATTCTTCGACTCCGCTCATTATTGCCTATTCCTGTACAAAACGGTTAATTTACTCATTTGGCAACGCGACACAAACTTCTTTGTGATGAATTTGAAGGAGCGACATCCAGATGATATTGATTGCTACCAAACTGGCGGCACTATGCTGGTTCGCTTGCCCTCCCTTAACAATGTCACCAATATAATTCGCAATCTGAGTGGCAGCAAAGCCTGCGATGAGTTCGTCCTACGTGAACTGTCTGTAATCCGTCTGGTTACGCCCGATGGACGTTGTTTTCTGCGCAGCAGCACCCAGCCCTCTCCGGAGTACAGTGTCATCAATAAGAACTATGCGTTTCTGAAGAGCAATTTGCATCTCTCACTGAATCCAGAGGAGTTGTTGCGCAATGGCAGCGGCTTGGTTGTTGGTGTTATGGGCATTTTGGCTGCCAACATTGAGCATCCCGCCTCATGGATTGGCAGCACATTGGATAGCATTATTTGCTTTGGCGTTGAGCTCTATATCAATCGTTGGTGCACCGATTGGCAGGGGCGTTTGCCCATGGACTTGGATACATTTCCCACTGAGGTGCAATTGGGACAATTTGTGGTGGAGATTAAACTGTTGCCGAAAATATTCAGCGGTCAATGGCGTGGTGGGGCCAATGCCTATAAGGTAGGGTATTCTTAAATATATATAGCTTACTACATTTTATTTTTTTCCCCTTTAGGGCAATGATTTTGCACTCAAAATAAGCAATATAATCAAGGACTATGGCAATGCACTGTTCGAGATCAATACTCAGTTGTATGCACTATGGTGCAAGGATGACCATTACTATTTACTTGATCCATATCGCCATCAAGTGATGACAAGTAGCCAAACGAATGAGGATGGGGAGAGTATATGCGCCAAATGGGCCACGGTGCGAATGTTCCAAGATTTGACCAATATGTTGCACGTGTTTCATCAGCTGCTTAAGGAGTCCAATGGCTTTTCAACATTCAATATCCATGCTGTGGCCATTAAGCATATATCAGAGATGTCCCAAGAGGATGCTGACTGCAAGACGACAAATGCATCAATACGATTTCCTCAGCTGCTCAAAAACTATGAACAATTGTTGTCTGGGGATAGTGATTATGAGCCGGATATGGGGAGTAGTACGGAAGACACCATCGGTGCGGAAAGCTTTACGGTTATCGAAAGCAGTAAAGGCGAGGATAATGACTTTAATCGAATTGATGTTGAGGTCGAGGTTCTAAGACCATCCAAAGCCAAATGTGATATACGCAATCACAAATCTCAAACGGATGCTCGACCAATGTCCCCGATAAGAAAACCAAAGCGAAAAGTGATTAAACCCAAAGATTATATTAAAGATAATAAGACAAATGAAAAGCTAAACTATTTGCTCAAGAAAGTGCGCATAATAGATGCTCCTAATCCTGATAAAAATATCGCTGGAGTTGCAAGGAAAAAAGTCAAAGGAAATCCAAAGAGAATCGCCCAAAAAGATTTGGCTGCCCTAACAAACCAAAACACAAAAGCGAATGCTATTTGTAAGATATCCCAACTTGATGCTAAAATATGTGCCAAGTATCGCAACATGGAAATGGATCAGTTTGACTTTGGTAGTTGTAAGCAATGCCAACGTTGCCCCGCTGGCCAAAACCAATCCCAGCAAAAGCTAAATATTGTATCGGAAACGAGTTTCCATACGGCACGCTCGATGGATAAGGATGTGGGATCAACTGAACTGAAATATCCCATCTATAACAAGTATCCTGCGAATTTGGCTGTGGCCGGCTCTGAAAGTGGCACCATGGAGAGTATAAATCGTTTGCTTGATGTTGCATTTAAAGTCTCCAATCGAGTTCTGACCATAACACCTTGGGGCAACTATGTGGTCTTTCGGAATCGCAAGGCCGAGAACGCTAAATCATTTTACATATTTGATGGCTGCACTTGCAACATTGATCGCTTCAGGCATTTGGATTTGAGGCAAGGCACTGCCGGCCTTATGGCCTTTCAAAATCAATCTGAGGTCGTCTGCTTCATGATTGATTCGCGGGAGTCCAAAGCTCTGACAATGGTGCGCTCTCGCCTGGAGCAGCCCTGTCGCGGCACTTAAAAATATCGAAAAATTTAATTGTTTCTAACTGTTTTGCTTTTAACCTGTTTTTGTACACTTTGTGAAACGTAAATTTGGGTCAAGATTTACATTAGAACATTAAAAAAACATTTTAAATTTCACCTTATAATCATTCCATAAGGAAATGTATAGTGTTTTTAACATCATCTATAGCCCTTCGATTGACGTAAAAGGGTCAATTTATGACCTCATTAACCTATTTCAAAGCATCAATGGCAAATCCTGTCATTTTGTGTAACTCTTTGACAAACGGCCTGAATTTAGACATTAAAATTCCAATATATTTAGACGAAGATACAATTAAAACCTTTAAGATCATATTTACTTTTGTGTCGTTTTTTGTTTCTTTTTTATTATGATTAATGCTAATTCGTATGAGTCGTTAAATTTAAACTTAATATGGAATACATTCACATAATGTAGAGAAATTGTTTTTTTTTTTTTTTTTCTTTGCATGCGACGCATCTTACAATAGCTAAACATCCAACTAATTGTGTAAATATATAGTGTGTATATTATTGAGTGTATATATAGAAATATTTTAAATTTGTAATTCGTCTTTTAATATATGTTTTAGCGTAATGTGCGCTTTCGAGTAGATTCATTTAAAAAACTAACTAGAGCGGACAATTTGGGGTTTCTATATTTTTTTTTTTTTTTTTTTGGGGAAAAGTAAAAGCGCACATGCTCCACGTCAAAGCCGCGGTCAGCTATTTTTACAGATTTTTCAGAATTTATGTTTATAATTATTTGTGTTATTCTCGATTCTCAAATATTTGCTTTAAGGCACTGAAGCTTTGAATTTTGTGCATTACGAAAAAGTAAGTACGGATTACCGGATAAGATTTCTCCAAATGCTTTCGAAGGTTTCTATTTTTTTTCAATGCAAACTACAAAATTATATCGATGCGCTTCTTTAAAAAACATTCTTTTCGATTTCATAGCAAATTTTGTTTTTTGTTTTGGTTTTTATACACATATAAAAAAAATATCCCTGACTATTTTGCATTATACATACATATTTTTGTCTCTCTCTTCGTTTCCTTCATATTGCCTGAGGCCAATTCTGTTACATTTGTTTATAATTAACTTATTTTGTTTCTGTTTTTGTAGTTGGGAGCGTGTTGCAGATAAGCTCTTAAGATTGAAAACTACTTAATGACTAAAACTAAATGTACAATTACGGCATTATGTTTTAAATATATATCTATATATATATATATTACAAAGGCAGCTTACAAAATAAAATTATCATAAATCATAAACATTTTGCAACATAGGAAATGCATCTAAACAGATAGATAGAGAGATAGGATTGATCCTAAAACCTTTTTAAAGTGAACATGAAGGTCAAAGGTTGTGATTAAAGATGAAATGATGCGATCAACGCTTCAACATTCATACACATATATAGTACATAGTACATCTAAACTTAAGGGGACACAGATCGGACATGAAAATACGACATATATATAATACCATACAGTTTTGGGCTTTTGTTTTTGCTTTTGAGTATATATAGAGATAGTTGTTTTCGGTTAATTGTTGTAGGAGTTGGACTTAAATTAGGCTAAACCATATTTACGGCACCATCAGCCTCAAATGTCGGTATAGATATAATATCGCTGCTGCGTATGGCGCCCATGGGTAACGTTGAAGCTGTCGCTGTTGCATTGGGCTTCGATTTATCGTGATCATCCTCATCGCTGGAATCACTTGAATCCGACTCGCTGGAACTCTGGTTTCCTTTCTCCTGTTTCTGCTTTTGTTGTTCCTGTTGTGTCTGCTTTAAAGCCGCTGGCACATCGGTATTGCTTTCAAGCGTTGAGTGTTGACTGGAGGGTGAATGACTGTACTCGGAGGTGTTTTCCTCATCGGAGACGATGACTACATTGCGCTTGTGTATGGCTATCTTTTGGGACAGCGGAGCCTTGTAGCTGCGTCTCGGGCGCATTCCCCGTCCAATGGGCAATCGGCCAATGCTAAAAAAATACAAGATTTCAAGTTTAATTATTTTCAAATCTAATCAGAACAGCAAAGATTTACCTTCTTCGGCGCAGTGCATAGTTATAGTCGGTATCTTCACCCTCCTCATCAGACCAGCTATCCTCACCCAAATGCTCATGCGACGATTCACCATTGGCATTGCTGCCCATTCCGGTTGTAGTAATATCCGTTTGCTGTTGCCTCGTTCTTCTTCTGCTTTGTGTGCTGCTGCAGCGACTTAGGCAAGGACTGCTGTGGCTCACGGCCGCATCACGCAAATCGGTGGCCACCGTTGTGGTATGTGCACTGCCACCACTGCCACCGTTACCATTCTCCGTGGTGTTCGATTGTATGGACAGGCGATTCTCATTGATGAATCCGATGACTTTACGACCCAAACGCTCCAGATTCTCATTGTCGCTATAGCAGTCGGTGATGTCCAAGCGCTCATTGCTGTTCATCACATCGTCAATCAGCTGATCGGGGCTGGAGCAGGCATCATGATAGGCCAAATCACTGTTGCTCATCGAGTTGCCATTCGAAGCACTAGCGTCGATGGCTGCTCCTGCACTGCTGCTGCTGGCCGGACTGCTGACCTTAACCTGAGCTTGAGCCATGGCAGCAGCCAATTGTTGCACACGTTGCAGCTGCAACGGCAGCTGGCGATGATTGGGCGGCGGTACATCAATTGGCTGATCAATGCTCGGACTTATGTCCGTCTCACTGACATCCATGGCATCGGTTTGCGTCTGCTGCTCTACCAGTTGAACCTTGCGATTCTCTGGCTCACTCTGATAGCGACGATCCCGTGTCGGACTGTACTTGGGTGGCGGGGCAAAGGAGCCAGAGTTGTTGCGTCGGTGACGATAAGTCTTCTTATTCTTGCTGGACATGCTGATGAGTGTGCTACCCACAGCACAATATGATTTTGGTTGACAATTGCCATCCAGTTGCGCATACAAAGTACACTTGACGGGACTCTGTGACAGGAAGAAGAGAATAAAGATTAAAATTCTGATTTAAGGTAATCTTTTGTGGACTTACCTCTGGCGTTGTCTCTGGATCCGGCGTTGTTGACTGCTGCTGTTGGATTTGTTGTTGTGCTGGTGGTGCATTCAAGCGACGTCGATAATGTTGCATTTTCCTGAGAGTATTGCCCAAACGTCTTGTTGGCTTGTAGCCAGATCCGGGTAGTTTGCGTTCCCGCCTATTGCAAAAAAACTTATGTAAGTAGTGTATAATCATAAAGGTCTGTTTTGGACTTACTCGGCAATTTCCTTTTCCTTTTCTTGGAGCTGTGTCATGCATTCACTTAACTCAAAGAACAATTGATTCGTCTTTTGCAGCTTGTCCTCATAGACCATGCGAATGTCCTGTGCATGCCGCCATTCGGCGGTACGTCGCTTAATCAAATCCTGCTCGTACTTGTGTATGCTTGTGCCATTCTGTGTGATCTCCTTGAGATGACAGCGCACCTCCTCCTTCCAAGACTTTTGCGTCTCGAAATATTGCTTTTCATTTTTGCGTAACAGCTCCGGGCCCGCAATGTCCAGATGACTGAGTATTTGACGGAACGATGGCCGATTGCGTGGCTTGCTTTTCCAGCAGAGATTGACGAGCAACTTGAAGCCTTCTGGACAGGTGCTTGGCACCAGCAGCTTGAGCCGATTATTGCCCACGCCCCAAATAATGGCCGATGAGTCGACATCCTTGTAGGGTATCTCGCACGTCAGCATCTCCCAGAGCACAACGCCATACGACCATATGTCAACTTTCTCGGAGCAGGGCTCATTGCGTATAACCTCGGGCGCCATCCAGGCAACAGTGCCCGCAAAGCTCATCTTAGTGCTAATCTCATTCCATTCGCGACTTGTGCCAAAATCGCTGATCTTAACCACTTCGTTTGTACTAATCAGTATGCTAAGAAACAAAATATAAATGCTTTATGATTCCTTCTTTAGCTTCTGGTTAAGGCAGTTCTACTCACTTGGGACTCTTAAGATCCCTGTGTATGATCTTGTGTGAGTGTAAATATTGCATGCCCATTGCAATTTGTTTGGACCAAGAGACCAAACGGGACGGCAACATGACCTGCTCCTCCTTCAGTATGTTCTGTAGCGGGCCATACGGGCAGAACTCCATGATGATGCAAAATACCGGTGATTGCGTACAAACGCCTCTGCAAAAATAATTTCTATGTTGATCATCTGTCTCATTTATAATTGATTTTTATTGCTACTCACTTGAATTTAATAATGTTCTCATGATCTAGTTTCCGCAAGTGCTTTATGTCCGTTTCCTTAAGTTCTCGGACCTTCTTGACAGCCACCGTGACATTCTTCAGCTTGCCACTAAAGACTGCACCCTGCGCACCGCTTGCCAACCACTCCAGATCCGATATGGACTCAAAGGGTATTTCCCAGTCTTCGGTGCGCTGGTTCTTAACTTCAATGACACCCGCTTTGCCGATAAACGACAGCACCGGCTTCATGCAGCCCAACAGACCATACATCCAGCCAATGGGTTTGTCGGGATGCCCAAAGGCGCTAGCCAAGCCACCACCACCGGGATGTGGTGGCCACCGTTGCTGGCACGTATTCTCTGCACTGCTGTCCGTGATCTCTGCATAGTTGTTGTGATGCTGCGGTGCAGTTGCATCAATATCCGATGATTTGAAGGGTAGATCGGTGGCAAGTCCTAAATGACCGAACTCATCCTGCAGGCAGACCATACTATATGCAATAACAAAGAAAATGGGAAAACATTGGTAAGTAAAGCTTTTGATTATTGAGCATTGGTTAATTAATTATCATTGACGGTTAGGTGGTCAAACTAAAATATCTTTAAAATCGTTGGAAGTATCGGAGTTTGAGAAAAGTATATATTCTCCTAAGCTCTACAGACTCTGCTGATGGGCAGCAAAGTAAACAAGCTAAGGACCTAGTTAAACCTGTGGTTCAGTTATTATGATACCCTAAGTATGGGGCATATGCACTAAAAGATATGCGTCCGAAAATTACAACTTGACCTTATTAATATACATCCGTCTTATTACTATTATGTTATTGGTATATTAATCAATTTTAGGAATGTGTTTCAAGTTTTGTTCTACAAAATATCTCTCTTGAGTTCTGACAATCTGATTCCAATTGGATTTCTGCATACATACATGGAAATATTTGGACTTGACTTTACTATCTAAAAATATAATCAACCTCCTTGAACCAATAATAACAAATTCATTCATAAGCAAATGGTTTAAGATTAATAACTTTACAAAGTGGAAAAAAACTAAGACAGTTCTTTTATTAAAAAAGCCAGAAGGTCGACGACAAGATTGATCGACTGGGAAATACCCTAAGCCCTAACCTTCGATTCTAAAAGTCTAAATATTGAATATCTTGTAAATGTGTGGAACTAAAAGATTGTAATAACATTGAGTAAGGTTTCTAAGCACTTAAGGTCTCTAGAAGAGGACAGACATGTTGGGTTTTGATCAAGAATATGTATATTTATGCATATGCAATTCAAGTGATCGATAGTGCTTTAATGTGCGAATACTTTCATAAATCCGACTTAATAATAGTAAACACATATTCTTTGAGCTATTTTGAAGTAAATATTTTGAATTATTATTCGGTAAGTCGCAATATGAGCAAACTAACTGTTATTGTAAATCAAGTTCATTTGATAATTAAATTGTTTCGGGGGTTTTCTATATTTAAACATAATGATAGTGTTTCACACGTATACACATGTGCATAAATATATGTACATACAAACACATGCATATATTAGAAGGGGGGCAAAAGTGAACATCACTTTGCAAAGTTCTTTTCAAAAGCTCCAACGCATGAAATATTCACAAACGCATATACATATATGTATTTGTGTTTTTGTTTACGCACACAGAGAAATCTTTTCTGCCAAGCTCGGAATTTGTGTTTGTATTTTTTTTCGCCTGCGATAAGATAAATAAACACAATTTACAATTGGTGTGAGAGCGAGCGAGAAAGCAAAGGCTTGGGAAGTGAGAACGGCAGTCTCTGCCAGAGTATTTTGTTTTTGTGCAAGTGAAAAAAACAATTATCACAACAATAACATCGGCAAAAGGGGTAAAGTAAATGCTGATGGTCTGTCAAACCGAAACGACGTGCGCGAACAGGCAAAATCACCTGTTTTAGGCACAAACACACGCTCACACACACTCACTCATTTATAGATTGTACACCTACACAAACATGCATAATCTACCGTGTTTTTGCAGATTTTGTTCCCAGCGCTTGGAAAGTGTTGACATCCCGCTCGCACCTGCAGCACTTATGGGGGCGATACGTTCTTTTCACATGTCGGCGCCGTCGTCGCCGTCGATGTCGCCGACGTCGACGCCGACACCTCACAACTAATGTCAAAAACCTTTTAATTACTTATGAAATTTAAACGCATTAAGTAAATCGCTGCAGCAGCACGTTTTGACCTCTGTTCTAGCTGTCGCTGCTGACGCGCAGTTCATAGAACGCGGAAATTTGGTTAGTTTTGACTCTCATTTTATTCTGCATAGCACAGCAAACACAATAAATAACTAGATTTATTTTAGTAGCGTGAGTCAGTTCATTGCAGTGTTGGCAAAATATCATTGGTTTTTATTACAGTTGGCAACATTTACAACCCAAAGATCTATCGATAGATGTTATCCCCGTTTTGTTTACCTTTTCTCCTTAGTTATAATTATATCCGGTGGATCAGTTCTGCCAAACATGGGTATGAAGTAAACCATTGTGCAGCGGTTTTTCTTAAAGTACTTTCGCGCTTCTTTTCACGGTTAATTGTGTTTGTTTTTCCAATTAGTTTGTTTGATAGCACACTTGTTGCTTTTATTGTTTACAAATTCATTCATTAATGCGAAGTCGCGTTGCTGCATTAATGCAAATTTTTACACTCGCTATTTTCTTTTGCGGTCGCCGCCAGACGTTTTTTACGCACTGTATAAATGACACAACAACAGCAACAATAACAAAAACTTTTGATTAAAAAAAAAAAAAACACAAAACGTTCATACGGTTCGTGCCAAGCACGGCCAGCCACCAAACCAAGCACCACAACAACAACAACAGCTACGATTTTGGCCTTTTTTTGTCGTCGAATAATAAAAAAAACCATGACGTCAAGGTAAATGGTATTACTTTATTATTGTTGCTGCAGCGTCAATTACAAGATCAAGAAGTGCCTGCGTAACACTTTCGATTTATTTATGTGTGCTTTGAAGGTAATGTAATGTTGAATTTCATCAATTTTTGCACAAATGTTATGAAGAAAAAACTGCGCCACCGCTGCAAACACACAAACACACAGATACACGCACCCATACAAATAAAAATTAGCAACTGATTTGGCGATAAGCAGCGTTATTGTTATTGTTGTCTGCACACACATACACACACAGTGGCATTTTAAGGCAGGCTCACAGTTTTGATTGACACTCGCTCGCTCGCTCACTGTCTCTCTCGCTCTTTTTCTCTCTAGCCGCCGACAACCAGCTGAAACGATTGATTTTCGCAGACTAAATTGCGAGCGTAAGCGCTGGAGCATAGCCCCCCCAAAAAAATACGAGCGAGCTCACATCACATTATCAGCACAGCTTTGCGCGAGCTCTCTCTCGCTCACTCCCTCTGGCTCCCTCTGTCTCTCACCTTCTCTCTCTTTTGCACGTTCATTGTTATCAAGTTTTGTTATTGTTAAGAGTGACCAACTTTGGGAATTGCTTGCATTGAGACAGCATGCGGCTGCTCCGTTGAGCTGCGAAACCAGTTTCCCAAACACAGGTGTGCGTGTGTATGTGTATGTGTTTTTTCTTCTTTGAGCTAGTTGGAGATTGTATGTTTGTGTGTACATACTTTGTATAGGCATGTAACAAGGAAGTTTCTTATTGGCCCGTTTAGGCTTCACGCAGTATTTGTTTGTCATTTCACCACAAGTCGCATTTTGCACGTGTTCAAATTTGAGATCGAAACAAGAAAGAACAGTTGGGTGTGTATACAAACACAGGTAGGAATTTGCACAAGAGTTGTAGCTGCATTGTAAAAGCTACATAAGTACTTTTAATAGTTTTCTGTGAGCTTAATGAAAAGAGATCACTTTGCATGAAACCTCTTTTACTCGACTACATAAACCTAACACAACATTTTCTAGTAAAATATCTAATATCCATAGCAAAACTCTTGTCGACATGACCTTGATCAATAACTATTCAATTGTTTGAAAATTACAACATAATCGATCGATAACTTACCTTCGGCGCAAATTATCGGTTTGGTCCAGCGATAAGTTTGGACTGCTTCCATGATGTCTACGCCTGCTGTAGTGCAGTTGTTGTTGTTGCTGCTGCTGCTGCCTGTAGGCGGCGACATTGACCAAATCATCACGACTTTTGCTTAAACTGTCGCTAAATGGCTGCATTGTCCGTTTATTTTTGGCTTATTTTGGGGTTAAGGCTCTTAACACCCTACGGCATGTTGTGTTATTTTTTGATGTTGAATGCTGTCAAGGTTACAGGAGCACAAAATCAAAAATTAAATCATTAAGTGCAAAGTTCAACACGCACCAAAACTCACGCACACTCACACACAAGAACACATTTACCGAGCTTTTTCTTTTATCAATGAACTAATACAAAATCAATAAAACGACGTCAAACGCCCACTCGCAGGATGCGCACACATACAAACGTTTATAAGTTCACAAGTACTCGTTATGTGTGCATGTATGTTTGTTAGGAACGCAGTCACAATCGTTACACTTAAAGAAAAGTTTGTGTGCACTTTATTATTTTATTTTTATTTTTTGTTTTCACTTTCAGGCTTAGCAGGCAAACTCTTATATTTTGATCATATGTCTTATTGTTTTTCTGAGTGTAGCATTGGCGTCAGCCCCCTCACGTTACGCTTGACAGTCGAAGTCAAAAAGCGAAAAGCGCAAAACGGCAAAAATTACAACAGTCGATGGCAGCGACCCACGCAAACTTCAACGCAAGCAAAGGGAGCGAGTGAGAGAATGATAGCGAGAGAGAGGATGCAAGGAGAGAGTGAAGCTTTAAGCCACCGAGGAAGCGCGTGATAAAATACAAGAAGAAGCAAAATTCGCGGCGGCGTCGGCGGCACGCTATCAAACAATTTTCAAGTGCACCACAAACACTTGTCACACACATACATACACTTATTCGTGCATAGATACAAATGTATTTGAGCATGCAAATAAATATAAATGTATAATTGTCGTTGTGAACATTTCACTTTCAAATGCAGCGCTGCTATTTTGTATACCCTTAAATGGCAAAATGCACAAAAGAACAAATACACACACACGCAAACATAAATATGTATTCGTATTTCACTTCTTCTGCTTCTGCTTCGCCTTTTGCTTTTGATGTTGGTGCTTGTGCTTTTAACTTGGCTAGAACATAACAACAATAAGCACAGCTACAATGAAATTTTTTGCCACACACACACACACACATACATGCACATTAAGTCACGCACACTCGTGTGGAAACCTTACAGCGCAGCTTATACTTTTGTGCTGTTGCTGCTTCTTCTTCTTCGTTAACTTTGCTTCGCTTTGCGAAGAAGTAAAAATCAATAAAGTTTTTTATTTGCACTTTTCACAGCACACTTTTGCACACTTTTCATTATGTTTTGCACATAAATTTTAGCTCATACACATTCACTTACATTTGTTGTATGTTTTGCGACAGTTTTTAATTAACTTTTAACCGAATAATTGTATAAATACAAAGACTGGTTGGCCTTTAGTTGCGCTTTAGATAACGTTCCGACCAACCAGCCGTCCGCACCAAAGGTAGATACAAATCAACTAACCAACAAACCAAAAAAAGAAGAAAAACTGGCGCACGCTCAGCCTGAATGCCTGGTCGAGAGCATCAGAAATATTGGTATGTACCAACAACAACAATAACTATGGCCAAGCGGGCCAATTTCCTCCCTCAAAACCAGTTTGGAGCGCAGGTTAAACTGCGCATGTGCCTAACATTGTCGCTCTCTCTTTCTGTGTCTGCCTGTGTGTGTGTGATTTAATGAGAGAGCCATAGAGTAAGCCGGAGAGTTATTCCATGGCCAGTAAGCGTCGGCGGCGGCAGAGTTAAATCCACCACCACCAACATTTGCAAGTCGTTGTTATTGCTTGATGCTGAAGTTTCTCGTTAAAACTTAAAGCCGAAGTTATGCACGATCACAAAAAAGCTTTTTCCAATAGCCGTTACAAGCTCTCGAAAGCTTAGAGCACGTTGGCTTATTTTAACTGTGAATCCTTTTTAAGCGTTTATGTTGTTTTCTTAACGTGTGCAATACCAATTGGATTGAGTATATGTAAACATTTTGATCATTCATTACAGCAGCTAAATAATCTCTTTTTGAAGCTGTTGATTTTTGATAATAGATTATCTAGGACCGAAACACAAAAATTCTACAACTTTATATAATTAATCCACAAATTTTCCAACAAGACAAGAAATTTCGATTTTCGATTTGCATTTATGGAAAACTTGAAAACATATTAAATGACATTTTCCATTTAAATTGTTCGATTAGAATCAGCTGCGTCCACATGTATTTGATATGCGCAAACGCTGCAACTTGTGGCTGATAAGAAGCGTCAACAACTTGTTATACAAGATCCATTTATTGTTTACCTACTTAATGATAAATTTTTTGAGAATGGGGCAAAAAATGCAGCAGGTAGCACAATTTCTATGTAAACAACGATGAGTCATGAACGCCCAAAGAACTATTCCAGACCCAAATCCGAGCATACATACATACATACATATGTATTAATTTATGTGACAGGTACGATCGTTGCACACTTGCTTCACATCTCTCTGACTCATCGGTCCACTCTTTCACTCTTGCAATGTTAGAGCCGCCTTTTTTATTTGGTTTTCTTTAAGCCTGTTTTCCGTTTTCTTGTTTGTTCACTAACAACAACAACGGCAACAACTATAACATAAATAAAAGGTCCAGTAAATTAATATGCTGCCTGCGTGTGTTTGTGTGTTTGCTTTTGGTCCATTGCGCATGACTCAATAGCCAAGTATTTGTAGACGGACAGGGTCCAACGGCGATGTTGTTGTCGATGCCAGGTTTCTAAACCCATAGCCAAACAAAGCAAAGCAACAACCCGTAAAGGATTTCATTCGAAGTCGAGTGCGCAGGTATAAGAAACAAGTGATTTTTTTCTAAATAGGGCTTTTTTTTTTTTTTGATGTTTTTGATCATAATGATTAAACTTGTTGCTGTAGGATACGTTTATACATTCGTATATACACGTAGGATGTTTTTTATACCCCTTACCCATAAAATGGGTTAAAAAGGTATAATGGTTCTGTGCAAATGTATGTAATAGACGGAATGAAGCATCTCCGATCCCATAAAGTACAGATATTCTTGATCAGCATCTACAGCCGGGTCTGTATGAACTTCTGGATCTCTGAGACTAAAATACCTAGACAGCCAGGTTTGGGTTATAAGCTCGCCTAGGCGCTTTTCCGCCTTTTTTTTTCGATATACACATACATAGGATCAATAGCAAAAAAACATGAATTTTAAAATTGTTAAAAAGAGGTTTGAAACTATGGATTAGATAATGAATATCAAAAAAAAAAAATTGTAATCAAAATCAGTTAAGAATCACCGGAGACATCACAGACTCATAAGTCATTAAGCAACGTAACATTACGTAACGGGTGAAGAGTATTTCTAGACGGGATATTTGAGGCTTCTAGTAAAGGTTGTAATCATCGCTATGAATCGCAACTGTTTGCTTTAATTTGTAAATAATTCATTCATCCCCTAAGATATTATTCCTATGTCTGTTTTCATAGTCAAATTTGTTTATTTATTTTGTTAATCCAAATAGATTAAGCTGCCAATCTGGGTAGTAGAGCTAATTAATAAATATTTCTTTCTTATAAAAAAAAAAAAAAAATACTAAATGTTATGTTATAAAACAAAATAAAACTTACTTTGGTTTGTAAATTTATCCAATTCTTGATTTTTAATATAATATAATAATATAATCTTATCTCAGATAATGAAACTTTTTTCCCAAACTTCCGAAAGCAAAAGTTCCTACTTTGCTCATGATTATCGGTTAAATAAACAAGATTAGTCGGTGCTTTGTTGAATGAGAATGTTTATTTTCAACTTTAATACAGTGTAATATATTAGAATCTTAAGTAGTATAATAAATCAACGCAGCACACAGCATTGTCTTTTTTATCTTCTAAGTGTAAGCTAAATAATTATGTATTGTTTTTGTATACATTTAAATTAAATGCCTCGTCATGAAGCATTATGAATGTTAACTGAGTTTTTAAATATCAATGTTGTTGATGGTTGAATGATCTGAATATAAATGAGTTTTTATTTGTTGGTAAACAAATGTGACATGCTGTTAACTAACATTTAACAGTAGTGGCTAATGTTGGCTTGACAGAAAACACCACTGTTAGCCTTTGTTGCCCTTGGCACTGATTGGTATTAGAATAAGATATCGATTTGATTTCCTTAAGCCAAAAGAAAAATGAGATTTTAATAGGAAGGTGATATAGCTGTCAACCTTAACAATGTTGTATATATGAAGCTTGAACGAATATGGGAAACACCGAGAGAGATTAGAAAATAGAGATCCAGAAAGCGATGTTGATCTTCATTTGTTAATTTAGTTTTGAAATGGAGTTGGATTTAAAATGAATAAGCGATAGTGAGATTTACGTTGTATTACTTATTGGATTTTGTTTTTGATATTACCGGGATGGGATGGGGAGCTCACTTTCTCTCTCTTTTTCTCTCTCGCTTGAACTTAGAAGAGCTTTAGGAATATCGTTGATATTAGGGTTGCCACGATTAGGCATTTCACAGTTAGGGATAATGGCGGGGTACAAATCGAATCTATAAAAACGGTAGTCACAAAATATACATTTATATATACATTAATATAGGCAATATGTGTGTGTTTTTCATTAAATAAATTCCGGTTAGACACAATTGAGATTAAAAAAAAATGATTGAAAACAAAAAATATTCAAACTCAATTGTGTGTAACCGAAATGTTTATAATATAACTTATACATTAAATGTTCACAGAAATGTTTTTTGTTGTTGTTTTAACGCACTTCAACGGCGACTTATAATTATGTATAGATACAGGGTGTTTCATGAGGATTATTCTCAATGTTAACCAGATGGAAATGTTTAACGAATTGCACCTTGAGTTATTTTCTCAATCAAATATATATAATATATATATTGTCCATCTCACACTTTGCTTTCTTGGTGGTTGCTTAATTGGCTCGGTTGCGGAGGGGAATTTATAGAATATCTGCTATAGTTTTAGATATATCTTTTAATCTGTATGTACAGAGAATTGCTATGTGACGATGCGCAAGCCGTTTAGTTTATGTTTTTTAACTGGTTTTCATAAGTTTGAATGTGATTTATTTTAAGTTTTTATAGTTTATTATTTTTGTAACAGAGAAGTTTTAACATTTCTACTTTTAGTTTCTGAATTCTTTAAGCTGTGTTCTTGTAGTGATCCTAAAGCTCAGTGTCAGATGATAAGGAATTTGTTTATGCACTTTGAAAGTGTGTATGTATGTGTGTGTATACCCTGTAGGCTCTTTCTCTATTCTCTGCACTCTATAGTCTTGCTCACGCATTGAGCCTTTGTATATATGTAGTTCATATTCTCAGGTACGCGTGGCATTTCTCTAGTTAACAATCCGGTATTGTGATATTTCTCATAAAAGGAACTTCGATCGCATTTCGAGCTAATCAAGCTAAATGTTTAGCTTATATATAGTGTGTAGGATGTGTGTGTGTGTGTGTGTGTGTGAGTCTAGAAGGGACCATTGTGTTCATCATGTGGTTCACTCGCTTCAATCGTCTCAATGTTACCAGCATTGTCCACAACCAATTCACTGACACCACCATTCGCATCTTCGTCATCGTCATTCTCATCACTGGAGTCAACAAAGTTGAGCATGCTGAGCGCCTGGAAATCGTTTAAGGCCTGCTCAAAGAGATCTATGGTATGTTGATTTGTCTCAATCACTTGCTGTGTGGTGTCCAACAAATCCTCCGTTGCGCTCAACATGAGATCCTGTATCGAATTTGAATGCGATGAGGCAAGCGAATGTGTCGAATGCTGCTGCTGCTGCGTCGGCGGCAGCGGCGATTGTTGTTGCTGTTGCTGCTGCTGGTCGGCAGCACCTGTTGCATGCATTGATAGTGGATTCGTGTAGGTATGCTCACCACTCAAATCATTGGCGCTATCACTGATATTGCTGGCTGCCAGTCCGCGTGCCAATTCATCCGCATGCGCCAGCGACGAGCCAATGATATCGCTTGCAATCCGAATGGCCGCATCACGGGCAGCAATGGTGGATATAAAGCTGATGGGGCTACCGCCACCGAGTGTGGCTGAATTCGGTGTGGGATTGCTGGGACGACTGAACACCGTGTCACTGGTCACCTGATTGCCCTCGATGCGTAGTCCGGCAACGCCTTTTTTGGGTATGGTGGCCAGATCACGTTTGACGCGGCGACAGCGTGTCGGTTCGTTTTGACGCTGCTGGATGAGCTGCTCCAGATCCACAATGTAGACATA
Source organism: Scaptomyza pallida (assembly GCA_018152965.1). Taxonomy (NCBI): domain Eukaryota; kingdom Metazoa; phylum Arthropoda; class Insecta; order Diptera; family Drosophilidae; genus Scaptomyza; species Scaptomyza pallida. Next base: position 1,456,614 of record JAECXP010000107.1, read on the forward strand.
GCCAGCAACGAGTATGGTGCAGGATTTGTCGCCCTTCTTGAAGGCCTCCTCAATGTCCTGGCTGGTGCGATCGTCGTATTGCCACCAACCTGTATAGTAAGTAGTTGAAAAATATTTTTTTTTTTTTTTTTTTTGTTTTTTCTTTTTTTTGGCATCTCATTTTCTTTGCTTTCTTTTTTTTTGGGAATGTGGATAGGATGGAAGTTGTGGAGGTGTTAATGCAAATGTGTGGTGTGCAAGTGTGTGTGTGTGTGGAGTGCGTGTGTTTAGTTGAGTTTGATTCCGGCGACACCAATTACGTATAGGCCAGGATTAGCCGACTTGCGTCGTGCAATGTTACGCATCTTAGAGGCCATCGAACGTAGGGTTTGGGTCATCGCCAGAAAATCAATGATGTACAATTTGCCACAGATGGACACCTCAAGTTTACTGGGATCATCAACACAGCGCATGCTATAATCCGAACTGCTATCCGACGACGAATCGTCAATGTATATGTAATCTTGGACGAAACCATCGTCGTCGTCTTCTTCTAACTCATACAAGTCATCATCGAATGTCCCAGCGCCTTCAAAGTAAAAGCTTGGCAACATATCAGTTTCGTGGCACTGGCAAGTGCACTTTGGCTTCTCCATGTCAAGAGCTTGGGCCTCTCCAAAGATTAGTTCAGTGCCCGGAGGATGTGCCAGCTTGTATGCCTCGAATGCCTTGAAGGCCGTCGCAATGTCATCGTTGGTGCGCGAATCGTAGGCCCACCATCCTCCTAGGGGTTTGTGTTGGGGTTGTTTTTGATTTGTTTTTATGTCCATGCGCATGGGATTAGATGGTTGGGGAGCTACTAAGGCACCGCCACCATATATATATGATTGAATGCCAAACTTACCATTGCGTCCCTCGTAATACCATTGATAACCATCTTCGGTGGCGCGTGTGGCACAAATGTCATCGATGCCATTCACCAGCTGTGGATGATCCAAAAATGCGGCCGGAATCTCACGACGGCACATGGCACAACGGCGATTCTTATAGGCAACTCCCTGTGAAGAAGAAGAAAGAATATTAGGTAAGGTCATAAAATCTCAAATCTCTGATTATATGTAAATAAATCACGCCACTAGTTTTATATATATAAACATTTACGGCGCTACCTTGACAATTGATTTAGCTGCTTGCAATAAGTAAAGTATTTATCTATACTTCGTCAAGTGTTCAATGGAAACTGGATATGATGTGTTGTTGCCGCCGTCTATAGACTAAACAAAATCAAAGGCCAACGACATAGATATTGCTATGCGGAAGCTAATTTATGTTGAATTATTCAAGCTAGCGCACGCCCAGCACTAAGATTTCGTGAGCACCCATAAGGGTTAACAGCTGAGCAACCGTGAACTGATGCGTGCGTCGCCGAGCGCGTTGGGCGCACGCGTCTCGGTCTTGCTGTCCAAAAACTTAAATTTGACGTGACGCGACATGAATGCGCAAGTGAATTGCAAACGCTTCCGTGTTTAAAGGAGGAGGGGGGGGACTTCAATAACTCACCTTGACGCACAAGAAACAAAAAATGTGACCGCAGGGAAGGCGTGCGGGATGAATGCATGTTTGCAGACAGATGGGGCACTCTAAGGCAGCGGCGGTGGGTGTTGAAGCGGATGTATCAGCGCCAGTCGCGACATTGGCTGTAGCTGTACGCAAAAAAAAAACAAAAAGATTGCGTTACAATTGTAAACACACACAGACACACAGTTATTTTCTTTGTGCTATATGTTACCTGTTTCTATGGTGGCACTTTTAAGTGATTCACCTGCGGCAGCATTTGTTGGAGTTGTTGTTACTGTTGCAGCTGCAGCTGCAGCCGCTGCTGCCGATGTTGATGGTGAAACACAGAGATCAATTGTTGGCATAGCAGGACGCAAAATGCCAATAAATTGAGCGTCGTCGTCCTCATCGTCGCTGTCGTCCAGATTGACAATTGTGTTGTTGGCATTGGCTGCATTTTGCTCTGAATCGTTGCTGCTTTTTGCACGCTGTTGCGACATGTTATTTTTTTGTTTAATAATTTACTGCACACACACTTTCGACAATCTGACGTTTGCACAATGCGACAAAATAAAAGTGTTTAGACTTTTGCTTCTCTTCTTCGCAACTATACAACCTGCTGTGGTCACCCAAAATATGTTAGTGAAAGGTTAATAACAGAGTGGTAACAGAACAGCTGTTGGTAAATAATTTTATTGATTGTGGAATGCACACGGTTTTTGGCTGGAATTTTGTTATTTTAAATGTAGTTGATTTTTTAAATTATTAATATGACGCAGTAAATTGAATATTTGTGTTTTTGTTACTTGTTTACAACATATTTTACTGTTGCGCAACACTGCCAATGAGTCTATGTTATCGCAAAAGTAAATCGATAAATTCTTCAATAACCGCGCAATTTGAATATGAAATGCAAGCGAAAAAAACTGTTGATGATAATTTATATTATAATATCTCATTAAATTTAATTGCATTTAATTGAATTTTTCCACATTTTGCAATTCAACTGCTGCCACGTTAAATTCAACTAGCAGCCAATTAAAATTATGCGCTTCATTACATGCAACACCTTTTTTTTTGCTGTTGCACACAGCCTGCAATCATCTGCTGATGCTGCTGCCTTCTCCTCACACTCTCTGGCAATTTAACTTCATAAAAATTGACAGCCCTTTTGCAGTCGGCAACAATATAAATAATACAAAGTTAAAAAAAAGACGAGTAACTTCAACACTCGTCAGATGGCATCACGCACATTTTAATATGCAGTCAGCATATGCTTTACAAAAAAAGCATGCACCATAAAAAAAGGAGGCAAGTTATACTACACTGCAGCAGTTTCCACCTCCCATCGCCCACTCATTACATTGAAAATCAATTTTTGGTTTATTTTTGCCGCATGGACAATTGTCCTTTTCCACAATTGCATGTCATTTTTTGTCAATTACACACACACACACACATACACATCGACATGGACATGGACATGGTCAATTGCCTAATTGCGCTTGCCACCGGGACAGACAAACGCGTTGAACTCAACAACTGTCGACTGTCGACGAGTTTTGTAAATTACTCCACGCATGCTGCTCTTGTTCTTGTTGTTGTTTGAGTTCTTTTTTTTTGGGGCTGTTTAATGCACGTGCCTCACTCAAGCTGCCCGCCATTTAAAAATGTGCTTTTACCGTTACGTGCACTGATTTCTACTCCAAACTGTTTAATATGCATCACAAGTTGTTTTCCCCAACATTTTCCACTCACCTTGTGCCATTTTTTTTTTTTTATTTTTAATTGTTCTTCTCAAGCAATTGAATTCGTAATGTCCAAATGCAAAAATTTTACTACAAACTTGACCAAATATATTGCGGCAAACCATAAAAAATAACACTAAGCTCAATCTTAATGTAATTATCACAAGAAAAAAAGGAAACAAAAAACGTTTATGGCCTTAAGATTATTATTAACACAAAGTGCGCCATTCAAGTCATAAGCATAAAATTATTACCACAAAGTTCCTTGGTTTTTTTTTTACCCCAAAAACCGAAACGAAAAAAAATGAAAATCTAACATCCTTGTTCTTGTCTACTTTCCACTTTGCACCCTCTTTGGCGGCGGGATTTTTTTTTTTCTTTTTGTAATAAGCTACTTTTGCATTGCTCTTTATTTTATCATTTGACTTTCAGTTTTGCCACCCATCCCAAACTTGTGGTTGTTGCTGCTGTGTTGCAAATCCCTTTAATCAAAGCAAAATTGGCTGTTCACACATGTGAGCCTTGGGCTTATTATGAAACGGCTTTTTTTTAGGGCTAAGCTCTAATAAATTTACGAGCATTTTGGCCAACAACAAAATTTGCACAATTTCCTATTAAAATGTTGATTTTATAGTATGTTGTCGATATTATTTTATAGACATGTTTTAAGGCCTTCAATATTAATAAGCGTTTAACGATTAAGTCTTCTTTAATATTGGAAAAAATCATGTGGAGGAATACATGTGTTGAAACGTAGTCGTTGTAGTTTTGTTACTTATGTATGAAAATAGTTTAAAATGTAACTTTTCTGCTCACCATTTAAACATAAACTCTCTCAACTTCATCTTCATGCGCTACAAAAATTGAGTGACAATTTTAACGTAATCTAAACCATATCAATTTGCCAGTCTGTCTGTTGCTTCAAGCTACAAACAGCGAAAAAAAGAAGAAAAAATCTCGCTGACAAACGCATCAAGTCAACGTTCAACTGTTTAACCTACCCATTCCCATTCCCATTCACAATTCAAATTTTTCTTACCTTTCGCCTGCCAACAGAAGTTCTGTTTTCTATGGCATGGGGCGCTGGGGGCGAACGCCTCTGTTGCTTGTCACCCGCATATTGATTTTAAAGATTTACATCAGGGCAACAGAAAGCCAAGCAAGTCGGGCAGGTACAACAGGTGACAGCGAGCGCAACTCCCATAAGTAGGCTACGCTTTTTATACCCTGTAGATAACAATTTCTTTTTGGGTAGATTTAATGACGGGGGTTAATAGAAATATGCTATAAACTGTAAGAATTTGTTAAAAAAAAAACAAGTAAATTGACGATAAATAAATATAGTTATAAAAAACATTATGAACTTATTACTTATAAATAAGTTAACAATATGAAATTCTTTCTAATGTTAATAGAAACTCAAGTAATATTTTTGTTCAAAATTTAAAAGTGTTTAAGAATTTTGAAATTAAAAGAATTTAAATTGTCACAATTATTAAGATATTTTCGAATCATCCAGCTGTTTGTTATGCGAAATTACTTATCACTTTCCCATACTCAAAAAGTTGTGATTGCCTAAAAATGTTAAGTTAAAAAGCTTTAAATACATACATATAAATATATTTGAATAATTTGCTTATTATTTGTCTAGGGTATTCTCAAGATCAACACTTTGAGTTTTATACAATTTCTTCGCCCTTATTTGTTTAGCCTGTCAACAAGGTGCTAAAAAAAAAAATTCAGACTTTACGAGGGGAAAAACGTTTCGATTTGTGATTTTTATCGCGTTGTACTATTTGATTGTTATTGTTGTTGTTGCAATTTGCTGACAGCAATTGAAAAGCAATTGAAAGCGATATGCCAAATAAATGTTAACAGAACTAACAGAGCGGGGGCGGAGTAGGGAGTGACTAACACGAAGGTGGCTAAAAGTGTTTTTCCTTCGAGCTAATTAAAAGTTGAAACATTAAAAAAGCAGTTGTTGAAATGTTAAAGCTCTTATCTATAAGCACATAAAAAGAAAAAACCATAAGATAAGCGGAATAGGACGAGCGAGAGAGGAAGGGAAACTGGGGTGTTAAGGGTCATCTAAATCAAAGCTCTTTCACATTGACCTGGCCAGTGTTTGTTCCAGTGTTGGGTTAATGCAATGTCTTACAAGCTACTTTGAATCTGAATAGAAAACTTGAAGCGGACCAAAGCTTATCACAGTTGAGGCAAAAAAAGGGACATTCCCATTCTTGTTTGCAGGAGGGGTGACAAAAACCACACGACGCTTTGCTGCCTTTTTGTGTGTGTGTGTGTGTGTCCTTTTTCGCCTTTTGTCCATAATCTTTGGCATTTTATCGCCACCCATCTGTTGATGTCTTTATTAAAAGTACGACGAAGGAAAAAAAATGCAATTTTTAGCCCCATTTTTTTGTAGATTTTATTGCCAGACAGGGCACAGGACAGCGGACGCAGGACTTTGGCGGCAACAACGACATCTTAAGCATTTTATTAGCAGCAAACTTTTGAACTTGAAGTTGTCTAGTTCAGTTATTGTTGCTGTTGTTGTCCTCGGCAGGCGCTTCACATAATTAAATAAAGCGTTAAAATTAAAAATAAAGATTTTCCACAAGGATTTTTTTCTGTTTTTTTTTTTTTTCGAAAGGTTTCGCTCTAGTCTTAAGCGGAAATATGTTTGTCTGGAGTTGCGTGCTCCACGAAGACCGTGCGATAAGCTCGACGACAATGAGGCAACAGTGAAATTCTTTTGCACCCAAGAAAAACATCCCTGTGTATACCGTTAATTCGTTTTTCAATGCGTTTTGTGAGCCTTATTCTTTTAAAAAGTGCCAAAGTGCGAAAGATAAGGCTGAAAATGTTGCGACATTTTCCGCCTTGTAATTGTCCTGCAGGATGCGCGGTGTCCAAGTTTATTGCCTAACGACCGCGGCACGCTCCCATCCACCCATTCATTCAACCATCCATCCAGTGTGGTCTTTTTATATTTTAATTAAAAAATCAAGAATGACACACTCAACAAGCATGAAGGAGTGAAGGAACACAGTTAGGAAGAAGCGAAGTGAAGAAGTAAAAGAAAATTGAGAAAATGTGGGTTGAGAAAGTAGTTTAGCTATTAACATTATGAAATTTGAGAGGTTGGCTTTTATTTTTTTGAGGTCGCCCATTGACATATTTAAGCAAAGTATCATTTATATATTTTTAAGTATTTAACGGGCAAGAAATGAAATGAAATGAAAGGGAATTTAATTTTAAGGAAAGTGAACCACAAAGGAAGTATAAGAAGATAGCTCTGAAAATTGGCTGGAGATTTTTAAAAGGTACCACTTAGATTTTCTTTCTTAGAGGTCAAAAGGTAAACCTCTTTTGTACGAATATTTAAAAATATTTATTTTTCATGAAAAGCTGAATGTATGCCCTAAACAAAATGTATTGGTTTGTCCTAATATTCTTATTGATACATTATCTTTTATTTGGTTCTTTCAGAGGGGAGCTAAAAATCACCAAACAAAATAAAAGCATCACTAATTTATTCTTCGTAAATATGAATATGCTTAGACAATCTAACTTTTGAAAATCATGTTTTCTTCGTCTTTAACTATAGCTTTCAAGGAGCGAAAAATTCAAATATGTATTGTAATTTGGTCGAAAAATACTTTGTTGTGAAAGAAGTCTTGTTTTTGGTCGTGTTGTATTAAAAAAATACTGAATGAAAGTCTTTGAAGAAAGTTTAGTATTTTTTGACAAATTGTCTTTTAATAAATCACAGAAATGTCTTAGCCATAAGCACTATACCACAAATTAAATACCTCATAAGCTGGAAGTCTTTGGAAAAACACATTTTTGCAATCTGAAACGATTACCAAATTATTTCCATATGCAACAAGTTAAAAAATTTTGTCTAATTGTTGAACCAACCCATAGATAGATGGAAATAATGTTTATAAGCCATATAAAATAATGGGGGAGTCTATATAATCAATACCTTTCACATGTTGGCAAAAACATATTTCAAATGAAATTTTCGCTATCTTTTTTTTTCACATCTCGAACTTAGTTCATATTATTATATACTCCACAAATACAGTTGCAATAATATATATTTCAGACTTTTCAGTTATGTGTGTGTTTTCTATAAAGTGTTAGTAACTAATTAAATGCTATTTTCTGCTTGCTAAACGCAACAACAATTACACAATTACATGGATAGAATGGTCTTCTTAATGATATCAATGCTCTCCAGCATTTGTGCCTCATTGATAACCAGGGGTGGAGCAAAGCGAATGATATCACCATGGGTGGGCTTGGCCAGCAAACCGTTATCCTTAAGCTTCATGCACACTTCCCAGGCATCATATTCTACAGAAAAAACAAAGAAGAAGTAAGGTTAGTTAAGAACTCGAAGGAAAAGTTTAAGTAAAACTCACTCGAATTAATGACAATGGCATTGAGCAATCCTTTGCCACGGACAACAGAGACCACATCCTTGGGCAGTTTGGAGAGCTCTGAGCGCAGAAGTTCACCCATTTTAAAGGCATTCTCAGCCAACTTCTCCTCCACAAGCACCTCCAAGGCAGCAATGGCAACACGACAGCCCAAAGGATTGCCACCATAGGTGGAGCCATGCTCTCCAGGCTTGATGCACAGCATCACTTCATCATTGCAGAGTGCTGCCGAAACGGGATACACTCCACCAGACAGTGCCTTGCCCAGAATCAGGATATCGGGACGCACCTCCTCATAGTCGATGGCCAGCATGCGTCCAGTGCGCGCCAAACCTGTCTGCACCTCATCCGCAATCCAGAGTACATTGTACTTGGAGCACAATTCACGCACCTTGCGCAAGTAACCATCATCGGGCACCACAACACCAGCCTCACCCTGAATGGGCTCCACCATGAAGGCACACACATTGGGATCCTGCAGTGCCTGCTCCAATGCTGTCGTATTGTTGTAATCAATCAGCTCGAAACCAGGCATATAAGGACCAAAACCTTCGAAGCTCGTGGGATCATTCGATGCAGAGATTGCAGCCAGTGTGCGTCCCCAGAAATTATTGCGTGCAAATATGATCTTGGCCTTATTCTCCGGTATCTGTTTCTTTACATAGCCCCATTTGCGGGCCAACTTGCAGGCTGTCTCGCAACCCTCAACGCCAGTGTTCATTGGCAATACCTTGTCATAGCCAAAGAACTTGGTAATAAATTCCTCATATTCTCCCAGAATGTCCGAGTAAAAGGCGCTGGAAGTTGAGAAGAAGAAGGAAGTGAAGATTAAAATAAGATTCTTAGAATATAATAAAATTATAGACGTTAGGTTTTAAGCTTTGAAAATGTTATAATAAAAGAAAAACTATATTTTGTTTGGTTTTTTATTGAAAAAGGGACAACAGTTTTAGAGTCTGAGAAAGAAATTCCATCTAACTAAGTGTAATGTTTAACTATGAAACATAAGGAAATTTCAAATCGCGTAATTAAAATTCACACGAGCTAGTGACAAAAATAGCATTATATATTGTTCCGATAACCCCTGAATATTTATTCTCATACGCCTTATCAGCTATGCTTGAGAAGTGGAATAATATTTTAGCACAATTGCGTGTTTCATAAATCATAATATTAATTACTGAATCGCTTGCACTTAAACTCATTTATTTTGAGCGATTTCATATTTGAAGCTGGTTCGAATTGGTTTTTCTTTTGGAAGAAGTCATAAAATGTCAAAAGAGCAATTAAATAATTAATCAATTTGTTTATTTTTGTGAAAGATTCAAGTGTTTTCACTTGCTAATTAAACACGGGTAATATATACTAATAATATTTATGTAGTATATAAATATTTCAAAATTGATAACATTTGAAATTGAGTTTAATGACATTGCAAAAAAACCTCAGTCTATTAAAATGCATTTTGTGGTTTTTATACTTAAAAGTTTAAAATATTTTTGACCTTTATTTCTGCAGTAAAGTGTGTTGATAACGCATTTGTGATATTACACCAAACAATTGATAATATTTTAAAAACCTCAGAAATATATTTTTTTGAATTTAAAGTATTTTTTGCAATGACTTATGTTCAGCGAGCTATCTTTATGATTTTTATAGAAGTTTTCTTAATCTGGCATAGACACATTGAACTTGCCCTAAAAAGCTTTGGCTGTGCAAATCGAATGATTACAAAAAATACAGGGTTGACGACATTTAAGTAACAATTCCTGATAACAAAGTCATAAAATCATAAAATATGTACGGTATGTCAAAAGCTGACAAAAAATAACAAAAATAATTCCAATTTACAAATGGGTTTCATAATGGTTCGGATTTTAAGACTAATAAATATGCCAATCTAACAATTTATATCAAATATTTGTCAAACTTTTTTTAATGTATAAATTAAAGTACTATACAGTATTTTATAATGTTCAAAATGAAGAAAACTATGCAAACCAATCCTGCAAGATTTTGATCTTCAGCCGGGTTTCTTATGATTGAAAGTGACATCTAAATATGAATCTTTTTTATTAATACTTTAAAGAGCGAACGTTAAAAAACGCTTTATAAATGTATTTATAGGTCAGTCTGGTTAATTACAATTTTATTAAAATATTCTATTATGAATATTTTTAATTTCTTTTGTGATTACACACATTGACGCCCCCCATTTGAAGTGGCTTGACAACGGAAAATTCCATTAATTAAGTGTTTATTCTTCACTTATTTTTTGAGTTGACAACAGCTTAGCCGCCAAACACTGATAACGGAACTTTTATGTCACTGATAACTGAGCGAAATCCAATTTGTATTGCCAACAGCTGCTGTGTATTGGCCATATTTTGCACAGTAACACAAAAAGATGATGACAAGGTCAAAGAAATATTTAAAACTAAAGCTTTTAAAGCTTCTCCCCAGTAAAGTGTGCCAATTTGAGCAGATAAGCTTTGAAGAGGGGCACGTCTGCCGAATAGTAATAAGCAAAAACAAACTTATAAAAACAACTGCACACTTACCGTGACGTCAGCGCCAGTTTTTGTGCTTGCTCTGTGAGCGCTTTGATAATTTTGGGATGGCAATGACCCTGATTGACTGCCGAATAGGCGCTCAGGTAATCGAAATAGCGTTTACCTTCCACATCCCACACGTGCACACCCTCGCCGCGAGAGAGCGCCACCGGCAGTGGGTGATAGTTGTGTGCGCCGTATTTCTGTTCACGTGCAAAAACCGCTTCAGAGCGAGAATTTTCTGTGGCGGCGGCAGCCGACTCTTTGGGCTGTGTCTTTTGTGCCAGACTGCCGAGACGGCTGGCAATGCCGCGGGTGCTCAATTTGGAGAACATGTTGTATTTTTGTTATTTAATGTAGAATAAGTAAATGTTGAGAATCGTTCCAAACACTTTCACACTTGATCGTTGCTTTTGGTTTACTGAAAGTTCGCTCGCGTTGGGAACACGCTATTTATACTTTTTTTTTGCCGTTCCAGTCACGCGATTATTGATAAGCTTTCAAAGCAGACCCCCTGTGTTGAAAGAGAGCGGGAGAGAGTGCAAAAGAGCGTCTGCCTAAGACACTCTCTCTTTTCGTTTTTGCTTTCATAGCTTAGCTGGATTATTTGAACTTGTCTTATCTGTTTAGCGAAATATTAATAAATTGGCAAGCATACAGACACACATATCATTTTTATGTGTATAAAAATAGCTTTATGGATGCTGATGTTGTTGTTGCTTGCGCTTGTGCTGTTATTGTTATTGTGTGCTTATTTTCTACAGCAATCAGTAGAAATTTTCCATTGCTCAATTAAGCTGGAAGCTTGTGCCAAAAGCTTTATGTCTCTGTGTTTATTTCTACTTTTGGTTGTGAATTGAAATCTGCAAGTGTGTGGGCGGATCTGTCGGCATAGCAATTGTGGGAGAGCTGCAGAAATGTTGGTACTTCCAGGGAAACTTTTTATCACAAACAGCTGTTGCTTTGAACAATATCCAATCGAACTAGAACTACGCATTTTTTAAGACGCACACTTCTTAATGTTAAGTAATTACGTTTTAATATTTGGGCAACAAAAAATGATTTTGGATTGCATAAAAAGACGCTTTAGCTTCGTTAGTATTTAATATATTTTTATTTGATTTTTCATAAATATTTTACGCTTAAAATTTACAACTAATTGGCTTAGTTATGATAACTAATATCATTTTTATTATTTAACAATTATAGCACATTCAAGAATTTTGAATACTAAAAACAAAGAAAATAATAATAAGTATGTATTTATATATATTTTTTTTAGCTGAAAGGCAACTCACAAATTGCACTTAACATCCATAAAGAGAAAATTGCATTTTGTTTACTTTTTTTCAAGAAGTTGAGACACGCAAATTTACACAATAACATAAAATCTCAATAAAAAGGTGCTCGCCTTTTGGCGAAGCTGCACAATGAAAACGTTAAAAAAAGAGTGATGTCTGCTTTTGGGCGAGCGCTTTAATTGCGCATTTTAAACATTATTTCTTTTTGTGTTTTTTTTTTTTTTCATTAGCTACCACAATATTTGAATTAATTAACTGTAATAAATTCACGCTTTTTGATTGCTCGACACAATGACGTTATCATCATTATTCCATCATTGCCTGGCTGGCAACGCTCTGTTGCGGCGACTGAGCGGGCGACGGCGAAGTTGCTGAATTCGCCGCACTTGCCTCTCTCTGAGCCTGGGCCTGACTGAGCAGCTCCTTGTTGAGTCTGTAGCTGCTCATCACGTTGGCACAGCTCTGATGGAAGTAGAAATTGCGACCGCGCAGAAACGCATCCGTGTTGAGATCCTTTATGCCTGTCTTGAGAGAGATAAGAACACACAAACGGAGAGCATGGCTTAGAGCGCTAATTGACCAAAAAACAAGAGTGCAAAATGTTTGGCATGCAAAAATAGTGCAATTAAAGTTCAACACAGATAGACATACATACATATAATATGAAAGGAAGGGAGAGACGGAGAGAGAGAAAGAGAGAGTGTGTTTTTGGTTGTGATAGCGAGAAACAGAACTGAAGCAAACTGAGAAAATTACCTTACAAATGAAACATTTGTTTTCATCGTCCGGTTTTATATCCGAACTAATTCCCACCTTTGTGTCCAATTGCGTTAATCCCGGCACACCCATAGACGACAACTGCGACAAACTGCTCTCCATGGGCTCAACATATTTGGTTGCATTTGTTGCATGATTATTATTATTGTTATTGTTATTGTTATTATTATTGTTGTTGTTGTGTGAGATATCCATAGGTCCCGGTTCGGTGCTGCTAACCTGTGGCTCCGAACGCGGACGCTCATCGTGTGGTGAGATATTCTCCAAGCTTCTGTTAAGTTAACAGTGCATTAGAATTTAAAGACTTTTAACAGAAATTGTTTTTTGTTGATGCCTACCTGCTGCTGCCCACATTATCTTCCATGCGTCGCTTAAAGCTGTGCGTTTTATGTGTCATTTTCACCGTCTCATCATCATCCACAATGACATCCTCATCGCTATCGTTTTGACACGTTGCCGTTTCCATCATTAGCTCCTTGTTGCTGTTACTGTTGTTGTTGTTGCTGTTGTTTTCGGACACGCCTACGCCGCAGGAGTCCGCGTTATAATAGTGATGTGTGGTAGATGACAGCTCGCTGACGTTTTTCACTGCGGTTAGTTAGCATTTCAACCAATTAATTAACATCTCACCACACTGTATAAGAGACTATCAAACTCACCACTGATATGTGCCTGTGTATGGTTGTGGTTGTTGTTGTTGCTCGATTCGCCAGACCAGCTGACATTGTTGCCGCTGCTGCTGCCGCTACTGCTGCTAGCCACAGTGGTCACATTGGTGCTCACATCCTGCTCATCGCCATGCGCATCCTTCTGATTGATAACACATGCCGTGCGATAGAGTATGCCATCCAGTTTGCCCGGCTGTGCATTGCTATTGTGCATACTTGTTGGCAGCATACTATTCGATGGCACTGTTATCGTTGTATTACCAGCTGATAGCTCTGAGCCAGAGTCGGGCACATCATCCGTGCAGCTTTCCACATCCACTGTTTCGATTTCATCCTGCATCTTCACTTCATCCTGCGGGGGGAAAATAAGGAATGGTTTAGGTGTTAATAAGACTTAAAAAGGAATTCAAACTCACCTCTGGCGGCAATTTGCCTGTTTCCAGCGCATACTTGCGCTTGCATATGGGACAGCTGCTACAGTAGAGACTCTCCATCATGTACATCTCGCCATACTTGCGTTTGCGCACCTTTAACCTCAGACGATTCTGTCGATTGTTGCGAATGCGTTGAAAAGTCTGAAAACAAAACTTTATTAACTAATTAATTCATTGTCACATGCAAAGGTTGTCCCTACCTCCCAACGATTGTGGCTGGTGCGTATGGCATTCTCCTGGGCCGGACAAGGTGGTGCAAACATATAGGTTGCCTGCAAATTGGGACGCTCAAAGCCAGCGCTCAGCTTGTACAGGCGATCCAGTTCGGTGATGAAATGTGCATGCCATTCCTCGGCACTCAGCTTCAGACCACAAACGGGACACAGATCGGGTATGGCGCCACCAGCAGCAGCTGCCTGCAAACCACTCACCAGACTCAACCCACCAGGCACTGCACGCAATCCGGCCAAACTGGCCAATGCCGCATGATGCGCTGCATGATGGGACAGTGGATGTGGATGTGCATGCGCCATATGATGATGTGTGGGTGGACCCGCACCATGATGGCCATGATGATGATGCGGATGATGATGAGCCGCTGGCGACGACTGATGTGCAGCCAAATGGTTGGCCATGGAGACGACAGCGCTGCTTGTTGCTGCCGCTACTGCGGCCGAGCTTATGGCCGCCGCTGCTGCGGCTGCGGAGCTGGTGGAGCCGGAGGATGAGGAGCTGCTGGATGCCGTGGAGGAGGAGGCAATTGTATGCGCTTTGCTCACATTATGCAGATCTGGAAAATTAGACGCATGCCGCATTCATCAATCAAACCGACGCAATACATATTGAAATTCCAAACCCCCCCTCAATCTGGCATTGATTTCAATGTTTGGGCATTTGCCACGCAGTGTGGCATTTAGGGGGTAGGCTGGCCCATAAATTTTGTGGCCATTTTCTAATTGCATGCTACACATTTTTAACACGTACTTAGCCCAAATTAATTGGCGCTCCTTAAATTTTGTGTCCATTTATTTATTTATTATTTCTTTTTAATTTTTTGGTTTGTGGATGTTGCATGTCCTGGCTGCTGTCAGACGCACGTAGCAACAGCAGCAACAGAAAAAAAGAATTGTACACAACAAACCACAATAAATACAAACTGTGTTTGCCAGACTCACACTCAGGGAGGGGAAAGGGGGAGCGAGCGGGAGTCAAAAGTTCTGCACGTGACTGTGGCGGCAATTAAAATATTATTACAACAAAATACAAAACAGAATGATGTTGTTGTTGTTGCTGCATGCCAAATGCTTTTTTGGCCTAAAATATGTACGCAACATAATATGTTGGCTGGCAAACGGTTAACCGCGGATAACAGTAACAGAAACACTCAACATATTGGCCAACAACAACTGGCTAACTGGTCAACAACACAAAGCATGAGTCCAAACGAGAGTTGTGCATTGAAATTAAAATACAAATTATTCCATGACAGTTGGGTAATAATAAAGTTGTCAAAACTAAGTATAATTCAATAAAATATGTTCAGCTTAAGTAAGTTTTTAAAAAAAAATAAATAATTTAATTCACTATTTTTTAAAGAATATATGCATTTAAAAAATATCTTAAGCTCTTTAATCAGTGTATTTTACTAAATAGAAATAAGACAAATATAAAAACTTTACTGTTTAAAAAAATCAAACTCAAAACATAAAAACCGTACAATGCTATAACAGTTAATTTAACAACCAATTTGAAACTAAATCACATGGCTTTTCTTAGACAAACCGTTTGCATGTTTTTTTTCAATTACTTTGACTTAGTTTTGTATGAATAAAAAAATTGTATTTAAATTTTGTACTTTGTTGTTTTTTTGAAGCTAAAAATGAATACAAAATGTTGTTTAAAAATTTTGCTGCAAAACATTTAGGATATAAAAGTTAACTTTTTTTAAAATAAGTCATATTATTTTTGACAACTTATTTTACAATCATATTTGAAAAATCAAATCTTTATTTCAACCGGAAATAATTGGGTTGTTCATGAATTACGCAAAAATTTTAAGTCTATTTCGAAACGTCAGCATAAAATGATTTTTTAAATAATTTTTTAAATAAATTTTTCTTGAGTTGACATTGTATGGTTAATTTTTTTTGACACAATAGATCAAAATATTATATATTTTTATAATACAAATCCTAACTTCTGTTTAGCATTTGAAAAATTATAGCTTTGGCATTCCAAAGAGTCACGTGCCATGGAAAACGCTTGTTGAAATCAAAACCCAACCGAAAAAAGGGAGAAAATTCCATATATCGCAAATAGAATGAAATATGAGTTTTATGGTTTGTGTTTATGTGTGTTTCTGTGTGTGTGTTTTGCCATTAATATTACAGGAATTAATATGAAAATTCCAAGTGTGCAGTGAACATAATACATCATCTGAACAGCAACAATAATAATAATAATAAGTAATAATAACAATACCAACAATGCAATCAAAGCGATTTGCAACACTTGCGCATCCTTTGAAGGAACCCAACACAACGAGGAGAAGAGCGAAAAAAAAACGAACATGAACAATAAATAAGCAAACATTGTGAGTTTAAGGGTTGGTTTGGGGTTTAGCTTTAGTCTTTTTTAGCTGCCATATAATTGGCTCAAGTGGCAAGTGGCAAGTGGCAGAAGCAGCAGCAGCAACAGCAAAAGGCAAAAGAGTTGCAGCCTGAGTAATTAGCTGACTCGTGCCGCACGTAAAAAGGATGTGCGTCCTTCTGCCATTCTGCCTGCCTGCCTGTGGTTTGACTTTGTAGTCAAGTGGCATTCTGCTACATTTCAATAAGCTCATTGCAACATTTAAAACACTTAATGGCCACCCTTAGTAACCCTTCTACACACATACTGGCATACTCTTACCAAGTGTCTCTCTCTTTGACTTTTGGCGCGTGCTTTTCTTTTAGCTGTTTGTACTTGAGTCTTGTTTCTATCTATAGTTATTGATGGAGGCAGCACTGTTAGCGCTACAGCAGCGTAGCTAATTATAAGTGTATTATTTATTTAAATTAATTTATGGGCTACGTTTAGTTTAGCTACTGTCATAAGCCATAAGACAAACACACAACCAATTCGAGACTATACAGAGGGGTGGAGAGTCAGAAGTTTGAATGTGTGTGTGCGGAAAACTGGTTTAACAGCTTAAGCTCATATGTAAATATTAAAGTCAAACAGATAATTTTGTAGTCAATGTAGACAATAACAAAGTTACCAAGGACTTTAAATATATAACAGCTTAAGGGCTTAGTATTTTTGTAAAAAATGTGTTAAAAACCAAGATTTTTTTAAAAATTTTATAAATTTTTTTCAAAAGTGTACTAAGATTTTATCTGGAAACTTTGTTTTATGTTTTTTTCTCGTTAAAAACCCAAGGTTTGCATATTAGCGATTTGTTGCACAACTAAAAAAGCGGAATTTGTAGCACGATAAAACATTTTTTGTGTCTGCTTAAAGGGATTTGTTAGTTTGTTTTTTCTAAAAGCAAGTAAATAGATTGAGCTCTAAGATTTTAAGAATTTATTAACATATGTTACCTATGTGAGTAAGACGTTCAAATCTTACTACCGCTTTAAGCTAACGTATATTTGGACCATATAAATGTGAATTTCGTTCCAAAAATTAATGTCTTCTATAAGCAGTATTATACAGTTAGTTATCTAAATAAAGAAAACGTTGTTGTGTCGAGATCCTTAAGAATTTTTATACGTCGCTATTGGCCATATTTAAGTAAGTTATAGTTAGAAACACAAATTTGTTATAAAAATACCCCACTAGAAGTCGGATAAACCCATGAATATCTTTAAATTAAGATTTTTTTTCTAGATATTAAGCTTTTTTTTCATATATTACTGGTTCAATTAACTAAAAACTTGAAGATAACAAGCTTTTGATCAATTTCTTTTCTATTGTGCCAAGCCTTAAAACGTTAAAAGAAGTTATTTTCAGATACGTCTTCATTATTAAAAGTTTAAAATATCACCCTATCCTTGCTTTTTGTTGACTTGTCCATAACATAAATACCTGTAAATTTCTAATATTCTTAATCGTTGCTTCACCTAATATTCACCTGTATCGAAGTTAGTCTTAAATAAATCCATTGAACTTATGCATAAATTTGTCATTAACATTTGTCAACCCCCTATTAGCAGCTGCTGACACTGATTTGTACAAACTTTTGTTGACACAACTACCCCTTGCCACTGCCACTGATACAACCTCTGCCCCTGCACCCTCTTTAACTCAATCCGCTCACTTTGCATTCGTATTTATCATGTTCATATGCTGCTGAGTTGTTGTCGGGCATTAGGCATTAGGCAAAAGGCGGCTTAATGCCGGCGGCTCTTTGCCGACACCAATTAGCGACGCATTTGTAGGCAATTTGTTTAGCCTACATTTTAAGGCAAATTGGGAGCAGCTTTAATGCAATGCGAAAAGAGGCGGAAGCAACCCTCAGGTAAATATTTAACAAAAATTGATTTAAATGTCTGGCTAAAGAACACGAGAAAATCTAATAATAAAAAATGTGTGAGTGAAGTTTCTCATCTGCATCAGGTCTTTGGGCTGTCAGTCAAAGCTAAACCACTGAAGCGTTAAAATTGCACAGGATAAAAAAAAAATAGACGAAATTGAAACAAATACACCAAGATTTTGATCAAAAAAAGGCAACATTAAATGTAGCCCAAAAAAATTGGAAGCCTTTTTTTTTGGTTTTATCGCAAACATGCAAATTTGCAAAAGTAAACAGTGAAGAAATGGTTTGGGGAAGGGTATTAGCAAACTTACGTCTCAAATCCCTTGGATCCTGAGAATTATTGCTGCGCGGACTTTCACCCTTTTCAACGGCATCGTAATCCTGTGATCCCTCCATGGATTCGTGTGATGTGCACGTGGGACTGGCCGAATCCGTGCGAAATGATTCGCTGCCATTGAATAGATTCTGCCAAACACAACAAAAAAAAATACAAAATATAAATATTCCAATTTCACTTATGACAACTGCCGATTAGCAAAGCCTTCTTCCAACTCACCTGATCCAGAGATATGCCAATATATTTGGGTGGCGAAAATGCCGACGGCAGTGAGAAATTCGATAGCACCGACGGTTTACCCAGCGCCGAACGTTCGCTTGCAAAATAACCACTGGGTGCTCCAGCTCCAGCGGCCGCTGCTGCTGCTGCTGCAGCCGCACCATTGGCAGCCAGCATGCCATGATTGAGGGTCTGCAGCAGATGCG
This sequence comes from Scaptomyza pallida, assembly GCA_018152965.1. Taxonomy (NCBI): domain Eukaryota; kingdom Metazoa; phylum Arthropoda; class Insecta; order Diptera; family Drosophilidae; genus Scaptomyza; species Scaptomyza pallida. The sequence continues at coordinate 1,475,362 of JAECXP010000107.1, forward strand.
GATGGAAGTTGTGCAGGAATTGTGTGCTATAGTTGCCGACTAGTGACATGTTGTGTAGATCTTTGGCGTCAGGTAACTACAAGAAGCGCAGAGCAAACAATTTTAATGAGTTGAGTGTGAGAACTAACTAATTAGTTACTAAAAAGAAGGTAAGAAAAAAATTTTAAAAACTAGTTTGTGGGAAAGCCTAGCTGACTTATAGAACGAATTCCATTATTAAATTCTGCATGATTTTTAAAAACGAAACCTAATGAAGAAGTGCTTCTGGGAACAATGTAAGGTATTTTGATGAGTTTATTGCTCGGATAAACTTCTAACCGAAATAATTTCTACCAAAATGTCAATATTTGAGAGGATTTTCTGATAAAAAAAACCTTATAGATTAAGTATAGAAGTTAATAATTATTATTTTTAAATGATTGAAGTGTAAAATTCCACTAAAAATTTATTCACCAATAAAATTTAAAAACAATCATATCAAAAATATATTATCTTAATTATGTTTACTAAAATAGTACTTTAAAAGGTTCTAAGCTCACTTATCGGAAAAGGTTTAATATTACAGCTTGCAACATCTGCATTATTTGTTATCGTTTCATTCTTGCATAGTTTATTTTTACATCGTTTTTAAAGCATGTTTTCAACTAGTATTTTTTTGCACCAACTAAACATTACACCCACTTTCACACACACACACGCACATTTTTCGCATAACTTTCTCAACGCACTGCAGACAAATTTGTATGTAAATTCATTTTTGGCAAACTTCGTGTGTGGATGGAGCTGAGAGTTTAGTACTTGTCACACATGTCGTCGCTTATGTTCCTGTCTAGTTGGATATGTGTGTGTGTGGGTGGGTGTTTGTCTCAAACGCTTAACACTCTTCTCATCAGGCTCAATTTGTTATAAACGGTTTGTCTGTTTATCCTTTGCTGTTTTTATCGTGAATGCCCAACTCCCCTTAGATGCTTAAACCCACCCTCCAAAACCAATCTCTTGGGTACCCATATCATTTGCAAAGTCTTTTGTATGTTGGTAAATTTTAGCTCGTTATTTTACACCCCATTGGAGGGCACACACTTCCCGTCCCCTCCCCACACACTCACACTCGCACAAAATTTTCACATGACACAGTTTATGTGTTTGGCGATATCGTAATTCTCGAATCTCTCAATTTTGTGCCGTTTAACATTTATTTGTCGTAAATTAAACATTTTGATGCATATTTTAAGGCGACTAAGCTATCGAATCTCGTTCGATTCTCTATATTTTTTTTTGGGAAATTTAAACTTTTAGGTCATTAAATGTCAAAGGTTTAATTTGAATATATGTATTTATCGCATTTTCTTTCACATGTGTTGCTCTGATTTTCCATCTCCCCAACTCCCCATTTCCACCTTCTATAATTGGCTAATTTTGGTGCCAAGTCATGTAGTTGGCATAATTTTTCGCACTTCACGTTATGCGCATTTTTATGCTCACATTTTTACGCTTCCTTAGCTTCTCATAGCTCACGCCAAAGCAATTACAGAGTTACGAGCTTGAGATTGGGAGCTTTTAGACGTATAAACGTAAAGAGTATGAAAATTTATGTTGAGATGGAAAAAAGGTGGTTAAAAATACGATTTCAGATGCATAAATATATAGTAAATTAAAGTGTGTTATGATCATTTAAGGAAACAGATTATCTTCTACATTGATTTAATGTTTTAAAATACATGATTTTTATAGCATATTCATCAGTTGTAAGAGCCCAAAGTTAAAAATAATTTTTCGTAAAACTTTGGGTATAGTTTTTCACCTAGCACATTGATAATTTTGATGATATTTCACTTTTCAAATTTGTTAAGCTTCAAGCCAATGTTTAACAACAGTTTTTGGGGTAATTGCAATCCTTTTAGTATATGTTTAAAAACGTTTTATTTCTGGGAATTGAAACCACTTTCTTTTTATGAAGGTTTCATTGTTGTCCCATAAATAGTGAACTTTAATCAAATGTTTTTTTCTTGTTCTTGGATTTTACGAATGCCACATTTTGCGTATGGCAGCTTAGGCTTTTGATCTGTGAAATAAAGATCTGCATAACCGAAAAGGTTGGTAAAGAGTAATATTTATATTACATACATATGTGCCCATGTTGCTTCCCATAAACTTCATTTTAGCCATCTCATTTGAAGCCAATATAAATCCAATAAATGAACGCTTATCAAAAAAATTTGCAACTCAACTGAGCCAAAAATTGGTAGCTCCATCGTCAACGTTGTAATCATCATTATCGTTATCATAATCGTCATCTGTAACATGGCTAATGAGGCATTGGAGTTGCTTTTAAAGCTGTTGCCAAGCTCCCAAACCAAAATGCAAGTCAGGCTGTTCTCCATTAGGCATATGAGTTTGGGTATTAGCTTGGGGTCTGTAGATGCGAAGTGTGAAGTGTTGTCCAACCGCATGAGCTGCACTTTGACTAAGTCAGTTGAAGGCTTGGCCCCCCCTCATGCAATGAGTGGCACTGATTAAATGCCACGTGCACAGATGCTACACATCCGAAGAGGTGAGGGTTGGGGGTCGTCCAAGTGGTCAACCACTTCGGACGCGGACAACGTTTTTGTGAATTTGTCAGCATTCAGTGAACGAGCATTTAATGCAATTTGTAAACTTTGCTTATAGAATATTTGCCATTGATTTATGTGCAGCAGGTGGTGGCACTTGCCACCCTCTTGCCCCGTTTGTTTAGTTACGAATCGTGTGATTTGTTTACCCTTACCCAAGGGTGGCTGATTTGCATAATGCGCTTTGGGTTCATGTTGTTTGTTCTTGTGTTTTAACACTTGAATTATTGGCGTTTGTCACTTTGTTGGATTCGAAGATTTGTTGTTTGTTATGTATTGTACCAGCAGCTGCGAGCAACAACAGCTTAATTACAACAACAAGATAACGAGTGTCCACATACAATTGCCAATTTGCGCTCAACTTGGCCATAAAACACAGCACAGACAAACATACCAACAAAAAAAAAAGAGAAACAAATACATACAACTCCATTGCAAATAAATCTCAATTTGTGGCAGCAACAAACAAAAATGAAACCAGAAACCGTTTAGCAATTGGCAATTTTCTCGAACTAACTGTTTATGGCTTCAGCTTCGGCTCTTTCCAACTCTTGACAGTCGATACTTTCAACTGCGTTTGCTGTTGCTGCTGTCAATTGTCCAATTGCGCGGAGGCATCTCTCTCTCTCTCTCTTGATTTTTAAGTAGTTAAATTGTTTTATAAGTTATGGGTAAAAGTATCAAAACTCTGAGTGAAGATATAAATAAGGAAGAAAGACGTACGAACACCAAAAAAAAAAAAAAAAAAAATAAATACCAAGTTTTGGCAAATATTCATGGACTTTGGCTTAACTTATTTTTAGTCTGAGTATTATTAATACTATGTTATATAGCTGAAAGCGGTTGAAAGATTATTTTGATCCATTTTATGCTTTAAATAAGCCAAATCACTTTCGAGTTTTAAGCGCGATTTAAAAACGATTCGCATGATTGCCCTAAATATGATGAATCGCACAAAATAAGCAAGATAAAGACTCGCTTTTGATGAAAAATTCAACTCAAAAATGTGTTGAAACTGCGATTCCATGCGACACCTCAAGAAAAGAACAATTAGGGAACCGTTTATCCCGACGCAAGTATTTTTTTCAATTAGAAAATGCATAGTATATGTATATTTTCATCTGATTAAGGACTAGGAAAATAATAGATTATGATTCAAAATGTTTGCAGAAATACTGTAATCACAAAACTTTCTCCTCATTCGAGTATAGAAATAAAGAACATTTTGGAAAATCAACTTCCTATCGCCCCTTAAAAACACATTTTTACTACAAAAGTAGCTTAAGACATAAAAATCATTCAATGAGCTTATTGCGAGTTCAAATTTTCATACCAAACTGCTTAAATATTTTCGATTCCGAAAAATCTATAGTTTTTTTCCCATCATCAAAAACTGTGAAGAATGCACATTGAAATAAAGAATTAAGTTGTCAATGCATGTATATTCTAAACTTTTCTCAATACTTTTGCTCGTGACAAAGCGATTCAAACAGAATATATTGCTGAAACTTAAGGTTAAATTATACGGAAAGACTTGTGTTGAATATATAGTTAGGAACTTGTAAATATGCATAAACTTATAGTTGTTTACTTTTGTTTGATTTATGGCAAAGTCAAAATGACAACTTAATGAAAACTTGGTTTGTTTTTGCTTGTTTCCTAGATGTGGTTGTCTTTAACTACTCGCTAGCCAACTTCTCAGTACTCAGTTTCTATTCAATATCATAAATATTTTTAAAACCTAGTTGACTAACATAAGTTTCCAACTGGCTCAACTTGTGTATCTTTATTATTTCCTTCGGGCAGGCTCCTATATAACCTAAGAATTCCTTTAGTTAGTTGTCCCTTCAGTTGTCCGATCACTTCTTGTTACATGCCTCGTTGCCTGTGCCCCCTTGATGAATTGCTATAAATTAAATTAAGCGCACTCACACACACACACACACACACTTACACACAACAACAACAGCACACACACCTACCCATAAGTGTAGTAATAAGTGCAAAAAAATAACAAATTACATTTCATATATGTTGTTCCAGCTCTGTGGCTCATAATTTTGCCCTCAGCTCGGGGTTGCTTTGACTTCTGGGACTGCCATCTTTTTCTGTGGGGTCAGTTGTGGTTGTTGTTGTGGTTACAACAAATGTAAAGGTAGAGTACTTGTTGGTTTTTTTCTTGTGCTTCCCTGCTTTTTTTTTTTTTTTTGTTCAGCTTTTGTCCGGGTGGTTAAATTGTGCACGAGATGTAGTAGAACCAGCTCCACATTAAACCATTTGACATTGCATTTAATATGCTCGCCTGGTTTGTTTTTATTAATTTTTATGGTTATACTATGTGTGTGTGTGCAGGGCTATAAATAATGTGCATGGAATGTACTAGGAGCAATGCTGAGACTAAAAACTAAAAGAGGTTTTGTAATAAGTTTTGCTTTTTGAGAAAAATTTGCAATAAATATTTGAAAACTAGTTTTAAGTTGTAAATAATGTTGAACTCATATGTATCGAAAAGAAGTAGTTGGTATGAGTTGTTATCCATCCATCTGTGTTGAGTTGAATAACAATATATGAAAATAAAAATTGTTAAACTGAAGTTTTTGACAAGAAGAAAGTTTTGATTACCATAAGAAAAATGTGGAAAAAGGTAAAGCTTGTCATAACCTTATCTATCAAAGCAACTCAAAAAATTAAGTCAATATTAATATTTTGATAGAGGGAAAACAAGGAATAAAAAAATCTTAAAAATCATTGAAATTGCTTATAAGATAAGTTCTAAAAAACTATTTTTTCTTCTAAGAGCATCGCTTAAACATATCAACTTTCAATTAGATGTAAAATATCAGAAGAACTATCAAAGATTTTAGTTTTCTATAACATTTCTTCCACCCTTTTCCTCATGCAACTTGTAACCTGCTCAAATACAAATACTAATTTTGTCCCACTCTGTTTGTTCCTTTGTGGGCACATCATATCACCCGCATCTACAAGCGCAGGACATATTGTTGTCATGTTTAACATATCTTAACGCGACTCAATGCTATGCACACACACAGAGAGAGGGAGAGAGTTCGATACCAATTCCAATTTCAAATCGAATGCCAAGCAGCCAGGCTAGCAGGCAGCAACCAGCCAACCAGTTAAGTTAGTTTTGTTGTTGGCCAAGTTATTCCAATTCGTGCGAGCCGCCTGGCTCATCTTGAGTTCGAGTTCTTCATCATTTGTAGCATCAGCGTCAAGATCATTGCTCATGTTTACAATGATGACAGGCACGGGGGCGGGGGCAATCGAAGTCAAACAAGGCTGCGCAACTCACTGGACAGCCAGAGCTGAGCTATAAGCCATGAGCCACGAAACAATCATCACAGATCCCAGCCACTAAAGCAGCTCGAATCTGGTAGCTATCATAAATCTGTTCATCGCAAAAATCTACACACAATGGGGCGTTTGCAAACGCATTCGTCGATCGAGGAATGCGAATTCTCAACTGAACTAAACTGAGCCGAACTGAAAACTGAGAACCGAAAACTTAAAAACTGAATCTGAATCTGACTGACTGTTGACTTTCGATTGTCTTGGAATCGCGACTCAAAGAAGTACACTTGGATAAAAATTTGGGCTTCTTGTGTTGATCGCAAAATCAAATGATATTTTGGTGATTTTTGCGCTCGAACGTTTTGAAAGCTTTAGTTTTGAGAAAAAAAAAACTTTGAAGAATGCTTTTCATTCTTTTGTGTTGAATAAATCAGTCACAACATAAAAGTATGACAACTTAAACCATTTTTTCCTAAATCCTGAATAAAACATTACAAAATTAGTGATGAGAATCTGTTTACTATAGAAAACTATTAAGACAACGATAACGCCTTTCGTCTTTGGACACCTTAACCGAGAATTGTTAAAAAAATCACTTAAAAACTATGAACAAGTCATTAAATATTCAGGAAAAATCACCTGAATCAGAAAATAAAGTATGCAATACACGAAGTTCCGTATTTTTACATTGTTAAGATCTTTTGATTATTCTATGTATATTTAAATTTACTTTATGACAATTTCTAAAGTTTGATGCAAAAAAGTTTTCTTTAAATATATTTTTTTTTATATATTTTTCAGTTATTTTATCTCTAACATTTGCTTCAAAAGAAATATTTTGTTTGTTTTTGAGGCTTCCTGTTCCTCTTTCAGTTTTAGTTAATATATTGTTTGGCCTTTCCATACACCAGCACTTTAAGTCAATAGAATATTTTGTCAGTGTATTGTTTAGTGTGGTTTGTTGTTGTTTTTGTTGTTGTTGTTTTACAATGCGCATTGTTTTGTGTGCAGTTCTGGGTGCCCGGTGTGCCGCTGATTTATAGCATCGGTGAACTCTGGAGCTTTTGGCAAGTCGACGGCTACTACTACTACTATGACTACGACTACAACTACTACTGAATCGCCGGCGCAGCCGCCGCCGCCGTTCAGTTTATGATTTGTCATAAATATGTCGCCGTTGCAACAATACAACAACAACAGCATCTCAGCAGTTGGGCGCAAGCGGTTATAGCCCGTTGCTGCTTGATTGGCATAAGAAGGTTTTGGAGACTGATTGGCATTTTACTTACTCTCGCTGGAAACGGACGTTGGCCACGCAGTGCCTCATGCAAACCGGAAGCGGCCTCCGATAGTACAACAAGCGCTTGTGATGGCAAATGGCTGCTAACAAATGCGTTGCTTTCCATCTGCAGCTTTTCGTTAACAATTATTTAGTGTGCTGCTGTTGCTGCAGTTGTTTTTTAATACTATGCTAAGAATTTGGCACTGATCAGCAGCATATCGTGTTGGCTTTCACTTCAATTAACAATTGTGATTGTAGTATGATAAATTCAGTAACACATTAATTGGCACAAGTTAATTAAATTATACACATTTATGTGTATGTACAACTAGTATTTATGTAAACACATGTGTGTGCATGTATTGGTATTTTGAAAACACGCGCGCTCGTTCACACAATAAATATTTAACGCACGGCAACGGCTCAACGGCTCTCCTTTTTGTTTCGGTTTTTTTTCAGGGCACCCGCACGTACGCGCTGTAAAAGTCCAACTGGACCAACTGTTTTCGCAGCCAGTTCAAGTCTGTGCTCAATGCTGTGTGTGTGCGTCGCTGCTGCTCTGCTTGGGTGATGCAGCTGCTGCGCAGTCGCTTGCTCAGTTAACGCCTCTGGTGTGCGGCGTTCTGATTGGTCAGCGCTGCCGAACCGGTTTGTCTGTGTGCCAGCTCGCTCTTTCTCACACGCAGCTGTGAGTGCTACTGGTATTTATACTGGTGCTGCTTCTGTTTGTCTTCCCTCGCTCTAGCTGGTGTTTTACATTATGTTTACCTCTTTAGTCAGTTTGTTTTTGTGCATTATTATTCCAAAATGGTTGCATGTCTCTTTTGTTATTGTTGTTGTTGTTGCTATTGCTGCTGCTGCCTGTTTGTCTGTTTATCTGCTGGTTATTGTACGCCTGTTTGTCTGCCAGCACCTGGGACTGGTCCCCGCACTGCTGCCCCCGCCCACCATACACTTTGCCACCTTCCATTTCCCTCCTCATCCTCTCTTGACATTTTGTGTAAATAAACCGTATGGGAAGCATTTTGACTTTGGATTGCCTGCTGTTGTTTGTTGTTGTTATCGTTGTTGTTGCTATATCTGTTGTTGGTAGTCTTCTTCTACTGCTTCTTGTTATTGTTGTTAGCCTGGCCAGTGGCTACAAGTATCTTCAAGTCACTTTTTTCAGTATTTTTTCTTGTTCTTTTTAATTTTTTTTGCTGTCTGTTGCTCGGACACTTAATATAACACATTACTGTGGTATTTATTGGCCAAGATGATGGCGAAAAATTCTTTAAAATTTATATGAAAAAGTAATGGTATCTATAAACAAGATTTTTAATGGGTAAGAATAGTTAAAGTTTTAAGAAAACTAACATTCCCCTATATAAAAAAATGTACTATAAACTATTTAAGAGAATATTAGCTAAAAATATTAAAATTGGTATTATAGTTAATTTAATTGCTTTTTTTTGTGATCTGTTGTCATTTCAATAACATTTTTACATTGAATATAAATTATTTTTTTTGTATTTTATTTTTTTTACTAAGATCTATATTAAACATTAAAAAGTTTTTGTATATTGATTATTTTCTTAGAGTGTGATAATTTATCAAATCTCAAATTGAACCACTTTCCACCTTCCATTCAAGTTCTAGATATTTAAAAAGATTTTTCTGTGATTAATATCAAATTAGTCTTTTCAAGTGTGTATTATGACTTAAATCTTTATTTGTTTTTATTAAAGTTTTAATTTGTTTTCAAAATATTTCCCATTTTATTCTACTCTATGTTTAATAAACCTTTTGAGCCCACTGTCGGACTGTGCATTTAAGCCAAATAGTTGTGGCACAGCATATTAATACAACAGCAACAACAATTACAACATATACTGCACAAAAAAGCACACATGACAACAACAGACAGTAACTAAAAAGCAACAAAAACAGGCAGAGCTTTAACTGCAACAAAAAACCATTTTGAAGATAATGAAAAAACAAAATGTTTGTTTTTTTCTGGAATATGTTGGCTGTGATTCAGAAGCGTTGTTATATGTTTTACTAACTAAATAAAATATTTGCTTGCAATTTGGTCTCAAAAAAGAGCAATAAGAAGAGGATAAGAAAAAGAGTCTTTTTGACATGTTTTATGGGTGCAGAAGTGTCTGTCAAGTAGTTCCCCATCACCAGAACTGCAATGTGCTCACCCGAGCTGTCTTTGGACATGTCTTTAATTGGTGCCTAGTAAATTTAGCTTCTGACCATGTTTGGATCTTGAAGCTTCAAGAGAGAGAGAGAAGGAGAGAAAGAGGGAGAGACTTCTTCCATGGCTAATTTTTTGCTCATTATATTTACATTTCAAGAATTCCTGCACACAGTTGCACTTTATAATTTCCTAGCCAACGCTTGGTTTATTACCAAACAGAGAGAGTGTGTGTGTGCGAGGGAGCGAGGGAGAGGGTGTGCGAGCGAATGGCATAGCTAGGGAGTTGCCTAGTTGGACGCATGCGCTGTCACTTCAGCTCCAGCTCCAGCTACAGCTTCTGCTTAGGTAGCCTACATTATGTGCCTAATGCTATATATTGCACGACTCGAGTAAATACATAAAGGAAGGAGAGGGATAAAGGAGAGTGGGCAGTGGGTTGGGGGTAACCAAGTGTCGCGAGACTTCTTCCACCATATGTACTACAGCTCGCTCGCTTTTTTGCTTAACTCAACTGCATTTGGCTGGCAGTAGATTTTTCATTTTATTTATGTGCTGCCTGCTGTCTCCTACTTTAGCCCCCTTCCTCTCACTCTTGCCCTCTCTCTTTCTCTTTCTCTCTTCGCCACCCTGCTGTATCTCTTCTTTTTTGTGTATTGCTTGTATTTCTCAGTTTGTCAGCTTCTCGCTACAAAATTAAATACTTGTCTTTGTTTTTTATGGCCTCCATTGGTATACGGGGCGAATGGAGGGGCATGGGCGTGGCCCTGTGCTCACGCATGTATGAAATGTATATGTGTGTTTGTGTGTAAAAGTTGGCCATAAACCGAGTGCCATTTTGGCCTGACAGCTAATTTATGTAGTGGCCAAGAAAGCAGCTGCTGCGTTTTTAGCTTTTCCACACTTCTTTAATAATTTTTTGGCTAACTCACAATTTTCTATAATTTAGTAACGTTTTGTGACATTTTGACTGGTCAACAATTGAGTTTTAATTGGCTAAAATTGTTTTTGGTTGACTTTTTAGTTTGCCGATTGATGTCCGGGCTAATGGGAAACGTATATGTATATAAATTCTTAATTTCGAAAATATTTTTATAAAGTTTATGAACACATGAACGCATAAATAATAAATTTTTGAAGTAAGTCAAATAGTTAGAATTCAAATATATTAAAAATTTCAATTTTTTATATTCAATTTATAATAAAAAAACTTATTCTAGTATTAAAAACGTCTTTTTGTTCATTAAAAAAATTAATTCCAATTTTAGGAATATCAGAAAATTAATATTTTATGCAGTTGATAAAAAGTACAGTACGGAAAACCTCAAAAATATAAAATTATATCTAACGATAAATTTTTTTCGAACATAAAAAATGTTTGTGAAGCTTTATCAATGTTTTTTTATGGTGCTTATGAATATGATACGCAAGAGCATTAAGACACATTGTCAATGCATATTCCATACATTAATAAACACAAAAATAATATTTTTCTTCAGGCATTTAAAGTTTCTTACTTTGTTAGTTAACTTAATACTCTTTCAGTACTACCCCTGGCTTCGCCTGTAATCGCTTACTAACTACATTACAATTCTCACAACTGTCACTTGCATAGATTTCTATTCCATCTTCCCATTCCCCTAACAGCACCTGCTCTCTTTCTCTATCTTCCATCTTCTCGATATCTCTACCCCAAATCCCAGACAGCCACGCCTCCAAATTAATTGAAACCGCAGTACAAGTGCAAAGCGTTGACTGTCAGGGCCAATTCCAATTCCGAGCAGCAACAACCAGCAAACGCAGTCAAACATCTGCGACTCACATAAAAACAATCCAACAAAAAAACAAAAAAAATACACATAAAAAGCGGACAAAAAACCGAATCCCACACAAATCCTCGACAAATGCTGCAGTGGTGAAAATCAAACGAGGTGTAGGGAAAAATTTCACCGATACATTCATGTAAATATGAATGGAAATGAATTACAAGCGAAATAAATGTACACGAAAATCGCACAAAACAACACAAAAATGTACAATAAAAAAAAATCATGCTAGTAAAAAAATAACATGCCAAAGCGCTAACATGTTGGCGACGGGCTCTCAAAAATGGGGGAGGTGTTTTGGATTTTTTTTCGTTTGTGGTTTTTTCGGTTGCCAGCGCAATGTTGACATGTTCCAAATGCAATTTTAACAGGATTTGCAAGGACACATTTGCACAAAGTGACAGAAAAACGCAGGCAACCAACAAAAAAACGAACAAAAAAAGAAGAAGAAAGTCAACCCCCAGTTACGTTAAGGGGAACAAACAACACCCCCTCAGCCACCGTAGACTCGTCAAGCTTGTGCTCTGGGTGTGCGTGGCTGGCATAACTTGCGGCTTAAAGGGCTCAACTTGTCATGTTGCCTGCCACTGATGTCGGCATTGATTTTCCACTTACATCATGCATACATACGAACATGCTGTGTGACTTGCTGACTCTGACCCGACACAATCCCAAATCTCCAATTCCAATCCCACTTTGCCCTAGCCATGGGTCAGCTGTGGTCTTAACGCTTCATCAATATGCTTTTGCTGGCGCCGCTAATTTACGCTTTAGTCAACCTTGCAACAAACTACGTGGCAGATTTATGTCCATCCAGACAGGGTCCACACAAAAAACAAGTGCCAGAGATGCATACTTTCACTCGCACTCCTTTCCTTCCTCCCACCTCTCTCTGGTTTAGTGTTAATCCGTCAATGATAAGCTCAATTTGTTGTGGTCACTCAGCGCGACAATGACCGCCTTTGAGCCCTTGTGCAACTTATTGTGTTGCATACTTTTTGGGGCTCGCACACGCATCAAGGCGAACACAAAGACCATTAAAGTTATATTAGACAATGTTGCACGTTTGCTGTTACTGTTGTTGTTGCTGCTGTTTCTCTAGAGATGCGGGCGTGATTTGAGAGCGCTGCTAAGATAGCAACACGATATTATCCTCAATAGAGAGTATAACTCAATGAGAAGATTGTGTGATTTATGAACTGGAAACAATCTAAAGGCGAGTGTTCCAGTGTTGAATAACTTACAATTGGTATATCTATAGCTTATCTATCTTATTTATAGATATTTCAACGATTTTTAAGCTTAGGAATACACATCAAAATCTTACAACATTTAACTAAGATATTTGAGCATTTGCCTTTAGTCGATCAGCGTAATAGAGCAACTTCGGACAAAAAGTCAATATCAGGCAGTATAAAGCATTTGCTTTAAGAACTTTATTCCGTTAAGTTAAAGCATAATCATTTGGTTTTAATCCCTGTTTAAACATATGTAGGTTATATAAAGAATATTTTAATTATTCCAATGACGACTTTAAATTTTAAACTCCATTTCCTCATTGTCCTTGCCAGCCGACTAATTGACACAAAACATAACTTTCTATTAAATTAGATTGTAAAGAATACTTGAAGATAGCTTCACAATTAAGTCACGTCTTCAAGTAAACTTTATTTATATTTATCTTCGTTAAATTATGTCCATCTCTAACTCTAGCCACATCCTGCATCATCATAAGTAATTCCATACGTTGCGTGGCCCCAACTCTTAGTTTGTGTCTTTGTCTCTGTAAAGATTCATCACACATGGTTCCCTTATATATTTTTCGGTGAGCCTGTTTTGTCACAGCCTGTGCAGTAATTTAAACTTTGGCCATGAGAAGAGTCCTATGTCTCATCCTTGGAGCTCAGAACTTTGGTTGGCGATTTATGTGGACGCGTTGTGCAGATATATGAGCGACTATATTATAAAAGTTTTGACACGTTTAGTGTTAGTAGGCTTGATGAACAACTTTTTTTTACTTTTGTACCCCTCTAAGTTGTGCCGTTGTCAGTTTATGCACACGTGTGCCTGATGACATCGATGGGGTTTTGCAGTTAGAGCCAAGATGCCATCGACCACAAATGAACCAAGACAAAGTCAGCCGCCCACTAATTGGCTTAGTGCATTAAAATAACTTGCCAATAGTTGTGGCCAGACTGTGACCTCCCAAGAACAACAATGGCTCGTTGTCATTGCCCAAATTTATGAGACTCTGTGGCTAATTTAGCAGATAGTAGTCCAAAAAGGCTTTTGTTCTGCCCTTCTAGAGTGTCCGTGTCAACAGGCCTTAAAGTTAAGCCGGGCAGCAAAAGGATGTTCCTCCCACTCTGCACCAGATAAGCAACATGGTTGGGCAAATGACTCCACAATATGCGGGCTTAACTGGAGCTGGATCATATGTCAAACTGTAACTGTGGGCGGCAACTGTCTCTAATTATACAAAATTATTTATAATGGCCACAAATGCCAGTCCAAATCAAAGTTTTGCGTTTCATTTCGTTTCGTTTCGTTGTGAAATGTGTAAAAACCTAATTAAAAGTGAATTATTCATTTGCATTCGTTTGGGATGGGAGCTTAACACTCGTGTCGTCAACAAACATACAAAAAGCAGTCTGCTTTGGTTGTTCTTGTTGTTGTTGTTGCCATATGTTGCACAAATGAATTTTGTTCAAAATTTTGCTTTGATTAATTGGTGGTCAAAAGTTCAACGAACACAGCACAGCAGTTGCTAAGTAGCTGAATGATTTCGAATCTTTTTTTTGTTGAGTGGGGGAAGTGAGAGTCAGAAAGGGCTATTTAAGGATAATGGGCGGGGGGGGGGTTGTTGTACAACAATTATATTATTTTAAGAAAGTATATGTAAAGCCATATGTGTATAAAAGTTGTGAAATGTAACTCTAAGGACGTAAATATTATTAAGAAACTCTCAACCAATATGAAACATATTCATAGAACATAGTAAATAAATTTTACCATAAAACAATTTCTCAATATCTTTTAGACAGAATATTTCTACCTATTTTAATTGATACATTGTCTTTTATTCCTTCTTTGTCTCACTCTTTTGCCTGTTGTGACAGCTTTCCCACACCTTAAAACATATTATCTGGCTGGCCCTTTTAGCCATTTTCACGCCAAATTGTTTTTTATGTGGCGCCAAACATTAAAGTCCAAACGCGAGATCAACAACAACAACAATAAACTCAACAATTTTATGTTGTGCGCCAATTTAAAGGAACTCTTTCTCGTCAAGCCATGGAACATAAAAACCAAATGCAAACGGCTGCCAGCCCTGCACACGAGAGAGGGGTGAAGGGGATAAAGGGTTGCTGTTGCACAGACGGACAGAAAATAGTCGTAATGTTACACCAATAATAATGAGCGCAATTAAGCAAGCTGGGTTGGGGTTGGGGCTGGAGTTGGGGTTGGAAGCTTAATGTGTGTCACAGAAAATTAAATTTACGCTAATCGGCTGGAGATGTTTCTCTCCTGTGTTTTTGGTTGATCAAGTGATGGCAACAACAGCAACAACAACAACTCTGGCATGTGGCAGCAGACATGAAATTAAATTGTCGTTTTATTGTTTGGCAGACTTTGCACGTTTTAAATAGCTGGAATATTTTTCAATACGCAGCCGTTGCCGGCTTCGAGCCAGAAAATGTGTTGTTTGTTTAGATGGGGTTAAGACATTCCCATATATAACTTTACTAATCTTTTGAACGACCCCCGACCGCCGACCCTCGAGCGTCTGACGCCCACGCGCGACCAGACCTCGACCTCAGTTTCAGTTACACCCCGTCTTCCACACTCTTCCACTCTTTTGCTCTTTGTGTGGTTTTTCCGCCCTGCTTGATTGTTAGCCAAAAAAGGTGGCACCATATGGCAACACTCCTCATTCAGTTTAGTTTACACAGTGCTTTGTTGCTGTTGTTGCTGCTTGGTGAGTTATACTTTTCAATGTTGAAATTGATTTCCGATTTGTTGTTGCTGTTGTTGTTGTTATTGTTTATACACACTCGATCGCACAAGCATACGAAGAGCAAAAAAGAGAGCTGCGTGGTTGGCCACACGTCTGCGCCTTTGGTAAAAGGGGGAAAAATATCATTGTTTAAAATTAGTAATATATGATTTGGCATTTTATTTGTTTTCCTCTTGCTCTTTAGCAAGGTTTCTCTTTTATTGTTGACTTGTTGATGTATTGCATATGTTTATGACGAAATTTCTCTTTTGTTTGTGCTAAGATAATAGTTTTGCCATACGGCTTGTGCTTGAATCAAAGCATTCAGCTTGTTATTGCGAAAGATATTTGTTTACTGAAGCTTATTAAATATTTGTGAGTAACATTATTGACATTCTACATACATATATTTGCACTTTTGTAGTTTATGCAAATTTTGACTGTTAATAAAATGTTTTTAATATTTTAGTCAAAGATCTAAGCAGCTACTTGAGAACTTTAGTGTAAGCAATAGAATAAACTTAATTAAATTTCAAAACCCCAAATAATAACTTTTTTAAATTTTGAACTTCAATCAATTTAAGTGCACCAAAATGCGTAATCATTTCTGACCAAAAGTCAAACAAAAAAAGGTATATCTTTTAACTAAAAAAATCACATTATAGTTCTTTAATTTGTGTACTGTATTAAAATATTTTGATTCTAGCTTTCCAAATATAATCTAAATTGAGCAAAAAGTTTACTCAAAAGTAAGGGAAAAATGTACAGAATTTATCAAAATCCTCAGTTAAACACTATATCCAATTCTTTTACGATGCATATACATTTGCAAACCCTTTATACTCCTTCACACAAAATTTTTTTATTTTAATATCCCCCCTCAGACATCATACCTTTAATTAAATGCACCCATCTCTAAAACTTCCAAATCCAATATTCCCATCTGCCTCTAAGTCCAATGTTCATTATATGCTGCGCCTAGTTAGTGACATCTGATTGTCCAGCAAAACAGATTGTCTGCCTGTTTATGAGGCATGAAAGCATTTAAAAGCGCATCGCAACTGCAATCAACATTCAACAATCCAACCAAACCCAGCCTAACATTAGCGAGATGTCAACTCGGCTCGAATGTTTCTGCAACGTGTCTCCGTGTTGCCGTCATATTGTTGCAATGATGTTCGCTTCGTTATTGTTATATTGTCATTAGCATTTGGGGGCATGTTGTTGTTGTTGTTCTGGGTCTGCCAAGTTGCACTTGCGTCAGCTTTGTCTGATTGCAACAGTTCGTTCCCCTTCCCTTGCTCTCATCAGCTAAATTTCAAGTGTCAATTTTCAACACCAACCCTCCCAAATAGGCCAGCCAGAAAAAAATAAAAAAGATGATAAAAATCCCTTAAATTTAACGCGCTTTGACCTTTTTTTTTTGCTCCCTGGTATTTACAAGTATCTTTTCACATTTTCACAATTTTTTTTTTCTTTTTTTTGCTTGTATCTTTGCTCAGCTTTACACATTTAATTTGATTTCTTTTTGAAGTTTGATGCGAACTCAGACACAACAAATGGAGCGTAGTCCAAGAGGGCAACAAGAAGTTTTCCTTTCTGCGATTTCAAGCATCCCTTTTGGCATCTACGCCACTGGCTGGTCCCTAAAAAAAAGCGTCCCACAGGTGTCGCCACTTTGCCGCTTAGCTGCTCATTTACTCATCTCGACTTGCCAGCTAATTGTGCAAGTGGCCTCAAATGTTGAACATTATTTAATTAAATTTGACTGCCAAGACGATTTTTATGCTGATTAAGTGGCCAGAGCATTCTATAGAAGCTAAATTATTTTATAAGAAGGGCAGCCAAGTGCTGCGATTCTTTTGAAGTCCTGTGAAAAAATTCTTCCTTTTTTTTTTCTGTTTTTGAATTTTTGTTAATTTGCCATGATAAGAAGCTGTCGAAATATTTAGCGGAAATTAAAAATTGTGCAGCCAGACGAACCTGTGAATTTTTGCTCTCACTCCCTGCCATTAGCTCCCTTTTCATTCCCTGGACTGGACACTTGCAAATTAAGTAAGTCAACAAAGCACTTTGCGGATTTGGCCATCGTCAGTTTCGTTAACTTATCTGCATAAAGTGACCGAGCTGGAGGGGGCGCGTCAAACGCCACTGATATAGCGGGGATTATATACATTTATTTTTTACCAATGTTATTTGCATTGCGGCTAACGCAGACAGCGCGTTAGTAATGGAATAGGTAAGGAACAAGTAATGGGGGATGGAATGGGGGAAACATTTCGTATTCGTGAAGCTAACGAACTTGAAATAATGCGTTTGAAATTTAAAAAACGTGCAATTTATGTTAAAAATTTAAGCAAACAGCAGCTTTTTTACCATAAAGATTTAATTAATCATTCATTTGCCATTTTTCGTCGCCGTCTGTTTGACTTGTCTATGAAAATGGCATTAAACGATATAACCTCCCTATGCCCCATGTTCCAGCCTACGACGGAGTATTTTGCTTTCCATGTTGAACAAGCAACTTTATTTTCTTGACTGCGGCCAGCCGACCAATTAAGAGAAACAGCCGTTTCGTTCAGTTCGTATAAATCGCATTAAGCTGGTTGAGCTGACAGATTCAGGTCCAACTTCAACTCCCACTCACACTCCTACTCCATTGCCAGTCTCTGGTATTCAACTGGGGGTCAGCTGTTCGATTTGTTTGATTCGTTTCTTAATTGATTGTTGTTGTTCGAGCGGTCCACGATGCATTAAAAATGGCTTAAAAAATGGTTGGCAAAACCAAAAATGGTGTTTATTAAATGGATTGATGGCTGCAGTCAGCAACAACAATGGAAACAAATATCTATAAAAAATACTCTTAATGGCTGCAAGCCGTTGACGCTTTTGGTTCGTTCATACTCTGATTTATGTTGTTTGCAATTTATTAAAAAAAAAAAAAAAATGGCAAAAAAGTGTAAAAAATTTAAATCCTTTGAATAAACAAAAGTCGCAATGATTGATGCTTTTTGAAAGGGAAGGAATGTTAAGTTATTTAATATATAATAAAAGCCATTTTAATGACAAGAAAAAGCTGAAAAAAAATTCCAAAAAGTTAAATATTTTACTTTGCAATTTTGAATTTATATTTTCCTTCCAAAAATATTTTTCTCAAGGTTTTCAAATAACACTTTCAACATCAGATCATATCTATAATCTTTATTTCTATTTTATTTTAATAAAGCCTTTTATTAAGAATAGTAGTATTTCTTGAAAATAGAATATTATAAAAAAATGAAGAGTCATGTATATCGGGAAGGGTAAAAGATCCTAAAATAACAATTTTTTCCTTTATCTCAACTTGACCCACGAACATATTCCAAAAATCTCTTTAAGCATAAAATCACAACAGATGTCAGCAACAATTTTAAGTTTAGAAACTAAACAGTTGCCTTAAAATGTTGTGCTTCAACATTATTACTTTAAAGGTGAATGTAAATGTGAATCAAACTTAAGAATAATAAGTACATAATGAACATCGTCTAACAATATGTTTTCAAGGGTATGCAATCTTCAATACCTAAGAGCGCCAAAACTCTTTCTCTTTCTTTAATACCACTCAATTACTCACATGATATTTATACTTGAAATATATTGCCCGTGATGATGATCTTTTTCATGTTGCCAAAGACTTTAATTGTCCATATGGTTTGTGTATACTTGAGCTCTGTAAATCCCAAGTGCTACCACCCTGCTTTCACCCTTGCCTAAACACCCAAGTCTTGCAGCACTTTTGAACTCAATGTCCCATTCACGTATACTTTTCCCCTCTCACATTTTGTTTGGAATTGCCAACTTATGGCCAAGGTCCAATGCACTTTTACGTGCGATTGTCACACCACTTGTGAGCCAAACAGATCCAGAGGATTGCTCTGACTCTTTGTCTGTGGGCTCTTTTTGTTGCCGCTTTACTGTGTAAAGTAAGAATGTAAAGTTCCATGCATTAGGCCAGCTACATACAAGCCGCCAAAGCGGCCCCAAAAACAGTCCAAGTCCAAGTCCCACTAAGACTTCGACTCTCCGACTCCAACTGCTGTCTGCGAGTCACAGCCATTGCGACGACGGGCGGCTCACGACTGACACGGGGTATTTGCATATAAAATTGGTAATATGCAAATATTTTGATTGTCTTTGACTTTGTGCGCGCTTATAAAGAATCTTTGAGCTGTTCGGTTCGAGGCCTTCCAACAATTGAGCGCACAGTTGGAATTCTTGGATTTCGCTTTGACCGGGGGCCAGCACAAAACAAGCAGCCAAAACTGGAGCAGCCCGCCAGCCCAGTCAGACCGTAGACACTTAGGCTGGCCAAGCTGGATGAGGCGTAGTTGAAGCTACTGTGTGTGCGCGCATTGTTGTCATGTGGATGGGATGGATAACACAAAAAAAAGTTGTTTGGACTCTTTGAAAAATTGTGTATTTTCGAACACCTGTGTTTGTTTTCAGTGTGTATATGTGTGTGTGTGTTGGGTAATTTATAATAGTTTCTTTTATTTCCACTTTGCAAATGTTTGTGTTCGAATTGAATTTGCTCTCTTGCATCCTAGCATCGCAGCACTTTCCATATAAATGCTATGCAAATCTTTGCCAAGAGTATGGCCAACCGAAAAAGTGTTGCCCATGGGGAATTAATTAGCCTTTGGGGCGGGCAGGCGCACGTTTAGCAATAGCTCAACTCTACGTTCCACCCCACCAGCCCCTTAAAAGATACACCAAATTTGTGGCAGACACTGCGACGACAACAAACCAACAGTTAAGAAAAAAAGTTGTTGACAAAAATTGAATACAATGCGAGTGGAGAATTGTGGTCGGAGATGGTCAAGCAACCGGTCGAAATACAAATCGAAATGTTTGCTTTAACTGTTGCTGGACAATGGGCTAGAAAGTTGTTGCCTCCAAGGAAAGTTAGCAACGGTGAATGCTAGTTGTGTTGAAGAATATTATTTGATATATTTATTAACTGAATTGATTATAAGCACAACATTTTCGACCCATTAAGTTGTCTTCCATAAGTAATCTAAGGTTATTTAATTGTTTTAAAAAAAATTTATTAAGTATGAAAGTTGTTTAAGTTTTTTGAAGTATTGTATTTGAAATATTGATTCTCAAAATAAATTTAAATTGTTCAAATTGTTTTACAATGACAATAAAAAATTATATTAAAAAATTAAAAGTTTTTAAATTTTTAAAAATTATTGATAAATCTGAATTTGGTTGTTTTTTATAACTTAGAAGCTATACTAAATCTAAGTTAGCTTTAATCGTTTTATCGCTTGTTGCTTCTCAATTTTTGCCCATTGTGTCCTTCCCCCCTCACGTTCCCAAGCAACTGGCACAAGGTTTGGCTCGAGGTTACCCTTTTGTTTGTAGCTTCCTGCACTTTGGCGGAATGTTAAATGCTAAAAATGAACAAATAATGACGAATGCCGGCAGAAGCCAACGCCGTCGCCGTCGTTGTTGTCGTCAACGCAACACACAGCTTCACCTTTAGGTCCTGGCCTGGTCAAAACTGTTCACTTGGATTCGCTTTGCCGTTTGTCGCAAAAGCCGCGCAAACGATTTTCACTGGAAATTCAATGGCACAGAGAGAGAGAGAGGAAGAGAGGGTAAGGAAAGATTTATGCGCGCGCCATTGCGCATCATAAGCTGTCAAAATGCTTTTTCGGCGATTTATTAGCGCAAATTGAGTTTTAAAAGAAGCTACCGTGGTCAGACCAAAAACTGGTCAATGCTCAATTGGGCAGCTGCTCCTGCTTGCTGCTGGTTGCTTCTGTTGTTGTTGTGGTTGGCTTTGCTATAGTCAGATTTATAGATGGGCATAGCTAGGCCGACAAGTGCTAAAGCTGCTTGTAGTTGTGCTTCAGTGTTTGCTATTGTTGTTAATATGCACATACGTACATACCTTGTAGTTTGTAGTTGGCCATGCAAAACACGCAATCTGTCTGCGTCCATCTTTAGCAGCACCATCACCAGCAGCACGAGGTCCGTTTGAATCTCTGACGACTGTCAATGGCCTGTTTTGTCTCCTCTCATCCTCTTCTCTTCTTCGCCTGCTGGCAAATGTAAAATCTTCGCAAGTATCGAACTGAACTGTTTGGGAGAATGGGCCTGTAAACATGTCAACAAATAAATCGTCATGTAAAAATGGCATTTTAAATTGTTTTTGACATTTGTACAGTGCCTGCCAAATGAAAATGAAATGCAGACAAGAAAATCTCCAAAGTCAGCGAGTCACTCAATACCTGAGAAGTGGCAGTTAGTTGTTGATATTGCTAACTGCCTGCCGATCTGCCGAACTGAACTTGAATCGATACACGATACACGATGTAAGTATCATCGGCATTATAAGGCCAGAGAGGTATTCCATGTTGACATCTATAGATAGTTTCGTGTATTCTTGTCAGTTGTTGGCAATAACACTATCAGGGTCATCAGTTAATTAAGCTTTTAGACAATGCGACACTGAGTTTGTATACAAGATAGTTTGCATAAATTAATAAACATATTTATGAAAAACAATATGCAAAAGGGTAATAAAAATTGATAAAATGTACAATTTTTATTGATTATTATTTATTTCTTTAGGTTTGTTTAATAAAAAAAATATTAAAAAATGCTTACAAATAAAATGTATAAGAATAGATTTTTTAAAGAATTAAAGCTAAATCTGGTTTATTAAAAAGGTTTAAAGCGTACTGATTTCTTTATTAAAACATTTTTTATCTTATTAATATTGTTTTTATTTTGAATATTTTTATATTATTGCTGCTGTGTTGGACAGAGTTTTTTTTTATTAATTTATTCTTTTAACTAAATCTCTTAACATGGAATTATAACAGTTAGAGAGAATTGCTTATGAATTTTATTTATTGTGTAAAATATATATTTTACTAATCACTTCTTTCGAAATACTTTGATTGTATGCGCTTAAGTATGGGTGAGATAAGTATGTGAATATTATACCTTTTCTAAGAAGCAACTATTGTTTGGAAAAGCATTTGATTGAGTATTATATATAGATTACAATTTGTCTTTGCGCCTAATCAGGCATCGCATAAATAACAATAAATTTTCGATAAATATATTCTTCTTTTTTTTTGCACAAAAATTCCAATGAAATTCGCCATGAGCTGCAAAAAAAATCCAGTTAATTGATGCCAGGCTACCCGCATTGATAATCAACAAAATTGTGCATACGCCACATGACCCGGTTTAGTTAGTAACTTTTCAGCCTGAGCACACAAACAAGCATACATACATATGTATGTCTATCGTGCACCCGTATCAACTCAACTGGCCCACTCATTTATCAAGCTTAAGGGACTTGAATGTAAATGTTTGCCTACGGCGCACTCTCATTACCTACGTAACGTTGGCGGCTTTTACTTTTCCTTATATTCTGTTTCGTTTTTTTTGGCACACACATGCGAAAAACCGCAGGACACACATACACACTCTTGCCAAAAAAAAGGAGAGAATAGGAGAGAATGTAGAGAGTCGAAGAAAAATAAAGTCACATAAAATTAATAAGCAGCAAACTTGCATGTGTGCGTTGCTAACATGCTAAGTTATTGCAATATGAATTATGATATTAATTTCAACGTTTTTGGCTTATTAATGTGACGTGTAATGTGCCTGTTATTACCTTAAGATTATGATTACTTACCTTTGTCGTTGTCGTCACATGTGTGGGAAGGGGGTGGGAAAAGGGACGAAGGATACTACCTGCTGTGTGGCTTGTGCCTTGTGTGGCAATGTGCGGTATTTTCATTTAAATGGGTGCCCCACAAAGTAATTGAAATGTAGCCATGAAGTGGACCAGCTTCTCTCATCTTCTTCTCCTTGCGTGCGCACAAAGTTGGCTGCAACTTGTTTGTCTTGGCAACACCTTAAAGAGTTAACCACTGGCGTTGACTACTCTGTGGTCTGCACAGCAAGCGGTCTCCAACTCGTTCGCATCATCATCCTCATGCTCATCATCATCATCATCGCGATGATTGTCGCATCAGTTTTTTTTTAACAGTTTGTTGTTGTGTTTTTTTTGCCGCCTTGTGAGTTGATTTTTAAAAGTCGCGCCTAAGTGGCCTCATTTTGACATCTTGCTTGGACTGCAAACTTGGAGCTCCAAGCTAAAACTGGGAGCTTGGGCAGCTGACTGTAACTCGAGACAAAAGTGAGTGATACATGGTCGACATTGTCTGCAATAAATACTTAATGCTTACCAAAAATATACACATTAAAAGTCAAAGTCGGGGCCCGCATTGACGTCTTCATCGTTGGGACGTCGCATCGTCTGGCGGTATTCATTGCCATTTTTGGTATTTCAATTAAATTTTTTATGACAACATCAAAACTCTATCATAATTCTAAATGTCTTGACATGAGCTTTGTGTCTTTTGTCTTAGCGTTCGTCGGGAGCAATTCAAGCCGATTCTTTTCTTTTTTTTAACTACATTTTTTTCCTTTTGTTTTTCAAGAATTCCTTGACAGTTTTGGGCGGAGAAGGGGCTGTAAGAAAAGTTGTTCAGTACATATATATAAAAATTAATTTGTAGAGAAAGTCAACTCCTTATTCTTGATATTTATTTGGATGTTTTAGTTTAAAAAAATCAATATGTAAGCGAAATATTATTTGTCGTAGTCTTTTATGTCCCTAAACTTATCGTGCCACCCTCGTTGTGTGGCATCTTTTGTTTTTATTATTACCTTGATGCTTTTTGTCAGTAATTGTAATGGCTGAAAGCCTGGCCAACCACTTAAGCCTTCCATACTGTTTCCCTCTTTGGCTCTGGACTTTTGCACAGTTTCTTGCTCGTTTAATGATGTGTGAGCCTGGAATTTTGCGCGCGGTGTCTTTTGTGTGAAGTAAGTCGGACATGGGCCGTGGTCCCTGGTCTCGCTGCTGAGCCAACTGACTGGCATACCAATTTATAATTTCTTTTAATAAAGTTGACATTTTCAGCCAGAGCCCGAAACCGTCTGCAGGCCAACTACACGTATAGTTTTTTGTGCGTCTGGCACAGAGTGGATCATGATCGCAGCAACACTAACAGCAGCATAGGCAGTTGGAGAAGCGAAAGGTGTTGAACTTGTCGCGCCTGGCATTTTGGCACTCAACACCCTTTGCCTGGCTTTTCTACCAGCTCTACCAGCTGGTTGTTGTCTATAACGTTAAACATATGCGTCGCAGGCGGCGTCCACCCCTCCTGGAAATGCTCCCAAATG
This sequence comes from Scaptomyza pallida, assembly GCA_018152965.1. NCBI lineage: Eukaryota > Metazoa > Arthropoda > Insecta > Diptera > Drosophilidae > Scaptomyza > Scaptomyza pallida. The sequence continues at coordinate 1,499,834 of JAECXP010000107.1, forward strand.
GCTTCCGCTAAAACCATTTGTTTCATCCACAGGACTCTAACACACACACGTGTCTGCAAATTCCGCAAATATCCGTTATCCGTTTCCTTTATATGAGATTTATTTGTAGCGCTTATCGGCATGTGCAAATCTTTAAATTTAAAAAAAATAAAAAAAAAAAAAGCACGCAAAACGTTAAAAAGATACAAAAGAATTCAGATACATACTTACGCTCCCCGCACATCAGTTCAGGTTGAAAACCCATCCATTCAAGCGCAGAGCTTTGACCATATTAGCACCCAGCTCCCCCCTGTGTGTGTGCGTTTATCTGTTATCCAACCCAAAAGAGAAAAGTAAAAATTGCTTTAAACTAAGGCACTAAGCACTTTTAGCGCCGTACAACTTTGTCAAGCGCACATAACAAAGTGTTATGTGCCTTGTAACTAACACTATGTGGCCGTAAAAATACCCTTTCAGTGAACCGCAAACCCATACCACACACACCTAGCTATGTAGCTGAGCACAGTGGTAACATGTTGTTAGTTTGTGACAAATATATCATTCACTCTTTGTATTAAAAAAAATCAGATCTTTTTAGTTTTGTATATTTAATGTTACAAGAAGGATTTAACTTAGAGCTTAAAGCTTGAAAGAAAAAACACCAAATATCAAATCTTCAACCCAGCACAAATATATAACTATATATAACAATCGTAGCTGTATGGCTTAAAGTGTAAGTATTTTGATTATAGTCTTCAATGATTCTTTTTATATACTAGAATATTTTTAGATCTTGAATGTTAGGTAACTTTTGGATTTACTAGTCATAACAGTTAAGCCTATCGAAGTGAAGTTTAGAAATTTTTACTTAAATATTTAAAGAGTAAAATAATAAATACAAAATGTTGGAATATTCTACAATTATCAAGCATTTTTTTAAACTTTTATTCAAATTCAGTTTAACTTCCTGATAACGAATCTCAAGTGGACAAAAAACATCGTTATAAGGTTTTTGGATGAAGCCAAATCGTCACATTCTGTATATAAGTTCGTTACATAGAAAACTTTGTTATATGGAAGTTTCACACTACCACACTGTTTCACTGTGCAGCCAGATAGCGTTTTTGGGTAGGGGTTGAAAGTGTGAAAAAAGTACATTTTTCAAATGTAACGTTTTTCATAGCATGCTTAGCGGGGCGAGTGAAAGTCGTTGCTACAACTTGCTGAGTGTTTGGTGATACGGGGTGTGGTGGTGGGACTTGTAACTTGGGTATTTTTTGGTGTGGATATCATCATCATTGTAGCTCTTTCTCTCTGCGCTGTGTTGATTTTTATAGTTTTGTCGTAGCAAAACAGTTGCAGATACTAAAACCGCACCCGACTCTTTTGCTGTTGTTGTTGTTGTGGTCGTTTTGTTTTCTGGACCATTTGCGTTTTGCTCATGTATGGTGAGAGTGTGTGTGTGTTTGTTGGTGTTTGTTGTTGAGCGTTTGCATCAAGTTGTAAATTTGGCGATTAGCACCCCTTTGTGAGTTGGTGATGTGGGGGCAATCTAACAGGCAAAATAAAATGTGCTGTGGCAAGATGCGCGCCGGCTGATAAGTTTTGCTTCAACAAATACAAAAATTAGCATAGGCCTGAGCATCAGAACAGGAACAGGACCAGGAGGCTTGCAACTGGCCACAAAGGCAACCAGCGGACACTCAAAAGCAACAAACAAACAAACGGCGATGATCTTGTCGCAGTTGCTGCTGTTGCTTTATGAATAAAACATTTCGGTTTGGGTGAATGTGGTCGAACAGTAGCCGGAGCAGTAGCAGTAGCAGCAGCCGTCTTGGCATCGCAATTGAATCGAACTGTGAGCAGTGTGCAACTGTGCAACTTCTGTTGCCAGTCAGCAGTTGCTACAAATGTTTTACAAGCTTTTCAGCGCTTCGTTGTTGTTGTTGTTGCTGTTGTTGTGGGCCATTGTTGTTGGTGTTGGAGCGGCAGTTCCCGGAAACAATTCAGTTTAAAACAACAAACACAAAAACAAAAAAAAAAAGTGCAGGCCGCAGTCACAGTTTTGCAGTTGAAGTTGGAGTCTCGCAACATTATGAACATGGCCAATAAATCGTGAATTGTTCGAATGCTCGAAATGTTGCATGTTTGATTTTCTGCGCCACTTGCATTTAGTTTATGATATTATAACCCGGACAACGTTTGACATTTGGCGCTCTTTATTTATGATAACAGCTCCCCAACAGTTTTCACAATTCGCAGTTTGTCAGCATTTTGTCGCCGACTTTCGTTTTATTTTTTTGGTTTTTGCCCTTTCTCGACCCAAAGCTGCAGGCGTCCATTTGAAGCGAAATAAATTTCAAAGCGAATGAAAAATTGTCACAGGACAGGAAATGAGTTTTAAATATTGTATATAGATGGATCCTCGGCAGTTGCACAACAAGCAAAGGTATGCTCAATGTCTCAGATACTTTGAGCTAAACGTATTTTATTTTTTTAACCTTCTTTTCATTGAAATTTCATCTTTTTTGCTCGCCTGCAGACATGAATTTGACTGAGTTTGTGGGCGTGAATTCATTGAGGCATATTCTCAATCTGGGCAAGCAGGGTGACAGGAGCTACAAATTGGTTTAAGAGTGTAACACTTGCCCGAAAGCAATAAAATATATACATTTTTTTATATTACATACTTATATTTTTTACGACCTTTTTTTCTAGTTGTCTGTCTGTGGGGCAAACCCGTTAAATGAGCCGCGAAAATAGTTTCCGTCTCTGCCTCGTGCAAATTGCATGTTTACATTCAGGCATGGAAAAAATGCCAGTTTTCTTTGAAACTTGTAAGTTGATTGAGTTCTCAGCTCCAAGATGATGGCACTTTAAGGTAGGCTTCAACACGACACAAAGATTGCAAGTGCGAGAAAACACGCAACATGACTTAATTCAGAGATAAATACTCGTAGATAACATTTAAAGATATTTTAAATAATAACAACAATACTAATAACTTTAAGATTTAATGTTTAAGCAAATTTTCCAAATAATGTAACTTTTGTGAATACAGAGAAGAGAATTCTTATTCAGCTCTTGTTAACTTAAAAGAGCTATCCATATTATTATAAAAAAAAGTTCAAAGATGTAAGTTTAATTTTACCTAAATATAAAAACAAATGGCAACAAAACAACACAAATATAGTTTAAAGTTAAGGTAAAGAGCCCAATGCCAAAAACCAATGTATGTACCATGGAATAAAATTAAGATAACTTAACAAACTTTAAGATTTGCAAAGAAATTTAAAGTCTTATTTCTTAATCAAAACAAAATTATCTAAACACGATTTATATATGAATCAAATATGAATCAAACTGTTCTGTATGATAGCAAAATCATATAATTACACAAAAATATAATTTTCTTGATTTATGTTTATTCCAAATTTGCTGATTAATATGGATATATCTTGCCATAATACCGCTTTGCATTATTTGTCGTACCTGCTGGGCCCACACCCATAATGGATTTAATTAAAAGTCGCGCATTCAACCGTTTCGAGTGGCATGCAAATGAATTGCAACAACTGCAAACAACTGAACAGAATCAATCAAGCGTGGCCCCAATTGCAAACATTATGGCGTTGCCGCTCCCCCCTGGTCGTTACCAGGGCTGCACTCATCGAATTTCTGTCCGTTTGATTAGCTTTCAACGGTTTGCGAACTTCCGCTTGAAAATGGAAATGTTTATTAAAAAATTTTCACTTTTACATACATTTTGGGGAAAGCCACAACAGCGACAGGGCGAAAGCTGCAGTCAGAGCAGCTGCTGGCTAATGATAACCACACCCAATGCGACGCCATATGGCGCCGAAACACGCCCCCAATTTGTCCTATGTACAGTGTGAGGGCACACTAGCGTCATCTCGCTCTAGCTGCCTGCTTATTGGATGCGACAACTAAACCGGTTTGTGCCCGTTTCGCAATCAGTTGGCCAATGCCCGGTTACAGCCATTTTCAGTGCCAGCTGTGCGGCAACCAGCAAGCAGCAACTGTTGTCTTATATACACACAGAAGGTGTGTAGCATACATACATACACACACATACATATATAATAATTGGCAAACTGTCTGTGTGCTGTTGTTGTTGTTGCTGTTGTGGGTGCGAGTGCGCAAGTGCCTCCATTTGGGTGGCCGAGCTTCATACAGTTAGCTATTGCTGCTGCTGCGTTTGCTTTTCAGCAGTTGTCTAAATGTTTGTGCACAGATGCGGCTGCTGCTGCCACAAACTGGGTAGGAGCTGGTTGAGCCAAATTGCCAAGTGCTGTCCAAAGTAAGCTGCAAGAAGCTACATCAACTGAGTGCTGCTGTTGAGTGCCAGCTGCATTGATTTTTATACCCTATCAAAATGGCATTTCTGCAACGGTTTGTTGGGTATGCACAGTATTTTAGTTCAAGGATTGGTTCACTAAATATTCCTATTGTTTATTTAAACATTTTCCAAAGAAATCTGTCAAGAATGTGAATGATATACAAAATTAAATATTTATCTCGTTTTTATCATTATAAAAATTGAATTTTTTGTCAGTCTTTATGAACTTGAACGAAATTCAAAAAATTGATCCAAATAAAAGCTTATTTAGGTTTTGGTAAAATAACTCCTTTTGATATAGATAAAACTCAATGAAACCCATCTCAAACTGAAGAGTTTTTGCACAATTTCGAACAATTTTTCCATTCGCCAAATCCTTTCAATGAAATTACAATTTAGTCTGGAAGAGATATGTTTTAATGCAAGTAAACAAAATTTCAAGGTTTTTTTTTTTTGAAAAATATTTACTAAGTATTTTTCATTTACTTGATCTATTTCGTTTTGTGTACACAATATATATATGTATATTTGTTATCAGGTATATTTTTATAACAATTTCGTTTTTTAATTCCAGTTGTTTTGAACCGGAAGAACACTAAAGCTAAACAACAAAACTGTTTGCTTGCCAAATGTTGACTATGTACAATAAAAAGAAAAACCTCGATTTGGGGTTATACATGCGTGTTGGGTGTTTCAAATTTTTTAAAAGTGACAAAGAATAATTAAGTAAAAATCATGCTAAGAATCCAATATCAAAACATTCTTCAAAATAACACTTAAGAACTAATAACTCGCAACGATTTGAAACCAATTTTCCATTTCTGTTCGGATTTAACGAGATCGTATCCAAGTATCAGTATGCGCTTGTTTTATGGCTAGTGATTACGCAGCGCCTCGTTGATGACCCGCAATATATTGATTTGGAGATCTGTGAAAGCCACTGGCTCCAGATTTGCGTTACGTATTTTCATGGCAACAGCCTTGAAAAAGGCTCCAATTTCATCCTCCTCAGCGGCCATGGCACAGGCGCCCAACGGAAAGAGTGCCTGACTTGTTGTTGACGGTGTATTATTGTGTGCATTTTGGAAACGTGCACTGGTCGATGTTGGTGTGTGCACCTCCAGCTTTGGTTGTGCATATTCGCTGACAGTTTGGAGTTGTTGCTGCAACTCCAAACTGCTGCCCGTTTCACTGAGATGCTGATCTGGCTTGGAGAGTGCATTGTTCACACTCTGCACCGCCATATAGACAGAGTCCTCTTCATTCTCATAGCTGACAACGTGCTGTTGTTGTTGTGTAGCTTCCTCTGTCGTTGCCGTCGCATCCATATCGTCATTCTCATCATCTTCCTCATCTTCATCCTGCACCACATCACCATTTATATACGTTTCGATATCCATTTCATCATAGCTAGCCACGCACAGTTCGCTTGGTTGTTGCACTTCCTGCTGCTGCTGCTGCTGTTGTTGTTGGATTGTTGCGGAAAGTTCGGCTTTGTGTGGCCCTGTTAGCGGCGGCAGTGTAGGCATATTAAGCTGGTTTGAACTGCTGGACGATGCCTCCATAGTGGTGACCTGTGCCTCGGTGTGCCGCAAAGGCGATTCAGCAACCATATGCTCATCCAGCTCGCTAACTGAATCATGCTTGGGCAGCAGCATGCTCAACGTATCGCTTTCACTGTAGATTTATACAATGTGATTATTCTACGGAAAGTTCGTTAATACCTTTTGCCTACTTACAGCGACTTTTGTTGTATATATTTTTGTAGAAAATTGAGTGAATCATAGTGTTTCCAGCGTGATATGGCGTCCATATTTAATTGGGTCTTCAAACGTTTGTACTCGCGTGCATATTGGTCCCGTAATGCCTTCCACTTCTGTCTACATTGCTTGACTGAAAATGGTACACAATCATATTAAATATTGAAATCTAAAGAAGTTCATATTATTACCTGGCTTTTTCAATTTGCGTGCGATTTCATCCCAGACTTCTAGCTTCAGTTTGACATTGCGATAGTTTTGATTGCTATAATTGTAGATTAGGTCCTCCTGCTGTATCAGCGTAATAAGCTCCTTCTCGAAGTAGCTTTCCATATTAAGAAAAGTGTGTATGGGATCGTCATCCTCTTCATCGGCATTGGTTTGATGAGTGTGCGTCGTGGACTGGCTGACAACATTGGCAGCATTTACACAATCAACGAATTCATTTAAAAGCGTTTGGCTTGGCATCTCGCAAGTAATTGTTGTTGTGGTGCCAACACCATTGCCACTGGCATCGCCCAAATAGTTCCAATTGGTTTCCTGCGTATGTGACTGTTGCGGCTGCTGATGCTCCAACATTTGTCCTGTAATAAACGCGCTCATGAGACCACGTGTTGTATCCGGTTTCTTATCAACACTTGCAGCAGCAGCTGTTGCTGTTGCAGTAGCTGCTGTTGTCACAGTTGTTGTCGTAAAGTCGCAATTCTCCAGCAGTGAAGCGCTTCTTTCCTCAATTTTAATATTGGCAAATTTGTTGGGCTCAGCGGATAAATTAAGATTTTGGCTGCTGCTGTTACTGTTGCTAAACGAATTGTTATTTGTGTTATTGTTGCCGTTGTTGATGCTGCTGCAGCTGCCGCTGTTGTTATTTGTGGCAATTGTTGTTGTGGTCATAGTTGGCAATGTGACATTTAGTGAGCCGCGAGACCGATAGCTGGAAAATTTAAAAAAGGAGAATGTACTGTATGTAATAAAGCTGAGTCTCGTAGTGCACCTACTTGCGTGCCAGCGCATAGGGACGTAGAAAATCTAGCTCCTTAAAGTACTTCCACTTGACGTTGCCTTTGTTTGTATGCAGTTTGGCTCGTTTCAGCTCTCGGCAATATTGATCCCGCATCGCTTTCCATTTAGCCTTACATTGTGTACCTGTTTTGGATGAAAATCCATTTAGTATTGGATTATGAGTATTTCCTAAGGGGTTACCTGTCCAGCCAACATGACTGCCGATATCACTCCACTTTTCATCCTTGCTCTTTGTGCTGCGATAGAGCTGATGCTTGGGATTGTAGAGCGCTTGCTCTTGTGAGACCAGCGATATGAGGATAAGCTCCTTGGGTATGTTAACCACATTGTCGCACAGACTGTGGATGCTGTTGAGATTCACTAGCTGTGTGTTGCCGGCAACAAGTGTTTCCGCGTGCTGTGGCTTTGCCTGCTTAAGCATCTGCGCAACATCCTCAGCTTTGGCCAAATACGTATCAGTATCCATTTGACTTTGACTTACAAATGGCAGAGAAACGCGTTTTATGCTTGCAAGGGAAACAGTTTGCTGTTGTTGGTGGTGCTCCTGCAATTGTGCCACTTCGTCGGCACATGGCAGTGTTTCCATTATTAAAAGTGCCTATGCTTGTGGCTCATTTTGGCGACAAATGTGTGCTTTTGCGTTAATTCTTTTCAGATAAGTAACAAAATTCTTCTGGTCCCAAAGTTCTTTTGATGTGCGGAACAGCTGTTTGATGGCACGCGAAGCAGCTGTGTGTTGATGTTAAATTCATATCGATAGCTATCGAACGTGTTGACGATATACATTTGAGTTTAACATATTTAAACGTAAGTGGAGGAAGCTTTAATATATTAATTTTAAAAAAATATATTTTAAAATCATTAAAACTTTAACAGCGTCGATTTACAAACATTTTGTTGCATGTTGTAAAGGAAGTTATGTTAAGTGAGGAGCAGCTCTGTTAGTGGGTTGGGCAGTGCTGTAAAGTGCGTGGTCTGTGACTGTTATTAATGCCCGTTATTGCGCATGCGCGTTTGTTCAGTGTTTGTATTCCCGCCAAAGTTTTGGGGATTTCTTAAAAGTTGCTTTGTAACTAATCCAATTAGTTAATTGCATTACCTTCTCAGGCATTGCAAAGAAACATCATAACAGTGATAGTTTCCTTTTTAAAACAACGTTAGTTTGTTTCGCGACGTGTTCTTGTTTGGTCTTGTGCGGTCTCACGGGATTTTTTGAAAATTATAGCCGAGATTTAAAAAATATTGTATGATTCATCATGCCGAAAGTCGATCCAGAGCTCCAAAAACTCTACGATGAGATTAATGGCATGATACAGAAGTTTAAGGTTAAAACTAAAATACATTTGCTCATTGATGTTTTGTGATATTTATAAGGTTACAAAATTAGTTTTAAATCGTTAATTCACATTCACAGGATGATCAAAAAGCTAAAGCCGACTGCACTTTGGCCGAAAAATGCGGTGACATGAGTGATGTGCCCAAGATTCGTTTCTCATCGAAAAAGACATTAAAGGGTCACATCAACAAGGTGAATTCGGTGCATTTTGCTGGAGATTCGCGTCACTGTGTCACTGGGTCACTCGATGGCAAACTGATTATCTGGGACACCTGGACGGCCAACAAGGTGCAAATTATTCCGCTGCGGTCTGCATGGGTGATGACTGTGGCATTTTCACCATCGGGCAACTTTGTTGCATGCGGTGGCATGGATAATCAATGCACCGTGTACGATGTGAATAATCGGGATGCTTCGGGAGTGGCCAAAATGGTGCGGGAGCTTATTGGCTACGAAGGTTTTCTAAGCTCCTGCCGTTTTCTCGATGATGGCCATTTGATAACCGGTTCGGGTGATATGAAAATGTAAGTCAAAATTATGATCATTTTTAAAACATTAAAAAGTATAATTCTTTAAAATATTTTCAGTTGTCATTGGGACTTGGAGAAGGGTGTTAAGACAATGGATTTTAATGGTCATGCTGGCGATATTGCTGGTCTCTCCCTATCGCCCGATATGAATACTTATATAACCGGTTCCGTTGATAAAACTGCCAAACTGTGGGATGTACGAGAACAAGGACACAAGCAAATGTTCTTTGGACACGAAATGGATGTGTCCTCCGTTTGCGTAAGTTTTTTAAAACTAAGTTATCGCTCCTATCTTTAATGGTTTATATTTGTTTTTTAGTATCACCCAAGCGGTTTTGGCTTTGCCTCCTGCTCGGAGGATCAAACGGCACGCATGTACGATTTGCGTTCAGATCAACAAATTGGACTCTATGAGCCGCCCACCAAAAACACGGGCTTCACTTCGTGTGGTGCGTATTATTGCCTTTAATGACATAAGTATTTGCTCATATTTGTATAGTTTTTTTTTCCTTTGCTGTGCTTTGCTTGAGCTTTCCTTTTTTGCTATTCTTTGGCCTACCTTGACACTTACGCTTACCGACAATTTGTAATCTGATTTTGTGCTCTATTAGCTTTATCGACCAGCGGCCGCTACATATTGTGTGGCGGCATTGAGGGCAATGTGCACTCGTGGGATGCAATGAAGCAACGGCACACGGGTAAGTTTAGCAACAAGCCAGACGGCAATTGACTTTTCTATTCTTACCCCCCCTCTTTTCTTGAAGGCACACTGTCTGGACATGAGAATCGTGTAACTTGCATCAGCTTGTGCCCCAATGGCATGTGTCTAGCCTCGACCAGTTGGGATCAGCAAGTGCGTCTGTGGCTTTAATCCCTCTTCCGTTCTCTATCTCTCTCTCGCGACCTTTGATTACTCCACACTTGGTTCAATATATTATGTAGTCTTATTGCATAACTTTGTAGCTCGTAACGCTGAACATTGAAAATAAAGTGCTTAAGAAAGCATTACAAAAAAATATAAAATTTTTATTATATAAGAGGATTAGAAAAGCATTATTTCTGCTAACAATTGGTCGAGAAAAACGGTCGATAACATCTGAAGCTCTGCTTGCAACAATGTCTGGCAAACTTTTAGCCTTTGTGTTATTCCAACGTATATTCTATATAATAGAAACTGTATTCAAAGACATTAAGTAGTTTAAGCACAAAAGAGTAACAGACATTAGCTGAATAAACTAAACTGAAAAATCGATATGCCACAGCATAGGTTTTATTCAAGATAATGTTCCATTAGGTATACCGAAAATAAATAATAACAGCAGCAGCCCAGTTTAAAACAATTAACTTCGATTATTTTGCATCCTTCATGCATTTTATTGCATTGGATATTGTGGCACAAAGGCCTCCAAACGTTGATTACGTCGCATCGAGCACTCCTGATAGTCCATCCAGTTGCGCATGTTTTTGTTGTGGCACAGCTCCGAATGACTCATGGCATACATATCGCGACGCAGATCCATGTAAAATACGCGTTTCTTGTGTTTCTTTTTGTACACTTGCCGATCCATCCAGCCCATTATCTTTTGATCACCATACGGTATTGTGGTGCCCATGCAAACGGTAGCCATTTTCGCATCAGGATTGTAAGATTTCTTTTTATTTTCCTCAACTTTCACACGATGCCTCTCGGTTAAAAGATGTTGGGGCCCATTCTTATCATATAGTTGATTACCCAAGGTGACAACAAACGGATTGTACAGCCATTTTCCATCTTGATCTTTGAGTAGCTTTTGTACATTGATTGTTACTGCTGTTTTTTCCTTACTTTTTTCCTTACTTGCGGATTTTTCTTTTCCTTTTTCTTTGCCTTTTTTAGTTGTCTTTGTTGTTGTTGCTGCTTTAGTCGTCTTCTTTTTGACTTCATGCAAGAATTGTGGTGCAATGGAATGAACCTTTTTCGTAGACTTTGTGAAAAAATTATCAACTGTATTATTCCTTGCAGTTGTTATTGAGGGCTTGTGTGTGGTTGAAGATATCTTTTTCTTGGCCTCTAGAAAGAATTTCGACATGTCAGACATTACTGCTGGTTTCTTTGTTGTAGCTGTCGTTTTATCCGTAGTATTTTTTTCTGAATGTTTTTCGCTAATTTTATCGGTATGTTTTTCATCACTTTTATCTGAATGTTTTTCAGTACTTTTTTCTATAAACGTTACATTCTTATGAGCCGTTGCTTTTGTCACTTCATGTTCACTCTTGGTGGTCTTATGCCCTTTTTCTGTTGTGGTTTTCTTGACGGTTGTAGACATTGGAACTGTTGGTTTAAAACTCAGTGAAATACGTGGTGGTCCTCTGCCTAGCAGATTCATAAAGTATCTATAATCCTTTCTAGGCGGCTGTTTCTTCGTTGTAACCGGTAGGGCAAACATCTCTGGTACCAAAGATAACTATATCAATAACCAAATAACCAAATATACATGTTAGTTATTCTAACTATTTTATTTTACCAAATTTTTATACTCACATATATGCCACCCAATAAAAAAACATACAAATTTCGTGCTTTCATCTTTGTTCTAGTTACTTTTTAATAAAGTTTGTAAATGTAAATAAAAAAAACTTTTTCTAATGTGAGTCAAGTTAAGTGTTGTCGGATTGTATGTTATTTCAAGCAAGACTTACAACTGTTCAAGTTATGAACCGATACTCAAAGGTAACCTGACCAAAATTTTTTAAATAAAAAATGCAACAAGGGAATAATTATTTTTTTTTTATATTTTTTTTATATTTTTCTTATAAAAAATACTTATATAATTACAAAGGTTTATAGCTGCTGCGATTTTTTTTTTGGCGCGTTTTCTTTTTTGTGAAAAATTGGTTTTATTTATTATAACAAAGTGGCAGCAAATGTTTTGTAGGATTTAAAAAATTCACTTTTATCGAAGGAAAACAGATAGTGAAAAGAGGTGGACAGAAAAGTAAAAAATAAACAAAGAGAATAACAATAAAAGAAGAAAGAGTTTTGCATAAATAAAAAGCGAAAGAAGAAACGAACAGAAGTGAGAGTAAAAAAGGGAAAGGAAGTACAGTCAGATGGAAACAATTATTGCTTGGGTTTTTTATAGGATTTTTTTGTTGTTATTAGTTTATCAGACTCTCGGTTGAACTACTAATGCGTTGTTCTCTTGTTTAGTTTTTTTTTTTTTTTTTTTGTTGGAGAAAAGAATAAGTGAAAGAAGTGAGAGTTGCTCAGACTTAAACGGAGAAGCCATCGCCAGTGGGATCAAGGATCCAAGGATAGTTATTAGGGCACTCCATGCACGTGAACAGACGCAGCGTCTCGCCGGGCAGCTCCCGTGTTGTCAGAGGACAGGCATTGGGCAGAGAGCAGTAGGGTTGTCCCTTGACATCGCACTTCTCCTTCCATTCCTGGAAGTCGCGCAGCGAGTTAAGCTCTGTGGGATTCTGCATCCATTGGATGACCTGCAGATTGGTCACAAAGAACACATCGTTGCGACCAAGCATCTCTTCAATGAACTTAACCAGCTCATCGCGATACTCCTTCTTGGACTTCAGCCACGAGGCATGGAAATGCAGACCAAGTGGGGCACGGTTGCTATTGTAGTGACGATTGAAATTGTGGCGCAGAAGACGCGCAAACTGATCGCCAGAGGCAACGTTTGAGCAGGAGTCAACCATGTGGCAACCGGGCAGGGATTCATCAAAGGTGGGATCATCACGACGATCAAGCTCGTTCATGACCATTTCCCAAACGGGATGGCTACGCGATGGGCAGTTGTGAGCATTGCCATTGCACTTGTGTGGCATGCGGAAGTACAGGGTATATGGCCAGATAGGCACTCGACCCAGCGATGCTGTGATGGAGGCATCATACACAAAGAACTGATCGGCCATCATCTCGAATTGCTTGTTGCCACCCACACGCAGATAAGGAGCACGCATGCCAATGATGGAACCATCGGTAATGTTGGCAAAACGCTCGACAATCAAACGGGAACCGGCCATCTCGGCCAGCCAGTCATCGTAGCTGCCACCCGACCAGTAGTTGGGATCATCCTTGTGCGTTAGCGAGAATACAGAGATCTCATGACCGCGACGATGCAGATCCTGCACAGCCGAGTAGTTGGTATACTTGTGCGAGACAAAGAAGGTACCCTTGATGGAGCAACCGTTGGGATTCTGGCGCTGGCCATTGAAGATATCCTCGTACAGATCAATATTGTCCACATTGACGGCACCGTTGAATGTTATTGTGACCATCTGTGGCACCTGCTGGGGCTCAATGCCGCCGGGAATGCGGGTACCATCGGCAGAGCAGAAGCAATCAGGGAGAGCACACTGTGTAGGATCGCATTCGGGTGCACGATTTGGATCGTCATCAACAGCTGCAAGCAAATGTGGGAGAAAAATAATATTTAGATTAGTTTCGTTGTCTATGTTTTTTTCTTAAGCATTGCATAGTTATAGGACTGTACTTTGCTTTGTTCAAGATCTTATACTATGTTGATGTAGAAATTGAAACTTACAGCAAGCGTTCTCATCGGACTCATCCTTGCAGTCGGACTTGCCGTTGCAGAAGAGCTCCTTGTCAAGGCACTCGCCATCACCGCAGGACAGCTTGCCATCGGGACAAATGGGCTCATCTGTTTTCAGGATGGGCTTAGCCTTGCGTGGCTCTACAGAAATCGGGTTAAAGAAAGTCTATGTTAGATATTGAATAAAAAGGATAAAATTGGGTTCGTGCTTTGGTTGTGGCATTGTGTGTTAGTGACAAAAAATGTCTAAATTTTGAAGTGAGAAGTATACAAGTGATATTGGTGAGCGGGAGAGGTTAGGATGGTTATTGTGATGTTGCTTGTGGTGTTTATCATATGATTTTTAGTTGATTGATAAGTTCCAAAGTTCACTACATCTATATTTATATATACATGTATCTGTCTACGTGCTATGTACAAGTGTTTTTGTTTGTTGCTTAGTTTTTGAATTTTGGACTTGCTGGAGGCAGTCAAGACACACTTACTCTCTTTCTCATCGCAGTTAGTCACCTTGGCCTTCCAGTCGCAGGTCTGCTTAATAACATCGAAGGCCAAACCGGAGGGGCACTGAATTTCTTTCAGGCCCGACTTAGTACATCTAAAAAAATAAATTTTTTTTGTTTTGCATTTTTTTTTCTTTTCTTTTTTGTGACTTTACGTTTTTGTACTTGTTCGTTGGTGTACTTGTTGTTTTTTTTTATTTCTTTGTGTACTTTTTGCTAGCTAATGGAACTTTGGCACTGAATTTCAAGGGAGATTGAATTTTGTTGTAGTTGTGGATTTTGACTTATGCAATGATACGATCGTTTGGTTTAAGGTTTTAGTAGCACAGAGATAGAGAGAGAGAGCGAGAGCGAGAGGGTGACGCAAAATGAGCTCACATAAACACGTACACACACAATAACACATAGAGAGATAGATATACAGATAGATAGAAAAAATAGATAGAGACAGATATTGACACAGACGTTACAGGACAGAGTGTTAGAGAGTGTGTAGGATTGGTTTTGAGCTCAATTTATTTGAAGTATACTTTTGGGCACTGGGCTCAATTATCTGGCTCGGACATAACCCCGACTTACTGTGATTAATATCGCAATTCTTAACATTCGTCTTCCAATCGCAAAGCTGACGAATGACATCGAAGGCCAAGCCGCCGGCGCATTTGATCGGTGCCAAGCGACTGGTGCCATCTTCCCCAGCACTGTCGCACCTTTAGTTTGTTTATTTTGGTTTTTATTTGTCGGTTTTGTAGATTGGTTTTTGTTTTTTCGTTTTTTGGTTTTTGGTTTGGAGTAAGTGCAATAAAATTGTTGATGTGAAAACAAAACAAATACAATATCCCCAACATCATTATCGTCGTTAACTGAATAACAACAAGTTGCAGTCATAGGATTCAAGATCAGGAATGCTTACCTGTAGACTTCACGACAATCACTTTCCGTTTCCAAACGGAAGTATTCATCAGCGGGACGATCCGCGCATACTTCTTCTACATCAATGCCCTCAAGTTTGTCAGACTGACTGTGTGCTAAGGAAAGGCAAGAAGGTGAATATAAAAGTTAGTTTATTCATGGTTATGGAAAATTGTAAGTTCTTAGTTATAAAACAGAGAAACGAGGTTTTTTATTTGTTTTAGATAAATGGTGGATTTTAGTTAACTTTGATTAGATTTGATTTGTTGATTAACTTTGATTTGCTTAGTTAACTTTGTTTTTATTTAAGTTTTTTTAATTTGATTATGATGTATTATTTTTGTATGTTTTTTATATAATTTTATATATTTTTAAATTAAAGAAAGTTATTTTATAGCTTTATTTCGAGTTTATATATATAATTTTCATTAAAAAACCGGCTCATTACCTTTTATATTTATGTGACAAATGTATCGAGTTATTTTTTTTACTTTTTTTTTTTTTTTTTTTGGTACCTACTTTTGTTAATTCGTTAATTGCAATTAGACGTGTTATTAGTTAATTATGTACATAACCACAGTTAATCGACAGCTTTTAACATTTATGGCGCTATTCACGCTTATTGTATTTCAGTTTGCTTGGAAGCCCCAGGCAACAGCAAGACGTCTTTGAACCGGTTTAATCTCAACGGCTTCTAATAGCCAAACAACTCTCGTTTTTATCTCGTTTTCTACTTTTAACACTCATGTGTACCGCTCGACTGGCAGAGTCGGCAAATGAAAACGAAAGGGCAAGCGAAATTGTTTGCAACTACATACAATATAACTCAAAGTATGTAGTTGAACATGGTGTAAGTGAGAGAGAGAGGTCTGCATGTTGTTTACATGGTAAGGTGCAGCTACCGCTATCGCTAAACTGGTTTGTGTATTGGCTAATGGATGTAGAGTTGGTTGATTGGATGTTGTTGGAGTTGGCGAAAACCCGTTTTGCAATTTAAGTTTTGAAAAGGTATTGCATAAACAACATCGGCGGCAGTTGTCTCGTCCAAAAATAATAATAATAAACGGAACCAATCGCGATCGTATCAAAATGTTTCCTATGCTAATTTTTATGGCCAGCTCCGGCTGTCTGTCCTCTTGCCACAGTTTTTTTTTCTTTTTTCCTTATTTCTTTTAAGTATTTCTGGTTTTTTCGGTTTCGCTTAGGAAATTGTTTAACTTGCATCATACATTGATACATAAATCTTTTGATCTGCACTCTCCTTTTTGCTGTTGCCATTGCATGCTGCTAATAACTTAACATAACAACATTATCACTTTTTTTCAAGTTTATTTGCCTTGGCCAACGACCGAGGCAAGTTCGGACGATTATTTTATTTTGTATTATGATGTTTTCTTTTTCTTTATTTTTTTGTGCGTTTTTTTATGTTTTGTTTTGTGCGAAAAAAATCTGTTTATTTACTACTGCTCGTTCAACTGTTAAAGGTCAAGTGGGCGAATTGTATTTGCCGACGTGGCCAACTCAAACTTGATGCCTAAGTCTAGGTTGTTATTGGTATTGTGTGGTCTGGAGGGTACTTACCAGCTGCACAGCAGAGCAGCAAAACGCTCAAAGTTGGCCACCAACGCGCCATTTTAAGTACCAGCGCTGGCTGCAAAATCGAGAAATCGAAAATCGAAACAAATTAGCAAAAAACTTCACTTTTATGGGCACTGATTTTAGAGAGTTTTAATATTATATTATGTAGTGGAAACTTGTATTACTTTTAGCGCTCAGCAAATGAAGAAACGACGGCTATATACGAGTGAAGAGAGGGCACTCTTCCAATACAACAGCCACGCTTACACTAGGTGTTGTCCACGGACAACGAGTTCTATTTATTAAGCCGTGGTGTGTGCGCCATTTTAGCTCGGTGTGGTGAGTTTCGTGCTAACGACAGCGACGGCGCGCCGGCGCAACTTAGTAGAGGCCGAGCTTTTGAAGGGGTAAATACCAATACACAATGCTTTGTGGAATCCATTTCGAAAATGCCAAGGCGGCTTAAGCTTCACTTCACGCTCTGCTAAGGTGTGTGTGTGTGTGTCTGTCTTTGTGTGTATTTGAAGAAAGGTTAATTAGTTTGGGTGCAGGTGTGAGCTGTGTGGGTGTGCGTGTCCGCTTGGTGCCTGGTGGAGCTGTCTGGAGCTGCACCTTCTGAATGTGTGTGTTTACACATTTTGCCAGCAATGCTGGTGGGCAGCGCTGTTATGCGACCCAATATGCAGCTGTGCTGCCAACTTGGCTGCATAAATCATACATCTTCACATCAATCATTGAACTGACCCTGAAATTGTGTCTTTGTCTCTTCTGTCATCTTGGGATTCTATGAAACAACGGCGACGGCAACGAAAACGTAAAACTCGAAGTCTTGATTTTGTAACTGTGTTTTACGTAAGAGACAAAGAGTATACTAGAGTATATTAGCTAGAATGTCCAACGGGACAAGTAATAATGACATATAAATTCATATGAAAATTTATATATAAATCTTTTTCCAACCTGAATTAGAGTATAAAACAGTTGATAGTTAGATTTGTACCTGCTTTCAACATGTTTCTTTACACGTTTTGTGGCTGCTGCTTGTTTAGGTACTTTTTATTTTCACCCACACTCGTGTGGCATGGCAATCAATTAGACACCGACACACACACACACACACACTAACACTCACCATCTGCATTTTAACCGCTTGGCCAGAAACAAATTGCTGATTCCGCTCACAACATGCACATTAAATTCTTGTTTACGTGGCTAAGACCGCAGTGGGATAAAGAAAAGGTTAATAAACCTCCTGCCAATGCCCAAGCCAACTCCTCCATCCATTGTCTCTCAGCACCGAGAGTTTAATTGTCGCTGAGTCACACATACACACATTAAAATTACCTTAAAACAGTTTTTTGTTTTGATTATTTGTTTGTTTTTGTTGGTTTTCCTTTGGCCAAAGATCACGAAATTTTTTAATTAATGGCAAATTGATTATGCGCTCGTTCAGTTTTGCAGTCGCCCATCTGGTTATGTAAAAGATATGCAGGCGGACAGGCGACTCAAGCTAAAAAAAAGCTTAAAAAAAGGGCTGCATGGAAACGAAGCTGTTATTCAATAAGTTAAGAGCTCGTATAAGATGATGATGATACTGCTGGTAATGCCAGTCTCTACCTCCGTCTCTGTGCATATGCAAAAAATAAAGAAAAAAACGAAAAGAAAACGGAGCAAGTTTGCGGATATACAGTTTTTGGGGACGTGCCCAAATGTTGCGAACAAGTTAAGATTGAAGCATGAAGGCTATAACTATAATTGGCCTATAGGGTATTATATAATTACGTGTTTTAGGGATAATTGTATGCTAAATGGCAATAATAAAAAAATTCAATTTAATTATAGATAGTTAACAAGTTAAGTAAATGTAAGAAATACTCTGGTATCGCTTATTGAATTAACATTAAAACATATAGTTCTTGTTTTGTATCAAAACTTACTTTTAAATCGTTTCCCTTAATCAAGATAACGTTTTCAGGCTTTTGTGATAGTTCACTTATTGATTTGAATGACATTTATATACAGCTTAAAGCCACTTCTAGTTGAGAAAATAATATACAATCATTGTATATTCTTTGATCACCTCTATATTATAGTTATAACTTATCCAATGCAAATAATTTTTATAAATTTTCTCACATAGATTAAAACAAGTACTACAAGTAAATACAAGTAAATGTATAAGTATTCCATTATATTTGCATGATCTTGGGTCAATGCACATTACAAAGCTCTTAATATTGTTATGATTTGTTTACAGCAATTAGCAGTGGCAAACAGTGTGTTCAAAAACACATATTTGTAACAAATATTTATTCATTGTGTTTGCTATTCGCAAATAAAAAATTCATTGGAGTGCTGCAGACAAAATGTTTTTTTACATTTTGTCGAAAATTGAATATTTTGGCAATCAGCTAATATTTGATTTAGTAAATTTGACTTGCAAATGTTAAGTTGAAATGATCGATTGACCTGAGTAAAGAAGTAATTTTTTATAAAATTTTTCGAAGGCTAAAATAAATATTTTATATGCCTTGACTTGAAAACAAAATGAGTAATATGATAATATTTACTGTCACTAAAAACACAACTCTTTATATATTTTCTGATCAACTTTTCGTTAGTGCAGTTCGCAAATGAACTTGTTTCGTGTCGGTTCTAGAAAGGTAAATGCATGTCTGTACATTGTATCTTAGCTATTTCCTGAACTTGAGAACGAGTTTGTCTTGCACTAGAACATGGCAGAAATAATGGAAGCATACATGGCGTATGTGTGATTTGTTGCTTGAGAATTCTTGAGCGAGATCATTACCAGTGCATTTTAATTGGCATTTTCAATTAACATTTCAATTTGCGCTCAATGGCGTCAGTGAAGGGTGCAACAACTGTGATTCAATCTTAAGATTTGTAGAAGATGCCACAAGGCAGAAAAAAGTGGTTTACCTTCTTTAACAAATGTGGATTGCAGTTTTTTCTACTTTTGGTTTTTGTTTGCGTTGCGTTTTTTATTGCTGTTGATGGTTGCAATTAATTTTAGTTGGCAACGGTTTTTACACTTTGGTGATATAATCGCCCGCATATATTCGAACACGCTGATTATAATTATATTTATTACATTTTTTTTAATCAACTGTTAAACTGGTTTCTCAATTAGAGTGAAAATGTTGCTGGTAGATGCCACCTCAAGCGAGAGACGGCATTGAAATTAAGGTTTTTTTTTGAACGAGTGAAAACTTCTTTTTGTATGGATTTACATAATTTTAAGCATTGAAGATTGCCCCCAATTTTCGATTTGTTTTAAAAGCTTCGTTTGTGAGCGAATAAAAAAAGTTTTTTTCTTTTTGGTATTACTATAATGGATCTTTCTTCGGTTAATCAACGCAAATTATTATCATACTAATTACAATTTAAGTCGAAACCAAAAACCAACAACACCAAAAAGATCATCAACACAAAGCCCAGCCGAACAGATGAAGCGTAAAAGAGAAATTGCCTTCAAGAAAAACTGTACAAAAACGGAATTGTTAATGAAGGAAATGTGTTCGACGAGAGAGCTTCGAACTGAAGATGAGCCTGTAAACATTGAACTGTAAACTGTAAAAAGAAATGCATAACCATAAAAAAAAGCAGACACAAACACATACACATAAACAACACAGTTGCATAAGGCCACACACACTCCCTTTCAACCTGTTTCTCCTCTTAAATCCATACTGTCGCATTAAAACCAAAGCAAACCCCAACACCAAAACCCAAACTGAGTCGGAGAAAGACTGTGTTTAATTTATGGCAAGTAGAGAGCACTGAAGGCCCTTAAGCTATAACGGAGTTGAGTTTCTTTTTTTCATCTCTTTGTGTCTTATTTAAATGTTTATCTTTCAATTTCCATTTCCATTTGCACAGCTCAACGGCTCATCTGTTTAGCTATGCTTTGATCGCCACTTTTCAAATCAACTGTCAATAAACAAATTGTCGACTCCGGTTCACATTTCGAATATGATCTGTTTCAGTTTGCTTTAGAAACGTGTCATTCCACATTAAAATCCAGTATGTCTCTCGAGCTGATGACCAGTTGACCAGTTCGATATGCTGTCCCAGAACTAGGAAGCATATTCGAGAAGTTGCTGTCAAGACAAGGGCACCTACGTCAACATGGAGGCGTATAGCTTACAGTGATTGAAAGCCAATGCAAATGCATTGAAAACTGATTAATAGCTCAAAAGTTGTATTTTGCATAAAAACTTATAGTTGATGCTTGATTGATACTACTTATGATTTTTTAGTATGTTTTCCACGGCTTATGAATCTTTGATTGACTTATTATGCATACATTTTGTTGATTGAATTTGACTTTAAGGCAATAATAGTAGTAGTAGTATCAAGTGTATGCACGTTTTTAACATCAGCATATCAAAAGTTATGTTTGTTTGCTCTTCAGGCCATAAAATTTACATTTCATGTCCACTGTGCGTTTCGTTTCATTTTTTATGCAAATCGTCCACTTTACAACTAGTTCACCTTACCAAGAGTAAAAGTTTGCAAACGTAAATACACTAACGTATTTGTGAACGTGTATTGGGAACTAGTTTAAGGCGTATACTTAATAAGTTAATACCCAATCCATGATTTAGTAGCCCAGGTAAGGGTACACAATGTTTACAATCTGTTTTAAGTGCTTTTAAGAACATTTCCTCATATTTATTTACATAAGAACTTGCACATAACTTTGTTTTTGTAGAGGATAGTCATATTATTCTTCTTTTTCATTGCGATGGCTTCTTTTGAAATAAAAAAAAAACCCCTTTCAACGCAAGCAGCTTACCTTGATTGGCGATAAAACTTATTCATGCATCGAAAATCACTTAAAATAGTATACACCATTCGATAAGTATATATATATTTTGCCACCTGAAATTGTATTTGTTTTATTCATTGAATATTTGGCGGCGTGTGTGTAAGCCACATAAATTGGTGTTGGCACTCATATAACTTTGGTATTTGGTATTTCCATGACAGTCGAAATTCGCAATGCTTAAAATTAATTATCGACTGTGTGGTGTGATTTGTTTTGATTGCGCAAAAATGCCGGCTGGCACTGTCGTAAGATTCCCTATAAATTTCAGAGAAAGAGAGAACCTGTTGGCCACAAAGCAACAAAAAAGACTTTTACCCTGCATTAGATTTATGCCACGCTAAGTATACGCTAAGTATGCTCAATTCTGGACCGGTTGCTACACTTTTAAGAAACCAGTCTAGGAAATAATAAAAATGGAACAAAAATTAACATATGAAATAATGCACATGAAACTGAAATCGAAACTGAAAACCAAAAATCCCAAACGCGTTTTCACATTATTCAAATAAATATGCTGTTGTTGCTCTTTGTTGGGATAATTCAAAACTGGTTAGTAAGTCAGTGGGTAGCGTACACAAATTGGGTTGATTGTTGACTACATACATATGTATATATATTTAAGTATACATAGTATGTAGTTGTTGTACGATCGTCTTGTTGCCAAGTAGCAACTGTTGCCAAACTCATCTCAGCTCAAATGCATAATATAATAGCATTTTTATGGCTGCTGAGGCTGCTGCTTCTCAAAAGATTAGCATCACAAATAAATATTAAAGTGATGAAATACATAAAGTATAAATTCGTTTTGTTTTTTTTTTTCAATTTTGTTTTTTTTTTTCGTTTTATTAATTTTTTTTTTGTTTTACTTTATTTTTTATTAGGTATTTTTGTTTTTTTAAATATACACATACAAATTAACGTAAAACTACAAAAAATGAGTATATAAACACACAAGTTTTTGTTTGTTGTTTGCTTTTGTTTGTTTTTGTTGTGTTTGTGTTTGTTGTTGTTGTTGTTCTTTTTCTCTTTGTAAATTTTGTGTTTTTTTGTTTGTTTGTTTTTTGTTTTTGTAATAACGTAACACAGCAGACTTAGCCGGCGCGCGTTTTTGTAGCGATTTGAAAAAAACGCGGCACAGTCAGAAAATATATATAAGTAAGTACAATATATAAAAAAAGTCTTGAGTATATGGAAATAATAAAAGTCGAGTTGTTTATAGGTGACTGTAGGAATTTTGGATTGGGGCTGCTTGGGAATGCTCTTTCTCTCTCTTACTCACACTCACTATCGCACACTGACTTAGAAGAAACCATCGCCGGTGGGATCATTGACCCATGGGTAGTTATTGGGGCATCGGACGCAAGTCTGCAGATTGATGGTCTCCCCGGGAACCTCCTTGGAGGTCAGCTTGCAGGTTTGTGGCACCCAGCAGGCTGGCTTACCCTCAACGGTACACTTCTCCCTCCAGGGCTCGAAGTTCTTGACCTCGCTGATGGTGCGTGGATTTTGCATCCATTGTATCACCTGGGTCATGGTCACAAAGTACACATCATTGTGATTGGCCAGGATCTCATCGATCCAGTACAGGAAGGCGTCCAAGAACTCGGGATTGTTCTTCAACCAGGCAGCATGGAAGTACAGACCCAAGGGTGCACGATTCTGATCGTAATGGCGATCGAAGTTGTGATTGAGGAAATTGTAGAACTGATCACCAGTCAAGATATTCGAGCAGGAGTCAACCATGGCACAGCCAGGCAGATACTCATCATTGGCAGGATCCTCACGACGATCCAGCTCATTCATCACCATCTCCCACACGGCGTGCGATCTCGTGGGGCAGCTCTGCAGGTTGCCGTGGCAGCGATGTGGCATGCGGAAGTACATTGTGTATGGCCACAATGGTGGATTCGATAGCGGTGCAGTGATGGTCGAGTCATACAAGAATGCCTGCTCCTCCATCATGGTGAACTGATTGTTGCCACCCACGCGCAGATATGGTGCACGCACACCCACAACCGAATTGTCCGTAATATTTGCATACTTCTCAATGATAATTCTCATGCCAGCCATTTCCTTGGCCCAATCGTCAACGGTGGCATTCGACCAGAAACGCTCCTCATCGTTATGGGTGATGGAGTGCACAGCAATCTCGTGTCCCTTGCGTGAAGTCTCCTGCACGGCCGAGTAGTTGGTGTACTTGTGCGATACGAAGTAGGTGGCCTTGATGTCACAGCCATTGGGATTTTTGCGTCCCTTGAACATCTCTTTGTACAGTTCAATGTTGTTGTTGTTGATGGCATCATCGAAGGTGATTGTGATCATCATGGGTACATCCTTAGCGGGCAAATCGCCGGGTATGGAAGTGCCATCCTCTGAGCAGAAGCAATCGGGCAGCACGCACACAGCAGGATCACAGGGTGGTGCACGATTCGGGTCGTTATCGATGTCTAAAAATGTATAAGGAAAAAAAATTTTATATTATATTAATGCGAACAAACCAAAAACAGTAAATTTGCGGATTTTTTTCCCCATTCATCAAAAATATTTGTTCCTTAAAGACCGTAATTCTAAACTGTTTAGATGTATATTATTTCAACATTAAATCTGAGTATAATTTTTTAAGAACTCTATGTCAAACCTTAAAAATACTTATCACTAGAATCTTCCTACATACTCTTTTAGTCCGTTTTTTTCAGTGTTTATTTTGTAAGAAATTTATATTCTCATTGCGTTTACTTTGTGTGTAAAGTTCAATCAACTTTATCAACACACACACATATTTTTAACAATTAGCCAACTGTACATGGGCGTCAGTCAGTCCAATTGTTGGTTCAACGAACTGTGGTAAGGCTTGGAAAACCAATCACAAATCAGCCGGGTGGTGTCGGAAAAACCACCGTCGCCAAAAGGCAAAGTGAATGGAAAATGTCTGCACAATTTTAAGTACATACGTATATCATAAATGTGCATACATACATTTTTTGTAATACGTTTTATTATTATTATTATTATTTTGAATCAATTTTTTACACAATTTGTAATCGTCAATCAGGCAAATCGCTTGACTTGGCAACTGCTTTGGCATGCAGTTAACGTTCACCTGGGCCTGGTCATTCATTCTTTCTCTCTTGTGTTTATATTATGGCCATCTTCATTACGCGCCCACGTGTTTGTCATTCATTAGCGGCCATATGCAAATTATGATACATCATGATTATATTTACAAGCGTCATTTGTAAGCCTTGCACTTGTGCATGGATCAAACAAACAAACACACAAAGCAAACTAATCATCAACTGCGAAAGTTTTGCACAGTGAAAGACATTTTTGGACTTCATGTTGTTTTTTTGGTTTCGGTTTTTGACACTTGCCAAAGTGAAATGCCGTCAAGACACGCAAAGGCCAAGCAAATAATATTGAAAACGAGCCACAACAAAATCAAAGAAAACGCTTCTCTTTTTTCACTTTTGGTTTTAAGTTTCTGATTTGGTTTTATTTTTGCAAGTAGGTCGCAGCCGGCTTTTTTTTGTGTTTTTTTTTGTCTCCGCCTGACCTTTTATCACTAACTCTGTCTCACTCACACTCTTTAGTGAAGCTGCCAGCTGTTGGTTGGCATTTCTTGTTGCCAATAATCAGTCGTTATAGCCAAGTGTTATGTCATCGAGCATCGAAACCGGTTGTGCAGCCTTTCAGCCTCTGAATATTCCCTGGCATTTAAGCGACTTTAGGGTTTGTCTGTCTTTTATTATTATTTTCCTTGCCATTTCTTTTGTGTGTGGCTCAATTATTTTGTTTTCTGTTTCTTCGACTCGATTGCGGTTGTTGTTGTTGTTGGACACAACGGGCCAGCTAAATTGTGAGCTGGCTTATTATTATAATCTTACATTTCGCTCAAGAGGATTTTCAATGTTGTAGGCCGATTACGTGATGAAGTTGGCCAAGTGGCATGCGGAATTACAAGTGGACGGAGACCTTTCTTAACTGATCTTTTTTTATTGACTTTAGAGATAACGTATACAGTTGAGGAATATTTTTCAAGAAGTTAAAGCAACCAAAAAATCTTTTTGCGTTCTATCTTAATATATTTATATGTTATATGTATATAAATCCAAAAATTGTTTGCTTAGCTTAGGATAATAATTGTTGATGTAATTGGTCAAATGATATTTTTCCCATGACTAAAAAATATATGTCAAGATATATGTTCAATTTTGTCAACGTTTTTCTTTTATCTGAGATAGCTTTTTTCTTTGAAATCACTTTAAAATATCAGACATAGCAAAAAATCGAGTTAAGGTATTTAAGTTGATTTATGTTAAATTTTAAACTCTTTAATAAATGCACCTAAGCTGCATGCTAGCTTAGCGTTTAACTATAGTCAATTTACCCACTAACTACGCTTAGCTGCACATTATTGATGTAGTATCATATGGCTGTTAAATTGTAAACAATTGCAAATGGTTTGCCATTTAAATTGGCACATAGTCTGTGGCTTCCTTATTGCCTGGCTTCGAGCTAAAAACGCTAGCAAGTGCTTGGGCTTGGGCATTATTCAATTTCAATTTTAGATTCAATTGTTTACAAGTTAATGCTCCGGTGAGCATTTGTAATGTTTTTGTTGCTGTGACCAGCGGCAATAAAACGTGCCAATTTTCGCATTAGCCAAGACACGATCTAAGCCGATACAGACAATCTACGATCTATTTGTATGAAAGAGGTCTTAGAATCGGCCTGAGTGGCAATGGCCATTTATTGTTTGGCATTTGATTTGCTCATTAATGCACATTTATATGCGGGCGCCTCTTGAGAAATGTCGGCATCGTGTTTTGCAAATTATTAATGTAAACGAAATTCAGAAAAAAAATAAAAAAAGCCCAAAGCTAATGAAAATAAAAGCAAAGAGTTAAGCCAGGCACAAAGAAACACTATACACTTTGTTGTTATTAAAAATTAGTTGTGGTTTTTACGCTGTGGCTGCCTGCTATAATAACAAATAATAAATAAATAAATAAATACCAAGTTGGCTGGCCTTTTTTTCTTCTTTTGCTTTTTTGTTTTGTCTTGTCGGCTTTTTTGCAATTGCTAAAAATATACACACACACATACATATACATGTATACAACGTTTTAAGCCGATTATGTAAGCCTAATTTACACATGAATCGAAACGCGCTTTGAAACGCCTTTTGGAGTTGAGTCTCTGCCCCATGCGAATGGAGTTTGAGTTCGAGTTAGATACGAAACGGTTTGCATTGGATTTTTTTATTTCTTTTAAGTCCAAGGTTAACATTAATTATTGATTTATTTAACATTTAGATGTTGCATGCGAGATCTGTATGTATGTATGTGTGTGTGTATGTGACTTAAGCATGGACTAATACCACTTATAATTCATACATATATTATTATTTTTAATGATGCAAAATGCATGACCCAACCCAGTTTTGGTTGATTTTTTTCACATTGATGAGATCAACTTGAAATTCGTTTCTTTGACATTTGTATACATTTCACACTTGACATTTCCATACAAACCCAACAAAAACCAAGCTAATTTCATTGGGTTTCTTCGGTTTTCTTTCTCTCTTGTTAAGTTAAGGGCTTAAAGAAACCGGTCTGTACTTTAATGCAACATCTGCATTGCACGTAGGTGTCCAAAAACTAAGCCTCTGTCTCGGATTCATTGTTTGCTGCAGTGATTTTTGGAATAAAGTTACAAACTCCAACATATAAATGCCGTCAACCGGTTTTAAGGTGCGACTCTGACTGGGGCAAGCATTAATCCAAAGAAATGTAAGCCACTAGAAAAGTGTTGTTTTTTTGTCTGTTTTTTAATGATGGGGTAATATGTGCTTTGCAGCCAATCCTATGTTATACTACAAGATTATTTTCAATTGTCAATTATTGCTGAATCATTGAACCGGCATTTCATATACAGCACTCTTAACTTGGTTCACTGAGCAGCACTCAACACAGGCGTAAGCTTCCACTTGTGTGTCTATTTCTGGCGATTTTCTATTCATTTCAAGTGTTTTTCTAACGAAGTGCAATCAATAGTTTGAGACATGTGCAATCCTTTCACTCTTTTTTATCTTACTTTAATAATAATATCTTTGTTTTTACAACTTACCGCAAGTATTCTCATCGGAACCATCTGAGCAATCCTTCTCGCCGTTGCAGAAGAGACCACGTTCAATGCAGTTGCCATCGCCGCAGGCAAGGAAACCATCCTGGCAGAGTGGCTCGTCAGTGTGCAGCAATGGCTTCACACGACGCTCCTTGTTCTTGCTCTTGCAGTTCTTCACGGACTCCTTCCAGTCACAGGTCTGCTTCTCAATGTCGAAGTACAAACCAGCTGGGCAACGAATCGCTTGAAGACCCTACAAATCAAAAGACCAGACACAGAAACCAAACTAGTTAGTTGTTGAATATAGAAAGTGGTTTTCTTTAGAACTGGGTTAACTGGTTAAAACTTACCGATGACGTGCACTGAATGACATCGCGACAGTTGTCGCCTTCACCAGCAACAAGGCGGAACCATTCACCGGCATCTTTGTCCTTGCACAGTTCCTTCTCGAAAGATTCCTCTTTCTTGGGCTCCTCAGTTGTTGCTTGACGCTTAACACGCGCCTCTGCAGCATTGGCTAAATGAAAGGGAATACAATATTATTATTAAAAAACCGGAAGAATTTCAAACTTATTTATTGATCGTAGTGCATTTTGGTAGATATTTCAAATGTGGGTTGGTATGCGTTGTCGTAGCACTTCCTGCTATACAGACAACAAAACCATTACCAACACCAACACAACAACAACAACAGAGAAACCGACATGGATATACATAGACATAGGCATGTGTATGATGTAGTTGTAGACTGGGGCTAACGGCATGTCGTCTAGCTGGTTGTACTGGGGTTGGCCAAAGCAGGTTTGCCATTATGAAATACGATGTCACCAATACCAATGCAAAGAACACAACACTACTACAAGCAAAGCTATTGAAATACTTGTTGCGCTTGGATATAACTTTGACATTTCGCAGTCACACGTTGGCAACAAAGTGAAAGAAACAGTTGCCATATTTGCATAACTGTTAACGGTTAATTGACAGTTAACCAGCCAAAGCCAAAGCAATGAGGCTTTGCCGCAGGGCAAAACTTATAAACATCAGATACTTATTGTATCTGCATGCATGTACTTAACATCAGATACTTTGATCGATGGCCTGTCAAAGTCAACACAAATGCATTCCACAAGCGTTGAATGGAATCTCAGGATCTTTTTAAGCCCTACACAATAACAAAAACAAAAAATGAAAGTTGTTTTGCGAGTACAGCAAGTGATTGTTATGGCTCTTGAGCAATTGCGATTACGCATCCTTTTTTCTTTTGCATAATCAAGGTTACAAACAGGTCACAGGCTGCAACTTTTGACCATATTGAATCGTATCATATATTTAGCTTTCAGTTTTGTTTTTTGTTTCATTGAAGGCCGATTTTCATTACGAATTGACTGACAATTTCCGTTGCATAAATGCAAATTGCATGTTGTTGCAATTAAAAATTAGCCAAGACTATAACTAAAGTATTTTTTAAATATATGTACTTAAAAAACGTTTTGTTTTTTGTTTTGTGTGCTTACCTGCCCCAATGGCCGCCAAAGCCAAAACGGCAAAAACTATGAAAAGTTTTGCCATTTTGTATGCCTCCGTCTAAAGGTTAAAAACACACGCACTATTTATCTTATTTGGTCTTTAGTTTTTTTGTATTTTTTCAAACACTATGGTAGAAAAACACTTCGATTTGAGATCAAATAGAGCAGCAGCAGTAGCAGTTTTGTCCTTCCGTTCGCTATCAAAGCTCCATTTACACTGTTTGCTACGATGTCGCGCACAATTTCTCGAAGCTGACGCCAAAGCCCAAAAACCAACTCAAATTTTGCTTCTTTTATTACACGCGATGGGCGAGCGGCGACGTCGACGACGACGACTCTCTTGCTGTCACGATCTGCAGCTTGGACGCTGTGGTGAGTTTTGGAAAGCGTTTGCGAGCTTTCAAAGCAGTTTAAGGCAGGGGCAGCAACACGTTCCACACTATTATAGTGTGTGTGCTTTAAAAACCGCTTTCGTTGTTTAGTTGCACAAGTGCCGTTCAAAATACGCTCGTGACTTGACTGTCGCCCCAGAAAGAGAGAAGTGCGGCACGTACGCGCCACTCTTTTATATGCAAAATGGCAGCAGCAGTTAAGGGGCAATTAAGTGCTTGGCGCTGCCCGTGGTGAGTAACAACTGCAGCAACAGCAACGACAGTGTGTTGAACAGCATACAGCTGTGGAATGCATCTGTGGATGGCGTTCATACGAACATTTGTTGCTGCCGTCCATTATGCAAATTCGATTCTTGGCTCGAAGTCATAAGCTTTAAGCGCTTCAAATCGCTTCTGGCAAATTCCAGAGAGTATGTCTTACAAAGTCGCATATTATTATGGGTGTACCCTCGTTTGTATATAAACACGTACAATGGACTACAACAAGCGACAACAGTGATCAAAAAGCTACCGAAGTTCTTATACTCTTTATCTGTTTGATCAGAAGATTTTTGAACAGAAGCTGAACTTTTAAGAAACCCTACGGCAAAAAACTATAATAAAGTCATGTATATTTTATACGTATTTCACATTAAAAATCATTTAAATAACCTTTAACTCTAAAGCTGACTTTATGTATTCCTAAAAGCTTCAAAATTGGCTTACTTATGCCTTACAAACCAATTAAAAAATCAATTTGATCAATTTTAACTATTATTGAAGAAACAGGTTTAATGAATGGCAAATCAAAAGTATAACACGATAAGTACCTTATAACAATAATTTATACAGATCAAAGCTTGTATGAAAACGTTACTCAAATGTGTCTGTAGATCGTTACGGGTTTGCTGGATATTGCCTTGCTAATGCCTAACATTTCTATCAATGTGGCTAAATGTCGTTTGTGTTCCAATTCAAATCCGTCGTCGTCGTCGTCGTCGCCGTTGATGTGACCTTGATCAGTTTAAAGCCAAATTAAAAACAATAATGGCCCAAAGACGACGACGGTTGCTAAATGACAGAGAGGCGTCTAAAGGCGTGACGAACTGCCAACGTCGTCGCTTCAACTTTAAAGTGTGCCAAAGTGTGTTTTTTATTTTCATACTTCTGTTTTTTTTTTTTTTTTTTTTTTTAGCTGCTTGTCATTCGCATTCGACTAGAGACCTTTTTTGGCTGTCATTGTCTATTTCGAGTTTCTTAGTTATTTCTTTTGCTGTTGCGTTTTTTTCTTCTTTTTTTTTTGCCACACTTGACATTTGCAAAAAAAAGAGGAGTAAAAAGTCAGCCAACACGTTGCTCACTAAATTTACATATAAAATTAAATATCGAATAAGTTTTTTTCGACCCGGTTTCCGCTTCGACGAATTCCGAAACTTAAGGCTTGACGAAACTCTTACTACGTCAATTGCGGAACCAGTTATCGTATTTTCCACTTAAAGGTGATAAACTGTGTAAAAAAGACATCTTTAATTTCGTGCGAAAAGTCGTATTCAAAAACATTTGCAACATTTGATTAACTTGAAACAGAAACAATAAAACTCCAAATTGCTCCTTGGGTCAAACCTAAGCATCTATCATGTGGTTTACTGCCATGCTAAGGAATGAATAATATACTAAAGTGCAGCAACAGCAACAACACACTCAATAAATATTCTTGGCTACACACTTTCGTTGTTGTCTTAAAGCTGTTGGTCTTGCGGTTTGTCGCTTTTGTGTGCTTTGTGTTAGACAAACCGCAAATTTATTGTGTAAATATTTGGTCTTTTAAATACTCTTTTACACTTTGGCATTTTATTTTGAGAGCTCAACATCTTGGTTTCGCAGACAACAAAAAGGGTTCTTCACCTGATGACCCTACAAACTTTTAAGGGGCATCAATTAACATTGTTCTAGGTGAATGGTCTAAGCCAAAAAGCATAAAAAAATCGTATTTTTGGTCGCAATCTTTAACACTTTTATAAACAAAAAAATTTGTTTTTAACACAGACAAAAGCTTTCATATTGCCATCTTAAAGCGGCAGATGGCGCTGTCTTAAAGCTTTCTAAACTGCAGTTACTTTTCAAAATACAAGACATGCTTTAAAAATAAAGTTCATGAAATCGAAAAAAAAAGAAGAAAAATCCCGGTAACTTTTCCATTGTCTGCCTTGGGCTAATGGTACAATGGCAAAGTATATATTTTGACCGTTTATTATAGCCTGCCAACACCCGAAAAATAAGAGACCGCATTCAATTATATTCCAATTATATTTCAATTATAGACTTTTTGTAACGAAAATGGAAAAGTTTTGCCATGGCTGCCACCACTCATGTCCTTGGCCAAGGTATTTAAACATTAAGTCTTCTGTCTTCTATATATAGTACTTGCAAGAACTCATCGTCAATGAATATAGTACATACCAACAAACATACATATCGAAGTAAGTATTTTTAGTGCCAGCTGAGCGAAGCGAACAAAATTGCTTCGATGACCTTATGTATGCATAAATATTGCAAGCGCTGCTTTGGCTTTGCCTGCTAGCTAGTTGCCAGTTTCAAGAGCAAGGCAAGGTCCTTGGATGTAGCAAAAAACTATTTGCAAAATTCTAAGGACAAAAGCCAGCATGCAATAAAAGCTTCACACTGCACCATATCTTTCCCCAAACCACGTCCCTGCCTCACCAACTAATGCTGGTCAACAGGTTGAGGCATGTGTGTGTGTGTGTGAGAGCTTTTTGCTCTTCATTTTGGGTAGCCATGAAAATTCAATTAGCAGCACAGGCGCTAATTGATAGCGCATTCAAAAGCTTGCCACTTGTTGAGAAACGCAACTGAAGCGATGAAGCGACCTCACGTGCTCTGCCACCACAAAATAGTACGTACAAAAGCTCAAGCTCAGCACGTGCCGTGCACGGCAAAAGGAAAGCACAGCGAAAAAAAACAAACACAACTACAAATGCAACCACAAACACGAGCGCCTTGCCATGAAGGAAGCTTTACACGAACCTCGGCACACGCACTTGAATTGTCGAAGGGCGACAACAGTTTGTTGCTCAGCCTGCACGCTAACGGACGTCTTTTAACTAGAACGGAGCGAAAGCATACGGTGTAACGGTTTATGTGCCGTTACAGTTAATGTTCTTAGTGCCGACAGTCGGTTCGTCAGCTAACGGTCAGTCGTGGAGTCGGAGTTAAGCTCACTGTCAGCACGAGAATAAAAAAAAAAAAAAAGAAAACGGAATAAAAAACGAAACAGAGTAATCGAAGCACCAACAACAACCACAACAGTAGTGAAAAAAAAAAAAATGGAGTTGCTGGAAATTCCGTAAAGTGAAGTAAAGTGAAGTTATAAAAGTAAAAAAGAATTTGATCGTTGTGTGTAAACTTATGCATGAATTTCAATATCTGTACGTAACAAAACAGGGAGAAAGAGAGCGGGCAAATGGAATATATATTTTAGAAGGGATCAGAAAGTTGCAAGTCAAGTGGTAATCAGCTGTCTGCCAAGGACATGAGTTAGCCCCAATGGAATACTTGGTTAGGTAAACAAGCAACAGCAGCAGCAGCAGGAGCAGAAAACGTGACTTAAGTCAAATGGTGTGCTTTGGTTTTATCGGTTAGTCTTGGCCACAACTGTGTTACCAATTGCTAAGTGGCTTACCAGTGTGCCAACACCAGCTGAGACACAAGTAATCAACGGGATCATCAAACACTTTTTTTTGAGAACTCACATGGGCACATTGCGACATATCGTGACTGAGTCAGGAGTCGGTTTTAGGCATGTCGCATGGAGCCCAAGGTCATCACCTAACTGACCTGACCGACCAGCTGAGTGAGGTTTGCTTTCAAATGAAAATTAACTTTTTACTTTCCAACACGACAAAATTAGCTGAAAATGTGGACAAGGACACTGTTTGAGGGAGAGTAGGGAAAATGAAAAAAAAAGCTTTACGATAAACTTAATTAAAATATGAAAGCATTTAAAAAGAAATTACAGCTTATCTACGTAATCGTTTATCACGCTTCTGAATACTAATTATAGGGAAAAAACAAATAAGCACTTAACAAAAAAATGTGTTTGGTATTAAAATAAGTCAACTTTAAATGTAGGTCCATAAAAATATAGAAAATATTCTTGTGTAGATTTTTATTGCAGACTTTTATAGTTTTACGAGCCTTTAAGCCATGCCGCCCCGGGGATATTTTGTGCTTGTAAACCAAGGCTATATGCATTTCAAATGGCCAACGTTCGCGCAACAATGAAGGCAAAAGTAAACAAAAGAGGCGTGCCCAAAAAGAAAAACAGCAACAACAACAACAATACATGCTGAAACAGCAACAACAGAAGAGCCAAAAAAAAACACACACACAATTGTCGCATGGGATTGGGGAACCAGGGGGTATGGCTAGTTGAAAACTGTTAAGGCAGGCAGGTCGTATACATGACGTCATAAAGCATATTAAATGAGTTTACACGCGCACTGCTGCATTGCATACTTTCAGGCATGTGAGCTGATGTTGCCGCTGCTGTTGCTGCTGCTGCTGCTGCTGCTGTCGTCGTCGTCGTAGCTGGCAAATGGCGACACTGAAAAGCCATTAACAAACGCCTAATGACGCACTCGAGACACGGACCGGGGGACAATGAGATAAAGAGCGGGTTAGATGGAGAGTGCTGGCGGGTTGTGAGAACGGTGCTTGTTCTAAATATGTATACAAGTACATGTGCATGGATGCGGGGTTAGTCAAGCTGATAATGTGAATGTTGAGCGGGCTTACAATTAAATGGACATGCGGGAGGTCCCAGTCGCAATTACTATCCACTAACACACACACACACACACACACACACGCAACAACTCCCACCCTCTAACAACCTGTCATGTAATGAAATTGAAATATTAAATATTTATCAAATGCAAGAAAAAATCACATCATCTTTTGCGGGGCGCATATAATATGCTAAACAAAAGAGCAATTTATCAGCATCCCAAACGAGTGCTACAAAATGTGTGAAAACCAACAACAAGTACAATAACAACAGCAACAACAATTGTAATAACAAGAAAAGCACACGCGTGCAATTTATCAAAAACACACACACAGCGAAACACATCGAAAGCAGTGCGATTTTGTCTGGGGTGTGCGGTTTAAGACGCGCGCGTTTTTAAACGCTTGCTCTTCAATAATGGATCATGTCAAAGGATTAAAGCGTATAGCATGTTAAATGGGTAAGTGTTGTTAAGCTGCAGTCTTGACCCTGGCAATGAGTTAAGAGTTGACCCACAAAATATATGTACGTGTCGCACACGTTTCCCCAATAAACCAATGAATATTATCGAGTTAGTACATACAGTACATGTGTGCGTATGTGTGTGTGTATGTCTGGAAAGCACGTGTAGCTTATAAAACATGCAAGACCAATACATATTTAAGCAACTTAACCCAAACACACACACACACCGAGTAGAGTGAGCAAAAGCAGGAAAAGCATTGAAAACGGGGCACACAGCCAGAAAATGAAGAAAAGTTGGGGAGAAATTTGGAGCGACAAGGCTTGCGGCCAACAATTTTATCTTTGCATGCGTGTGTGTGTGTGCGCCTTTGTGTGTGTTTGTTTGACAGTCAACGTTGCATGCCTTTTAGGCGCATTTTTCATACCATGCCTGTGTGTATGTGTTAACCAAAAGATTTTCTGTTGAACAATTTGGCTGAACCCAGCCCAGGTTTTGTGGCTGGGTTGGGCTTCTCTTGACCTGATTCACGAGCAATGACAAGCAATATATTTTATGACTGCGTAATTTCGATACAAAAAGAAAAAGTCATAAAGAATTTCACACTAATTGATGAAATGTGAGAAGTAAAAGTGAAACAACCCTGGAGACAGTTACGTGAAAATGCTTTTAAGCAAAAGCTTCAAGTTGAAAGAAAATCTATGATACTTGCAAACAGGTTTAAATACATTTGTCTGATTTAAAAGTGTGAGACATTTGTTTAAGTATAAGCTTAAACAAATATTTTTTTTAAGATGCAACATACTTAAACCATTTAAAACTTTTCCCTTTCACGTTGCTGCCTCTTCTTGAAATCTTGAAATTGTATGCAATGTTTTTGGAAAACAGCAAAACAGGAAGACACTTATATTATCTATCAGGTTGTAGCACAGAATATAGTCTAAAAGAATCTTAAATAATTTATTCAACAAAAAATTCTATTTTGCACATACAAAAACTGATACTTCATTTATGGCTTAATCAACATTCCACAAAGCTAGCAAACTGTGTATAATTAAGAGGACCTATGACTAGGCTGATAACTGTTTGCAAATGCTATGCAAGTGGCTTATATTTGCAATTATCGATCTGTATGAAACAATACACTTTACGTAAAATGCAAATAAAATATGCTTCCAGTCCTGCTCTGTCTCGCTCTCTCACTCTATTACGGTTTGACTATGCTCCAAAAATAACTGCAACAATACCCACATCAAAATTCCTACAAACCGCAAAACATACAAAAATAGCAGCCCACAAAAAGAAAGAAAAATTCTTCATTGTTATGTATGTTGTTGTTTTTATTGTTGTTGGTGCATGGGACTTTGAATCAGTAATTAAAAGCAAATCCATATTCATTTCGTGCCTTTAGCAAGTACCACAGAAAAACTAGGCGCACGAA
The DNA here is from genome assembly GCA_018152965.1 of Scaptomyza pallida. Lineage (NCBI taxonomy): Eukaryota > Metazoa > Arthropoda > Insecta > Diptera > Drosophilidae > Scaptomyza > Scaptomyza pallida. Next base: position 1,535,954 of record JAECXP010000107.1, read on the forward strand.
AGTATGCTATAGAAAAAAAAAGAAACCCGAAACCGAAACAGTAGCAAAAGTGCACAGTAGTTGAGGTGAAAAGCAGGTGCAGAGAGTATAGCATGTCGCTTTATGTATCTGCGTGTATCTGTCTGTGAGTGTGTGTGTGTGTGGGCTTTTGCCAGGACAGTAAGGACAACGCTGCCAGCGTGGTGGGGAAGCAGCCAGCAAAAACAGAAGATAAGCCACTGCCTGTCTGCCTGCTTGGCACAATGTGTGTTTATATGTTTATGTGTTTGCCTTTCTGCCTGCATGTTTGCTTAGCCGCGAACTGGAACTGGAGCTGGGCTTGTGTCGTTGTGTGGTTGCTTCTGTGCTGTGGGATCTGAGGTTCTGGGCACCGGCCTATTTGCGGGCCTTCACTTTGCATGTTGCAAACAATTTGCTGCCATCGCGTTGAGCTCTGGCTGGCAGGCAAGCAGGACTGCTATGTCGCGGTCGCCTTTTTCCTGCCATTTAGTGCCACAACAGCAAAATGTTCGTGCGACTAATTTGTGAGAAAAAAAAAACGAGGAAAACAAAATCAACAGCAAGAACTATAGCAACAACACAAACTGGCACGAGACGCTAAAATCAACGGTCCGTACGCCATTAAAACGGGGCCAGCAAAATGCGCAGCTCGCTTGTTGTTAATGAGAAATAAACATACAAAACAACAACACTGACAGCAATACCAACAACTATAATTATCTGCATATATATAAGTTTGCATGTGAGTGTGTGTGTGTGAGCGCGTGCGTGAGTGTGTTTATAAATGTAAATATATTTATTTTTTTGCCAGAAGGCGTCACTTCAAAAGCCAACGCAAAAAAAAGTTGCGGTAATCGCCGGCGCAAAGCTAATAAAAAAGTGTAAAATATGCAACAATTGAAAAAGCTTTTAAGACCGTTAGACACCATTTACCCACACTGTACTCCACCTCTGTGCTGCCAAGTACAAACATATGGAGTACTCTTCACTGTAAATGTAAGACGCCTTCGCAATTGGCGCCAGACACCGAAAAGTATGCTATACATTTCCACATCAAGTAATCGCACATCTGTTGTCCCTCCTCCTGTGTGTGTGTGTGTGTCTGTGGATGTGCTTCGAAGAAAAACGCATGCAACAAATAAAATGTGTTAGCAAAGCGAAATGTGAAAAAGTAAAGATGGTGAGAGGAGATCAACTTGTGGGTGGCAGCATTTAGTTGGAATCTGTGGGCGTTCGCTATCGTTTGGCCACATAAAAGGCAAAGCGGATTTCAAGCATTGTATTTGTAAGAAATACTTCTGACAGCTTTCAAATCTTGTGTATAATATTTCACATAAATCAAAGTTTTTCTAATACAATTGTTAAGCAACTGACAGTGGAGTGGAATATTTTCATAAATTGTTTTATTTAAGTTAAACTCGTTTTGGTGGGCATTAAAGCTGAATAGGGGTTTCATCTCATAGTTGAAAACAGGCCACAAAGTTCATTACTCAAAGTATAGCAAAAAAGTTGTAATCAGAAAAATGCTGCAATCAATCTTAAATGAAAAGTGTTCAAAATGTTCAATAATATGATTTGCATTTATGATAGACAAACACAGTTTGTAGCAGCCTGATAGAAAAAAAATATATTATGCAGACTTCGAAATTGTTTCCATGACCGAAGGCATCGAATTTCCTGTGAATGTGCTGAAAGAAGAAGGAAACCAGCCATAAACCGATTTTGCTGAGTTTGCAAACAGTGATTCGGGCATTCAATGTCGCAAACGTGCCTCCTTTCAACAACAACATCACCCCCTTGCAGCATCCATCCACACGTCCTTCAACACAACATTTATAAAGGCCAAGTTTAAGCAGAAGCAGAAGCTTTTCTTTATGCTTATAAATAGACAACACTTGAAGCGTCTTGCTACCCAATAGATAACCAAAGCCATAAATTACGCACCAAGTGCAAAACATAATGCGACCAAAATGAGAAAAGCGGGCAGCGGGACAAGAGCAACGGTAATTAGCATGCAGATTACCCGAAAGCAGATGATAAAAGTAGCCCGGAAGTTGTAGAAACTGTTTTCTTGAGATTCACATCACAAGAAGTATGCATAAAATTATGAACAAAAATTGCAAATTAATTGAAATGAATGAGCAGCTTTAATATGAGCATGAAAGAACAACAAGAAAACACAGATACTCACAGAGAAAGAGACAGAGATAGCGAGGATGAAAGATACAGAGTACATGTGAAACAAGCAAATAAACATTTCAATTATGTCGCCTGGCAAAAAAAAACTTTCTGCGGCAAAAGTTTTAAAAACGACAAAAAAAACTTTGATAATTAAGCTCGTTACGCTCGCGCTCTCTGCAAAAGAGGATTATGGAAAACCGGAAGGGCACGATGGGAGGTAAAGAGATGTGTAGTGCTTTGGTAATTAGCAGGCAAAAGTCTAAACAAGCCAACAAACTTAAAACAAATGAGCCAAAGCTAACATAACAATAAATGCAATGGCCGTGTTCAGAGCGGAAGGGAAAATGGCTTAGCAGGAATGAACAATGAAAAGGGGAACAATGGCAGCAGGCCATTTCCGGTAGACATGTGTGCGCGCGGCGGACGCCAGGGGGCGCTCGAGTGCTTGCTGTGTGTGTTCGAGTGTAGCAACAGTTAGTTGCTTTCTCTGTTTGTCTGTTTGCCAGGACAATAACAGCAATAATAACAACAACAACAACAACACGACACGCTCATAAATTTTTAATTAAATTGTCTTTTTTTTTGTGCCAGCGACAGTCCACAGGAAAACGCACTGATTGCCTGCCTATCTTCTAACAGGTGTGTGTGTGTGTGTGTGTTTATTCTAGTATACAGCTTAGCTACACACACACACACACCCTACATACACACATCTACATATACACATGGAAACATAGACATATACACAGTTAAGTTGCCATTCAATTGCTTGGCTTTGTTTGCCATTTGCCTCGAGGGTAAATTGAGTTGTTTAACTTGCAATTGAGCGGCCCTCAAGGCACCGAGTGAAATCACATTAAATATTTAGTATTGACTACACATTGGCTGTAAATTAGAGAGTATCGTATGTTGGGAAGTACCGTTATCCGGGTGGCCTGCAAAGCAATCGATAAGCAGTGGCAACTTATTTGTGTGCTACTACAAACAAATTGACTGTAGCCAATTGAAACATATTAAAAGCATATTCAAAGCAATTTAACAAATGCAATCGATTGCTTCAATTCAATTTCAATGCACCAATATTATGTTTGCAAATTAATTCAACCTATTTCGATATTTATCGATTATTTCATGAGACATCGCTTTGACTGGATTTAGATCATCAATTTTAGACAGGCTTTAACTATTGAGTATTGAACTACTTACTATAAGATATGCACAAAAGTTCTTTCTACTAAATGTATAGCATTAAGCTATTGTCACATACTTGATTTTATTTTGTTTCTTTAGGAATCCATTGAAACTTAATTAAACTTCGATTACGTTCAACACAGACCATTCGAAATGCTTTCACTCAGTTCAATATTAAATACCTGTAGTAATAAAAACCCACAATAATTATTAACCAATAAGTTTCAAAAGGCCTATAACGATTTCAATGAACCCCAATTAAAGACCATTTGCAGCTCCATGTGATTAAGTTGTTAAGCTTGTTAGCCCACGTGCTCAAACGCTAGCTGTCAAACTAAATAATTGATCAAATGAACAAAACGTACAAAATAAACAAAACAAATAAATTATTGATGAACGTACAGAGAATATGCTGTTGCCACGATGAATGTGAACGTATTGGCCCACGCACTAAATATTATTAGCTTTTTGCTGTACCACGTGAGTTGCATTTGGCCATTAAACAGAAGGAGTAAACGAGTGCTCAACCGTATTCAGTAATCGGGGTCACATGATAAATGATATTGCCTGGCAATTGCGGTCAAACAGCAAGCGAGGCCTCTTTCTGCCCCTTTTCCCCCCAAAACAATAACGAAAATTAACATAATTTGCCTTTTATAATTGCCAGCCAGGCGACGAGCCGTAGAAGTTAAGTATGTGGCGACGTTGCGTTTTTTTGTTTGTGTTATGCTGTGTTGAGTATTGGATGTGTTTGAGGCTTACTTGCTCGCTGCTGGCTAATTTTGCATGCAAATAACTGGAAATTAGTGTAAGTGCTCACGAACACGCCTCTCTCACACACACACAAACACATACACCGTGTGTAAGCCAGACTAAAAAGTGGCAGCAGGTAACTTGATTGCCTTAGCTTCAAGGTGAGCAACGCCAGCGTCGACAAAAAGATAAACAGACGATGGCAAAATAAAGTGGAAGGCGCTTAAGCTAACGTTATATGTGTAGATGTGTGTGTGTGTGTGTGTTGTCTTAAAGTGCATAAAGGTTAAGAGATTATGGCTGCATCTCTGGTTGAGTGCTTTAGAAAGCCCATTAAAATGCAATAAGCGCATTAAACGCTTTTTCCATAGCGACTAAGATCTCATTTAAAAAAAAAGGTCAAAAGGTTGCGGCTTAAACTAATGTTGGCCAGGTTTGATAACATACTGATTGCCATGACTTATGCTATTCAATCGTCAAAGTATGCCGTCAATTTGCCTCACGCAAACAGACAGAACATCATAAAATTTAACACAAACATACTTAATTTTTAAAGGTACGGCAAATATATTAACATTACAATAATTATGTCAATTAGTGATGCTAAGCTATGAAGTTCTGAAATGTGTTATTCTAAGCGGAAAGTCCCACTTATATGATTTAACAAACTAGCCGTTACAAATTCAATTGATATATAAAGAGCCGTGTTATCAACAGTAAAATATTGTTCTGTCACAATGGCCAACAGCTCGCGTTATTTAACTGTGATAGTTATCCTAGTACTTGAATCATTTTTAGTGAACGGCCAGTCAAAAGCATTGTTAAAACACTTACAGACGAAAGATAATGGCAAAAACATAGTATTTTCACCCTTCCTGTTGGCCGAAAGATTAGCACAACTGTATTTGGGGTCTAATGGAACTACCGCTGATGAATTGAAAAATGTGATCCCTTACCTTACCAACAATCCGAACATGAATATGGAATTGTATTTGGCACAGGATCGAAAAAAAAATATTGAAATCATTGCTACATTTCAGTTTGCTAATAGGTTATTTGTGAATAATTCCATGCACATATATCAGGAATATGAAACAAGGATTATTACAATATTTGACACAATGACACAAAAAGTTGATTTTCGTTCAGAAAGTACTATTAAGGAAATCAATGAATGGGTTGCTAAACAAACGAATAACAAAATAATTAAAGCAATTAGGGAGCTAAACGGCGATGAAATTTTTATTCTAGTCAGTACGATTTATTTTAAAGGACTGTGGAAACACCCGTTTTCAAACACACAAAATGATTCCTTCTTTGTTGTACAAGATGGAACACATACGCGTACTGTTGAAGTTGACATGATGAGCTGTAGGGCAATCTATAAGTATAAGTTTCTCCAGGATTTAAATGTCGATGTTGTTGGTCTGCCATATGCCAATTCCGATATATCGATGGTTATTTTAATACCCAAAGCTGTTGAGGGAATAGATAATCTGCTTAATAATTTAGGTGGTTTGAATATTCATGGTCTGATGGAAGACAGTGCTGACACGGATTTGGAGCTTTTCTTAGCAAAATTCAAGTTAAAATATTCAGTAGATCTTAAAGAGGTAGTCAGGGAAATTGGAGTAAAAGAAATCTTCGACAAACCCAATTTAAATTCAATGACTAATGAAACGAATTTAAAAGTTGATAAAATATTACAAGAGGCCGTTATTGATGTAAATGATAATGGGACTGAAGCAGCAGCTGTTCAAGGTTTGTGTTTTGTAGAAATATTATATTAGTGTAAAAAATCTAACGTTTTTACAATTTCAGTAATAGTAGGTGAATTCTCATCGTCAAAATTTTTAGTAAGAGTCAATCGTCCGTTTGTCTTTTATTTAAAAGACGACAAGAGAATCTACTTAGCTGGACAGGTGCGCGATCCCTCATTTTAAATTTCTTTCGATGAAACATAATTGAAACAAGATGTATCAATTAATTGAACTAAGCCTTTATATATTACGAGAACTTTATATATAAGATTAATTGAATTTTGTTCTTTTTATTTTTAATCGTTCAGTTGGTTCTTGGTTAAAATAAAGCAAGATAAGCTACAACGACTTAAACCAGTATAATTCTGACCAGCAACAAATGATGACGACCGTGATGTACAGGTTACTGTTTCTTTATGATCTTGAGAGTAAGGATATTTAAAAACAAGTGAGAAGGCTCTAGTCAAGAAATCTCGACTAGGATATATAATATATTAAACCACGTTACACATTTAATCAATTCTTTTTGATTCCATATTCTGTGAATAAAGAGTATTCTTTTGGGCTCCGATTGCATAACCACTGCACCGCTAAATTAATAGTTTTTTTGATGATGAAAAAAGATTGAATATCAGATGATCCTTAACTAGTATTCAAACAATATTTCTTGCACCATTTAAACATTAGAGTAAGGTTTAACAAAACTTGGTTTTTAATTAACTTACACAAAATAAAACTTATTTTATAAACATCAAAACAAAAATCGTAATTCTTAAGTTCGAACAGGAAATCTTAGTCTTCTACAATATAATATTTTTTTCGAATCATTTTTCTTTTTAACAATATATTTAATAAGCTATTAAAACGCATTAGGTATGGTGACTTAATCAAGGTTTAAGACAGAAAATAATATGAAACAAATAAATTAGGTTTATGTAAGCATATTATGACACATAGCAAAAAGTATATTAGTTACACAGAGGATTTTCAATTTTCTGTTTAAATAATTTTTAATGACATTTTCATATTTTGCTTTGAATCAATCACAGAATTTCCGTCAACCCATGCATAACCTATCTGTTTACAAAAACAAATTATTTAATTTATCTTCAAGGGGAATTTTACCTATATTTTTCAATTGCATAACATTACAAGCTAGACGTCAATTAGAACAACTTATGCAGAGAATCGAAATTGTACACTTATGTAAACAAAAAACTATGCATAACAAATTCAATTTATATATTAATTAACAAAATCTTGGCGCTCTTCCTATATAAAGAGCCTTATCATCTATAGTAAAATATAGTTCTGTCACAATGGTCATCAGCTCGCAGACTTTAACCGTGCTAGTTTTCCTAGTAATTGAAGTGTTTTTAGTAAACAGTCAACCGAATGACGAGTATGCGTTTTTAACAGACATTTTTAACAAAGAAAATAAAACGAATATATTATACTCGCCGTTCCTGTTGAGCGAAGGATTAGCACAAGTGTATTTGGGATCCAAAGGACCTACCGCTGATGAATTAAATAAAGTGTTGCCATTCGCTGCAATCGATAAATCCATGAATGCGGAAAGGTATTTGGTAGACGATCGTAGAAAACTTCAAACAGTGGGAAAAAATTTTACTATAAAGGTTGCTAATAGATTTTTTGTGAATAATTCCTTGTACATATATCCGGAATATGAAAAAAGGATTAATACAACATTTCAAGCAAGCTTTCAAAAAGTTGATTTTAATTCAAATAATACTGTTCAGGAAATCAATAAATGGGTTGCTGAACAAACTAATAACAAGATAACCAAAGCCGTCGAGGAGCTAAACGGTGATGAAGTACTTATGCTTGTCAGTACGATTTATTTTAAAGGATTTTGGAAACATGAGTTCAGCATGTCGCACAAGGCTCCTTTCTTTGTTTCAGAAGGTGAAACCGATAATCGAACTGTTCAAGTAGATATGATGACCACTGATGGACATTTTAAGTATTGGGATATTGAGGATATGAACACTGAAGCTATTAGTCTGCCATATCTCGATTCCGATATATCGATGCTTATTTTGCATCCAAAAGCAATAAAAGATTTTCCTCATCTAATTGAAAATCTTATTGGCTTAAATATTCTAAACCTTTTCCATGGAAGACCTGAAAAATACATACAACTAAATTTACCAAAATTCAAGTTTGAATGCTCCACAAATCTTAAAAATGTTCTCATGTTTAAAGGAGCTAAGAAAATCTTTACACGTCCCAATTTTAGTACTATGACTAATGATACAAGATTAATAGTCGGCAAAATAGTCCAAGAGGCCTTTATTGAGGTTAATGAGCAGGGGACTGAAGCAGCAGCTGTTCAAAGTAAGTGTCTTCAAGAACTCGTAATAAAGTGAAATTCTAACATGCTTACAATTTCAGATATTAAAATGGTAATAACGTCGGCGAAATTGTATGATTTAAGGGTCACTATCAATCATCCTTTTGTATTTTATATACTAGACACAAAGAAAAGAGTCTTCTTTGCTGGAATCGTTCGCGATCCTACAGCTTCAACGTTACCTGTTGCTTAAATTTTGTAACAAGTTGATATTTATACTTGCTTTAAATTTCAAAAACTATAAAGAAAGATTACAATACAATTGAGTTGGTTAAGAGCGTGTAGAATTTAATTCGTCAATAATATCAATAACGCCTTTGCTAGCAAAATTAAGTAAGTGACGAAACGGAGCGAGAGACGGAATGAGAGAGACACGTGGCGTATAAGCAACGTCATAACTGTGACGAGTTTGGCAAAAAACTAAAAGTCAAACAACAGACAAGCACAAAATTTGTTGATGCGCCAGCCATTAGCAAAATGAAAGAGGACATGCGTAAGCGATGTTAGCGGAAACGGGCAGCATAAATTGGCCGATTCCCGTGCGGCATTGTTTACAGCGTTGCCACGCATATTAATTGCCTGTTTAAGCAAATTAAGGCCACAAAACAGCAGCAGCACTTTTTGCTGTTTTCATTCTCTTTTGTATTTTGTGTTTTTTTACATTTTGGTTTTGTACACAATTACTCTGCGGTGTGAATGCCACTTTGTCAACGTTGACAACTGCAATCGCCTTAATAATTAAGTGGCAACCAGACCAGAGTGTTGATTTAAACCGAAAAGACATTGACAAATCAAGAAAATTAAAAAAAGAAAACACTTGACCAAAAGTTTGAGTAAGCTGCTTACAGGCTAACTTGCGACTAGATATCAGGTTTAAGCAATTGAAATGCAAAATCAATGCAAAGGGAAAGTGTAAAGAGTCTTTTAAGATCTTAGGCTTGGAAACTCTGGCAACCCTAATCGACCTATGTCTGCTATAAAACTCTGTTTAGTGTATTTAACAGCTTTAATGCTTGAAAACTGTAATTTAATCTTATCCTTAAATTGTTAAGCAAATCAACGTCATTATTCCACATACATTCGTACGTACATACATATGGCCCCATTGCACACATTACTCATACTCTCGTCAAATAGTGCATTCTACGATGATGCAATTTTTATTTGCTAAAATGAATTCGAATGGCTCTACTACTTTATGCACAGTCTGTCCGTCTATCTGTCCGTCTGTCTGATTGTCATGCATTCCCCCTCTGGAGAATTGTTTGCCAGTAGACCATGTAGACATTGTAAAGTGCTACAGAGTGAAAGGGCGACGACAAATGGCGACGTCCATGGCATGCATGGGCATTCATTTTGATTCTGAATTCTTTTTTTTGTGGCATTCTCGAGAATGTGCAAATTAAATTTTCACAAGGGGTGCAGTGTGGGGAGCAAAAGTGAAAAGTTACAACACCAGAAGAAAATGTTGAACGACAAACACAAAAAAGAGAAAATTTTAATTAACCTTAGTTGGGGCATTTAACACTTAAAGTGTTACCACAAACATACAGACCTCAAACTTAGCTTTAGTAAACGGCAGCTACTCAAGGACACACGTACACAGATACAGTTGCACTCACACATGAAGCATCAAACATCATCGAAACGGCAACCTTAATGAAAACAATTAAAAACGCTGGATACATTTAAGAGGCGTTGGGGCGTGGCTGGCACTCAAACTTTTTCTTTTCTGCACAAAAGTTGAAACTCACTTAATTGAATTGAATGCCAAACGATGTCGATGATGATGCCGATGATGATGAGGATGAGAATGGCAAAGCGCAGTCAAGTGCAAAGACGTAGTTTATATTCTTGTTGTGCTCAGCAATATGGCAAATGGATTGTGTGTGTTCTGTAGTTTGAAACGTAGCTTAGATTATGACCTGGTTACCACGCCATATATTAGCGTGTCAAAATGACATCAACTTAAATCAAACTTTGCCATTGTTTGTGCCATTGTGTTATAGACATGGCATAAAACGATGCCAACAACAACATCGACGCCCTCGAAGCTAAAGTCAAAGGTCTGCAGACAGGTGCTCTGAAAAGTTATATTTTATATTGTATGATTCGCCTTGATTATATCTAAGGCCCTTCAAGCAACTGGCAACAGTAAGGCTCAAAGTTTTGTGGAACTTTTTGTTGATTTTGCGAAAGCCAACTTATGATTTGGTTAAAGTTTTTGCTGAACCCATAATAAGGATTCATTTGTAAAAATCTTACATTCACTAAGTAAAGACGTAAAAGGTTTATGATTAATTCATGTAACCAAGGGTAATTGAATTTGTTGACTGTTTCGTGCGATTAGTATAATTAAATACTACTTTAATTTTTTTTTGTTTTGTACAAATGTATTTGACAAAAAGTTTTTGTTAGTTTTAGAAGTATTTCCATGTTATTATATTTTCAAGCAAATACCTTATTTAAATAACATTAAATCGAAAGTATTTTATCGATCTACCCTCGCCAACTGTTGACTGCCTATGCTGTGATGTTGGCCTTTGTTTTTATTACCTTGCCACACGAGACACCGAAATGGCGTCGTCCAGGCCCTTACAGCCCCACGCCATTGTAACTGTAGTCGTGGCAACTTTAACACATTGACATTTGGCTTATTAAGATAAGGTCTAGGAGACACGGAAAGGCTATGAGCTCGTTCAACTAATGGCTTGGACATTAAATATAATATGCTTGTTATGCACACATACTACCTTCGAATTTCGATAATCAACCGAATGAAAGGCAGACAAAGAGAAAAAGTTAAACCCTTTACGATCATTGACTTTTTGGACTTTGCATTCCCAATTAAAAGTCGATTTATCGTCAAAAAACTTTTTTTCTGGTATTAGACAAATGACCTGAAGGGAGAGGGTGCATAAGTTTTCGGCTACTTCGTGCCGCGCATAGAAATTAACTTGCCCCCGAATTGTTGAAAGCATTGTTGTGGCTGTTGTTGCGGCCACAAAATGGTTGGCACACAACAACACTTAAGTTTAAGTGACTACTCGAGACTTTTTGAGAGCACACACACACACACACAAACACACACATACACAATAGTCACAGCCGCAGCAACAACAACAATTGAGTCTGTGGTAGAAGCAATGGCGAAGGCGGCAAACTGCGTGACCGGAAAGTGTTTGACGTTTCCGGTTGACGCAGCCACCGACGAATGAGTTGCTGCTGCAAACGGAACTTTTGCCGCGTAGACAACAACAACAACAACAACAATGGCCAACTGCGACAAAATAGCGCACGTGTTTGTGCCACAGGAAATTGCAATAAGAAAACTTTAATGCGACATCATAATACTCTCCACTAAGGCACTCGGTGGAACTTTGTAATCGCCAATTTTCTACAAACACTCAATTTCGCTAAAATATTATAGCAATAAACTTTGGTTGCACTAAAAAGCTTAGAAAATAATTGATTGGATTTTCATATTGTTTTTTTTTTTATTTTATTTATTATATGTATGTTAGGAAGAAAATACTTATTTGAATAATTGGCTAAAAGCAAATTCGTCTTCGAGCTTGCGGTTTAGAGAAAGTTTTTGTGCATTGAAACATAAATTTCCTTAACGAAAACACAAAGCATAAGAAAAGGACATATTGCATGTAGGAAATTTGAAGACAGCTTTGTTGTTTCTCTTTTATGGGCACACAAATCCAAATGAAAATGATGTCTTCCAAATGAAATGGACTGCACTAACAAACAAACAAATAAACTGAATTTGTGGATATATAAAGAGTTGTTCTTGCCTGTGGCTTTATATTCGTCACGTTTGCAAGTGGAATCGGTTTTACTAACCAACCGATTGCCAAAGTCAATGGCAACAAATGTCACGTTTCAGCTATAAAATGTGCTAAAATGTTAATATGGGGCCAAACAACACACGCACACAAATAACAAAAGCAAATGCAGAAAACAAGAAACCAAACAGAAAAAAAAATAAACCAAACAAAAGCCGCAAAACGCACAGCACAAAACGGGTCAACTACTTGGTACTGGACGCTTTTGTCGACCTTCTCCTTTGGCGTCGCGACACCCTGCCACTTGCCGCCGTTTTGGCATGCAAATTTCAAGCCGGAAAAGTGTGCCTTTTTTATTGAGTTTATACTTACTTACAAAAGGAAGCTTTTCCATAAGGTACAACTAAAAGAAAGGTAGCCGCTGGCACACAAAAAGAAGAAAAAAACAAACAAAAACTAAACTAAAAAAAAAGTTAAGTTAATTGCTTTTGCATACAGCGGCCGTCAAGAAGCAGCTGAGCCATTTGGCAGTCGAGCGTGGATGAAAAAAGCAACCAAACGGACAGAAACAAAAGAATAAAATAAAAAGAAAATGAAACGTAGCTGCTCCGCCTGCCAGCTCTGCCTGCCTGCCTGCCAGTTGAATTGGCGCTCAATTGTGCAGAAAAAATATTTCCATTGGCTGATTTACGCGAACCGTGTGTAAAAGATGAAATATATATATGTAAGGAGGATGAATGCCAAAGTCCTTTGAAAGTGGCTTCTAACTGGGGCATGCAACAGAGGCAAGCTCATTGTGTGTACATTGAGCTTTAAGCGTAACAGATTGAAGGCAAAAAACGTGACGCTTACAAGGTGCTTAGAATTCAATAAAGATGCAAACAAGATCGTCATGTTGAAATTCCTTTACAGCTAACTACCTTCAAGAAGTGAAACTTTGTTTTAATTGCAAAAAGACTAAGACGACTCAGGCTTACCCCTTAACTCAAGTCTAAAACTTAACATTGTAAAACTTTTGCACAAACTTCATTTCTTGTTGAGCAGCATACAAAAATGTCGGCGAAAGTATATAATAAGTAAAATCTTAGCAATGCGACCCAATTAAAATTGAGCTAAAGCAGCTTCAGCTTTTAATAAAATGTAAAGCATGCTCATGTCAGATAATCGTGCATTAAGCTGTTTGATGTTCAAGCTTTCTGCTAACGAAATGGAAACCCTGCAAGGAAAACACACACATTTAAGTGCTTCTGTTTAAAGCCTTAGCAAATAAGCGGCTTTCATTTGGACATTTCACAAATGCAAAACGCAAAACGCTTTACGGCTCTCTTCTAAGGTATTAGGAAGCTTAATGTGAGATGAATTAATTTGTGGTTTAAGCAAATATTAAACGCAACTCTTCATTTAAGTACTTAACCCTTGCTTTAAATGAGGGTGTGGTTAGGAGCTTAAGCTAACTAATAGAAGTCAATTGGGAGCCTTTAGCCTAGACACAAACAATACTCTCGGGTCAATGCCCGATTTGATTAGGTTCACCTAACTTAATTTGACAAATTAGGGTACGAGTAGGACAACAAACTTACTCCCAGAGGAAACGATAATGGGTCTCTTAAATTCTGTGTGCTCTGTGCTAAAAGTTTCTTGTATTAATGTACAGTTTACCTATGTTCCTGTATACAGTAAAAAACTCAACGATTCTCAACGAAGTAAAGCAAAATTGCTGCCCGCTAAAGTATGCAACAATATTTCACACATGAAAGCACAATGCGCGAGTTAATAGAAAAAAGTATTTTCTTTAGTACAGGACTTGGAAATACCCTGCATTCAGTTAACAACAACTATTTAACTTATAGATATTTGATTTATAATAAGTTACAGGCTTTGTGTTAAATTTTTAATTCAACATCTGTTAAATACTTTGTTAGGTTTTTTTTTTCACTCGCAAGCTTAATAAAGAACTCAATACACCTACAATATTCAGTGCAAAACAGGGCATTAAAAGCCCATTGTTGGCCACACGAGCTACATAAATAAATAAATTTAACACGTTTGTTGCCTGCGTCTATGTGCCTGTATGTGTGTGAATGAGTTTTCACCTATGAATGTGTGCGTATGGGCACTTTGACTAAATGGCATGTAATAAAATTTCAATTGCTTTGTCTGGACGGCATTACTTGGGTTCTTTTCTAGACGACGAACGACGAGAGAATGGCTTAAAAAATCTTATCACGTGTACAATTCAATTAGGCAAAGTCCAGCCGGCTCAACTGAATGGGGTAGAAATGTTCTGACCCCGAGAACTAATTATACATAATTGCTGCTTATTAAATATAATTTTGGGGGAATTCGACAGACAAGGGCGTCGCATTTGCTAAACTGTCAATTCCGTGTCGAGCAGAAGTAACAGGACATTATGATCGCAGCCGTGTTTTAAGCGATGTCCTTGCACACACACACACACACAGACACAGATACACACATAGGTAGCCCTGACCTTTGACATTAGCATACGGGATGTGGAACCGAAACAGTATTGGCCTCGGGCAACAAATTTGCTTATAATTCAAATCCATGCCAAACAAAAAATAACAACAAAACAAAAACAAAAACCAAATAAAAAGTATGTATAACGAGCGGCAAGAAAAAAACACGTTAAGCAAACACGATAACGTTACTATATACATTGTTAGATTTATGTCTGTCTGTGTGTGTGTGTGTGTGTTTGTGTGTGTGTACGACAAGGACAGCAAGGACACAACTGGCGACAAGGCGCACACAAGAAGTTTATTTCAATTTAAAAATATTCGTCACGCGCGCTAAACACAAAAAGCGAGTTAAAAGCTTCCCCTTCCTGCCCCTTCTTCCACCCTTCCAATCTTCCTAGCTAAGCGCGGCGTTGGCGTGGACATTTGTATAATTGCTGGCGTGCTTCGGCTTAAATGCAGCCGAAGCCAAAGAGGAAGAAAGAGGAAATGAAGAAGGGAGAGATAGTATTCGGGATAAGGAGTAGAAGGAGAACAAGCTGGGGCCATTTAGTTTATGCCACGACATGCTTCAAGGACGCCTCACAAGCAAAGGACACTATCGTGACGGACAGATTGGGCTAACAAGTTTATAGCCAAGTTAGCCACTTCACTGTTCACTACTGTAATTGAAATGATGGCTACAATTTATGGCTGCATATCATTGATATGCGCATGGCCAACAACAATAACAACTACTGAATCCTTGACCATGGCACTCGGAGTGCTTTGTTGACATCGATTGACAGGGGGACACAACAAAAGGCCAGTTCGTATAAATACGGAACACAACAATGAAGGCCACCTCAAGTCCAACTCTAGCCAGGAATAAAACGAGTGCAAAAACGTGCATGTTGTTATTGTATGTACAATGTATGTATATCTAAGGTTGAGGTTGGGGTTGAGGTTGAGTTCGAGGTTGGGGTTAAAGGAACCACGTGTTGTCCTTCAATCGCCACGGAATGCAGCAATCAAGGTGTACAACTTACAGGACCTGCGGGCCACATGACAGGTGAAAACAACAACAACAAAAACAACAATCACTTGCCTGCTGTGTGGGAACTGTCAATTTGGTTTGTTGTGGCTTTTTTGGTGTTACTTTTGGCCGGTGCCAAGGAATTTATAATATATGTATGACGGCTAGACAATGAGTTGCAGCTGGACATGAATTTATTACATCTGATTTTGTTAATATCCTTGCAGCAAGCTATTATTATATTGTTGTGAGTTGTGCCAAGAAACACGTTTCATTAAGAATTAGATGCGTCACAATATTTTATTTATATAATTTCGTTCACAAAACCACAATTCACACTGATCGGCAACAATGCCATTTGTTTTAGATGGCAACGCCAATAAGTAGGGCTGCAACAAAATTATAACAGAGACGATTGTTGAGGGCTGGGCTGTATGAGGCGATCGATCGTTATTAAGCGCGTGAATTTAATTTAGTAAACTGTATCGGTCTAGATGAATTAAAATAATTTTGAATCATTAAAATAATAAATTATTTGCATATATAAGGTAAGATATGAAATCATAGCTTAAAGGGCTGCTTTAATCTTTGATAAGAGTATTGAAAAATGCAAATAAATGCCAATATTTGCAGTGTCAAATCGAGCTTAATTATATTTTCCATTTACATTTGCACTGCCAAGGCCAGAAGGCCAATGAAAATGCAACTGTCAAGCTAATTATAAGCTTCAAGTACGAATTCTAAGTGCTTATCACATGAATCGAAAGCATTGCCCATTACCGTTTTTATTAAGGCAAACGCAGCCGGAAGCACTTGCTGCTGATTTATGATATCAGGCGTAGCGGAAGCATTTGTGGTAGATTTTGTACACAGTGCCCTTCAACTTGACCAGGGACCAGCTGCTGCTGCTTGGCTATGAGGGACGATATTGGTCACCATGGTCTCGATGTTGTCATGAGTCAAATGACCTTGTTAAACACTAATGGCGTCGTCGCCATTCTGAATTCTCCATTGTCCTTGTCATGTGTTAATGTGTCGACGCAGTCAAGGCCCGTTTCCTGCTCCTGCTCTCTTTCTATTTATGTCTTTTTGGTAGCTGCTAAGCTCGAAAAAAAAGAGCATGCGAAATGTTTCTTTGTTTATGTGCAGCAAGTAATTGAAATGTATATTTGTGTGCGTATGTCAGAAGACGACTACATAAAAGTGCTTCAAGTGCAACGATGACGATGATATTTTTGCTTGCTTAGCTTTTACAGTTTGTATTTCTCTTTTTCAGAATTTATGCCAGTGCAGTTTTCCATCGATTTTCGTGTTGCGCCAACAACAGACTGGGGATGAAACACCGAACACATAAAACGGATTTGATATTGAAAAAATATGCAGGTAAATTCAAAATACAACAATATCCTAACTCATGTTGTTCCACGAAATAAATGTAAAATAATTACCAACTAACAGCACAATATATACACATATATATAAATATAAACAAAGCCTTGGCCAGAGCTGTTAGAAAGGGTGAAATGTGTAATTATTTAATTGGAATTGCATGCCACAACTAAACAACTCCCATAAATTGCAATTGAAAAAAGTCACACAACAACAACACAAAAATTGCACAGCCAAATCCCATATGTAAAACCGCCGACAGGTTATATCCCACACACACACACACACACACACTGAAAAGTCGCTGCATCAAAATTGGCAACAAGGCAAACACAAATATTTATTAGCGCTGGATAAAAGTGCATTTCGGTTTGTTTAACACTTATACACAAAAACACTCACTCCCACACACACACACACACACACCTCGTGTGCGATGGTGGAAATGTAAATATTTCAATAAATTGGCAGAATATTGCATATTGCGGTTATACGCAAGTTGTAGATTGCGATAACATATCGTGATATGTCAGTAAAGTATGATGTGCTGCTTTTTGGTCACGAAACCACGTAATTGCTGTGTTATTTGAAGCGTGCTGGGATTTTTAAATGAATCATCATTGGAATTTGGCAACTTAATTGAGTGTCATTAGCATATTAATAATATATGCGATTCAACCAGACAGTTGAATTATTTAAAACATTTGTAAGTGGTTGGCTTTCAAAGTTATTCTGCAATTTGTGCGATGACTTGACTATTTTAAATTTTGTTGAATGTAGAGAAATATAAATCGAATAGAATAACTATGAATTAATACAAGTTTACATTGAAAAAGCAGAGTTAATCGAGTCAAATAAAATCAATACAGAAGTTCGCAAAAACCTTGCGTAAACATAAAAATTAAACCGAAATGCTGTTGCAAAAATAATCACAAATTCATAGAAAATAAGTCAATTTAGAGATAGTAGGAAAGCTTATTGAAGTAAAAAAGAGTTAATATAAATAATATAATATAAACAACATGAATAAGGCTTAAAAGAAAAAAAAACAAATCTAGAATGGAATATAAAATGATTTGAAATACCTACAATTACCAATAAATTAGGCATTGATCGATGATTATTTTGAATTTTATAGCTTTAATTAGGCATATTTTCAAGCCTATAATAAAGCTTACCACAAACATTAAATATTGAATTGAATAGCCGAAAAAAAAAAAATCAGTGCAGAAGTGTTAATGGGGCATGAATGTAAAGTATTATCATTGAATTAAGTTTTGCTGCTTCGTATAAACATTGAAACAATACACACTTTAATTGAACGCTTTTAAAATAGCATTCCACACATTAATTGAGTGGTGTTAATCGATTTTTTGTTTCGTTTGTTTTACAGAAACAAGAAAAAAGGCGCGAATTGCGCCTGAAGCGATTCTGGCGCTCACCAAAAACGACATCCTCGGACGATTCCACTGGCTATGAGAGTCCGACGCGAACGAAACCGGCCAGCGATGCACAGCGTTTCAATCATCTGCACTATACCAGCCTCTCCCAGGGGTCGGGCACAACGTCATCCTCCACAGCAGCAGCGGGAGCAGGTGGTGGTGGCGCCACCACATCGACTAGCAACAAACCATCGTGTTCGCTGCCCTTGTTGCAAGTGTGGCCCAGCCAGGTAGGCACAATCAACAGATAACTTTTTGCAGTTGTCGCTTTTTTCCCTCTCTGACTGTATGTGTGTGACTCAGACTGGTTGCGTGTGTGTGTGTGTTTGTACAACAGCTGAGATAATGAAAAATGATTTCTGTTGTTTCATGGTTTCTTTTTCTTTTGTTTTTGTGAGGTTACGTTGTGTGCATTTTGTGTTAATTTGTTTTCCAATTTTTCTCTTTCACCCTCGCCAAAAATATAAAAAACATAACCAAAAAAACAAAAACCATCTGCCTCTTGTGCAACAAATACTACTACTACTACTACCACTATACAATGTTTCTGTGTGTGCGTTGCGTGTTTGGTTTGTTGGTTTTGATTCCTGGCATTTTGCTGGTTTGTTTCTGGTTTCTGGTTTGGTAGCCGCTTTTGCGCCAGGAAGGCTTCGTACAGTTGCGTCGTAACAGCGGCCCCGAGGGCCAGCGGGTATGCTTTTTCGTTCCTACTTAAATACATCAAGTCTCTTTCTCTAGTCTGCTCTTTTTATACTACTTCATTCTAACTTACTAAACTACTAACTTCCTTACAACAACTTAAATCGTAGACCTTTTTTTGCATGCCTCGATTACCATATAATATAAATATTTAAAGCAAACTCGCTCTTCGCTCCATTCTCTTTAAACTACTTTTTGACTTAAATTGTGTACAAAACATTTTGAATAAACCTCCCCCATACTACTTGAGGTTTCTTTGCGTATTAATACACACATATTTTAAACTAGAATACGTTTTTTGGACCATTTTGTCGACTGTTTTTGTAACTCCTCGATTTTTCTATGCACAACATTGGGGTTTAATCAATACAAATACTTTAGTGTACATACCTTGAATTTTTTAGTACTTTTCAAATTCGAATTGTAGTTTAGCACTTCTATTTAAACTTTACAACATTTACAACACTGCATGCTCAAAAAGCGCTTAAGAGTTTCGCAATGAATAGTCAAAAATTACATTAGAACAGACTTGCTCTAAAAAGTATGCTATGATTTCTTTTACTTTTGGCTGAGGGAATCATTAGAAAATGGCTGCCACCTAACAAAAGCTAATTTGTATATAATGAATAAAAAATGATGCTAAACAGAAATTCAAACCAAAAACTTTTTATACATATTTATTTAGTTGAAATTTGTTTTGACTGCAGACATTAAAATAATATTAAACTAGCCAGAGTTTTTAAAATAATTGATGGTGAGAGTAATTTAATTTACATCAGATGTTTTTTTTTTTAATTAGCTAGATACATGGTATGAAGGAATAAGTATATTAATCTATATAGAAAAACATTTAAATGAAGTTTAAAAAAATATATGTATAATAGACTCATGATTTTTGATTTAATGAAGAGCATTTTAAATGAATACCCTTATTAACCTTGAACATTATTTTTAGAGGATTTTATACAATTATTTACATATAAGTACGGAACATAAACATGGCCTCTTTTTTAACACATAATAAATACACTTTGGTTATTTACATTAAAGTATTTTTCAGTTTCTGTAGGCTACAACAGAAAGTTTGTAAAGATTTTGATATCTTCTCGCACATCGAAAAAAACTATACACATTTATAAAAACTTAATCACTTTTTCAAATATTTTAAACATAAAACACATATTTAACACGAATAAATAATATTCCACCAGCACAAATTGCTTAAGACTCAAAAAAAAAAAGAAGAAAACACAAACAAAATTGCAATGTATCCAAGTGCACTTTATGGAGCACCAATTCAACTGTCGCTTTTCTCAACTGTTTTGCCGTTTACAGGACTCACCACGCGGCGAAGCGGATGGCCAATCATTCATCTTTCCCGCCATTGTGGAGACAAGTGTGGGCAGCTCCAATCTGGCTGTTGCATCTACCAGCGGCAGCAGCACCAGCCACAACAACAACCACAGCGGAAGACGCGACAACAATCACTTGACACTGAGAACTGACAGACGCAGCTCCCTGTACTGTGATACCCTGCATGCGGGCGACTCCGGGATAGATTCGGTGCAGGCATCACCATCACCAAATGCGTTTATAGCGCCACCGGGCGTACACATCCTGCCCAGCGGGCAAACAGGTGGCGGTTCCTGTCATGTCTCACCCACAAGTACGCCCACGCCGGGCTCGCCGAGTCTGTCGCTGGGGCGGCGTCACATGCGCAACAGCATCTGTGTGTTGCCCAGCGGTGCCAGCAACTATCGCCGGAAGTCCAGTGCACTGCTGCATCCGGATCATGCGCGCCTATTTGCGCTGAGAATGAAGCATGCGGCAGCATTGGAACGGGCTCAAACATCGCCGGATCAGACATCGATTGAGGATGCAAATGAGTTTCATGACAATGGACTGGCCACCAATATGCGTTTGTGCTCGGCCTCGTCGTCGACGACGTCGTCGCTGACATCCGTGGCAGCGGTCAGCCTGGGCGGAGGCGTGGCAGTCGCTGGTGGCGGTGGCAGCAGCAGTGGCGGCATTGCCACTGCCAGCAGCGGTGCCTGCTCCTCCTCCGCTTTTGCTGTCGGCGCGGCGGGCGCACAGCAGCGCGTCTCCGATCCGTGGCTGCAGCCACAGTCTGATCGCGATACGCGTTCCCATGGACATGGACAGCATGATGGACGCCGTCGTTCATCAACAATGACCGCCCGCTATTCGCTGTTCGATGCCCTTGATCTGGAGTACGTGCTGCTCCGGGCGGCGGCGCGCGGCTCTGTGGGTCCCTACTCGCTTAGCGAGTCCATACACAAGCTGACCTTCACACAGTCGCTAGCATTCCCAGCGCTTGCCCGCGGTCTGGCGACCAAGCGCCGGAGATCGGCAACGCACACCAGCTCCAGGCCGCTCAATCCTCACGAATCGGGCTTGAACACGTGCGCCAAGGTTGTCACCGCAGTCGTCCTTGTGGCCATCTCGTTCATGGTCTTTCTGATTGTGTACAAATTTGTGCGCACGTGAGGTTTACTCCTGGCCCCGACGCCAGACTACACCACCACATATCAGACGAGCACAACGAGTATGGAAACGGATGCGGACGCCATGTCTGCCGCCTCCAACTTGTTGGCGTCCTCAACGGTTGGCCGAAGTCTGGGCAAACATTTGTCGGGGTTCAGGAGTCAATTGGGCCTCCGGGAGGTCGACTTTGGGTAACAAACAGACAAACAGCGCGGAAATTGTAACGAAAATTGTTGTGATAAACTTTTCAAATGCGAAAAATCAGTTTCCACTCACACAGACACACACACACACATACATATATAAGTTAAAATCAAGGCTTACAACTAATCGTTAATGTAAATTGGCTTGCAAGTGTTTCAATTGCAATAATAGCATAATCATTTAAAATATAGCTATTTTTATATCGAATGTTCTATGTAAGCGCTTTTTACTTGCTGCTAAAAACGCGCGCGCGATAAAACTCGCTGACAAAACGCGCCCAGCAATTCTCGCATTTCTTAGTGTAGGGAAAACGTTTTTTTTTTTTTTGTGATTTGTGAGTTTTGTACTCATTCATTTCATCATTGAAGTGCCTAACTAACTAACTGTTGAGCTATAAATGCTTCATTTCGAATACGAATTTACCTTTTTCAGAAATATCTCGTTATCAATTGGCAGCCGTTGCGAAAAGATGTTTTTAAATAATTTTCTAGTCAATAAAATTTTAAGCAAATATTCTTAAGCGCATATGACGATTTTAAAAATTGTATTTTAGCTTAAAATGTTTTAAAAATTATTCTTAAAGATATGTATGGGGTTGAAAGTTGGAAATTCAAGTTATATTAGAAATGAAGTTTTGGTTAAATTTAATTTTTTGGTTAAATACAATTCTTTGTAATTTTATCTATTTTTTAATACTTTAAAGCTATTTTATATTTTTTTATATTTTAATGCCTGTAGTAAATACGTGTTTATTAAATCTTCTTATCCCTTCCAACTTAAAGACCCATTTAAAGTAAATTCAAATATTTTATTTAGTATTAAGGGCTTAATACAAATTTATTTAACTCAAATAGAAATTAGATGTGCATAAAACAAAAAATAGCTATTATAAAATTTGTACTGAGTTGTTAGATGGCTAAAATATACATACATACATACATACATACATATTCAATTGAATAAATAGAAACGCAAGGCATTAAAATTTCAATAATTATTGTAGTTATCTATAGTTATACAATGACAAATATATCTAGTCTATAAATATGAATATAAATGGTTTATAAATGTACATTTAAGCGGCTTAATTGTGACAAAGCACTTGCTGAATAAAGAAAGAACACAAAGTCTCTCTAACTCTTAACTTGCTGCCTTACTCTTTCCAACACAAAAACAAACCCAACTCAATATTCATTTAAAAACTTGCTGCCTTACTTTCCTATCAATTTTACAAAAAAAAAAAAAAAACCAAAAGCACAACAAAAAGAATTAAAGCACACCTCTACAAATCTCAGAGCCTTTTCCAATTTCCACTTTCTATGAGCTTGGCTTTAAAAGTTATGCAAACAATTTTGTAAAACAAAAAAAATCCAAATTAAATTATATTAAATGTTAAAACACAGACAGAAAAAAAGACAACTAAACAAATTAAATGCTGGTGTAAGTTTAAGTTTTTTTCTCTCTTTTTATAAAATTAAAATAAAAAAAAACATAAATTATACATTTGTAAAATACAACAAAAAAAAAAAAACGGAATGTAAAACTTGTTGCATAGCTCGATGAGGCTCGTGACGTTAATTAATGTTTAATTAAGGCCTGTCGTTTGGGTTTTTGGCATAACTAAATATTTATACAGAGCTGTGTGCTAAATAAATACATACATATATACATAAATATTAAATGTCCGCACTAGAAAGCCGTTGCAACAACAACAACAGCTCGCCAAATCCCAAACTATCCAAAAGATAAAAACACAAAAATCATTAACTTAAAAATTACAAAAAAAAACCGCAACAACTGTAACTGAAGTAAGTTTGAAACGTGCAACAATAAATATTTTCAAATAAAATATTCATAGCCAGTTTTCAATTAAACCTTTAAAGCTTTAAACCTTAGGAAAAACTCCTTTCTTCCAGGCATAAAGAAAGAAATAAGCATACAGGTAAGTAAATATATGAATCTGTTGAAAGATTGATGATGATTTATATATTTGATCGAAAAAATGAGACCCAAGAATATGGCTGTTAAGCACAATAAACAAAAGATACAACAAAAGTCATTAGCAGATACATTTATTAAGGCACAAAAGTATCTGCTGATATGTAAATTGTAAATTATAGTTCACTTATTTTCGAAATGTCATATCAACCCTAACAAATCGTTTAAAATAAACACTTGTAATTAAAACCATTTTGATTATTCCTATTGCCAGCAGTCGACTAGAAAATATCCTGTAAGCAAAATAAAACATAAAACTTCTGCCAAATGTGTAACTTGGTTAAAGCTAGAACCTGCTTAGCCACTTTAAAAAGTAAAGGGTATAAATGCTAGTCAAATGCATTTGCATAACAGCTTGCACAATAGTTGAGTACGCATGCATATATACAAAATCGATTTCAATTGTGAATGGAAAGTTTAATTTGCAGAGCCATGAAATTGGCAAAATTTTGCGGTGCACTTCAACCCAGAAGGCAAATGCGAATAGAGACATGTATGTATGTATAAGCAGATAGATGGATGATTCAATCTCAGCTGCGACTTCTTTGTATATATATCTTTCCTCACACACGAAGTTTGCTTAAACTTAACAGCTTAATACGAATTCTCTGTGATAAATTGCTTGTCCTTGGTAAGTCACATTTTCTGCACAAATCGTAATCTAAATAATTAAGCAAACTCAATTAGATTTGTCGGAAAATTAGTCAGTCATAAGACATATACATATGTGTGTCCTTATTTCTTCCTTTTTTCTGTTGGGGGCACAGAATCAACGAGCTGGAAACTTTGCTGCCATTTTGGGTGTTGATTTGATTCTCTGCAAATGAAATTAGGTTGAAAGACAGAAGACAACAACAGGAAAGACAAACCGGATGAAATGAGCACAGGATTAGCAGCAGCACAAGAGAATTAAGTGAGAAAATATATTCGGTCTCAACAAACAATATAAACTCTATGTCAATATTTGCAAAAAAATAAAAGCTGACAACTGTACACCAGCTAAATAAAATGCGTATCATTCATCATATTGATATATACAATAAAAGAAGAAGCCTTAGTGCTTTAAGGCATAAAAGTAACTGGCCCATATGTGTCCTTTCTCTCCCACTCTCTGTGGTGCCGTTTTCGGCCTTTGTGTGAGTCTAGTGCATAATTAAGCGCAAAAGCCACACAGAGTGCAGAAGCAGAAACAGAAACAGAAACAAAAGTAAAAGCAGCATTTCAATGGCTGTAGCCATAGCCGGAAACGAGACTTTGTGGAATACTCAAATACATACATATGTATGCATATATGTATATTGACGCACATATACACACATGTACATATATAAAAAGTATCGATGTTTTGCAGAGTGTTAAAGAAAACGACGCAACGATGTTGTTTTCAAACGTCTTTTCACCATAAAAAAAAATGAAAACCGAACTGAATTGCTTTTTATTTAAGTGTATATCACAATAAAATAATCTTGATGGACGGTTAGTAAAAAGAACAGTAAAATATGCATATCAAGCCAAAACTTATTTATTTCATAAAAATATTTGTGACTAATGACTAAGCAAAATGTAGTCCAAAGCGAGTTTCAGAATGTCCCCCGCCAACATTCATATGTGAACGTAATATAAATGTCCATTTTATGCGGCCTCTACACTTTTGTGTGTGTGTGTTTGTGTTTGCCGCCGACTATGACGACGCCGCCACTTGCATTAAAAATGCTCAACATTTTCTCTTTTTTTTTTTGCCTTTTGATATGGTTTTGGCCTGGGCATATTTTTAGCTCTCAAGGTTTGTAAGGACGACGGATGCGAATGCGGATGTGGATGATTTGAAAAGTGGTAGGCAGGCAGCAGTTAAAGCGGCAAACGGGCAGGATGTGGGTTAAACCAACACACACACTTTCACACACACACACACACATGAGCCGCCTTGAGTGCAACGCAAATGCAACGTATTGCAGGTGTGTTTTTGTGTGTGTGTGTGTGTGAAACTTGTTGCAAAATGGACTCTGCTGCAGCACGCTCTGCAGCCTTGACTCTGAGCGCTATGTGTCCTTGATGGTCTGTGAGCCTTGCGAAAAATTGAAAAATTGTCGAGCGACCAAAACGAGCTCAGTTGCAATATATATTTATTTGTGTGTACTCCTCTTATTTTGTCCAAATTGCTAGGTCAATGTAGAGGACACAGTTGTGGCAATTGCCTTCGAACAAATCAATGTTTGAAGTGGAAAAACAGCTTAGACCAAGCCAATGCCATAAAAATTCTTCGAAACTTGAAAGAAGATATTAAATTGTGAGAACTGCAGTTATAAATACATAAAACTTATGAAAAGCATCTTTAAAGAACGTATAATTTAATATTTCAAAAGTTTTTTAATGAAAAGAAGGCTTAAATTGATTTTAAGAGCAGTTCAAAGAATATCAAATTTAATTCAATTTTAATGATTACATCGACACGAAGCCTAACAAGAATATAAAGCGTATACATATACGTATCACACACACATACTTACATATATATATGTATATATCTAGCGATTCCAAGACCTTTTCGTGTTCCAATTAAAAATGATTAAAAATACACAGAAAAAAGGTTTAAGGATCCACGCAGCACAAAATTTGCGGGTTAATAAATTTTGATAAAATACACACAAAACAAATTTTTGGTAGCCAATTTTTGGAGGCTGTAACACCCACACACACACACACACACTCTACAAACACTGAACAAGGGCAGACAAGTGAACGTTTTTTGTTTGTTTGTGTGTGTGTGTGTGTGTGTGTGTTTGCCTTCAAGACATGTGTTATACATTTAGAATTTGTGTACATATTTTATGCATGCGTTGTCACAACAAAAATTGCACAGCAATAGAAATTAGTTTTGCCTTTGTGCTTTATATATTTCCCCAACAACAAAAAAAATATGTTTTTAGCAACTCATGCAACAGTGCAGCAAACATTACAGCGGAGACAATTGCTAAAGTGGCAGTCAGCGAACAAAAGGCGAGTGGACACAGGACACAGCAACTGGCAGCATGTCCATTGGGGTGACCAGGGGAAGGGGAAACGAGTAGCGTCAACGATGACAGCGTGAACGACAGCGACACAATGTCTAGTGCCGGCTGCCTGTCTCAGCTTCTTTTTATACTCTAAGCTCATAAAATGGGTAAGAAAAAAGGGTGTAATGGTTTTGTGCAAAAGAAGGTTGGCACTTTGAGGCTTGTTACTTTGGATAAAATAATATACAATCATCACACAAACTAATATACGCGTTACGTAATGGGCTTAGGGTATGTCCTAGTCGAGATTTCTCGACTTGAGTCTATTTACTTGTTTTTCTCATATTTCCTGCATTCGCCAGTTACAAAGAGGTATACTCGACTTAAAGGAAAACTTTTTTTGTAAAGTCTAACTTTTTATTATGAACTTCCGTGCAATGAAGTTTTCTACACAACAAAATTTATTTCCTGAACTAAAAGTTGTTTGAATAAGTATTAATTACGAAGCGTGCATTGTTTTTATGTCCATTAAAGATTCGCTATTCGAAATTTATGCTGTACAACAATGGCTAAAGCAATTGTTTTAAAAACTTAGTCACGTATGTTATGTATTAACTAAAAGCAAAGCTGTTGTCATCATTCTCTTGTTTAAACTCTCTTCAGTTCTGTCTTTGTTTTGCCTTTAGTTTAAGAAACTTTTGAAGCCTCAAAACTATAAGTATCCTAATATTATAAATTGTAATATACACCTATCCCCCGATTTACACGGTTGATACGTTCCTAAGGAAAACGTGTAAATCGAAAACTAAAAATTTTCAAGTCAAAACCGTGTACATCGAAAAGCTTGCAGAAAATCCATAATTTTGCTATTTAACAGTTGTGATTTTTTTTCAATATTTTTAGGTGTACACAGAAATAAAAATTAAATGCATTGACAGGTTAAAAAATGTTATATATTACGGAAACACTGTTTTTTTTATTTAATTACAATTCATTAAACAGAAGAACAAAAAATAAAACCAAAGGTGTTTTATTATCCTTCATCACTATCAGAAATTACTCTCATTCTTTTTTTCGGAATCGAAGGTTGGAATTAAAAACAAAAAAGTAGCATTTAGTAGAGTGCGATAAAAAAAAAAAAAAAACTTATTTGGAAAACCGTGTAAAAGCGAAAACGTGTAAAACAAGTACTGTGTAAATCGGGGGATAGGTGTATACGCTTTCACGCAAAAACTGCTAGATCAATCATCATAAAACTATGTATACAAATTCTCGAAGGCACAAGAAGTAACATAATAAACCTTCTTGCACGAAATCAGGAATCTTCGGTTCTAGCAGAGCTAACAAAAAAACAGTAAGCAAGTCTACTGAAACAATTTTTGTACACCCAAAATCGTTTAGCAAGACATGCTCAGCAGCGGGTAGCTAAAAGAGCAATAAAAACGTCAGAGCAATCACAGGCAAGGAGAATTGTTCAAGAAACGGACAACACGCGCGGTCGAAAGGATATTTCATGTGTAAAGATTAATCCGTAAGCGAAGCTTCTGTTATATATACGACCAACAATCCGAAACTTAGTCTAAAATGTTTTTATTAAATCCCAAACATGTGTATTTTTTTTTCGTTCTAAAGATTTTTTTTAGTTTCCAATCAAGTTGAGACAGTAGTTAATGAAGTTTTTGGCAATTCTGGCCCATTGCAGCCGTTGACTGCCTTCACAAAACTCCGACTACTCAGATGCAGGGTGTATGACACTATTTGAGGGCATGATTTCAGCCCGAAGCCTGTATGAAGAAGAAAATACTTTAAAAGTTGATTATTGCTATTTCGAAAAGTTCTCATAAGAAACAAAAATCAAGTAGGCGATTTCAGGTTGAGATAGGATGAGAACATACCTGTTAAGTAATGATTATTAATGGTAGTCATTATTAATTAGATTAGTTTTGTTTAAAAGTTGAACTAATGATTAAATTACGATTATTTTTGGTTTCACACAATTATTTAATGATTGGGATTACAAAAAATCGAAAATATTGGAAAATTACCATAAACTATTGAAAATAATGGAAAATAATGGTTTTAATATTTTCCATTATTTTCAATTATTTTCCATTATTTTCCATTATTTTCATTATTTTCATTTTTCCATTTTTCGACTATTTGAGACTATTTTGAGAAAAACAAATTATTTTCAACATCACATTTAATAACAACAATGTTTCTGTACGAGATCGGCTTACAAACATTGAAAATAATTTGTTTTTCTCAAAATAGTCTCAAATGGTCGAAAAATGGAAAATGGAAAATAATGGAAATAATTGAAATAATGGAAAATAATGGAAAATATTAAAACCATTATTTTCATTATTTTCATTATTTTCAATTATTTTTCATAATTTATGGTAATTTTCCATTATTTTTCGATTATTTGTAATCTTTATCATTAAATAATCATAAATTTTCACTAGCCAACTATTTAATCACTACGACTATTTTCCAAAAATAATTTAATTGATTAGTAATTCTAATGGCAACTTAACAGGTATGGATGAGAAACAGTTTCCTTCTCTTCCTCGTCCCGACAACTTCTTGACACTCATTAAACTATAAACTTTTATTAACCTTTATAATATTTCTTATTCTTGTTATTTTAACAGGTATTTTATGGTTTTCTTAGAACATTCACAAAAGAGCCGTTAGGCTTATTCAATTTAAAATGTTATGGCATTTGCACACAGGCAAACAAACACAGACACACATATACTTATTTATGTGCAATACCTTTGCACACCATTTAGTTGTTGCTTTTGTTGGATTTTTAGTTTGTTTTTATCGTTGTGGCCCTTGGCTAATATTTGGCAGTGATTTTGTTTTTAATGAATTTTAAATTACACTTCACTTAGCATGCAGCGTAATAAGAAAATTGAATAAACAATTTTCGAATTTTGTAGCAGCATCAACAAAATTCAATGTATGCTGTGTTCGTTGCTCTGTTTGTCTGTCCAAATGTCGGCAAATACTTACAACAAAAGCGCCACACACAAATACTATATATCCTACTTATCCCCAACTATCCGCTCTGGTTGGTTGGCGCTGCCTTGTTTCGCTGTACTTGACAGCTAATTGGGGGCAACTTCTTCTTATGGCCGTACATACAAAAGGTTGTGTCCGCATGGACAATAAGGGGCTCCTTGGCCGGCACCTGAGCACTCATAAGACAATTATGAAATGACCTTTTTATAGCCTATTATTATCCGTGCCCAATTGGGGGCATTGTGATTGCGTTGCGTATACAACGCGTTGGCTAGGACGACCAGACGGAGGTCTTATGTTGACAATAACACAAGTGACTTCATCCCCTTACTAAAGAGAGGCATATTATGGAGAAAGTGTATTACATAAATAAATAAGCAGGCTTTTTCAAAGCACAATCAATTTTTAGTATGTAAAATGTATTTTTAAATCATTCATTTGTTTATTTTATATATTCATATATAAATATTTGTAGGCCATTAACTTTATAATCATAAGCCAAGATCATTAACTTACTGATAAGTGCAGCGAAATAATTATGGAGTTATTATTGTTTTTACAACCGAAAACAAAACAAATCGGACAAGAACACAATTCGGCTTCCATTCAAATCGAAGTATCGCAACAACAGCTGCTAACTATCGATAGCTCTAGTCGAGGGATGCACCATGTGTACACTGTACAGTGACTATGATGTTCAGTAACTGCGACTTTTTATCTTTATAGACAAAACTCATCGCTAATAGAAATCAGTTTGATTCGATAAACAGCGTTGCGGGTTTTTCTTTAAAACATTAAAGATGCAAAAGACACCAGACGAGGAAACATTTCAGTTGCAAGCACTGGAGATACGTGAACCAGATGAACATTTTGATCCACAGAAACCGCCACAAACGGGCGAAGAGTATCTCATGCATATGGTCTACGAACGCAAACGTTGCCCCGCCGTTGTCACCAAACGTTCCACAAAAATCAAAAATAATGTATCAACAAATGGATTTGAACTGCTAAACACTGTAAGTACAATTTGTGCACATAATTAGAAACGTGTAGTAATTGTCACTTGCTCCAGCAGCCCCCATTGCCATCACACAAGTGCCTGCTGCC
The DNA here is from genome assembly GCA_018152965.1 of Scaptomyza pallida. Lineage (NCBI taxonomy): Eukaryota > Metazoa > Arthropoda > Insecta > Diptera > Drosophilidae > Scaptomyza > Scaptomyza pallida. The sequence continues at coordinate 1,566,872 of JAECXP010000107.1, forward strand.
GACGCCGGAATGGCGTCAGGCGCAAATCAAATGCTTTAAGGAGGCGCGTGCTCGAGTTGCCTCATTGCGTTTGGAGTTGAGTGCCCAGCAATATGATCAAAGCATTGAGCCACCACTCACCACAGACGTGGACAAATGGCAGCAGTTTTGTCGTGAACAACAGCCGCTGCTAAGCACGCTGCTCCGTCTGAGTCAAAGCGATCTGGAGCTGTTGCTGGAGATGCTAAGCAAGTGGCTGCAACAGACTGATGACTTCAATGATGCCAACGATGCCGAGCCAAGCACTTCAGCAGCTGCTGCCGTCGCTTCTAAGCCCATTGATTTGCTGAAGGATTCGTGGCTAGCGCGCTGGTTATATGCCACATTGGTTTGCCTGCATTTGCCATTGGTGCCACATGTGTTCAGCACCTTGCGGTACATAGCACGCTCGTGTGTGCTGCTGCGCAATGAGTTGCAGCCCCACGAACTAGAACGTGCAGCGCCCTATAATCTCATCATCACATTAATTGTACTGGTCTTTGGCCAATCGGATTTCTCCGTCTACCTCTGAAAACAATTTTGTAGTTGATTCTTTTTAAATATAAGCGCACACATATATATATTTTTAACTATTTTCAAACAATCTTTTGTACGCTAAGCAAATGTGGCAGCTACTCTGATGCTGCACCGTACCACCGATATCAAATGTGTTATGGCTGCACTGCGTCAAGCTGGATTGCTGACTGAGTGTCTGGGATTGACTGCTCATCTGTGTGCTGCTCGAGCAGTTGGATAATCTGCGTGCCGGCTGCTGCTCTGGTGTACTTGGATAACTGTAGCTTAGAGTGCTTGGCAAGCATTTGGATTGCCTGGAATGGCACACTCGTTGCTGTTTGCGTGGTTGCTCCAGACGACTCAGACAACGACTTTCCGCATGACGATTGCCCAATGATCTTTGCAGATCCACATGGCAGCAGGAGCGTTGTTTGTCCTGTGTGTTTAATACTGCAGATAGCTCAACCATTGGTGCTATGATGCCGGGAAAGGCGGTCGTTGCCTTCATCAGCAGTTGAACATTGTTGCTGTGGGCGCAGCTCAGGCGAGGAATGGATGGTTGCATTGCATCCGATAGGCTGCCCACGTAGTAGGCCAGACGGCGACCGTTCTGCCATAGCGTTATTTCTAGCTGCTCGGAGTTGAGCAGTTCTCGCATTTGTTGCAATGAGTTCACACTTCTGAAATATCCTTCCATGGTGAACTGATCATGGCAGAGCATGGGAAAACGTGGTTCCATCGCACCCGTTCGGAAATAGTAGCCCAATGTCTTGACAGTTGCCTCCAGATAGCCGTGCGAGCACAGCCAGACGCCCGGGCAGGTGACCTGATCAAAATATAAAATTTTAAAAAAGATTAGAATAAATAGTAGGATTTCAATGTTACCAACCGCATGAAGCTGCAGTTCAAGACGCATATAAAATCGCTTGTTTGACATTGTTGCCTGCTTCCAGTTAAAGTTTTAGTTGTTTTTGATACATTGGGGATTGGGGGGAGCTCCATTGTTTTTGTTTTGGTTGTAATGGCGTTGCCTGGGGCAGCCAGGCCTTAAATTTCAAACTCAGCGCGCATGCTAAGCAACAGAAAGCTATCGATAACAGCTGCTATGCCGGCAAATTCATGCGAATGGCAAAAATGCAAGAAGATGCACAAACATAGCAAAATTGATGCAAATTTTCAATTCTCACACGTCAGTATTGATAACAATTTAAGCAGCTGTTGGAGAGATGTTGCGCTTTTTGTTTATCACATTATTGTTAGTCCTGCTAAGGAACGCAAATGGCGAACAAACCGCTGAAGAGGAACAAGGCGTCCGCTATGCAAATCGCTGTGAAGCCTGTAAAATTCTATCCGCCGAATTGGAAGCACGATTAGGCGAAACCGGCAAATCGCACGATGTCATTGAGATTGGATACTCCGTGGACGATGTGCGTCCCAAAAAGCGCACCGAATACAGACGCAGCGAACTGCGCCTACTCGAGTCCCTGGAGAATGTGTGTGAGCGTGTGCTCGAGTATAACTTGCACAAAGAGCGCACAGACAGCACCAGATTTGCCAAGGGCATGTCCCAAACATTCCAAACGCTGCACGGACTGGTGGACAAGGGTGTCAAGGTCGATCTGGGCATACCCTATGAGCTGTGGGACAAGCCACCTGTCGAGGTCACCCAAATGAAGAACCAATGTGAAAACATGCTCGAGGAATATGAGGATGCCATCAGCGATTGGTACTTCAAACTGCAAGCGGACAAATCTTTGCAACAACATTTGTGTGAGGATCATGTGCTGAGGCGTCCAGAGGAGCGTGAGTGTCTCAAGGAGCAGTTGCCGCCGCAAAAGCCAACCAAGAAACGCCAAAAGCAAAAAGGTGATAAGGAGGAATTGTAGATATATAAAAATAATTGCCATTAAGTGAACAAAGTGTTTGTTTTAGATTCAGTAAAAAGAGAAAGAGAAAAAACTTACTGTCTATATTCCAAATGCTTCCACAACGACTGAACCACAAAATGTTACTGCAAAGTGTTTGACCCTCTATCGATTTCAAGCCCCAATTTGGGTTGAGGCAATTTATGGAATGGGTCTTAAAAATACTTGCCCACAGTTTTGTATCATGTATTCATGTTGTTTACACGACAGCTTGATCGTGATTTCTCGAAAGACTTTAGCTTTTAAGAACTCCATAATAATAATTATATCTAAACACTTTCATTGAAATTTTCAAATTGTCTTCTATTTTATTGCGATAAATTTATAATCACGCTTTATGGGGGACTTTTTTGTATAAATGTAGATTATGTATTGTTTTCGTTCATGTATAATAAATACGTTTCGTATGTTTATAATTGTATTATTAATAAAAATATGTAGTTTGTTTTATTGTTAGCGTGGAGTTAGTACTTATTCTTGCTGCATTTGTGGAATCACTTTTCATCTTAAGTTGTTTGCAAACTGGGATTTCTCCACAGTTCAAATATCATATAAATATATGTTTATATTGTTAAGGAGTGCTTAAAGCTTCATCACATCCCATGGATCGTCCATGTAGTGGAGAATGGCCTTCTCGTGCAGCTTATCGCCAAAGACTTCGCGTAGCAATCGCAGCACCTGCTCCTCAATAAACGCCACCTGATTCTGTGGACAGTAATCGTCCTGAGCTGAATGCGCCATGGTTATGGCCACTGGAGGTATGGGCAAACGTTGCAGGAAGCGCTTAAAGTGTGCAAAGTAATCCTCTAGCTCTTTGCTGGTGCTTATGTGATGAGGCAAACCATTGTTATCCGTAGTGCTGCCCGAATCAAAGATGAGCAACCAATCGATCTCATCATCCGGATACTTGGTCTGCAGCTGTTCGGCCAGTTGAACAATTTTTGCATAGATGTCGGGTGTTATGATTGATTCATCGGGCTTTTCAAGCCCATCAAAGCTACGCTGCTCCTCCAGATGCCAAAAGATGCGCTTCAGTGCCTCCAGCTGCTTTTTTCGCGTCTCCGCCGTTCGGCAATAGTCTGCCACGGTGGCTGTGCCCGCCTGCTTGACCTTCTCCACACTCTCAAAGTGAAAGATTTCTGTTAGCTGAGCATAACAATTGGCATCCTTGTAGATCTCCAGAAACGGATTCGATGTACTAAAGAAATCTAAATCGATGTCGAGTATAAAGCCAGCTGCATCTTCCGGTGTTAGAAACTGTTTCGGATCAAGCTTATCCGTGTCTGCATCGTGCACCTGTAGCTGCACTGTTCGAGATTCTTGCAGTTCATCGCTGATGCAATAGTTGCCCTCGGCAATGAAATAATCCAGCGGACAATCGACACCGATGCGATCATCCTTGTGACCAATTTTGAACTCATGCTTGCCGGTTGGTATTTGCTGGCACCACGAGTTCTTTAACCAGACCACGCGATCAAAGTGACCTATGGGAACAGTTGGATGAGCAATGATACCTTGGTGTTACAAAGTGCTTCTTACCTGCGTAGAGTGTGGGCATAATCCAGTTCTCAATGCTCAGTTCGTTGAGCATGGTATCTTTGTCGTAACTGGCACTGGCTGGTATATCCCTGGCCACAACCAAATCCGGATGCGAATCAAAATGCACCAGCACATTGCGCTCCAGGGGCAGATGACGTGTGGCCAAACAGCGATAGATGAACTCGAGCACATCGTTGTGATAGTCCACAATGAATACCGGGATTTTGTTGAATTTACGTAGACTGCTTTGTGTGCTCTGTGCCCGCTCGACGGCAACTAGTTGTGGCGCCTCCTCCTCCTCCTCATCATTCTTGCCGCCTTCGATTCTCAGTCGTTTGGTTGGCGGCGGCGTCGCTTCGCCTTTGCTTTCACTTTGCAGCGACGGGGAGGGCGGGGATTGCAGCTCCGCTGGTGTAGACTTAATGACCGGCGCCGTACTTTCTTTTTCCGTTGTATCCGATTCCATCGTTGCAATTTGAATTGACTTTTTTATTTAGTTGCAAATATTCCTTCTTGCAATGTGCAGCAGCGGCGCGTGCAAAGTGACGCAGACTATTTCACAAAAAAAATATGTATATATATTTATCACACAAGGCAGACGACCTCGACGCTCGACGCCGTTTGTTTTAATGCAAACAATACAAATACACCAGTCGAAAACGTTTTTTTGGGGGGGTAAAAGTGGGTTTTGTGGAAGTGGGAGGCGGAGACGAGACAAGAAGCTAATGAACCCATTAGTGATGGCAGTTTATCGAAATGTGTACTTATCGATTGTTGGATTGGTGCCCGATATAAAGTCTGGCAGTTACATTTCAGACCAGGGCTACTTTAAAGTAGCAACAAGTGGGCAGCATCTCTTGCGGCTATAAAGCGGTGTGTGTATCGGCTAAGCTTTGCTATAAAAAGGGTTGGCGGGTTTTTTAAATTTAAATGAATTTATTTTGCACAGCAAATATTTATGTATGTATATTTGTTTGAAAAGGAAAAGCACACTTGCAAATAACTGGCTTGCATACCGAATTCGACACACAGACACACAAACGTGTATGTATGTGTGTGCTAAGCAACAAATAAATAAAGCAAACAATGCCCCAATAAAGCGAAAGCTTTTAGCAGCCCACGCGCACACCAGAGTGCTTTTCATTCATAAGTTTTCTGCCATTTTTACTACACACACTCAAGTGTACACACTCACACACATAAATAAATATGTACATTAGTACGTGTTTGTATGTAATAAATATGGTACCGCTTGGTTGCTGTTATAAAAGGGAAATGAAAATCGCCCACGTTGGCACTTGCTTTTTTTTTGGTTTTTTTTTGTTGGCTGATTGGAATGCGTAAAATGCCGCTGCCCAGCTGCCTTTGCAGTTACACACACACACACACTGTCTTACGGGTGGAAATGAATGGCGTGCTGGAAGACACGTTGCTGCTGGCGTTCAAGTCGGCGTTGGCGTTAGCGTCAACGTCGGCGTCGCTGCCTGCGTGCCAGGGTTGCGTGGGTGTGCAATTCCGCAGCGCGTTATCAAAAATAAAATGTATATGCTTTGTTATGTGTGTTGTGTGTTTGTTTGTTTGTATGTACATTTTGGCCAGGCCAACGAGGCGAGGCTGCTGCTGTTGCCGTTGCTGCTGCTGCGTGGGCCGTGTGGCAAATTACAATATCCAAGTGGCAGTTGTTGTTTTTCTTATTTTTGGGCACGCTGATGACGGCGCACTTTTATGCGACGACGCCCACACATCGTACGCCACGCTCCACATTTGATTTACAAATTACTTGGGTCAACATAATTAACGGCCCTGCCAACTCAATGCGAAATACACCAAACGCAATGAAGCGCACACAACGGAAGTGCCTAGAAAGCAACAACAGCAACAACAACATTCACAATTGAAAATCAACTTTGGAAAGTTCACAGCTTTTGGTTTATTGATTCAATTGGCTGCAATTGACAAAACGCCATTCCAAAACGGTTGTTGTTGTAGTTATAGGCAAAGCTTCGCAACAACTCTATGTACAGTTAATTCACAATGCGCTCTCTCTCTCTCTCTCTCTCTCTCAATTCGCGCAATTAATTTGGCTCCGGCTTGACCCGAAAGGTCAAATACAGAGTCGCATTAACCTTCGTTAGCCTCCACGCCACCACAGCCCCAATTGGGAAGCGAACATTTTCTTTGCTTGACGCTCCAGTTTAAAAATACAACATGCTCATAAAAATTGAAAAACCCAACCAAGCAAACACCCAAAAAGCATCAAGGCAATAAAGAAAATTGCAAACAAAGGAACACACAAACACGCGAGGTTTGCTTAAGGATTAAAAGCACAAAAGAGGCAAACCGACTAAAGTAACTGTTTAATAGCATTGTAGTGTACACTCGTGGTCAATTGAATAGGTACACCTACGTACTAAGCTTCTTTTGGAACTGATTCACGTGTACAAAAGTTTTTGGTTCATTTGTTTAAATTGCCAAAACGTCATAAGCTGCCCCCGGCAATGACGTCAAAAGGATTTTGGTTTTTCTGGCGTAGGTGTCTTTAAGGAACAGCACGTGGAGCAAGCAAATTGCCAGCTGCCAGCTGGATGATTGGACGTTTGTATGAATGAATGGATGCTGAGTCACCCCAAACCAAAGACAAAGATAAAAATATGCAAATCTATTTAGCATACAAGATGCCAGAGTCATTTAGTCATTTAGTCATTTGCTCACTTTTGCCACTTTTGTTTCATATCAATCGTCAATCGTTCAATCGTCTGTTCAACTGTGGCGTCATTTCGACCACAAACAACAACAACAACAACAACTTTAAACAAACGCCAACGGCAGCAGCCGGCTCTGGTCAAAAAGCGCTGATCGCCCGACTCTGTTGGCGCCCACAAACATCCGTTGCATGAATCAGTTTTTTAAGTGTAAAACAGAGTGAAAGAGACAGCGATATTATGTGGGCTGCAGAGTCTGTTGGTTGGCCTGGAATGCTGCAGATCAGACCGGAAGTATGCCAGTTTTAATGTGAGCGTATCATGATTGTTCTCCATGCGCTTCAAGTTCTCAATCCCTTTGGCGTTACTTTAGGTCAGTAACTTTCTGCGATAGTGCCACTTGCTTAACCCGCTTTCCCCTTTCCCCCTCTCGAGGCATGCTGAGATAATCTTCTTTGAATGAGTAACTTTATGAGGCAAAGCCAATGATATGAATATAAAAATTATAATGCATAGCGATAAAAAAAAAATAGTAATAGTATTATTAATGTTAATTGCTTAAGGCTTTAACCATATACAGTATACGCCCTGGATAACTAATTTTTCGCTTAACGAATAAAGTTTCGACTGCAGATATCAATATTTTTTTTTTGTAATTTGTTCAAGGAAAAATATTAAGGATTGGTAGGTAAGCCCTGAACAGTCTCATCTTCGGCATATTGACGGCGCGTGTTTTTTTAAATTTTCACCAAGAAAACTTTGTTAAATCACATTAAAGCTGATGAAATATGTATGAAACAAAACAATTTATTCGTATTTGTACTCTATTTTTAGATAAATTATGAACCTGGTTCCAGAAGAGCCGTGTAAAAAAAACCGTGTAAAAAAAGTAAAAAGACATTGTCGGCAATGTATCAAAATCGACACCTTTCATTGCTCGAGGCTTTAATGCACGATTGTTTAGGAGGGGCTTTAACATCCATTCTCGAAGCGTTACTGCACGAATAAAAATGTGAAAAATTTCTGTACATAAAATTTTAAATCGTGCCAAATGGAATAAAATCTTGTAAAAAAAAAAAATATTAAATTTTCAAACCGTTTATATCAAAACCGTGTAAAATGAAATATGTATAAAACAAAACAAGGTGTATATATATACATTTACTTATTCTTTATTGTTATATAGATTACTGTTACTTTTATTAATAACTTATACTATAGTGAAAGAGAAATCAGTGGATGACAGGTTTAAGAAATCGAACAAAAAATTTCTTTGAAGTGGTAATAATATAATATGACATTTTATTAAGAGTTAGTGTTCATTTAGAATTTTAAAATAAGTTCCGTAAAGGCTTCGCCAAAAATAACAATATAAAACTTTTGCCTATCCTGAATAAATTATTTATACCGTAAAATAAAGCCTATAAATCAAATATTATTTTTTAAATCAAACCAAAACTTACATATTTATAGATTACTTAGTAGGAATTAGAATACACAATCTTAGTAATTATAATTTAGTTTTTTAAAAAAAATTTATTCCGATATCACTTAAATTAATTTAGTTTACTTCTAAGCTTATTCCAAACATTGCTTTAATCTATTTCGACCTTACTTTGAAAAAATCATAGATTTTCCTTAATTTTGTAAACAACCTATTTCTTTTCCTTACGTATTTTAATATCGTTTTGAGACTTTGGCAATGAGACTATTTTAAAAATGCATTAATAATTATTACTTGAAATTTGTTTCTTAATTCAGTTTTACAGTCAAACTTCCATATAACGAATTTTGCTATACAACAAACTTATTTCCAGAACGCTGCGATTTGGTTCTCCAAAACTTTATATTGTGAATTTTCCTATAAGGCGAAGTTTTTGTCTCCTTAAGATTTGGTATATGGAAATTCGACTGTATTTAATTATTTGTAAACATATTTTGTCATAAATCACTTAACTGTCAGAATTTTGTTCGATAATTCCTATGAAATCGAGTAAAATTTCATCACAGAATTCGCTTGAAATTAACTAAAATTAGCTATTTACATATAAAGGCATTCAAATTGATTTCATTTTCGTTATATTACTTGAATTTTTCTGAGAAATCGTTTAAAATGTATGAAAATGCGTCTTTATTCATGGAAAAAACTTAAAAAAAGTTTAATATTTTTATAATATTTCTTTAAAAGGCTTAAACTCAAGTTTAACTTCCTTTTGAAAATGAGAACGACAAAAGCATTCCATTTCACACTTGTAGACAAAACTTGCTGTCATTGTTTGGATCATATTTGGTATTCGATTAGCTATGAAATCACTTTTTACAATCGCTCAATGCAATCATGATATGATGTGCACGAAATAAAATCACTCAAACCGTTCCATTGAAACCCCCAATTAAAGTTCAGTTGTGTTTGGCAGCAGGTGAGTCAGAGCTTTAAAGCTTATTAGTCAGCCAAGCCAAGCAAGTAGAAGCCCCATTTTTAGGCTACTTGGTAGCCATAGATAAAGCCATAAAGCCAATTGGTCTTATCTGCCACATAGTTGGGCACAGTTTTTTCTTTCGTATACTTTTTTTTTTTTTTTTTGGGGCGCGTCCCTGGCTGACCTTGTGGGCGTTGGTTGATTTTTCAAGGTTATGGATGGCATGTGGCATGTGGCATGTAGACTGCAGCACTTTGATGTTGCCAGGTTGCGCGTAATTTATGCCACAGGCGCTTACCTAATTTTCAATTTTCTTTCTCAGCTTGTTTCCAAGCGTCCCACGCGCTTTTCTTGCTTCTTGCTTCTTCTCAGTCAGCTTCTATTTCCAGGCATAAAGGTTTTTCTTTCTTGCTTTACCCCCTTCCAAGCCCATTGAACGGTAAATGCGTGGGCGCATTTTTGCGCATAGATTTTTTCTGTGTGTTGTCAGGTTGGCGGGGGGTGTGCCAAGGGACGCTCGGGTGCTAACTGTATTTGCCATTTGCGTGGGACTTTCATTCATGAAAATGTTCTCGTTTCGTTTCGTTTCGAGTCACACTTTTTGCAGCTGTCGTCGTTGTCGTTTTTGTGTACATAAAAAGCACGTTGTGCAGACACATACACACACACATAGACACAAACTCAAATGTAAGCTTGTGTTTAGTTACCGCCCTGCCTCCTTTTTATTTTCTCTTCAATTCAGCACATGCGCTTTGAAGTTATGTTGTTGTTATTGCTGTGTGCTTGGGGGCAGCTTTTTGGAGATATTTTGTGCACGCGCATAGGCACATCCTTGAAATGCGTCGTTGTTGTTGTTGCTGTTGCCGCTTTTTGCAAATATCAGGGTCACGGTTATAAATTTAAACATTCTGGTTGTCTCCAAAAAGCGACCCTGTTGGCCAACCATGTCCTTGTATACTTTGACTCTATGTGTGTGAGCTTTGGAGAGTTTGCTGAATGTGTTGACTTCATTGATGAGTTTTTGGGTGCAGTAAAAACCAAATTCGCTTCTCTCTTCACACTTGTCATATGGTTTAGTTAAGGCCCGCCTCGCTCAACATTTGACTAGTTGAGAGCTTCTACTGTATGCCCGTTACTTTCTCTACTCTCCTCAAACTACATACATATACATTTTTGCTCCAGTGGCTTTGCATTCATAAGCATTGGATGGCGTGTGGACTCAGTATGTATAGTGTATGTTAATTTTTACATACATAAATTGTCTCTACATAGCATCCAAAGCATATAAACACCCACACACACACTAACGCACACACACACACTGCATATTCAAAGCCATATATCAGGCCGCTATAGTTCGCTGCGAGCTCAATGAATCAACACACGCATTCAACGCATACCAATGCACAAAAATATCAATGAACTTTACACAAACTTATGAGCGTGTGCTATGCGCACATGCGAGGTTTCTGCTGCTATTGTGGGAGCGCGAGAGCAGGACAGTGGCGACGTTTGACAGAGCATGATAGTTAGAGAGGGAGAGAGTCTGTAAGGTGAGCGAAGAGATGAAAGCAGTACAAAAGGGCTGTTGGAAATGAATTTGTAGTAGGCAAATTAAATTAAATACCACAAAGATATGTAAAAAATTTTTCATCATATAAGGTCCCACTATTATTTTATAATATTTTAAAAAAGTACATCAAAATAATTTAATCAGCTTACACCAGTCATCTACATGCAGGTGTCATCCAATTTCCTATCGGACTCATTGTACACGCTCACCTTCTGTAAAACTCAACCTCTCTCTTTTTCTTTAGCTCATTGTATGTTTGTGTGGGTGCTGCTGTTGCAGGCGACCGCTCACTTGTCGTTGCTCCCATTGTAGGTATTTATGTTAACTCAACAGGAACTTCAGAAATGTGCTCCAAAATAAATGAGTTTTTCAATAAATTGGAGTATAAATTACTTAGTTTGAAATCTTGCTAGTATTCTTCTCTAAAGTTTGTAGATTTAATCATAGTTCCTTTGTTCATATTTACTGTTGGCTTTTTGAGCCCACAAAGTTTTTTAACAAATCCGACAAGTACGCAATTGAGCTCAACACAGAGATTACAGCACACGGTGAGCTGTATAAAACTGTGAGAGATAACACCTCACAGCAATTCTTTTTGAGAAATCATTTGCACAATTTTTGAGGTAGAATGTGCGGCAAAATGACCAACAAAACTCGATGCGAGAGCGCAATAACAGGTTGCGAGTGCATTAACATTATGTTAGCTGTCAGCTCTAACATTCTGTTAACAGTGAACTGTGGGCAACTTTTCGTTTATTTTTTCATTCCTTCAGCGTATCTGCATCGTGTCGCTTGTTGCCCGCTCGCTCGTACGGTATTCGGTGTTCGGTCAGTGCGCGTTTTTTTAGGCTCTGTTTATTTCATTTGCTTAACACTCAACTTCGACATACACATACACTTAAAGCGATACATACACGGTAGTGATTTGGCGGGCTTGTGTGCGTGTGTGTGAATGTGAGCCTACAACAAAACATAATAAAAAAAAAGAATTACAAAAACAGAAAAAAAAAGCACAGTGTGAATACAATTTTAAGCAACTAATGCCAAATAAACAATAAATGCAATTCTATTATTATTATTAACAAACGCAGTGGTAAAGAGAAACAACAAAAAAACCAGAAAAGCGCTTGGGAAAATTCTACACAAAACGTAACTGGAAAAAAAGATTTCATTGTAAAAAATTGTGTTTCGTTGCTTGCTTGCTTGCGTGAGCGAGTATGTGTGTGTGATTGTTTGTGTGTGAGAGTAGAAGCACAACACAAAAAGGAAAGCAGAAGCAGCAGAAATACAAAAAAATGTGCGCCAGGCAAATCAGGCAACAACAACAGCATCGGCAGCAGCAGCAGCAGATGATGTAAACTTTTTGGTTGTAAAGCAAAGTTGTAAAGTTTTCTGAAATAAGAAAAAACCCAGAAACATTAAAAACAAGAAAACTAGAAACACTTTACTGAGACCTGTTAAAGTCATTGAGTGAGTGAGTAAGTGAACAGTGAGTGCATTTGCCAAAAAACACAAAATAAAAAAGCTTTCAAAATGCCGGAAACCGAGAACGAGTGCTGCAGCAAAGAGTGGCTCCAATCAGAGCTGAGAGCAAGCTGCGATGCCAAAAAGCTGATCATACTCGATTGCCGCGGCTCGCAGGAGTACAGTGAGTCTCACATACGAAGCGCCGTTAACTTTAGCATACCGAGCATTATGTTGCGTCGCTTGGCCGCTGGCAAGATTGATTTGCCCTCAACAATTAAATCGCAGGAGCTTAAAGAGCGCATACAAGCGGCCTACAAGCTCAGTCTCTTCATTCTCTACAACGATGTGGGCGTGTCACAGCAACAACAACAATTACAACAACAACAACAGGATGTTGCTGGAGCTTTTGCCATGTTTGGTAATGGTAACGATGCAACGATCAATGTACTCCATCGTCGTCTCAAACAGGATGGCTGTCGTGTTCTTTCGCTACAAGGTGAGTTCATAAATCAATCTCGCACTCTCTACCTACCTCCCTCTCTTTTGCTCTGGTGAATGCCTGCGCCTAGGCAAAGGTATGTCAAAAATGTACGCATACGAATAAATAAACTTATACTTGGCTCACATTTTGCGGCATTTTTAGCACGAAAGAAACAACAAATCATAACAATGCATATAATACAATAAGCCATAAATAAACATTCACTGCTACTGCTGCTGCTAGCTATTATGTATTATTATTAAATGTTGTTATTATTAGTCGGCATACACGAAAAAATTCTAAAATAATTATTAATACACAAGGCCGAAGAACTGAAGAGAGAGAGCGGTGTATGTCTATTCTCTCTGATCAGCTGATAAGCGTAGCGCCGGTCTCTATGAATAGATTAAAATGCCACAAAAACACAGACAGACATGCAAAACTACATACATATGTACAGTGGGTCCTAGGTTAAAAAAACACAATTGGTTCCAGCATCTTGTTCGTTAAGCGAAACCAAAAGTTTTGCAGCTGAATTTCATGCAAAATTAGACCCAGAAATACTAAAACTAAATTTGGGGTTTCCCAACGTTAAGCGAAACTTTTTCTTTCCCAAAAAATGTTCAAAAAAAGTTCATAATCCGCGTTCGTTAATTAGGAGTCCACTGTATATCTACGTATATACACTACATGCTTTAAAATGATCTTTCAAAACGCTTTCTAGTATAGCAGCCAAGTGTGTTTTGTTTTTGTGGCGCCTATAAATTAATTTGATGCTTTGAACTTGTTTGGGTGCCGTTTAAGTTTTTCCAATGAAAGGTGGCACAGTCTGTCTTGATATGATAACGATAGTGTCAAGATTGACAAGTTTTTATACAAATATATAGACACTGTTCTCGTTGAACTTTTTACTAGGCTCAAATTTGTGCCCCATCACATTCAAGGTTTGAAACGTTTGACATTTTTCAGTGACTCAAAACCGCAGAAAGTCAAATAAAACCCGCATATGTATTTTAGGAAGAATTAAGCATTTTTCTTTTATAAAAGTATTTATTTCACTATATTCAGATTAAAATGCTCGAAAATAATAACTTCCAGAAATTAGACTCCATTTTCGCATGAAATGCTTTGAAATTTTGCGACTTTCAGTACTGAAATGCAATTGGAACCCGCATAAGACACCTAAATATAGATATTTCGGGATATAATGAGCATATTGGTTTTACTATATCATCCATTCACTATATCCAAGCCCAACTGTAGCATTCATGTTCATATATATTATCTCAATTCGTGCTTCTGCTTCCTTCTCATCTGTCAAACCGTCGTCTCTGGGCTTCATATTTATTTTTATCACTTCAATTTCCGTTCGCTTACAAGCTCTCAAATGTGCACATTCCATACCCCCTCCCAACCCCTTGGCTTGACGTACGTTTCCCTCCCATGTTCGGTGTGCTAATATCACAAAATTGACAATAGGGCGTCAATAAATGGACCGGCTGCTGCGGCTGTCTGGAGTCTATAGAGATATTTGCCTTCCCCCGAAAATAGAACTTGAAATTAGCATAACATAAGGTCACTAATACAATACGTATGTATGTGTGTGTGTGTGTGTGTGTGTGTGTGTGTGTACAGTGTATATGGCGTCAAGTTCCTACCTGAACGGCTCGGTTCGGTCAGGTAATTAGACAGCGGGTGGAAGAAGAAGATGAAGGTTTAACGATTGGAAATTCCCTGGGATTAAACGGGAATTTCTAACACCTTTCCAAAGAGATCATAAAAGTGTCGCCCATTGTTGCAATTTCTATTTTCCGATTTCTCATTGCACATCATTCTTATGAATTGGCCATACTTGATAATTTTAGGTTTTGTTCGCCGATAAGCACAGAAATTTCGCTATTTCTATAGTAAGGCATGCCCCTTTCACCGCCGCACCCTTCACTTCATTCACTTTAAAACGTGTTGAGGGGCGGTCTTATCTTATCATTCGAGGTATAACCCATTGAATTCCCCTTCTCTGTTGTTGTGAATGCAAATGGTTCATAAAAGGTATAAAGAAGTTGATAAAGATACATATGTATATAAATATATATTACTTGGATATGTATATATTGAAATGTGATAATAATAAAAATACAAAACTCATTCAGCAAAGGGGCTCGCTGGACTTTGTATTGTTACGAGTTTGTTTAAAGATTAAAGTTTGATAAAGTTTAAGTTTTCTCATATATAACTCATTTTCCAGCAATTAGATATATGTACATAGGTATGTAGTTGCATTCCGCTTAAGCTTTATCCGCTTAATTATAATCCCTTTACCCAAGCGAAATGCCTTTTGTATTGGCCTAAGCTAAGCTTATGAAGGGGTGAGCGATGGTTGGGAGAGGGGTTGATAGGATGGGGGATTAAGTGATTAACGTTCGTAACCCAGGCAACAACAAGTATTCGATACATTTTCTGTTTCGCTAATTAACCTTGAAATTCAATCAAGTAGGGCAATTATGCGGCTCTATCTCCTTCACTCCGCCTACATAAACAGGACTCAACGTCATGACTTTGAAAGGACATAAAGACAGAATGGTGGGGAGTGAGGAGAGTGTGCAGATGGGGATCAACCCCAGCCGGATGCATTATGCATTGATGCTGTTGCCATTGCTGTTGCTGATGCGAAATTCATTTTAATTAAATGCCACTTTGTATGCATTTCTCAGAATTAAGACAATTAATATAGGGGCCAAGTGTCACAGAGACACTAACGATTGTATATATATGTATGTGTTTGTGTGGGAGAGATCGCACATACATACAAACGTACGTACATATATAACAGTTGTCAAGTTTCGTAAACTAAGCGCTTCCGTTGCACACAAAAAATTTAATTCAATTATGTGTTGAGCTTAGCAAAGTTTCAAACCCATCGCATGATCACGCTCCTTTTGACGAAGCGCTCTCTCTTGCGCTCGCACTCACACTCACACTCTCTCTCATGCTCGTGCTCTTGGTGTGTGCTGTTGGCCCTAGCAAATGTAAAGTCAACGAACGATGCGTTGCGGTCGTCTCTGCAGCCGCCGACGCCGCCGCCACTTTTATTGGGGAGTTGGAAGTTGAGTTAAAATTATAGACAGAGGCGACGCGTCGCGGCAGAACTTGTCTCTGACTCTGTTCTGTGCATTTGCTGTTGTTGTTGTTGTTGTTGTTTTTTTTTTTATAGCCAAGCGGATACAAAGCTGCTCCACTGTGTTCAGAAGAAGTCTCTCGACTAGTCTTGTCTTTCTCTCTCTTTCTTGCTGCATCGTCTCGACCCTTTTATAGAAATTGAACTCGGCTGCTGCGCATGCGCGCATGGCAGCGACGCCGCGTCGTCGCCATAAAAACAACTCTGTGGTATGCATTTCCACGCATTCGCATTTTCCCAACTATAGCTCTCTATGTATTTGTATGTATGTATGTATGCTCGTTGGAGAGTTGTTTGCCTCATTTTGTGGACAACTTGCTTTAATTTTGTTTTTGGGCCTAAACAATTTTCACAAAAGTTTTCTACAACAAGGCAAGGCGATGCGAGGCGAGTCGAGTCGTGCGTTTTCTTTATTTTCACACAAATACACACACAGAACACGTGGCATATCAACACAAGCACAAAGCTGAACACACACACACACTCTTGCATATCGTATCTGTTTCCAAGGCCGAAGCTTGCCTTATTATATTTTGACGATAGTGTTCATCAGAAGATGTTGTTGTTGCCTGCCTCCCTTTTGACTGTGGCTTCTGCTCCCTTGCTCTCCCTTCAACTTGTGTCTGTCTGCTGCCTTTACCGAAAAACTCAAAAGTTGCCACCGAAGCAAAAGCTTTTCTGTTTAAACATTGCTGCTGCTGATGCTGGGGCTCAACTTGCATCTACACACACACCACACAAATGTATCGAAAATTAGCTGGTAAAAACAGTTTCGTTTTCTGAGTACATAACAACCAATAATTGAATTCTAAAATCCTTGCATTCTGGGTAATTGTAAGTTAGAAAACATTCCAGGAACTAAAACTGTTTGAACTGATCAAAAAATGATTGCTAAATATTGATATATTGATATTGACTGCAACTGTGGTGACACTGTTATTCCATAAGCTTATAAAATCCCCCAACACTTGAATTTTTGGACTAAATCATCATCATCTCGCTATGCACCGGTCGGTTGTTTTTTTTTGTCGTTGACACCCAAACAACAACAAAAAAAGCTGCCCACATGCAAAATGAACGTGTCCAGACACGAACACAGACAGACAGACAGCATCTCTACGTTGGCGTCTTATTAAGCAATCTAACACACATACACACACACACACACACGATGGTGGACAGTTGGAATGGAACAGTTGGTTTTGGTTACTCGGTTTGTTGGTCGAACTGTGTATTTTTTTCGACTCTTTTAGCCTACGATTAGTTTGATAGAGAGAGACGCACGATTTTTTGTCGACTGGATTTGGGTCAAAGTATGTGTGGGCTTTAATTAAGCGGCGAGAGACCCACATTAAGCCACCTGCAATAGCAGAGGTTGAGATCAACACTCACGCACTCTTTAAATGCAAATACAATATGCTTTGCAAAACTATGAATGTGTGCGACACAGAGACAACAATATTAACAGAAACGACAATCGACTTCCGGTCAAAAGCAATGCGGGGGCGTTTTTACAAATGTATGATTGTATGTATGTACAAGTGCTGCATACCTCAGCGTTCCTCGGCATGACTTCAGCGGAAGTGTGTGTGTTGTGTTGCACATAAACATAAACAGCAAAGCAGCACAAAAGCGCAGAGCGCATTGAAAAAAAGAGTCAAAGAGTTGGAGAATCAGTGGCGCATTGCGAAATACAAACGATGACGACGACTACTGCCTACACCCTTCGACTTTCCCTTCTCCCTCCTCCAACTCCGCCCCAGCCGCTTTGAGTAAGCTGCCTGCCTTGGCGGGGGAGCTGGACGCGTAAATTGTTGTATTCTTGGAATTAGCAAGCAACTGAAATAACAAACAACAACAACAGTAAGCAGCGGCAAAGCGCAAAAAAAAAAAAAAAAGAAAAAGACGAGAGCAGACAGAACTGCGATTGAATTTTTTTTTTGCGTTGGTTATGCGGCGCGCTAAAGGGAATAAGCGATATACACACACAGCAGCAACAACAAAAAGAATTGCCATCGAAATGAAATGGAGCTAAAAGCGTTGTTGTTGTTGTTGTTCGACGTTCACGTTGCGCTCTTGCATGCATAAATCTACAGTAATAGCACCAACAACAACAACAACATGAACGCATTTCATCAAAGTGCAAATTAGCAGCGTATTCCAAACGAGACAGCGAACAGCAGCAGCAGCAGCAACGGCAACGGCAGCAACAACAACAACAAAAACTACCAGAAGAACGACAGCAAGCGAGAAGAACAAACGAAGAGCGACAAATATGTACAAGTGTTGGTTGCTCAAACGAAGACGGGGGAGAAACTGAAGTCAAAGGGAGCACAACAACAAGAGAGGCCATCGATTCTGTTGGGCTTTTTTTTTTCTATGCAAGCTGTGCATGTGCATGAGAGTGTGTATGTTTGAGACGTGTGAGGTTCGTGTCTCTACTTAAGGCGAATTGTGAATGCAATCTTGAGCTAAGTATTGTTGTTGTACAAAGTTCTATGTTGAGAATATGTAACGGAAAGTGGCGTTAAATGTGGTTTTGCTACTTAAATAAAGACAGAGCATAACATAAGTACATATGTACATATGTATGTATCGATTCCCTTTATGCAATTCTTAGGTTATCCAAAGAGTGGATGCGATTTTTTTTGTTGTTGGTTGTTGTATATCGGCACATTCCATTTCTGCTGATAATACACCCCGCTGATGTTTACGCTTCTGTTCCCCCTGTTGTCGCATCCGTTGACTTTTTCTGCTTTAGCCTCCTTTTGCCATATGCATTTATGTATGTATACAGTGCGTGCCAAAACACAGATATTCCCCTTTCCCTGAATCCCTTGCATTCGAAAACAACAATTTTACTGTTGCTGCCCCCTTGACACTTGCCATTCTTGATATTGACTGCTGCTGCTGTTTCTGCTGGTTCTGTTGAATGCCTGCTGTGTTTCCTATAGCTTTAGTTTGTTAAATATTAAACGCCGTTGAGATTAACACCCCAAAAGGATGCCGAAAAACTTTCACTACAACTTTTTGCTACTGATATTAAGTTGAGAATATTTTGTAGTTTCTTGAGCTTAGGAATTAATTTAAAATGTTGTAACTGAAATTTAAGCGAATGGATATAGAAAACGGGGAAGCCCTAAATAAGTTTCATGTATTTATGTTTCCAAAGCTTTAAAAACTTACGAAATATTTATTGAAGCTCATTAAAATCCTAATTATTCATAAACAAACTTGTTTTAAATGCTAAAAACTTCATAGATAACACAATAATAAGATTCAATAAAATTGATTTTTTCGATTACCTTTTGTCTTCTTTTTCTTACCTTTCTCTTTACGGACTTTGTTACGTTATGTTAAGTTTTGCAGGACTTTAGTTTCCCACACACTTTGTTTATCACAATTTATGGTTTATCATCTCTTTTTTCCATATGCAATATTTATAAATGCCTCAGTCCCTGTCTTGCCATCACCCCCCCCTCCTCCGCCACTCCACTTCAATACAATTTTCGCCCCTCTTCTCTTGGTTTTTGTTATTATACGCTTCTTTTTTGCCATTTCATTTCGAAATGAAATTCTGAGCACGCGTTGCTCAATGGCGGCGCATTCTGAGTAAAACCCCCTGATAATAGCAGGGAACTGCCAATGTTTGATAAGTTGTTGTTGTTGGCCCTTTTGTTATTGGTGTTGGCCAGTGTTGAAGCTGTTAACAATATAACTTTTTTGTATACAGCACTTGGGCCAATATGCAGACAAGCTGTAATAATTTTGTCCCTTAAACAATTTGCATTCGTTTCAAACATTATTGCATTATAGTTTTATCTTAAAGTCCTTTCGTATAGGATATCTTAAAGTCGTCTTACCTTTACACTCGTTACATCATCGGCGCGTGGCGCTCTCTTTCTCTCTCTCTCTCTGCGTGTGTGTGTGTGTGTAACGGAATGTAACGTAACGGAAGTGTGTTTCCAATTGCAGAATACAGTAAAATCAATAAAATTTGATACGAAAAATGCTGCGACTCCAACTCGGATTATATGTAACTCTCTCTCTCTCTCTCTCTCTCTCTCTCTCTCTACCTCTTTGTGTTGCACTTGTTGCGTGCCCCAACGGAGAGGCAGCAATTTCATTTGCAATTACGGCAACGGCAACAGGAAGCTGCAAATTAAACTTGACCCCATTTTTGTTTATTTTTTTTTCTGCACAAAAATCCATCCACGCGCCTTGGTTTCCTCCCGCTCCGCGCCCTCTCTTTCTCTCTTGCTCCTTTGGTTTGCTGCTGCTGCCAAAAACATGCTCTCGAAGCTTGCAGCATATACAAATACACACACACACACCAATACACATGGATTTACTGCCATAGATACGAATTCAACAGTTACACAGATATGGATAGAAAGATACAGTAATAATAATAATACGTACTGCTCTCTCTCTCTCTCTCTCAGAGCTACAACAGCAACGAAACGAGCGCAGTTTCAATTATCCAGGATTTCTTCGCCCCCCTCTCTCACTCTCTATCTATCTCTATTTCTATTCAGCTGTAATTTTAGCAACATATTCATTCTCTGTAAAATCGTTGTTGTTGTGGTTGTTGTTGGCGTTTTCAGGGGCATAAACAACGTTGCCAAATTTCATGCAATTGCGTATCCTGGGCAAAATTCTACATAATTAATTAATAATGTGCGGCTGCTCCTTAGAG
Organism: Scaptomyza pallida; assembly: GCA_018152965.1. NCBI lineage: Eukaryota > Metazoa > Arthropoda > Insecta > Diptera > Drosophilidae > Scaptomyza > Scaptomyza pallida. The sequence goes on from JAECXP010000107.1 coordinate 1,587,387, forward strand.
CACATGGGGCAGGGGCAGAACCTACGAAAACAAGTAGAGAAATGTTTTGATTAAGAGAATTTCGATTCGGAAATAACCTTAAGTCTAAGACTTTTACCTTTTAAACCCAAAACAGTTTGAAGCTTTGTTTTTAATGTCCCTTTATCGATTATCGATTGTTATCGAATTTCGATAACTAACAAGGCAACGATGATGCTGCCTTTAATGTTTGTTACACACCTTTTACCTTTCTTTAACCTTTTTTTTTTACCTTTTATTAATGGGAAAAATAGGATATCCCTTTGGATATTTGTTCTAATGCATGGAAGGCTCAACCGTAAGGCTTCCTTGTTATTTATAGCTTGTAAAGAGTATAAAAGGGACACACGAAGGAGCAGAAGCTGCAAAATGGTCGCCGCATAGCATTTGCCTATTTACATTTTGATTGATTGGCTTACGCAATTTGACATTTTGGCCGGAACAGAAGCGGCAACAACAGCCCGAAATTCCCAGTAACCAAATCTCTCTAACCATAAACGTTTTGTGTCGCCAACTCATGCCACAAACTCACACAACAACAACAAGAATAACATATAAATTTAGTCATTAGTCACTGAATGTCTTTTGGCCCTTTGGCTTATGTTGGCTTTAACTGTTGGCCAACTTCTGCCGCCGTGTTTTAATTGTTATTGAAATACAGTCCAACTTTCATATAAAAAATCTCAAATAGACGAAAACAAACATTGCGAATATTTGTAATATAGAATAGTTTTAAATGGAACCAATACGCAGCGTTCTGGAAATTCGTTTTATAGAGAACTTCTTTGCATGCAAGTATGTTATATGGAGGTTCGACTGTAGTAAAGTGCACTTTAAATGCTACTTTACATTAAACTGCAAGGTTTTCTTTTAGGTTTAAACTTTTCGAATGTTTTTTTCTATAGAAGCTTTTGTTAGCATGGTATTACATTCATTACTTGCTGTTTGTGGCAGCCACTTCAAAATGATGTGCCGTGCACTAACTAACCTTCCCCCTCCCCTCCCAAAACCAAGCACTGAAAACAATCTTGCTGTGCAAATGGCAACAAATTGACTTAAAATGTGACAACAAAAATACAATGCGAGTTGCATGAATGGAATGCAAATGAAATAAGACACAGAGATATCCAAGAGAGTCATGTCTTTTAATACCCTAACTTGCGTTAAGTAAAGCAGAGTATATGCGGTTTACTTCAAATTAAAAATTCAAACAAAAAAAAAAAGCAAACCTTTTCAAATTTAAACATCGATATTCTTTTCGCCATAGGGTATCCAACAATCCGAGCTTGACAGCCAAAAAAATCTTACTCAATTTTATTGATGTTATGTATTTGTTTTGTAACTGTATGTGAATGCGAAATTGCTGTTTAGCAAATAGTTGCGTGCTAAAAAGCTGACTCTATGCACGCATACATGCATACACATACCTACAAAATACATATTTACATCTCTCTATTGCTTTCTCGTTCTCTTTCTTTCGTACAGCAAATGTGTGTGTGTGTGTGTGCGCATACATAGTTTTGCTTACTTTCGTGGCGCATTCATTCATAAAAGCATTTGTTGTTTTTGAGCGCCCACTTTTTGTTTTTGCTTTGCTTGAAGCGGCAGCGGCTTATATAAAAGCAAAACTCTTTCTTTCATTTTTGCAATTATGTACGTGTGTGTGTGTGTGCCGTAAACAGGTATACAACAACGCCCCAAACAACAGTCCAAAGAAAATAACTGCAATATTGAAAGCTGTGCGCCGGTTCTTGTCTATGCTAAATTTTTTGTGCTCAACACTGAGCTCAAAACTCTGAGCTCAGCTCTTGTTACGTCTCTCTCGCTCGCTCTCTCTTCGAATTTATTTTTTTTTCATCTTTAACATCCAATAAGTGTTTGTATGTATATTATGCGCGCGGGCGTTGGTTTCATTTAGAATATTTCGGGTTGTTGTTGTTGCTGCTGCTGCTGTTATTGCAGCATATACATTTTAAGCTACGTTCATTTTTGGTATTATGGCCGTAGGTGTTTTTTCTTTTTTCAGTGGCTGTGCGCTTACTCTCTTTGTTGTTGTTTTTATTGCTGTTGCTGTTAGTCGCGTGGGCGACGCTGTTGTCGGCAGCTGCTTCTGTTGCTGTTGTTGTTGGTTGTTGTTCTTGTAACTGTGTTGTCGACGTCAAGTGCGCCCAACGAGAATGTACAGTGGGTCAAAATACTTAAATTGTGATATGATTCATGCGAATATTAATGTTTATCAAAATATAATTCTTTCATTTTTGTGATTTAGTAGATAAATTCCCTAAATTCCTATATCGAAAATGTTACACAAAAACTTTAAACATTTCGCTTGGTCTTTGGTATTTCCATGGTGAGCTTTCTGTTTTTTGTTTAGCTTTGGATTTTGGTGTGTTTGTCATAAGGATTCTTTGGTATCCAAATAAAACAAGAATGGGAAATCAATATATAACGCATACGCCATGTGTGTGGCCCTGGCTATGCATGTTATGCATATGATTTCGTCTATGCGGGTCGCAAACACCCACACCCCCCTCTCCCACTGCAAATGCAGTCAGCCATGTGTTGCACAATGTGGCAACGGGGCGTACTATAAATACATGTGAGTTTGTATACATAGAAGTATATATGTACCCATATATAAGCGAGTATATGGCACGTCTGGCTTCTCCATGCTCCATGAATGAAAAGACAGACAAGCGATGACGAGTATATTGCCTGCAGTTCAATGCTATTTGTCAATGAGTCACAAGAATCTGACAGAATGGAAGCAACAAATACATACACATGTATGTACATATATAAAACAAAACCCCATAGAGATAATCGGAGTAGTATCTCTCTCTGTCTCTGTCTCTCTTTCCGCACGCATATTACAAAACAACAGAAACCCATCCGCACCCGACATGGCCCCAATTTTGTTTACATATCCACAGACGCCCCAAATTTTCCAGTGCTGCTTTTTTACGTATATTTTTGGAGCAGCGCGTAAACAAAGTGCAAGCGGGGAAAATGTGTGGGGCTAGTGAGTGGAAAGAAATATTAATGACTGCCACTTCCGCCTTTTTGAGAACGAGAATAAATTTTAATGCATTGCACAACACTCTGAACACAAATTATTTGGACTGAGTTTGCCTTTTGTTTCATTTTCTTAGTTTTTTAAGAGCTTTTAAAAGTGTTTTTCGTTTTTTTTTTTACTTGCCATCATGCAAAATAGATGTCATTAAGCAAGTGTTGCTCGCCCACAGCTGACATTTTAAATACTTAAGGCTTGATTGATTACAACAACATGATTAATTGGACCCGCGAACACCATAAGCCATAAGCCCTTAAGTTTCTTTTCTCCATTCTCACATAATGCAAAATGTCAGCCATGTTTGGGTGAAAAAAGAAAAGTTTGTTAGTTTCTGTAAGACTTTTCCGTTCTATCAATTGCTTACTGTTCCCATTGAAAAGCAAATAACTAAAATATTGCTCAAAAACTCAAAGTTCGCAATCTCTCCTATCGCTCTTTCACGAAACCATTCATACATTTTTATTTGTTTTTGTCTCAACTTCACATATGTACGTGCATTTGTGTATTTCTATCTCTGGTTATCACATCTAGTACACCACACCACACCTGTTCATATGTATGTACGGTTTAAAAACTCACCACACTCAGACACAACTCGATTGTTTGCTTGTATTGCTTGCTTGCATGCATGCTTCTATAGTATTTGTTGCTGTGGTGTGTATTCTCTGTATTGTTTCATTGATGAGTTCACACAACAACAGCAGCAACAACAACAATAACCGTAATAGTCGCGCACAGTGGAGAACGACCTTCAAAACGTGAAAAATGTAAACTTAACAAAAACAGCGACAAAATAACGAAACAAATAAATAACACTAACAACAATTTGTTGTTGTTGTGCGTTTTTAAAGCAGAGAGAAGCGCAAAACTACTTAAAACACATACATATTGCCCGATTATTGTAATTTTTCTATTTCTTTTTTGTTAAAAACCTGATTTGTTCCAATGCGACCTCCGCACCTTGGCTTCCCCCCTTGTCCTCCTGCTGCTTGCTATGCTTACAACTCCCTCAATACAAAATACACCTGGTGCCCCAAACATACCATACACACATACATACATACAAACACCCACCCATGGCGTTTTCACAGCCACCGCCCACGGGATGTGCTTGTCATGCTAAGCGCACAATATTTGGATTATTTATTTATTAAGGCAATAACAACAACAGAAAGGCATACAACGAAATAACATTATAAATAATACATGCAAGTTTTTACAACTGGCAAAAATAACAACAACGACGAAAAAACGACAACGCACTTTGTTCATTCGTTTGGTTTGTTCGTATACCCTGTAAAAAGCAAAGAGAAAGGGTATGCCAAAGTATTCTACAGCATAGGAGTTAATAGGGAAACGCTATATATTAGCAAAAACGTCAACTTAATGCAATTCTAATGGATGCTGTATTGTTGTTATTAAATAGTAAATAGTATCTTTAGGCCATATACTTTTAAAAATCTATTTTAATTATCTTTGCTGCCTTTGTTGAGGCATTTTCCATTCATCATTGTATTCGCCACGATTGCTTTTATTTTTTTTTTTTTTTTTATTATTATTTTATTGTCTTTGCTGTTGTTTATCTACAGCGTCTGTTTGTTTTTTGCTGTAATTGTGAATAAAATAAAATGATTAATATGAATTATATAGACTTTGTGATGCCCTGCAATATAGTTGCTTAGATTTATGTTTGAAAAGTACAGTGAAACCTCGGTTAACAAACACAATTGGCTTCAGCATCATGTTCGTTGTGCGAAAGAGTATCTTAAATTGGGTTTTTTTTTGGGTTAAAAAAAAAAAAACATTTTTCGTTGTTTTTGTAGAAATTTTATTGGAATAATTTTGTGCATTGAAACTGTATATCTAAAATACATTTTTCCTTTTTTATGCTCAAGTCTTATACAACTTTGTACAAACAATAGGGTATAAGAACGTGAGTTAACGTAACGTTTTAGCTCACTTTGTGCTTAAGCTTTTAACACAAACACACATACCCTCTCTTCCTCTCTCTCTCTCTATATATATATATATATTCATTTCATTCACATTTACCTTGCCATATTACTCCCCAAAGTCCAACATCAACAGCCATGTTTGTATACATGTTTATGTATCTAACAAGCGTCCCAAAACGTAGGAAATGACGTAGTCAAACTTTTTTATATGTTGTCGCTAAATACAGTTAGACAAACGGTCGACATGGTTTCCATCTTCCACCTTCCATTGTGGACACAACCCTTATTGGAGAAATACGCACACATACATATATGCATATATATATATATTTGTGTGTACGCTTGGGTAATTAATTTGATTCGCAATTGTTTGGCCTGCGGTTAGATTTCGCTTTTATCCCATAATGGCGGACGATGACGCACACTGCTGCACTTAAAGTTGTGACCTTTTGTGGAACGCCAATCCGTTGAACCATGCCACCGGACACGTACATATATTCGTGCGTCCGCTTTTCGACTCTCATTTGTGCGAGAAAACAGGAAGCAAATTATGCCAAAACATCACACATTGTTGAGTTCCCAAACTCTTCATAATTTATAGCTGTTTGCGAATAGAAAGAACGAAAAACTATTACTTTTTTTTTGTGCTTTAAAGAACATTTCCCAATAGCCCAAATTCGAAAACATTTCGATTGCTTTTCAATCAGTTTACCTTGCAGCTGCAAAATGTCATAAAACTCTTTTCCCCCTTTTCTGTGCAACGGAAATTGCCATCAAATGCAGTTTTCAGTATCGAATCATTTCGGTTTCTAAACGATTTTACACACACACACACCCTAAATAGCTTCTCTTCCGTTTTGTCAAGTCTGGCTTCGTTCTTCGTGCTTGTGAATGTATTAATGCTGAAATGCGTATACGACTCGTTGGCCCATTATTGCTGCACAGCCATGGCACTCAATTTCAAATGCGGAATCGCATTTATTATGGTGCGCCAAGTAGGAAATTGTACGCTTCCGTTTTGTGTTATGACAATTTTTGCAAGTTGTCATCATTCAGCTCAGATCGTTTCGTTTGCCGGCTTATAAAATATTAGAAAGAGCATTTCCGTTGAGCCACGATTTTCCTTATTGCTACTCGCGCATTCGTTTCGTCTCGTATGGCAGCCACTTCCGTTTCTAATTGAAGAAAACAAAAAAAAAAAAAGGAAACGAGAAGCTCAAATGTCGCGTATTTTTATGAATGAGAGCCAAAGCCCCACGCAAAAGCAAACTGCACAAAGAATTTCACGCACGCTTCACCGCCTCACTCGAGGTGGGGCGATGTTTGGGGTGGGGCCGCACGTATATAAAGGTGTTGTCTTACCCATAGACAGAGAGAAAGAGAGAAGGCTACACTTGGCTAAGCATAACGAAATATTTTTCAAGCGTATACTAACAATAAAACAAAAGCTAAACTTAAAAAAAAAATTAAAAGAAAGAAAGAATGAATAACATATTGCGCTTACTTCAAAAGCATTCTTGTGTTTCGGTATCTCTCGTATCTAATGTTTCTGTAGTTTTGCATATTAAATAGTTGTATATTCATTTCTTATCTTGTTTCTTTTGCTATTTGCAGATGGTTTCTCCAGTTTTCGTCATGCATTTCCGGAATGGTGTGAGGATGATAGCCAAGCGCACAACAAAGAAATGGAATCTAGTCGCAATGCACAAGCCGATCAACTGATGGGTCTTAGGTGAGATTGAGGAGTTGATGTTAAATAAGTATAAATATAAGAATACCCAGTTTTGATTTAAAAAATCTAATGATAATCAACAAACAAGATCATTAAAATCATACATCAAAAGATCTAAATTTAATAAACTAAAATTGAAAAATAAAGGTTATTTATTACCCCTTAATTCAATTAATGTAAATTACATTAACGGAAATAGTTTACTATCAAAGAAAGAAACAAAGCCATAAACCAAAAATAATTTTTTTTTATCAATAATTCTTACCATTGATGGTGTTCAGGAAGTGTTGTATTGTTGCAAAAGTGTAAATGTTCAAACCTCTCCAATGCATTTTCAAGTTTTGCAAGTAGTGAAGAGATGCTTAGAAAAGATTTATAAAAATATCTTTTAACAATTTTTTTAAAATAATATTTAAGTGTTGAGTAAAATTCAAATACATATATTATTTTTACATAGAGATTTTTTTTGAGCATAGATAGTTCTTAAAAAGAATTTTGAAGAAGAAGAGTTAACTCAAAAATACAGTCAAACTTTCAACGTAACGAACTTTTATTTAAAAAAGTTTTTTTTTATAACGAACTTATTTCAAAGACAACCACTATTCTGTATAACCAACCTTCCCTATAACCAAGCATTTTTGAGGTTTGTTATATGGAAGTTCAACTATTGTATCATCATTTCAATTGGATTCTCTGCTTACGTTTCTTGTGTATTAGCTCTATAATAAAATGAAATTTTGTTATTTTAACACAATTTTCCAAAAATTCCTTAATTTTACAGATCACTACGCATTTCCACGCCACATTCCGATTCGGCGTGCAGCAGTTCGGCTGAATCATCGGACTGTGAGAGCACAACACATCATCATCATCATCATCATCACCATCATCATCATCATCATAATTTTAATGAGGCACCTGTTGAGATCATACCTGGACTATTTCTAGGCAATGCATCGCACAGTTGCGATTCGAATGCATTGCAAAAGTACAACATTAAAGTAAGTTTCCAAAGCATATAATACCCTATGGACATTAAAAACTAATAAGTTTCTATCCTCGCTTGCCTTTAGTACGTGTTGAATGTGACACCCGATTTGCCAAATGAATTTGAGAAATCGGGCATTATAAAGTATCTGCAAATACCCATTACTGATCACTATTCCCAGGATCTGGCCATGCATTTTCCAGCTGCCATACATTTTATAGGTGCGTACCAAAGAATCCTTTATCTTTATACTATATACTTAACCGATATCCTTTTTCCCTCGTTTGCAGAAGAAGCGCGTTCGGCCAATTCGGCGGTGCTGGTTCACTGCCTGGCGGGCGTCTCACGCTCCGTAACGGTGACGCTTGCCTATTTGATGCACACACGAGCGCTCAGCTTGAATGATGCATTCATGCTGGTGCGCGATCGCAAACCGGATGTCTCGCCAAATTTCCACTTCATGCGTCAGCTGCAATCCTTCGAGAGCCAGCTGCGTCTTAGTCCCTGCGAAGCCGGCCAGGCCATGGATGAGGGTGGTGGCGGTGGCGTTGGACAAACAGCCAGTGCTGGCTGCTCTCCATCCACAACGCTCATTGCAAATCCCAATCTGGTGGCACGTTGTGGTGGTCGCGGCTCCAAGTTCTCATGCAATTGCATTGCAGCCGATTGCAAGTGCATGCAAACCGGCGGCTATATGGCCGCCCATTTGGCCAAGGCAACTGGTGTCTCACCCGATTCGGGCATCGAGTTCGATCGCTGGACACCAACATCGGATACGGGTCTCAAATGAGATCAGTGTGTGGGAAAGAGTTTTGTGCTGCCGCCCAATCAAATCAGTGCCGAGGCAATGGCAACGGCAACGACCAGTTCGCCGCCGCCTGCCATTGGCATGGGATTGGGTCTTGGATCCAACTGCTGCAATGCGGATAACATGTCGCCGGCCAGCACCACCAGTTCGTCCACATCGACAACAACTACAGCCGAGGCTGTGTCCGTCGTGGAACTGGTGCCAGCTGCTGCCAGTGCTATGGATTCTACCAACAACAGCGAGGATTAGACGCAAAAAACTCATTTTCCTACTTTCGGTTGTCGAATACACACACACATACACATATAAAGAATATAGTTATAACTATATATATATAATATAAAAATAATACTATATAATTTCTAGTAAATTTTGTAAGTCGAGATGAAAAAAACATGTGAAAAAAATGTTTTTAAAAAAAGTATATGAAGTTAAAAACAGTTGAAAATTATTCACACTAAACAAACAACTAAAAGAATATATAAAATATGAACATGAAAAATATTAATGTATTTAACTATTAAGCCAAGTCAAAACAAGGTAAAACTAAAAAATTGTTTTAATGCGCATGGTTTTTTTTTTCATCTTATTTTAAATATTACTAAAAAAACAACGTTTATAAACATATAAATGTATAATTGTTAAAACAAACTAAGAATACAATTTATAAAATATATATTCTATGATACAAATATGAAAAGCCCAAGTCATATAAATGTAATTTTAAAATGTTTGGTAATGAAAACGAAAACAAATGCAAAACAGAAAAATATTAAATAACAAAAAAATAAGAAAATAAACTAAAACAAATTGTTTTTTGCTGAAAACAAAACACAACAAACAACAGCAACCACAACAACAAGAGTTGAAAACGTTACCTGTTGTTTAGTTTGTTGTTATTTTTCTAAGGTTTTAAGTCGCCCCAAGGGAATGTGGCACAAAAGAGCATAGTTATGGAAGAAGAAGAAAAAGCCGTCAGGCAATTGCCTAATTAACGGTTTGTGTTTTGGTCTAGCTTATAAGAGTTTTTAATGAGATTGAGACAATGATGATGATGAAGACAAGAAGTTTGAAGCAAATGATATTCTAAAATGATGAAAAAGTGCAAAAGTCGTTAAAAATAAAAAATACCAATGGCAACATACACATATGTGTGTATACCTAGCTTATATGGATGTGCGGGCAGACAAAGTTGGTACAAAATAATGATTCAGGTGTCGTTCATCACGAAAAAAATACGGTTTACAAATATTACCAATAACAAATACATACTATTAATACATACATTAATGTATAAATTACTCACAATGAAAGAAAGTAAATATTTTTAAAAAGGCTGTGCGCAAATAAGAAAAAACTGAAGTTGGGTTTTGTAACGGATACAGTGAAACATACATAAAACGAAAAACTGCATAGAAAAATGTATCATTTTTGGTACCAAATTGCATGAACGAAAGGGGAAAAGTGTTTTTTATAGGCATAGAAAATGTGTTTTGCAAAATATGGTAAGTTAAGAAAGGTCTCCCAAAACTATATACATACTATATACACAGACAAAACGACATAATAATATTGTCAACATTTCCAATGCACAGGACAAGTTTTAATTATGTTTAAAACATTTTAATATTATAAAGAAAAACCATCTTATGCATTTAAATAATAGTTTTCCCCAAGATAAACCCAATACCTAAATAGATGTTTAAAAAAAAACAAGTTATTTGAATTAAGAAATGTAAGTTATTAAAATCGTTAATCCATATGAACAAAAGCAGCCCATAACACTTAAAGGACAAAAAAATTTTATAGATGTATATATATATATATATATTTGAATGACTTTAATTGAGCAAAAAAAAAAAAAAAATGGTACAAGAATGGTTTAAAATCAAGCAAAACTGATTTAAAGTAAGACAATTTTAAAGGCAGCTTAAGACGGAACGAGTTCCTTCATTGTAAATTGGAAAAAGTGCAGAAATATTTTGTCGCTTTTTTCCACAGCTTGAACGACAAAAAATATAATAATATTATATACCAATATATATTTATTATAAAATAATAATAAACGCAAAAAATCATCTAATTGTTGAATGCCTCAGTCAGTAAAAATAAATATAAAATTGGCTAACAAATTGCAAACAATTTGGGATTTAATTTAAAACACAAAATATAATAATGAATGATTATTATACGATTATGAAATAAAAATATATGTTTTGCTGATTAATGTGGGAAACTCGATTTTTTTTAACCCAAAACGAACATAAATAGACGAAAAAACAAAAAAAAAAAAATATATACAAGCCAAAAAATAAATAATATTATGGAAACGAAATTGTCTGCCAGGCAGCACATTTTTATTGAGATTTAAGGGCTTTTTGAAAACTTAAAATTAACTCCATACAATTTTACATATTGTACATCTGAGTGTTGAATTTTTCACGAGTCTTAAGTATTTTGCGACAGTGCCAACAATTTTTAACAACTTACTAAAAAAAGTACCTTAAAAATGTCCACAAAAACCAAACAAAAAATAAAAAAAAAAACTTCAAACGGAACATAAACATACATTTTTTGCTGTAGTACAAGAGCACAAGCTATAAGTAAAATGCCCGATAAATAATAGTTGAACAATAAATACGTCTCTACTCGTACTAAATAACCAAGAATAACATTAAACAATGAATCTAACTAGTTGTGTTTTGCACATTTTGTAAATTTTACAACACGATCCACAAATGAATGATGAATCCCCCTGCAAAGTATTTGCTAATTACAATACAAAAAAATATATATATATTGGGATATATATCTTTACATATATACAAACAAAAAATACAAACAATATACCTAATAAAACCGTTTATAAACCCGCATCTCAAAACGATGTTTTAATTGTTATGTTTCATATATTTGAAAATGTTACTTTATTGACTTAAGTATTAAACATAAAATGGAAATAAGTATAATTTCAAAGAACCAATAAGGACCAGACCTAAAGGGGAATTTGTTGGATATACTAAACAAATTTTCTAAATTTGTCCAAGGGAATGAATAACTTTTGAAGCCTGATTAAAGAAAAAGGTAACTGAGATTCCTTAAAAAATATTAATTTTAATGCTTAAGCAAACAGATGGAAACCTTCTTGGTCTCTATAAGGATCCCTCCTGGTCCAAAATAAAATTATTTTGAGCAAACATACACCAATTAGTACACACAAAAACACATAAACTAAACATAAGCACAGAGTGTAGTACATGAAACTGTTCGTCTTAATAGCTAAAAGATTACGCTAGTTGTGACAAGGAACAAGGAACAAACAGGTTGCGCATTGAGTGGCGCTTCTATAAATGCCTAAACGATGACAAAGCAACAACTAACAACAAATATTATTGTCTAAGCGTCAAGACATTTCGATTAAAACATGCAGGCAGGCAGTCGATTTACAGGCCCTTATTGAAGTAGACGCGCTTGGGCACAGCGCCTGCAGTGCGTTTCTCCATATCCTTGTAGAGTTCCGGCTCAAAGGTTCGTATTGTGGATGTGTCCAGGCTGCATTGTTGCGGGAAAAGCGAACAAGCCGTGGGCACCATGAAGCACAAGCTGCAACAAACCAAATAAAACATATGAATACCCAAGTGTAACAGTCAAGAGTTAAGTACTTACAAGCAGCCCACCATCAGTGTTTGGAATGGCGCATTAATCCATTTGATGCGATTGTAAGCTGGGATTTTTTCCAGCCGTTGCATAATCACTGGCAGTATAAGCATGCCCGGTGCAGCCATTGTGATGCGCGAAATGGTCACCTCGCTGATGCCTTTGATGGCAGCCAGACGACTCTGACCAACCACCTGACCATCGGCATTCTTGACCTCAATGCCATTTAGGATTTCGTTTTGCCGCATAAAGGGAATGTTGACACAGTTGGCGGCTGCCACAGCCGCAAAGGGCACATAGCGTTGGAGCAGTGGTGTTGCTTTTTTTGCCCAATAATTCTTGCAACCAATTGCCGCTAGTAGAGCCGCAGTTGTGGCCGATACAAAAGCAACGCCCAGCTGTGTCACACTTGTGGGCGAATTGGCATTACGATTTGTGTAGTTGACAACAGCATTGAAGGATTGATTGATAAACTGCCAGAGCACAACAGCGGGCACTGTGCGATAGAAGGCCAACATGCCGCCCGTAATCAACATGCCACCGGGCACCTAAGCAAAGAAAAAAAAGGCACGTTTTTAATCATTGGCACAACTCAATTAAACAAATGACGTCGGCAAGGAGCTATAAATAGTGAACAAGCTGACTGTCACGAGACTTGCCTGAAAACTCATGCGACCGGCAAAGTTCTGCAGTTCGCCCGAATCCGGATGAAATGCGGAACTATACAGCTTCATGTTGTAGTGAACCTCTTCGGGCTTTAGTTTGGCTGCCTGATCGCCGGCACGATATTTCTCCACCATTTGCTTGGCCTGCAGCAGTCGGTCGCTGGAGAGGAGCACCGTGCGTGGATCCGTCATCCAGGCATAGTATTGAAAGCGACCCGTAAACGTCTTCAGATCAAAAAGCGGCTTATCCACGTCGATAAGAGCTGCATAAACATTGTTATCAATTTTTCTACTAATCAACACTTGTATGAATAACTTACATAGTTTTTCCGACATTTTGCTTAAGCTGAAAGCTTCTTGGTCTGATTATGTTATTACGTAATTGTCGCTGCACCAAATAATGCGCCCTCCTTAATACGCCAATTCTGACGATTTGTTATCCCGCTTTATGCGCTCGTTTGAATGACAACAAATAAAGCACTTCAATTTAGTGTTTGCTTAGGGCCGAGAGATTGGGACTGCGATAAGTTCTGGGGCAGGTGTTGTTGTTCTCAGCTGGCTGTTCACAAATTTCTGCTGTCTAATGCAGTTCAATGTTGTGCTGCAATTCTTGGCGCACATCCAATAAGTGAAAGAAATGTAATGCAAATTTTATGTTCTTGTTGGTGTTTTTGTACACGCTTAGCCGGTTGCCAGAGAGATTGCGCATCTGTTGGTCATTTGACAATTGAATTTTGCATAGATTTTAGCATATTATTTTGTTTTGATGCACAAACACTTACCAATTGGTCTCAATTCGTTTTATTCTTTTGCAATTTATTTGTTGACTATTTGCATATTTTTTTTGTATCCGACGATGTCTGCGCTGCAGCTGAAACGCGGATAAGTATCGATATACGATATCGTGAGGTGCGCAATTTCAGCATTTTGAATACCAACGGGTTTTGATTAGAGCTGCAATGTGAATAATTGGCTGCAGAAATATAAATAAAATGCATACACTAACAGAAAAATGGCCAATCAGTTAATTGTTGACACAGTAGCACAAATAAGGAACTTGTACGAACAGAAACGCGAACAACAGTTGTTTTGTCTGATGACTAATGGTTTGAAATGAACTTTAATTTTCGATTCATTGTTTACTTTTTTCTATCGATGACGCATAATTTACCATTCACATGTCGCGTAAACGTGTAATTGCCAAGCCCTGGCAAACTGTATTTCCATTATTGTTGTTGCCGTTCTTTTCACTTTCGTTGCGCATTTTGTGCACAAATTTCGTGATATTTAAACACATTTGCATTAATTATCGCATCGTCGGGAACGCAATGTAGTATTGTGTAAGACTAAAGTGCAACCAAAGCGAAAATGAAGTCCAGTTGCAGCACCAACAGCAACAGATAATAAAAGCATTTGCTGCAGCGGTTCACTACGCAAGCGGGTAGAGCGGGAGAAAGACGAAAGGAAGCTGCAAACCGGAAAAACGAAACAGGCCCCAGTCGAGGACACAACTGTGGTTCATTGCACTCCCACGATATGCGTTTGCTACAGCTGTTGTCGCTGTGGCTGCTTTGCAGCCATGCAACAGGAGCCAATATTCTTGCTGTCTTGCCCAGCGTTTGGAGATCACATTATTTATTTGGACGACGACTGCTTCAGCATATTGTGGCAGGTCCACAGAATCATTCGGTGACGCTCATAAGTCCACATGGCATTGCAGTTGGTGAGCCCGAGATCTTTAAAATACGTGAGATACGCATTGAGGACCAGAATCTCATGCAAAACTGGCTAGACATGGGCATGAGCTTCGATGCGGAGCAGATGCACGCCCAAAGTGTCATGGAACGATTCACCCGTATGATCTATGCCGGCACCACAAATGTGGATTTGTTGCTCTCGGATGCCCAGGTCCAAAAATTGCTCACCAGCGGCGAAAAATTCGATTTGCTCATAGTGGATCTGTTTTTAAGTGATGCATTGCTTGGGTAAGTTTGAACTTGGGCAGAAAATTAAATATGTATATAGATTAACTGTGCGTTTAAAGTACAAAATTAACAATAAAATATAGCTAAGCTCGGACTTGAAGTGAGCTTTAAACTGGTTGTCTCAAGGTTAAAGTAACATGTTATTATTTTTTTTAATTAACAAACAAATATCATTTTGTACAATACATAACAAAAAATGAACTGCTTGTCATGGTTGCTATTTTTGGATCAGCTGTTGTCAATATGCCTTATTAATCAATTTATTCTCTTCTTCAGCTTGGCTTATTACTATGGTGTGCCCACTGTTGCCATTAGTCCCACCGGTGCCAATTCATGGCTAAACAACATGTTTGGCAATCCGCAATCTGCCTCTTTCGATCCAAGCAATTTTCTACCATTTACGGAGCGCATGAATACACGTCAACGTATTGCAAACACACTGATGAGCACTTTTGAGCGGTTGACCTACAAGTAAGTAGAATAAAAACATTTGTTTTTGAAGTTGTGCTTGACCTTTTTGTTCGTTTGGTTGCAGCTTTTTCCACCTGATCTCCCAGCAATCCGTTTACTCCAATCACTTTGAGCTGCTTGTGCGTGAGCTACCCAACTATCGAGAGCTGAGCAAAAATCTGAGCTTGGCATTAATAAACTCACATCCCGCTATGGATTATCCACGCGCCTATTTGCCAAATATGCTAGAAGTGGGAGGATTGCATTTGCTGGAGCCACAAAAGCTACAAGTGCCAAATGTAAGATTGATTATGATTGATTATATTACGAAGCTAATCTAATTTCTTTATTTAGCATGTGCGTTCGTTTATTGAATCTGCGTCGGCTGGCGTCATTTATATGAGCCTGGGCGCTGAGGTACAAACAGCTCAGTTGCCTAGCGACAAGCTATCTGTTTTGCTGGATGTTTTTGCACATCTAAAGGAATTTAACTTTCTACTCAAATGGGAAACGGAGGAGTTTGTGCAACAACCGCTGCCCGACAACATTATGATCAACAGCTGGTGGCCACAACAGGCCATTTTGGGTAAGTTACTAATCGCTCTTTCATGCTGCATCCTAACATTCTTTCGTCTTCAGCTCATCCGCAGGTTAAAGTGTTTATTAGCAGCTGCGGGCAGTTGAGCGTTTGGGAATCTATTGCTGGTGATACGCCCATACTTGCCATACCCATATTGGCCGAGCAGGAGGTGCTGGCCAAGAGGCTGCAGTTGAGAGGAGCGGCATTAACAGTTGGCTACGATGCCATCGCCTATGATGCACTTCTGCATAGCATACGACAACTAACGTTAAATGTCAGCTATGCCCACAATTTGGCACTTTTGAAAACGCGTCTCAGCATCGAAAACTCGGAGTCTACCGCTCGAGCACTTAGCAGTATTGAGTTGATATTGGAAACGGGTGGTGCAGATTTTCTTAAATCGCATGCAAACACACTGAACTTTTGGCGCACCGAGGGCTTGGATGTGCTGGTGATCATAGTGCTGGGCATGTGTGCCATTTTAACAGTGCCTTTTGTAGTCACTTGGTGTATCTTGCGGCGATCTTATCACAGTCAGGAAGAGGTGCAGCATGGGCCGCACCAGCAACAGCAGCCGTATCGTACCACACTTAGGTGTGTCGGTCGTGTGCACAGCTATGGAGATCCAAGTAGCTGCACCACAGCTGGCACATCGGAGCCGTTAAGGCGTACGCGCTCGGCCCAATCGCTGTCAGCGCGCTCGAGTTGCTCCAGTTTCAGTTCAACGACACCGACGACACCGTCAACAACATCGACAACACCACTGGAACTGACACCACCGCGGCCATCTGTTCGTGCAATGCCGTCGCTTAAACTCTATGTTAATCAGGGAGTGGTTTACACAACACCGCAAACATCACACGATGAGGAGAGGAAGACAGAACAAGCGTTTTTATAGCCTAGCCGATAGTTTATTAGCTTGGCCAAATGATATATGTATCTCTAGATTCAATACCTTATAAACTATGCAATACATAGTACATACATACTTACCCTGTTGTAAGTTATGTATTACTTTTATTTGTAGCATTTTAAGCATGATTTATTTAATAATTGTATCTGTGTTGGGTTATGCTCCCGAAAAGTGTTTTTGTATGTTATATATGTATACCTTGTGTGTAGTTTACATATTTAGTATATAGCCGTGATAAGAAAAAAGAAGTTCAGAAATGATATTGTGTTTTGTTAAGCTATTTAGTACATTGTCCGATCTATACACGATATATATATGTAGTAACAACACTTCACAATTAATGTTGTTATTGTTAGTTTTTATTTTATAAGTTAGATTTAAAAATGCAATTAAAAGTTGTTAAACGACACTTTCAAATTGGGCTTAAATGCTAAAGGGTCGGGGATTTAAGAAAAAACAACAAATTACACTTGTTGAAAATAATTTAAAGATGCAAACCAAAACATATTTATGAATTATTTTAACACGTTCGTTATTATGGCGAATTTGCTTGTTTGTGATCAATATCAATGTAGTAACATTTACGAACTTATTTTACCCATTTTATTGGCTTCAAAGTTGTAAAATTATTTGTTTTTGATGAAGTATTCGTTTCTATTCTCTTAATCTACATTTGACTTTTTCCCCTACAGTAGCCCCTCCAGCAGCATCCAAACAAGTCAAAGAACATAACGCCTGGTAAATTCAGGCTTGGTAATGTTCTAACCTTACGAATAACCATGTTGTTATAAAAAAATATGTATTTTGACTACATAATAAAAAATAAAAATTAAATAAAAAAATAAAGTTTCAGCCTAAAAGATGCTCTTACTTTGATTAAACCGTCATTTTTGCCACAAAAAATCTGACAAAATCGGACGGAATTTAGACGGACAGACAACAACCACATAGGAAGGAGAAAGAAGAAGAAATTACAAATTTACAACAACCACATGGAAGGAGAAAGAAGAAGAGTGAAAAAAATTAAATCACTTTTTTTTAACAAATATTATTTTATTTTAATTCAGAAGGAATCGTTCAGTGAATTATGAACATAACCTAATGGTGGGTAACATTAATATGAAAATTACAAAGTTTCTTGATTAATATTTACAAAAGTATTAGCTGATTATTAATTATTAAACTAATTATTATAAATTACGATATCCTCCGGCTGGGGAGATCGCTGGGATGAACTCTCTTTAGTCTACGGAGGGAGATGGGGTTTACTAATTCATTTGCTAGTTGATTTGGGTGGGGCACAAGCCTGTCGGCATATCGGCTGCTGTGAAAGTTGGATCCCCAAGAAGGGGCCAACCCAACCAACGCAAATTAAATCACAGAGCGTATTGAGTTTTTGTGTCAGCCTAAAAGTATGCTATTGCAAAAACAAATTTGTTCTGGAGGGTTTATGTTGTTTATTGAAATCAATGAACAGATCACTGAATTCAATGAACCAGTTCATTGAAATCAATGAACAGTTCACTGAAATCAATGAACCAGTTCATTGAAATCAATGAACAGTTCACTGAAATCAATGACCAGTTCATTGAAATCAATGAACAGTTCACTGAAATCAATGAACAGTTCATTGAAATCAATGAACAGTTCATTGAAATCAATGAACCAGTTCATTGAAATCAATGAACAGTTCACTGAAATCAATGAACCAGTTCATTGAAATCAATGAACAGTTCACTGAAATCAATGACCAGTTCATTGAAATCAATGAACAGTTCACTGAAATCAATGAACCAGTTCATTGAAATCAATGAACAGTTCACTGAAATCAATGAACCAGTTCATTGAAATCAATGAACAGTTCACTGAAATCAATGACCAGTTCATTGAAATCAATGAACAGTTCATTAAAATCAATGAACCAGTTCATTGAAATCAATGAACAGTTCACTGAAATCAATGAACAGTTCATTGAAATCAATGACCAGTTCATTGAAATCAATGAACAGTTCACTGAAATCAATGAACAGTTCATTGAAATCAATGAACCAGTTCATTGAAATCAATGAACAGTTCACTGAAATCAATGAACCAGTTCACTGAAATCAATGAACAGTTCACTGAAATCAATGACCAGTTCATTGAAATCAATGATCCAGTTCATTGAAATCAATGAACAGTTCACTGAAATCAATGAACCAGTTCATTGAAATCAATGAACAGTTCACTGAAATCAATGAACCAGTTCATTGAAATCAATGAACAGTTCATTGAAATCAATGACCAGTTCATTGAAATCAATGAACAGTTCACTGAAATCAATGACCAGTTCATTGAAATCAATGAACCAGTTCACTGAAATCAATGAACCAGTTCATTGAAATCAATGAACAGTTCACTGAAATCAATGAACCAGTTCATTGAAATCAATGAACAGTTTACTGAAATCAATGAACAGTTCACTGAAATCAATGAACTAGTTCATTGAAATCAATGAACAGTTCACTGAAATCAATGAACCAGTTCATTGAAATCAATGAACAGTTCATTGAAATCAATGACCAGTTCATTGAAATCAATGAACAGTTCACTGAAATCAATGACCAGTTCATTGAAATCAATGAACCAGTTCACTGAAATCAATGAACCAGTTCATTGAAATCAATGAACAGTTCACTGAAATCAATGAACCAGTTCATTGAAATCAATGAACAGTTTACTGAAATCAATGACCAGTTCATTGAAATCAATGAACAGTTCATTGAATCGTTCATAGAATTCAATGAACAGTTCACTGAAATCAATGAACAGTTCACTGAAATCAATGAACAGTTCATTGAAATCAATGACCAGTTCACTGAAATCAATGACCACTTCATTGAAATCAATGACCAGTTCATTGAAATCAATGAACAGTTCACTGAAATCAATGAACCAGTTCATTGAAATCAATGAACCAGTTTACTGAAATCAATGACCAGTTTATTGAAATCAATATACAGTTCATTGAAATCAATGAACAGTTCACTGAAATCAATAAACAGTTCACTGAAATCAATGAACAGTTCATTGAAATCAATGAACCAGTTCATTGAAATCAATGAACAGTTCACTGAAATCAATGAACAGTTCACTGAAATCAATGAACAGTTCATTGAAATCAATGAACAGTTCATTGAAATCAATGAACAACAGTTCACTGAAATCAATGAACAGTTCACTGAAATCAATGAACAACAGTTCACTGAAATCGATGAACAGATCAGTGAATTCAATGAACAGTTCACTGAAATCAATGACCAGTTCATTGAAATCAATGAACAATCAATAAATTATATGAGCTGTTTCAAATAAAATTGATTATTTTTGATTTTTATTATTTTTATTAATTTGTTATTTATTATTATTTTGACAGTTTTGACTATTTTTGACCAATTGTGACTTTGTTTCAGTAAAAAAATAAACAAAGTTCAGTGAAACCTCAAACGGACACCCTAGTTCAGCTGAAACCCCTTTCAAGCGGACAAAGATTTTAACGTTGATTTTTTTTATTTTCGGGAACATTTGAACAGTTCACTGAAATCAATGACCAGTTCATTAAAAATCACTGAATCATTATAAAATTTTTTAAAGATTACTATTTGAGCTTTAAAGATTTTTTAAATAAAACAAAATAATTTACGTTTGTCAACAATTAAAATTTTCGAAGTCTTAAATTTAATATATTATTTTGTATTATTGTATTATTGATTTTTGATCCTTTTGTTTGTAAATTACAATTTGAATCTACCCGAGATGTTTTCCTATAAAAATTAAAAACATAATTCATGCAAATAAATTGTTTTTTTTTTTGTTTTTTTTACGTTTGTTTACTAAGTATTTACAAAAAAATTAAATCAACCCTTTGCCAAATTGTTTAGGGTTTATGTATTCCAACAACTTAGTTAAATACATAAAGTATTCCAACAACTTAGTTAAATACATAAACGTTTCGTGACGAATCACAAACTTTTTCACTTATTAATTCAACATTTAACAAATATTTTATAAAAAATACTCGTCAAAAAACATTGATAAATAATATGATAAATAATGCGGATTCAAGCGTGTTTGTGTGCATTGAAGCAATTTAATTCCCTTAACTGCAACCTCTTAGCTAGGCGTAGCTTTGATTAAGTGCGTGTGAAGGAGGTAGGGATATTAAGCTTTTTAATTGACTTCCAGAGCGCGCATTAATAAGAGAGTGAGCGTAAATAAGCAACAAAAAATACACATGATCGGGGCGTGATTTCTAAAATTTATCCTTTAAGGCACCAATACACGTGGTTTATGAATCACACGCATTATGAATACATTCATAGAATTGAGCGAATCGATGTAAGCTGCGTCGTACGTGTGAGTCGAGCTCTTGGTCCCAAATTCAAAAAGGCGGCTTCAGACTTGACAGCGCCCGCGTTGCTCTTGTGACCGGTGCTGGATTTCTAAATTTTTATGTATTAAACTATGTTGTTGGAATAATTTGTTTATTTTTTTAGTGAAACATAGTCACAATTGGTCAAAAAAAAGTCACAAATAGTCAAAAATAATCAACATAATCGAAAATAATCAAAAATAATCAATTTGATTATTTCTGATTATTTTGGATTATTTTTGATTATTTTGATAATTTGTGATAGTTTCAGATTATTTTTGATTTTTTGTAATCGTAATCATTATATAATCATAAATTTCTATTAGCGAACTATATAGTCATTACGACTACTTTTCAAAAGTAATTTAATTGATTAGTAATTGTAATCGCAATTTAACAGGTATGAATCAAAGTAAGAGCATCTTTTAGGCTAAAACTTTATGTTGCTTTTTCGCAATTGTTGTAATTTTACCTGTTGTTGTTGTTGTTTGTCTGTCCGTTGTTGTTGTTTCCGTCCGATTCGCAGATACAGTGATAAGACACCGCAGCCTGCTTGCAAGAAGACTACTTCCTGCCCGACCTTTAAGGCGACTTAAACGGCAAGGTTTTGCCAAGACGCTTGGGCGTCAATAAGATGAAATGTATTTAAAATTTACATACTTAGTTATGGGGTTTGGTTGTATGTTACCTATGTGTTGTTAATGTACTTATCATGATAGTACAGGTTCTTCACTTAATAAATATATATAAAAAAAAAACGATCAAGATACATCGACATATAAATAATAAATAAAGAAAGCTTTAATAAAAATTGTTAAACAAAAAAGGAAATAAAATACTTTATTAAAAAGTCTGTTAACCTCTTGAGAAAATAAAATCGTCTGCGCTCCAGATACCAGCACATTAAGAAAACGTTTTACATGGGGGATTTTTCCATGGAAGTAAAGCGCATTGCAAAACAGCTCTAACCGTGGCTAACTTAACATGTAAGTACTATGTTTTTACAATAATGTTTGATATAATAAAATAATCACCAAAATTGATTAATGTAGAATTGAACTTGAATAACTTTAGTGTGTATAGTAATCACAAAATCCACAAAAAATAAAACCTAACAAATTATTAAAACAACTTTTTAGGAAGCATTTTAAGAGTTTCAACACAAAACCAAATTAACCTTTAAATTTCATTGTACGTAGTTTTGTGATCGCTTGATTTTTTCATTTTTTATGATTTTTTTTCTTTATTGTTTCTTGTGCAACAAAGCGTGAAGAGAAGCAACAACAACTTTACCCGACAGACAAACTATATTATTAAAAGGCAAAATTGTATATAGTTTTTGGGCAAGTCTGTGTTTGAGTAACAGTTAATGTTAATTACGGCCGGCGATGCCAATGGAGGCGTGTCTAATTAGCTGCCACAGCGGCGGCGGCAACAGTCGGCTCGCTTTGATGTGCATGACGGCGTATGCACTTCATTTAAGCCGAGTGTGCCTCAAGTGTCTCTAAAGGATGCCAGGCGATGCCAAGCGATGTGTTGCGATTCAACGGATGCAATGCAGCCCGGAGGGACTAGGTACTGAGGGTGGAGGTGGAGGTTGGGTAAAGCAAAGCTGCCTTGGCACCTGTTTGCATTCAACATGCCAGGCACGCAAAGAGATTGAGACAGAGGGGGAGAGTAAGGGAGAGACAGTGAGCTCCTGCATATGCTAAAACAAATGTTGGAATAGAGGGAAAAAAAGGACAAAGACAGCGAACCTGTTGTGGGTGGTGGCAAAGAGTTGTTGTTGTTGTTGTTAGGTTGAGCCAGGGCAATTATGCAGTTGGCTTCGCCTTGTTGCATGTTAATAAAAGTGTAATTATGCAGCACGCTTATGGGAAAGCTACGCGTTTGACTTTGTCAACTCTCTCAGGCTGAAGCCTTTGCCATGCGCATATTTTTGGTTAGACGCTTGGTTATACGATATGGCCAGAAGCCCAGCGAATCAGACTTAAGATCACTCCACTCATTTTACAATGTCAAGAACAAGCTTTCAGCTGAAGGTCGTGTAAACGCCAAGCACTTGCCAAGGAGTTGGTTGCCAGCGTTGTCAACCGCAAAAAGGCACCAAGTCAAGCCATGACAATGACGTACAAATGCAGTCAAGCGCGGCAGCAAAGGGGGCAGAGTGGCAAGGCATTGTGACATACCAAAGGTCTTGGGTTACCAAGAGCGCTGGGAAAGACAGATCGGCAAACTTGAGCCCCAACCATTAGCGCGCACGTCACCAGCCGGCAATGATGACAGATGCAAGAGGGCAGGGGGTTGGTGGGGGTGTAGTTTGCCACAGGGCAACGACAGCACAGACTGCATCAAAGGCGCATTGACAGCAATCCGCTCAGCTCCCCCCTCTTTGGCGCAGTGCCTTTGAAGTGCACAAGCTACAAAATTAATTGCATGCAACATGCGCCCTCAAACAGGCAGATCAGCGGCAAGAACTTTGCAACTGCATTTGCAACTGCAACTAAAAACTGTAAATCAACAATCAACATAACTATAAGTTACTTTATGCCCTCAGACATGGACATGGACAACATGCACCGACGTGGGCGTTTACACTACCCTTTCCCTTGGCCAAACTAAAAAGTGCTGTCAACATGTTGCCAGCTGCACTTTACACGCTTCATTCCACACTTTGAACCGTTGTCTTTTGGGGCCAAGCACATCCCATATACATATATTATACATAACTATATATGTATTTCCCCCTCGCTGCTTTTCGCCCTCCCGTCTCTCCCCTCTGTTGTGTGCAGTTTTGCAATTTAATTACTTTTGAGTTATGCAACTAACTAACAAACAGGACAAAGTTTGCTGGAAACAGGACAACACGCACACAGGCCGAGCAGCAGTTGCTTCGAAATGGGGCATCAAATTTAAAAGTTCATAATTCTCAAATTAAATTGCACATGAGACGCAAACAGCAGCAACAACAACAGCAGATTCAAATTGCTGTATCCGCATCTGGAGTTCAAATTTTGTATGTTGCCGTCTGTTGTTGCTGTTGTTGTTTCTTCCTTTCGGCTCATTTGCATTATCGATTCGAGGGTGTGTGGGGAGGAATATTTAGATTTTGGTGACACAACACACAAAAACAACAACAAAATTTGCATAAAAGTCCACACAGTTGGACACAAAAAAAAAAAAAAAAAAAAAACCATACACAAAGTAGCAGCTGTTGCAGCCACAAACGGCAACGAAACCTCGAGTGAAGGAACTAACCCGAAACGATGAGAAATCAATGTATGCAAAGTCAAACTGATTGAATTGCAAATACCCTGCCCAAAGCAACAAAGTGACCTATTAATTTGTGTTATATAAAATACCATTAAATGTTTGGTTATTTGATTGCTTTTCAATTCTGGTTGTTTGGATATGCAGTCGATCTTTTATATAATAAATCCCAAGAAGACAAAGAAAACTACGTTACATGGAAAATTGGTTTTAGGGAATATTTTTTGGATGGAACTTAAATCGCACCGTTCTGAAAATCAAAGAAAACTTCTTTATAGAGAAGTACAGCTTATGAAAGATCGAAATAATATCTCTTTACTCCATCAAAATATATTTCCTTTTACATTTTTGCCTTTTATCGCCTATCATAAACTTTGTTATACAGGCTATAAAATGCAGCCACACATATTAGGGCAGCTTTTAATATCAAACAAGGTTTTAAGCTTCAACTGAAAATGTTCTGCCTGGTATAGAGTCAAAGGTCAAGATGCTGATTCGCTTATTTCAATAAAGTCGTCAAAGGAAAAATATGTTGTTACGCAATTTATACAAATTTGCGTTGTCCTTTATTTTGCAGGGCTTACGGAATTTGTTTAGGAAAACCAAGAAAAAACAGTTAAAATTAAAGCAATCGAAATTGTTATTACTTTTTAACCGACTTCAAAAAAGAAGGAGGTTATCAATTCGTCTGTATTTTTTTTTTTTTTTTGGCGTTGTTACCTCAGAACTTGCGGCTGGGTGAACCGCTTTTGTTGATTCTTTTTGTTTTTGAAAACTGGTGCTTCCAGTGTGGTCCCATTTTTTTTTTGGTCCAGTTCTGGCAATGGCTTTATTAAGAAAACCGCATATCTCTTAAATTTGCATACTTATTTACACGTATCTTGCACGATTTTTGAGCTAGAGTCACCAGATTAGTTGAGAAGTTAGGTAATGACGTCCCCTCAAGATCTGCATCAAAAGTTTGGATGCCACGCCCACCATTGCCAACCGCCTTTTAAATCGGAAACGGCTATATCTTTAACAGTTCTTGAGCTTGAGTCACCAAACTTGGTAGGAAGATAGACGGTGACATCTACGAAAGATCTGCATCAACAATTTGGATGCCACACCCACCTCTGCCGCCCACCTTTTAAAAACGAGAATTTAGTAATATTTTACAGTTTTTGAGCTACAGTCACAAAATTTGGTAGGAAGACAGCTGACGATATCATCCCAGATTTGTTGGGAAGTTGGGGGACGTCGTCACCTCTGTTGAGTTAGGCGTTTCTGCCTTCCTTTGTTTGTTTCACTTAAACGACGCTGTCTCATATGAGCAGCACGTTTAGTAGGTCTACCCATATTCAGAAAACTTTTTAAATATTATTATTAATATTAAATATTATTATCACTAAAAATTAAAAAATAAACAACAATTTTAACAAAAAGAAAACCAACTTCAAAATAACTAAAATGCCCAAAAAAGTAAAAAAATAATTGGGTTTTCTTGTACAAGTAGTAAGAAATATTGTTATTTTTGGAGTCGGTGTCAGCTAAGGTATGTTGATCGATGTTCAATATTGAATGGATTAATAGATAGCCATTCTGTTGTAAGAGAAAACCCGTTGAGTAAACGACTAAAATTGAAACTTTAAATGCGTTTTTCTCAAAACTACGTTTTGCGAAACTGTGAATTTGTGTTTGTCAGTTTTACTGAACCGTAAGTAATGGTCTTAAACAATGAATCAATGAATTAATAAATTAGACGAGCGGAACAGCGGACGAGCGGAAAAGCGGACCAGAGGACGAGCGGACAAGCGGTGTACACCACTACCACGAACACCACCACAACCGCCACCGCAACCGCCACCACCATACCCACCGCCACCGCCACCGGCTGGAAGCGGACGAACAGACAAGCGGACGAGCTGTTAAGCGGACGAGCGGACAAGCGGTGTACACCTCCACCACAAACACCACCACAGCCACCACCGGCACCGCCACCGCCACCGCCACCGCCACCGCCACCGCAACCGTACACCGTACACCGCACACCGTACAGCGTACACCGCCACCGCCACCGTACACCGTACACCGTACACCGACACCGTACACCGTACACCGTACACCATACACCGCCACCGTACACCGTACACCATACACCGCCACCGTACACCGTACACCGTACACCGTACACCGTACACCGTACACCGTACACCGTACACCGTACACCGTACACCGCCACCGTACACCGTACACCGTACACCGCCACCGTACACCGTACACCGTACACCGTACACCGTACACCGTACACCGTACACCGTACACCGTACACCGCCACCGTACACCGTACACCGTACACCGTACACCGTACACCGTACACCGCCACCGTACACCGTACACCGCCACCGTACACCGTACACCGTACACCGTACACCGTACACCGTACACCGTACACCGTACACCGTACACCGTACACCGTACACCGTACACCGTACACCGTACACCGCCACCGTACACCGCCACCGTACACCGTACACCGTACACCGTACACCGCCACCGCCACCGTACACCGCCACCGTACACCGCCACCGTACACCGCCACCGTACACCGCCACCGTACACCGTACACCGCCACCGTACACCGTACACCGTACACCGTACACCGTACACCGTACACCGTACACCGTACACCGTACACCGTCACCGCCACCGTACACCGTACACCGTACACCGTACACCGTACACCGTACACCGTACACCGTACACCGTACACCGTACACCGTCCACCGTACACCGTACACCGTACACCGCCACCGTACACCGTACACCGTACACCGTACACCGTACACCGTACACCGTACACCGTACACCGTACACCGTACACCGTACACCGCCACCGTACACCGTACACGCCACCTCGTTTTTTTTTTTTTAAACATTTCGTGAATCGGGATCACTTCCATCGAACAATGCTTTCAGTGGCTGTTGTGGTGTAAGTAATGGATCCAGTTGAATTTTGACTTGTTGCGCCGCACAATCCACCGATTTCTCTTTTGAACTTTAACGCATTGCAATATCGTCACTGTAGTTCTCAGTGGGATCATATTGGAATGCCAGGCGATTGTATGATGCCAATGATCTTCGTATACAATCGGGCATTTGTATCAATCGGACATTTTCTCTTATTATATTTAGTCTTTCTTCGCGTAAGTTCTGTCTATACCTCTTCTTGCTGGCTTGCATGTCTTGTGCGGCGGCCGATGTTCGCACGTCCTCTCTCTAGGCATTTTAGACTATGGACAGACTGGTGAATTTTACCCCAAATGCACAATCCACATAATTTACACAGTTCAACTTACCACCTTAAAGATAAATGCCTGCAGTTGAAATTGAATTAAAAATTTGCAAAATAATCGTGATTGTTTTGATGGTTTCCAATTGAACTGTTTACAAACGAAACTAATTACATTAAATATTTTAATTAGCAACTTCACTTGAATAACACAATTATAACACAAAATAACGAAATACTTTCTCAAATTAATCGTAGCACCATCTGTCAGGACAAACTAAAATTGAAATAGAATAATATTGAATGCGATGATAGCGCCGTCCGCCGGATCTAATGTAAAACATTCCAAAATCAACAACTCCTTATAAATAAAAAATTAATTGAAAAAACATTTTCCAGTAGACCAAACTGTAAATCTAAACCATTCTCGAATCTCCACGAACACACACAAAAATTTCATCAAAATTGGTCCAGTCGTTTAGGAGGAGTTCAGTCACATACACACGCACTCAAGTATATATATATTAAGATAAGGACACTGCAGCTTTGTATTACTCGATTGCATAATATTACAATGTTTATGGCAATTAGTACTAGTTATTTAGCTATAATAATCTTAATCTAATCTATATGGCCTTGAGCGAAAGTCCACATTAATAAGTTAACAAACTACCCATAACCAATTGTTTTGATATAGTTACAAAGCAAATCTAAGCTCCCTTCCTATATAAAGAGCCTCGTTATCTACAGTATAAGAAAGTTGTGTTACAATGGCCAACAGCGCGCGTTTATTTGACTGTGATAGTGCTCCTAGTAATCGAGGTGTTTTTAGTGGAAAGTCAATCAAAGGCGTTGTTAAAACATTTGCAGAAGAAGGATAATGACAAGAATATAATATTTTCACCCTTCCTGCTGGCCGAAGGATTAGCACAACTGTATTTGGGGTCTAATGGAACTACCGCTGATGAATTGAGAAAAGTAATTCCTTACGTAACCCACAACCCTGACATGAATATGGAACTGTATTTGAAAGAGGATCGTAAGAATCTTCAATCCAATGGAAACAATGTTACAATTCAGTTCGGTAATCAATTTTTGTATAATTCCATGCATAATCCATGCAGAATATGAACAGGAAATGAAATAAATATACAATATTTCAAGCAAAGACGCAGAAGGTTGATTTTCGTTTAGAAAATACCTATGAAAAAAAATAAAGGATTGGTTAAAAAAAAAAAAAAAAAAAAAAAAAAAAAAAAAAAAAAAAAAAAAAAATAAAAAAATTTTTATATTAAAAAAATACTTCAAAGGATTATGGAAAAATTTTTTTTTTTTTAAACATTTCGTGCAAATCGGGCAGATGCACTTCCATCGAACTATGCTTTCAAGTTGGCTGTTGTGGCTGTAAGTAATGGATCCAGTTGAATTTTTGACTTGCGCCGCACAATCCAATCCGATTTAACTCTTTTGTACCAAACTTTAACGCATTGCAATATCGTCACTGTAGTTCTCAGTGGGATCATATTGGAATGCCAGGCGATTGTATGATGCCAATGATCTTCGTATACAATCGGGCATTTGTATCAATCGGACATTTTCTCTTATTATATTTAGTCTTTCTTCGCGTAAGTTCTGTCTATACTCTTCTTGCTGGCTTGCATGTCTTGTGCGGCGGCCGATGTTCGCACGTCGTCCTCTAGGCATTTTAGACTATGGACAGACTGGTGAATTTTACCTCATATGCACAATCCACATAATTTACACAGTTCAACTTACCACCTTAAAGATAAATGCCTGCAGTTGAAATTGAATTAAAACTTTGCAAAATAATCGTGATTGTTTTGATGGTTTCCAATTGAACTGTTTACAAACGAAACTAATTACATTAAATATTTTAATTAGCAACTTCACTTGAATAACACAATTATAACACAAAATAACGAAATACCTTTTTCAAATTAATCGTAGCACCATCTGTCAGGACAAACTAAAATTGAAATAGAATAATATTGAATGCGATGATAGCGCCGTCCGCCGGATCTAATGTAAAACATTCCAAAATCAACAACTCCTTATAAATAAAAAATTAATTGAAAAAACATTTTCCAGTAGACCAAACTGTAAATCTAAACCATTCTCGAATCTCCACGAACACACACAAAAAATTTCATCAAAATTGGTCCAGTCGTTTAGGAGGAGTTCAGTCACATACACACGCACTCAAGTATATATATATTAAGATAAGGACACTGCAGCTTTGTATTACTCGATTGCATAATATTACAATGTTTATGGCAATTAGTACTAGTTATTTAGCTATAATAATCTTAATCTAATCTAAATTGTATGGCCTTGAGCGAAAGTCCACATTAATAAGTTAACAAACTACCCATAACCAATTGTTTTGATATAGTTACAAAGCAAATCTAAGCTCCCTCCCTATATAAAGAGCCTCGTTATCTACAGTATAAGAAAGTTGTGTTACAATGGCCAACAGCGCGCGTTATTTGACTGTGATAGTGCTCCTAGTAATCGAGGTGTTTTTAGTGGAAAGTCAATCAAAGGCGTTGTTAAAACATTTGCAGAAGAAGGATAATGACAAGAATATAATATTTTCACCCTTCCTGCTGGCCGAAGGATTAGCACAACTGTATTTGGGGTCTAATGGAACTACCGCTGATGAATTGAGAAAAGTAATTCCTTACGTAACCCACAACCCTGACATGAATATGGAACTGTATTTGAAAGAGGATCGTAAGAATCTTCAATCCAATGGAAACAATGTTACAATTCAGTTCGGTAATCAATTTTTTGTGCATAATTCCATGCATATCTATCAGGAATATGAAACAAAAATTAATACAATATTTCAAGCAAAGACGCAGAAGGTTGATTTTCGTTCAGAAAGTACTCGTAAGGAAATCAATGAATGGGTTGCTCAAAAAACGAATAACAAGATAACCGAAGCAATAAAAAAGCTTGAAGGTAATGAAATCTTTATGCTTATCAGTACGATTTACTTCAAAGGATTATGGAAAAATTCATTTTTGAAAGAACGCACTCGCAAGGATTCTTTCCATGTGCCACAAACTGGAGCAGATGCAAAAACTATTCAAGTTGACATGATGAATACCAAGGGAAACTATAAGTATGAGTTCCTCAAGGACTTGAACGCCGATGCTGTCAGTCTGCCATATGCCAATTCCGATATAACAATGCTCATATTGCTACCCAAAGCTGTTGACGGAATAAATAATCTCCTAGATAATCTAGGTGGCTTGAATATTCATGGTCTTTTAGAAAACAGGACTGAGAGAGCATTGGAACTCTGCTTGCCAAAGTTTAAGTTTAAATATTCCGTAGTTCTTAACGATGTAGTCCAGGAAATTGGCGTTAAACAAATCTTTGGCAAACCCAATTTTAGTGCCATGACTAATGTAACGAATTTGATAGTCGATAAAATATATCAAGAGGCCGTCATTGAGGTTAATGAGGAGGGTACAGAAGCAGCAGCTGTTCAAGGTTTGTGTTTCTTGGAAGTATTATTATGTTGAATATCGATAATCTAACAAACATGTTTACTATTGCAGTAATCGGAGCTATACTTAGTGCTGCTCCACCAATACCCAGGATTCATATTGATCATCCGTTTGTATTCTACATAAAAGACAGCAAGAGAATCTATTTTGCTGGACAGGTTCGCGATCCTTCAATTTAAAGCTGGTTGAATCATGAGCTAATATGTTGTAAATAATAAAGCCTTGAAAATGTTTAAAATGGGGCTTATGGCAATAAATATTAATATTAAAAATCTGTCAAGTTTTTGCCAAAATCTGAAAAAATAAGAGATCTTGTCTAAATATTCTCGCCTGAAGACTTTTTTTTCTTGCATTCGTCTAATCCCTCGGCAATTTTGCGGCGACATATCGATTGCTTTCGTGTTTTTGATTGAAAAAAATAAGGAAGGAATAAGGAGATATCGCTGATTGAAGTTAAGTCAAAAATTCTGGAGACAGACGTTCGAAATTAATTAGAAATGTCTATATATTGCATATTTAGTTTTTAATTTAGAGAAACTAAGATGTGTTTGATGCTGCGAACAAAATGTGTTGCATTGTAAAATCGAATCGTTTATTTCTTTGAAAGTTTTTAATTCAAAGTCACCAAACTTTGTGAAAACATAGCCAGTGATATCCCCTAAAGATCTGCATTACAAATTTCGATGCAACGCCCATCTCCTTAATCCTTAACAGACAGTTAATAAAATAGCCACAGTTAGTAAGTCATATTACACATACTTAGTGTTTTCTTATTGAATTATAAGGACACTGCAGCTTTGTATTAGTCGATTGCATAATATTACAATGTTTATGGCAATTAGTACTAGTTATTTAGCTATAATAATCTAAATCTAATCTAAATTATATGGCCTTGAGCGAAAGTCCACATTAATAAGTTAACAAACTAGCCATAACCAATTGTTTTGATATAGTTACAAAGCAAATCTAAGCTCCCTTCCTATATAAAGAGCCTCGTTATCTACAGTATAAGAAAGTTGTGTTACAATGGCCAACAGCGCGCGTTATTTGACTGTGATAGTGCTCCTAGTAATCGAGGTGTTTTTAGTGGAAAGTCAATCAAAGGCGTTGTTAAAACATTTGCAGAAGAAGGATAATGACAAGAATATAATATTTTCACCCTTCCTGTTAGCCGAAGGATTAGCACAACTGTATTTGGGGTCTAATGGAACTACCGCTGATGAATTGAGAAAAGTAATTCCTTACGTAACCCTCAACCCTGACATGAATATGGAAGTGTATTTGAAAGAGGATCGCAAGAATCTTCAATCCAATGGAACCAACATAACAATTCAGTTCGGTAATCAATTTTTTGTGAATAATTCCATGCATATCTATCAGGAATATGAAACAAGGATAAATACTATTTTTCAAGCAAAGACGCAGAAGGTTGATTTTCGTTCAGAAAGTACTCGTAAGGAAATCAATGAATGGGTTGCTCAAAAAACGAATAACATGATAACCGAAGCAATTAAAAAGCTTGAAGGTAATGAAATCTTTATGCTTATCAGTACGATTTACTTTAAAGGATTATGGAAAAATTCATTTTTGAAAGAACGCACTCGCAAGAATTCTTTCCATGTGCCACAAACTGGAGCAGATGCGAAAACTATTCAAGTTGACATGATGAATACCAAGGGAAACTATAAGTATGAGTTCCTCAAGGACTTGAACGCCGATGCTGTCAGTCTGCCATATGCCAATTCCGATATAACAATGCTCATATTGCTACCCAAAGCTGTTGACGGAATAAATAATCTCCTAGATAATCTAGGTGGCTTGAATATTCATGGTCTTTTAGAAAACAGGACTGAGAGAGCATTGGAACTCTGCTTGCCAAAGTTTAAGTTTAAATATTCCGTAGTTCTTAACGATGTAGTCCAGGAAATTGGCGTTAAACAAATCTTTGGCAAACCCAATTTTAGTGCCATGACTAATGTAACGAATTTGATAGTCGATAAAATATATCAAGAGGCCGTCATTGAGGTTAATGAGGAGGGTACAGAAGCAGCAGCTGTTCAAGGTTTGTGTTTCTTGGAAGTATTATTATGTTGAATATCGATAATCTAACAAACATGTTTACTATTGCAGTAATCGGACTTGTACCACTTAGTTTTGCTCCTCCACAAATACCCAGGATTCATATCGATCATCCGTTTGTATTCTACATAAAAGACAGCAAGAGAATCTATTTTGCTGGACAGGTTCGCGATCCTTCAATTTAAAGCTGGTTGAATCATGAGCTAATATGTTGTAAATAGTAAAGCCTTGAAAATGTTTAAAATGGGGATTATGGCAATAAATATTAATATTAAAATTCTGTGAAGTTTTTGCCAAAATCTGAAAAAATAAGAGATCTTGTCTAAATATTCTCGCCTGAAGACTTTTTTTTCTTGCATTCGTCTAATCCCTCGGCAATTTTGCGGCGACATATCGATTGCTTTCGTGTTTTTGATTGAAAAAAATAAGGAAGGAATAAGGAGATATCGCTAATTGAAGTTTAGTCAAAAATTCTGGACACAGACGTCCGAAATTGATAAGAAAGATGTGTTTGATGCTGCGAACAAAATGTGTTACATTGTAAAATCGAATCGTTTATTTCTTTGAAAGTTTTTAATTCAAAGTCACCGAACTTTGTGAAAACATAGCCAGTGATATCCCCTAAAGATCTGCATTACAAATTTCGATGCAACGCCCATCTCCTTAATCCTTAACAGACAGTTAATAAAATAGCCACAGTTAGTAAGTCATATTACACATACTTAGTGTTTTCTTATTGAATTATAAGGACACTGCTGCTTTGTATTAGTCGATTGCATAATATTACAATGTTTATGGCAATTAGTACTAGTTATTTAGCTATAATAATCTAAATCTAATCTAAATTATATGGCCTTGAGCGAAAGTCCATATTAATAGATTAACAAACTACCCATAACCAATTGTTTTGATATAGTTCCATAGCAAATCTAAGCTCCCTTCCTATATAAAGAGCCTCGTTATCTACAGTATAAGAAAGTTGTGTTACAATGGCCAACAGCGCGCGTTATTTAACCGTTATAGTGCTCCTAGTACTCGAGGTATTTTTAGTGGAAAGTCAATCAAAGGCGTTGTTAAAACATTTGCAGAAGAAGGATAATGACAAGAATATATTATTTTCACCCTTCCTGTTAGCCGAAGGATTAGCACAACTATATTTGGGGTCTAATGGAACTACTGCTGAAGAGCTGAAAAATGTTATCCCTTACGTTACCCACAACCCTGACATGAATATGGAATTGTATTTGAAAGAGGATCGTAAGAATCTTCAATCCAATGGAAACAATGTTACAATTCAGTTCGGTAATCAATTTTTTGTGAGTAATGGAATGCACATCTATCAGGAATATGAAACAAGAATTAATACAATATTTCAAGCAAAGACGCAAAAGGTTAATTTTGGTTCAGAAAGTACTCGTAAGGAAATCAATGAATGGGTTGCTCAAAAAACGAATAACATGATAACCGAAGCAATTAAACAGCTTGATGGTAATGTGATCTTTATGCTTATCAGTACGATTTACTTCAAAGGATTATGGAAATATACATTTTTGAAAGAACGCACTCGCAAGAATTCTTTCCATGTGCCACAAACTGGAGCAGATGCGAAAACTATTCAAGTTGACATGATGAATACCAAGGGAAACTATAAGTATGAGTTCCTCAAGGACTTGAACGCCGATGCTGTCAGTCTGCCATATGCCAATTCCGATATAACAATGCTCATATTGCTACCCAAAGCTGTTGACGGAATAAATAATCTGCTTGATAATCTAGGTGGCTTGAATATTCATGGTCTTTTGGAAAACAGGACTGAGACAAAATTGGAGCTCTGCTTGCCAAAGTTTAAGTTTAAATATTCCGTAGTTCTTAACGATGTAGTCAAGGAAATTGGCGTTAAACAAATTTTCAGCGCACCCAATTTTAGTGCCATGACTAATGGAACGATGATAGTCGATGAAATATTTCAAGAGGCCGTCATTGAGGTTAATGAGGAGGGTACTGAAGCAGCAGCTGTTCAAGGTTTGTAGTATTAATATGTTACATATCGAAAATCTAACAAACTTGTTTTCTATTGCTGTAGTCATAAGTGGAAGTAGGAATGCTGCTCCTCAAATACCCAGGATTCATATCGATCATCCATTTGTATTCTACATAAAAGACAGCAAGAGAATCTATTTTGCTGGACTGGTTCGCGATCCTTCAATTTGAAGCTGGTTGAATCATGTTTAACAATGAGACAATATGTAGTAAATAATAAAACCTTCAAAAATGTTTGAAATGGGGCTTAAGGCAATGATCATTAATATTAAAAATCTGTAAAGTTTTTGACAAAATCTGTAAAAATAACAGTTCTCGCCATGGAGGATTTTTTTGCATTGAACTTAGTTTTTTCATCCTCAAAAGTATTTTTTATTCATTCCCTGTGAAAGCCATAGTATCCGAGAAAATCTTGCTTAATCTTCCGCTTCCCACTCTTTGGAAAAGTTCAGCTCGGCTTTTCACTAGGAATTCTAATAGAATTTTTAAGAAGAAACTTATCAACTGCAATTGATAAATAATTACTTATTTTTTTACCACTTCGAAATGAATAATTACATTTGCGAACCGCATCGTAATGCATTTGTCACATGTATGTCGCCTCTAATAAATACCTAACTGTTAATGTTGCGTATCGACACACAAAAAAAAACCCATTTGCTAGCCATGATGTTCATTATGATGATGATCATGTTGATGATCATTATGTTGATGATGATGATTCTGCTTGATTGCCCAGCCAGTTTGGCTAGCTAGATGCGATCGCCCTCGCCAACATACTACTATCCCCCTTACTTCCTCTCCCTGTGTGTGTGCTCATTTAAGCTTGGCCCGAAGGCGTCAGTGAGCAGGCTTGCACCTTTTGATGTGCCGCCAATATCGCCGATGGGTTAAACAACTAGCCGACTGGTCAGTCAGCCTGTCTGTCTGTCTGTCGATCTCTGTGTGTCTGTTGTTGGATGTGCGCGCCACCCGTGCGAAAAAGCAAAAAACAAAAAACCTTTGCTGTCGGCTTGCTCTTATCAACTGTCCGAAGCTTTTGTGCTCGTTCAAATCAATTTGAAGCGGTCACAGGAATCACAAACACAGACAGACAGACAGACAGACAAAGTTGCGCATGCGCGGCAGTTTAAAAAGTCCACTTCAATGACTGACACATAGAGGGCGCTGTTGCGCACGCTCTTGCTGTGGACGAGAGTGCGGTTCAATCTGCAGCTTGGCATCGCCTCCATCCGGCAAATCGGCGGCAATCGAGTTGGCCAGCTGTTTTTTTTGTAGTTGTTGTCGGCGGCCTTTTGGCATTTTGTTTGCCTTTGTTCTTTGCCGTCAGCATTTAATGCCTGTATTTTTTTTTTTGCGGCTTTTATTAAATTATTATTTACTTTTATTACAAAGCGCGACGGCCGCATGGCAAATTGATGTGATATTTCAATTTGTGACGCTTGACGTTTCATGTGCTTAAGTGTATGTTTGATGTATACATACGTACATCTGTCGACATAATTATGCATACAAACAGATATATATATAAATATAAATATCAATGCTCTCTCAGTTGCCATACTTGAACTTCAAAGCGTATTTTGGCCAACCCTTTTGCTAATCAAATTTGATCCAAAAATAAAAGCAGAAATGGAGACACAGATACAAACAGATTGAGATTGAAGAGATGCTAAGATGACGACGACGACGACGGAACCGTTTCAACTTCAAAGCATTTGGCTTGTGGGTGGGCGCATCGGGTGGGGACGGAGGTGCTGCCAAACAAAGGCAATTGAGAGAAGAGAGTGAAAAGAAAGAGATTTGCTTAGCTGCTTTTTGTTGTCGTTTATACATAAATGTATTTTGCTGCCTACTTATGTTGGGAACCCAGCCCCCATCATTTTTTTTTTTTTAATTGTTGTCAACCCACACAGAGATGGACACACAAAGCGGCAAGCGGCAAGCAGCAGCCCCACCCAATTTGCGTCCCTCGGCTCCATTCGGCTTGGTTCGGTTCGGTATTTTCTGTCGGTACATGAAAAAGACATCAAAGCAAATCTTGACAACAAACACACACACACACACACACACATTTGCTTATATATGTGTGTGTGTGTGTTATCTGCATCTAACAGAAACACAAAGTTGCAAGGGGTGCGGTGGCATTTCCCCTCTTTTGCATGGCAAAAAAGCCTGTCAAGCCTGCTCCTTCTGCGGAAATTCCATACATTTCCTGCTCCTACAGCTACTCTCTCTCTCTCTCTCTTAACTGTTCGACTGCACTTTCAAGTTTTGCCTTTTGCCACTCAACTTTGCCAAACAACACAAAAACCTTCCCTCGTTAGCTAAATCCAAAATGCAACTCAAATCTACACAGTGTGTAGTTACTATGTGTGTATGTATGTGCATATGCGAAACATGTCAAAATCTATGTAGGGCTCAGTCATGTGGGTGGATGGGATGGCTTTTCATTTTGGTCAGTCAGTTGGCTATAATACAGAGCCAAGTATTGAGTGCGTAATTGTGTTGTCAGCCAGACAACGTGGCTAATACACATTTTTGGTTTAAAGCTTACAGATTGTTTACGCACAAACGAAATGTAATCACTTTTTGATTTGTGGATAATGTTGCAATGATGTCTAGCATTTATTTGGTGTATCTGTAGTATAACGTCAGAGATATGCTCATGAAAACGTAATGTACTTATGTGCAAAACATCATGTGTACGACCAGTAACAATATCATTTTGGCTAATTTGTTTCTGAATGTTTAAAATTCCAGTTAAAAGAATTAAAGTTTAGTATAAACATGCTTATCAAAGTTTAGTTTTAAAGTTAAATTGGGTATGCAAGTCGATTTTTACGAAGAATACGTTTTTGGTGCTGTTATTTTGATAGGTAAATTTTAGCTCTTTTCTAAAAGAACCAAATGAAAGAAAATGTATTAAAACGAATATCGGGATCAACCGATACTTTTTGTTTAGAAAAAACTTTCTTTTGCAATTTTTCTAGGAATAATTATGCAAAATTATTCTTTTGTGGAAAGAAGAGATAACCTTCATGACAGAACGAAGACCGTTTGAGTTCTTAACTCTTTTACTCTTTATTCATCTTTGTAACATGAATTACAGCAAAAAATAAATTTTTAAAAGCAAAATACTGTATTTTAAAGGACTTTGTCGCTTCAACTATAACTATGATATATATAATACATTAATGTGCACTTTTAGTCATTATCAAGTGCATAAAAAAAGTGTCCAATATATCTTCATGATGCAACATCAATTTTGAATGTATTTTTTTTTTGTGGTCTGCGCATGCGTGAGCCGTGAGTTATGACAATCAAATGGGGCACATGTGTGGCCAGGGCAGCCAGGCAGCCGTTGCTAGTAAATCAAATTTTTGGCGTGCCGTGTAAACAATGTTATAAATCAGAAAGCCGCAAGACAAGCA
The DNA here is from genome assembly GCA_018152965.1 of Scaptomyza pallida. Taxonomy (NCBI): domain Eukaryota; kingdom Metazoa; phylum Arthropoda; class Insecta; order Diptera; family Drosophilidae; genus Scaptomyza; species Scaptomyza pallida. The sequence goes on from JAECXP010000107.1 coordinate 1,626,255, forward strand.
TCAGGGGCCAGTCGACTGGCGAAGGAAGGAAAAGGAAACGCCCACGCAGACAATGAAGGAACGCGCAGGCGGATTGCAATGTTCCAGGATGCAAGTGACGCATAAGACTATTAACATATGTGCCAATGTGTGTATGTGTGTGTGTAAGGAGAGTCCATTGTGGGTGTGCACACTCAAGATTTACAGCGCCGACAAATAATTGCAATTGAGATAGCAGCAGCAGCAACAAGCTGGATATTAAATTCGTTTTACAAAGAACTTTACTTATCCTCTTCATAAAATATTCCACCTCAATTAATGTTTCACAATTGAAATTAGTCAAACTGTGGCAGCACTATTAAAAATTTATTAAAAATCATCTTTGGGTTAACCCCTCATAGCAGTTTTTTTTTTCTCTTCATCTGACTCTTGCCAGACAAAAAGCGAGCTTTGTTTCTACATTTTGTTGTTGTTCTTCTCACAACGCACAAAAAAATCTGTCTGCCATGAATATGGAAAAAAGAAAACTATAATAAAAAAAAAAAAAACCGACCAGCCGCAAAAGTCATTAACGCCCAGTCAAAAAGCCCGAAAAAATCAACTTAAAGCGTTGAGGGAAACAAATTGAATAACACAGTGGCGCGGTGATTAGAGTTATCCAAAAAAGGGGTTTGCGGAACGAATATTTGTAATGGATATACATATATATGTATATATATATCTGTATATGTAAAATAAATGTCTGAGTAGACAACCTAAGGTCATTTAAAGACGACGGAAAGCTTATATAAAGTTAACTTTAAGATGACTTAAAGATTATTTGAATATGACTTAAAGCTTATTTTAAGATAGCTTACAGCTTTTTTTTACTTAATTCAGTTCTAAAATAACAATAGACTGTCTTTCTAGTGTTTTAGATTTTTCGAAAACCAAAAAAAAATTAAACTTGTTAGGATTTTATACATATGCCAAGGTATAATCTAAGTTTGTACAGTCAATAAATGTAAAAAGAAAAATTTCAAATGTTTTCTAATGCGAAATGAATTGTTTCAGCAAAAACATATGACTTTGATACAAATATAACATTTGATTTTCAAAAAAATTATTTTTGGACCCTCATCAGAAATTTCGTTTTTAATATTTATTTCTAAATTAAGAAATATTTAACAGTAGGAAATCGCTTTATTTATTATATGTATATCACATTTTTTGAAAATATTCAATGTAGAAAATTAATGTCATATACAACATTTTGATGATAAACATTTTTACCATTAAATTAAGAATAATTTTTACTCAAACAAGATTAGAAAATGAACAAGTTATAGCATGATGATAAATATGATAAAAGATAAAAAGTTTTTTTGGTTAGTATATCATTATCTGCCACTGTTTGAAAAACCATTAAAAAAGTTAGCCTATGCATTAAAAAAGTCCAACAAATAATTTATTATAACGAAGGGCAATATTGGCCTGCATGACTTTATGATGAGCATTTCATTACATAGCTAAAACAAAATAAACCCTCAAGCATTGCTGTCATTAGCCCGTATTGAAAAATTGTAGCCACCAAATAAAACAAATCGTGAGGAATAAAGATATACATTCATTTGCGAACCACATAATAGTATGATGATAAAAGCATTGGCATTGTTTTTTTCAGATTTGTTTTTTGTGGGTCTCGCCTTGCACAACAAATCAATTTTGTACGTTGAAGAAATTAAAATTTGTTATTCATTCGCGAGTCGTTGTAATGTTTTTTTTTTCGAAAATAATAAAATGACGAAAGATGTGCTGCAGAGAAAAACTTTTTTTATTTGAACGCAGCAGAAAATTGATTTTCAAGACTCAGGCATGGACAGATGGATGGATGAAGCACACACTCTGAACTGTGAGGGAGGTATGGAGTGGGGATGCGGAGATGCTGCTGCTGCTGCTGCGTGTCCGCTGAGTGATGTGCGCATGGACAATGAGGCAATGACGGCATGAACAACTTGAATGAGGCGGCAAACGTCTGTGTGCTTGCCGCATTTGTGCCTCCTTGTGTGTCGTCGTCGTCGTCATCATCGTCATCATCTCCCTGAATGCCCCCGCTTTATCTGTGTTTTTTTTTCTTGCTTTTCGGTATATATGACACCGAATGAAAAGCGTCAAAGAGGCAGCCGACAACGCAGCACGACTCTGGATTGAAGACTCAGCTTCAGACACGGAGACTCAAGCAGACTTCGGCGGCTCCAGCGTTTAATTAAAAGGCAAAGGCGGTGGCCAACGGTTGATCATTATCCATGACAGTCAGATAATATGCCGCCGCGGCTGGAGATTGTTGCCTTTTTTTGGGTTGGGTTGCGGCCGAGGCTGTGACTGGGGCAACGCCTTTTGCTATGTATTTTTTGTTTCTTCGATCGCACTTTAAATAATGATTTTTAGTTAGCGCCTCTCTCTTTCCCACTAGCTCTACAATTTACCCAAAAATCTAATAGATGCAATAAATTATTGGGAGCCAGCGCTTTGCTTGAAGCAACAAGTACAAATCAACTGAAATATTTGTGCTGTAAATACAGCAAAAAGGCCAGATTGGTTATGGTTGTGGGATGAATGTGAGAATTTAATTACATACTAGATTTTGTGTTTTATACCCTGGCCATAGAGGAGCTTATCATAAATGTGTTTCAATTTGATACATACTGTGTCGTGACCCTGGCAAATACCGAAAAGCTTTTGTTTTTAAAATATCTGCTTTTTTTCAATTTTATTCGAGAAAAATTAAACAAAAAATTAAATAACAATTAGAATAAATAAGGCAAGTGCTTTTATTTATTTAATTAAGATAATAAAACATTTATTGATAGACAGATTTTTTTTTGGTAATGAAAATATTATTAATTTTTGTTTCTTGCTTTTTGCTTTTGAAAAATATTTTTATGTCAGTTTGAAAATTCATGTGAAAGAAAATCCAACAATAATCTTAACTGTATTGATTTCTTGCCCAACCGATTCTGGTGAATTTCAATAAATTCGTTTATTTATTGTAGATTATTATTATTATTTTTGTTCAATTCCAAGTGTTGTTCAACAACAACAATTCGTGCATTATATTTATTTATATGTACAACAAAATGTTTCGATGGGTGCAGCCAAACGTAAGAAGGTTTTGTTCAAGAAATCTCGACTAGGACATACCCTTAACCCGTTACGTAACGCATAAGTCATATCGACTCGGCTGTTGATGCTGATCAAGAATATATTTACTTTATGGGGTCGGAGATGCTTCATCTGTTACATACATTTGCACAAAACCATTATACCCTTATTTACCCATTCCATGGGTTAAGGGTACAAAAAGTGAGCAAGAAAAACATTTGGGGAACATATTTTCCATAAATTATGAGTTGAGCATAAATTAGATACACAGATACAGATACATTCGAGTGTGTGTGAGAGTGTGTGTAGATTACGTCACAGCGCCAGTTACTTGTCTTCTTGTGCTCATTAAAAATGTTTCTACAAAATGCGATCAAGGGAGACAGACCATCAAAACATCTATATACACATAAACATATTTATTTTAATTGTATTTCGACACTCGTAAAAAATTAAAAGATCCTAAAAAATATGTACTCATATGCAACTATTAAATAAATTAAGTTTGTTGTAAGTGCTGGCCATAAATATTTATGCCTTGGCCCTGTCATAAAATTCAAATAAAGTTATCATGGGGGGGGACGGAACTGATAGTCGAATTGGGTATGGAAGTGGTTAGGTGGGGGGACGTGTAGGCGCCCAATGCGTTTATAAACAAATGTTTGAAAGCAATTATAAATTGTCTCTGTCTCTCTCTCCGTCTCTTTCTTTCTTTTTGGGTTGTTGTCCATGTTTTCTGCTGCTTGACAGGAAATTATATTGTAAGGCCATAAAAAGTGACAGGCGAAGCCAAGAAGCATATCTACAATACATATATCTACATATGTAAGTATGTAAATATATATCCAAGGCAGATCTCTTGAGGCAAACATGTGCAACAACACTCGTTTGCCACGTTTGAAGTTTGTGCCTCATTTTTTGTAAATGACTTTTACGCAGAAGTCGTTAAAAATCAACGAAAAAATATTTCCAATTAATTTGATAAACGCGCCCTGCCTTGCACACAAACACACACACACGCAATGAGTGAATACATAGACATAAGTAGTATGCAACATCTACAACAAATAAAGCAACAACAACAATAACACGAAAACATTGCATCGGAAATTGTTGTTCAAGTTGTTCCATTGATTTGACTAAAGAGTAAAAGAATGGTCTCTCCATTGACCAATTGTTGCCTATTAGGCCGAAATCATTAAAAATCTATACACAACACACACACAGACACACACCCTTTCAAATGTTGTCTACCCAAAATAAAACCATTTCCAGTTTATGAGCTTTTTTTTGGGTTTGATTATTGGCCGCCTTTCTTTGATTTTACGATTTTCAGTTACAAGATTTCAAGTTGAAAACGATTACGGTCACAAAGGGTGTCCAAAATGAGCCTGGCCTGGCTTAATAGCGAGATTAACAATGCCAAAAAGTAGGAAGAAAGACAACACGTTGGCAGCAGAGATTAACTTTAAGTATTAAAATCAAATGTTAGAAGAGCATACGAAAATAACTTGGATCTTAATTTGTTAGGTTGTTAAATTTGTGGCTTGAAGTCTTATTTAAGAGCTTAGATGTTAAATTTTTATTTTATTTTATTTTATTTTATTGAACTTACAACATCTTTAGCTTAAGAATTTAATTTCTAAAAAGAATCTTAAAAAAATTAAGTATGCTCGACTTTAATTAGGCTTCAAAGTTTTAAAGCTTAATTTGTTGATAATAACAAGAACCAAAGGTAGAAAAGAAGTAAACAAAAATTGAGAATTAGTTGTTTGATAGATTCCCAGTAGATAAGGCTTATTGGAGCCTAATAATGATGACGAAAAATTAATAAATAAATAAATAAAAATAAAATTTATTGATGACTTTTTTTTACATTTAATTCAATTTTGTATTATATAGTATAATCTGTTATATTTATGATCAAATATTTTTTTTTATATTTTACGTTAATTTCAAGCAATAACTAAATTTATTTTATGAGTTTTATATGTATTTGTTTTGAATAAATTATTTAAATTAAATGGAATTTTGTGGTACACTTTTTTTAAATTTAAATATATTTTATAACCATTTTGAAATAACAAAAAGTTCTTCAAGTCTGTCTTGAGTATTGCAATTTAAGCTTGATTTGAAATTGAAAGTTTTAATATTATATTATTTTTACATATTTGTTGCTTAATCTAGACCCTGACTAGCAAATCATTTGTGGCTGTGTACTTAATTTTTATCGATTTCCCTAACGAATTTTGCTATCCAAAAACTAATTATAAAATGCCAACCAGGCTAATGAAGTCCCATTAACAGGACCTCATCGCACACACACATACGTACGGACAATATGCACACAGATGTGCTTGTGAAGAAGGAACGCATCCTGCCATCTATGCAGTTAAAGCAACTTCTACAACTGCCCCCCACATGTCAATTAGAGTGACAGTTGCCAGGGCCAACAGTCAACACTCCGTCAACGTCATCAGGATGAAAGGATGAATGAAGGGGTGCTGCTAAAAACCCTATCAAAGAAATCATATATTGTACAATGCCCACTTTTTGCGCCCACTTTTGGGTAATTACATTTGTGGGTCTGCATCATGTAGGGAACGGCAAAGAAGATGAAACACACAGACAACTGACGACATATGGACAGAGAAACAGACAGAGTTGGACAAATGGACCGATTGGACAGACAGGCTTGTTCATCAACTTTTGTCAAACGCATTGTGCGAAAATTGTGCGAAATTTTACAGAACACAGAACATAAATCAATAACACATAGGCAGGCAGGCAGGCAGCAGAAACGAAAAGAGGGACAGAGAGGACAGAGGACATTGGAAACAACATCAATCACGGACCTTGTAGTAGGTTAAATGAGCGTTCGAAACAATCAAAAATTGCCCGCATAACACAGCCTTGAGAGTGAGTGAGAGAGAGTGTGTTGGAGAGAGGGGTTAAAATTATACAAAAGAACGGCATGAAATTAAGACGACTGGCAATGGATCATTGATGTTGATAATGATGATCATAATGCTGCTGATAATGATAAAGTTGAGGGCCAGAGAACAAAGGCGCTGCAGGAAACGAGATGAGAAAACCAAACCGAAAAAAAAAACCGAACGAAGCCGAAACCCTTTTACCCTCTTCTATGTAGCTGTTTGTTAGACAGAGGCGGTTGCGCACTCCTTTTCATCTTCTTCTTCTACTTGTGTCTTTTTCTTCGGGTTTTTTGCGCTTGCGGGCCCCGCTGCGATCGCGTGTTCTTCTTCAATTACAGCGCCATTATAGCAATGCGGAACGTTTACGGTGTCGAAAACGAAGGCGAGAGAAGGCTGGAGGGGAGGATGCGATTGCCGCTGGACGCATAAAAGCCGCCGTTGCCCGCCAGCACCACTCCGTTAGCCCCTTATCGTATGTGTGAGATATTTTTTTTTTTTTTTTTTTTTGGTTTTGCAGCGTAATTCAGGATTCTGCTTGCTCTGTTATTATCGTCGGGTTTTGGGTCTTGGGGCTGGGGCAAGTTTTTTTTTTTTGTTTTTGGCTGGTGCTGCTGCCGTTGGGTAATTGCCCCGATGTCGAGCACAGCAGGCGGCACAGCATTACCAATAACAACAACAACATTAGCAACTTAGCTTCTCTCTCTACTGTTGGTGAGGGGTTAAGAGAGAGGGATCCAAAACCCAAGACCAAACTGATCCTTCAAATTAAAAAACAATCAAATTTCGATGCGGCAATAAAAAAGTGAGTGAACCTAAATTGGAATATTATCCCCATATCTATAGCACAAGGTACAAAAAGGTAAAAATATTAAAAGGTTTGCATTGCAACAACAAGTACAATATGAAAATCCTTTGTTTTGATCCTCCAAATTGAACGATTGAGACAAACATGCCTTAAATGTTCGTTACACAGCCACACATCTTAATTCGGCCTAAAACACACTTACTAAACTTAATTAAAATTAAAGTTCAAAACTTTTTGTAGACAACTAAACTTAACAGCAGCAGCCGTTTAACAGTTGTTTGCTTTAACAGTGCGCAACGTTCCGTTTTCAGTCGTTGCGCACTGTTAGCACGTTCAAGAGCAGCAGAGAGTCTGTTAATAATGCCGCTCACTCACACTCACGCTTTTTGTTGTAGAATGAGTCGAGGGCGCCGTTTCATGTTTCATGCATTTTCAGTTCGTTTCTGTCCGCCTATCGAGTTGGTCGTGTTCGCTCGCATTGCATGTTGCGCGTTGTGCGAGAGTTGTGTTTTTGTTATGTTCTCGAATATACGCAAGGTAAACGTGCGTCCTCTACAAATCATAAATAAACACAACAGCAACAACAACTCCCTAGTGAATGGAAAGTTCAGTTCGTATGAAAAGTGCATTGAAAATATGTATATATATGAAGTGATTTAGCAATTTTTCGGGTGTGCATTTACAATACATATATATATAAAGAGCGTCAAAAAGCAAGTGCCGTTAAACAGAAAAACCGCCCCGCAAACAAAAACAACCACAGCAATATCAACAACAACAAAAACACTACACCCCAAAAAAAAAAAAAATATACGCTGTCAACACTGCAGTCGCCGTCTACGTTTACGTCGCCGTCGCAGTGAACGTCGCTGTCAGCGTTTCGCCGTTCGCATTTGGAAATACAAATCGTGTTTTGCGCTTTAGCATTTTGCAGTTTGTTATTTGTTGTTGTTGTTGGTGCCGCTTTTGTAGTTGTTGTTGTTGCCGTTGTTGATGGTGTACATTCGCCAAGTTATTTACGTCGCGTCGCGCAAACAACAACAACAACAACAAATTTACAATTAAAATTACGCGCGCTACGTCAAAAACGTATCTGCAAGATACACCCAAACACACAAAGGCAAAACTAAAAGCAAAGTGGAACAGAGACGAGAGAGAGAGAGAGAGAGAGAGAGAGAGGGAGGCTGTCGCACAATATGCGCCAAATTCAACTAAAATGCAGCATATAACGGTTGTAAAAAGTTTTACGATTCAACCGTAACGTTTGCCACCCACCCACGTCCTCCACCCACACACCGCCCCCTACCCATACGGTATAATGCCAGATACAAATTAAGGTCGCGCCGTACCTTGCTTCGTGTTTTGGCACCTGAGAGCGCAAGTGGCAAGTGTATTACTCTCAGTAGTAGTAGACAACAACAACAACAAACAAGGATAACCCACCCATAAAGGCCGTAAAACATTTTGGGTCCAAAACAACAATACAGTTACACTTTTACAGTTACAGTTAGAGTTTGCCGCTACTGACTCGTAAATTGCAAAAGTAACACAACACACAAAAAAAATCTACAACAATTGCTGTAGTTGCAGCCTAAGTAAGAACAACAACAACAACAAGAAACTCAACAACAATGGCGGGCAATATTGTCAAATGGTGGAAGCATAAGATACTCGGCGGCTATAAACAGTTCTCAGGTAAATAAAAACCCCAATGCTTTAAGTTCTTATGAAAATGCTAGAAGAATACTTTAAGAATCCCAAGATTAGTGTATGTTTAAAATATTTGTATGCATAAATGTGTTTTTTTTTTTATTTTATGAACATGTTTTAAGTTGATTTTAGGCATAAGGAATGCAACTGAAAGTATAAAATGGGTTAAGAAAACCATTTAAAACTTAATAAAATATCAGCAGAAATCAAAAAATGGTACTTAACATTTGGGATAAATAAAGCAAAAAAGAGTTTAAAGCATTTTAATAAGATTTTGAATATGTTTAAGAATATTTAGCGCAACAAAGCTATAAAAACGAATACAAAACTGATTTTCAACAAGGTTTTTAGCATTAAAAACTATACTTTTTATATAGTCTTCAAGCATTTTGCTCATTTAACAAGAAATTCATTACAAAAATATCAACAATATAAATTCTATGCACGCAGCGCACAAATTTTGTAGCATTTTATAGTTTATCTAGCCATATGCTATGTCTGCCATATGATTTGTGTTATCACAAACGTATAATACACCCCGTTTCCCTTCCCTGCACTGATATAATGCCGCACAACAACAGAAAAAACTATTCAACCGATATTTCTCTCTCTCTAAAATGCTAAAGAAGAACTGAAAAAATGAAAATTTGAAGATTCATTCAGTCAAGGGCTTCTCCCACATCCTTCTCCTCAATAATTACACACAGCAACAACAACAACAAAAGCAAATGGAAAATGTAGGCAATCGACAAGCGAGCTGTGAGCGCTGCGTCGCTTTTTTTTCTTTATCTGCAAGATACACAAGACACAAGAACATAACAGAATGAGACGACGACGGCGGCGGCGGCGTCGTTCGCTTGTGGTCTCTAAAAGAAGAAGAAGAAGCGAAGCATAGAAAAAAAAGGCACACACAAAAATAGAACGTAGAAAATCCATAACAACAGCATCAACAACAACAGCAATCGAAACTCAGAAAACATCAAAAGAATACGACGCACGAAAAATAAATAGAAAATGGAAAAACCAAAGAGCACCGGCCAAGTGGCAGCAATGAATGCCCGCCGAGAAGGGGGAGAGAAAGAGAGCAGCAGATGCAAAAGAACTAGAAAGAGGGAGAGCAAAGTATTTTCTGTGTAACTCGTTAAAAGAGATCAAAACCCAAACTCGGAGGTAATCGTGATCAATAGAATAAAGCGGCATTTTTTTTTGTTGTGGAGCTGTTTCTGCGACATTTGCCAACTTCTGAAAGGAGAAAAAACAAAGTATCATAATCATAAATAAATACGAGGAGGGTAGAAAGCAAAGAGAAACAAAAAAAAGGGTTCCCAAATGGCGACCTTTCTGATGTCGCATGCACGCACATCAATCAATCATCAATCATTGTGATTATTTTTTTTTTGTTTTTGTGGCAGTTTCAGTGGAAACGTTTTGCTTCCTTTTTTGATATAGGGGTAGAGAGCGAGTTTGGTTTACAATTACTGCATCAATTAAATGCCAGGGCAACACTTTTGCAGCCGAAGGAGATCGCGAGAGAGCTGGTAACCCTGGCATACCACAAGGCTCCCCATACACTAATTGCTTGCAGATGCAAGAAGGTAGCCAGGAAGGAACACGCAAGAGAGAGAGAGAGAGGCAAAGAATTCAAAGGAAACCCAAAGGCACGCCGAAGCATGCAACATCAAAGAAAGCAGCAGCAGCAGCAGGCACCAAAACACCGAAAAAGAAAAAATATATTTACGAACCTGAAGAAGAGAAGAGCGAAAAACAAAAAAAAAACACATTGAAATGCCGAACGAGCGAGCGAAATATTTCTTACCTGTTGCAGGTAGAGCTAGAGCTGTCTTCGAGGCAGCTGCTGCCACATGAAGGAAAAGAAAAAAACCTTTTAAAGCCCTCACGTTGATAAACAACAACAACAACAAGCATTCGCGTCGTCGTCGTCGTTGAGTCGCCGCCACAAACAAAAATAATAATAACCGAGAGAGTACGCGGCAAACGGCGATCTTTGGCGTTTTGAAACGACATAAGTTCGCCGAGAAAAAACGCTAAGACCGCCGAAAAATTACTGGCGACTTTTTCGTTTCGTTACCCCGCCAAGTCAGGCCGGGGCACGGCACGGCAAGGCAAGGCGGACTCCTCCATCTACAACACACACACATACGTACACAGCTTGCAGCTCCATCTTCAGCATGCAGCTCCACAGCTCTTCATTTCAACTTCAAGCAACCAGTTCCGCGCTTCCAACTATGCCAGGCATCTCGGCGGCCATACACAAAAGCGGTTTTGAGCCGACGATCGACACACAGACAGACAGACAGACAGACATGCGGACAGACAAACAAACGAGCGTACGTTGTTTTGTATCTTTGAGATACACACACACAAGCATACAAACACATTCAGATCGGCCTATGCCTCTGAGCCGCGGGACAAGCTGCGCTTTGCGCACTGTTCAAAAGATGCGCTTTTTGCTTGAAGTTCGGCATTACACACACACAAACATTCAAACACATGCACAGTGGAGCAAAGTTGCATTTTAGTAAGATTTATTGAAAATAAATATGTGTGAAAATCAATCAACATATGTGAATTTTAAATATTTGAAAGCGATTTTAAAAACATTTTATAAAAAAAATTAACAAAAATAACAGATCTTCAGATAAACCAAGTTTTTTTTAAGCACACAGTCCACAAAAAAAAAAAAAAAAAAAAAAAAAATTAAAAAATTCAGCTCAAGAAATTAGAATTTTAGGACCATACGTTGAAACTAAAATCAAAGCATTCTGAAATATAAAGAATTCTGAAGTTTAAGAATTGTGAGATTTAACTGCATGTTGTATGAAGTAAAGCCTTACGTTTTTAAATTTATAAGAGAGTGAGACTAAAAAAAAATATTATATTGTTAAAAAAATTCGACTTCATTTTAATAGGTTAAACAATCACACTTCTTAAAACTGCATTTACGAATTGAGCAACTTTGTACCACTGTGCGCGTTGCCAGTGTTTCGCAACATGCTTTTGTTGTTGTTGTCTGTTATTATTATTGCGGCTGTTGTTGTTGTTGTGAATTACGGTAGAAGGCAAAAGGCGATTCCAATGGCAGGCTGAACGACTGAAAGGCTGGATAGGTTGGATAGGCTTGGCATGGCCAGCAAGCAGTCAGCACTCATGACAGGCTCAAGCTTGAGTCTGGCGGCCAGAGCAGAGCTGCACTTTTGGGGCTGATCCTACTGCGCAGAGTGTGCTGCAAAGAGCCTCTCTTTAAGCAATTTTCGTAATATTAGCCAGGAAGTTGGCCGTTTGCCGTTGCTGTTGCCTTTGTCGTTGTTGTTTGTTGTTGTTGTTGGCATTGCCTGACATGCCAGCGACCTTATAAGGCTTGGCTTGAGCAGCCTCCAAGACCGACTGTTGGGACAGCAAGCAGTCTTAACTGGTTTTATTTTGTGTTTTGGTTTGGAGGCAACGTCTTTTGGCCTGGGCCGCCAAAAACAATGCCGCCTGTGCCGCAGATAAAAAGCTGTTAGCTTGTAGCTTCTGCATTTTGCAGCCAGAAAGAGAGACAGAGAGAGAGAGGCAAGGGCCTGCTTCTCAATCAGAAGATATATGTAATGACTTTTCGAGGTTTTTCTTTTTGTTTTTTGTTTTTGTTTTGCTCGTCAGAGTTTGTTTGTGTTTGTTGATTTAGCAATTGGCTTCTTGGAAATGTGCCGCCAAGAGTTCAATAAGCAAACATACTAACAAAACAGATACAGATACACATACATAGAGAAACTCAAACTCAAAGTCAAACCTCTCTTATTGTAAACTTTAGCTTATATGTAAATTGTTAGTATAAACATACCCTGTTGCCCCTTCTCTTTAGGCTTATGTGTATGTGAGTTGGCATCAAAAATAATAATAATAAAAAATATAAGCTGGCGGCGTATCTTCAGATACGCTAGTTACGCTCCATTCAATGAATATGATGGAAAAATCATGTCAGCCAGTCAACTGTTAAATGCCCCGCCCTCCCCCCTCTTGCTGTGTCTCTTTTGTCTGCGAAATTGTGTGCTGCGGTGTCGGCGGTACGTCTGACGTCTGATTGATAAGCGCGCGCTCCGCCTTATCTTAATAATATTTAATGCATGGCAGGCCGCTCCAAATGGAGTGCGAGCACACACACACACACACACACACAACAAGAGAGAGGTGAAGCAAAGAAGTAGATGAAGAGCAGAGAGCAGTGCAGAGCGCATAGTGAAAATGAAATTGAAAAATAATACAAAACGCTTTGTCGGTCATTAGCTTTGAGTGGACGCCGCCGCCGCCGCCACAGCCGCATTTGGGGATCGTCGTCGCTGTGGTTGTTGTCGGTTTTTGTGGCACGTTGATTGTGTCAAAGCGAAAAGCCGCCAAAAACATAAAAAGCGTTGGGAAGTGATGAGAGAGAGAGAGAGGCTTAAAATAAAATGTCATGGGAAACGCTTTTGGTGAATCTGTCAGTCGCAGCCCAATTGTAATGCACAACCAACACAAAAAATACCACAAAACTGCAAAAGAGGGCTTAATATTTCAGTTTTTTTAATGGAATACCCTGTTTACCCAATAAAAAAAGTTTTGGCAAAAAAATAAATGTGTTTAATGCATTTTTAAATAATACAATAAAGAAGATTTTTATTTAAAATAATTTTTTAATTTTTTTTTAAATTTTTAAAAATTAATTTCAACCAGAAATATAACAATTAATAAACACTGAACCTAACATACCAAATGGTAACATTCTTAGATCTACCTTGTTTTTAAAACGTTTTAAGCCCAAGCACATAAATGCAAACTAGAAAGCCTACAAAATATAACCATTCACATAGATTGTAGTGTATTAAATGCTTGACTACTCTGTCTACATATTTAACAAAATGCTATGGTACCGAAAAGTATTCGCCAGAGAGATAAAACTAAAAGCGTCCAACAACAAACCAAACCGACGACAACAAAAGCATACTATGAGCTGCTTTGTCAGTGTGTGTGCGGGTGTTTGTTTTTGTTTGTGTGTGCTATTTGGGCGTTTGTGTCTGTCTCTGTGTTGGTGTGTGTGTGTGTCAACGGCACACAGACACTTTCCGCTTTTGAAGTGGCTTTTAATTGATAAAAAGCAAAAAAAAAATAATAAAAGACCATAGAAAAAAACGGCATTACACATACGCCATGGTGGCTGTGCAGCAAATGCTGAACACTGATAGCAAACGCATCAAGTGACAGAGACAGCACAAGAGAAAAAGAGAGAGAAACAACGGCAACGACGACGACATTGATATTAATTCCCACGCTGTTGATGGCCCCGTGGGTGGAGAGTGGGTTTCAGTGGGCGTCCCACAGACCCACCGAGTTAAATGATAAAACGTGTTGTCGAGAATGACATGCGATGGCGAGAGAGAGCGGAGAGAGAGGGAGGTAGAGTGGGAACGCATTGAAGTTGAGTTTAAAATGCAAAAAAACTGGGCAAGTTGATGATGTTGAGTGCTTTTTGGGAAATGGTCGACACCAGATAATGGATGCATACACTACATACACACAAACCCTAACACATTTACATGCACATAGTTAGGTAAGGGATATGCAATTGTATGTAAAAACAAAAAAGTAGATATATTGTGCAAATATTTGTATAGTTTTTGCATATGTCATACGGTTGAATGATCATTATATATATATATTTAATAAACTGGCTAATATAATAGCTGAAAGGTGTTTATTCAAACTTTATAGGACTTAAGCTATTATAAAAAGGGTCAAAAAACTAGACTTAAACTAAAAAGTTCTTTTTCATTTCTTCGCCAGCTTTAGTTAAGACGCATATGCGGCGTATGCGTAACGATGGCTATAAAAACAGAGAGAACTCCATTGTTATAATGAATATTTGTAATGTGTATGTGAATTATTTTGTGGCCTGGCTTTGTTCAATGCTTTTAGCATTTTCTTTCTTTTAGTTTATTGTTTTCTATTCTAGCTGTTGTTTTTGTTTTTGTTGTTGTGTCCCGTGTTAATCATGCTACATTGCAAGCATGCCAAAATAATCATAAGAATCAACAGCAGCAACAACAACAACAACAACATCATTATTTTCAATATTTATGTATTTATGTATGTGAACGGAGAAGGGGCGCTTATGGGGGCCTCTGGGGCCTCTGGGTCTCTATTGCCATGGCTCTTGATAAAAATTTAATGTAGCATGTTAACAAGCGAGCCGTTATGATTACACACACAAATACACACGCACACACATTTAGCAGACAAAAAGTGGAACCCTGGCAAACCAACAATAATAACAGCAAATGGCAACTACAACTACAACAACAACAACAACAACAGTTCAGCAATTCCAATATAAAACATTTCTGCAGTCCAATTTGCCATTTCAATGATGATGGCAACGGCAACGGCGACGACGTCGAAAGCGACGTCTCCATCCGAACGGCAAAGGCGCAATCGAAGCAATCGACATTCCCATTCTCATTCTCCCCCCCCCCAACATCCCTCCAACTCAACCAACAACCTACCCAAGCATTTATACCATGCTCCATTCTCCATTCAACATCCGCATCCGAATTCGTTATAGAGGTGCGCCGTCGTCGCTTCAGGAAATGAATAATCAATATTCAAAATTGAAATTCTCTATAAATTGGCAAAAAGGGCCGCATTATAAAATACATCAAGCAAGGTTTTTGTTGCTCTTTGCCAAAGGAAATAATTGAATATGCAGCCAGCCAGACAGACAGGTATTGAAAGAATATGAATTGTATTAAGGTAGGCAAAGGGAACCAAAAGAAATGTTAATTGCGGTGGCATATTGTCAATTAAAAACTTTTTCAACACACACACACACACAGTTGAAAACTTTGTCTCGTTGAGAATACGTAATAAAATACCACACACAACGAAAGTAATTATAAGAAATTGGAAAATGTATTGCATGTTTTAAGCTTGGTTATTGTCAGAATTTTTTTTAGTTGCTTTTACCATTAAACAAAAGTGATTGTCGACTTATCAGAGAAACTTGCTTATATGGATGAACTGTGTCTGATCGGAGAGAGAAGTTCAAGCAATTAAAAAAATTGAAAAAGTCAAATTTAAAATCATTTTATTAAAATAATGAAAATGTTCCTATTTTAAAGAGCTATTGATTACAATGAAACAACTAAAACATTTTAGATCATAGACTAGATAATATGTATGGCTAAAGTCCCTTGCCTCCAGCTTAACCAATAATAAAAGCAGCATAGTTGAATATGTGTATAAAATCATATTATGTATACGCAATAATGGCTACAAACCCTATGAGACTTTCATAAATAATTATTATGGCATATAATTTATTGCACAACAAAAAACAATAACCATCACCAGACACACACACACATACACTCTTGCTGCATTACATTAATGTATTTTATAAAGTTGGAGTTGCTTTTTGTGTGTTGGTCGAAAAGTTTTAATCGCTTCGAACTTCGAACAGAAAAAAAAACTCCATCAAGGGCTTTATCATACATTCAACTCTCGGCTATCGTTAAAAAATCCAACAACGTCATAAATTTCTGTAGCGCCAATTAATCATTTTCATTTGTATTTTTTTTTTGAATGTTGGATGGAAAAACTTTTGATGCAGTGCATTAAATTATTGATGTAGCGGATGGAAAGTTGAGGGAAAACTGTCAATTTTAATTCATTTCAAAAGTGGGCAACAAGTGTGTGAGCTAAAAGGGGGTCAGCACAGTCAGCACAAAATGTATTCGCACTTAGTATATATCTGGGGTAATGAGCACGCGCACAAGCCGTAGGGAGACTGAAGGGGCAAGCAAAAAAAGGTTGCGCGCTCGTGCCTTTGAATTCATTAAAGAGTACGAACCCGTCACAGGTCAGGCAAGCATAGATACCCAGATCCCTAGGCTCCAAAGTATGATAAGAATGCTTATCAAAGGCTGGGGGAAAAAGGTCCCCAAAAGCAACAACAGAAGCCCAACAATTTTTATTACTTTGACAAATGATGGTGAAGAGTGGTGTGCGGTACGCAGGGTACGTTTTATTATACATTTTCCTAAGAATTCCAAGTGTGTTATTTATGTTTGTACAGTTAATTTGCATCCCATTGATGTCGCGCCCGTTCATTCACAGAAAAAAAATCAAGTATACTATTGTTGAAAGAGCTGAGAGGCTGAGAGTGAAAAGGTTTCCAAAATATATACTTTATGCGTGCATAATTAATACTTAACAGAGTTTTCAGGCCCAGTTGTCGTTGTCGAGGTTGTTGTTAATGTTGTTGTTGTTGTTAAGCGGCTTCAAACGGAAATGTGCTTGGCATCAAAAAGATTCTTAGCCCGAAACGAAACGAAAAACTCGAAACTCAAAACTCTGAAGCTGAATCGACATCTTTTTCAACACGCTCTCCCGCATCGGTCATTGTGTTTTGGAACTCTAAGCTGGCATTAAATTTTCATGCTTTAAACAGCGGCTCGAAATAGGCTTAGGCTGAATGACTGCCTGCCTGCCTGACTGCCTGAGTCGACCCCGAATGGTTTTCACTTGAATTTCGTGTCGGCGGCCATATAATTAAGGCGCGCACACCGGCAAAATATGAGTGCAACACTTTGTGAGCCGCACCGAGAAAACGAGAAAGATACAGAGGCAGAGCGAGAGAGCGAGAGAGAGAACCTGCAATTTGCCCCGAGTCCGAGTTTCATTCCAGAGCCCGAAACCCTCTGCACGATGCTCATTAAAAAGCAAGAAAACAAAAATAACATACATACGAGCGATGAGAAGGTGGAGAAGCAGGAGGAGGAGGAGTAGGAGGAGAAGGCATAAAGCCCAGCCATGTTGGCTGCTGATGCCTTCTTTCACTGCTCACTGCAAAAAAAAAAAACCTGACCAACAAATTGCGGCACGCTGCCCCCAAAAGTGCCACAGTTAATGGGCAACAAACATCCGCTTTAGCACTTCACCTCTCTCCACGCTTTGCCCCTCGCCCTGCCCTTCCCGCCGCCAAACCTCGTGTCTGTGTTAATTTGATATGCTGCAAGGCTGAAGGAGCAACCATCCAAGCATCCAGCCATCGCCATCTGTCAGTTGTACTACAAGTTGATGCCACAGTTGGACCCTAGATGGCGTTTGTTTGTCAAGGAGGGTCGCACAATAAATTGATAGATCAGTTACAACACAAAAATTAGTTGATAAATGATATAATAGTGGATCAGTTACTAAATAGTGTCAGCTAATAAATAAGCCAACAGCTTGAAAGTAAATAGTAAGTAAATATTAGGAAAGATTAAGTTATGAAGATGATGAATGAAAGTGAAAGCTGAGTAAAGATATATGAAGGAGAACTTCAGAACAAGAAAAACTTCAATATTCATAAAATTCGTTTTTCGCGTGTTTGAAATATGAAAGTTGTCTGAAATTTGACAAATTAGATGAAAAACTCCAAAGATTATCGTTTTTTCTATTCCCAATACTCTTTACTTTAATTTAAGTATTCAAACTATTTATTTATCAGACTGAAAATTAATTTTGCTATTCATTATACCAAGATATTAAACACTCTAAATAGCTATAGATTATAGCATTCCCTGCACTCTGAATACAACACAAATATTTGTATTATGGAATTATTTTATTCACCATTAAATACTTTTTCTGTTTTTCAAGTGCACTTTGCAATAAATTCAGCCAAACCCTTTTAGCCACCCAATGTAATCCGAACTGTGAGTGCATTGCACTAACTTTGCACACAAACAAAAATACACACTCTATGCACATAATGTAATTTGTTTAATTAGTTTTCGTCGAAAGTTTTTCCGTGCGTCCAACCATTTGAAAAGTCCCTAGTACATATCTACATACCATATATACAAATGTTAATATGTCTGCATTATGTCCTATATGCATCCGGTTTGAAATGGTTTAGTTACGTCTCGCAGAGTAGGGAGCTGTCTGTTTATGCGTGGAACACGAAAATTCCATGAAATTGGCGACCCACCGAACATAATTCACACAATACGAACAGCAACAGCAACATTTTTGACATATATGAATTGATCATTATGTAAAATTATGATTTGTGGCGTTCAAATTACAAAATTTGTAACATACAAACATTTTTTTTGGGCTGGCGTAGGAAGTCAGAAGTCACGTTCCTTTCTGGCCCCCTCTAGTTGTTGCCTCGAGCGCCAGTTTCAGCCACAAACACACAAATCATATTCGTATGTGCTATATGTCTGTATTTTCACCGGGTTATATGACTCGTCGTCGTTCGGTTTGTTGCGTTATAAAAATTGACTTTTCGCAAAACGATAAACGAGAATTATTGCGTCGCTTTGCTATAGCGTGCAGGCAGCAGGGAGTCCAAAAGGGGAGGCTATGTGTGGTAAATATATCACATATTTACGCATAATTTGTGTGGCCCTCATTTGGGGTAGCAAGGCACAACATACAGAAATAGGCTACCATGGGTAGGCCAAAAATATGCAAGCCACATGCAATTTGTTGTCGTGGTTTCTCTTTCAGTGTGTATGTGTGTGTGTGTGCACAAAAATGTGAGCAGCTAAAAGAGCACAAAACTGATGAGCGGAAGCAGCTGATAGACCGTAAAGAGTTATTCTATATGTTATTTAAAAAGCACAAAGCAACAAAAAAAATAATTGCTTTTCCGATCTTCAAATTAGGATTTAGGATTTTTTTATAATTATACCAAAAATCTGAACATTGAAGAAATTAAAATTGAGAAAGAAAAGAAAAAACACAAATACCCTAAAACAAAGATTTTTCACATTCGAAACCTTCATAAAATTTTATTGCCGAAATTCCATAAGCCATTTAATCTCATTTCTAAATCTCGTGCATAATGGCTTTTGGTGGTGAAAACCACCCATAATCTAGTTTATTTCCGGCTATTTAAATAGTTTTTCCAAAAACCATTTTAAGCTGTAGCAAAATTTAACGAGTTTTTGTATTTTTGAAACAACTGCGCCTAATTATCATCCCGGGGATGAGTCGACAACGAGATACGGCGAAGACGTAGTCTCATCGTGAGTTCTTAGAAAAACCTGACACATTGTTAGCAGCTATAAAAACGTCAGCACAGGCAGACAGGGTAGCCAGGAGTATATAGATGAGACAGGACACATGGTGAGCAATCTTTCAGAATTCGAAGTGTGTGTTTTTAGGATTTTCAGGGCAACAAACAGCGTGTGACAAACACACATATAAACGAACACACACATGGCTAATAACGGAAACAACGTGTGTGTCTCCTGTCTTGCGGGGGGTACAACGATTGTGTTTGTGTGTGTGTGTGTGTGTTGTTCCCCTTGACTTTGTACTCTGTGCCTCTCCTGCAATGCAATTGATTTAAATTGTGAGAGTCGAGCAGTTAAAACTTCCGCCTGCATAGCTCTTAAACCGCATTACCCCCCCTTCCCCTTTGCCTCCTTGTGTGTAATAGCCAACCATTAGCATTGCTGCTGCTCGCCTTTGATAGTCAGAGCCAGAGCCAGAAGCTGGTGCTGATGCTGGGGCCGCACTTCCGCTCCCAGCACTCTTTTTTTTTTGTGTCATGACCACCTGATAGGCAGGTGTTGTCCGTTATGCCGGCAGTTTTGTGGCAAGCAGACAGAGTCTGCGGTCGCCAGCATCTGTTCTCTGGCTCTGGCTCTGAATTCGTGGAAATGCTTTTGGGTGTGGTCGAGTTTGAGTCTCAAATCTCGAGTTTGCGAGGGTCTCCGAGTGTCGGAGTCTGAAACTAAATTTCAATTGCTTCAAACGGAATGTGCTGGTTACGTTGTAAAGTTCTTATTAAGCTGATTTGCCATCTCCAGTCGACGGAGCAGAATGAGGTTCTCTGAAGTGAGCTGTGTGTGTGTTGCCACACAAAGAGAGAGATAGATAGAGGGAATGATAATTGTAATTGGTAGAGTCGCTCGTTGAAATCGCTTTGATGTTGGATGAACAATGTGAAAGGCTTTAATGTCATTTGATTGACTTGAAAGTAAGGTTAGCGAAAGATGAAGCCCTGATTAATGCCATATCAAAGGCATAAATTATAATAAATTCAAACAACGGAAACATAGAGCTCAGGTTGTATGAATTTTGTTTCATTTAATCAAAACATCAAAAGGTTGAAAGGAATATAAGAAGTAACAAAACCTATGAAGATTGCACGTTTGTTTAACTTTTAACAATTTAAGTTTAGAATTTTTTAGAAAATCTCAAATTTATTTAACAAAAAATTATAAATTTAAGATTTTGAGCAAATTTTGTACAATACTCGTTTTAAGAATCCTTTTTTCGAGGCTTTTCTTTCTTTCTTTTCCTTCCCAAATGTTTCGCTTTAAAGATATATAAGTAGAAAAGGCTTAGTTATAAGCCTATAAAATCCTTTTTATGAAAAACAAATAAATTTTATATAATTTTTCTTCTTAATATTCGACAATACCCCTAAGAACCTATAAGTTTTCAATTTCTATGACCTGTTTATGATTTCTCTACATGTTTTTCAGAGCATAAAATCACAATTGCAATTGTCATTTGACTGCTTTGAGAGTGCTCCTCCTTTCTGCCATTCTTTTTTGTTGCTTTGTTATTTATTCGTGCTGTGATTTCTTCGCTTTGCATACACAGTATGGAAACTTGTTAAAGTAAATTCCATGGACTGGCAACTTTGAAGCACCTCTACAGTACCATGCCGCCACCCGTTACCCCCCGCTATCTTCTTTCTTTTGGCATTGCCTTTGTCGTTCCATCACTTGGTGACTGTCATTTGTACAATTTATGACTTGTTGTCAATGAAATGCCACCCAGAGCGTTGCCATTGTGTTGACGCCACACACATACACACACATACAGACAAAGGCATTGAGACATTGTCGTCGCATAGCTGCACATCTTTTGCTGCCATTTTCAATTTCATTTGTGCCACAATTTAAAATGCAAAACACATGAAACGCACAGAGGAGGGGTGCAAAAGAAGACTCCTTCACTGTCATCGCTTGTTGTCTTAGGGACTTTTGACAAATGCCGCAACGTTTAGCTAGGTGCTAATGGGGCGTTGGTGGTCGCCGGACTCCGGCCTCTAGACTTTGCTGATCCGCAGTGCCGCTGACGACTTCGGCGACGACGACGACGACGCGCGTTTATTGAAATTGATGAGCGGCCAAGTACGTGGCAGCTTAGCTTAAATCTACCCCGTCGACAAGGGCCTATATTCCAGCCTCTCTCTCTCACTTGGTGTCGGTCTAACTGCCTGACTCTGACATTGATTGATTGTTCTGGCAGCGTAATTTATATGATTGTATTAGGAGTTTAGCGAGAGGCGAACATACACACACATAGATCTACTCGTTATTAATAGTAGTTGCTGTGTTGCCTTTGCCTCATTGTTATTTCAACAGCAACAAATTTCGTCCAAAAAAATAGTTTTCGTTCATAAAATGTATGCGTTGGCATTTCATATTTAATGATCCCAGCAGCAGCAGCAGTCCAAACAGTTCAACAAGACCGTTAAAAAAACATATCGAAACAAGAATAAATTGTTATTTATGTAAAAATGTTGCGATGCAAACAAAAACAATTTCAGATACTCTTACGAGCAATCAATCAAGGCACAAATAAATAAGTAAAAAAAATAGAAACTCGTTGAAAATATTTTATATGCAAATATTGGGCATATTACAGTCAAACTTTCATATAACAAAATTTTCTAAATAATATATTCATTTCCAGAACTCTGCAGTTTGTTTCTATCCAAAAATTATTTTATATTATGAATCATCACGTTAACGAAGTCACACTTGAGTCACTATTAACTGCATAAAGTCCTTAGAAATCGAGGTTCTTTTATTTTATTATTGCATATTTTTATTTTTGTGATTTAGAACCAAGTTTGTACTGAAATACATAATTTTGCGGTTTAAATTTAATTTTCTGGCAATTTCAATTTTTCTCATAAACAATAAATTAAGTCATCAACCAATCGCATTACAAAGTCCTGCTACCCCGACAAAATCACAAAATGTACACATATTGTGCATAAAAAATGTTTACCCAAAAAAAAATATATGTATGTATGTATTTCCCAATAGAGTTTCATCGAGCTGCTGCAAGCATTTTCCACAAAATTTGATACAGCAAAATATGTTGCATTTACCGATAGCAAAACACGTACGCAAACCACAGAGCCACAGCCAACGCCAATTTCTCTTATCCTGCTCCTCTTGGCTCTCAGCAGCAATCCCCAATCCTTGCAATTTTGTTTTGCCAGGCGAAAAATTTGCATTTTTATTTATGACTGACGTTTAGCGTGTGGTGCTGAAAAACGTTTCGCGTAGAACAGGGGCCGCAATGGGTTGATTTTCAATTTAGCAGCTGCTTTAACCAAAAGTAAAAAAAAGTGGCGCTCAAATATTTTAGCTCGTTTTTTCTTCTATTTTTTATTTCGTGTGCTGCACACTAACTTCATTAGGCGTGGAGAGCGGCAGACTTCTACTCTGTGGCACCGTCGAAAGTTTAATGTCTTTTCTGGCTAATTGAGTAGCCGAGGCGATGGTGAAGTGGTGCAGTGGAGTGGAGTGGAGTTAGGGCATAGTGCACAGAAAAAGAAACAAAACTGTGGCAAGTCATGCATCTAATTACGGAACAGCACTAAAAACAAAATAAACTTAAAAACTTTTGCAGCTATTTACTGCATCGTGAGTGGTTTATATATGTATGTGTATATATATATGACCAGCTAAAACCGATAGGGGGTCTCTCTCATACCTCCTTTAATGCCTGTCTGTGTCTAGCATTAACTTGTGCTTGGCTGTGTGGTGTTAAGCGCAATTAACTGTTACTTTAGTTTTGTAAACGGTCAGCCATTAAATATGGCAGCAATGCCAATGGCCAAGGCAACGATAAACCGTAAAAATATATATTTCTCACTATTTTTAGCTCATTGAGTGGAGATTTTCACGACGTAAAAGCAAAGTGAAAGGTTAATTCGAAGCAGTCTAGATAAATGGTTGAAAATATTAAAATTTTGCAATAAAAGCTTTAAACTTTATGATTTAATATTTTTTTAAATATTAAATTAAAGTAAAATGCAATTATCCTTATCTAAAGTTTAGATGCCAAACTCATCTCATTAACTCATAAATGCCTCTTTTAACTTGCTTTTAGCTAGAAACTCATCAGATCTTAACAATTTTAAATACATTTCAAAGTCAAGCGAGCCATTAAGTCTTATGCCAACTAATTTTCTGCATTTCGATTAATTGAAATTCCTTAATTTAATCGCTTTTAATTGCTTTTGAAGACTGCATTTTGCAGCTAAACCTAACGTTAGTTTTATCCTATGCACATGTTTCAAAGACTCTTGGCTCTCTCTGCTTGATTCTGGCTAAGCCTGTTGGTTCATTGAATTAAGATAACGGACATGAACATCAAGTAATAGCCCGAGTCAATTGCTTCATTGCCTTTAAGCCATCTTCATCCTTTAGCTCTGCTCTCTCTGCTACCTGCAAATACTATACGAGTATCTTTTTATATAGTTTTTTTGTTGTTGCTTTTGCTGTGTGTAACCTAAGCACTTTGGGAAGCAACATAACGGTCCGGCATCTGCTGCCCTGGCGCCAACTGGCGTCCGTTTGGGGCCAAATGACGACCACATAGCGCCCATAAAATTATACATATAGCAATGTCTCCATTGGACAATCTGCACTAGAAAGATAGAAAGAGAGAGAGAGACTCACTTGTGAAGGCAATGAAAAGTTGTTGCGGTTGTAGTATCTGCATTCGTAAATGTATCTTTTTTTTTGTTGTTGTTGTATCTGTAGCTATGTGAAACTATTTCAAGCTGTTGCCCGGCAATTAAACTTTGTGTCTGCATTTTTGTGTCTCTTTTTTTTTTTTGTATTTTGTCTTTGTAAATTGCCAATGCCATAAAATGAAATTAAAGCTGCTTCCACAACGCTACGTTGAGTGGGTTTTAAGGAGCAGGAGGCGGTTAGAAGGGGCCAATCCATGGCTTTGATATTTCCGTGCACTTAAACACTTAACGCCATTGTTTATACACTTGAGTGCACTCCGCTCTCTGCTGCCGCCGCCGCCTTTTGATGTGGTGTGAAAAGTCGTCGGGCAAACAACACACAAACACACATTGAAACACACACACACACGCACTGGGACATTTTCTTATTTTTTTTTAAGGAACAAACACGCAGCAAATCCAAAAAACATATCCGTAGCAATGCTCATAAGTGTTCAACTAAATGGAAAAGCATTTCTTTTAAGCGTTGACAAAACAATAAAATAAAATACACAGAGAGAGAGAGACAGAGGACAAACGCAAGAATGCCATGCTTGCCACATGCCACAAGGTGCTTTGTGGTCCCTACACGTTTCGATTTTTAGCTACACTCGTCCACAATAATGAAGGTATTGTGATTATGTGTGTGTGCTCTGTGCTTTGTGCCTTGTGCCTTTTCCGAGTGCTCCTTTGGCGTAAAAACTGCCAGTGAAGATTTCCCGTTAAGGCGGTAACCAAAATGTCACTGCCCCAGTGGGTGGCAAGCGGAGGGGGCAGCTTGGCGCAACGGGTCTTAAGCATGCAGAGAGATAGGCGTGTGCTGTCATGGCCAATTTGAGGCAACCAATTTTCGGGCACAAACGAAAAGCCATAGAGATAGCTTTACCAAAGAAAAATGCGTATTACAGAACGGTGTCTATCTATTTAGCTGCATGCGTCTTAGGTTTTGCTCGGGCTAAGTGGCAGGCAAGCCAATTCTCTGTGGCACTAGCAATTTTTAGCTGACAAAGATTTCGATTTTAATTTGCAAGATACGAACGGGCAAATTTGCAATAATTCAAAAGCCAATTACGATAAATTGGATATTGCGAACGTAATTCACTTTCTGCATTTAGATGCCAATATTATTTAAAGTCAGAAGAAATCCCTGACGTAAATTGAATTTATTTCAATTAAATGTTTTATGGTTGATAATGTTTAAAGACAGAATAAATGGAGAGAAAATATTTAATTTGTTTCTTCAATATATCTTAGAGAAGTTTTGAGAAAAACTAAAAAAAGTTAAGCTAAAAAATATAAATTATAAAAAATGAATATTATTTTAAAAAATATTTTTAAATAAGTTTTAATTATACAACTTTAAGAATTAAATAGTATTGTGATAGTAATGCTGTAATACAAAGAATCATTTAATTAAAAAAATTTAAATATTAAAAAGTTTTTAAAAAAATTGTATACAGTCTACAAGATAAAATTTTATTTTTAGATTGTAATATATATTATTTATTATTTTTTACATAATCATTCAAACAAAAAATAATCGGTCAAAATTAATGAACTATATTTATTTATTTTAACATAATTTTTTATTAAAATACTTGCTTGTTATAAAAAAAATAAAATACAATTTACTTGGAAAGAATTTGTTTTTAAAATTTTTGTTATATTTCGTTAAAACCTTTTTAGACATTCCTGTCGGGTGCACACAAAAACTGGGTCAATTTAATGCGATTTTTTGTGGCAACAGACATTTTACTAAGCAGCTAAGCGTTTATTTAGCTCTGCACAGCAGCCAAAAGTGAAATGCCAATGTAGCCAATTATGCCCGAATAACCTCCCCCCCACCCACACCTCAACCTCATTCCAGCTATCGGAAAGGTAACTGCCAACTGCTAACAATGCAAAGCTCCCCCATCCCCCCTCCTGAACGATGGCAAAAGCCTGTCACATTCTTTTTATTTGTCTTCTTTTCGCTTTTATTTTTGTTTTGTTTTTGTGCTTATTTGGCTTTTTGTTGTTATCTGTCCTGCATCCTGCAAGCAGTGCCCTGAGGCAACAGCTGTCAACCAGGTTACGTGTGAGAAGCGTTTCGGTGTGGAATGGGTTTTGGGTGCCGGGGTGCTGAATGGTGGGAGTCTAGCATAAATTTAACCCACAACAAAATGACAACTGCATAGAGAAGGGACAAGGCATACAACAACAACAACACACACACACACATGTGCTATGTGTGTAGCCTAATTCGATTTCAAAGCACACAGTATTAAAGCCAGCTTCTAAAGGTTTGATAGAGAAATACCCTAAAATCATATGGCAACAGCATAGCAAAGACAACAACCAAGAGCAGACAACAAACATAGTGAGAGGGAGAGAGAGAAAATAACGCAGCCACATTGATACGTGCCTGGCATTTGGCATTTCGGATTAATTTCATTTCTGTGTATCTCTGTATATATCTGGATAACTGGAAGTAAAAGGGCGCTTTAGTATTGCGTTGTGTTTGTTTTTCAGCTCTTTGCATTGAGGAGTTTTGGTCTTTCAATCTTTTCGTTTTTCGTAGGGGGCCCATGTAATGGCCGCATTAATTTGAATTGCATAATTTATTCTGCAGTGAGGCAGAGAGAGAGGGAGAGCGAAAAGGAAATTAAGTCAATGGCCCAAGCAAAATAAGTATAAATATCGATTACAAGCGACAAACTCCAATGCTCAAATGGCTGCAAATGACAAGTTCCACTTACCATACACAAACATGTCCTACAAGTCTTAGACCCTGGTCATGTCCGACATTGTTGTCAAGTCGTAGTAGCAGAAGCCTCAGCAGAAGCAGAAGCAAACTGTGAAGGCAACCCATTTAATTGGAGAAATTTAACACGTACGCACATTTGTATTCATTTTTGGTCTCATGTCTCTGGCAATTGGATTAAAGACATTAAAGCGACTCTCTTCGTCTTCGTCTTTGGCTTTTCTGCGTGCTGTTGCCATTCCGTTCAACTGTAAATTACATTGCATACTTAGCCCAGAATGCGAAAGACAGAGAGAGGAGCGAACATAAATGAAGTTTGTTAGTATGCCATAATCGTATGAAGTCGTTTTATTTATAGCATTAGCGCATATTAGGCCTAATGGGCATAACATACGTCGACGGAGGGCGGGATACCAAAAGGCAGCAAAAATTGTGGGCGGCTTACCAAAAGAGGGACAATGCAAAAAAAAATGTAGGAGACTACACAGAGGAGGGGGAATTGTTATTAACGGTTGTGTGACAAGACATTTTTGCAAGAAACCTGAAAGTGATCAAAAGTTATGCATGCGAATCTATATAATTAAGAGTGCACACGGTATAAACAGGACCCAAATGGTTATTGTGAGACAGAGAGAAAATTTTATTGGTAAAAGAAACACAATATTCAAAGATAAAGTCCGAAATTACATAGAAAAGCAAATGTTTGTGCAAATAAATATTAATTAATTAACATGAAAATGTTGCACACCTGTAATTAGCTTGGAATCACTTCTTGGAACAGTTGTTTATTCTTTGATTGTTTGTGAGCAGATTACTTTATGTTCATAATACTAACTTAACAAAAGCTTTTCATTATAATTTAAAAATTTTATTAAATGAAATTTTGTTTCATGCATTTTTTTCTTTAGCTCTAACTTATTCTGTGAAAGAATTTTTGTCACAGTTCGCCCTTAAAATCATTTTAGATTAGCTTATGCTCGTATCTTTACATCCCTTCTATTAAAATCCATTTAAGCAAGGGGACTGAGTAGATACCCTTTTCATATCAAGTTTGCTGATTAAATAAACTGATTGATGGCATGCCTGATTGAGAAGACTTCACTTAGTTGTCGTCAAGACACTCCCCTTCATAAGCTACACACATACATACATATATTCCACACTTGAAAACTAATACAACCCTTTTTCTTTTTCTACTTGCAGGTGTGTACCGAAGTGGCTTAAAGCTTATCCCACATATTCTTTTAGACTGTTTTTTTTCGGTGGAAAGTGCCTTGGACAACCCTTAAAGGAAAGGAAAGTCTGTAGCAATTCTAGGGTTGCCGGCTTTTCTTTTGGGGGAGTGTGCGTTGGACGCATTTCACGCTTTAACAAACTGTAAGGCAACAGATACAGGGACACAATCTCAGCGTGTGTCTGAAGAATATACTCTGAGTATTATAATCGCATCAAAGCGATAAATGACCCAAAATCGATTGAAGTAAAATGAAAAACAGCAGACGGCAGACGGCAGTTTTGCCTATTTAGTGTTTATCCACCAAGAAAAAGAAATCAGTGAGAGGGTGACTTTTGGTTGCCACAAAAACCAAAGCCAAAAATAGTCACGTACGTATGTTCATTTTTAAAGCAACCCTTAGTGGCTGCAAAATATATAAAAACCAGCTTAAAGCGCCCCCAAATTAGAAGGAAATATGACAAGAGGCGAGGATTGTTATCGCTGGCATTGCAGGCAGGCAGAGCTTTAGCGACGTCACTGCAGCGGAAATGGCAACGGTGAACAACCCCCCTTTAAAAAGGGGGTTGGTTAGAAAGTTCCCCATGCAGCAAGCATTGAGGTTGGGCTTTCGACTTTACCCATTCAATTTTGCAGTTTGATGACGCAATGCGTCTTTTTTTCCCCCTCTGTGTGTATATAAAGGGTTAAGGAAATGCGCCACAATTAAGCTTAGCAGGCCTCCAATTCGATCTTTAGGGCTTTACCCTGCCTCCTTCAGCGCCTGCGGCATTTTGGAAAGTTTTTCTTCACACTTTATCAAGTTGCGATTTCCTTTTCACAAAGTGCGCAAACAAAATTTATTTTCCATTTAGTTTCTTTAAAGAATATAAAAAACAGCAACAGCAACAGAAAAATGTACAAAAGTTTAAGCATAAAAAGAAAGACAGAAACGAAAAGCAGCTAAGGGCAAAGCCAAACAAAGTTCAATCAAGTTAACTTTGTTGCCAATGCCGGCGAGCGACAAAAGCTGAAAGCTGAACAAATGTGTCCGGGAGCGGTGGGGCGGACCCGGCTGAGACTGTAAGTAAAAGTTCAAAGCCGTCTCCCCAGACTTTTGACTAAAAGTCGTGGCCGATTTGACCGAAAGCAGCAGCAGCAACAGCAGCAGCAGCTCAATCCCTAACCAAACTCATGGTCTCTTGGCTAGCCTCCAGGGTCTTATCACTCATCTCAGCAACTGGCCAACCAGCAACTCCAACAACGACTCCACCCACCTCACCCACTTAGTTCAATCAAGTTTAAAGCTATGCAAGTTGGGCGACGGCGACACTTTAACGTTTGCTGGCAAGCTGTCAAAAGGGCCATGACCAAGTAATGTGGTTTAGTGGGGTGCCAATTTGTTAGGTATGTCACGTTTTGCGTTGTCACAATGTAAATAGCTCATTTTGCCACAGAAACTATGAGAGAACTACCAATGAACGAGACAAAAATGTAATCAAGATAAATAAATAATCATTATGAGGTCTTTAAAAACTAACCAGAAGATGGAGTAAGGAATTGTTATACTTTATGGCTTAAATTGTTTATCATTGCTTTAAAAAGTTGCAAAAGCAAGATTGTATCAACGACTTCACCACCCACGCGTAACTAATAGCTGAAAGACTTTACCTAAACTGAAACTTTTTAGCAAGTATTTTAAGTATTTTACTTTGAGCCCAGCCAAAATGTATCAGCTGCTGTTCAAGAGCATGAATGTAGCAGAGAATCTTAACTATCTCGAACAAAGTCGGGGAGAATCTTGCAACAAAGTACAACGTGCAGCCAACAATAAAGTGTGGCAACTTGTGTTGAAGTTCTATAATGAGCAGACGCGGGCCAAAAGGAAAAATGGGTCAAGTATGTATGGCCAATATGGCGCTAGTTACTATTACATCCAATGGCCAATGGGCAACAGCAGGATCCGACTGCGAAATTGATTATTGTACTGGGAATATTTGCATAGCACTTTGGCGCGTCATGCGGTCGACGTGTTTTGCGGTCTGTGTCAGGCAATTAACTGCAAAAAGAAAATCAATTACAAGACGACGATGACGATGACGATGGCTAAGGCGATGGCGACGACTCTCAACTTGAAGAGCTAAACGACTTCCGCCAAAGCAGCAGTTGTCGACGGGGTCTTAATTGCTTGCAAGAAAGAGAAAGGAAGACAGAGAGACGGGTGGGACCCTTTGCCTAAAACGGAAATCATGTTATGGACGCGACCAACAGAAACAAAAACAACAACAAACAGTAGCTATAACTCATAAATATCCAGACGCCGAGGGTTTGAGAGGATAGGGGATTGGGAGCAAGGCAAAAATATAATGACAAATCAGAAAAACAACTCAAGAGGAGGCAGCGAAAGAAAGAGAAGCGGCAGCTGGACAGCAATCATAAGAAGCTGATGAAGAGGCTCTTCCTGCATTATTCCCTTAGCGACGACGGCCTGACGACGACGACGACGACTGCTGAGTCAGAGAATAATGGAAAACAATTTAGACTTGGACCTCAAACTCGAATGGAGAGGGGGGAAATGATGAGGAGAACGATACTTTACTAGAAAAGAAAAGCTACGACACAATAACAATTGAATTTTCAAATGCTGCTTATTGTTTTTCCGGCATCAAGCAAAATTGGCTGCCCCTTGTTAAAATGCAATCAAATTGAAGCAACTGCAGACGAGCCACAAACACACAAATTTTATTGTTTGTTTTTGGTTGGTTTTCGTTTTTGGTTGTCTCAAATGCGGGCCAAGAGCAGCAAAACTGGCAATTTTTGGACGAAGCGAATTTAATTTTGAATCCATTGGAGGCCACAACAATTCCCCAAAAAATAGCAGCCACAAGACCAGCGAGCAACAACAAATACAACGCCTTGCAATAAACAAACAAAACAAAAACTTAACTGAGTATGCAATGGTTAGGGTAGAAAGTTTGGACTATAAGATACCATATATCATATAGATATAAATCTTATATAATATATAATTTTTTAAATTTTAAAAAATAATTTCTCTATTTAAAGCCATTTGACAATATTGGTATCTGGATTTAGTTCGATCCAGAAAATATTCATTTCCTTAAAGAAACTTATTTCTCCTGTCCAAATCTTCTTTTGAACTCTTAAACCCCGATTTGCAGAATTGTCTTTGACCCTCTAACACGAACTACAGGGTATGTAGGCACACACAAACACCCAAAAAAAAGAGAGTACAATCTTTACGGCGGCACTCGAGTGCAACGTGGCATGGAGCTGGGCATTGGGAACGGCTGTGAGGCTTGGCTGCCTCTTGGCTACTGGTTTTGCCGACAAGCCACAAACAACAAAAAACACAAAACGAAGAAAACATCGCTTGCCCAAACAGTAGCCCCGTTGTCAGTTCCCTCTATCCCCCTTTCGATTCCCATGTTCCAGTCTCAATCCTCTGATCCACTCGCAGCCCACATGTGTGTGCAGCAAGCGGCAGCTATAGCTTGTCGCATGTGTGTGCCTCGGGACTGACTGCAAAGTTTTTTGTACGTAAATCTCGGGGCTTTTTTTAAATACGCTACGTGCAGCCAGTTGGGGAACGTGCTGCGTGCTGAGTATTTGTTGAAAACAAAAAAAAAAATGGAAGGAAAATAAAAATGTTTTCTGTTTTTTTGCCAAGAAGTTGCCGACGCGTCGTCGGTTTGACTTTGTCATATGAAAAGTAAACAAACGACAGGCAAAAGGCAACAAAATCGGCCCAGCGGCCAGATGACAAAGAGCGAGAAAAAAGTTTTAAACGTACATTCGTTATGGGAAAGGCAGTGGCGTAGTCTAATAAGGGGAAATGTTAAACAGTGGGCCAAGAGCTTAAACCAGTAAGAATGAAAGAAATAAAATTTAAATAATATAAATTTGCATGATTATTAAATTGTTTTAAACAGTTGCGATGCAGATTTTTAAAACATATTGCTATAATTATTACTTATTTTATTTAATATTTTCATATATCATCATGTTTTCACATCTTTTTTGGCTAACTTCTTTTGCATTGTAACAAACCTCTAAGCTTATAAGCCCAACTACTGTTTTTTAAAAACCCAACTCAACCCCTCTTCCACCCAACCTTACAATTCCAAACGCCACTGCATTCTTTTGAGTTAGCTATATAGTTTTTTCTGACAGCTACAAACTTCACATTAACTCCTTGTGAGAAGCACACACGTAGTAGGTTCTTAAGTCATTTCTTGGCTTAAGCCCCTTCCCAAACAAGCTCCCCTTTCGTAGCGTATGTCCCCACCGAGAAGTAAGACGAAAAACAGTTAATTACAGACAAGTAGCTTACGGAAAAATGGCGACAATGGAGCCGGGGCAATAAAAACTATTTTATGGCCAAAGTTTTTGCCCCAGACAAACTCTACCAAAAATTGTAGCCAAACACTGAAAAAGTTTC
This sequence comes from Scaptomyza pallida, assembly GCA_018152965.1. NCBI lineage: Eukaryota > Metazoa > Arthropoda > Insecta > Diptera > Drosophilidae > Scaptomyza > Scaptomyza pallida. The sequence goes on from JAECXP010000107.1 coordinate 1,659,052, forward strand.
ATCCAATAAAAGTTTGCTTGGCCAAAGTGCTTAAAGTTATCAAAAATGTATAGAGATGTTTGAATGTAACAAATGTAACAAATGCAATCAGTTTATGCAAATGTTGTTGCTTATGTTGATTTTAAAATAATGAAAGTGCCGCACACGCCCCTAACTCCAATCACATGAATAATAAACGTGCCAACAGTCGCATTCTCTTTCTCCGGACTCGAACTGCTAATGTAATTGCAATCTTTGGCCAAAAAACAAAGAAGACTACGCATATTTTCATAAAATATTTAGCCAAATGGTCGCCAGGTTGTGCTTCTGCTTATGTTCCATTTGCATTGAATGGCCAAAAACTTTAATTTTGACGCCATTTTGCCAGTTCGCATTGTGTGCTGGAGGTAAGGGTAGAGAAGGGGGGGGACAGGAAATTGTGGCCATAAATGAAGGTACTAAATTGATGACGCCACTCGAGTGCTTATTTTGCACAGTAGCAACAATAAAAAACAACACTTGATATTATGACTGCAGCAGGCAAATAAAAGAGAAACGTAATTTTGATTGAAAAATTAAAAACATTTGCTTTTGCTCTAAATATTTTAACAAGCTTTAAATAAATAAGAATTTTTGTGGAATATAAAAAAAAAGAAAGACTTTTCTTTTGTTTTTGATTAACTTTAAGGAAAAAAAATCTAAGAAAATAATACTTTAAAAAGTTATACGTAAAAAGTATATAAAAATCAAAATTCACGAGATTTACAGAGAAACACAGAAAACTAAGAGAGAGCCGCCATGCACTTGAGTTGCAATTGTTAGGCTGAAAGCATGCAACAACAGCAAAAACATGCAACAACAAATGGCAAAACTGAATGACTTGTCTGTCTGCGTGGGCAACTGTTGTTGTTGTCAGCGCTCTCTTTTTGGCAAATGTGACGCATTTTTGGCTCTCAAAGTCAAAGCCGAAAACAGAAACAACAACAACAGCAGGCAAAAACAAATTATAAATCTTCAAAGCATTCTTTGGCCAACAAACAAACAAAAAATAAAGGCAGTATTTGTTGTCGTTGGTTGCTTTGGCAAATAATAGAAGAAGACTTACTTAAAGAAGAAGAAGAAGCTGCACGTACCAGTTAGCATGTGAAGTGTGTTGGGGGAAGGAGGAGGGGGAGGGGATAAATAGCTGTGTGTGTGTGGGCAGCGGAGGGTGCAAAGGCAGTGAGGTAGGGCGGCCTTAGCCAAGTATGTAGTTGGCTAAGATAAAAGCTGCTATAAAAACTGTCAAATAAACATCAAAGCGGATGCGCAACGCTTGACATGCTAAAATATGCTTTATAGTCATGCGTAGCAGCATTTGTATGTCTGTGTGTGTGTGTTTGTGTGTAGAGGAATTCGTAGGGGGGGAATGGATGGTAATGTGGCATGTTTATATGTGAGGCGTTGCCAATGCTAAAGTAATAGAGCACATGGCATAACATAAAAACATTGATGTCTCAAAATGATAGAGAGAAGTGAGTTGGTCGAGTACTCGAGCTACGAACAGTGGCGTAGCGTAGCGAGGGGGGTGGCAAGGGGTATAAAATGTCATGTGGAGCATCGGAAGAGCCTTAACATACAAAAACTTGAACTTAAACTCGAGTTAAACTCACTAACAGGTGTATTGTAAAGTAACCCAAACATAAATTTGGGCTTTATACATCTTTCAAAACTTATACATTTGATCTAATAAATCGAAGTGGGCTTATCAATAAGTTGCGCTGGTTTATAATTAGATATGAATGTGATATATATGCTAATAAATGTCCTTAAGGTATGTGCGCCCAACTTCTGCTTCGAAATGCCTGTCACATCATGTCAAAATGAATTTCAATTTCACACTTCCACTTCACAACACACAATGTTACGAGCCGCCCCAAACAGCAACAGCAACAGCAAAAGAAACACAGCCTAGCATATCCCCCACCAGCAGCTGTGCCACTGCCCGTGGCAAGTAATGCCCGCCTACGCGTCTCCATGGTGCCTCCCATCTCAGCTCCTACTCAAATTCACTTGCCAGCTCCTTGGGCGCATTAGAAAAACGTGACAAAAATTTCATATTGATGTCTTCTTTTTTTTTCGGCAGTTATATAAAAAATTTTTCTCTCTCGTTTTGATGATGCTGCTAAAGGCAATACATAAAAATTTTCACACACAGCTAAACACAACAACAACAACAAGAACAACCAAAAACAGAAATGTGTGAATTAGGCGCAAAAGTTAAAAGCAGCATATAATTCGGTTGTAGCTGGAATACATATATTTTATTATATAGCGCCTCGAAATGCTTTTGAAGTGTCGGCAAGAATGCGTAGGATGAGCAGAGTGCTAGAATGGGGGTGGGGGAGGGGGAGGCCTACACATTTAATATATGTATGTGGATCGCAAAAGCGAAAAGAAAATACAATTTTTGGAGTGCATATGTCACAAACAGAATGCAACAACGACGACAACAACACGCTTCAAGCTCATAATTTGTTAAATTTTATGGCAAGACTTGGATGCCAGATATTGTTTCCAACTCACCTTCTTTCGTCGTCGTCGTCGTCTTAGCTAACTTGCAAGCGTGCGTAAAATTTTTACACTTTTCTTTCTGCCCGTCTTACTGAATTATTTATACAAATTTGTATCTTTTATCTCTTGGCAGCCGTTTTGGCATTGCAGGTGGTCATAAAGAAAGAAAAAGAAAAAACTGCTGCTGAAAGATGCGAGCATTTGTAATAATACCAGCGAATACGAATAAAACTTGAGCTGGCATTATATATATATATTTCTTTTTGCTTTCTGTTTGTCGCAGTGTCTCAAGTTTCCGTTTAAGCTTTAACTTGCGTTCCCTCCATGTTCTCCCCCTCTGCTGTGCTGCTGCTGTTGTTCCCCTACCTATGCAAGGTCCAATTTGTACATGGCCATAAAAAGACCAGCATACGACAACGGCAACAATAAAAACAACACAATAATTTACGCAAATGACTAGGCGCATACATACATATATGAATATAAGCATATGTTTTATTATCTTTTTTATGTACTCGCATGAAAGTATATTTATTTCAAGGGTTATGTAAGACGTTATCCTTTTCAACTTTTTCATTATGTAGTCAAGAATCTTTTGCCATTTATTGAGCTACCCTCGCAGCATCTTTTCCATGGCAATATACATACAATTCTACATATCTTATCATAGTGTGTCTGTCTCTCCTAAGTTGTTGTTGTTACTGATATAAAGTACATGCATATTTACACAATTCGTCGCAGCTTCTACGCTTTAGCAATCAAATTACAAAAACGAATGAGCACCAACAACAGAAGCGTGAAAAAAAAACTGGAACATTGTTTGATTGACATTTGATTGACAAAATGCCAGCAGAGCTGAGCTGATAAAATGCCAAGCAAATGTGTGGCGCCAAGCGAGAAAAAAACTTACGAACTTACTATCTAGCTGGCATATTAACGCCTTTCATTTAATGACTAACAATCATGCAGCAATAACAATACAACTAACTGTCCGTTGACTTCAATATGGTGCGCCAAAAGCTAACCGCAACAACAACAACCTTCACTCATTACGCCGCTCATTCAGTTTGTTGTTGCGGCAAGTTTAAAGCGCGCTGTTTGTAATTAATTTCCGTTTGTGAATGTGTGTTTGTGGCCGCAGCCAAACTTTGGCGCAAAACTTAAATCAACCGCAGCAGGAGCCCCTCCACGAACCAAAATCAAACCTCAAATACATTCACAGCAACAAATGCAATGATACAGCAAGAATGGCCACAAAGTTTTGATTATCGACTAATCGAATCTTGTATACGCTTACAAGCCATTGAAGGTTAGAGTATATGGTGTATAAAATATAACAATTTTGTTTTTCCTTACATTTTGCATACTTAATTACAAAACTAATCAAACCGTTGTACGTAATAATGGCGTCACTGAAGCAAACAACAATACATACACATATTCACATAGTAGTGTAGTACATACTACATTTTGTATGGCCAACAAACCCGTTTCGGAACACGTTGTGCGGCAAGATGAAGGCCTCCCATAAGCGACACGCGCTGAGCCCAACGTTGGTGGAGTCGAGAGTCGAGGGTATAGAGAGTGTATAGAGCTCAGGTTGGGGATTGTGTATAGTATATCATATAAGAGACACGCTCGATCTGGCCGCCGACGAAGTCGTCGATCGTCGTCGTCGTTGCTGTCGTCGTTGTCGTCTCCGTTGTCGATGTCGGCATTTGTTTCACTTGATTTGTAACATTAACATTAAAGCAAACTTTTCAAAATGCCGACAGCGACGTAGAGCAACGAAGCAACGAAGCGGCATCGTTTTCAATCTTGGCTAAAATGCAATCGACCCCCAACAACAACAACTGCAAATCGCTGGCATATTTAATAGTACCCTTGGGGGAACGCCAACGTCGTCGTATTCGTCGTCGTCGCCAACATTGATGACGCGTGACGTCACAAGAGTTGCCCTGAACTTCATACACTGATAAGAGTGTAGACGACGGCAACGTTGTAACTGTTTTCTCATCGATTATCGGCGTTTAATTAAACCTGCCTCACTCCCCACTCCAACCCGCTAATTGCTACTGGTATTTAGCAAGCATTTCTGATAACAAACTTGAAAGCAAAACAAAAAAAAAAGTACAAAAAAATATGGTAAAAAAACCGTAGCAGATTTCTTTGCCTGATAGTAAAGTAAATTTTTTTTTGTGCGTCGTTTGATTTTTGCCGGTCTCTTTGGGCCATCGTCGTCACCAGCTACGTCGATAAGTGCCTTGCCAAATTGCGGTTGTAAATTATCAAGTGCTCCAAAAACAAAAAAAAAAAACATGGCCAAACAAAACAAATACATATATTGTATAATATATATAGGGGTATAGTATAGGGGTAACACTTGAATCAAGTTTATTGTTGTATGCCGACTGCATTAACTAACAACTGGCTATCAAAGTCTATTTGGCTGATAGCTTTTAACTGATTGGACAATGATCGTCGGTCAGTGATCAACTAACAAACATAACAGAATATTACTCATACGCAAACGTTCGTTACAGCTAAGATGAACTCAGAGTCATTAACTTAATACTTCATTTCCTGTTTTTACTAATTTAGCTTAAGCTATAGTTTTATTTCTTTTCGTTTCTTCATTGATTGTAACGCAAAAATCCACTTAATTTAATAGCCGCATAAATGGCTCTTAAACGTTTTGGGATTGCAACGCTTTTTGACTTTTGTGCAGCCAACAAAATGCCACCTGTTTGTTTGATATCATGTTAATTCTGTGTTTTATTACAACGATTTATAATATTTAGCTTCGTCGTATGCCGCAAATTATGCGCATTTTTGATTTGCACTATAAAAAGCAAAGCCAAACGCCCAAACAAGACCACAGAAGTTGGCCAATTAATTATGCAAATCCACATTTGGCCACACTTGAAAACTAATCTATGGCATCTCTTGTTGTTTTTGTTTTTCACTCTTGATAAGAAAATATGTTAATAATCATTTTTGAACGTTTTGAAAGAAAAAAACAAATAACTTTTTCACTGCACAGAGTGAAAGATGGCGCTTGTTGCCTTTAATTGAGTCGGAGAGCTAAGCCAACATCACTCATACGCCACGTACGCCGCAAAACAACTTTTTGATAGATAAGCCTCGAGCCGTGACGTTCATTTATCATCCAAAATTCATGAGGCTGAATTTCAACATAAGCCAGCCACACGTTGACCTCACTGTCTCACAGGTAGGCTGTCCAAAAGTTTACCTCCCCCCTCCCCACTGCCTCGTTGCGGCATTTGGGCAATGTGCGTGCTGTGGTCGTCTAATGGAATGACTGGAGAGGAACACTAGCCTCTTGGAATAGGCTCATTTGGAGGCTTTCTAGCATTTGCTTAATGTACAAATTCAATTTCATTGTGACCAGATCACAGATAAACCTAGAGTCTATTAAAGCAATGTGCCCATATTTTCTGTTTAGTTTTTGTAACTTGAAAGCTATCAAGTAAATAAGACAAGGAACTGAAGCTCTGAACACTTTGAAAGAGTATTTTACATATTGTATACACTCTCGTGTAGTACTTACGATATGCATCTTTTAGAGTGGCTTAGGCCAAAGTTAATTTGCAAGTCGGCATGTTTCATATCAGAGGCTTAAAATGCTTTCAAGATGACTCAACAACAAAAGCAGTGGCCGAACCACTTCACGCGAGATACACGGAGCGTGTGAGAGAGTGAGAGAGGAAGCGAAAAACATGTTCTTTTTTTTTTTTTTTTGGTTTTATCTTGGCGCCACGATCGTTTCGGCACCGGGCGCGGTATTTGCTCAAAAACACACACAAAGGCGATAATTAAACGCAAAACAAAGCGGCCAAGAACAGACAACAAACACCAGATACCCAAAGCGAGAGTGAGATAGAGATAGGCAGAGGCAGAGGCAGAGACCAGACCAGACTCAGAAGACACAGTCAGCACACCATCAAGTGGTCGGCCTTTAATTAGAAAAGGTGTAGAGCCCCCAACAATAAAAAACGCCAAACCAACACACAAAACATTTGCCTTGTTTTTTTTTCTACTTTATTTTTGGGCGCGCACAAAGTGCATAAAAAAAATATGACGACGACGTCGACTAATGAATGTTGGACGGAATCTGAATCTGACTACAACAACAACAACAACAAAGACCGCAACTTTTCGTTAAACCGTGACTTTGTAGCAGCTGTGCTAGCCAACACAATTTATTAGACAGATGATGTGTGCCAACAAGACAAAGTTTTCAAAAAAAAGAAGAAAAAATTAGAAATAATAAAAAGTCAAAAGCAGATATAAACTAAAGATAAACTTCATAATTGTGTCTGTGTGGCCAAGGAAAACAAAAGTTTGTGTTGTTGTTGCTGTTGCTGTAGCCATATCTCGCATGTAAGTGTTAATGAAGTTAAGTGTTTTTGACGCGAACGACCAACAACAACAACAACAATTAATGAGAAGTCGCATACCAGAAGAAAAATAACAAGCGTCGAGGGCAAAACGCACAAAAATGTTCGGGCCATATGATAAAGATCAACACATAGCAAAAAAAAAAAAAAATACATACATATATACATATACATAAAGTGAAGAGTAGACCAGGCATAGGCCATGTGCGAGTATCTGGTGGATAGCTTGAGGCAAACTATAACTACAAGTTGCCAAGTGAAACTTTTTTGTGTCCAAACTAATTGAAAGGCATCCGAAGAGCTTAGCAAGAAGAAAAAGACTGGATTAGGAGTAGCTGACAGATTTGGTGTGAAATAATTCAGGGTAGACTTAATTGAAATAATTATTAAACTAAAATGAAGTTAGTAAGTTATAGCTAGGATACGACAGGAACTTAAAGATGAAGAGAAGTGAGCTCGTCAAGTATCCCAAGACTTAGGCAAGCCAAGTGTCTACTAGGTACTTACAATCTGAAAAGATTCAAGCAAGTTATTACTATGGGTAAGAATAGCACATTGGATCTTTTAGGTCGCAGTACATTTACCCCCAACATAATAATAATGAATTTATTAAGTCATTCTTAAAATAAGAAATGTTAATGCTTAAGATTTAAGATCGTAATAAGCTTCACACGAGTGTATTTTAACAACTACTTCTAAAGTATGAAACAATAAGAAACAAGAATTCTCAACAATTTTATCTATCCACCATCTTGTAACTTAATAACATTCATAGCGTGTCTGATCCAAATATATATACATAAACTGTAAGTGATCCATAAAGTAATCTAGAATACAAAGCATTCTTGCACAATAACAACATCCAGATAACCCAGAATTCCACATTTGCCGCACAATGTCAGATAGGAATAGTGAAAGAGATGAGAAGAGGCGGGGCCGGAATAGGAAAAACCAGGTCAACAGTGATCCGGCAAACAATAAAAACTACAACAACAATTACTCAAACAGCAGCCGCAGCGGCAACCACTCATTTTTTATACGCCGGCACTCTGGCTAATTGTCTTCAAGACGGGTTGACGGGTTCTGAAAGACTCCGGCGTCTGTAGTACTGCAGCGAAATAACAAAACATTTCATGGTGCTCGCTTGCAAACATAATATTAATGCTTATGCAATTAAAAGCCATGTCCTAAAGGATGATGAGGAATTGGGTCAGCATAGCGAAAAACGTGAGAGAGAGAAAGAACTAAATATGCAAATATTTTAAAGTGTGTGTGTGTGCAACGTAATTAATTAAAAGTAGTTGCAAAGAGTTGAAATGAAATGGTAGATGAAATTAAGAGAAGTGCTGCGGCTTACGCGGCGTATGAGTAATGAATTGGCCAAACACTTTTGACAGACGCGCGACCAGCTTGGATGGCTTATAATAACTATAATAGTAGTAATACAGCCAAGCAAGCTAAATGCCGTTGAATTTTCAATTAAATGGGAATGAAAAAAAGACGACGTCATTAATTAGGAATGCTTTCGGCGCAGTCGCCTTTCAAGTGTCTGGTCTGGTCTGGGTCGCCATCGCTTTGTGTTGGCGTTGAGGCATAAAACTTTTCTTCTTCTATGTGGCTTTTTTTCTTTCTGTTTTTGTAATGCGTTTTTGTGCAAATTGCAAATAAATTGCAAGCAGCCGACGCCGCTGACGCCGCCGCCAACAAACAGACACAAAGTCAAAGGCAAATTGTGCCGCCAAAGGCACAAACGACGCGCAAGGGGTGGTGCGAGTGGGGGGGGGCTATTTAGATATATATAATACATTCAACTGGGTAGCTGGCTGCTGTTTGTGCACCAACAACAACAACAATAATAATGTGCAAAATTTTTGAAAGCTTCGTCAATTTTATGCCACTTTGCATTTTAATTAAAAAGTATCTATATCTCACACTAACTATCTACCCCTCTCTCTCTCGCTCTATTTGCAGTTCAGGAATGCACAACAGACTCAGAGGAGCTGATGTATCATCAGGTGCGCGCCCCATCCTCATGCAGCGCACCGCCAGATTTGCTGCTGGTCAGCGAACGTGACAATAATATACAACTGAGATCGCCGGTGGTTAATATAATCACCACGCCACCAGGCAATGCCTCAGGCGTAGCAGCAACAACCAAACAGCAGACGTTGTCACTTCATCAGCATCCGCATCAGCATCAGCATCATCATGTGACCCGACAGCAGCAGCAGTTGTTGCAGCAACAGGATATAAGCAGCAGTGGCAGCCATAGCAAACACTTGCGCATCAGCAGCGGCTCCAATGGCAAACATGGCAAATATGTAAATATTCCACAGCAGTCACAGCAGCAGCAGCAGCAGCCAGATGAGGCAGACGTGGTTGATGCGGCAGCGGCAATGCCCACTTTGCCACATGCAACACAACATCCACAATACTCGCGACATTTGCATCATCACAACAAAGAGGAGCGCATACGTTTGGAGGTAAGTGTTAATTGAACTTTCGATGACGTTTTTCCACTAAGAGTTTACTAAATATTTGCATAATAAAAGATTAAACGAAGAAAAGACAAGAATGTTAAAGCTTTAATCAAAGCGTCCCTTATTTAACCAAATCCTTTCACCTTAACAAAGTCAAGTAACTTGAAAATCAGAAATTCACGAATTAAATCATAAATTAATTGCTTTATTAGGGTCAATTGCCAACAATAAATATTAAATAGCAAGTTTATTTGGCTTCTAATCTATTGAAAAATATTTATCTTAAAATTTCTAAGTTGTTAAACATTTTGCTAATGCATTTGTTTGTTGTTTCTTGATTGCTTACCAGCGAGTCTACGAAGTCCATTAAGTATACGCATATAAATTAAATTGTGTTTGGTTTTACATATTCAATTGATGACCCCCAACCAGATGAAGTAGCTTGTTAATTGTGTTTTGTTGTTGCTCAGCTCTTAGTTCTTGCTCTTGTTGGTCAAGTTTAATCAACTAAATGTTGGTGCAACAGCATTGCCGTATCTCATGACCCACTGGGCAACAATCGCACATAAACTCAACATTTAAATGTGCTTTTAATTAAAATTTCAATGGCCAAACAACAACAACGAAAACATCATGGGGTAGCTAAACATTTTGTTTTTAAAGGGGGAAAAACAAAAATATTTCATGAACACAATGTTGTAGCCGAACAATTTTCAATTACCACCCACTGCAACAGACATTCTTACCAGCCCCACCCCAACCAAGAATATCAAAACATTAAAATTCAATAAAACCCATTAAAAGCGCTAAAATACACACAAAAACATACATTGGAGTGGAGAAAAACTCCCAGGCAAAAAGCACTTAAAGGCAATTAGAAATCTTCAAGCCAAAGTAGCAAAGAAATTATATTTATTTCTTTTGCACACACCCCACACAAGTGGGTGGAGTTTTCGGGGGAGGGGTGTGTGTGTCTGTGTTTAGCTGCGCTTGGGGTTTGTCTCTGCAAGCACTTTATCAATGGCAGAATGGAGGCGCCGCTGCTTTTCGCTGTTCTATGCTGTTCAGTTCTGTTCTGCTTTGTTTTTTTTTTTTTTTTTTTTGTTTTGTTGGTTTCTGCATTTTGTGGCGCAGCGTGCGAGAAATTAAATATTTAGTCAAATTATGGCCACACAATTTTCGAATCTACTTCGCAACCAAATTGTTGCTCTTGCCTTGCCATGTAATTGTTGTGCTTGTTTTTTGTGGTTCTCTCCACACACACATATACACAGAGAGGGAGTTTTACATTGTGGCTACAAATAGTGCTGCATACTTTTTGGCTGTTGCTTTAAAATGCCCCGCCAGTACTGGGCACTAGTTCGTGGCTAGTGAGATAAGTACTTATCCAGGAAAAAAACCCCTACATCTCTTAGCTTTTTTTTTACTAACCCTAAGCAAAAATACTTCTTATCTGTCGATTATACATGGTTGCGTTGGCTTTGGAAATACGAAATGTCCGCAAATATTTTTGGGTCAATCGCCACCAAACACTTCATGAAATAAAAATCGAAAGTAATCTAAAAAGTGATAGAACTAGTTACCACGCGGAAATTTGGGGGCACCATATTATTGAACTTAAGTGCAAAATTTTTTAATATGTTTTAAAAAAATCAAGTTTTAATTTCAATCTTGCGTCAAACACAATTTCCTTTTCGAGCCTTCTAAATATGGGTTGCCACGATTTGTGCTGTCGGCGTTGACGGTTCGATGTTTTTTTGGGTTGTTGTAGAAATTATAGTGCAACAATGCATTAAATACTCATTTTTTTTTTTAAATTTAATGCCTCAGACATATCTCCTAAGACCTTTCAAATGGATATTTTTAATTGGGGGCGACCATGTCTCAAATATATCTAAGTTGATTTTTGTACAGATAAGGCCTTAAAGGGTAAAATAAAGTATAATTTTTGAATTGTATGTAAAACAGATGGAAATATCCGACCCTTTAAAGTATATCTAGTCTAGACATGTGTCTGGTTCGTCGTCCGTATCCGATCTAGGACCAAAGTAGGGCTTTAAACTTGAAACTTAAACTCTCCTATACCATAAGAAATCAGTTTGCTTTTATTTTCGTAAAATTTGGTTTCTATAACCTGTGGTCGTTGGACGTTGGATTAAAAAATTGAAAACGAGGTTAAGTTATTGGCAAAATAATGAACCCATTTGAAAAATTTGATTAAAAGCGGTTAAGAACAGGTATCGTTAGTCACTGGAAGATTACCACCTACAGAACTTAGGCTGGGGTTAAGGGTTTCTGGTTGATTTTTAGGTTTTGTTTTGTGGAAGTAGAAAGAAGTTGGGGGAAAACTGCTGCTGCAGATTCGTGGCATGCATTTTTATTGAAGCTTAAACAAAAAGTTAAGTGTTGCACTTTATTAGCATTTTTAGCACTCTCACAGCTGGCAATATTTTGCGACTAGATTTTTCCAAGTTATGAGCAGCTTAAATAGCAATGAAAAACTTTTAAACTAACGAACAACTAAAATAACATAAATGCAGCTGTCTAAAAATGTGTTTTTAGAAGATTAAGTTCTTAAGATGGGCTGTGCTTCATACCATATATATAAAGTTGAGTTGAGTTGATTTAAAGCTAACGTTGTTTTCCATTCTATTCTCTTTTTTTGTTCCAGGAATTCACCTGTGATGTATCCGTTGAGGGTGGCAAATCGTCACAGCCGCTGCAATTTTCATTCACATTCTATGATCTGGATGGGCATCACGGCAAAATAACAAAGGATGATATTGTTGGCATCGTCTATACCATATACGAGTCCATTGGCAAGTCCGTGGTGGTGCCCCACTGTGGCAGCAAGACAATTAACGTGCGCCTCACCGTCAGTCCCGAGGGCAAATCGAAAACGCAGGCAGCCGCCGCAGCGGCAGCAGCAGCAACTGCGGCGGCAACAACAACAACAGCAGCAACAGCGACAGCACCAGCATCCACATGCATCAACAACAACAATAATAATAGCAGTAGCAGCAAAATGAAGAAGTTGCCCACGGGATTGGCGGCAATGTCAAAAACAGTGAATGGCATGGCGCTAACGACATCCGGCGGCGCACGCCGCCAGCATCGTCATCGACCACGCAAACTGATTAAGTCCGATGACGAGGACGATGACAGCAACAGTGACAAGGAGAAGGAGCTTGTGGCTGCAGCTGCAACAGCAGCTGGCGAACACCATGCCACTGCCAGTGGCAGCAAGCAGCTTAAGTCTAGATACCACAAGAACAATGCTAAATTGGATCAATGCTGCAACGGACAGCAGCAACAACAGCAGCAGCAGCAGCAGTCGGAACAGCAGCAACATACGCCGGACAATGGCCACAACAATACCTGTGAGACTATGCTGAATCTCAAATGCTGCAGCAACAGCGCTGCCAACAAGGATGCCATCGATGTTGTCGATTGTTCACAGCGCACACGCACACATCACCACCATCACCAGCCACACTATAGCCAGGATGTGTACATGAAGCAGGCAACACAACGTGTCAAAATGCTGAGAAAGGCGCGAAAACAAAAGGTAGGCACAAGGTACAATGCAAAACCCATAAGAATTTTTGGCCATTGTTGGCTAAAACAGAAATCAGCTTTCCTCGGAGTATCTGAAAGGAAAATTTAAGTCAAAAAGATGTTGTATCTAGCAATAAATTGTAGATCTTTTTGTTTTATCGTTTACCATTTACTTATTTTGCATGTTTATTTTGGAAAGTTTATTAATTTTTACATATGTTTTAATTTATTTGTATTGTTCTTTTCGTTTTTGGTTGACTCTCGCTCATAACGCATGATTGAATGCTTCGTGGCATACAGTATCAGGATCATTGCCTCGAAACGCGTCAACGCAGCCTGTCCGTGGGCAACGATTCCAGCTTTCAGAATCGCCACCTGCAACAGCAGCAACATCAACAATCCCAACAGCACCAACAACAACAACATCAGCAGATGTTGGCCCAGAAGAGTGCCTCATCCTCACCACCTTTGGGCGATGTGATGCTCGATGGCGTTCAATTGCGCCAGCCACGCCCACAATCGCTGCTGGGGCAGCAGCAACGCAAGTCTGCCGAATGCTGGAAGTCGGCTCTAAATCGCAACGACTTAATTAGCATCATCAGGGAGAGCATGGAAAAGAATCGCTTGTGTTTTCAGCTAAATGGGTAAGAAAATAAGATGAACTGCATCCACAGCAAACAGAGACAAAATCAATGCCAAAGAAAAGCACCAATTAGGAATTTCTAAGAGATATATCGAAGACGAAAGAAACATAAAGAACCACCAGTGATATGTCCGATTGCATCTGTAGAAAGTTATTTATTTATTCATTTACTTTCTCATTATATTTTTATAAACTGTTAATTTTCATCTTTTTTGAATAATTTTTATAAAAATATTTTATTTATTACTTTATCATTGATATTTATTGCTTTAAAAAACATTCGTTTATAGCTAAACTAAGTTTTTAAATCTTATTTATTTCATTTAGCCATTTGTGAAAATGACCACACTTCAAACAGAGATATCTCCGGTGTTTCTTAACTGATTTTGATCTCATTTTTTCAAAAGTTTCTTATTTTATGTATAGTTCAAACCTCATTTTCACATTTGTATTTTGTTCTTATCGATGACTAAGTATAGAGGTATCGAAAACTTGAAGCAAACTTTATAGGGTCTGTGATACTTCCTTTTGTCAGTTACATACTTTTGCACAAAACCATTATACCCTTATTTACCCATTTTATGAGTTAAGGGTATAAAAACTTGACAAAACAAGTCTCTTAAATTATGAACTGAAAATATATAATTAAAAAAAAAAAGAATTAAATAAGAAAAAATTCATTGCACAATAATTTTGGGTAAAATGGATAAACCTCGTTCCCGTCTTTAATTAATATTTTCAACATGACTCATATGTGTCCTTTTGGCTACTTTTTAGTTAATTGACGTTCATCCAACCTTATGTTAATTTATCTAGTTTATTTTTTTGTTTTTGGGCAGCCTTTTTGATTTGTTTCGTTCATAACTCTATAAATAACAAAGCTAATTAAAACGTTATCGTTTTTTTGTGTGTTCTTGCAGAAAACCCCAAGCCAATGTGAGTCCCATACGGCAACCGGCAGCACAACAACAACAACAACAACAGCAACAGCAACGCCAACGTTGCAATACAGGCTCGAAAATACCGACCCTAATTGCGAATCACAGTCCGCTGTCCGTACAGTCGCCGCTCAGCTGCAGTCCGCCCACGCAATCGCCGCAGCCCATCAACAGCACCGAAATCGCACACGATACGGCCAGCAATCCTCCGTACATTCATCCACAGCCGCATATACCCATTTACCATCAGCAGCTGGCCATTAATCCGGCTGTGGTGGCCGCACAGCATAGCCATAATAGTGCCCACAACAAGTTGAATCTGTGCGGCTACGATTCGTTTTTGCATGCAACCATTTGTGGCGGTGGCGCTGCCCATTCGCCGCCAGCAACGCCCAGCAATGTTGCCACCGTACAGCCCATACCCAAGAAGAGTAACAGCCACAGCAAACAGCAGCAACAGCAACAGCAGGGCCTAGGATATCAGCGAATGGAGCAACAGCAACAGCAGCAGCAACAGCAACGCAGCAGCAAGGATTATAAAAACTATGGCAACCTTATTTATGCTAAGCTCAGTGAGCAGCTGCAACAAAAGGAGCGTGAACAGCGTCGTCAACGTCACAAGCAACAACAGCAACTGCAGCAGCAGCAGCAACAACAGCAGCAACAAAAGTCAAGTGCAACACAAGAGAACAGCACATCGCGTCCTGCAACATCAAGCAGCAGTTCAGCAGGCTCAAAGATCTTTGGTGATGCCCTGGAATGTGCACATCTGCTGGCCAGCGAAGAGGAAGATGCTGATCTGTTGTCTTTGGCGAGTCCAATTCTGACCAGCACACCCAGCAAAGTTGTCTCCACGAATACATTAATCGACTTGAATGATGAGGTGGGCGAAGCTGTTGCCGAGGCTGTTACCAAGCCCAAGGATGTGGAAGATGTGCCAGCTGGCGATGCTGATCTAGACACAAGTGCATCCAGCTCGATGATACATCGCTATGTGCACGAGCATATACATCATCATTATCATCACTTTAAGGAGCAGAAAGATGTCTAATTATGAAACTATTGAATGTTGCTTATTCGTATTCGTATTCGTATTTGTTTCTGTTTATGATTAATGTAGCGCAATTCTTGTATTATTAATTAGCCATTTAGCGACAAACAAGCCAATAAGCAAGCAAACAACATGAAAACAAATTCACCCAAGACGATATTATTATTATTTGTTATGCAGTTGTTATGCATTCAACTGAATCTGAATTTCAATGTCAATGCAGTTAGACAGAAACCCCCTAAAACACAAAACTTCTAGCTGATATATATATACTACTAGTAAACTAGCTAATGTTAAGATTATTTGCGCCTTTGCCTTAGCAACATTGAACACAATTTAAGTAGCTATCGATTGCTTCGCTTTATGCTAAAAAAAAATCAGCCTAGCAACATATCATCGCTGTATATGTGTGTATAAAACAAAATGAACTATAACTATTGTTTAGTGCAAATTAATCACTGAAAACTATAAATGAGCATAAAAAAACTTTGTTGTCTATTATATGAAATTTTATGCGCCGGTTTTGAGAGCAAATATTATATTACAACAATTATAATTATAATCATTTTATTTATGCATACAAACTAATTAAATTACGATTAATTTGTAAAACCAACAAACAACAAGACAAGCAACAATGCAACACTAAAAACAACCATAAATTATAGTTCAATTTTTATTTTTTTTTCTTATTTAATTAATATTATATTAATGAATTCTTTCATCATAACAACAATCAATCAAATCAAACAAGCACAACAACAGCAACAACAACAAAATGCATTTAACTCTTATTTAAATAAAAAAAGACTGATTTCCAATTAAACAATACATTAATTATCTGCGTATTAAAGAAAAAAATATATATATTATATATAGAAAATTGATGAGAAATACTAAATAAATTATTGAATTGCTAAAATTAAACTACAATGTGTGCTTTTATTAAAAAAAAAACTCTAAAAATAGTTGAATTCTAAAAGAAGAATTTTCGAGCACACAAAAAAACAGGACTAAAAGGTATGATGACATTTAGACATGTAGCGCTAGTTCATTCTGGCTAATTAAGTTGATTAACTTAAATACTCAATCCACTTAAGATATAGACAGAGAGAGGAAGAGAGAGATTGAAGGTGGCATGTGAGAAAAAAATGTGTAGCAACAAATTGAGATGCGAGCATTGTTTTTCTTTTCCTTGGCGTGCTCCTCTCGCCCCAAGTCTAATAATAAAACGTCGTGCGCCAAATGACAAGAGATGGAGATCGAGATCGAGCAGAACAAGAACCCTGAGCGATGCCAACAAGAGACACAAAAGAAAACAAGTAAAATATGTTCGCAGAATATAAAGGGACGAGTGAGCCATACGCTGTTCATTATTTCTGAAAAGAAAAAAAGCGTAAACAAACTGAAATCTAGTATGGAATGTTTTTGATTTTTTTTATTATTTTGTATCCTATTAATAATAAGTTTAATTTGGGTCGATCGATTTAATTGTTACATATATAATTTTTATCATTTTACGACTTCAGCTTTTTAGAAAGAGCAAAAATCCAACTTCAGTCAAACTTCCATAAAACGAAAATCAAGGAACTGAGAAAATACTTCCTCAAAGAAAAATTTGGTAACATAAAATGGTTTCTTGATTGAACCTGATTCAGTAAAATAAATTCGTTGCATAAAAGATTATCTATCTAAATTATAGGCAAAGATCTAAAAAACATGGTTCCTATCAGGAAACAGGAAAGTTCTTTGAAAAGTTAAATTAGTTAGTGTTAGGGACATAAGGTTATAGAATACTCAAAAATTGTTCTTAAATCTACATAAATGGTTATTTTTTGCTTCAGACTTTTCTTTAAGCTCTATACTCGCATGTCGACTTATTCCACCTTTCTGCCTGTCACATTAGAGTAACAGCAAAATGGACTCCTTTACTATACGAGGAACAGTGTATAGTTACCGCAGCGCAGACAAGCGAAATGGTTCTTTGCTCGCTGTGTTCAGTGAATTTTCAAACGTTGCCCATTACGCAAACAGCCCGGAGACACAAGGCACACACAAAAATCGCGCAGTAATTCATATGCATATACTTTAGTGGTTGGCTGGCTGGAAAAGATTACAAGGATGACTACGCCCACAAGCTGTGGGTTTTGTCAGAAGCGTGCAACGCAATTATGCGCCGGCTGTCGGAGCGTTGTTTACTGCAGCCGGGAGCACCAGAAGGAGCACTGGAAGCGTGGACACAAATTGGAATGCAAGTGCTACGAGGTGAGCAGCAATGAGCTGCTCGGCAGGCATCTGCGTGCAACGCGCGACATTAAAATGGGCGAGCAAATCATGTGTGAGGCACCTTTGGTGGTGGGCCCCAAGGTGGCGGCGACACCGCTGTGCCTGGGCTGCCACAGGAATCTGCTGCCGCCGCAGAAGCCAGCTCTGACGTTTTACAAATGCTCCTCATGCAGTTGGCCCATGTGTGGCAAGGAGTGCGAGCAGTCGCCATATCATTTGGATGAGTGCCGTCTGATGGCCGCAAGTAACTTTCAGTCCAAGATCAATTACAATTCAGCGGATCCGGAGGCCAAAGAGTCTGCCTATTGTGTAATTATGCTGCTTCGTTGCATGCAACTGAAGAAGAGTAATCCTGAGGCATTCGCTCGCCTATCGGCATTGGAGGATCATCTTAAGGAGCGCCTAGAGACTCCCCTTTATAATGTGCTGCGTGCAAATCTCATTACCTTCATCAAGACGGTACTGGGTCAACGGGATTGGGCCCGAGATGGAAATTCTTCGCATTGCCGCCATCCTGGACACCAATACCTTTGAAGTCCGGCAGAACAGTGAGCGTAGGAAGGTGCGTGCCCTTTTTCCGGGCGGAGCAATGATTGCTCACGACTGTGTGCCCAACCTGAGGCATCGCTTTGACGACAACATGAACATTATCTTTCTGGCCAAGCGCAATATACCCAAGGGCACAATTCTTAGCATATCCTATACGCAACCATTGAGGAGCACTGTTCAACGGCGAGTGCATCTGAAGCAGGTCAAATGCTTTGATTGCGCCTGCAACAGGTGTGCGGATCCGACGGAGCTCGGAACCTTTGCCGGTGCACAATTGTGTGCCAAATGCAAAGTGGGAAAGGTAAGTTTTTCTACATAGATTTACCTTTATAAGACATTAAACAAAATTTAATTAATATTTTTTTTTTAAGATCATTTCCGAATATCCGTTACAAAATGCTGCCAACTGGTATTGCCAGCTGTGCAATGTCAAACAGTCTGCCCGGGAAGTGTTGACCCAAGATGCTAAGCTGCAAGAAGAGATTGAATCGATGGATAAGACAATACCCGATGGCCTCGAAGATTTTATACATCGCCATCGCATTGAGCTGCACGAGACAAATACGCATATTTTACAAGCGAAATACGCTTTGACGCAGCTTTATGGCAGTGCACCTGGATATTCAATGGATGGTAAGCAAAAGAAAACTTATTCATGTTCGAAAACTAAAAAAATATATGATGCTTAACAGAGCTAAGTGAGGAGTTGCTTAAGCGCAAAGTGGAACTGTGTGTGGAGCTTTTGAAGATATCGGATCTGGTGGATAGTGGTTGGAGTATCTTGCGAGGAAACTTACTCATTGACTTGGAGGAGTCGCTGGTGGTGCAGGCGTTGCGTTTGAATTCTCCCAGCGAGAGCGGGGCAAAGCTTCGACAAGCAGATGAGCTGCTCAAGGAGATAGCAAACATAATGAAACATGAGCCGGAAATGCAGCAAATGTTAGCGGAGCGTCGGGAAGTTTTAGATGCGGCTTTGGCACAATATTCAGTCGGTTTCGAACAAAACTAAATGGAACAAATCAATTGCCTACACTTAGTATATTTCATCTTTGATTTTTAAAGGCGAATTAAATTTTTCATACATTATACAATACTTTTGCAATAAATTGATTTTAATCATATTAAATAGTTGGCCAACTCTTATTTTTAACGTTTTTGCATGGTATGATTCAACCAATTAAACTTATTTAACTTTTAATAATTTAATTTTCGGCATATTTCAGCACACTTCAAAAATTTAAATTTCGCCGCGCAAAACTAGTACGCTGCTTTTTCGCCCTGTCATATCACACATGGGATGAGTGACAATTATCGAACTATCGCATAACATCGATAATTTCAGCATTCTCTCAGTTGTTTTCACGTGTTGCATATTTGTTATTATCGTTTTTTCCTAAAACACAAATAAAATGGATGTTATTGCAGACGAAATAAAACCTGAGCTTACTGAAAGTAATGCGGAAACTGAAATCAAGTCAGAGCAGAGTGCAGAAAAGGATGTTACAGAAACTGAAGAAGTTGAAAAAGCCGGCAAGGAATTTGAGTATTTGGACCGCAATGAGTTCACATCAGAAATCTATAAAATTGAAGTGAAGAACATGGGCTACTTTGGCATTGGGGTAAGTAACTGCAACTTTATACAGCATTAGCTAACTAAACTATCATTGCAGGAGTTCAAAAAGCTGCTAAAGAACACACTGAAGTTGGACATGACGAAAATAAAATCGCCCACACGAAAGGAATTTGCATTTGTGTGTTTTCGCAGTCAGGCAGATCAGCAGCGTGCTGTAGAGACACTAAATGGTTACAAGTGGAAGGGAAGAGTACTCAAAGCTATGTTGGCCAAAGCATCTGCTGATCCGTTGCAAAAGCGACGTGGCGAAGAGGATGCCGGTGATTCAAAGCCCAAACGCCAGCGAACTGCAGTGGAGGCAACTTGTCCACTAGCTGATATGCCCTACGAAAAGCAACTAGAGCAGAAGACAGAGGAAATGTCAGCACTGCTAAAGAAATATACACAGGAGCTGCGGCGTTTAAATGCGGATGCTAAACCACACATTGATAAGTTCCAGTTCAATGGTGTGCTGCCATCGCCCACAGTTCAGGGATATCGAAATAAGAACGAGTTTACTGTGGGCAAGAATGCCGAGGGTGAGATTGTCGTTGGCTTTCGCTTGGGCAGTTACAGCGATGGCAGCGTTGAGGTGGCTGACGTGCAGCAGCTGCCACATTTGCCAGCTCAAGCTAAATGGGCAGCTCAAAGTTTCCAGCAGTTGGTCAGGCAGTCCAAGTTTGAGCCCTTCAATCCCGTTGGCAATGTCGGTCACTTCCGACAGCTAATGGTACGCTGTTCCAGTGCCACTGGTGAACTTATGTTAGTTGCTGGCATATACTCATCCAACTTGAGTGAGGTGGAACAATTGGAACTGCAGCAGGAGCTTAAAAACTTCTACGAGCAGCCGGAGCAGAATGCCACACACAAATGCACCTCGTTGTACTATCAGGATGTCAAGCATCGTGAGGCTGGCCAAATGGTTAATCCTGTCACACATCTCCTTGGCAGCACACATATAACAGACACCATACAGGAGTTACAGTTCCGCATCAGTCCACTGGCCTTTTTTCAAATCAATACGGCGGGTGCAGACGTTCTTTATCAGCAGGCCATCGATCTGGTTGCGCCCACCAAGGACACAACTATGCTGGACATTTGCTGCGGCACAGGTACCATAGCCTTGGCCTTTGCCAAGCATTGCAAACAGGTGCTGGGCGTTGAAATCGTTGCAGATGCCATCAAGGATGCCGAGCATAATGCTGAAGCAAATGGCATCACAAATTGTAAATTCTTTGCGGGCAATGCCGATGACTTCATTAAAAGCATGGTGCGTGAAGCACTGTACGACCAGGAGCCAGGAAAACCTGTTGATTTGATTGCCGTGGTTGATCCACCAAGAGCTGGACTGCGTATGTTATAATCTCGCTATATCATAATGAAATATGCTAACTTGATTGTTTTTTTATAGATACCCGTTCCATTGCCGCCATTCGTTCAGCTAGTGCCATCAAGCGTCTTGTCTATGTTTCCTGCAATCCTCACAGTGCCAAGCGGAATTTTATTGAGCTCGCTAGGCCAGAGTCCAAGCAGTATAAAGGAGAACCATTTTATCCAAAGACAGCTGTGGCTGTTGACATGTTTCCACATACCACTCACACAGAGCTGGTCATCTTATTTGAGCGTGAGACAAAGGAAGCGAAAGAAACCGAATCATCACAACCCGAAGCAGTGAAAGACGGTGCAATAAGTGAGCCAACAACGTGATGATCATCAGGTACAATTTCTTGAATACTATAAAAACACAATTGTATATATTATTGCTGATAATCACAATTTATTGTAGGTTCTCTCGCGCTTTTGGTTTGCACTCTTGACGCAATGTTGCTTATCACCCGAAGCTTGTCATCCATCAACGGCTCTTTGTGCGACTGCGAGACTACGAGTTTATTGTTTTAAATTGATTTAATTGTATTTACGTTGTTCCGGCGTCTGGTGCGACAGCAGCGACTTCCTATTTAGTAGTTGCAATACAATATTCTCAACTGCCATCAGTTTGTGCCGTGAGCTTGATAAGAAGTGAATGCAAGGGTGTTAAGCATCCCAAGCATCAAAAGTGTGTTAACAACATTTTGAAGTGTGACAAAAACAAAGGCCAAACTTTTCTAGGCTACAACGAACTTGAGTGAACGATAAGTGGCGAAAATGTCTGAGAAGGTAAACTTGAGTTTATTAAAGTAGAATTAACTTTCTTTGTTAAGCTAAAATGACTTTTTTTTTCAACCCATTAATGATAATGAATTAGATAAAACCGTTTTTTGTAAGCTAAGCGGCCAGAAGGAGGCTTATTCGTTGATTTTCCTTTGTAAATAATAACAGATTTTATACTATATCGTAAACTCGGAAATGATTTACTTTTAAAATAAAACCTTATCTAGTTCCTTGTGAAATCTATTGCTCACTTCCTCTTGCACAATGCCTTTGCCAACCATCAGGCAAGCAACAATTACATTGTTTTCTTGGCTACGCTTTAGATATAATGCTCAAGCACTTGACCTTCACCTTCTGTAACAAACCCTTATTTAAAGTGTTCATTAATGCAGTTAACAATACATCAAGTGTTAATAGCCTTACTGTCTTATCAAAATGTTCTACAATAATGTCAACAGCGACCAGCTGTAGTCATAAAAGTAATAATACCATATCATACAACAGCTACTTACACGCGTACACAAACATATGTATTTAAGTAAACGTGACTAAAAACTTGTTGACATGTTTACGTTTTTAAATGCATACAATTTCTACATTATAGACACATATATTCGAAAACTTATTAAGCGCAGCTAAACTGTACTTTGGACTCTTATATGATGTTTGTCTACATAGTAAAATGAAATTTTAAAAACACAAACAATAACAAAGGCGGCAGTAGAATGGAGAGAAATAAAACAAATTACTATAAATCAGAACAAAAACGATCGAAATGCGGCGTCGCGACGTTGCAAATAAAGAACCGAACAATGAGTACAAATCGTAAACAAAAATACAACTGCGTGTGGCTTTTAATGTGTGTGTGAGTGTGTGTGTATTTATAATGTGCCTGGCAACATATTAAATTAAATTAAATATGTAGACATAATCTTATGATTTTGATAGTTGCTCGCTTAGAGGAGAAGAGAAGAGAAGAAACGAGACCTTGACCACAGAGCTTTGCATTTTAAAGTGATTTGCGCACGGCAAAAGCTCTCACATCGCATATAACGCATGTTGGCAGTTGTGTTGCCTTATCAACCAACACGTAAACAAACAACAAGGAAAACAATGACCATCCAACTGCTGCAAACCGGTTTCACACACAGAGAGAGAGAACCACACACCCAAACTCACACACACACTCACTCACAAAGAGCGAAAGCTTTGGGATGCTGTCTGAGTTGTGGGGGCCTGGCAACGCCGTCGATGACGACGCCCCACAAACCAAAACGTTTCACGTGCACAGCGGCAGCGTAGTAAAGTCTGCACATGACTAACACGTTTTCTGTTTGGAGGATTGTCTGCTTGCGCTCTCACTAACACACGCGCTCTCCCTCTCTGCCTTTTATGTCTGTTTGTTGTTTATTCCGTTCAATGCAAGCTTTTTCAGTAGCTGGCTTTGCGTGTGTAAAAAGCACTCATAGTAGTTTTTGTTTACAAATATTTGGTTTCGATACTCTACAATGTAGAGTCTACATTGAAATGAGAGCTTGTTTATTCAAGACCTGCTGAACTAGCTTAACTAGACCCCGGTTGTTGATTGTCTTAAAGGAAAGACTTTTGTAACAACCACTAGGAACACTTATGTTCGCTAAATTATGAAAACTGTTGTCAAATATTCATACAATCTTTTCTATGTTTATGGAAATGTTAGAATTACACTCAATATTTAGGTATATATTCAAGAGCTTTATCTAGATACCAACAACTAACAACATCTTTTTCTCAGATAGGGAACAGTTAAAGTATAAAACAAGTCGACAGGTTTTATTATGTTTACGGTTTGTTTTGCTGCCGCCAGCTGTATGAGGCCAACCACATTTCAAAAAGCCCAAGCAGCAACTGTACCCCCAAGTTCGAAAACCAAAACAAATCGCCAACGCTGTCATCGGCACGAATACTATGAAAGAAAACTGGCAGCAAAAGCTCACCGCACGCGCCGTTTTTTTCGATAAAAAGAATTCGTTTAAATTGCGCGCACAACAAAATCGCTTGGAACAGTTGCGATTGCAACGTCGGTGTGACGACGACGACGGAACGTCTTAGAACGTCCTTGCTACAATACAAAACACAAAAGGATACCAAAAATACTACAAAACATATTAAAAGCAACAAAGAGAAAGTTGAAATAACTCTAAAAAATAATACTCAGTACAAAATGCTTGCCTAGCAAGAGCCAAAAACAAATTACGCATACGCCGTGTAGTGCAAAAAACAAACATAAATATAACTGTGATAAATCAAAATTTTAATTTGATCGTTTTAAAGAAAGAAAAAAAAAAATACATTAAACATGTCTGTGCCCATGTTAATGACACCGATGGAAACCCAAACGGCCGAGGAGCACATGCAAACTGTAATTACATATACCATAGTATATATTTTATTTTGTAACCCAGTCTCGAGGGGGCAACAAGACAAACGTAATGGATGGTTACACAGTGACGTAAAAAGTGGCTTGCATTTTTTTGTCTGTATTTTGACTTTTCGACTCGGACTGAAGGTCGATTCTGTTGTTGTCATCCAAACATTTGAAATAGTTTTTCCGCTCTTGGGAGATATAATAAAATCAATATGCACAAGAATGGGAAAGCGTGTGAAAAGATACTATGCATGAGAGAGACGGGGAACTAAAGAATTTCACGGCAAAAAAAAATCATGCTCGATAAACTTCAGTTAAAAGTACATGTGATATCATTTCAAATTTTCGTATAGTAGAAATATAGTGAACCTGATATATGACTCATTAGATGTTATTAGGTACTTTTAGGTATTTTTTTTATATGCTACGCCCTACATCTGTTTGTTTTTAAGAGCTTTTGGGAATAGTGCCACATGTTGAAAGTAAGCTAACATCACGTGTCCCTGCCACAAATGCTGTTGCTTTGCAAGCTTCAATCGTTATTTCTCAGAAAATCGTCTGTTGAAGTGCCACTAGACGCAATTTGATAAGATTGCAGCCCTCTCAATTTACGAGACTAATATATTATTAAACAGTTAACGTAAATATCAAGCGTGCTTCAAGTGCGCCCAGATCTTTATCAACGCATAACAACGAAAAACAAAGTTTTGCGCTCTCAAATCACAACTGTGCAAATACGCCCCAAAAAATTGCAAAAGCTTGGCAATAAAATTTCCCAAACAAAGAACATATGTGAGCCAAAGCTCAACAACTAGAGAGTGAGAGAGAGAGAGAGAGAGCGTGCGAGATAAAGAGCGTTGCCAACACGTGTCGGAGAGCTTTGGGTGCGTTATTATAGTAAACACGCATTTCAACAACAAGCAACATATATTTATTATGATAAAATTGTGTTTTTGCATTTAAAAGTCTATCATTGTGTTAAATTTATTGCTGTTGGTGTAGAAAAGGTGTCGCCAAATGTGTCTCTCTTTTTGGGTTTTATTTTTTTATTTGGCAAGGTTTCGCTAATTGTGCCAAAGAATGAAACGAACCAAACTAATTGATTGACGCAAAGTAGACGACAGCATGAAATTATAGTGTATGCGGAAAACTATATGCACTAGTTTTGTCTCGTCTATGCCAATTCTCACAATTTTCAATGTTATAAGTGAGAGAAACACGCGCCTTTCTCAGACTTTGCTCTTCTGAAATATTGCCAAAGCAGTCGCTGCTGTTGGCCCGGTTCGTAACGTGGGCGTTCACTTCTGCCGAAACTGTAATATAATAAATTCTATTTGGCCCGTCCGAAGTGAATCAAAACAAAATTTGTTGGTTTCCTTTACACGTGATCTTCATTTAGTGCGCAAGAAATCAACGAATCGGTTTTCTGTTATTTTTTTTTACCACTTTTATGGGCTCGGCCGCGCAAGGTTTGCATAAATTTTTGACATTCCGATTTAGTTGTTGCCAGGGGCAGCCACTGGGTGCCAGATTGTGCTGCAACCACAGCGGCAATTACGTCATGAATCGCTGTGTGCAGCTACAATCACAACAACATCAATGGTATTTTCAACAGCGTGCGCGTTTTTATAGGCAGGTAAATCGCGCGCGTCATAGCGTTTAAAATCGCATGCGAACTGTTATCTGTTTGTCAATAATACGCTTGTTGTTTTATTGTTGTTGAAAATTGAATCTAACCTATAATCTAAATCGAATCTTTAATTTGCAACTCGTGCTAAACGTTATGGGTGTGTTCAAGCTGAAAGCAGAATGAGAATATTTAAAAGTTCGAAAATATTTTATAACTTTTTGTTATTCTCTACTTTTTTTATAGCTGTTTAGTCAGCAGCTTTATGTAAACGGTAAAAATATCATTTAGAAGTAGTTCATTAGTTAATCTTTAACAATTTTTAAATATTCAATTTCCATGTAAGTTACAGCTTAGGAAGAAAACTATTTTAAAAAACCATCAAATACACGTTTACTTTTCTCAAAATCCCAAAGTGATACGCAATTTCTAAATGTGACTTGTTTTTAACCTTGTTGACTTGTGTTATTAAGTTTTATTTTTTGGCACAAAATTTTAGCAAAAACCTATACCTTATACATATACTATCGGCACTTTTGACAGATTTATTGTTTTGTTACCCATATTACTTTGTTTAGTTTATCCCACAGCTATAATTTGTAAAACGAAATTGTTTCGAATATATTCAAAATTAATAAGTATATATTTCAAATAGTACACAATTAAGTGGGTTAATGCTTCCGTCAATCACACGTGTCTGTCTGCTAAACAAAAAAAAAAGTCGCCACAAAATGTATAGAAATGTAATGTAGCTAAGTAAATGTGGATGGGCAGAGGTCATTGGGGGGAGTGGAACTAGATTGATTAAAAAGCTGAACTTGTAGCTGATTAAAGCGGAATAATAGCTACATATGTGTACATAGTATATATATAATTTAATCTATAACTCGCTGATCTGTTAACACGTGATTTTTGTTTGCACTTGCGCGAAAGTCGCGCGCAGTTTAAACAGTTCGCGCGACTAAAAACGCGTGCGATAACCTGCGAACTATTTTCCAAGATTAGAACTTTGCTTCTGAGTGTCTGTCTGTTTGCTGCTTCCTTATCACAGCATAGTATTTGAGCTGCTGTCCACAGCTCAAAGCAGTCAGTTGTAGTGCGACCGGATCTCGCATTAGTTGTCGCCATGTTTCAAGCATCCAAACTAATCCTTGGCATTATCATTTCGATTGTCTTGCAGTGTGCCGCATTTGTGGAGGCAGCCAGTTTCGGCACTGGCAACGAGCTGCTCGAGGCAGCCACATCAATCAGTTGCAAGCCCACCCTGAGGCAGTTCAATGTACGTCTGCAGCAGCCGCTCGCACCCGAGGAGCAACTAGCTCTGACTGGAGATGCCAAAGCTTTGGGCGAATGGCAGTTGTCACGTTGTGTGCCGCTCGATCGCATCGATGAGCTCACTTGGCAGACAACAGTGCGTATGCAATCATGCCGCCAACTGGAATATCGTTACTTTGTCTATGTGGAAAACGAGGCGGGCCAAAAGCAAATCAGACGCTGGGAAACACACTTCAAGCCACGCCTGCTGCAATCCTGCTCCGAGCAGCAACAATGCCACGCTCCATTGGACATCTTTGGCCTGTCCAAGAGTGGCGATGAGCCCACTACTCAGGTGCATCGCGGCTGGCTGAATCATGAGACCATCATTCAACTGAAATTCAATAGTGAGAAAATGTTTCAAGTGCACGACATTGAGACCTTTGATCCCCAACATGTCCAACTTAAGATTGTGCCCGTGGAGCAGTCAGCCGGTCTCTTCGTGGAGTACAGCAAGCAGCAGTATGGTCAAAGTCAGCTCCAATTGCAGCCGGCACATGGTGTGCCCTATACCAAAGGAGATATTGTCATCTTCCATATAACGCTGCCACTGGAGCGCATGATGCTGCAAACGTTCCGCCTGGAGTGCTATAACCAGGAGCAGCTGTTGCTGGGCAGTGCCACACTTACAGCCTCACAGCTGATAGGCAGCGAGGGATTGCTGCAGCTGCACATTAAGTCCGCACGAGATGCGGAACAGACGCTGGCCCGCGTCAGGTTGCCCTATGTGGTGGTGCAGCCCTATCAATACTCTCCGTTGGACTTTAAGAACACTTATGCCCATTACTGGCCACGCAGCTGGCCCAATCTGGATGTGGGTCATCGTGGCAATGGAAAGAGTTACATTGCCGAGGCGCCGGCGGAACGGGAGAATACAATTGCTTCCTTCTTGAGTGCACATGCTCATCATGCAGATATGGTGGAGCTGGATGTGCATCTAACTGCAGATGGCATTCCCGTTATCTATCATGATTTTGGATTGAGGACAGCACCACCCGGCAAGAAGATTGAGAAGCCGGAGCAGCTGGAGTATGTGCTGATCAAGGATATTAACTATGAGCTGCTCAAGCGTTTGCGCATCTTCTCTGTGATCAATGGCAAAGTGCTGGAATACCCGGCTCACAATGCCGAGCCCCGACCCGAGCATCGCATCTTCCCCAGACTGGTGGAAGTGCTGCAACAGCTGCCCAAATCTTTGGGCATCGATGTGGAAATCAAGTGGCCACAGCGTCGTCAAGGTGGAGGCACCGAAGCGGAACAAACTATTGACAAGAACTTCTTTGCGGATCGTGTGCTGCACGAGGTCATCCAGTATGGTTGCGGTCGTCCACTGATCTTCTCCAGCTTCGATGCGGATATGTGCACTATGCTGCGCTTCAAGCAAAACATTTTCCCCGTCATGTTCCTCACCCAGGGTGAAACCAAGAAATGGGAGGCATTCAGTGATCTGCGCACCCGCAACTTCCAGGCGGCTGTCAATCATGCCCAGGCCTTTGAGCTGGCTGGCACAGCGCCCCATGCTGAGGATTTCCTGGGCGAGAATGCGGCACAGATGCTTAAGCAGGCGAGGGATCAGGGACAGATTGCCGTCATCTGGGGTGATGACTGTAATTCAAAGGAGCGTGTCAAGTATTTCACCGATATTGGTGCCACCGCCACATGCTATGATCGCAGTGATCTCTACATGCCCGAGAGCAAGCAGCGTTCCTTCTTCAATTCCAGTGCGTTGCTCGCCGAGTTCGAGGCTCAGTGCAGGATTTAAGCGGCAATGAGGAGTTACAGGGCGGGTAGTCATAAGCATGGGGCAGAGTTTACACCACACCAAATACTTCCATTATATATGTATGTAAATATCTAAAAAGTGTACTCAGTCCAAGTCTAATTGAAGCTATATGTATGTTAATTGTTTTAAGCTTGTAAATTCTTTTTTTATACCCATATATATATTTATTATAACTAAATGCAACACAAAACAAACTTTTGCACACAGATGGGTTTCGCAGGCGAGCTCAGTTTTTTCAACTTTTCAAAATATGTAAAAAAAACTTTTTTACACGTAATATCCAGTTACACTGCACTTTGATAAATATGCTCTTGACCAATTTGAAAACAGTTTATTGCCTGAATACCACATTTATCTTTGCTCTGTTCTGCTTTTTGACGTAAGGGCAGCAAACGTAAATGAACAAAACAAAAAAAAAAGAGAGAGAAAATATTTTTGATAGAAACAACAATAACAGTTAAGCAGCTACCAAAAAAATAAAGAAACACAATAAGCACAAACGAATCGCTAAAGTTGTTATGTACACAAGCCTGAGGGGTTTCTACGAAACTAATAAAAGACAATGTGAAGAAAGCAAAGCAAAAAAAGTGCTTGGTAATAATAAAAAAAAATAAGAAAAAATATACAAAAATATACCTCTTTAACTTGATTATGCCTAAAAAAAATGCCTATATAAGTACAATAATTTTTAAATAAATAAACTAATTTTTACAGTGGAGAGATGATCTTTAAGATAGCAAGAATGCAAAAGTATTTTAATTTAGCTACATAGAAAAAATTATATTAAAAAGAAAAATATATTTGTTATTATTGGATTCAAAAAAATGCTATGCATAAAAATAGTATATTTACAAAAATATTCTCGCGATTAAAAACAAAAAAATGTTTTTGCAAAAGTCTTAAGAATCGATTTGAAATACAATAAAATATTTACAATAAGCTTTAAACTTAAATAAACAAAAACACTTTTACATTTTTGAGTGAGATAGAAACATAAAAAGGCGAGAAGAAAGAAAAAGATGTAGGACAAAAGAGAGAGAAGGAGAGCAAAGAGAGGCGAACTATATGTCTAAATGTTGATTTGATACGCCATTATTTAATAGTGTCGTGACGAATTTTTAAAGCCATGACAATGCCAGGGTAACAAAAAGTGAAAAAGAGCATCAACATCAACAAATGAGCCAAGTTGGCTACACCTTAATATTCTATGGTCAATTATGGAGTGTCTCATTTGCATGCAAATGAAGACAATGTTGACAACCCATCGAAAACGTTTTGGACCGCATTGGAATCTCGTGCTCAGTTATTTGCTTCTCTTTTTGGATGTGGGTTTCGCTTGGAAGTGCCGGTACAAAGAGTTCCCGGTGGACACTGAAAGGGTGAATGGGTCTAGATCTTAAGTTAAGATAAGCAAATTAACTTACATGTTACACATATATATTTTGTACATGCCTTTAGATAAAGGGCATCTGGTGGATCTATGCCACAGTTCCCCAAAGAAACAACAAATGTTTCTTTGCCGAACGTAAGTAAATGTCTTTTTATACACATATGTTTGTATACATTTTTAAAGACTTGTTGCTTGCTTTCAGTTGATCTGTATTGGACCCGCATAACACAGACAGACTACGACAACTATGCTGTGGAGCTGCATTGTTCGATGCCCTGGTTCCGTCACCAAATGGCAATCTACACACGTGCCAAAGAGCCCAGCGCACAGGTACTTCAACAGGTGGAAAAATATCTAAAAACTGTGCGCCTTTCTAGAAAGAGCTTTCAAGTGATTGACAAGAAAACCTGCACGAATGACACTGGGGAACCACTTCAGCGCTGGCATTTGTCCAAGTACATGCATCTCGATTACAATCCGCACTATGTCAAACCATTAGTGGTCGACGAAAATATCTGAATTTCGAGAGATCGAACTTTCTTCATCATCACCACCAACATTCATTTGCATATACGCCAATTTTACGGGGCCAACCCGATTAGCTCGTAGCAACTTATTAATCAAGCCCACAGATGGAGCATTAAACACAAACACTGAGCGAAAACAAACATACAATCTCTACTAATTGCTTTCAAAAAAATATAACGACAGTAAAGGGTGAAGGGAAAGTAATTTACTACTTTTATTAAATTTTTCAATGCAAAGAAACTAATCTTAATGTACTTTTCTATGAAAAAATATAAAAAAATGCAATGTATACTTTGTCAAACACATTGAACTTTTTTATTTATTTTTCTTAATTAACAACACCGACAAACAACGCGCTAACAAGCTAGTATTTTTGTTGGTACTGCTATTAATTATAATGATATCCCACTACAAGATATTTAAACATCGAACAATGTATTTTCTCACTGTGCAAACACAGCTGATTAACAGCCACAAAACTATGCTGAACATTCGAAAATTCTTTCATTCGATCGTCTGTTGGCGCCGGGTTAAGAACTCAACCAAACCAACTATACGAAAAGAGAGTTGCTTCGCGAGTTGTCCGTTGCTTTTGGCGTTCACCGTTGTTTTGTTTTTTTGCCGGGTGTCGGTTTCGGTGATTGAAAACAAGTTTATTTCGGATATTTGGTACGAGATGATGACGATGCTGCTGCTTCAAAATTTCGAGGAGAAAATGAAAAATGTATCGAGTGCTAAAATCAATTAGCATACTCTTTAAGCTCGCTTTGTTGCTGTTGTTGTTGTTGGGCTGGCTTTTGTTTCGCAAAGCCGCCGCCACAACTAACCTACTGAATGATACCATTGTCTTCAGCACCGCACAGCTGCAGGCCTTCAAGAGTTTTGATGATGAGCAACCACCAAAGGAGAGATCCGCCACACAGCTAACCGGACGTAGTTTCATCTGCTTGCCCTCCTTTCGCGTATTTAACCTAGAGCTGCCCGAAGCGGGCCCACAACTGGCAGCGGATGAAACAATTGCTGTCAGTGGAGATCATTATGCTTTGGGCGCCTGGAGCATTGACAAAGCGGTGCCATTGCGTGCCCAAAACAAGCAGCGTAACAAGTGGTATCTGCGTCAATGGATCTGTGCCAGTCATCGTGTCTACTATCGCTATCTCATCTATGCCTTAAATGCCAATGGTGAGCGTGTGCTGCGTCGCTGGGAGGGTCAACAAGTGCCGCGTATGCTGCAAACATTTGAGATCTATCGCTCTCCAGGTGTTGATGTGTTTGGCCACGCCTATCCCCGTTCCGTGGGCGGTGGCAACTGGCTAGAACGAGGCTGGCTGCAGCGTGAATATGTCGATTGAATTGAAGTTCATTTGGCAGCAGCACTTGGATCTGCTGGAGGGTCCAAACAGGGTGCGACTTAAACTTCGATCTCTGACCATGGTGAATGATGCACTAATTGAAGTCTCACGTTATGGCTACAATCGTTCAACGTTTCGTCAGCAGAGTCGACAGGGAGTTAAATATCAGGATGGTGCCATTGTCATCTTTCGCATAAGTCAATCTCTGGATGTGGAGAATGCATTTCGCCTGTCAATCTATGAACTAGATGATGTTCAGCTGCCTCTGGCCGAGGTTTATATTCTACCCGAGCAGCTGCGTGGCAGTCGTGGCATCCTACAGCTGCCCGTACAGGATGCAAATCGTCGACAGGTCATTGGTCAGCTCACGTTGCCGTACCTGGTGATACGTCCAACTCCTAAACTGGCAGCAGCCAGCAATTTGCGTGTCAGTTTTCAACGCTACTGGCCCAATAACTGGCCCACACTGGATGTGGGTAATCGCGGCATGGGCTCCAATTATAATCAGCTCATGGAGAACACCATTGAGAGTTTCTTGGCAGTGGCACAGCATAAAGGTGACATGGTGCACTTGGATGTGCAGCTAACAAGGGATTATGTGCCCATCATTTGGCGTGGCTTTGGCTTCTACACAACAAGCAATCAGCTGTCAAGCGACCAACCCATTGTGGATCGCTTTGATCTGCGCTTTGTGCTCATCCGAGAGCTTAGCTATGCAGAGTTGAAGGCCAGTCGTGTCTTCATATTAAAACGTTGGTCGGTGCAGGAGTTCAGTCATCTGAATGTGCGCAATGTGAACCAAAAGCAACGTCTATTTCCTAAGCTGTCTGAGGTGTACGAAGCACTGCCCAAGTCTTTGGCACTCATTGTGGAGATCAAGTGGCCGCAACTGATGGAATCTGGAGTGCTGGAGTCAACGCAAACGCTCAACAAGAATGTCTATGTGGATAAGATTCTTGAGGTGACGGCACATTATGGTTGCGGTCGTCCTCTTATCTTTGCCAGCTTTGATGCCGATATCTGTACCATGGTGAGATTAAAGCAGTCTGCGTTTCCAGCCATGTTCATGACCACGGGCAGAACTAACATTTGGGATGCCTACATGGACCTGAGAACACAATCCCTTATGCAAGCCATCAATTTCGCAGAAAGCTCTGAGATTCTTGGCACAGCTGCGCATGTTCAAAACTTCCAAACAGCTAAACAGCAACAGCTGGTGAATCTGGGCCTGGATCTCTTCCAGGTGGTATTTATCTGGGGCAGTGATCTACAAGATGAGCAGCTGTTGGAGCAGTTTCGTGCCAATGATGTTACGGGTTTGATTTATGATCGAATGGATCGTGTGGGTCCCGCCAACTGGAAGCGTGCACCATTCTTTCAGGCACCACAGCTATTGGAGGTATTCGGTGGACAGTGTGTGGCCATTGGGAATTCGACAACGGTGCCAGGTGCCAAGCCCACAAAGCCAACGGTCTGGCCTAAAATGAGATAGTCTCTGTTTAATATGTGAGTATTGAGAAGCAGCACAAAATAAGAATATATTTTTTACATCTAGAAAAGAATTTATTGATCAAAATTTTCTTTTTATGGCTCGAAAGAATTTATTTTTAATAGTATAAGCAATATATGTTAGCAACAGAACTTCTTGTTTCACAAAAGAAAATATAAACTAATGAGTTTAATATTACTTTAAGAAACATTTTAGATAGAAATGATAAAAGATTGTTTATGACTTTTTAAGAAACACTTAGGAAAGAATCAATAATAATTGATGATTAATTAATTTGAAAACATATTTCATGAATTTAATAATCGAATACTATTAATTTATTTTAATCTTCAAGTAATTGCTTGTCTATATAATTTTACTAGTGTTATTAGTGTGTTTGATAACTAAAGATATTAAACTTTTAAATATTTTCAGTGCTAACGAAATTTTTATAAAAAACATATATGTATGGGTACAGGGTATGTCCTAGTCGAGCACTTTGGATTAATGCATTATTTTTAGTTACTGATGAATATATTTTCAATAAGCTTATATTAAAAAGAAAATCTAACTAGCGCCAACTAATTTTAGTAAGGTTTATTTGTAGTTCAACTAATAAATCTCCAAGAAAAAAGGCGTAACTTGTAAAGAATTTGGAGATTGATCTCAATAATAAAATGGTATATTAAATATTATTAAATAAATTTTTATTTATACAAATTTTTAAATTGGATTTATGTGTTTTTAAAAACGTGCACCAGGTAGTCGTATTCCTCCATTTAACCCACTAAAACATATTTAGACACAAAACAAGCATGCAGAGAGATTAAAAGAACAAAAAGAGCGTGAAACAAAAGAGATGCTCCTGTTGGCTTTAATAGTTGGAACAATGGGATGCACTGTAGACTTCCATAAATTCACCCGATATGCAGGCACTGCCTACTCCCATGCTCATGGGCTGGCAGATTCCTGGCACCTTGCTGGTTATCTCAATGGTGCAAGTGCCATGTCCGTTGCCACCGCTCCCACCATGTCCATGTCCATGTGCATGCTTGTGCTGTTGCTTAATAAAGGAAGCCGGCTTGCTGGGTGTGAGCCTCGATGGCTTCTGTATGGGCTCGTCGGCAAACTGCAGCCAGGCTGGTGGCATTGAATGATGCGTGCGTGTGGGCAACGGAAACTGCTCATTGCCATTCTGATCCTGATCCTGGTCAACATCGAGCGGCAGCTCCACAGCCTCCACATCTACAGCCTCATCGTCGAGCAGCGGAAACGGTGTATATTGGGTCTTGGCCTTACCACTGTTCATTGCCTGGCTCATTGTTGGCGGCATTCAACAGCTGCTGCGGCGTCAGCTCCAAGGCGTTAACAACAATCAATAGACTTGTGGCACAGCAGAGCAGCAATTGCATTGAGGCCATGCTAGTGAGTAGAGCTCTGATGTGAATTCTTACGGACTGCACTGCTTCACCAAGTGTTGTGTGTGGAATGTTGCTAGCCAGGCGCAGGACTGCAGCTTTTATAGGCGCACTTGATGGGTCAATAATGATGAGAGTGGACAGTCAATGAACCTCGGGCGCCACATCCCCTATTGAAATTGAAAAGAAGCCACTCAAATAAAAGACACACAAGCCCACACACAAACAGACCAACAGATTTGCGCACTCGTACAAAAGCCGTAATTAATTATAGCTGAGTATACGCCCCGTAAGCTATCTCAGGCCAAAAATACAATGGCCAACGACAATGACAACAGAGCTTGGTTGCTTGCTTCTGCTTGTGGTGCTTCTCACCCAGGCAGGCAGCTTGATGAGAAAATTGGAAATCTATTTAGCCTGAATCTTCCTTATCCCAGCAAGCATTCAATTTGATTTCATTTGTGCCATACACTGCTATTGCCATCTTCCTTTTGTATTTCCGGCAATTATTTTCCATGATTTGCTGTACGGTGGTGGAAGTATGGAGGGCAGGACGGGGTATTGAGTGTGCAGATGTGCAGATATTAAAGACGCGCTAACGACTTCATAAACAGCATCACCATGTGATTCACATTTGAATTGAATTTAAATGCATTCCCACTCCATTGTGACACCCACCCAAAACTCAACCGGAAGTGACGTTGACGCCATTTTTAAAATGGCTTATACGTGTGCGACGTGTTAATGGCAGTTTTCTTTCGGCCAAAAAAAAAAATATCACATGACAGCAGAGCCTAACAAGCTCTGCCCAAAATCAATAAAATAAAAACAGGCAGACAAAGTCATTGACAAGGCTAAGAAATTGACATATGGATATGTTTTTATGTTAATACCAGGGCTGGGTATGCAATTTGTAATTCAATCATATAAAAAACTGCATACAGAAATACAAAAATATTTATAAAATAAATTTATAAATTTGTTGCGCAGAAATCCATTGTCGATGGCTATTTGGATGGTACACTTAAAAAAAAATTTGTGAAATTCCAAAAATATTATTATTATATACAAAAATATTTCATATCTTGTGAGCGGCCCAAAAGGGTTTGTTAAAAAGCTAATAAAACTTTTTTTCTGTGTATGCTGCTAATATGTGTAAAAGTCTTATGCAACAAATTTCTTGTTAACTTATGGTTAAAGAGGGCAATCTAACTTAGAAAGCAGACAGACAGGATTCGTTAACATGAAGCTAGTGCTAGCAACTCTTTTCTGTGCTATTGCCAGCTCGAGTGGATTTTTTGGACCCCACCAGCTGATTGCAAAGAAGCCGAGGGCACCCAAGGTCAAGGTTCAGAGTCGTGTTTTTCGTGGCTTTCCGGCGAAGGAAGGAAAAGTTCCATACATTGTTGGCTTATATTTTAATGGGCCTCAAAAAGATGATGCGTGGTGCGGTGGTTCGATTATTGACCACACATGGATTTTGACTGCTGCTCACTGCGCGAGGAATAAGAATTCGGTGAAAATCTTCTTTGGTTCAACGAAACTTGGGCATTATACACTTACCCATGATGTGGACAAAGTTAATTTTATTGAACATCCTCAATTCAACTTTATCACATTCTCTAATGATCTATCTCTCATACGTATACCCTATGTTGAGTTCACCAATGAGATCAAGAAGGTGCAGTTGGCAGATCACGATAAAATCTACGACAACTCGTTAAGCTATGCCTGCGGCTGGGGAGACACAGCCGATAACGCAATTCAGGCACATGATCTTCAATGTGCTGGGTTCAGGATTATGAGCAATTTGGAGTGCACCCAAAGGACTTGGCCACGTATTGACAACACTATGCTCTGTGTGGACACTTCAGGTGGCAGCTCCACCTGTGGTGGCGACTCTGGTGGTCCACTGGTCACCAAAGATAATCCCCAGCTCGTTGGTGTCACTTCGTTTGGGGGCGACAGCTGCGAGAACGGAAGGCCAGAGGTTTTCAGTCGCGTTAGCACGAATCTTGATTGGATACGCAATGTCACGGGAATAATGTAAAAACTAATAATGTAAACCTAAATACAACTATATGGTAAATAATTGCAAAAATAACCTTTTTTATCCCTGACATAAGGTAGATTAAACAATATTATCGGTACCCCATGTAGCCTTTTTTCTAAGGCTTGAATCACAAGCCGTATTTACTCTTTGACTTATTGTTAAGAAACGCTTGAAGCTTCAGAGCCATTAATAATTCAATAAATGGCATGTCATATCGAGCCGTTCTTAACGTTGTTACAATTCGTCAGTGTTTGTTGGAATTTGGCACCGCTACAAGCGACACGTGAAATTAATTTAAACACATTGATTAACTAAATGGCAAAGGAGCTTCTTGTCTTGTTGCGTTGCGCAATTCAATTGGAACATAATGGATGATGGCATCACTTTGCCTGCCACTGGGCCTAATGACACTGTCGGACGACGTTAAGCAGCTTAACCCTACTGTGGTTCACCTCCGTTTCCCAAACGCCCTGGCAGACGAGACGAAACGAAACGAGACGAGCTAATTAAACGCCTTTGCCACAGACTTGGCCTTCGCCATTGCGCCCAACTAATTAGAGCAGCTGTCACTGGCTGGAGGAGTAAAGCATCCAGCGCACAAATAATTCAATTAAATTGCTCACAAACAGCAGCAGCAGCAGCAAGTAGAAAATTACAACAACAAAAAGTGGAAAGGTCGACTTGCCACAGATAGGAGCCACAGAAACCGATGTCTAAAGCCATGAAAATCAGCGTGTCGAAGCGAATTCCTGGAACCCAATGCAAATAAGAATTGTCTTGTACAGAAAAACAACCGCAAATACCAAAATACCAGCTTTACTTTTGCCCTTACAAATAACAAATAAATGTGTAAACAACAAAACCCGCAAAGGCAGAGGCAGTGGCAGGGAGGTGATATTGTTTTGTATTTTCCAACAACATTAATACTTAAAACACAATGTAAATTGAACACTGAGTTTTGATTCTTGCCATGAATATCCAAGCAACTCTTAACAACATTTCATACAATGCTTGACAATGTCTATTATGTCAAGTTCTGAATTAGACAATGGTTTAATTATTATGTATTCAATATTTATTTCCAAAGACTTTAAAGGCACGAACTACAATAGCTTATAAACTGAAACCCAGAGAGTTGGCAAGCATTTTTCACGGCTATCACACAAACTTGTTCTCTGTTTATCATAGTATAACAAAAAAAAAAACATTTGCTAACTTAAGCAATAGCGACAAATACAAATAAAAACTGAGAAATGAAGCTTGTCGAAATTGACATTGCTCCAGCGACAACTGCAAACAGCAATTTCGATGTGACTAAGTGCAAGCAGCAGTTACTTTTGGGTTTGAGCTTAAAGGAGTTCAGCGAGCTCAATTTAATCTTTCACGCGCCAAGTGTTGGGGAACACGGGCAACTTTTTGGCGCCAGCAACGTTTTAATTTGCATTAAAACGCGTAGTTGCGAGTTGCAAAAGCGAAACTCGTCGGGACAACTACTATTAAACTAAACTTACGGAACCTTGACTGTAAGTTTTTCGGGTTGACGTTTCGTGAGCGTGCATACAAATAAGCTAAAGAGCAGCAGCATGTATTCCGCTGTCGAACAGCTTGGCTGGCATTAAAGCTTTAATAACTTTAGCCGCAAATCAAAGTGGCCAACAGCGTATCGGTGAAAAAAAATCAGAGGGCCAACAAGTTGCCGCATTGCGTGCCGGCCATTTTTTATGTCTGCGCCATTTTGTAAAATGGCAGGCAATAAAAATAGCTATGAGTTAAAACCAAGAGGAAAAACGTTTTAGCAAAATGTCAACCAGGCAGCAGCAGCTTAGGCGTATTCAGCCAGGTTAGGTGCTACCTGGGCATTTTAGACCCAGTGAATTAGCCTTAACCCATTGTGATTTTAAATGAAAACTAACTGCATAAAAAGTGTGTATAATTTAATGAGTTTAAAAATAGTTTTATATAGTTGCTCACAATAAAGCTATGTGTATATTTTAATTAAAAAAAAAACATTGCATGCTTTATAGCTGTGTTAAAAAAAATACGATATGGTTGGAGACTCAACTAAGCGGAAATGGTTTATTTTACTTCTTTTATCTTATCCTAAAACAAAAACAAATAAAAAAAATTGCAAATTCTTATAAATGCCTTATAAAAAACGACGAGTCAAGGGGTTAATGCCACTTTGGTTAGATAAACATGGTGGGCATTTACCACATCTAGTCCTGTTTCCCATTAAAATGTACTTTGAAAAAGCTTTTAATTTGTGTTTTGTCAGTGCGGCTTAAGTCTATCATAGGGATATGGGCAGTCGTGCAGCAGCTGCCACGTGCCACACCTGCATGCCACATGGCCACATGGCCACATGGATGCTGTTACACCATTTCACTCTCATCCACCTTCACCGTGCACTGCGTTGCCCGCGTCGCTGTCTCCACCACATTCGCATATGTGCAGTGTGCACTGCCACAGAACTATTTAAAAATTAATGCTACTGAGCTTTGCCATTTTTACAGCAGTTTAGCGAGAGATGCCGAAAAGCGAACCGTGCAACGTATGAGCATACATATATACTACATACATATGAACGCATGTGTATGCAATGACTTACGTCTTTTGGGTTCTTTGAGATTCCTCTTTGTTCTTCGCTGTCGTTCGCAACGCCTTGGATCAAAGGCGGAAAAGAGCCGAAAAAAAGTTTTTTAATACTTTTAGCCCAAAAAGAAAATATAAACTGGGTCACCATAAACTTGGCACTGTATGTTTTTTCTTTTTAAGAACCCCTCCGATATAATCACTATGCTGTCAAAGTTGAGCTAATGCTTATGCAACTACGCAGTTTATTTATATGCAGCAGGCGCAGGAAATGAGTTTTGCTTTTCGACTTCCCAAACTAGAACCACAACAACAACAAGGCGTCGATAAAGTTGGAATCTCACTTCATTGGCATTAAGCTGAGTTCAATATTGTAGCCCTTAAAAGGATTCGTTAAGCTGTCGTGTTAAACAAGCAATCAACATGTACCCAAAGTGCTCGCAACTTTTTAAAGCCCATAAAAAAAGGAAAGTCGTGTAATCGGACAGCCCAAGTTAAATAGATAGGCCATTTCAACAGCCAACACATTTATCAGCCATAGTAATAACTACAGAGGCAAGTGCGCAATGAACATAAATGTTGGGGTGGACTTGTCCTTGCTGCATGTCAAATCAAGCAATGAAAACTTTAATGACATCAGACAACATGCACAAATGTAAGGCGTTGTCTGGCCAGCAATATCAAATGGCCTTGACTTTGGGGCCATTTAAGAGCAGTCAAACAGAATCATCAAGGGACAGCAGCTAGTTGACACTTGGTCAGATCCTAAGAAAGCAGCTATCATTTGTTTACTATCCTAAATAAGCAGAGCCTTGTAGCCTCCAGCTTTTAACCGTAAGGTTGGTAAAGTTTTGATGCTGGCAACGTACAGTTTCTTAAAAGTAAAGCGTATGATAAAAAGTAAGGGTATAGAATTAAAAAATTTATGAATTTTATATTTATATAAAACCGTTATTTTTAATAAATGTTTTGTGTCTTTAATTTATATCACAGTACAATATTTGACTTTAAAATTTTTTTATATTTATCACAATATTAAATGCCTTAAGTAATCGCCACTAATTTAAACTGCCATAAATTTCATAATTAAAGTATTCTCCGAACACTTGTTAACTTTTTCGCGTATAAAAATTGCATAACGAGTTCCATTGTTTACAGTTCACATTTTGTTTGAGGCCTGTCCGCAAATAGGCTTTTGCCTTAATGACACATGCCGTTTAATTAAACTCATTTATTTGCATTTCAACGCTGGCATAAATTAAAATAAATTGGCATAAATATGTTGTTTTTGGAACATGATTTAAAATGCATTCCGACATAGGTAAACAAATTGGCCACAATTAAATGCGCAACTGTGCAAATAACTTACAAATAAATATATTTGCTTTGAATAGTTTTGTTTGTTTTATATTGTGAATTGTGGTTACTTCTTGCAGTTCTTTGAGCTCTGTGATTTGTTTGTTGTGCAATCAGCTTTGTGGCACGTGACTTTTTAATTTCGTGCCACAAGATGAGGTATGAAAACCAACTGCACGTGGCATCCATTTGCATTAGATATCATCCTTACTCTCCTTCTTTTTAAAATACTTTTAAAGCTAAACAGATTTATTGTTGAATTTTTATTAGTTATGGTCTGCAACGAAGTTTGGACATGGGCTTTTTTAATTTGTTCACCAGCCAAAGTTTTTCAATTTAAAATTTCTTCAAGTCGCATATTTAATATACAAAATGTGGCTGCTGCTCCTTGGACTGCTCTGCACACCTGTTTTCTTCCAGTTTCTTTTGCACTTTTCCTGTTTCCTGCCGTTGATGATGCGGCCAAATGCTTCTTTGGCCATTCAATAATTAAGTTGACGCCAGTCGCAAAACTTTTAACACCCCCCGTCTGGCATTTTTCATACCCTGTAAAAGTCGTAATTGGTTTTTTAGAAAATATGGTTTATAGAAAAAAACTTGTTATAGAGTATTGTCCTATATCTATTTGTGTTTTTCTTTTTTGTTAATCGCTTGAAATAAAATTATAATCTTCCCTTCACTGTTCTTTCTTATTTAAGTAACTTAGTCTTTAAGTTTACAAGAGTATTCAACATTCGCCTTTAAACAAATTGCTTTTCTAATGTTTCTGCTTTAACCGCTTACCAAAGTTGTCAATTTGTGGTTTATTCTTATAATTTGAAAATAAAGACAGGTTCGCCAGACAATTATTTTTTCATTTTATTTAGGAAGGACAGTGTCATTATATTTTATACAAGGATTTACTATTCCTTTATCTCGTTGCTAGAGTTAATAAATACACAAATAAAAACTCTATCTCTGTTGATAGCAATTGCCATATTGGATTCTGTGTCATTTACATAATAATTACAATTTTATTTTTTTTGAGCAAGGCTTACAAAATTTGACACCTTTAAATGTCTGTGGAACAAATTAACTATGAAACTTTAATAGATTTTAAACGAATTCGTCGAGCTACTTTGGCGCAAGCATGCTTTCATGTTTTTAAAGAAGTTTGCGGACTTTATGCTCAAGCTCTTTAGTATATCGTCTTGAAGTTGCAGTTGTTAAATTTATGGTTTAAGTTTCGCTTGCATTTTTGCGTTTTATTAGTTTTCTTTGGCTGCAAGAGCCAAAAGCAAACATAAAATTACTTTTTTACTATAGCTGTCTACTGAGAAATTTTTGTAGATGCTGTCTGGATATGCAAATGGGAGCTATTAAAATGCAGTAAAAATACAGCGATACGTAAGTGTTTTTAATTGAAACACTTAGTATTCAATAATTGAAGAACAGTTAGCAAAGTTTATAATGGAAACGTTTATGTCCTTGCACTTGTTGCAATTTGTCCTTGATGTGACCGTTCTTTTGCTATCTTCTGCACGCACATTTCTAGTGTTAGTACAGCTGTACTATTTTCTTGCTATATCTTAATAATTTTTTGTTCCCAACATGTTTGTTCACGCAGACTGTGAAACAATTTAAACGTGACTCGCATCTTCAACGCGGCAAGTGTGGCGTATGAGCAATATTTTGCTAGTGCTTTTATGTGTGTGTGTGCACTTTTGGTTAAAGCAGATGGCGAATGTTTCAACTTTGAACCCTACATTTAATTTTTTATTAAGCACAATAATCTGTAGCTGGCCCCCGAGTCTGTTCATTGCATGTCAACGCATTTGATTGACGAGGGTGATTTAATAAATGAAATGAACAGGAAGCTTGGAACTGGCAGCGCGAGCACAAAACACAAGCGAAATGGGTAACGAATTGGGTAATTCACTCGTTTCCTTAACTCAGCACGGACATCTTAAAAATATGCAAGAGAAAGCAAAAAACAGGAAATAAATAAACGGACGACGGACTTATTTTTAAGTAACACCAAC
The DNA here is from genome assembly GCA_018152965.1 of Scaptomyza pallida. Classification (NCBI taxonomy): domain Eukaryota; kingdom Metazoa; phylum Arthropoda; class Insecta; order Diptera; family Drosophilidae; genus Scaptomyza; species Scaptomyza pallida. The sequence goes on from JAECXP010000107.1 coordinate 1,702,603, forward strand.
TGCTGCATAAAGTGAGTGGACAAAGTACAGTGTCATAAAAAAAAGTTTCAGCTGCACAATGCACAATGGCAGCCCCTGCAAATGTCACCAAGCAACAAATGCAAAATGCCCAGCTGAAAAAAGGATAAAACGAAAAAAAATAAATTCCCGTTGAAATTGAATTTGACTCTTTTTTGTTGTGCTCTGTTGTGCCACGCGCGCTTTGCTTCGAGCATTAAAAATATTTTGGGGAACAGCTTTTCGGCTCCACAAAAAAAGGCAACTTTTTGATTTGGGTGTTTGTGCCGCAAAAGAGGAGCAGGTTAATAATATCAAAAAGAAAAGATTTATCACTGCTTTGAAACGATAAAGGCAAAGTTTTATTATGTAAAACAGAATTCATTTAATTAGAGCTAAACCCTGAAAATATTATATTTACTTTTCGAGATGGTTTGTGTAGAAACTGATATCACACAACAATCAGACGTGTATTGAGATACAGTGATAACTAAAAGGAAAAAAGGTTTAAAGTTAAGGGAATAGAAAGAACTTTTGAAAAAGGACCATGCATGTTCAGGTTCAGTTAAAAAAAAAAAAACACAGTGGAGAAAATATAAATAAACAGTAAAAAAATCATTTAACCTTACAAATGCAATAATTAATAAAGATGATTTTTCTAAATCTTCACGTGAAAATATATATTAAAGTATAATAGCACCTTTTTTGTATGCCTTTACTTTTAATACGAAAAACGAAAATAATTATATAAAGCATTAAATTTCCAAAATTTAAAGCCTTCGCACATGCATGTTAATTACATACACATATTATGTACATGTATGTATTTCAAGTATCTTGAATTTCAATTTCATTTAAATGGAATTGCCGTATCATAAGATAATTAGGGCGCCTAAGCAAACACACCGGAATCAAGCATCGTATAGCTTCGGCTTTTGTCAACCACTTCCATATCATTTCCGACCCTTTTTTTGTTCTTGTTGTTGTTGCTGCCCAGTTGCTATGAAAACAAAAATTACCTAAAGGCTGCCACAGTGTACCCGAGATATCTTTTTCTTCTTGCGTTTCGTTTTTTTTTTTGTGTCATCCATGTTGTGTGCTTCTCCCAGTTGCCTCAATTAATTTGCGCTTTATGTTTTGTACTCGTGCTCGTATGACCAACTTTTTTGCCTTTTGGTTATGTCCTTGTTAAATTTACATAAAATTTCGCATACAAGCTGCTGAAATGTGTGTGAAATTATGTGGGTAACAAGGTGGTCGTCATGTCCTTCTGTCCACACCCCTTTTCTGTCACAAGAATAATATTTTATTACATACAGACATATCCCCTAATATATATATTCTTGCGTGCGGATATAAGCAATAAATCATGGCCGCTATAAGCTTTAGTTGGGGATCTCTGTCTCATCGTTGTATCGAGGCGATATACAATATTTTTACTAATGAAGTCATTTCACAGTTCAATGCCGCCTGTAGCATCGCCTTTTTCTATGCCTTATATATGTATATACACATTTATTTCTTCATCTTTGCTGGCCAAACGCTCCAGGCAATGTCATCCTCGGCTGTGTGCTAGCTTCGTGTCTTATTGGCAAAACTGATTTAGTCACGTTTCCGATGTCGTTGCCTTTGCCTTTGCCATTCTTTGCCATTACTTGTATTGCCGTTATTGTGATTACTTTGCTGCTCGACTAACAAGTTGCCATTGAAAATTTGTTCACTTTGACTTTATGTATATGCACACACATACAAACATGCATGCATATACTTAAACCCATGTATTTGGCAGCTATTTTAATTAAGGCGAGCTACAAGCACATAGTTCAATGTGGTCGTCTACAGTGCACCCCTGGGCGTATAAGCAATATAAAATGTATTGCAGCGCTTTGCACGCTTTCATGCATGAAAATAATAATATTAATCGCCAGTAACAACGCTGCAGTTGGTGCACTAGCAACTTTTTAATACTCTAGTGCAAGCGACCAAATGTAAAAGAAGTTATTTGGTCAGACATTGGTAAGTTTGTTAAAATCTTCGTGGCCTGGAATTCCAGGAGCTTTAATAATCAGCACATTTTAAAATAGTTGTTGTGTATTTTTGCATTTGGATCTTACTTTGTTTTGTAAAATTCGGCCAGCAATTAAGCTAAATATTTGACTAAGCTTACTTTTAAATATTCCTACAGAAATCTCTTCAAAATAAAACAAAATCAAAATATGTTTTTACGTTTGTTTTGTATCAGAATACGAAATAACAAAATAAACACAATGGCTATGATAAAATTTGCCAATTTCCAGCACATGTTCTCAGGGGCACACCTATTTTTGAAGAGAGTCATGGTCTCGTGGGAGCCAGAGTGGAAATGTTTTTTATCTGTCATAGAATGTTTTACATATACATACACAAACACACACGCAACCGCAAATATACTTGCATATTACTGAAATACATACGAACGTACGCGAATCTGTATGAAAGGATGCTGCGACATTTTTTAGTTGCGTGCCATGCGAGGGCGAACAATGTGTATGCACGATGGACCACAACAGCGTTCAGCATATTTTTATGGCACATAAATGTCATAATGTCATGCGACATTTTCTTCTATATCCCCTCATAGAACCTTCGCCCTTCAAATCTTCTTATTGTGAGTCACTGACGCACGATTCTTATTGCAGTTTTAAGTTACAAAGCTGAAAATAAAATAAAAATAAAAAATTTCAATACAATATTACAAAAAGAAGCAAAAAAGTACGATACAACATAATATTGTTGTGACGTCAACAGTTGCCAAAATTTTAGAGCATTATTTCGTCGATCATTATGTGAAGCTTTGATTATTGTTGTTTTTATTTATTTGCCTTCTAGCTGTTCGTTTGCGCGCTCAAAATGTTGTTGCATACTTTCATGAGCGCAAGCAGCAACAAAGCGCTTAAGCACACACACACACCGGCTATTTGTTTGAGTCTTTGTGTGTGTGTTTGGCAGTTTGCAAAGACTTAAATTCATTTAGCGACCACATTGGCTGTTTGTTGTTGCTCGCATCCAGGAAATATTAATTAATTTCTCATTTGGCGCATTATTAAAAGCCAGGGCAAATGAAAAGTTGAAAACTTTCTCCAGTTGGCGCCGTGTGAAAGCGTATTTCAGTAAACTGTTTGTTGTGCTTTTGCAAACTTTAATGAACTCGAACTGCAAAAAGCATCGAGTGCAACGGGCGCATAAAAATCGAAACCTAATCAAGCAAATTGGCCATAAAAATAAATCGCATTAGCTGGGCCCTTGTTTCGCACACCTTTACAAGCCTTAAAGTTGGCAACTCATGTGTATACTGAGGTATACGTGTATTTGTATGGCTGTCTGGATGTGTGTAAGCGTCTATGGATAGGATGCAGGCGACTGGACGCTGCTCAACCATAAAGCTTCTATCTCACTCCCTCTAGTTGTTATTTTTCTCTTGCGCCTTCTATTAATCACGTTCTCTATCTGTCAGATGCACACTGCTCTCGACCTTACCATAAAGGCTTTAAAGTTTTTGCAGCTATGTTAAAGCGTAATCAGGACTTAACTGTGAATATTTAGTAGCTTCAAGTTCAATACGTTAAAATAATAAAGTAAGATTCTACTTTTCGAAAAATTAAAAAAAAAAATACTTTTTTACCTACAGTATTATATATTTTTAATACCTAAGATGAGCTCTCAAAAATATTTACATTTATTAGTAATTTTATATAATACATGAAGCTTCTTAAACTCTAAAAAAAAGGTTTAAAACGTGTAAGAACATGAATAAAATCCACTAATTATACCCCGGCTAAGTTGTGTACCAATGTTAAAGCTTTGCCTTGGTGGCGAACAGTATTTTAGTTTGTTTGTTTAGCTTAGTGTGTAACCAAGCGACTGTTCAAAAGGGTGGATGGATGGATGGACGGAATGCAATGGGCGCTGAAGTGCATATCAAAGCGAACTAATGAATAAATTCATTGAATCCATATCCTAGTCCAAAGTTTGCAGAGCATTCGAAACGGCCAGAGAATTTGCTTTATGTTTACAGTTAAGAGCGAAGAACTCAAATTTTAGTTTGAATACATTTTGAAAACTTGAAACATTTACGCATTTCAACAGCACCATTTGTAGAAATAAACATAATCGAAGTGCAAACCGAAAATGTGTACGAAAAGGGGTGTACAACAAATTTATGCCAAAGAACCTTTTGGCTTATTTATGGGCATTACTCAGGCATAACATTAAAGTGTTTTTTAAAACAGCTGCCTGCTTCCTGCTGCTGCCTTTTGAATGAGCTGCTAATTTGAAAACTGGCCATTAACCGAATGCATGGAAGCAAAGGTATATATATATGTACAAGAGCATTGCGGGTGGTGGGTTGATAATGGAGGGTTACTGTTATTTAAATCGCCTGGTAAACATCGCACCTGTGGCTGGCATTAAAACAGGTTACACGGCTGAAGTGAAAGTAAACGAGAAAGTGAAAGTGACGGTGAAAGTGAAAGGGCTGGATTCGGAAAACTCTTTTGCTGGTTGACTGCTTTGTATTATGTCAATTAATCAAGGCAGGCAGCTCAATTAAAATATTCACAAGGCAACAGAGTTGCCTAATTTAGAGGACCATAAAATTTTAATTGGTTTTTAAGTTCAACTTTCGAAAGAGTATTAAACCATAAATTGATTCAGGTAGCTTTTGGGTTGATATCAATGTCAAGAGCTAATACAAATTTTTAATTGAAGTCAAGTAATAAAATATCAAATAAAACAGTTCCAGCATATATCGAATATATAATAACTTTTTACTCACATAAAATGCTTCTCAAGATAGTATTATCTTTATCTCCTTAACGCCAATGCATGCCAGAATATTTAATACACTTTTCGTTGTCGTTTCGCAAAGTTAGATTTCAATTTAGACGCATTCACATAGAATATTACTGTTTATCATTTTAAATGGAAAATTTTCTGCCCTCTTGGCGCATTTACAGTCAACAACGTTCAGCCGAGATGTTTGTCTGTCGGCCCTACACGAATGTTGGCCACATTGAAAATGTGTGCTTAAATTGTACTTAAAATGCGCATTGCGTGTTGGCAGACACAGAACATGGCCCAGTTAACGCAGAAGACAGACTTATTGGTATGTGGGAAGGCGTCGACACGCCAGCGACGGCTTTGCGAACGGAAATCACTAAAGACTGAGCGCAACCTGGGAACGTGGCCAAACAATGGCAAAAATGGTGCATATGTTGCAAGCGGATTCGTCGAAATTTACAAAAGGCAAACAGACGAAAGGAGCAAAAGAAGCCAGCCGACTTCTCCTATGTTTGAAGTGATTGTTTGGCAAATGCAAAGATTTATCAGAGGGGAAATTAAGTTTCTCGTTTCGTATGAAAGGGTAGCTCATCCCTCAAATCGGCAAAAGCTGTTACAATTTTCAATTTTAAAATCAATTTTCATTTGTTATGCTGTTTTTTTACAGCCAGACGCGCTTTTAATTGATTCAACCCTGTAGCGACAGTATAATTGTATGACAGCTTTAATTGATTTGACGGACAGACATACGGACGGACAGACAGGCAGTGTTGACAGCTGCCAGGCACGACAAAAAACAAAAAAACATAAAAATGTATTAAATTTAACGAAAAACAAGGAGCAACAAAATAATATTGATATGCACACGCAGCGTATGCGTGCTTTGAATGTTTGTCCGATGTCAGCGGGAGTTGAGGTTGCCTAGACATCATTTCATTTTGCTTCACACATTTATTATTCGTAGCGCACCAGACATTACACGAAGGCAGCTTAACTCTGACTCTATTAATACAACATGGTATTAAACTCGCATTGCTTTCCTTTTTGGGCGCCAAAATCATATTTAAGAAATTACAAAAAAATGGCTTGCTATTTAATGCAAATATTATGCGTAATGTCAGAGCTGTCAGCACACATTTTATACATCGTGCATCTTAATTGGCAGCCATCAAGCCTTAAAGCCTTGAGTTCATCAGCTTAAGAGCTGCTCAACAGTGGGAGAGTATTCTAAATTGAAATAACAATCAGTAGAGCGACAAAGAAAAAGGTAAACGGGCAGCTAGGTAGCCATGCAGACAGTAAGGATGCTCTCGCAACTTAAGTGCACCTGTCTCTAGACATCGTTGCAACATAATTTTTATAAGAGGGATCAAACTGCTGGGTTGAATAGGGTAAGGCAATAAGGGTTGTCAACTTTCATAACTGAGGAAACTACAAAATAAATTTTTTTCTAAATATTATAAAAAAAAATGTATTCGAGTAACCAGCTCAATGACGAAAGCTGCTAGTATTATTTAAATAAAAAGCTGTGCTGGAATAGCTATATTGCGGGGGTAAAATATAAAATATATATATTTATAAAATGGGTCACTTTTAAAACTTTTTTATGTATTGCTTAACACATTAATTCGACACTTAAATAAGAAGATACATCGATAAGAAACACCTACAAAACCAATTTATTGATCTGTTTGCTGTTTTTCAGATTTTCCCAGCATAGCATTTTCTCTTCGCAGTGCTTAACAAACAAACTGATGCGCACTGCATACAAATTTAAACAAAACTCTGCTTTGGCTAATGATTCTTTGGGGCTGCTGTGTGGCTAGCAAATCCCACTGACAATGCCAACCAATTGTGTCAGCTAAGCCAGAGAAGAGATGAAAAATGCCAGCAAACGGATTGCCCGGTTGCCTCATTGTCATTTCAACAAGTCCTTTCGTTTATTTGCAAACAGAGGTTGCTAACTTCTGGATGTAGACTAATGCGTAGTAGACGCTACTCATTTGTATGTAATATTCTGTATGAATATGTGCTGCATCGCTAATGTTTAATGCAGATATTCTGGCGTGGAATTAAGATGACAATAGCAGTCAGGAACAACCAACAAACAGTTAAGGATTTAGTTTTTATTAAAAACCTTTTATTACTGATATACTAAATAAATATACAAACACAGATGGAAAAAAAGCTGGAAAACAACTGAGAAACTATTTAAATATCCCAAGAAAGGAAAAAAAGTAAAACAAGAATAGCTTAAAAAAGATAAGAAAAAGCATTATAAAATAACTTAAAACTAAATTCATGGATAAATTCTTTTGAATTCTTTTTACATTCCACAACGACTTCTTCAACGACTTTCTGGCACACCAGCAGACATTCAGGCACACACACGGTGCCACATAAGCGCCACCTATGTAGCTATATAATCCTCACATACATAAATAATCCATTATAAAACTGTTTACATAAGGTTTCTTTAAATTGGTTTATTGTTGTGAATGTGGGTCCTGCTACTCTGCTGCTGCTGCTGCTTCTCTTCAACTGCTTCAGCTTTGGACCTCGTGTAGAGAAAGTAAAGTGGAACATGGAAAGGCTCTTGTAAGCGTGTGCTGTCCACTGCATGTGGTCTAAACTGCCATTAATAATGCAATTGTCGGTACAACTGATAAATTGCTGTGGCTTGACAATTTGCAGCGGCAAACCGCAATCAAATACAATAAAACAAACGAACAAACACACACGAAAATAAATATATTAAAATAAAATACCGAAACACGAAAATTGCAGCGCTTCTGATTCTTTTCAAATCGTTTCGATTTGTGGGTTTGTAATTAAATAAGAATGTTAATCGCTTGCAAAATATTTGTAATTTAGGGATTCGGTAGGTTTCTGTTTTTTGTGTGTCATGTTTAAATATTAAATGATTTACGATTCACATGATGATTTAACTTATGAGCACATGAGTAATTATACAAAAGTCAATGCATCAAATTCAATTGAATATGAATTCATATATTTGTATGCACAACATGTCGTATGAGCAATAAAAGTGACACACAATTATTGCGCGAAATCATTCTGTGTATGATTGTACGTGTTCGTGTGTGAAAGTGTGTGTGTGTGTGGCAGTATGCAGTAATTGAATTTTCCATGAATGTAATACAAATGATGTTTCATGTATGAGCATGAATTCATCATTGTATTTAATAACACAGATATATTCCCAATTATATTGAATTGAATTCACAATGATTTTATTTGCGACGTGCTTTTAATATTTCGACCGGCAATCACATAATAATTTAAATTTACATCAAATTATTTAATTGTTTGAATTATGATAAGTTGATAAGTAACAGTAACTACTTGACATTTAAAATTATTCTTAAGTACGCATAAAAATAGTTCACGACTTGCGTCCTTAACACTCGAGTGTTTCTTCAACTCACTTCCTTCTTAGTATGCACCCCTCTAGTTTACTTTGTCGGAGCACGCTAAGCTAATGTCGCTGATTACGATTGTAGCTGCTGTCGTCTTCCTGCCTGTAGAACAACGCCCTGGAGTATGCTAAACATTTAACAAATTGAAATTTATAAAACCTTGAAAGAGACAAGCAAAAGCTAATGCAATGCCACCCAGGATTTGCGCCAAGTCAATGGCTTCAATTTGCTTTTATAGCCATGCGGGACGGGCTAGGACTTGGGATTGGGTTTGGGTGCCAACAACTATTTGTCATGAAGGACAGCTGTAACAGGGAGCATGGTCCGCGGACAGTTGGCTGATTCCAACTTGTTTGCAGCATGTCGTTTTGCAAAATGTAATTGTCGCAATTATCGTAAATTTTCGAGCTGAATTGTTGTCGCATTAAAGTAAATTTCAGTTTCTTTTGTTTCCCACTATTTCAGCATTAGCCAAACTTTTGTTCCACTCGAGTTCAGTAGCGCGAAATCAAAACACGTTTGTCAAAACCAAAAGGACGGCCTGTTGCACGTTATGCGAGCTTTCGCTCTCTTTGACTCTTAAGCTCTCACTCTATGTCTCGCTCTTTGTTTAGCTAAGAGAGCATCAACTTTTCGACCAATTTATTGTCGAGCGTGCCTCGAATTCGGCTTTTGCTATTATGCTAAGTGCGCTAGCTGTACTTTGATGCTGCTAATGGAAGTAGTATAAGGAGAGGAGGCTTGCCTCAGGCTGGGAGCTTGGGCAGCGTTTGGCTGCTTATGTTAAACAAAAACACATTAAGGCTCTCCCCTATATGGGCTGCAAAGGTTATTAGGACAAAAGTTGGTTGGCCCCAAAGTGTGAATATATGTAGTAAGGATGTAAGTGGCAAAATAGAGAATAACAGGTAACGGGTAACCAACAGAGCAGGAGGTAATGCTAACAAGCTTGCAGTTTTTGTAATGGAATTAGAAGTGGAAATCAAAATATGTGAAAGCCAAGAGACAGCAGGGTGTTAAGCTGATGAAAAAACATACAAATTGGATTGGCCTTAATTGCATTAACTTGCCAGCTAGTTGGATATTCATGCCAGATGCTTGAAAACATTTTTATTTCCTCCTCTCTCTCTCCATGCTCACAAATTGGAAGACATGAAGCACGAATAATCTTGTAAAAACGTTTTGAATAAATATTTTATCAAGTACCGTAAACACTTGAATAGACGAAAATTAGCTTCTACTTATCTATATATTGTAACCAAGTGTAGTACGACTAAATATTTCATACTAATACCAAACATCTTTTGTGCATTCTTTGAATAATTTGAAATTGCATTTTAAATAATTTGTAATAAATTGCAGATTCTTCGAATGCACTTGAGTTCACTTTGACTTCATCTTTTCACTTTTCATCCTATCAATCTAAGGGCAATGGAATTCCACTTGGCAACAACAAGGACAACAAAAAAAGATACAGAAGTCCTGAGGCAAAGGGTCATTCAAAATGCATATTATTGACAGATGAAAAGTGAACGCAACGAAAAGGAAAATTCCCCAGAAGGCAGACAATTTCTTAAATGAGAACAGCATCGAAAAAAGATGCACACACAGATGTTCATTTATTGTTTTTAGCTTGAGGTATGATAGAGAAAAACTTATAACTCCATGACAAAGAAATCTTTAAGCTATTATAACAAAACTTATAGATCCAACAAAAAACAGATAGGGTATTTGCATGCCATGCATAGAGTGTATTTAACTTTCTCACCTTAGACCAAAAGATGTTTCCATGCAATCACAGCAGCTAGTCGAGGTCGAATAGCACAACAAGTCGCTTAGGGACAAAATCGTGTGTGAGAAATTCGAGTATTCCCGCCCCAAAAGCATGTCAGCACATTCAAATTGGACGGGTGAAGGGGAGATGCTAAGCCGCTACGATGTTGTTTTTGTGGCGCACCTAGAGGATATAAAAGTAGAAACTGGATGTCTGCTCGCAGCTTAAATGAATGAAATTTAAATATGCAAGTACAATTTTTAGAGCGAGACAAGAACGTTGACTATCTATTAACACGTGATGACACCTGCAGCTGAGATTACGTAAGACATGCAAACAGATAGAGAGAGGGAAAGGATGGGACTGCAGAAGGTGACAACAGGTAACATTCGACAAGTAAATGTCAATTTATTTTACATCAAACAAGAACGAACGCATCAGAGATTAAGGCAAGGCTCCATGCCATGTTGTGGGTAAATCCTTGTTGAGCTCAGGACCAGAGAGCGAAACCAGAGACAGCAACTTTAGACAAGTTTTGACTTTCAATTTTGCAAATGAGGTGCTAGAGACATGTGCAAAGTTTACGATAACACACACACACACACACTTACATACAGGTACAAATATTCATACATAAACAAGAGACAACGAATACAAGGTGTTCAGATATTTGGAAGAGTTCGCTCTACAAGTTTCTATGTGTGTGTGTGTGTATGCTTTTGTGTGTGTTTGTGTGTTGTTTACAAGTTAACTGATTTATGTTTCGTGATTTTGGTTAGAAAGTTTACGTTTAACACATTTTGATGATATAACAAAGAAGAAAGCTAACTAAAGGCTCTCTGTGTGTGTGTGTGTGTCTGGATGTGTTAAAGTTTGTGTTAGGCTAGACGTCACTTTTAAATTGTGTTTAATTCTGATGAGTGATGACGTAGAGTCTTTGTAAGCAATCGAAAGTGTTAAAATATTGTTGTCATAATTAAAGACTAGTTTAAACGAAGAGAGTTCAAATAATAGAAAGATACAAGATACGTTTATCTTTTATTATGAATGCTCAAGGATTGTGATAGTGAAAGTTGACGTTAATCAAATTTAATCATAATTTATCATAATTAGTATTTTTGACTAACATTTGACATGTTATTCGAATAGAACGTTCTCTGGAAAATGTAATGAGCAATTAATTGCAATTTCAATCTCAGCCCCTTGTCTGTTTATCTGTGCCTTAATACTCATTAACCACACCCACAGCAATCCATTTTAATTGCTTTTTTTCTCGTAGAGTCCAGGTTAAACATATACATTGTACAATATAATTTATATGTCATCAATTTCCAAGAATTTCCCATTACCACGTAAAAAAATATGTAACTTATACGCCTCGTAAGCCAGGAGTGCAATAGAAAACTCATTTCGCAGAACGCCTTTCTTGTGCCCACAAATAAGAAATAGACAAACAAATAAAAAAACAAACGAATACTTGCGTTTTATTTTTATTCATGGCTTCATTTAAATGGAAATTATTAGTGTCATTTGTAGCCAGGGCCCCAGGATCACAGCCCCCAAAAAAATGAAAAAAAAATGTCAAATTCTCATAAAATTGCGTCAAGACGGCAAAAAGGGGGATGCGAGTCAAGAGCGCTAGCAACCATGAAGCATATGACCTTGGTTAGGATTCTTTTTGCGTACAGCTTTGAGCTGCGGCCGGGTTGTCCTTTCGACTGCTGCAAGGAGCGACCATAATGTTTACATAATTTACTTGCGTTTTGCGTTTAAAGGTTTGAAATGACTTTTTAATTTGGCTTTTCCGCCCTGAGTTACGCGACCAACAACAAAACAGCAACTCAAATAAATATGCAAATTTCTGCGCATTTTATTGAAAATATTCGTAAAAGCCAAAAGTGTGGCAGACACGAACACACAACGACTCGAACCTGGCATATGCGACGACCTTTTGTTGCCAGTTTACGACAGCTAGTAGAGAAAGAAAGTAGATGTTTAAAGTCAATTTCACGAGCATTTCGCCATTGAAACAAATATTTTTTAAAAGACCATGTTTGTTGTTTATTGGAAGAAATACAATTATTTGTATGAACAAACTTTTTGAATAAGTCAAGAAGTGAGTAATATGTCTAATAGAAAATCTTGGTTAATATTTGCTGACATGTTCCTTGCTCAAAGCTTACTTTTAACAGTCTACATGATCCTGGCAATCGTTTTTTAATGCCTGCTATTAAGCCATTCTTTTATTCATCCTTCCATTAAGTCATGAAAAGTGAAAATTATTGTAAATTAAAAAATACGTTCAAAAGCCGCTTAAATGAAACCATTTTTTCTTCCTTTGGTCACAATGAAATGGATTTTAAATTGCGGAACATAAGTTATGTATTATTACCGCACTTTGGTTGCATTCTTATTGATTGGCATGCTCGCAACAAAGGCAAGCATGCCACACAAAAGAATTGCAACCTGCATGAAGTAAAGCATTGCGAAACGCTGATAGTACTTATTTTTCTGCTTTCTTTGTATAAATAATTATGTATGCATATTTACCTGGCATACTGCTGCTGCTTCTGCTGCCTGCTGCACTTGCAGATAAATATAAAAGTTGGCGCTGCAAAAGTTGTCACAAACTTGAATGGGAGACAGTTTTTCAGAACAGAGCACAAAGTGCTGCACCCATTTATAATGCAAGTTTGTTCGAGTGTGTGTGTGTGTGTGTAATGGGCGTGTGTGTGCATGTGTGTGTGCCTGGGACACAATATCAGCAGCCAAACAATGATAAACCTTTCGAAAGCTAGAAGCTTTGAGCTGCTGTGAAAAAGTGTTGGCAACAGGATGGGGACAGCTGCCATTGGGGCTCATTTGTAATTCAGCATTGGCTGTAAAGTGGAATACTCAGCTAAGCAGACATTGGATGTCTGTGTGTTAGTGTCTATGTGTGGCAGAAGGAGCCGCAGGATAAGAGTGTTTGCCTGCCTGCCTGCCTGTCTACTTTATGCACTTGGCATCGATCACATGACGCCGGCTCAACACAACTCTTTCTCCCAGGTCACGTGCTGCACTCTATTCTGCCTAATGGCCTCTGATGCAATCTGCTGGTTGCTGCCTGGCTTGCTCTGTTGCAATATTGATGCATTGCCTGGCTGCTTAGCATGTGACCACAGACCAAAGACCGGCGACCGGTAAGAGACCAGAGCCAGGCCAAGTCATGCATAATGGTTCAACGAGCCAACGATATCAACGTCTTCACCTCTGACCCACCCTCTGACCTTCTGCTTTTCGTGCACACAAACAAACACAAATACAAACACACACACACACAGCTCTCATATTTTGGGGTCATGTCAATTTTGTGCAATTACTTTGCATGCCGTTTGGCATAAATTAATTTCAATGTTGCCCAGGCTGTACAGGGTGCACTTGATAAATATGCAACACATTAGGGCCTCGTTGCCACATAATTAAATACTGTGCATTGTACATCAAAGTTGTTGTGTGAATTTCCAAAAAAAAAAACTGACTAAATGCTTTTGTTGTGTAAGCTTTTTATGCGTTTTAAGCCTAATCAGGGAGCTTACATTATTTTGAATATTTAATTAAAAGCCAAAACATAACTTTAATCCATATTCCTAATAAGTATAATCTCTTTCACAGAATTTATTTAATCAGAATAATTACTATGAAAAAAGTCACATAAAATGTTTATATTGTTTAATTTAATTAGCTTTGAAACATTCATAGCCACAATTGTTGCCCAAGATTAATATACGTTTCCTTTATGCCAATCTTCATTATTGACTTGAAATTAAAATCTCTGAAGCTACAGCTGCCCACAATACCACAAGCAGGCCACAAATTTGTGCAAGCTGCTGTACAATAACAACGACAATAACCCTTTGTTGCATGCCAAGAATATCGTAGCCACAAATTGCAGCTCACTCAAAGCAGCTTTTCTCATATCTGCTTGATTAAGAGCCTTTTTGGCTATCCTTCTATGCATTCAATAAGTTTGCAAAATTACTTTTGCCTTAAACTTGAAAGCAATAAGCTCCTCAAAAAGCCCATTGAATATTTGACAGAGTCACGAATTTTCCATCGTATGCAAAGCAATCAAAATGTGGGCAGCGCCATTTACTTTTGCACATTTCAAATGAATAACCAAACAGTTTAGCAAACAAATGCTAACAACTACAAATAAACAAACATACAAACAAATAAATAAAAGTAAAAGCGTCGAGCGACAAGCGACGAACGTGCAAAATAACAAAAGAGCTAAAAGCCAAAATCTGAAAGTGAAAAGTTGTACGCAAAATGCGTCGTATTAACACACTGGCCCCCTCCAACAAGCCCCCAATCCCCAATATCAAATGGTGCTGAAAAATACCTTCGAAACAGTGATGGCAACAATCGACGGTCATCATTAAAAAGGCTAAACAGATATACACATATGATTGTACAGTTTTTAAAGTAAGTTAATCAACTCAGAAGGAATTCGGCCTGCAATAATGCGATTTCTTCTTGTTTTGAGGTGAATTTGTTAAGCAGAATCCTTTTCGTTTGTTATCAAGGAAGCATATTCAACCGTTTAAGAGCTAAACTGTCAACACTAATATCACATCTACAGCAACAACAAAGAAAACAACATCAAAACACACAAGTGTTTATATGCAATCAGGCTAACACGTATGCTCTACGTGCGTTTGACCCGCAACAAATCCCCACCCAACAACCCCCCTAATCCTTACACAGTTCCACTCGAGGCGTCAGCCATCATTGGCACGCCTTCCGCCTTTTACCACCCCCTGCGGCATGTGGCCATAAACCTAAACTGGATGCCAGAAAAAACAAGCAACGCGAAAGCAAAACAAGCAAACTCAATGACCTTTGCCACTAAGATGTTGGGCGGTATTCTGGGCGGTGTGTTGAACATTGTTCATGTGTCTCTGGGTGTGTGTGTGTGTGTGTTTGTGTTGGTGTGGCACTGTTTGGCAAATATTTCATTTGTCATGTTCCTTCTGCTTGTTTTGTTGAATGAGCATAAAACAGAACTTGCACAACTTTGAGGACATTTCGAAAATGAACTATTCAACATGGATTTCTGCATAGCTCGAAAGATCAAAGATTCCCAAAGTTAATACGTGCTGCCATTGAAATATAATTAAAAAAGAAAATTCCTTAAAATTTACATTGTTGATTAGAATAAACATAATATAAAGCTGGGAGTCAATCATAAAGTTTCGACATGAATATATTAAGTGTCCCTTGAATATGGCAAATCAACGATATTGTTCAGAGCTTGCTTATTAACTCAAAAATACACTATAATCTTATTTATTGCCAATTTATAACTTTCTTTCATTTTGACGCTCAATGAATTTTCTCATGCAATTATCGCTGTTAAAAACCACAAAATTTGTTACGTATACGCAATGTGCTCTGAATCAAGAACACCAATTATACAACCACAACAGTCTGGTCCACACACTTTTGGCTACCAATTACAGTCCATTATGCTAAATAAGCACATCAATGCACGCACACAGCCAAAACTATGTTTTGTGCTTACTCAGTTGTGTTAGGGGCCGAGGGGTACAACTCATTTGCTGCCACAAAAATGAAGCATGCAAATTGGCAGCACCATAATGCAATTGGAACGCAATTCTCTCGCTGTCTGTGTGTGTGTGTGTCACGATGTTGACTATCTGACTAACCGACAGTCGTTCGACTGTTTGACATTTGAATTAAGAGCACATAGAGTGCATAATTAATGAGCCTTGCAATTCATGTTTGAATTCTTTTACCCTGGATGCCAAATCAAACAAGAGAAGTGCTTAAAAATTCAGAAGTGGGCTCATCAGGAAAAGTTAAGTAAGGATAAGCCTAAAATACATTTTGTAAGGCGTGAGTATCTTTGTCTGTTTTGTATATGAGTTTAGTCTTCATACGACATAAGTTAATAAACACTTTTAAAGGGTATCTTAAAGTCGAGTGCTTTTACTAACAAAAACCCACTTAGCGTTCATAGAGCTAGATGTGTAAAGCATTTCTAAGATGCAAGTTAAATATTGCAAAAGGTCGGTTTGTGAATGTTTTTCTCCAGGGAATAAATTATTTATTGAAACTAATTGTAGTTCGTTATATTCATAACCATTATTAAAACGAATAAGAAAAGATGTATCTCCAAAATGTACAAACAAAAAAAAACTAAATTATCTACTTGATTTAGATAAGAGAAAACGATTTGTGGAATGCGCTAAGAAAGCGATTTGTGGCTACGAACAATGCGAATGGTCAGTTAGCAAATTGTTTTAGGTTTGCTTTGAAAATACCAACCTACACGAATATAAATGGAAAATGTGGAATTTAATGTGAGACAAACTCAGACCTGCGGCGGTTCAGGACACACTATACATGTGTGTGTGTGTGTATGTGGGTGTGTCTGTGCAAACATTCTACTAGTTGAAAATTAAATGGATTTCTATTTGGATTTGCTGGCATTCAGGGCAGCAAACCACTTGACATGCTCTTGCTCTTGCTCTTGCTCTCTCTCTCTCTCTCTCTATCTCTATCTCTCTCTCACTATCTATCTCTCTCTCTTTTATCTCTTCACTGTGGTAAGTGTATAAAAGTGCGTTAAAGTGTACATGACGAGCAACGAGCGCACGTAGAAATGTCCCTTTTTTCAAGTGGCCATCTAACCACCCACTAAACCACCGCCCACTTAGCCGCCCACCACTTGGCCGTGGGGCTGTGTCACCAACACCGCTGCCAGCATGTGACTGTGTCAGGCGAAGTGAAGTCTTAAGTGTGCGTAATGATTGCGGCAAGCAAACTAAACTAAACTCAACTCGCAACTCACTCGGCCCCTAGCCCCTAGCCCCTATCCCAACATAACAAACCCCTCGAGCAGTCGTCATCGTTCTGAAGTGCCACCTAGGGAAAATAGTGTTAATGATGCCGATCTCTGTGCACACGCCTGACAGCCTCGAGTGCCTTAATGGCATTTGTCTCTATCTTCCTCTCTCTCTCTCTTTACTATCATCTGCTGTAGTCTTTAAAACTTCACTGGGCCAGTTATAAAATGGTTTTAAGTTTTACAGTTGCTTTGAATTACTTTTACAGCCATAACATGGAATAGTTAATTCAATAACGTATAACAAACAAGGCTAACATAAATGTAATGTTCAATTAGTATTATGGCAAAAGCAATCAGCATCGGACTTTTATCAACTCAAGCCATAAATATTGAATTTTTGTTTGTCTATGTGTATATAGTTCTGCTCATGCGACAGACAAACGTATACGCATATTAAGTATACGCGACGATGTCTGCTTCACTTTGCTCATGCATATATGTATCTGCAAGCTTTCGTTGCGTCCGGTCAATAGCCTTTTGGCACACCCCGCATTCAATATTGTAATAAATTGCTTTTGTGAAATTAAATTGATTGCTTTGATCAACTGCGCCTCGCCCACAAAACAGTATGCGAAATACGAATACACAAACACACACAAGCAACAGGCAACAGGGACAAAGTGTGGCAGTGGGGTAAAGGAGGTGGGTAACAAGTGGCGTCTATTTGACAGGACTGCTGAAGGGAAGCGCAGCATGTTCAGATAGATACCTGTATATAAATATATATTTATTTATGCCTTCGCTGCTGACTGATTGTTTATTAGACTGTCTGTCTGATTTGTAACGCCTGTGTGCTTGTTCGGTCATTGGACGGAGTCATTATTGATTGTAGTATATTGAAACTAATACCTCAACTGTTTTCTGAAGAGAGGAGAGAGTAATTAAGTTCTTATATGTGTGTATTGATTATCAAGTTGAAACTGTAAATAAGTGTGGGAAGTAACAAAAATAAATGAAGTTAATTAAGAGAGAACGTAGGTGATGTTAAGAACTCCAAATGCATAATACATAACATACGAATAATATTTATTTTAAGAATTCTTTTATTGTAACTCCGTTACACAAAATATCCCCAAATGAATTTGAATGCTCAAATTGTGACACAATCGAAATTTAAATGTTCTAAGTTAATATCAACTGCTTTCGTGCATTCCCATACGCTGATTGTATACAATTGATTGCCGAGCAACTTAATCATCAATCGTACTGAAATGCGAACAATGCCCATCAAGGACCGCGAGGGCTAAAGGAATCCCCCATTCAATTAAACAAGCCACGTTTAGAGTCCTTTTGCCTGCAACTTAATGCAGCAGCCATGAGGCAAGCCGTTTGCGAACTGGCTTTCCGTCTCCATTTCCGTCTGGGGAGCGTTTGACAAGCGTTTCGTGTTAGCAGCGCCTTATGCCTGTCTGTATGCTGCATTAGCCTTGGGGCTTTAGCCAAGCCACTCACACACACTCACGCACATACATGGCACCACATGGCATTTGCTGTGTGAATGTGTATATGGATGTAGATGTGGCTGTGGCTAAAGCTGCTGCTGCTCTGGCTCTGACTCTGGGTTTGCCCGCTTGTCACTTATGCAAAATCCCCTAATGTAGGACTGGCGAGGTGTAACAAAAAAATAACAACAGCAAAAAAGTACTATAGCAATGCAGCAGCCAGAGAGCCAGAGAAAGAGCGAAAGAGACCTTACATAAACAGCTGGCAGCGTTGCTTAGTCAGTTTTTTTGGTTTTGTTCCTGTTACATACAAATGCTCTTTAAGCGGATTTGGCAGCGATTTACTTGTTTGCCATTGTTAAACTGAGTGCTCAGCATAAGGCCGCACTCACAAAGACCAAATGTACCTGATTCCCGTACACCAAACAGAATAATGCCCTGCCAGGGTAGCTGGCTTAGCGGTAAATGGATTGCAAAGCTTGACATCCTGTAGAAACTCAAATGCCCTGTAAAATGTCTTAAGAAAACATTATATATGTACAATATAAATATTTAATGGTCAAATATTCAAGCTTAAAGTTGTTGTCTTAAGATTTATTTTAATCTCAAGTTTTTTGAATACAATTAAAATTCACAAAAGATTTTCATAATGGATAACTTTTAGGCCCAGCTAAATCTTTTACCCATCTCACGCAAAACACAGAGTTTGCAGTTACCTTTTTTTTGGTATTTTGATTTCCCGTTTCAGTTAGGCGTGCAAAAACCCCTTTTAATTATGCCAAAACATGCGCAAATATTTTCTTATGCTTCGTAGCGGCGCATTAATTAATTTAAGGAGCCAACGCAGCTCAAGTGGCTTAAATGTGTGGCCTGCTGTGACTTTGGTCGAAAGAGTCAACGCTCAACGAAAGTTTTTAATTAAATTAAACAAAGCGTGTTTGCCTAATTTCCGACCCAGAACAAAAAATATATATCAATGCAAATGTGAACATTACGCAACAAAAAACATTTGACTGAATTCGAAAGGCGTATTTAATGCCAAGAAGTTGAATAAATAATTTTGCAAAACTGTTATATTTAAAATGCAATTGATGCATAAAATATTTATTATTTTTTCGACTTGTTTAAAAGCAAGCAGAATAAATATAATAAAGTTATAGATTTTCATGCTTTCAGGCTTTAATCCATTTTTCCGTAATATAATAATTTGATTTATCTATAAAATGCATCATTTATTTAAACATTTAAAATATAAACTTTCGAAAATACTTTGATTTTATAGATTTTTTAACCATAAAACTTATTATGCTTATCTCACGCTGAGATTTGTTGTAGGTATAACAGCTTACGCTCGTTTATAAATAACATCAATAAGCATCAAAAGTCTCAGTTGAGTGAAGGAAAAATGGAAACCGTTGCAAAATCGGTGAAAAGTCGGCCATGAAATCAATCAAGCGTATGACGCAGACGATTGCAATTTTATGAGGCTGGCAGCAAAACAGCACAAGCGAAAAAGTCATAAAACTTATTTACTTAGCACCAGCGAAATGACCGAGCAGATGCTGAAAGCAAAAGGACGAAAAGGTGGCAAAAGGCAAGCCTGAAACAAAGGCAAGAGGCATAAGTACTTAAAACTCTGACACAAACAGAAAGGACGAAAAACAAAAAGCGAAAAAAAGCATAAAAAGCGCAAGTCAAGTCAATAATCATAAAATGCCTGAAGAAGTTGCGTATCATTTCGGAATCTGTTAAATTGTCTGTGAGTGACAAATATTGTGTTATAATAATATCTATTAGTTGAATTAAACAGCCAACAGAAAGTCGCATAGGACACGGCGTATGCGCTTTATTTAATTTCTCTAAGTGTTTTCGAGCGCAAGCAGCCATGAAATTTATCAACTCATAAGTCATGAGGCCTATGGGCAGGGCGCCATGGCGATTCGATGAATATTCCCGTATTCTAGCATTAATGGAGTCGGCGTAAACAATTCATTGGACAGCTTTAAGCCCCTGCCTCAGCCTCAGCCCCCGCACCTACTCCTGCTCCCAATGGCGTCTAATGGACAGTGACATAAGACACTGTCTGACAGCTTCTACATTTGTTTGTTTTGTTGTTGTTGTTGGCTCTGTTTGTCTGGTGTTGTGTCAGTTGATGGCCTAACGTGTTTGGACATGGCTAAGCAGCGTAGACAATAGACAGAAGCACAGCCAGAAGCAGACTTAAATTCCCCTGTCGCCGTCAAGTGGGCGTCAACAATATTCGGCCATTACTCGTACAAGCATTTTTAACAAGTTTCATACATTTTTTGTTGCGCAAAAAAATATGCTAACATATATATTATTAATGCTAGTGAAAAAATGAAAAAGAATATACGGCCACTTAAAGTTATAAAATATCGATCGATTATCGAAAGATTTTGTACAGTTGAGACATGAAATATATATTCATCTTATTTGTTCAAAGTACAAATATTTACAAAGCAGATTGTTGAGCTAGAGGCAATCAAATAGACAATGCCTTAAATTTATACTTTAGTTTGCCTTGCTTTACACATATGTATAAAAATGTTGCCTTTACACAACAATGAAAAAAGTTTTTTTGTTATAGCTTAAATTACAACGCAGCTAGAATTTTTAATTAAATTTTTTGCAACACTCATACGCTCGTGTGAGTGTGTGGCATTGGCGCACATATCCGTTGCAAAAATCCAATTTGAAATCAAAAAGCCGCACAGGGTTGCAGCCTCCTCCTAATCTGTATACGTGCCGCATTCACGCCGACAACGTCGTCGCCGCCATCGTCATCTACTCGACGTCGACGATGTCGTCGTCGTCTTTCTTCGTCGTTGGCACTCGCAACTCATCAAAATGAGCAGCGGGTACTTAATCTGATTTACTTGCCTTGCCACGCCAAGCCAGGCCAGGCATTTCAGGCTGGCAGCTCGACGCTTTCTTGGCAGAAAGCAAGTAAACAAGCGTCTTCATAAAAACCGACAGCCACGGCACTAGCAAGGAGGTGGCCAGACAAGCAAGCTGACAGGGCAATACTGGCGATGGTGGTGGAGGTGTGTTGGGTGGACCTGAGGGCTACGCCGCAAGGAAAAACGTTTGTTTCCCATAGCTGTGCGCTCGTCGGTGGCGGCGGCGTTGTGTACATCATAAAAGAACGATAAGATAACAGAAACCGACCAAGGCACTTGACTGTTGTGGCCCTATATATTCCAGACCCCCAGAAGGATAGACCCTTAAAGTAAATCCGGTTTGGCAGGGCATACTGGTTTTTGCAATCTGTTTGCCAGAACGAGTAAATAACTTTTCGACCAATTGTGGAGGGATGCGAAAAAAATTTTTTATTCCATACATTTTATAGCATACTTTTGGGCATGCAAAAAAATTGTGTTACTATCGTATACATAATATATATTTAAGTAATTATTTAAGATTTTCTTCATATAAAAGCATATATTTAAAATACGTTAAGAATATACTAAGCTCTAAACATTATAAGAGCGAACCATATCATCTAAGCTGGCCGAAACTTTGTTGCACTGTTTCAAAATATTTATTTGATTTTGCTTGGCTGACGCTCTTTGTCTCCTTCTTTCGTGTGCTCCCTTCCAGCATCTTTGGTGTGATTTATTTTGGCAGCGCACAATGTACTTTCTTCTCAAATAAATCATAAATTTCAACGCACTGCCGCAGCAAACAAGAAACGCTTGCTCTTGTCGTTGTTGTTGGTTTTATTGCTTTGGCTTCTTCTGTTTGTTTCTCGGCTGTTGTCTCGGCCCTTGGTTTTTCGCCAGCAATTGAGTTATCCCGAAAAAAGGCTATCTAGACGGAAAAAAAGACATATTTATTGTATTTTTATGGCGCCTAGGCATTCGCCTTAAGCCGCACACAATTCTGTTGAAAAATGTAAAGCACACCCACTCCCCGGAGGCCATTGAGAATTATGAGCTAAACGCGACACGCGTGTACGGAGACCCAGTGCCTAAGGCCTCAACTGGACCGACCCAAGGACCAGAGGCTGGACACACATGATTTACGTTTGGCTATTTTGCCAGCAGGGCAACTGAGATTTAAGCCGTTTTGCTGAGAAAAGTGTGGGATATGCAGATGGGCTACTAGGTAGAAATGAAAGGAGGATTACGATTTTTATTTCATTTATTATCATTAATTTTTAAACTAATTTGTCTTTATTAAATTATCACAATCATTTGCTATAACTCTTCTATATATGCTAGCCTACTAAAAACACACAATTTTTTTAGTCGCGATTCGTCTCGTCGATTTGAACTTGAATTGGTGTGCGATAGGCGCTTTGAGCCAACATCGAAACCATAACCATTTCGACCAGTATCAGAATATTGATGATAGCTGTCAACAGAGAACAAAAACAAATCAACTATAGCTTATAGCTCCAAATGCCAAATGGAATATATACACTTACTCTGTTTGTACACGGTGTGATTGATGGGATACTCGCCGCCCAGCTTGAACGAGTTGAGTTGCTCGTAGAGTATCAAATATTGAAGTTTACACAGCATCACCACCAACTGCAAGCAAAACATCTTCTTTCGCAGCTGATAGTCACCGCGTAGTTTGTTTATCATGCGCACGGTGATTTGCAGTGACCAAATGCCCATTACAATGGATGCAACGATGAAGGGTATAAAGAAGAACATCACTTCTGTGTAGAGCTGCCTGTCACGATAGTAGAGTATGTTCATGACCAGCATAATGCTGCCCTGCCAGAAGGGCATCTGCCACACCATATAACGTGAGATGCACAGCTTCGCCTTCGTTGGCACCACCAACGGCAAGCAGACGCAGCAACAGCAGCAGGGCGGCGTGCTTATCTCAACTGCCTCTCCCGATGTCTCCTTTATATAGTTCTGCTCGGAATCCACATAGCGAAAGAGCAGTGTACGAAATATTGGACCACCAATCATAAACATGCCATGCATCACTGTATGGCACATGAACCAAGAATATGGTATTAGAATGGTGACTAGTGCAGCCAGCGAGATAATCGGATACAGGCTGACCATCAATATGGAAGGTATCATCAGTGGCTTATTAAGATGACGGCGCAGTCGGGACACAGTCGTCAAATATATGGATATGTTTAGTATGGTCAGCAATGCAGCTATAAAGATGGCCAGCGATAGAAATGCTGTCATGTCTGCAAAAGAAAATCAGTAAAGTAATCACTTTAAAATTATGCTGCGTAATTAACTGCTGACGAGAGCGACTTTTAATCAGCAGATACTTTTATCCTTCTTGACTTATCTTTAACAGAAAATATGTTAAAAACACTTCTCTTGATTGAATTTCTTGTTAAACGAAGCAACATTTGTTTTCCAACATTCCAATAATAATTTACACGCTTATTTTGTAAACAGATAAAAAAAAAATACCTTACAAGATATTCTATTTTCTGACTCATAAAAAGATACTATTGGTATTCCCACTTTGTGTACTTTGGACCCTTTGATAATGAACCAAATGTTTAGTTGATGGAGAAATAATTGAACTTTTATCATGCTTAAACTATGTCTTTCTTTGTTAATTATATTTTATAACTTTAATAATAATATTTATCATGCGATAAATCTTTTAATTTACATAGCGTATTCAGGGCATAACTTGAAAACCTATTGTGATCTTAGAACGTGACCGAACATAACTAACCTTTTAACTTGACTATTTTCAAACCAACTTAAAGCAATCTTTAAATGCTTTTCATAGCGTATTAACCTCATTTATATAACAATTTATATGCATTGTTAAGTTGCTCTAATGACTTTAATCCGTTTAACAGCTCATCCTGCATAAGTTTAATATTTTCTTACTGAACATAATGGTTAGCCTTGACTTACGTGTATAGTATTCCGAAAGTTTGGGATGTGCGTGCATGCTCATTGTGCGATTGCGTTGCATTTCCAGCTCCAGTGCCACTTGCTCCTGCTGCTCCAGCAGCCGCATACGCTCAAATTCCTCGCGGGAATCCATATTTATCACTCTGTATGGATGTGGTGCTGATGTGTGTGTGTACTTATGATAAGTTCGAACTAGGGCAAGTTTTTAGCTGGAAGACTTTGTTGTTGACTTTTGCGTGTTTAAACTTTATATGTGTTTTACGTTATAAGTATGTGTGTGTGTATGTGTTTTCCTTTGTTTCACTTCAGTTTACCGCACTTCACTTCCTTTATTTTTTATCACTGTGCACAAACTGTGCAAGTTCACAGATGCGTCTGCTGCTCTTTCTAGCTGTTAGCACTCATAAATGTATCTTAAAGTTTGCATAATCTGTTAGGACTCCCCCAGCGGGCGCTGTTTGCCAAGTACTCAGACCGGTGAAAGTGTGTAAAGTAACTAAAGTTTAAAGAGTAACACAATTGTAACAGGCAATCAATTAGCTTGTTTAATAATTTAACGTTAGATGATTTCGCTTATTTCATATTGCGGGTAATGAACTTCCAAATGCTTTTACATAATCAGCTTTATTCTTCGTTTGTTCACACACGAGATGTTCTTAACCAAATCATTCACTTCAAACATTCGTTCAGTTCAATAACCAATTAAACACAATCAAATGATTGTCGTGTGAATTCCGCAAGCTGTTCAAGCCGACTGAGAAATTGGTTCACGTTTCGGTTTGTTTTTATTTTATATGATCATGTGATCTGCTGAGCAGCGAAAAACATTAGAGCCGAGAGAAAGAGCGGGGATCACCATACATAATTAATGGCAGCAAGCCATTCATTGAATTTTTATCTGCTTGGCAAAGAAACACCTCAGACAATTGCTAAACAGTCTATGGAATATTTAAATAAAACTTGTCAGGCAGACAAATACTCTATAATAATATTAAACAATCAAATGGAAAAGGTATTTTGTCGTAAGTCTTTATTACTTTATGTATTTCTGTAGTTTACAACTCGTACAGAATGTTCAGATACCCAAGAAACAAAATCAAGCGTATCTGATGTGTAAAATCATTAGTTTCACTCTGTTCAAAGAAAGGCAATTGAGCATAAACAAAGGGGTTCTCTGAAAATTGTTTGCTTCTGTTTCTGAGAAATGTTCAAAACTCTATGGGGTTTCAATAGGTATTTAATCAAAATTTTGGCAAGTCTGTTGTTCACTTCAGCTCTATGCTTCCCATTGAACAATGAAGACTTTACGACTTAATTGCCTGTTAGACTCGTAATAATCAATTGAAAACATAACTAATGATAATAATGTGGGATTGGTATAATAACACAGCATGACGTAGAAGAAGCTATCAGTTATGACAATCATAGACAGACACTTATATAAGAATATGTTACAAAGCTCATAACAATACACATATTACCTTAATTATACACTTTATGAAAATGAAAGAAATGCAAATCATTTGCGAACCTAAAATTTAGGTAAAGGCAATATTCACGTATAAGAAGAAGCGAAGGCACGTGACCCGGCTCAGGGCGAGCAACTAAAGAGCATAAGAGCAATTTAACAAAAGAAAGAGTAAGAGAAAGAGAAGAGAGCTGAAGAGTTTTGTAATTCGTTTTGCCCATCTGTTATGTTGTCTCTCTGTTGTCTGTCTTTTGGTGGCACCCCAATAACTGGTTTTCCAGACATAATCAACAAGCGACCGGGCATACTAAAAATCCGTTTTCTTATGTATGAGCGCATACGTATGTATGTGTAAGTATGTGTAGCGTGTATACATACATTTCTCATTGCGATGGTTATGTAAGCAATTGTTGTTGTCGTACGTTTGCTAACCGGCAATCAAGTCACAGTCAGTGCAATTAAACCAACCAACTGTTGAAGCAACCCTATGACCATACCGCCTAAATAAAAAAATTCAGTTATTTTCACCCAGTTGGCGACCTTCACAGCAGCTGGCACTAAACGTGCCAAAAAGCGCTTAAAGTCGTTCACAGATTTTGACATCGTTGAATGACACAGTGCAAAAGTAATTTTCCCCGTTTGTGTGACGATTGTTAAAAATGCTATATAACAAATATTTTTATTTCAACAGCTGTTGCAACTGCTAATTCATTTTTGATAATTGATTTACAAAACGTTTTTTTAAAGCATCATCACCGAATTTTTTGTGAAACAATTAGCATAGAACCCGAACTTGGACACTTAGCACATTTTTTAGTGCGTAAACGAAGCGTTCAAAATAAACGTCATAAAATAATTTTTGTTTTCGATTCACAACTTGCAAATAGCCAACACACGCAAAAATCAAATATGTATAACAAAACATACAAAGCGGAACATTAAAAATTGGTTATGGCAGCTAAATACCAGAAATAATAACAATTTTCCAAAGTGTTAATACACGATTATTGTATTTGAAATCGTCATATTTTTATGTTTTGTTTACTTTATGATTTATCATACGAAAGTGGGTTTGCCTAGGTGAGAAATTCTTATTTTTATGATGATTATCCGTCTGAAGCTTAAACACATCATTTAAAACTGTGTCAAAAACAACTCATACTAAAAGTATTAATTATAATAAATAAATTTAACTTTTGCATATGCCGACTTTGAAACGCAAACAATATAAGCTGAACAAAGTTGTTAAAATTAAAAAATAATTGTTACCCAAGACAAAAGACTCGTGCGCTTGCGTTTAAAATGAAAAGTAACTATTAGCCAAGACGGAAAAAGTTTTGCAATGCGTTTTTGGCCCATTTAACAGGTATACGAAATAAGCCAACAACTTTTAATTCCGTTAAAGTACCTATTTGTTATGTTATGTTTTTTTTGCAAACATTTTAGTTGATATTTCTCGAAATGTGCCATAAACAATCACTTGCACACATAAAAACACAACTGTGCAACATACAGATAGTTATGATTTAACGTTCGAGAGAGAAGAAAAAACCCCAACTTCATAGCTTCGTCATCGTATTATTGTCTTCAACAGTCGCAACATTGTGTCCCTGGCCACGGTTGATACACCCGCCATGTATCAACTTTTTTGTGCTTTGCTTTTGGCGCTGACAAATTTTGTGAGAAGAGACAAGACAATGAGTAAATAAAAAGCACAGCAAAGCAAAAAAACAACATCGAGACGCGACCTCACACATTGGCAAATGCTCAAAGAAAATTGTGAAAATACGAAATAAAATGAACTTATAAACACATACAAGCAATCGAACTCAACTCTCAAGTAAAAATGTTAAGCAATTTACTTGGGGTAAACTTATTCGCAGCGGTAATCGAAATCACAAAAGACCCCAGCAAAATCGATTTGCGAAGCACGACCCTCTGCTTCTCTTAGCTACAATATGCATAGAAATTAAGGAATTTAAATAAAAAGTTTTGCTGTTTTTCAGCGTGGCCCTCAGCATATTTCCGCATATACTACGTGTGTTTATTTCGTTCATAAATGTGAAATGTAAAAGCGTAAAATTTATTTTGTTTAGCCGTTTTTTAACAGCAAGACACTTTTCTCTCAGAGGTGTATTGGTCATTAGACAAAATTCCAAAAATAAATATATCTGGGAAAATTTGTAAACAATTTTTTTACAAACACATTTATTTCTTTGAAATATTCCATATTTTTAAACAACAAATAATTTTTCGTTAAACTATAAATCGTTAGTAAAGCTAATTTTAAAGGTATTCTGAGCTCACAATCTCAACAATTACTAACATGCCTTAACAATAATCATATAGACTTGCAAACTCATCTCCGCTTCTATTAAATTTCGCATTGCTTAACTCGAAACTCTCCATAGACAATTCCGAGTACAGCAATTTCATTGCTCTGACGACCTTGACCATCAAAACAGTGAAAACCCCAAAACCTTGACCACATATAACGAGTGTATAAATAGTTGATGTGTGTGTCTATGTAGTGTGCAGAATATGTAATGGCCATTTAATTAAAGACATATGCATTGCAAATGTCAATTAATTTGTGCAAACTTTCACGTGTTCAATTGCTGAGTATGTTCTCGTTTAATGTTTTTGAGTAACGGCCACAACAACAATTAATTGAATGTTTATTGAATAGTGCGAAAGTTCAAATTGTTTTGTTTGATGACAACCAATCCCCTAAAACAAAAGCCGGCACTTAAAATCGTATTTAAAATTTGGTGTATTAGGTTTTGAATGCATTTCTCGCTCTCTCACACACACGCTCACACTCTCACGATTTATCGCACGCTCTCGCTGCTGATCCGCGCCGTGTGTTGTTCGCTCGCGCGCTGGCCACAAACTGAATACAACAAGCATTTCTCAGACCAATGCCGATCACGAACAAAAACACAATATTATGCGCCCGGCCAAAACAGCAACAGACAAAAAAAAAACAGCAACAACAACAATATTCAATAATAATAGCACTTGCCGTTGACGTTGTTACAGCACGAAAATGGTAAACGCTCGAATTGGCGAATTGACGAAATGTTGCAGAAATCGAGAAAAGATGTGCTAATCAAAGTTTACGTTTTGCCTCTGGGAATCACAATTTTGTATCTTTTTTTGCCATTGAATGTTGAGTTGCGAAAAGACGGAAGCTTGAAAAATATAAACAAAAAGTGGGAGTGAACTTGTCGTGTTTGTAACTTAATGCACAAAACAAGTTTTGGGTGCAGTTAAAGGTAAATGGCAAGTGGCAAGCATTAGTTGCAACTCTTTGTGAGATCTCAGCAATGCATCTTCAAAGATTTTTGTGTATTTGAGAGATTCAATCACAGAGATAATCACACTTGAGAGTGTTTTGTGTGTTTATAAATTATGTTTGAAGTATTATTCCGCTTTTTTGATTTGTTTGGTTGATAAATATAAATTAACAAAAAATGACACAAAAATTGATTGACTTTAGGTTCAACCCAACGATAAGGCTGATAATTTCGCGTAATGTGTGCTCAGTGACAAAAAAAAAATAAAATTGCTGCTTAATCTATGTGTACTACTGAATTACTCATTGTCACTTACTGTGATGTCAGAGAAATATGTTGAGCGATTAATCTGTGCTAGTTACAATGCGTAAACAGGAAAGTTACGGCATTATTTTATTATAATTGTGTCACTTTTTAAACAATATTATCAAAATTGATGCTTATCGGAAACTTATAAACAAGAGCTAACATTCATTGATGTCAGCCGCATTGCAATCTTATTTATTCGATCAAAAATTGTGCAACAATGCTTCCGGGCTTTGACAATATCCAATTTGAACCACTTGAACTGCCATTTACTAGCTGTCTTTTTGATTAGCGTTAACTGTCTATCCCTATGTGACACTTGTGAGTTAGAACTCTTCATCTGGGTACTGAGTAAGCCAAGACAGTCAAGTTAACCACATGGCAGCGGTTCGCGACATTTAAGAGTCTGAAATGTTTTAACTAATTACACCTCAATCAACCTGTGTGTTTTGTTCATTTATAAGCCACAACTGTAACAGAAGTGTATACTAATGGGATTTCTGTTAAATTATTCACATACATTATGTAATTTATTTTTTATGAAGATCAGTGATTAAGGCACAACCCAAAAAGCACAGACCCTAACTAACAAAATCATATAATTTTAATCGGTCGTACATCCGTTAACTAATTTAATGAGCCTTCCATTGAGCCTTTTTTTGTAGCTTTTGATTAACAGCCAAAATGAAGTCAGATGAAATTAAATGCTAATTACAAAGTGGTTGTTTAAAATGCCGCCCGAAAGCATGCTATGATTTATGGCCAACTGGCAACTGTCAACTTTAAACGTTTTTATGGCATAAACTGCGGCGCCACCAAAACTCACATCGAATGTGTTGGCCATAAAAAATAAATGAAATCTGCTTGGCTACAACGACGGCCATGTGGCAATTTAAGTTATAATTTGCAAATAAATCTAATTGTGTGTGTTTGTATAAAAGAGGGTCAACGGCAAAGCAGCTGCAAAAAAAGGGACGCTGTAAAATATATTTTATAAAAAAAAACAATGAAATGAAAATAACTGGGCTTAAGGAATGAAAGGACGATGAAATAATAATATTTGGCAAACAAAAAGAAAAACTGAAAGCAATATTAATTTAAATTGAGCATGAATTATGTTGAGCTGAGCCTTAGTTGTTTAGTGAAATATTTGCCAAAGTATCAAAAACTGTAAATGGAAACCATATGAATTTACCAAATGCACACATTGGCTTGAAAGTCATTTCATAAAACAGATTTATGTCATATTCAACTATAAGCTAAATAATCTGAAAACACTTATTTCATATCGCAAAACACTGAAAGCATTTCAGCTGCCACATCTTCATCTTCATCTGTTAGTAAAACATTTCTCCCACTTGTTGTTGCCTGTCAGTCATGATTGCCAGCAATCTGCTGCTTCCATCTAAGCACACAATCTCATCTCATACATAGATGTAGACGGTGTGTATATAGCCAATGGCTACATCAACGCTCAACGCTTTGTGGCGCTTCGCGGGTTTTTTTAGGCGCTTGCGGCATTGCCTTTGAAGCTACCAACCAACGACGACGCGTCTTCATCGTCAATGTCATTGCCATCAACGCCTTGCCAGCCAGCGAGCATCGCATCGCGTCGTCCGTGTCACTTTCATTTGCTCTTTATTCGCCTTTTTGCGCACGTTTATGTTTTGCTTATTTTTTTGCTACTTTGACTTTGACGTTTGGCAAATAAGCAGCAGTGCAGTGTTTTTTT
The DNA here is from genome assembly GCA_018152965.1 of Scaptomyza pallida. Lineage (NCBI taxonomy): Eukaryota > Metazoa > Arthropoda > Insecta > Diptera > Drosophilidae > Scaptomyza > Scaptomyza pallida. The sequence goes on from JAECXP010000107.1 coordinate 1,733,677, forward strand.
CTTAAATGCAAAAATGAAAAATAAAGAAACCAGAGATGACGCAAACTACAAAGAGCAGCAAACTGGCCGTTGCCGGCATTTGCCGCAGGCTTCTGTTTCTTTTCTTATCGCCCTTCTTCATCTGCCAAGTCGTCAACGCTGCCGTCGCCGTTTTCATTTCAACTTTATCCTTTCGCGTGGTTTTTGTTTTGTGGCCTGCTGCTTGTGTTGTTTGCTGTTTAACGAAGCAAATCAACAAATTGTAATGATGCCGAGCAGCGAGCAGTCTGTTCTGCGACGCTTGCACTTTTCGTTTGCCACACGCAACATTCCCCTACGCATCCCGATTTCGAATCTGATTCTGAATCTGAATGTGAACCCAAGCCCGCAGTCCCTTTTTGCATGGCTCGCTCCACTTGGGACGCAGTGTAGCGTAAAATGAATTGAGACATTCATTTCGAACCCGAAAAAAAATTGTAACAAAAATAAAACAAAAACACAAAAAACCGCAAGCTGAGAACCCTTGCAAAAGTTTTCCTACAAATAGTACAAGCACTATGGCCCATGCCACACTAATACTAACACAAACACACAAGCATAGACACACACAGATATTGTAAAAACTGTGAATGCAAAAGTGGCAAAAGTTTCACAGCACTCAGCAAATGCTCGGGGCTGTTGTGCATTCAGGTGTGAAGTTTTTGGTCGGCGCACAAAAGTATGCTACAAATAATTAAATCATGCAAAGGTTAGCTCAACTTTTTTGGACACGACATGCAACTTGGGGGGGGGGTTGCCTTGCTAACGGGTCACAGGTTGGCGTAGTGGTTGGTGAATATCAGCAGCAGGAAGGAAGGGAGCTTATGATATGCTGTGTGCAGACAAGTTCAATGCCGTGATATTTAAGTCCTTGTCAGGGCTGTCAGATAGTTTGATATTGTCTAATCGATATTTATATTTGCTCTATGCAAAGGGCTTCCAATTTACATACAGCAAACACACAAAGACGTAAAAAGCAACAAACAAAAAAAAAACATGTTCCGTGCTTGAGCCAGTGCTCAAGACTTCCCCCACATCAAGTGCCCAGCAGCCATGTTGGCCCTTCCGTTTGGTTTTTTTTATTCTTTTTTCGTTTGCTAGATCTACTGCTGGCATTTCCGTTTCCGCTTTTCAACGCACAAAAATAAAAAACACAGATGGAGATTGTTCATAGTCAAATGCTGACTTTCATGCTGAACTATTTCTATGATTGGATGACGGCTAAGATAACAGTTCGTAAATTATAATTACAAAGTATACCAAGTAAAATTTAAAATTTTCAAAAATCAAAATTAATATTTATGATGTAGCACGCTCTAAGCCATAAACTAGCAAACCCAAAAAATACACCATATATATGCATATCAGCAATTGGAAATGGGTACGATGCAGCCAAGAGCATGTACCCTTACCAAAGGCAAAACGACCCCAAGATAAATTGCAGTTTATTTGCTTGGCTGGTGGTGGCCCATAATTTATGAGGACCGAATGATTTGCATGCCGTTTTTTCTTGCACCTTCCTTTGCATTTCCATCTTGGTACTTGAATGAGCAAAAAAAATACACTACACAACATGCCAAGTCCAGCCAGGAGTTGAGCATAAGGTATATGCAGGTGTATTGCTTTGGCAACGATATGTTGCATTCAAAACAATTGGCGGCTAACAACAATCAAGTGTCCAAACGGCCAATAGCAAATAGGTCGAAACGGATACACGAATAGGTCGAAAACAAACGAGTGCTCTCTCGAAAAAGCTCGCCGACAAAAGCTCTTTCAGTTTGCCTTAAATACGGCCGTGCTGATAAAACGCAAAACAGTTGCCGTCTCGTACGCGTTGCCAACGCAGCAGCAGCAACAGCAATAGCAACAGCATTATAAGCAGTATAAGCTAACGTTGCGTTTGTGAATTTCAAAGCGAAAGTGATTGAACGAGAGGGTAAAGCATAAACGTTGCCTACTTTTAAGCGCCAAGCTACAACCGTCGATCTAACGGTACGACCATAGAAAGTGCCGGTTAAGTGCATGAATGTGCAAGCTCGAATCGTGTCTAAAAACTTGTTTTAAAGCATTTTTTGAGAGCCTCGAAAAAGTTTATTTCAACAAAATGAAAAAATAAGTAAAAAGTGAACCTCAAGTGAAAGGTGAAAGAGCAAAAGTCAAAGAAAAACAAAAATAAAAATTAAATTTTTAACACAACTGCCAAACATTTGGGTAAGTTGTTTAAGCTTAAGCGTTAATTAGAGCTTACGTTTCACAAGGGCTTAGGATAATTAAACATGACGGTAAAATTCAGGGAATATGGAATACTTTTTTTACGCTGAATTTTTAAATTTTTAATAATTAATTCATGTTTTTTATTTTTAATTAAGTGCGATTACATTTACATTTTAAGGTTAATTTACATGCACATATATTATGATCAAACTATTCTCAGCTAAAATTTAGAAGCTGCCTTGCGATAAAAGTTTAAAATGCTTCAAATTGTTTAACAATCACTATCACTTTGATTTGCCTTGCACAATCAATCAAATCGAAGAACTTAATACTTGAGTTAAATCCCTTGCTCATTCAAAACAAACATGTTATGAAGCGTGTAACTTGCTTTCTGCTCCTAGGCCCCGCTGAACCTTAGGATGTTAACGGAACTCTCCCAAATATACATATACAAAACAAAAAAGCGAAAAAGAACACGCACTGAAATCACTCACAAAAAAGAAATGTTGACAAAAAAATTCCCAAAGGAGTTTTGCGTCGGCAGCAATTTTACGGCAGTTTGACTTTTGCCAACGGCAGTCGCATCCTTTTTAAAGCCTACACGTGAAAATGTGAAATGCCTGGGCTTTGCTTAAGCACCGAACGAACGCAGGACGCGAACACAGCGAACAACTACAACAAAAATGGCAATGCTCTCAAGTGGCACAGCGCTTAACACAAATTAGACGCACTTAATTACAGCGCAAACAGTCGCTGGGAGTGGCCGTAAAATGTGTGCGATGCAAACGCTAAAACCACAAAAAAACGAAGAGCGAAGACAGTAACTGAATTGATGCCGACGGCTGCTTAAAACCAACAACCAAAAGCCAAATGGAAGGAGGCGAATTCTGATACAGACTACAACCGTAGGCTGAGTTAGAAATGAAGATATTAGAGGGACGGCGTGCAAATTTCAATTGTGGCCCACAAGTTGCGGCTTAAAACTCAATTAAAACGAATTGCGAAAAATTTTAATTACATTCCATGATATTACACAACAACAGTTTTTTGCTAAAAGTTTTCACTCAACTAATTTTCAATTTTAGTAAAAACAATTAAGTGCATTATTGAAACGACTCAAGTGTAAAGAAAGCTTATCTTAGATGCAAAGGTGATTGAATTTGTAGTGTAATGCTTAAGAAATATTTTCTAAACAAAACTCAATTTTATTTTTCAGTTTTGTTTATAAGCTGCGTTGTGATTTATATCAATAAAGCAATATCTCAGTAACACGCTGTTTGCTTGCCAAACGACAAGTGGCAATAAGAACTGGAAACAACCCTTGGCCATAAGCAAAGACTTAAGCTAGGCAAAACTTTTCAAGGCTATTCAACCCTTTGCGTATCAAAGCCCCCTCAACAACAACAACAACAGCTATTTCCTGTTCCGTTTGCCCCGCGTTTATCTGGCCAAACAATACGCTCATTAGTTGTCGTAGCCGCCTCATTTTAGGCCTGTTGTTGTTTTGTTGCCAACGTCGAATGTTAAACAAAGTTTTCTTAATTTCGATAGCAAACACACACACACACACACACACAGAAAACATAAAATAATATTTTTGTTTTGGCAAAGTTTGTCTGGCAATTAAGTTGTAAGTGCCAAGAAACTGCCCTAAGGCAACTAAAATGAAGACATTCGTTTTAATTATTTAGAGTAGAGCATTAGCCAAACCAAATTTCATAAAACTGAAAAAGCAATATCTGATGCACTACGGGTTCAAGTTTACCACTCGAGTCATCGCAGCTGGCGACTCGAATGGGCAACGGGCCAACTTCAAGTACTCCTTCACTTCTTTTCGAAAGTGGTGACAAAGTATTGCAAAAAATTAATATGCAAATGGCAGTAGGATTGACTGGCTTTTCCAACTAAAAGTGCGATCTACACCACAGCTGAGAGTCGCAATACGCAACTCGCAGCAGTCGACAAGTAATGCCACTTTATTTAAGTTTTTCCTGGTGGCATGAACTACTTTTGGCATTGGCCTCCAATGCCGTCCAATTCCCAATGAAAATCGTGTGGCACTTTGCACACAGCTCTTGCAAACCAATAAAAATGCAACCGAAAAAGTTTTTTGACTCGGCTTAAAGCGAAATCTTTAAGTGCGAATGACAATGCCCAAGCTGCAGCTGTAAAATGAAAAAGGTTTTTAAGTGATAAATTTCAATTAATGCAAGCCAAAAGAGAAAGAGAAATGTTTGACATATTTTTAGTATTTTGTATAAATTTAGTAAATGACTTACAAATATTTATATTTTAACTTTAATTAAATGTCAAAAAGGGTTAAATTAAATATTTGCTTTAAAATCATATTAAATTGGGTCAAAAACAATAAATATTCTATCGTACAAAAATGCATGACATTTTATTGGACTAAAAATAGGCTTTAACGTATTTACAAACATTTATTATTATAAAAAAGGTAAATTTTAAAAATAACTTTGCTAACATATTCGCAAGCTACTGAATAATCGATGCAGTCACTAAATAAAATATAAGCGGCATTCTTTAAAAGCTGAAACAACAAAGCCAACAATAATCCTAATTTACATAAAAAAGTTTTGTCAATGCTTTTTCATATCGAATACAAAATGATAATCTGCATAGTATTTATCCATGCCATTTGCAGTGCAGTTACAAAAAGTCTACCATCCAATGCGCTTTTTGAGCGGCAAAATAAATGCCGAGCGACTCAAGTTTCTGGCAACAGTTTATAACAAACTGCACTTAACTCATGTCATAAACATAAAAAAAAATGTCTCGGCGATGAAATGTCAGACAATAAATAATGAAATAAAATACGAAAAAGAAAACAAAAACAAAAGAAGAAAATCAGCTTAAATATTCGCGTATGTGTTTGGCGAGGCGAGACGAGGCGATAGGCGAAGAAATTGCGCATACTAAATTATAAAAGCCAAATAAATGTGGCAACGGGAATGTTGCGTATTGATGAGCGAGCGTCGAGGGCCTGGGTGGCAGCGACTAATTAAAATCCGCACGAAACATCGGGTCTATTAGGCGTCGCTTTGTCCTTGCGCCCAAACACACACGCATAGCCATTAATTCCTTTTTATGCATACCATAATTTCTTTCCTTTTTCCTGCTTTTTGTGTTGTTTTTGTTTTCCTCTTCGTCCCGTGCGTTATTTATTTTCAGTTTCCTTGGCGTTATACCGAGAAATTCGAACTGCGGCGACACATTACAAAAACAAAAAAACAAAAAGGAAAAAGAAAAAACAAAAGAGCAGCAAAGTATGGCAAAATCCTTCGCAGCTATAATGATGCGCCTTAACCAATATGTATAAAGCAGTCGGGGCGCTGGTCTGGAAAAACCAAAAATCTCTCTCCTGGGCATGCCTACCCAATCCCGCAAATACTTATTCGGTATGTGTGTGTATATGTATTTATACATATTTGTGCTGGCAGCTTTGCCTTTGCTTTGGATTTCGCTTGTTTCTCTTTCCTTTTGGCATTTCGGCCTGAGCCATTTGAATACGTATGCATACTTAATTTGGCACGGCTCTCTGGCTTTAGGCCTCCGTCTGCCTTTTCCGGTGTGATGGTGCACTACATTATTGATTGGATATTTGTGCGGGAATTCAATAAAATATGCTAATTTTTTTCGACAGTCGGCATTCAATTGAAAATGAGCCGATAACGCTGAAGTAGCGCTAACTAGCGGCAACAAACTGACTTGCACTCAAATCGATAAAGACAAGAAAACAATTGAAGATTAGGCAGCGTCGTTGAACGTAAAGATTTATCAATTAACAACAGTTTTGCATACGATTTGATCTTGTTCAAGTATTTAGCAAACAATTTATTGCTTGTTATTATAAGCAAAACATTATATGATTTATAATTTATACAAATATTTAGTCAAATCCAAATATGACTTTAAGGCATATCGAATTTTTTTTAAGAAAGTTGAATGGAAATATTTAGACCACATGTTTTAAATTTTATGTACATGTACATTTTCATAGATCTTCAAGGCCTCTCAACAAGAAAATATATACATATGTTTGCATTGCATTGGGACTTGACTTCATTATCATTCAGTACGCAGCCAGTTAGGGCCAGTTTGCCTTCTTTTCCGCTGTATGGTCGTAAAAGATGCTCGTTTGTGGACAAGGTCATTAAATTACGAGCACAAACACATTGAACCCGCAATTGTTGGCGGCAACATCAAAAGGCATCGTCAAATGACTTCAACAGCTGCCCGAAGGATACTCGGCAAAAAGGCATCAACAATAAAATGTGATGAGGCTTAAACAAAAACGAAAACCATGCGGTCTACATTAAACCAAGAAATTCACAAAAACTGCAATATGCCTTCCGACTGATTGACTGGGAGTTACTCATGAGTGCAGTAAAAACATACCATTGTATACGAAACAGAACAAAAATATCAGCGAACACTTTACCTACCACAGGAAGGTTACATTTTGATAGAAATATCCTGCTGGAGTGACCTACTTCTTTTGAAGGAAGTGCTCATGAATACGGCTCGTAATGTACCATCAGTTATTCTGCTACTTATTCACACTGTCGTTGAATATACCTTGAGAGTAATAAACCACAGGGTAAGAAGCGAGCAGCAGATGCCAAAGAAAACTTTTACGGTTAGACGACGATTGCCTGCAGCTGCACTGAAAATCTCATCCACATCTCTCAGACGTCCCTTACACTCCCATCCCTAGCCTGGCCTCTGGTTCAAGTCTAAGTCCAAGCAAAACCCACTTGACCTTCCTCCCGGCACTTAATCAGTCAAATTTTATGCGTCGCGCAAATGGAGCACCAAGAAAGCAAGAAAGCAAGCAAGAACCTAAGCTGGAAATGAAATAAGAGGGAGAAAAATGCGCTCCAAGCATCTGTTGACAAGTGGCTTTAATTGCTTTTAGTTTTTTGGATGACGCCGGGCCGCGGCACATAATAATAATGTGTTATTAAATTCGCTTTGCATGACTTAAAGTTGAAGAGCTAAAAAGTTTTGGCTTTTGCGACTGCAATTAGACTAAGTGGGCTTTAATGTGGCAAATACTTCGTCTTGCCCCATATGCAGCAGCCTCTCCCGCCAGCCACACTGCCCTTCCCTCTTCAAAAAAAGACGCTGCAAGTCATTTTAGCGGTTACACAAAAAGTTGCCTACAACACAACTAAACTTTGCATTTGCCCATTTACCAAAAACACTCACTATAAACCAAGAGGGAAACAGGCACAGAAACGTAGACGAAAGCAGAGACGGCGACATGGACAGAGTGAAAGAGACAGTTGACAAGACAGACGTCAGTTGACAGTTTCCGTTAGGGCCTGGCATGCTCTATTGTCCTTGTGCTCTTTCTCTTTTCACAGCCTTTTTGCAATTTAGTTTTGTGGCGAATTATTTTGTGACTCGAGTTTTAGACTTAGACACTGAATGACAAAGTTTTTGTTGTCCCACAGTTGTTTCTCATTGTATACCCTAACAGAGGATGTGTAATGTATTAGAATAAGAACAATAAGCTCAACTTATATGTTGGTTTTTCAATCCAAAACTAGAAAAAAAACAATCAGTAGTAAATTCAGTGGTAGTATGATCAAGATTTTTGTTTTTGAGTTCTCACACACACCTAGTAAATTGAACTAGTCGCCATTGAATACTACTCTATCTACTTATCACATAAACACATGCTTACTCACATGGTCAGACTCATGTTAATCGGAAAAGGAATTTTTCGGCAGTTTTTATGCAAATTCGGAGATTCCCCTGGTGTATTTGTTTAAATCAACGTATTTACAAACTTTGTCGTCAGTCAATGGGATACAAAAATATAGTCTAAAATAATAGCCAAAACTTTCGGAGTCAGATGTGTATTATTTCAAACCCTTTTCATTGTTATCACTTATAGCTCGTACGTAAACTTGTTTAAAAGTTAATATTCTGACTAAATAAATCTTTGCATCCACATTGATGGCCAATCAGTCGGCAAAAACTTTTTTATAAGTAGGAAAAAATATTTTATTAGAACAAAAAATCTTACAAACTTATTTTAAAATTGTTGGGATATATTATAAATTCAGAAGTAAGCTAAGCTCTATAATCTTACACCTTTATAAACTAACGTGCAACAAAGCCAAAACGCAAAAAACTGAATCTTTAGGTCGTGGTTAGTGTGACCAACAAAGGCTACCTTTTTCTCTCCTCAGATTTGCCAGTCCATTTTATAAATTCGAGAGTACTCAATTCTTCGCATTTTACATGTTTTTCTCTCTTATTTTTCCCCCTTTTTGTGGTTTTTTGCTGTAAGAGTTGCAGTACACACAATTTGTGGTTTGATTTGGGAACAAGATAAACATGATTTGTATATCCGAAAGTGGCAGGTGATTTTTCATCTGATTCTGATTTAACTAACCATTTTCAAATGTTTAAAAAATACTTAAGACTTGTCGCAATGGAAAGTCTTTAAGCAGAACCAAAAACTTGCTTTTATACAAAATAAATGGTAATAGCCAGGATATAACAATTAGAATGATTCAGCTGATGGCTGTTTTTAACGCACATTCTAACAAATTAAAAATTTGCTAAGAAATTAAACCAAGTTTTTAAGAGTCATAAAAAGTTTTTAACTCAAATTCATATTTATGTGCATATTTTTTTCATAGCCTAAAACGCCTTTCATCAGCTTGAGCCAATGTTAATGTTGATTTATGTCAACCGCAGGATAAAGTTTACTTAACCATGGATGATGTGCCTGCCTCTTGCAGCACACACAGACACGCACATATACATATATCCTAGAGCTGTGCCCTAATAAAAGTCTTTGATTAAATGAAACCATTTATTATGGTAGGTAAAGACAATGTCATGACACCTCTTTACCCGCTGAGTGGGGAGGTGTATAAAACAATTTCTTTAAAAGTCACAAGCACAACACGCAGAGTTATGACAACTCGCGTTAAATGCCACCATGCCATGCCCCGCTCTCCTTGCCCTCTCGCATCATGGCAACCACACCCAACAGATTCCCAACACGACCAGGCCAAGTAAACACAAACAAATTTTTAAATTTGTAAACATGCGGCAAACGAGCGTAGCGAACGGCAGCGACTAACAGTAACGAATCCAAGAACCCCCGAAAAAAAGCACATCCAGCTGAGTCCCAGACCACTTGACTAGTCAACAGACGACGCACCGTTGCACGCTCACATAAACACAGACACGCACACACGGTATGTGTGTGTGTGTTGGTAACAGGAAATCCGACAATTTTTAAATTTCTTGCATGAGCCAAATAAAATCAACAACGCGATGAAGTGCTCATATGCGCCTGCCTTTGCACACTTACAGTTATGGGTAGTTTCCCAGCAAGCATTCCCGAAAACATTTTCAGTGAAATTTCAACTTTGAAACTCTTAATACACAGATATTCCATATGTGAAACACTCGCATTAAGCACCTTGAGCTTCCTGGTCCCTAAAATGTGTTCGTATATTAAAGTAGCAGCAGTAACGACTTATAATCAAAGTGTATGTGCGATTTTCTTAGAGCACTTTTGATTAGTCACAACAAACACAATGTATGCCACGCCTACGTTAGTACGCCTACATGGGCGTTTAATGGCACTCTCGGCGTATGCGTAATATTCTCTGCTCATATGCCACGCATATTTGCATAATTTGTCTGCCAGGCAGGCTCACACACACACACATGCGAACGCACAAACGCTCGTTGTGAAGCACACATTGCCATCATTTAGCCAGCCGGGCTGTCTGAGTTAGTAAATTGCACATACGCCACGTCTGTCGCACACTCACATTTAGGGTTTAAGTCTAAGCCAAAAGGTAGCAAGAAATCTTAAGTCAATGGGGATCGACTGCCTAATGCCCTATTGCCAGGTGTTTAACATATAGATAAAAACATATTCATAAAGAAATCGACGTATTTAATGATACGCAACCAAAATTAAATCGAAATCATATTATATTTTTAGCTTTAAGACTGTTTGATACATCTTTTAAACCGTCTTAGGTATACCCATTTATGGTGAGGCTTAATGGGTACAGGGTATATAAAGCATTGTTAGGGCCTGACTGAGCTTATTTGGCTGGGGCGGTGTTAAGTGTCTGTTGCAGTGTCAGACGCGCACTTGCTGACAAATTGAGCCCAATGTGTGCAAAACAGGCAAAGGGTCTAGCAAATGGATAGAGCTGCTTGATTAGGATAACACGTTTGTCCCCAAATGTGGAATCAGTCTTGGCAACAGGTACTTATTAACACATTTCAAGATTTCTATTGGCCGTAAAGTATTGTCATATAAATAGATTGAAAACTTGACACAAAACGAAGGAAACTTATGATAATATTTGTATTTAATGTGTTTCATATAAATTTATAACACAATTCACAAAAAAAAAATCCATTTAACACTCAACACCATTAAATTGAATGAGATATTTATTATATTAATTGAGACATTCATTTGCCCTTCACTTGTTTATTTTTCTTTATGATTTCGCACTTTGTTAATTAATAATAATATTTATTTGCCTGGTTGTCTGGTTTTTTGCTGATCTATTTATTCTTGTCTGTGCCAAGTTGACTCTTCTCCTGCGTTCATTAATAAATGCTGACAACAGCAGACGCAGCTGCTGCTGTTGCTGCCTTTTGCTCGTTTAACTACAGAACCATTAACTTGGCCAAAGAACTTCATTATGGAAGGGCTAATAAATCTTTTGAATTGGCTACCTTTTGACTGTAGACCAAAGCCGACAATGAATCATAATGTGCAAAGCATGGCAAACACCTTCGAGTCACAGACACAATATGCGCCCAGAAAGGGAGCCTAGTAGCTACCGAAAACGAAACACTCATACGCCCTGTGGCGCACATGCAACCGAAAGGCAAAGTCGATGGCAACTCGAAGCCATGTTGTGGCCAACTCTTAATGTTATGGCGTGTCGACAAAGCAAGCAATAAAGCGTAGCATAAATTAGCCAAATAAGCAGGCGGCCAACAAAACAAAACAAAACGCAACAAAGCAAAACACAAAACTTTAATGTTTGCTAGGCAAATACAAATGTTGCAAAGAGGGGTTGGTTGTGGTGGGACATGGCCTGCGGGCAGGACGTACTGGAATTTTCGGGCACAACTTGCGTAACGGGCTTGTTATTGTTATTATTATTATTGTTGGTGTTGCTGTTGTAACACATTATTATAAAAATGATGCACAGAGGCAGACAGCGCCGAAACACAACATGAGCATAAACCATAACCAAAACAAAGGGCAATAATGAAATGTCTTTATGTGGCGATTATCTGAACATAACCGAGCCCAATGTGCAATTAACTGGCTGGCTTGCGGTTTTTTTGGCCTGTCAACCAAACGCGGCACAAACATACAAACACGGACTGAATTATGTCATGAATATGTGGGAGACAGATTTGAGAGAGAGCACCTGTCATCATGATGGTAACCAATGGCTACTTTTGATTCTGGTTCCACTTCATGCGGTTTTGCTGAAAATCAAAAAGCAGCTTTCAGTTTCAACTTATTCGCATATACAGTGATTATCTCTCAAATCTCTTGCATGAATGCGGCTTTTTGCACCTGTTACTTAACTTAAATTTCTCACTAATTTGTAAACCTCTACAAGCCTACGCCTATTCTAGTCCAGAGCTTAACATTTTGTCCTTATCATAGCTGTCTTAAATTCAATTTGGCCACAAACACACACACACTTATGTATTCCGAGCACATTTTCGACCATCTGGGTTCCTTTTTTTCGTTTTAATTTTGAAAATCATTTCATACATTCATATCAAAGCTCATTAAATTGTACGCTTGTAGAAAAAAGCAAGAAAAAAAAGATGAAGAAAAGTTAATAACATCAAGACAAGCTCTCACGAGCCGGAAATCCTCGACACAAAATGAAGGAGGGGTAGCGCCAACAACGAAGCAGAACAAAAAAAATGAAGCAATCGACATCGGTGAATGAAGATGATGTGTCCTGGCATCTGGCCAATGTTTATCCAACTATCTGCGGCTATTCTGGCTTTGCCTTTCGGGTTTGTTTGCCATTTTTAAGCTGAACTGTAAATGAGATTTTGCACATTCGCTTTGTGCTCATCTTTCTTATTCACTTTTTGCCCTTTGGCTCTTTCAAATTGTAATTTGCCATGCACAGAGCTTTGGACTATCAGAACTCCACGCTCGGCTCTAATAATCAACTAGCTAAAAACAGCTCCAATATCAGAGTACCGTACTTTGAGCAAGCAGAGCGAGAAGACAAACAAAATTGAAATTAAATTAAAGAGCACTTTTTTCTTACATCAAGAAAATTGCAAATTAAAATGCTGACAAGAGGCAAAGTCTTTATTATAAAATCCACACACACATAAACAAACTCAAGAACAAAAGAAAAACAAAAGCATAACTCAAGTAACAATGCTTTAGCCGCGAGTGCTCGGTCTGTAAAAAAAAGCTTACACACACACATTAAACACACACTGACACACACATAAGTGTTTTTGTACAGTAATAAATGTGCGCCAAAATGAAAAGCTTTGGCTTTAATAAAAAATTGCGGTTGTACATAATTTGTTTTGCTGTTGGTTTGAAAGGCAAGACTGTGGGAGAAACATGCTAATACGGATAGTCAGATTTGGCCAACATTTATCGATTTTCGCACCATTATCAAACACATTTTTTATCAATGCCCTTACGCAAAGTGACTAATCAAATGGATCGATTGCCTAATTGAAAACATGAGTTTGATAAATTAAATCATTAACAGTTTGACACTGAAATTTAATAAAAGCAACTTTAAATTATTAATTTAATTAATTTATGTGACAAATAACATTACGAAACTCTTTAGATTAATATTCTTATTTTAATCTATACGGATGTTAAAAATTCAATGAAATGGATGAAGATATTTGTCTCATTATAGATAAACGTTTCTTCACAGAATTCATACCTTGAACACCTGCTTTCATTTACTTGACCTTTTTGTGCTAAACAGTTTACATTCGAAGCCCTTCGGTACACAAAGATAGAAAATTCCAACGAATTTTAATTTTTTTTTTCTTTTTGTTTGCCTAGAATGGCACTTCGGTTGCTGTAGCGCCAATGATGGATACTAAGAATCTGCAATCAACTAACAAACGTATTTCATGTGCTTAGTGGAACGAGGCTGTTGGCCCAAGCAACAAATGCGTGATTGCTACTTGGGCGTATACGTAATTAATGATGGCCACAAAATTGTCAGATTTTGACAAATATCGCCTGATGTGCCTGTCCAACTCACTGTAGCACTTAATCAGGGCCAGGCAAAATCTCTAAGATGCTTTCAATTAGTTGGCGCTTAAGTAATTATGTCTAATGCAAAAACTTGTGACGTATGATTGATGGCCAAGGCGTGTTAAGAGCCTATAGTGGGAGGAGACATACAACAAACAAAGAGCATTTCAATAGACAATGCGAAGAATGAGTCGACCCGCATTTAATTCGCACATCAGAAACACACACACTCAAACTCAGTGAAATAGCTGAGAGAGCAAGGACACGTTCCTAGAGCTCGTACGCTCTGATAGTCATAGTGAATAAACGTAGTGGCCAACAAGCCAACTGTGGACATAGCCTGGCCGCTTTGAAAAACCCATTGACAATATAAAATGTTTACAGTGTCATAAAATATCAAACGCAACACGCAAACACACACACACACACACATAGACACGGCATGTGTAACCAAAACAAACAAAAGTCAAAGCACAGAGACTGTAAAACAAATAAGAAGATGATGAAAGTACCTTTTGACCTGCCACTAGAAAATTTATCTGATGACAACAGAGAGAGAATTGTGTATTAACTGACGTAAACATTAGAATATGGTATACAGATTATAAGAAACGATTTTGTTGTCTTGTGTTCTTGTAATTATCATTCCAGCATCCTTTTTGACCATTCTAAGCTTAATTTTATGCATATTGCACATCGTACTACATTTGTGGCAATGCAGTTTAAAAGGTTTTTAACGTTGCTGCTGAGTGCGTTTGCGTCAGAGTCAAGTGGCAAATGCATATTGCAAACATCAAGGGCTTTTATATCAGCCAACTCATCTGGCTAAAACACAATGTGCCATTCAACACCCGCACCCACATACTCAAACAGCACATACACACACACACATACACAGACACAGACACACAGAAGCCCTGAGGGAACACAAAATGAAAATCAATAAAAGAGAAATACAAAAAATATCGCATTACACACTTTGCGCGCTTTGTTTTCTGTTTTTATATTATTATTCGATTTTTTTGTGCTCTCTATTTTCCTGTTAGTGTGTGTGTGGTTATGTTCTGTGTGTCGATTTCGATTTTGGCGGCCACGCTGGCGTATGATTGATTTTATGGCACACGCGATTCGTCCTCAATGGGTAGGCACAAAAAAAAACGTTGCATAACTAAAGGCGCCAGCAGCCAATACACAAAAATATAACTACAAATTGCAATCGCAGCGTTGACATGTGGCAAACGACAAAGAACCAGCTGCCATCCAGGCGCTTCACGAATTGCTAGTCACAAATTCGATTCAATAAGCGTCTACCTCCCCTACCATAGGGCAAGGAGGCCTGCCTGCCTCAATGACTGCATACTCATGCCACCATCAGTTAGTGACATGGCTTGTATGCATAAATGTGGGCGTGGCGTAAGCTGATCAGATTGCGAGCCTATTTGTTTACGGAAATTCCACTACTTCATGCAACGACGTGATGACTTTTTCAACTTGTGTGTTGGCTTGCTCCTCTAAGCGTATTATGTTGTTGGGGCAGAGGCAAAATGAATATGGAATTTTACCGTGTAAAAAAACGCATTTGTTTTAATATTTGCATAAAATACATTTATTTAAGACTTCAATAAAACTGCAATTAGTTGTAATTGTTTTCATGCTATTAAAGTGAACATACATTTGAGGCAAACCAACTTTTACTGGTAATTAAAACACAACTTACGTACCTTCCAACTTTTAATGAATAGTTTTATTTTATGTTAGTTTTTATATACATATGTTTTAATTTAAATAATAGCCCTGTTGTCTAGGTTTTTATTAACTTGTAACGCTGTTTTGTGAACTCCAATTAACTTTTTAAAAAAAAATGAACAGTTTATATTAATTTTCAAATGAACATTCATACACAATAACATAAGGTACATTAAACGGTTTGCAAGACTTAAACCTATTTTACATACCCATTGAAAAAAAAAAAACTTCAATAACGGCTCAACTGCAATTCATCAAGTCTTTGTTGTGTTTTCTCATAGAATTATTTTTATTTATTTTTCTTCTATCACTTCACATCATAAAACATACAACAATTGAATATTCTTCTGTGCAAAGCGTTCAAATTTTAATTCAGTTCTTGACAGCTGCTGAACTTTTAAAGCATATTAAATGCAGTCATGAAAATATTTCAATTTGTCATATTTGAGCCAAGCTTAGTGAGATCTTAAACTGTTTGACAACTCATGCTTGCACTTATCAAATAGATAAAAATATTTCATTAAAATGCAATAACTAGAAGCACAAAATATCATATACATATGCCAATGGGACGAAATCGATTGGAGGTTTAAGGCAAATATGAAAAGAATTTTATCGCATATGTAAATGAACGAATTTTACTGTCGAATGTGAGGCAAATTCCAAAATATATGACATTCAAATAAACTCGATAATAAAGCAATATTTAAAAATTCAATTTTTCTCTCTCTCACTCTCTCTTTATACTTGTGCAGTCCAGCATTATCAACGGTCAGTTGGAGAGTCAGCGCTAATGGGTGGTTTTTGCATCGCTACCTCAACAGTCAACAACAGGAGCCAACAACAGCAAGCAGCAACCAACAACCAACAACCAACAGCAACCACAACAGCAAAAATAACTAGCCAGCGTTGCTGTAGTAGTATTTGGAACAGGAGAAGCAATGTTGTCCTCGACATGATGTCAACGAAATGAAAACGAAACACAAAAATTGCATTTCCGTTGCCTCCGTTGCGAGTCGTAGTGAAAAAATGAAGTCTGTCATCCTTTATCCATATGGACCGCTAACTGGTGGCGCTCGCTGCTGTCGCATGTTGCACGCCAAAAATTTGGCCATAACAAGTGCAATTTACACAATTGTAAGTTGCCAACAACACAAACAACAAGAACAATAGTAGCAGCAGTAGCTGCCTCTTGTTATTAAGTCGCATGCTGTTTACACCCATCGCCCATGGGACGTATGCGCAATGTCATTGTAAACAGTTTGCATTGTCACAGTGACAAAAATGTTCTCTTCCGTACTTAATACAAGTGCCACTCGTGGGCAACAGTTTTTATTTTCTGTGTTGGATTTTCTTTCAGTTTTTAATGAGTACGGGTAAACCTCATTAATTTTCGCCTCATTAAAAATCCCAAATACCAAGGCTATAATTATAACGGGAAATGTAAATATGAACCATTTGGTCAAACTTGTGTTTCAATAAGTTCGTGTTAACGTAACCAAAGAATATAAAAACCTTTATAAAGTTTATTTCCATTTCAAACAGATTTTAAAAGCCTCAAAATAGCATCTAAAATGGCATCCAAGCAAATTAGAAATAATTGTTAGTCATAATCAGCATTTCTTCGCTAGTTAAGATTGCTATCTGCAGCAGCCCCATTAGAAGCATGCCAAAATGGGCAAAACAGCTACTTTATTGTCGTACTCTACAGACGCTTCTTCATCTTGCGCCATATAAATTGCAATTACATGACGCTCATTATGGGTTTTAATTTATGTTAATGGCCGAATCGTGCATGGGATTTTTATATGTATGTATGTAGGAATGTTCCCAGCCAAACAACGAATAGTAGTTGTATGCAACAACCGCAACAACAATGCTGTGAATACACAAAATGATGTGCCTGAAAGTTTCAAGCAAAATTGTTATTTTGCCTTTGAAGTGCCTGGTTTTTTGGTGTCTGCAATTAGTGGCACGTTTTCTTATACCCTGAAATCAATTCAAATGGGCATAAAGAGTATGTAGCCGTCAGTCTTTTCGCAAGCTAATTTTGTATTGAGCCACAGTCGATAAGATTTCTGAGTTTCATGGCTTCCAAACAGAGTCAGAGAATAATGAATGTGTTCGCTTGGTGTGAACTTTCTCATTTTGGGTTGCATAAATTTCCCAAATAATTTTAATTGCATATTAGGTTGAATATTTTGACTCTGTGCCCTGGCAGCTTTTGAAATAATTAGCACATTGAGCAACTCCTTGCTAAAAGCAAAAGCGTGTTTATTATATAAGACATATATGCGAAATGAGTATATAAATTCAAACTCATGAATGGGGGAACCCACTGTGTATGCGTGATATGTTTGCTAATGCGTTATTCCCTTTGCACTGTACACTCTCCACTCTGTCTCATTTCAGAATATATCACTCTTAATTGTGCTGATTTACTCGTGGCGCATCAACGTCAACATGCACAAGTCTGCCGACTTGCAGGATGTCTACTATGGTAAGAACAAGCTAAGAACATAATTCAAAGCAATTAAGGCTGAAGCAAATATTGTAGATGGCTTTAAATTGGTAATGAGCATATTAAATGATACACTTTAGGGGCTTAATAAAGCCATTGCATTAAAATCAACTATAACGACATACGAGTTTGGTTCATGAGTACTCTAAGTACATACTTAAGAGCATCAACAACTCGAGCTTTTTTAATTGTGTTAGTTAATTTGGTACATTTTTAATTAAACATCAGAACATAATTAAACAACAGTACATTAGGACTATTGAACGCCTTTGAACACAAGGACTCAATTTACAACGCAACGTTATTAACTCTTTGTTGTTGCTTTTAATTGATAGTTTTCGTTGTGCTACAAGCATAAGCTTATTATTATTATAAGCGCTTTTTACTAACAAACAAAAAATATGAACAAAACAAAATAGTTTTTGTCCTATTTAAAAAACAATATTTACGGCACTAAAACAAAATTTTTTTGTTATAGTAATCGGTTCAAAAATTTCGATATGTTTTAAATTGCAAATAATTATTTATGTTATTATTATTTTTGCAATTCATAATATTTAGTTATAGAAATTTGCCGCAAATAATTGAAAATTTTATAAAAAGTTATTTCAAAGTCTAACAATTGTAGAATTAAGGCATTTATTATTAATTAATTAAACTTTTTATATATTTTCATAAGAGACACTATGATTTTTCGATAGTATTCAGTCATATCAGTTTACATAAAGGTATTTGTCGTATTTATTTACAAGCAAGGTTCAAATCATGCAATGAATTTTTCAAAACTTGCTACAGCTGCTTTGTTTGATTTGTTGACTGTCTGTCGTATTAACATTGTTTGTTATTGGTTTAACCTTTTCTTACTTTGCAGGTGTGCAAATTGCATATTTTGCCATAATTGGCACACAAATGTCGATGATACTGCTAAGCATAGTGCTAATATTTGGTATCTGTCGGGTAAGTTTTGTATATTTAAACAACAGCTTTTTCGTATTGTACGCAATTTGTCAAAACGCTTGGTACACAAACACAAAAATAACAGTAACTGGTATTTGAAAAACCTTTAAGCCATACATTTGCAAATTATGCACATTTTGCGGCTGGCACTGAACCAATTTGCAGGCCTTGGACAAATAAAGCGCATTCAAATGTAAATTATGCAGCTGTTTAACCATAGGCAAAGCTTCTCATCAAATATTCTATGGGAAACAAGAGAGAAAATTTATCATCGACTTGTTGAATTCATAATAGATTTTAATGGGTAAAACTCAAAGTTTCAAATATTTTGTTGATATTAAATAAATCTTCTATCATCTTGTTGATTAAAAATACATAAAATTCCAACGATTTTTATTTATTTAGCACAAGTTCTCGAAATGACCTTGAAATACTTTCCACAAGATGTTTTATATAAACTGCAGATGGGTTAAATATCTTTTTTAAGATCTACTTAAAGATAGCGTCATCGTGCCCTTTGCCAAAAACTTGTAAATAAGCCCAAATGAACCGACTGACATTTTTGGAAGGGTTGGCCAGCCCACAAAAAAAAAAAAAAATAAAAAAAAGAAAGGAAAGGAAAATACCATTCACAATGGTTGAAAATGTAGACAATTTGTCACACAATTGGGTATACAGATCCATCTGTCGGATGGCTGACGACTGGCGGCGACACATGACAAAGATTACAGCCAGTTGGAGGGAATATTGCGTGGCGCATTGTGTGGAATTTTTTAATTTCGACCTCACAACGAAAACAACAACACACAACACAGCACAAAAAAACAACGAAAACGACAACGAAGGCCCTAAAATGTATGCTACATTTATTTGTATAGCTCCATGTGTGGGAGTGTGTGCGTGTGTGTAGGAGTTGGAGGGTAGGAGAGGGAGCTGAGTGTGTTTGTACTCTTGAATGTTGGGGCAAATTAATTGCAGTTTGCTTTTAGGCGCCAGTGACCTGCCTGGGAGCCAGCAGCTGATGCGCTTAAATAATGCATACAGCATTGGTATTAATTAGAGCTGCCTGCCTATTTTGACAACAAATTGTATGGAAAACAATTTGGACTGAAGTGCTGGCATTCTTAAATTAGGGGGACTAACAGGAATGTGTGTTAGTGTGTGTGTTTTTATTGATGAAAGCTTGACACCAAACTCAATTAAAAACGGGCAAATAGGTAGAAAAGATAAATATTTAAATGCAGACATTTTTGTTAAATGCTGTTAAACAATTTAACATGAATGAAACGTTATAAAGAGCATTTAAAATGTTTTTTTCTTAGCTCATATTGAATATTTATGTTATGAACAGAAATAGGTGTTTTATAAAATATATATTTTTTGTAATGTTGCCCCAAGGCAAAATTTGCCTAACTGGCTGTGCGGTAAAAACTGTCATCAACAGAATTGAACGTTCCTAGAATTCAACGTTCATAAATAAACCCCAAATGTGACACGCGAAAAAGTGCCAAAAATGCAATCAGTGGTTTTGCTCCCAAGCGAGATAAATTATGGTATACACACACATCCCCACATACAGACAGAGACAGACGGTCTTGTAGGTAACATAAAATATTTGATGCAGGCAGAAAATCAATGCCGTCAATTTGCTAGCAGACTAAAGGTGTGCGAATAGCACTTCCGCTACTTTACCTAAACCAATATGTTCGAAGAGAAAGGGCAGAGATCTGGAATATTTATGTTGGTATTTGCTATAGTGTTCCGTTCTGTTTTGTTGCCCACAGGAAAACCCCGGTCTAATTGTACCCTGGATAATTGGCTATATTACGTTTATGGCCCTGGAAGCTGTCGCCATGGTTTACTCGAATGTGCTGCGTGATCATGTGAATAAGGTAAGTCGAATCCTTTGGGTGGGCGACAGGTGTGGGAATTAAATGCGGCAACCAAACGCTTTTAATGCATATTTAAGATGCTTTGACTGCTGGACCATTTGTTTAATGAAAACCTCCTCACCCACAGCCCCATTACAATCACTCCCAAAGTCCCACAGCTTCAGGGTTGGTAGCCACAAACAAAAGCTTTGACGCAGCGGGAAACTGACTGTGAATGATATCAATGAGAGTTCTTGAATGCCGCGTTGGCATAAATCAATTTGAACCAAAGCACAAAGACCAAGCAAAACAAACAAATAAATTGCAAAGGCTCAATGCTAGACAACAATAACAACAACAACGGGGCGAATCCGTTACATATGTAAAAGTTGCTGTTTTATGCTAAAATCAAACAAAGAATTTAGCTTATGGTCGGATGTTGACGACAGTTGAATGCACTACAATAGAAATATGTATATATAAAGATAAAACGTATGCTTTGTTGAATTGTTTAGTAGTGAGTAGCCATTTTCCCTTTCTAATCTGACGGAATTGTGGGACTTCTGCATTTATGTAAACTGTCATGAATAACTAAAGTGCAACTCATGCGCTTTTAATCCGCACACTTTTTTTAAATGAAATTGCTATTTTATTTGCTTTAGCAAGAATTGCAAAACGTGCCATGGGAAAATGCAATAGGAAACTACAAATTTGTTTAAACACCAAGAAATATTGAAAAATTGTATCTAGCTATCAGAAAAATATGTAAATAAATAATCCCATGAGAGTTGCACAATGAAATGACAGAACGATTTTAATGGAAATAAAGATGAGAGAAAATCCGTTAAAGTTGAACGAAAGTTAACTATGTTCGAAAAAGGGAGCAATATTGCTAAAGACTTAGTTCAAACCATTTTAAGCTTTCACTTTTTAATACTCATGATCAAAATTCATTACTTTATTATGTTTTATTTTTTATGTCTATTGATAAGCCATTATCTTGTTTCCCACAACCTATCTATCTTTCCATCTCTTTAACAACTATAAAATGTCAACAATAATTACTTCTGCTCGTTACAAACAGTTGCAAAACTTGCCTATACCCATTATACCCATTATTAATGGGCTAAGGGTAAACACGAAAATAAAAAGAAAATGAAACTCAAGAGTTTGTCCACTTAAAACTAGTGGCAAAGCGATGCCGCAAAGCTCAAAGCTGACAACAGGGTTCATTCACTTACCATGACACCTCCCTCTCTTTGCTCCCCTGTTTTCATTTCCCTTACTCCAAAGCATGGGCAAAGAGAACGCCGCGCCATTGCTTTCATAGGCTTATTACATACATCCTCTAACAAACACACACACACACATACAGCATACACTCACAAATAGACACTTAGCTACTGTGACTTTGACATTTTTCCATGCCATTTTGTCTTCTCGTTGCCACTTTAACCCCATTCCGCACCCCTAACCATTTTTATCTGTCTCCAGCATTTGTTTTGTGGCTTTTGCTATTGCAAACGTGTTTCGTCGTCGTCGTCGTCATCGTTGTTGCTGTTGTTGTTGCCCGCGTTCTAGTTGCAATTGCTGTTTGTTTTGTGCGAAAGCGTTACACAAAAATTTTCCTCCTCATGCATAATTTATTGCAATCGTAAAGGTAAAAATTCATGTTGTTTCAGCAAAGTTGTGTGCCCCATTTTCGCTTCACTTATACCCTGTAGCCATAAAATCCTTGTAAGATGTTTATTGTATATCAATCGACTTAAGTGTTCCAAAGCAAAACCTTTTTATCCATATATTTAAAAAACTATTTTTATCGTCAAATCCCTTTATTTGATCACTTTGTTTGGTTTAATGTTATTAGCTTTTATTTAATTGAATTAAATTGCCAGCTAAAAAATAAAACAGAAGCATTAAATTTCCTAGAGTTTATTATAAATTGAATTAAATTTGATGAATTTTTATATTTTTTTTGTCATCCCAACAGCAATTTGATGCAATGTGCAAGGCAGAAGTGGCATTTTTTATTGCGCGCGCTTTAATCAATGTAAGTACAAAAAAAAATTCAAAAGCAAACTTTGTTAATTGTTTTGTATGTTTGTTTTGCGGTAAGGGTTTATTTATTTTGCAAACAATTTAACAATATGTAAAGCAGACATTAAGTTAAAGCCTTTATACATAGTTAAATAACAACTTTAATATAATAATATAATATGTCTAGGGTATATTAAATGTTTCAATACTTAAAAGCACAGCGGCTTCATTGTTTCACTTAATACCATTCATTTTTACCTTTATCAACATTTGCTTTTCAGTGCTCTAAAGCACTTAAGTGTATAAATAACGAATGCAGTTTTTAATAGTTATTGACTCGGCAGATCCTGTATTCCTTAAATATAAATATGTATAAATATATATATTTGCTTGCAGAAGCAACCAAATGCGGTTTTTAACAACATAACCATTAAAAGCAGTTTCCATTAGCATGCTTTTAAATTTGCAATGTTCGTAGAAAATACTTGTATAATATGATATTTTTATATAAACGTAAGTAACATTTGCATTTTGCGGTTGCAGGAAAATAATCTTTTTTAAAATTATTATTAATTTACCAGGATAAGCTGCGCCACAGTACAAATACAAATCCGATTGCAGAAAAACAAATTGCTAGAAAAATACATTAAGAAAATGCGCTTATTTGCCCACACGATGTCGAACTTAATGGGTTTGCACCAAAAGTATTTAACAAAAAGAATCTTAAGCTTAAGAGCAGGGATAATGTATTTGTACAAATGCATGCAATAATTATTGACTTAGTAAACATCTCAAATAACAGACAGTTTTAGAAACAAATTTAAAACAATTTGCTTTTAATATCGAATGAATTGCTTTGAAATACCTTAATTGCCATTCAAGTATTCACTTTATATTGCTAAGCAACTGTATTAAAAGCATGAACATAATCCTGCCATCAAGTCAAATGAACAAAACAATTTGTTCTCTATTATTATTCTGTTGTAGTCGGCATGAATTTATCGATTTTAGATTTTTTTTTTGGGAAAAAACGGAACAAATGCAATAAATTATTTAATTATAGCTAAAATCCATTAACCCGTATAAAAGCAAACAAATGTTAGTCCGGATATCTAGAGTCCTTCAGTCACAATTGCAGGCATCGCATTCAATTTGTTTGTGTGTGTGTGAGAAAGTTGTACGTGTGTGTGTGTTTTGCTAAATGAAATTTATGTTACTCAATTTAAACTTGTCTTTTATCCAATCTAAATCAAACAGGTGCTGGCCATGTGGGGAGTTTTACGTTTCTACAATCTTGTGCGTTCCGGCATTACCTGGCGTGGACCGGAGGTAAGTTCGATATAAATTTCCCCCCTTAAATATTTAAACAAGAGATTTCAATGTGGCAAGAAGCTTAAAAGGCAGCATGCAAAAAGTTAGTTAAATATTCATCGCAAGCGATGCAGAACGAAAGGATTTATTTAAAAGTATAAAACTCAATTATGATCGAATTCACTTTGCGTTTTTTACAAAATAAAGTAGTAAATAACAAACAGCTCACTCAAAAAATAAATTATTTTGTTACTTATTCACCAATTTAGTTAGTAAATAAAGTAAAATTGAAAAAATATTACGAGCATATTAATTAGGTTTCGGTTTTATGTAGCAATAAATAAGCTAAAATGAATCACAATTATATATATTTCACTCATTTTATATATGAAAAACTATTTAACATTAAAACTATCTATGCAATGGTTTTTTATAACAAATTTGAATCAATAAAGTTTGTTTATTAATATTTTTGTATATCAAAATTAATATGAGTTTTCCTATAAAACCTCTTTTCTCCCTTTAAAAACTAGGCCAAAACTGCCATCTTTGCGCCCATGTACAAGAGCGTAAGTACACACAGCAAATCCTCATCCGTCCACTTGGAGGGTAAACGCTCGAGGCAGCGGCAGCGACGTTACAGCGCCGAGATTGAAAGTGGATGCTGTGCAATCTTTGACTTTGACTTTGACTACGACGACGACGATGAGGATGAAGATGATGACGAGGGCATGGATGATGGCGTAGGCTACGATTATGATGATTACTACGACTACTATGAGGATGAGGATGAACAGCAGCTGGAGCTGGAGCAGCAGGACGATGCTGATTGCAGCATGCTGGGCAGCCGTGGAGCCCACAAATCGCGCACTCGCACAGCAACGGTGAAGATAAAGGGTCGCCGCAGCAACAACAACATACGCAGCGTGCTGATCAATAAACGGCACAACAAATACAAAATCAGTCGACCGCAAACGCAGCTGGAGGTCATCAATGAGTCGGAGCGAAGTGCGGGCAGCGGCAGCGATGAGAACGACTCTTTGTTGGTGGCCTATGACAGCAGCTCATCGCTGGCGTCGGTTTGACATTGGCCGCCATGCCACAGGAATGGAATTGCAACAAATGGGCGCAGCAGCCATGCCACTGACGCTGGCAGCGGGCGTGCCACAAACGATGACAGCGACGACAGCAGCAGCACAACAAGCAACAGCTCAAGCTCCAGCAGCTCCAGCAACAGCAGCAGCGAGGATGACGAGACGGGTGAACAGCATTTGCCGCTTGGAACGCGGCTCACAGGTAAATGTTGTGGTCAGCGTCAGCGTAAACGCCGACGTTCATTGCGACGCGTCTACTGCGCTGTAAACGTGTCCATAATGGGCCTATTGGTGGCCATCGAGATATACGCACAATTAGCCATATTTCTATAGGTTAACATCATAGAAGAGTCCAACAAACAAGTAGCTCCCAAAAATGCTATACACATGACAAATAAATGTATTAAAAATCGTATTTAAAAGATAAACTAATTGAATTCTAAGAATAATATGAAAAATAAAAATCTTTATAATGGAGCTGTACATATTAATGTGATAAGAATATATAACAAATAATCGAGCATTGTAAAAATGAGTTCTGGGATAAAAAGGAAGATACAAAAAAGAACAGTTTAAGTTTTAAAATAGATAACAAAGCTTGTTTGTAACTTAGATGAGAACAGATAAATCATAGAAAATATTAAATGGTTTTCTATCTTGGAAATTGGACTTCAAAAAAATACAGAAAAAAACTTAAAACTTTCCCATTGTCGAATTTGATTATCTCAATATATATTTTTTGTAGGTCTAAATAAATAAATAAATAAAAGAGTTTAAAGCTTTAAATTGAAATATATAAAAAAAAACAAAAGCAGAAGTAAATTTATTATTTCCTCTATTAAAATATATTTTCTTCCTTAGCAAATGTAAACGGATATTACAAATAAACAAAAACATGCGAAACTTAATTAAGATAAGTAGTATATGAATTATTATGACTTTAGCTTCATAGTGTAACAGTATTATCGACCATTGTGCTCCGATAGCAGAGCAATGTATATATAAAGAAAATATTAATCTTTCTTGTAAAAAGCACTTGACGTTCTTTGGGGCAACCTACACACAAAAGCTTTAAAAAAACCTAAATATAGATAAGTATTAATTGCCATGTTTTCCAAAACACAAAAAGCTAAAGATAAGCTTAAGTTATTGTAAATAAATATAAATGATGGAAAACCAATCAAGCAGTTCATCATCAATATCAGACAAAAACAACAATATTCATATCGCTAACTATATAAATATACATAAGTTTAGATATATGTAAATACTTTAATGAGCAAATATATACAATGTATTTGCTTATAGTACAGTTGCGCCAAAACAATGCTAATCATTAAATGTGAGTTTATGTATACCCAAAACCAAAAAAAAAAGAAACTAATAAAAATAAACACTTGATATTTGTGCAAAAAAAAAGAGTAATAAAAATAAAACGCACTCTTGATGAGCAAACGTGAGGGGCACGTGAAGGGAGCAATCACTTTTCAGACCGCAATTACTTTTTTCATTCACTAATCAATGACCGAGCACTCGACAAATAATTGCGAGCACTTAACGCATTTACACCGGCAAAAAACCAAAAAAATTGTTCGAGATTTTCGGATAACTTTTACACGATGAATTTCGGCTAAGGGATATTTGTGGCCAAACGAACATGGCCAAAAATTAAAAAGAAAAAACCCAGTGGAAATTCCCGATAAAAGCTAATCGTGTAAATGATGAGCATGCATGTGGAATGAACATGGTCGATACCCTGGAAAGAGATTTTTGTTAAGAAAGTTTTAATCCAACCCAAATCACAAACTATTGAAAAATGTCTTAAACACTCACCTTCGTGTATTGCAAGTATGTATATAGATAGATAGACTTTTCTTTGTTCTTGGGTATAAAATAGTCTAAGCAAAATCAAACCATTTTGACGTTAATTAGCGCGCTCGGCCCAACTAATTAAATGATAAGAGCCGTAACCCAAAAGTCATTCACACGACACACGCGCAACAACACTTTATTTAATCAAACTAATCAAAACTCGTACTCCACAATTCATATGCATATACCGTAGTAAGTGCGAGTTGAAGTACTGACTACTACTTGGAAGTACCTTTCATTGATATCTGTGAAATTGGGCCCGCAAAAATGTTGTGATCTAATCAGAGCTGTCAGCATTAGATTTAAAAGCGCTTGGGTTTTTCAGAAGACCAATCAGTTGAGAAACATGTGGAGTCCAACAATGATTGCTGTAAGTACTAGTGTCCTGCTGTTGCTGGCAGTTAGCGCCCAAGGACGACTCCTGCCTGTCCAAAATGAACTGCTCTGGCAAGCGGATATGATTGAGGTGCCATTGGAGCTGGAACCACAAAATGAATTGTCAAACAGAGCGGGTAAGCCAGGATCTTCTGCAATGCAAACGTAACATGGATATTAAAAGTACTGAGTATTATAGCTGGCTGCTCGATAAAGATTAGGAGCACAGAGATGAAGAACCCACAGCCATTGCTTATTAAGCCTGGCACCTCGGACTTCTACCCCTTCTCTGGTACTGGCCTTGTGAATGTGGACAAGGACAAGACCATTGAGTTCCATTGCACCAGCAGCCTGGACTCACCGCTTCTCTGGCAAATTTGTGACAGCCAAGTGTGTGGGTGGAACAACCTTCAAGGTGGGCGATAAGGAGCATGACATCTCCAACATTAAGTGCACTTCCTGGCCAGCATTTGTTGGCAGAAAATCTGGTAGCAGATGCAACGGAGGCACCACCCTCATTAACGTTGGCTTCGAACTGAGTGGCTCCCGTTTTGCCAAACAGTACCAGGTGTGCTTCAATGAGGATGAGGAAGTTACTCGTTATGTCTACCACACTCTGGATGCTGGCAGCAACTACTATGCCACTGGTGTGGATCGTATTACCTTTGGAGCTGGCGGCTACTTTGCTGGCAAGAATGTGGACAAACTGTACACACAGGCGGTTCAGAAGGAGACCATTGACAAGGCATTGGGTATGGATTCATCGCGTTACTTTGACTCGCCTAAGAATGTGTTCCTGGCACGTGGTCACATGGGTGCCAAGGCAGACTTCGTCTTTCCACCCGAGCAGCGTGCAACTTTCTTGTTCATCAATGCTGCCCCACAGTGGCAGACCTTCAATGCCGGCAACTGGGCACGTGTTGAGGATGGTGTCAGAGCTTGGGCCACAAAGAACCAGAAGCATGTTGATTGCTGGACAGGTGTTTGGGGTGTCACCACCCTGCCCAATAAGGATGGCAGACAGACTGGCTTGTATCTGGCGTACGACAAGAATGGCAATGGCCTAATCCCAGTTCCCAAAATCTATTTCCGCGTGGTCATTGATCCCAGCACTAGGAAGGGCATTGTCTTTGTGGGTGTTAACAATCCCCATTTGAGCCTCGATGAGATCAAACGTGATTACATTCTGTGCAATGATGTGAGTGACAAGATCAACTATATTAGCTGGAAACGCAGTGACATCCTAGCTGGTTACTCTTACGCCTGCGAGGTGCCTGAGTTCCGCAAAAGGGTAACACACTTGCCCGAGTTCTCTGTTAGCGGTCTTCTCGTTTAAGGTGCCTAAGTTTAGTTTTAGTATGCAATAATAAAAGAAAAATTCTACGAATATTAAAAGCCTATTTGCAGTTTATTTATATGGTTTGATTTTATATCTACTCGATTGAAAAGTGTTCTATAATGGTTTAAAAAGTAGTCAAATATATGCGGAATGCATGTCTAAGTAATTTTTAAAAAAAATTTCGGCTTAAATTGGTATTAACTAGAGACATCTTTTCATGGAAAGTGCACTGGGGTCACGTTCCAATTAAAGTTCTAAAAAAGATGATGCAAAAAAGTCGACCAAAAATGGATTTTATAGTCAAACCGATATCGGTTTTGCCCTTAAAGTTTCAAACGGATAGTTTTGAGCTTTCTCCAAAACTCTGGCAAGTGAATTATAGTGAATCATCATACAACTGTATATAAGGTACTTCTATCCACGCAACACCTTAATGTAAAGCTGAAAGCTAAAAGTTTAATAAGACCCAATTCTCAACTGCTTATCAAAGTTCTCGCAAATCATATTCGATAATAAAACCTTTCTCTTTATTAGCAAGACCTAAACAAGGAGACCACCATTGGCGGTCAGAGCGGGCAAATGCTTGACAGTCCTAAGGAAATCAGCGACTTCGCAAGCATAAGACCAACCAGCCTTGATGTCCGTCTTCTTCCAGTTGATGTAGTTGACACGATCGCTGACATCATTGCAAATGACATAGTCCTTCCTGATCTGGGCCTCGGTCAAATGGGGATTGTTGACACCGACGAAGACAATGCCACGATGGGTTGAGGGCTCAATGACAACGCGGAAGTAGAGTTTGGGTACGGGAATCAGACCATTGTTGTTGCCATCACGGGCCAAATAGATTGGAGTCTCCACACCCTGTTTGTTGGGCAGTGTGGTAACGCCATAGACACCAGTATAACAGTTGACATTCATGCGATTTTTGGACACCCAGGAACGTAGACCATCCTCAACGCGAGCCCAGTTGCCGGCATTAAATACCTGCCACTGTGGTGCCGCATTGATGAAGAGGAATGTAGCACGCTGCTCAGGAGCATAATCGAAATCAGCCTTGGCACCCAGATGACCACGAGCCAGATATATGTTGGCAGCTGAATTGAAATACTTATCGGCATCACCACCCAAATCCTTGTTGATGGTCTCCATCTGAGTGGCCTGGGTGTACAGCTTGTCCACATTCTTGCCACCAAAATAGCCAGCAGTCTGGAAGGTAATACGATCCACACCTGTCTCATAGTAGTTGCTGCCTGGGAACAGCTGGTGGCGGGTGTACCGGGTAACCTCCTCCTGTTCGTTGAAGCAAACTTGCATTTGTTCGGCAAAACGCGACGAGGTAATCTCAAAGCCTACACGGATGACCACACCACCATTGCAGGTAGCACCAGATTTGATTGCCTTAAAGCCTGGCCAAGACTTGCAAGCCAGATCCTTGAACTGATAGTCAGCGCCATTGACCTTAAAGGTGCTGCCGCTCACACATGTTGCGGTCAAAAGATTCTCTGAGTGGGTGGTGAAGCCACTGGGACACCACAGTTGCATAGTTTTGCCACTATCCACCTCCATGACGCCAACATCGTTGAAGGGATAGAAGCTCTCCGAGTTGGTTTGCAAGTACACAGGCTCCGGCTTGGGCATACCACCACGAATGGTGATACTACAGGCTGAAGAAAATCCATAAAAATAAGGTCACATTTAAGTTTTAAAACTTCCCACACGTTTACTCACCGGCAGCGCGAGGCTCGGGCATGGGCTCTACATAGATGGCACGCTCGTAGATCTCATCTACCAAAGGTGGCAGCTCCACCTCGGGCAAGGGAACACGAGCCCAGGCCGCATGAGCAGCAAACAACAATATAATACTCAGACACTTCATTTTGCGTATAGCAAGATCATGGCGATCGTGCTAAACTTAAATAGGCTCGGCTCCCCCCCAGAAAGAGCGATATCTTAACTAACCATTATCTTAATACATTTGGCAAATTAATTAAAAATATTTCCCAAAGTCTGATTAAATGCCATAATCATTCAGTGCTATTTCAGTGTCTTCATACATTTGATTCGAGTGCCATATCGAACTGATAACCATTGATGGTTAGCACAATTGCAGCAGAGAGCTTGCAAACAAAAAATAAAAAATAAAAAGTTCAACTTAAGAGCTGAAGAATGCTTGAAAGAACGAAGAGCAGAGAAGTGGGTGTAGATTGTGGGTAGATTAAGCTCAATATGTCAAAGTTCGACGGCTATTGGCATTAATTAATGAAATGTAAAATGAACAGCGGTGTAGATGACAACAGGAAACGCAGTGAATGAAACGAAAGCAATTAGGCTCAAGGACGAGGCAGGAAAGCGCGACAAGGACGACATGGACGACATGGTCGACAGGACGACAAGTTGGCAGCGGCGTAGGCAAGAATGGCGGCGGCGTGGGAGACGCTGGTATAATTTGTGAAAATTGATGATTTGTTTAGATTTACGAATGAGCGAGCAAAACGAGCCAAATTGGCACGTAGCAAGGACAACAAATGGCACAACACAACAACAACAACAACAAAAAACGAAAAAATGTCAGAAGGAACGGACAAAAAAAGAAGGAAAAGGTGCCGGAATCACCCCAAGGAAATGGAATGCGCCGCCTAAAGGTCCGGTATTCATCCCAAGGTGCTTTGCTAATTGATTTGATGCAGATAAATGAGCTTAGCCTGAATTCGAGCCCAAATATTTGACACCGCACCGCGCCGCAGCCCCCCCTTAGATGGCGCCAGATAATGATTAATGAGTGCCCCGGGAATGCAAGGAAAACTTTTAACGCAGGCGTTAGGCCGTTTAGGTTAATACGTTTTTGTTGTCATCAATATGCGTGTATTTGTAGTACTATATCATGCGCCTAAATTCCAATAGAAATGCTAAAGATTGTGCTTGTAATGCCTTATGAGCATTAATTACTTGTTGATTCTTAATGATGACATACCTGGCGTATACTTGTTAGCATGTTTTGGTTTAACTACAGTTGATTGCAATTAAAAGATTTAATATTATCACCATAGTGAAAGAAGAGAAAGCATTTTGTATTTGCTTCAAGTTCAATTTAACTGATTGTCATCTGTCTTTGGTTTTTATTGACATTGTGATCAACCAACGCTTTTCGTACCTGCACAAATGTCTGTTAGTTCAACAAGCTAGTTACATCAGTAATGAACAAGCAATTGCAACAACAACAGAAAAACCAACTAGTACAAACGATTTACAACTTGTCAAAATGATTTGCTCAACGATGAAAAAGCAAACACACACACTCAATTTGTATTCCCATTCAAGTGTATTTCGAGTACTGCACAAATCCCACTAAAGAGTTTACCAAGAACTACAACTTTAAAATTGCACCAGATATACATATGTATGTCAGTTGTTTACTGACATACTGGCTTTAATGCTGGCAGCTTTGTTTTAATAGTAATGTACAACCATTGAGCAAATATAGTTTTCATCAAAGGATTTAAATAATGAGGCGCTAGGCCATAACTAATAAACTATTTGGGAAGAAAGTTTTCTTAATCGATTAAAAATCTCTAATGAGACATCTTAAAATCAACAAATAATAAAACTATTAAAAAACTATCTTACATATGAACTTTAAACAAAGTATAATCCACATACAAATACATATTTACATTCTGATATGAGGATCGCCTAGGTTAACTCATTGTCTCTGAGGGCGCTGAACCCAAATTGAAAAGTCAGTTTTGCCCCATCAGAATAAGAAATGAAAAAAATCCTCAAAAACTCAATTCAAACAATTGTTATCCCTAAAAATCTGACCTGATAGAAAAAATCCAGCGCAAGAATCCGATTAAAATTAAGCGACTTCGCAAAAATACCGTATACGCAACATAGTCTGACCTTTTAATCAAAGTTAATTTAATGGGCCTCAAAATATGAATCTGTTATTAGTAATTCTCTATCAAATTGGGTATGGCAGTGTAATTATTTAAATAAAATTATGATAAAGAATCTTTTCAAATGTTAGACTTAAGTCCAAGCATTTAAATATCCGAGCTTACTTTTTTGTACTATTTACCGCAAATAAACAACGTTTGCAAAATGTTCAATTTATTTCTTTATACTTTTTGTTTTACTATCTACTGGCTACTAACCAAAAAATTGTGTATATTAAATGGGCCAGTACTTGTTGTTGGTAATTGTGTATATATCCGTTGAATGCCGCCTCTTATAAATGGATCGCATTAATAACATATGGATGTGAGAGTGAGAGAGTGTGGCAGATGCCTTTGATTGATAAGGCTGCCTAAGCGTGTTTGTTCAGCTAAAGGAAGCAAAAAAAAATATATGTATACCATATATAAATAAAGCGACAGCCAAAAGAAGCCACCAACATTTTGCACCTTTTCAACAGGTTTAGGTCTGAATGAGCGTCAAGGCAAATTGAAAGCGGGAGTCAATAAAGCTTTGAACAGGACATCAGAGCCTGGGGCTAACGACTCTGTCTCCCTTTTTCTCTGTCTGTTGCCAGTAACTGTATCTGTTAGTGAGAGTGTATGTGTGCTGTCTGAGCGCAATGATGGATTAAATGTATTTCAAAGGCGTGAAAGCTAAAAGGTAGCACAAAGTACAGCATTGTGGTTACATAATAAACATCAAGCACACTTCAATTTAGCTTAAGGCAGCACCAAACACAGTAAGAGCCAAAGAGAGGGACAGCGAAAGTGTACATAAAAGAATTGAACGCTTGGTCGATTCGTTGCGACCCAATAAAATATATATTGGCTAATTGTCAAAGGCTTACAGCTTATGCAAATCAGGAGCAGGACAGCTGTGTAGTCAGGTGGAAGATCGCTGTAAATTGTGGCAAGCGGCAACTTAAAGCTGGCACCACTGTTTCCGACATTCAAGCAATCAGTTTATCCCTTCGATTTGCATTGATTTACGGTTAAGAAAAAACCAGGGAACCGTTGCAACAACAAAAGCATTACATTAAAATAACTTCAAGTTTTTTAAACTTAAATTGAATGCACGACAAACAACAAAGGTGCCAGCAAATGAAGCGTGTGCCAAATGATAAGAGTAGACACAAGTTTGGTCTTGTCAAGAGTAGTTTTAACCTACTCTTTACACAAGAATGGCATAAACTTCTATCAAGCTTAGACTATTTCATATATGTATGTTCAAGCATTTAAATGTTTTTTTTTTTTTGTCATTGATACTTAGCTCTTACCAAAAAACATAAGAAAACTTTTATCAAAGCTGTGGTAAACAAGTAACGTTATCTAATTCTGCGTCATCCCAAGGCATAAAATATTACTTAGCCAACAAGCAAATGTTAATAAAAATGTCGACAAAAAACAAAACTTTGCTTGTAAAAATACATATCAATGTTGCACTCCTGGTCGAGCATATAAAAAAGCTGACAGCAATGAAATATTAAGAAAGTAAGAAGAGCGTGAATATTATCAAAGTAGTTGAACATGACGGGCAAATGTCAAAAAGGAAAAAGTGGACATGATTAATGAAACACCCGCGCCATCTAGCGTGCAAACTTTGCAACAAATGTCGCTGATTAGTTGCACGATAGAAATATATAAACTACTATACCAGTGCAAGATGATGAATTGGTCCCAAAGAAATTGTGGTTTAAAACAATAATAAAAAGTTGAGTAATTAAGAATATCCATCATTGGCTAATAAAAGTACTTCTAGAACAAGAATCCTGGGTGCGGTAATGCATTGCATTTAATTTTAATTAAATATTTAATGTTTCAACTTTTGTATTGCATGGAAATAATCCTTAAATCGTTGCAAATTATTTTTAACAATGCCCATCAAAAGTGCGACGAAGAGTTAAAAAAAAACAGTAACATTTTTGCCAAGTTCTGCTTGGCAGCGTATGACGAACATTAAGAAGCAATTAGGAAAATTGAAAGCAAGAAAATCTCGGACCAAGCTACAACAAGCAAAACTGGCATTAGCTGCTGTCACAAAAACAAGCCCAAGCTCGACACAACCCGATAAACACACACACACACACATACATCCAAACACAAATTAACACAATTACAATCTGCACATGTGTTAGTCTTATAATTCTCATAAGACATGCGTTGACTATGAAGAAAGAATGAAAAAAAAAAACCCAATTAAAAGTGATAAAAGTTATTGAAGCGTTTCCTTTGCCTTTTGCTTTATACCGGAACGCCACCAAACTCCAGGCAAACCAAGAGAAAGCAGAAAAAAAGAAATTAAAGCTGCGACGCACAGAAGGCACAGAAACGGAGAAAGGAAAAAAACAAATGGGCAACAAGCTAAAAGCGGTCAAAAAGAGCCGTACAAAGTGGATGTCATTAATGTGTGTGTGTGTGTGTGTGTTTGCAACAGCATGAGAAACATAGAGCAAAACACAACACACCAGAGATCCAGATTATCACACGTTTGTTGCGTCGCATGGACAACACAACGATACGGGAATAGTTGACGCCAAAGAGAGAAAACGACCTGAAAGAAGTCGCAAAGCTTTATTGCGCAATTTTTCAAATCAATTAGAGGATTTCTTTTGGTTGAAACACAAGTTGACAAGCCAGATGAAAGATAAACTCAAGTCTGTGGCAATAAGCTGGCCAGTTATTGCGAAAGGTGTCGAGTGGTTGCACACATAGATATAAACACGAGAAATCTAAAGCTGCAATGATGAAAGTAAGCTGATGCCGTTAATACATAAACAAGGAAAGAAAACTTATCATAAGCTGCCATACAACTGCGGGATCCTTAACAAGTTTTCGCAATGGAAAATTAGAATTAGGCTTCTCAACGATATACTATTTGAAATGCTAAATAGGTAAGGTTAGGTAAGGTTATATCTCAGCTTTATCCGACTGTGTCATTTTCAATATTTTGTTTCCTGTCTTTTCCTTATACTCTATTTGTATCAATCTTTTTAACACCCCACTCTCCTAATAAATCGACATAACACTTAGAAACGTTTTAATAAATAAACCATAAACATAAACTTTCAACAAGGTAAAAATCTTATTGATCTTAATCTTATTATTTACTGCACCAGAAATAAAAGCAAAACTTGAAAAGTCTCTTGCATTTCTCCAAGGAATGCATCGCAAATGCAATTCTTAGTTATCTCAATCAGTTTGAGTATTTTATTCCGATTAATTTCAAAGCTAATCTCTTGGGTTATACAAAGACAGCTTCGTTAAACTTGATTTTGATTCAGCCTTCGTTATCCGGCTGCCAATCAAAAAGTCCACTAAGAACTTATTCCATTCAGCAAACAAACTTAACTTTTTGAGCTGTAACTTTTTTTTTTTTTTTTTTTTTGCCATTTTTGTGAATGGCGTGTAATTGACTTTGGCTCGACAATTTCAGCGCCACTTGCAACACCAATTAAACGCCATCGATGACCAATTGCAGCTGTCGTCGTTGTCGTCCTAGAGAAATTGCTACAAATTGCTATGAAGCAGACAACGCGCCGTATACGTAATGATAGCAACAGAGACACAGTCCCAGACAGAGAAACGAGGCAAAAGTGAATAAATTGCTCAAGCGTAATCAATGCATAATTTTAATGCCACTTAAAAAAAGAAGAACAAAAAAATGAAATAAAACGCAATTATATTTAATGCCTTTTGCGGTGACCATGGTTGACCATGGTATAAAAGCCGTTGGTTAACGTCTACGCCATGCCAAAAGAGTCGCACATAACACGGTCAGAGCATGAACTCGTTAATATGCCCAGAGCTGTTGGTCTTGCTATTGCTTTGGCCGCTGACAGCAGCAACAGTAGCGACATCAATGTCAGGCCACGTGTCACTGCCAGCTGACGCTGACGCTAGAATCCCCCGCGGACAAAAGCAGTCACAGCAGCCGGAGCAGCAGCAGCAGCGGCAGCGAAAGCGGGAGCTGGCACAGGAACCGCTCAAAGGCGTTTCGTGGGGCAATCAATTGCCGGAAATGCTAGTCGCTTACTATCGCCAGCATGGCGTGCACAGTCTGATGCTGGTTGTTTGTCACGCGGACATTGGTGAGTTACGGTTTTTTTCTTCCAAAGCGTATAACTAGATTCATTACCTGAACAAGTGCCAACAAAGTTCTAATTCAACTATTACACATACACAATAGCTTAAAGTGTAAAAAAAGCTGGGAATTGTAGTTTGGTAATATTGATTTTTATCTAATATTTACTCTTTTGTTTGAAAGTCTTGATAAACCGATGGGATTATCTATACCTTCCTACGTATATTGTGTTAATTTCTACCTAATTTTCACTTCCTTGTACATTAAATATTAAACTCTAAACTTAGATGCAACGTTGTTGCAATTGCTGTTGCAACACTTTATGGCAAACGATTTCTATGTGCAAGTAAGCACTGAAAGCTGTTTGAATGATCTGCGCAATGTGAGAAATGAATCGGATACACCGGAGGCACCGCCACCGCAAAGTTTTGTGGTGGATTACGAAACGCATTGGCCAGTGTCCTTTATCCTGCCGCCGCTCAACTACAAGCTGGGCATTTTACTGCTGCAGTTCAATAGCACCTGTGCGTTAAATGTGCTACGTTGGTCAGCGGCCACGGAGCATAATTACTTTACGACCAATCGATTTTGGCTACTGCTCACACAGGACATGCAGGATTTGGAGCTGCTCGAGGATGAGGAGATCTTTATACCGCCGGACAGTGAAATGCGTGTGCTGTGGTATAGCCTGGAGGAACCATTTACTGCCACGCTGCTGGATGTTTACAAGGTGGCTGCCTGGAAGCCGCTTAAGCATCGTTTGGTGGGCAAACATTTGCGTAATCCACGGCATGTTGTGCATGCCCTGCGGCAATTCGGATCAGCTATAAGCTATAGGCAGAATCTGGAGGGCATTGTGTTTAATACAGCAATTGTGATTGCATTTCCAGACCTTTTGTTGACATTGAAGATCTATCACAACGGCACATCGATACCATTTCCAAAGTTAATCATCGACTCTTTGTGGAGCTGGCTAATCAATTGAATATGAGGTAAGTTTTAGTTGTTTGTTTAAGATAAATAAATAACGCTAAAAACACGATTTTTTGCTAAACCTATTCATTTGCAATGTTGGTTTAGTTAAGGTAGCTTTTATCATTATTAATTGTAGCTCTTTATTATCATAATTTATTTTCAATTCTAAATTTGTCAAATAACAGGGATAAATATTAAAAAGTTTATTTCCCTGATGATAGTTTTTTCGAGTTACTGTGCTAATAAACTTTAGATGCGGAAAATTCGACTTATATTTGTAGCAGACACTTAACTCATTTAGGTTTTATTCATCCATTTGAATTTAACGAACTTTAAAAGGATCAATGAAAAGTTTGCATCAAAAAAATAAAGCCAAACACCAAGACGAATACGTAATTTCACTAACGTTCATACTTTCTTAATACATTATTGACACATTTCATGGCTTTTTTCGAAAATGAGATTTTAATTAAATTTTGTTTTACTACACAAAACACATAACCTGGTTTAATGTTAAAGATTAAACATTACAATTAACGCTAGAAATTTAAGTAAAGAGAATTTCGCAAAAAGAAAAACTCCTTGTTCTATAATTTTTTAAATTAACTAAATGATATTGGCTTGTTCTTTGTGTACTTACCATTTTATTAACTTCGAAACATTAGCTTTTATCAACATCTCTCCTGTTAAACAGTTACAACACTTACCAGACCGTCAACTATGGTTGGCGTCAGCCGAATGGCACATTTGATGGACTAATGGGACGCTTTCAGCGCTACGAGTTGGATTTTGGCCAGTTGGCGATCTTTATGCGATTGGATCGCATTGCCCTGGTTGACTTTATAGCTGAAACGTATCGTGTGAGAGCTGGCATTATGTTTCGACAGCCTCCACTCTCAGCTGTGGCAAATATATTCTCGATGCCATTTCGAGAGGATGTTTGGCTATCCATATTGGTGTTGTTGATTGTGACCATCGCTGTACTTGTGTTGGAAATGTTTTTCTCGCCGCACACACACAATATGACCTATATGGATTTGGTGAATTTCGTTTGGGGTGCAATGTGCCAGCAGGGATTCTATGTGGATGTGCGCAATCGTTCGGCCAGAATTATTGTTTTCACCACATTTGTGGCGGCGGTTTTTCTGTTCACCTCCTTCTCGGCGAATATTGTGGCACTGTTGCAGAGTCCATCAGATGCAATTCGATCGTTGGGTGATTTGGGCCAATCACCACTGGAAATCGGTGTACAGGATACACAATATAATAAAATCTACTTCACAGAGTCCACAGATCCGGTAACAAAGAACCTGTATCACAAGAAGATTGCCTCCAGGGGCGATAGTATTTACATGCGACCCGTAATGGGTATGGAGAAAATGCGCACCGGACTATTTGCCTATCAGGTGGAACTACAGGCTGGCTATCAAATCGTGAGCGATACCTTTAGTGAGCCAGAAAAGTGTGGCCTAATGGAACTGGAACCGTTTCAACTGCCCATGTTGGCGGTGCCAACGCGCAAGAACTTTCCCTACAAGGAGCTATTTCGCAGACAGTAAGTAAGGAAAAGACAAAATAGATGTAAAGTTAATCATTGGAAAATTTGCAGGCTAAGATGGCAGCGTGAGGTTAGCCTGGTGAATCGCGAGGATCGCAAATGGATACCACAAAAGCCAAAATGTGAAAGTGGTGTTGGTGGTTTTGTATCCATAGGCTTAACCGAATGCCGTTATGCTTTTAGAATCTTTGGATGCGGTGCAGCGATTAGCTTTCTTCTATTCCTCATTGAGTTGTTGTGGAAGCACAGCAATTCCATCTACAAGATTATTCATGGATACATAAGACCCCGAAACACTTTATTGTATGATTGATTGTTGAATTCAATACACTTAAACGGGTATGGATAGCTTTTGGACCACTGCACGCAGCACATCAGGCGTTTTGAATTGCCAATTACGGATGCACTTGCTCACACTGCACCAGGATTCGCCGTGCGTTGGCTCAGCGGCAATGCAACGTTCCAGCACCTCCTTTTGCTGCTGCTCTGTGCCGTGCAGCAGCTCAAACTTGTAGAAATATGCCCAAGCATCGCCTAGATCCGGATCAATTTTAACCTGTTAGCGAAAAAATAGAAAAATGTTCAAATAAATTTCAAAAAAGCAAAATAAAAATGAACACTTACCGTTCTATTAAACCAATCCCTGCACTTGGAGAACTTGTGCTCCGACCAGAATAACTTGGACACCGCCAACAGTACGTGTGGATCATGTTCACATTTCTTGAGTGCATCTACGGATTTGGTTTTGCGCTGCGGCTTTGTTTCCATGAATATAGCCTCA
Source organism: Scaptomyza pallida (assembly GCA_018152965.1). Lineage (NCBI taxonomy): Eukaryota > Metazoa > Arthropoda > Insecta > Diptera > Drosophilidae > Scaptomyza > Scaptomyza pallida. The sequence continues at coordinate 1,773,706 of JAECXP010000107.1, forward strand.
GCCCACAGCTCACCCGCATTGGGACATTCTTGTAGAGCACGCGCCATCATTGTGCTAGCAATCTCTTTGAGTCCCGCTCGCAACTCGACTCGTATGGCCTCCAGCCAGAGGACAGCCACCTTAGGATTGCGCAAACGTCCACGTTCCAATATCGAACGTGCTTTAGTAAGTACACCCTTGCGCTCCTCTAGATTCGCAGATAGAATCCACAAGGGTATCGAGGTCGGGCACTTTTTCAATGCCAGAGTGTAGGTGGCAGCTGCATCATCCGTGCGTCGTTGCTGCTCTTCAATCTGACCCTTCATCATCCATAGCTTAGGAAAGTCAGGGAACACCTCAACTGCTTCGGCAAGCAGACGCAGTGCCTCATCAAAACGTTCGAGAGCCCATTCCAGGCGAGCAGATTTCATCATAACACGTGGCGTTGGTGCCGATCCTCTTGCCTTGGCCAATAGACGACGCGCACGCTCATACTCTGAGTTCTCCGACTCCAGCTTGACGGCAGCCAACCAAATATCTTCGGAATTGGGATTGGCCTGGAAAGCAAGCGACAATATGCCACGGGCCGCTGGAACATCACCAGCCATCCACTTGGACTTGGCGCCCATCAGCCACAATATCTCCGATTTTGGACAATGGGCCACAGCACGTTGCAGCAACGCCTCCAAGGACTCGCGTGTACCATGATTCTTCTCAAAGTATGCAGCACGCAACCAAATGCTCTTTTTCGATGGAAACATTTGCAGCGCATGGGCATAAACTGCACGAGCACACTCGAAAGCATTCTCCTTGGCACAGAATTCGGCATCATCGATCCAGGTCTGTTTACGATCCTCCTCTTCGACACCAATGCCAATGACAGCCTTAACAATTGCCTGGCAGCAGTTGACAGCGCCTGATTTCTCCGCTTCGATGGCCTCCTGGAACCAGTGATCACGATTGATTTCTACGCCGTTGGCAGTTAAAGATGTCAGCGAACGATCGACAATCTTCTCGACCATGTGTATGTTGCCATTGGCCTCCTCCAGCTTGGCTGCTGTTGTCCAGATCTGACGATCGGTGGGTATATTCTCTCGCGCTTTGTTGAGCACCTTACGCGCATTTTCATAGGTCTCAAGGCGTGCCAAAGCCAACCACAGTTCCACGCTGGTGTTGCAGCACTCGACGGCACGGGAGAGAAGGATGCGAGCATCATCTGGGTTTTCCAGCTCAACAGCTGCCTTCCACAAACGCACAGAGTTCGGTATGTGTTCCAGAGCTTTGCGAAAAACGCGACGTTTAGCTTTCGTTTCTGTCTCAAGATCAGCAGCCTTGATCCAAATGCGCACCGAGGTGGGTATGTGACGTGCCGCCTGGGCAATCACAGCTTTAGCTGTATCGGGTGGCTGAAGACGCGCTGCCTCAAGCCAGAGATCCTCGGACTGTGGATTCATCTCGCAGCCACGCATGATAAGGTTACGCGCTATTTGCACCTTGCCGGTGACCTCCTCCAAACGTGCTGAGGCAATCCAGGCAGGTGGATGATTTGGATTTGTTTCACGCACGCTCTTTAGCAGCAGGCGCGCCTTTTTAATGTCATTGATGTCGCCGCCATAGGTAGGTATCATGCTCTGTAGATCTGTGAGATAGCCCTTGGGATCGACAACGGTTTGACCTGTCACAGAGTCTGATACTTGTGATAGCTTTCACATTCATTAGAGTATTTCGAGCCTGGCCAATTTTACGCAAATCCAAATCGCCTGTGGGTGTTAACATGCCGGGTGTGGCAACGCCGGGCACCATAGAAGCCAATCCGGAGCTAGCATCTAGGCTGGATGCAGTTTCGCCACCCAGATTGCGAGAAAGCACACTGTCTGGAAGTGGTGTGAATTTCTCGGCACGTGGATTTCGTTGCTTGCGATTGCGGCTGTCGCCCACTTCGGGTATAGTGGACCATTCCTCGCTGGTGACTGTGGCCAGCGAACGCTTGAGATCGCTGAACTGTTGCTGGATTTTTGGGCGCTCCTGTCGATAACGCTCCAGATCTTCTCGTAGCCTTCTATCGCGATACTCTTTGCGTTTCTCATCCATGCGCTTTTCAATTGAATCGTAGATTGCGTCCGCTTCTTCATCATCCTTGTCGTATGGATCCTTTGAGAACAGTGAGCCACTATAGCCGCTAAACTCATCATAATTTGAATCATTCAAATCCTCATCCTCCTCCTCTTCTTCGTCTTTCTTTTTACGCTTGGTGGCCGGTGGTGCATGCCGATCATCGGAGACATCGTTAGCATCTCGCGCGGGACCAATATCTGAACGTGTTGTGAAGCCTGTAGCGCTGCAATAAAATAAAACGTTTTGCTATCAATTTTTTCTTGATTGTCAAAACACAAACATGTATAGTTGAGACTTACCCACGACCCACACCGGCAACATAGCCTAGCGGTGCCGGAACGCCTAGAAAATGCTTCTTATTGCGGTTAGCAATCACCGCAGCAGTTATATTAGACATTTTTCTTTGATTTGGACTTCTGTTTTACTATCACCTTATAATAATTCAACGAAAGTAAAAACAAAACGTTTGCTGGGTGTGTAGCTTCTTCTTTTAATTATGCCATTCGCTTGGAGTCAAGACACTAGAGATGGTACATTACCATACACCAAAATAAGCTAAAAACAAGCTAAATTGACAGCACTGTAGCATTCATCACAAAATGCATAAACTATCGATACGTCATTCGATATTTGCCAATATAACAAAAAGTCGGCAGGAAAAAAGCATTTTAATTAATATTGCAAACAACGCTTGCAAATAAAACCCCGCAAGATGCCCGTGCTGCCTATGCCGCCGCTAATGCAGGTAAGCAATATAAAAACGGTATTGTAATGACATTAACACTTTATTTTCAAAGAATGCCGTTGAGCCAATGCAAGTGGATGCGCCCCCTAACGAGGACAACGAAAACAATGAGGAACAACAAATTGTAGTTGAGAATCCAACAATTGACTTGGAAGTGTATGCTAATCAATATACGGGAATAGCACGACTTGATCGACTGATTTATGTGGCTGATGTTTGCCCAATGCTGGCTCTGGAGTCCCTCAAAATGGCCATAACCTACGTTCAATCAACCTACAATGTGAAAGTCTATCAGATGCTGCACAAGCGTTTAAGTGATTTACAGGCTGTTAATGGTGCTGGTGCTGCTGCCGCCGCTGCCGTTGGCGCTGAACAAGCAGCAGCAGCGGCTGCTGCAGTTGCTGCCCTGCCCGATATTGCGGCACAGCCAGTAGCAGCGGCAGCTCAGGCCAATGCCGGCACTGGAGCAGCAGCAGCTGGAGCCGGTGGTGGTGAAAAGGATGCGTTCGCCTATGATGCTGTCTGGGTAGATGCTAAAATGAAAAAAGCTGCTCTTAAGCTGGAAAAACTTGATTCGGATTTAAAGAACTACAAATCAAATTCCATCAAGGAGAGCATTCGACGTGGTCACGACGATCTGGCAGATCACTATCTTAGCTGCGGTGATTTGACGAACGCCTTGAAGTGTTATTCGCGTGCAAGGGATTATTGCACCAGTGGCAAACATGTAGTTAATATGTGTCTAAATGTTATCAAGGTTTCCATATACCTAAAGAACTGGGCGCACGTCATGAGCTACATTTCAAAGGCGGAAAGCACACCCGACTTCTCTGAAGGCTCCAAAGAGGCGAATGCCCAAGTCCATACACGTCTTGAGTGTGCCGCTGGCTTGGCCGAGCTGCAGCAAAAGAAATACAAAGTGGCTGCTAAGCATTTTCTGGCTGCCAACTTTGATCATTGCGACTTTCCAGAGATGATCTCCACGAGTAATGTTGCTGTCTATGGCGGCCTATGTGCTCTGGCCACCTTTGATCGGCCTGAGCTGAAACGTCTGGTTATCGCCTCCACGTCGTTTAAGCTATTCCTGGAGCTAGAGCCACAACTTCGTGATATTATCTTCAAGTTTTATGAAAGCAAGTACGCCAGTTGCCTAAAGCTGCTTGACGAAATCCGAGACAATCTGCTGGTGGACATGTATATAGCGCCACACGTCACCACGCTCTACACTAAGATTCGCAATCGTGCACTAATTCAATATTTTAGCCCGTATATGTCCGCCGATATGCACAAAATGGCCACGGCCTTTAATTCAACTATTGGCGATCTGGAGAACGAAGTGATGCAGCTCATACTGGATGGGCAGATTCAGGCGCGCATTGACTCGCACAATAAGATACTGTACGCAAAGGAAGCGGATCAGCGTAATAGCACATTCGAACGTGCTTTGCTTATGGGCAAACAATATCAAAGGCACACCCGCATGCTCATCCTGCGCGCTGCCATGCTTAAAAGTCACATTCATGTTAAGAGCATCTCCCGTGAAGGTGGCAGCAATCATGGCGCCGAGCTATGTGTCTCTGCGGGCTCCAGCACAACCGCACAACTGGCTCGCATTTAAAACATAACAGCAACAGCAATTAATATTATATATAGCAACATTCGATAACACTTGCAGGTTCACCTTTTGTCACTTTCCGCCGATTTCCTTTCTGCTACTAAATAAAGTCTTATAGCAAAGCTAAATAACTGAAAACTTAATGCATATGATTTCTTAGTTTTCAAAAAGTCAACATCATAAAAAGAAAAAATTGTAAGCTATTTAATAACAATATAATGCTATAATCATATAAAGTTTATTAAATTGGTTAGTCTAACGACCGAATCGGATATAAAAATATGTAAAATGTATATAAAAACAATCAACGTCTATCGCGCTTCTTGTGTTCCCTATCCCGGTAATCATCTGGACTACGCGAACGTTGACGTCGGTGCCTTGGACGATCGTCGCGATGACCACTGCGTGATCTCTCCCGATGACCATTACTTCTGTGATTGTTGCTATCGCGACTGGATTTGTGTCGTTCTCCGGCAGTTTGGTTGTCATTTGCATAACCATTTTGGCTGCGTGAATGATGTCTTTGACTTGTTGTTGTTGTTGATTCTCTGTTACGATGCTCTACTCTATTGTTGCTACGTGAACGAGATCTCTCATGATGACCATTGTGCTGTTGCTTGGATTTTTGGCGAGTTTTTGGGTCAGGTGAATCACTGTCCGAGTCGGAAGAGGATGATGATGATGACGAGTGTGAAGAGTTTTTCGCTTTTTTGCTATGTTCTTTGTCCTTGCTGTCTTTTTTTGACTTTTTCTTTTTGGTTACTTTTGATGACTTTTTCTCACCCCGACGCTTCATGCGCTCAATTTTCTCGAGCTTTTTGAGCAGCTTTAGTTTTTGTTTCTTGCTTAGTGATTTGAGAAAGAGCAGCTCAGGATTCTGTTGTTGGGCGGCACGTGTGGCTTCATCCTCCTCGTCGCTAGGCACCAGCTGGTGGCGCTGTTGTACATCCTTAATGCTCTGCAATTCAAGCGCCGAACGCTTCATCATTAGACCGTCTTCCTTCATTTGCTCCTCTAGCACATTTTTGGACATAATATCGTTGGCTTCTGACTCTGAATGCAGCTTGCGTGCCTCACTCATAGAAATACTGTACATACTGCACTCTTTGTCTGTGTTGATGTGCCCCCATTTGTGGCACTTGAGGCAGCGTACATTACGCACTTGGATGCCAAAGGGCTGATCACGGATTTCTGTGTCGCCCTTGCAATACGACTCACGTGGTGCATTGTATTTGCGCTGCCATTCGAATTTGTATTCCGGCTCGTCGTCGTCTTTCTCACGCTCCTTTCGCACACCTGGCGGCGGTTCGTACATAAAATTGACGCTCAGCTTGTCTTTGCTATCCTTGCTAAGCATTGCCTTGTTTTCATGCAAATTCTGTTCCTTTTCATACTGTGTGCGCAGTTCCTCCTGTTTCTTTTTGTATGCTTCAGCCTGCTGCTCCGCCATCCACACCTGCAATAATTTGTTTTTAGTATATTTGATGATCCAAACATTAAGTTCTTGCATATATTTACCCGCTTAAGGTTGTCCCTGGAGGCGGGATGGAAGAATTTCTTGCACATATAGTTGTTAAAACCTTTTCCCATCTTGTTTACTATTAAGTTCTTATATGCTCAAAGTATAAAACGTATTCTTCTCAATTGTTTGCTATGTTCGGATGAATTATGTCGAAATTTAATGAGTGCTGTGTGTTTGGTATCGTTTTTTATCGATGTATCTAACATCGATAGTTTTGCTTTCGCCTATCGACAAGGCACGGACTCCCGGTTGCATACTTGTAATTCCGCAATTGCTACCAAATTTATGTTAGGATTTTTATTTATAGCGATTCAAAAAAAAAAATTATTTAATATCATTTGTCTTAAAGTCTTTAAGACGTTTTGCAACACTTGATCAAACAACACAGAGCCGATTTACACGAGAATGTTAATGAAGTTTTTTGCATGTAGTTTTCGTTTTTAGGCAAGGGGGGGGGGGGAAAAAAAAAAAAAAAAAAAAAAGAGGAGAGAAAAAAAAAAAGGAGGGGGAAAAAAAAAAAAAAAAAAAAAAAAAAAAAAAAAAAGGTAATGTTAGTGTAGTTTTGTGTTTATTATAATATTTTATTATAATTATTTAAATAATTTTCATCGTAATATGACATGCCTAATACATATTTATCGAAATTATCAGACGCAAGTTTCGATGTGAATGTCGATAACAAGCAATGAGCAAACACTGGAAAAATTTTATTATTTTCTTTGATAATGATTTTAAAAAAAAATTTAATTTAATTTTTTAAAAGGGGGGCCCCCCCCCCCCCCACGGCGAGTTTGCCAAACTTCATGACTCGTGAAGTTTTATCTTCATTTTGTTTTGTCTCATTTGTGTGATAGTGTTGCCGACTGTCGGCAGCCGACTTGACGGCAGCGTCGGCAGCACTTGTCGGCGACAAAGTGTCGGCAGCAGTGTGATAGCGTTGCCGACACCATGATGAAATAATATAAGGTGGTCCCATCGGCAAAACGTGTCCGTTAACAATACTTACAATCATGCACGCACTTAACGTCAACGGACTAAAAACCGAACGAGTCAGCAGCGAACGAGACCACCTTATATTATTTCATCATGGCCGACACAACACACTGTCGGCTGCCGTCAATTTGTCGTGTCGGGAACTGTCGGCAAGTCGGTTGCTGCAGTCGGCGGCGTCGCTTCCGATTTTTCGTGTCGGTGACTGTCGGCACTGATTTGTTTTGACATTTCAGTTTGGTTTTTCATTGTGTTTGCGCGTGTTTTGCTTGTTGCTGCATGGAAGTCTGTAATAAAATAAAATAAAACAAAACGAATTTTGTGTTGGAAAATTGAAAAATTGATCGAGTGGCAGTCACAGGATGTCAACCGAGACCCTGGCCGACGAAAATGACTCGCAATTGGGATTCAGTTCAGCCCAAGTGCCGCCGTCAACAAACAAAGAATCGGATGCCGCTTTTGATGACGACCGTATTGAAACATTGATTACCGCCGTCGAGTCTCGCTCTGCGCTGTGGGATCCAGCGCTCAAGGAATTTCGGGTATTTTCATTGTTTTGAGTTGTGTTTCGACGAAGTGACATTTGTTTTTATTTTCTAGAAAACGCGCGGCAAAACGACGGCGTGGTTGTCGGTGGTGAAAGATGTGAACGAACAACACGACAGTTCATTCGATCTCCATGCCGTGCAAACGAAATGGAATAATCTGCGCGACCAATTTACTCGCAACCATCGCAATGCAGAGAGAAAAAAATCGGGGCAAGGCACGGCCGAGAATATCAAAATCGCATGGAAATGGTACAATCGGCTGAAGTTTTTACGCCAGAAGAAAAATGAATTGCTGGGCGTCTCGCAATCGAATTTGGTGAGTGTGAATAGTGAGTGCAGTGTACAAGCGATGTCAATTCAATTTCGATTTCTTTCTGCTCTCATTTTCGTAGAAATTGACCGACGACAATGCATGCGACAGTGATATTGCGGACTTGGAAAGCAATGTTTTTATTCCGATCGACGAGAAAGCATCGGCTAGCTCGTCCAGTACAGCTGTCACGCCCACTCCGGGAAAACGAAATGCACGCAAGCGACGCATTGATGAGGACGGGGAACTCACCAGCCCACAAACCAAAACACAATTCATGGAAACGTTCACGAAAGCGGCCGACTCTGTGACATCGATGTCGCAGCAAATCTCCGATCAATTGACACAGCCGTCGGATCAATTTACCATCTTTGGCAATTCGCTCGGATCTTTTGTGGCGAATGAGCTCCGCTCCATACACGCAATCGCGCCGCTGGGAGCGATGCAGTTGCGTCATCAACTGATGGCCACATGTTCGCAGATTGTTTCGGATTGGGTGGTGAAGGTAAATTTTATTTTAAAATCTCTTCCAACTGTGTGACTATAGTAAATGTCTTGTTTATCAAGCCATTCCGATGTATGCAAAATATTATTTTATGTATATTTAACATTTGTAAAATTATTAAATGTTTTCAGGGCTTAGTGGACATTGATTCTAAAGGAGGTTTGGTGGAGATAGCCTCTTCCCCAGAGTTCAGCGACAGTCCATCACCTTCACCAGGACTGTCATCCAGAAAGAAACGCTCCCAAAATTTAGTAGATGATAATAATAGAGTGAAAACGATGATAGAGAACCACATGAGCCAGAAGACGGAGTATGATTGGCTTGGGGAACTGGTTGCTTCTCAGTTAAATAAAATAAAAAACGATACAATTCGCCAGGACACCTGCGGGAAAATTCAAACAGTTTTGCGAGAAGCGTTGGTAGCTGACAGAGACATAACCGAGCAAAGTGGATTTAAACAAAACATACAAAAAATACGCAGTGAAATCATTTGGGCGCCCACTGATGTGACAATTATAACAGGGGACGACAAAAAGATACCCGCTCACAAAGTCATGTTATCAGGTTAGAAGAATTATTCAAATACTTTAGTACACGATCATAATAAGAACTTCAATTCGCATAGCATGCAGCAAAGTTTTTGATGCCATGTTCAAGCATCCATTGGAGGAGATTCAGGAATACTGTGTAACCATCATAACCATCAGCGATTTTAGTCCCGATGTCGTCCGTGAAATGATACGATTCATCTATACGGAAAGCGCTCCGAATTTAAAAGACATGACTGTAGAACTCCTGAAGGCAGCGGATAAATACGATCTGCAGCGTCTCAAGGCAATGTGTTTCAAGGCTTTAAACGAGGATTTGTGTGTTGAAAATGCAGCTTTGACGTTCAAATTAGCCAATCTCTATAAAGAGAAGGGACTCGAACTAAATGTTACTCAATTTATAAAAGATAACTATGAAAGAGTTGCTAAAACACCGCAATGGCACGAACTCGTCAAATATGAACGAAATCTTATACTTGAGTCATTTTGTCCATTGAAATTAGATAATGAATAATATTTATTTTATTTAAATATAATAACACTAAAAATACTTTCATAGAAACCATCATTTTCCTATCTTGTTAACTATTATATTAAGTCCTTATATGCTTAAAGTATAAAACGTATTCTCAATTGTTTGCTATGGTCGGAATATTTCGAAATTTTATGAGTGCCGTGTGTATTGGTATCGTTCCTTATCGATAGTTTTGCTTTTGCCTATCGACAAAGCACGTTGCATATTTGTAATTCCGCAATTACTACTAAATTTATGTTAGGATTTGTATTTATAGTGGTTCAAAAACAAGAAAATTATTAAATATTCAAAAGTGCAACGATCATTTCAATAGATAAATTATTACATTAACAACACTGCACTATCTTTTAAGACGTTTTGTAACACTTGATTGAACAACACAAATACGAATAGGCACATTTTGAAATTTGATTAGCATAATGTCTGCAATAATCAATGAAATGGATGCAAATGATATGGTTTGCTGCCCATACAACAAGGCTCATAGAATGCTACGCAAAAAACTGCAACAGCATATAATGAAATGTCGCGAATTTTACAAAGACGAAGTAGAGCTGCTTGTGTGTCCGTTTAACAAGGCGCATCTTATACCCGAGACAGATTATGTTGTAAGTTAAGCCAAAGTGCATACCGATTTTAAAACTCAAATTCATACACCTTTTACAGCAACATACAAAATCTTGCATCGATCGCAAGATCATCACGCATTATCAGCAGAGTGCTCCCGCCGTACCGACGGATGAAACAAAGCACGCAATAATCGAATCTGAAGAGAACTGGGACGAAGATGGAGATGTGCCTGACTATAACCCTCAGGTGTACGCTGCCTCTGCCAACATTGTTCGTGAACCTAATGGCATGTTTCCCTCACAGCGCAAGGAATTTATTAAGCAGGAACAAAAGCGTCAATTGGGAATAGACACCGAGGAGGAAAAGGCATTGGAAAATAAATCCACATCATCGGAAAGACCGGCGCCATACAAAATACCCAAACGCAAACGAAATTAATATAGCACTTGCAATTTTTCTGTTTAACATTTAACATTTTTATTTAATTGAAATGTGGAGTACTATGCCCTAGTTTGTTTTGTTAATATTGCATACAAACAGTACCAATAAAAACATGCCATACAGAGGTTAAATTTCATTTCATTTCTTCCACAAAATTAATATAGAGACTTCATTGCAAGTTGGCAAATCGTCGACGTTCTTGGGCACGCAGTTCCTCGCGTACAGCCTTTGACTTTCCCATAAAGGGCGTTGAGCGTACCACTAAATTCTCCTCACAATATTTTTTGGGATCATAACTGGGTACATCGGGTTCGTTGTCCCAGTCATCTTCACACTCAACAACCGCGGAAATTTTACCAGATTGCTTTGACTGGTCTTCGCTTTGTATCTTGGGCTCCCAGCAGACTCTATCGGGACACACTTTAACGTGCTCCTACATATGTAAATACAATGCGTAAGTAATATTAAGTTAAGCAGGTGGAAAACGGAATACTTACACTTAATTCTTTGGCATTAAAGCGATGGTTTTCGTTGAAGGGACAAACTTTTAATTCCTTGGAGTTAGTTGCAGTAAGACTACAGCGAATTAAATGTTTTGTGAGTCGCCCACGAAGCAAAATATGCGCCTTGTTGTAAGGGCAAACTACAAAATCATTAAATGAGGTTTTAGCTTCTTCCATCGTTTAACTGTAAATATTCGCTATGGCAGCAAAAACGAAATGCGCACCAATTTAAGCACACAGGGCAGATTGTCGATAAGTGAAAACCTTTCAAAGTATCGATATTAATTTAAACATCCAAGAGTCGCTTTATTTACTATTCGTTACTATTGGATACTTAAAAGGTACCCGTACTTGGACTTACCCAAATTATTCACTTTCTGTCTTCTGGATTTAAAAAAGATGAAAATATTTTTGAAATAACAATAAAGAACACTTTCTTTACGCAGTAAAAAAAATATTATAATTTTTAAATCTACGGCGTTATAATCATTCCTTCCGTCTCAAAACGAATACGAATATAAAGACATATATAAAGAAAATAGGCAATCGACTTCCTCGTCATGAGTTTGACGTGAGAGGCAAAGACTTCCTTGTTTCTAGCTTCATGTGTCTTAGCTAGTTTTATGTAATTGTTTTTCGTTATACTTGAACAGTATAATATAATATTGTCATAGAGTGTGTAACGCCTAAAGGGAAACATGATCGACCTTATAAAGCGTATATATTCTTAATCAGCATAGCGACATGATCGATGGAGACATATCCTTCTATTTCTATGTATTCCGACAATTCTAGAACTATCGAGCCTAAACTTTAGAAAAGTTCTCCTGTTAGTTACAGTTAGATCATTGTCAACACCAGTCAAATCGGATACCAATTTTATATAGCTGCCTTGCAAATGAATGATCTTAAACAAGATTTTACTATACAAAACTTAAAGTAGTCTTTTCAAGAGTATAAAACCTTTATTCGGTGCTTTTACTTTTTCGAGGATCTTACTTGCCTTGTGCTAGGTAATGTATATCACCGATTTTATATTCTTCAAGGAGGTCCCATTGGCTTAACCTTGTTTGGGGAACCACAAAACTTATCAAATCATATTTCGCATTTTTGTATTGCAGTACTCTAGAGTTAAACATACATAATAGTTATCTAAGGCAACATCAAAAAAAATGTAACGTCAACTAAGCAACGAGTGGACCGGGAACGCAAATAATCCACAAACTTAAACCGAAGATAGACAGATCCAATTTGTTGCTGTTTAGTTAAATTAAATTTAAAGAAGAAACGATTTGTATATTACAAATTTGAGAAAATGTAACCGTCCTTTATTGTTAAAGAATTGATGCATTTTCACACTTCACACTATTTTTTTCGGGTTTCTCCTTGACACTAAAAACTGTAAACAGTGACAGTTGGCAATGGGTATTAATGTTGTTGTTGTGTTGCTGCTCTGCTGCTGGTGCACATTGTACTGTTATTGTTGTTGTTGTGGTTTTTACGCAGTCTCCATGGGCTGAGCGGCAGCCGTCTCTTCGGTGTACTTGCCCTTGTCCTTGCCCAATGCAGCCAAACGTCCCTTGCTACGACGATCCAGAATAGCCTTGCGATCCTTGTCGAGCTTCAGCTTAACAATCAACACCTTGCTGGGATGGATGCCCACATAGACGTTGGTGCCGTTGGCATTCTCACGCTGGATCTTCTCAATGTAGACGACGAATTTCTTGCGGTAGGACTGCACCACCTTGCCGACCTGGTTGCCCTTGTAGTGGCCACGGATGACCTGGACCTCATCGTCGCGACGAATGGGCATTGAGCGCACGTTGTACTTCTGACGCAGCTCCTTAGAGAGTGGGGCAGACATCAGGCGACGGCGGATGTGTGAGGGAGCCTGGAAGTGGCGCTTGCGGTTCTTCCTGCGCGACGACGACACAAACTTGTTCAATTTCATTTTGATTGGTTGTGCAGGCTGTAAAGATGTGAACAAATTCCAATTATAGGCAACGTTTAAACATTTATTGTAAGTAATTTGATTATTCGCATTCGTTTGTGTTCGCCATTTCGTTTTTCCACAACAAAAATAAATGCCGTCACAATTTCACTTAAAAATTGTACGTTGCAGTGTGCACTACACATAGCCATCGTTAACTCGTCAAAATAAACAATGATGGCCAAACAAATGCGAAATTATATTGAACATAAAAACTTACACCAAACTACCGTCGTAATAACAACGAAAAGAAAGAATTTTGACAGCTGCGACCGGCGGAAGTGTCAAAAAATTTTACTCAAAATGGTATCGCAGCGCTTTACAACACTCATGTACAGCGCTGCCACCCGAGAGTGAGCTACTCAACAGTTGAGTGGATAAATGAATTTCTTATTTGATTTATGCTATTTTTGTATGTAATTTATACCAATTTATTTGTAGCATGTTGCTAAAAATATTGCTAATTTTGATTTATTTTGCTTAAGCTTTTTAAAAATTTTCGTATGCGATGTTGATCATGATATTTATAATCAAATTCCTCTTGTTTAATTTATGAGCACCGTACAATCTATAACGGCCTCACGTTTTGAACACACTTGCTGTGTTGAGTTTATTAACTGAGAGCTTTTCAATTCTTGATTTTTTTTCTTACTGATCGCCGACCAAAATCTGCCACCATAGACCAATTGGAAATTAGTCGCGCATGTAAAGTCAACTGTAGCAGTTGTTCGTGGGTAGTGTGCTCAAAATTGTGTCCAGTTTCAGTGATCTCTCAGCTTGATTGAATTTACTCTCCTTGCATATACACACATACATACACAGTCAAGATGATGAACAGCCTGAAGAAGTTGCCCATTCGTATGGTGAGTTGATAATGCCACGCCTCTACAATATTCTCTGCTAAAATTGAACTTGAAAAATTCCTTCATGGCTTTTAATAGCTGGCAAATGCAGCACGTCAGCAAAATGCCGCCATGTCCTCTGCAACTGGACTGCCTCCACCATTAACATCTCTCACCGACGATGAGAAGATGATGAAGGAGACGGGTAAGTTATCCCCCCTCCTCACCAAATTAATTTGGTTATACTTCGGGCAAAGCATAATGTCTTTTAGATAATAATATATTCATTCTTCTGTTTGGTAGTCAACATCAGTTTTTTTTGTTACGTAATTTAATCATCGCATGTTGTCTAGTTGTTGATATAGCTTTTAGCTTTGTTATTTTTTTCTTGCCTTTTTTTATCATTTATACATATGTATTTAGCTTATGCGTTCTTTTGACTATTACCATAAATGCAATTTACCCATTTTTACTTTTATTTGATACCCATATACATATGTGCGTGTGTGTGTGCTGATACAAGATTGTTCATGCTTTGTTGTTTGATATTCTATTGAGTTAGAAAGGGATGGAGAGGAGCAGGTAACTAGCTAAAAGATAAAGGCCTGTTTACCCAAAAATTTAATTTAACATAACTTAGTTTAACAGTCAGCTGACTCAATCAAACCTAGCGAACTCTATGTATTTACCAAATTTAATTTAATAACTTAATTTATTTAGTTCGACCTGGGTTGTCTTAATATTTTCGGTGTTGGTAGCCTGAAATACAAACGCTGTAAGTGTTGTGAAACGTTTTATTAATATTTAAATGAAAAGTGACTTTATTTTCGTTGAATCATGTTTGTTGTGTGATAAATGTCAAATACTTTAAAATATAATTAAAAGATAGTTTGGGCTATATATTGTGCTAGTATGTGTTTGAATAATTATGTACGGGGCTTCCTGTAACATTTAACGTTCACTGTTGTAATTAAATTTTGAGTCTTTTTAATAAATTTTATTAATTATTATTTTAATTTTTAAGCGTATTTTAGTTCTGATTGTGGAAAAAACGAATGGAATGCATATTTTTGCTAGTCAGTGCTTTTTTATGACTCTTAACGCAATAAGGTAATTTAATTAATTTGCAAAGCAATAAAATTATATAATTTTTTTTATTGTTAGTTGCACCTTAAAGCCTAGGATTATTGTTTACTTGCATAACTATTTTTTTTGCCGGTAAAATTATTTGCACTGTATTTAAGCTAATTTATGCAGCAGCATTCAAAGCTTTTCGCACAGCGTGGCAGATTTACTTAAAAATAATATTTATGTTCAAAACAGTTTAAGCAGATTGACAACAAACAACGTTTATTGTCGATTCACTTTATTAACAATTGCGCCTCAGCTGAAGAGAGTAAACATGAAAGAGACGAGAGGGGTGTGTCGCATACACGTGTGCTATAAATAGCTTTGCTTTGCCGCGTTACCAGCCTCTGCTTACGACAGCTTCGTTCGATGGTCGTCGTTGGCGCTGTGCGCTAAAGGGCTGCTCTTTTATGTGTGCTTGTTGTTGGTTTTTGAAGTTAGTTTTTTCAATAACAAGTCGGGCGGCATGTCGCGAGTTCGAATGTTGGTGGGAGCAGGTGATGGGGATTTTAGGAAAGGATTTTATTTCTCTCTCTTTAAGGTTTTTTCACAAGTCAGTCAGCTGTTTGGTTGTAATTTTTATGAACTCCACAGCGTTACACTTGTGATAGAGTAATTAATGCGATTGTGTGGAGCCGCCGCTCAACTGTGTTCACTGTTCTAGTGGATGCGCCGGGCAATGGATGTGTGAAGCACTTGGTCGCGTTCTCTCCTAGAGAGTTGAGTCAGTGGATAGGAATACACATTCCTTAAACCGCTGATTCTTAGTTGGAGAGCTGACATTTATTTATTATTTTCAATTAGGGTATTCAAGATTCTGATTGTTGTTTTGATGCGCTTTTCACATTTTTATCAATGTTGCGTAACATTTATTTACTGTGCTTGCATGCAAATTGTTTTATTCAGCTCATTCTAAACCAGTTTTATTATGGCTTTGAAAATGGTACAGTTGCGGTTTAGTTGTACTTTGAGCTACACCCACAATTAAAATTAAATAAGAACTATTAGCACCCCTACAAGGACTTTTAACAGGACCGACGACAGCTGTCCGCATGTAACGATTCTAGTTCATTGAGTTTAGCATTTAAATACTTGTAAATGCAATTAAATATTAAAATATTTTCCAATTAACATTCATTCAACAAAATGGGCGTATGCAAGAAAAAGCAATTCGCAAAGAAAACTAACAAAAATACAAACATATTCACATTTACATATGCATATGTATGTAAGCTAGATCAACATTGAGTGTGAGGCGTTACTTTTAGGGAGGCGTTGTTATTGAAAAGTTCAGTTCTTTGGGCCTGAACTCTGAACCGCATAAGCATTAGCTAATTTAAGGGCTGTCTAGGGGCATGCAGGCAGCGCGTGTGTGAAAAAGAAGGTGCATGCATCATCTTCCTTTAGACGGCAGCTAAAGTGAGAGGCGCGCTTGCAAGCCTTTAATTGGGAAAATAAAATTGTTGACACAAAGTGATTACATATTTTTAATATTATTTTTTTTTTTTATTTTTATATTTTTTCTTTAGTTACGTTTCTGTCGCTGCTCGTAACGGGTATACTTCTGAATAGATATTTTTTTTACAACCCAACTTTGGAATAAAAACTTACTACCGATTAGAAACTACTTTCACACACTTCACAAAAGAATAAACAAAATACAAAATTTTTAATGCATTGAAAAATGGGGCCCGGTTGATTAACGACTTTTATAGCTGGTTGAACTTGATTTTTTTTCATTTAACAAAGTTTTTTTTATTTTTTATTCGAATCGTCTCAAGCTGCGGCCTGCCTCAGTTGTGCAGCCGGGGTTTTATCGGCTCCCTGTGTTGTTGGAAAAAACCGCATATATAAATTCAAAGGCAAGTAAATAAATTAATTATTAAAAATATGTAATCATTTGTCAATATTTTTTTTTAAAAGCTCTAACGTTTTTAGAAAGCTTCTCACAAAAAAGCTTTACTTACCGATCTAAGAGACTTCAATAAAAAATCTTTTAAAAGCTCTGTTGAATATACATATTAATATCTTGGTCTTCTCTTACTATTTCTAGTGGCTAAACTGGCCCAGGAGCAAATCCAGCCATTGGTCAAGAAAATGGACTTTGAGCACAAGTTTGATCCATCTGTGGTTAAGGCCGTTTTCGAAAATGGCCTGATGGGCATTGAAATCGATACAGAGCTGGGCGGCAGCGGATGCAATTTCATGACCAACATCATTGTCGTCGAGGAGCTGTCCAAGATTGATCCAGCTGTTGGTGCTTTCGTGGACATTCACAACACACTGGTCAACTCCTTGATGATCAAGTTTGGCAATGCGGAACAAAAGGCCAAATATTTGCCCAAATTGGCGCAGGAATATGCTGGTAGCTTCGCTCTGACAGAACCTGGTGCAGGCTCTGATGCCTTCTCCCTAAAGACTGTGGCCAAGAAGGATGGCTCCCATTATGTGCTCAATGGCAGCAAGATGTGGATCTCAAACTCTGATGTTGCTGGTGTGTTCCTGGTCTTTGCAAATGCCAAGCCCGAAGATGTAAGTTAACTTGATTACCAAACTTAGCATAGATTAATGAAGAACTTCTTATGATTAAAGGGCTATCGTGGCATTACCACGTTTATTGTGGATCGCGAGACACCTGGTCTGATTGTGAACAAGCCCGAGGATAAGCTGGGTATCCGCGCCTCTGGCACCTGCATGCTGACCTTTGACAATGTTCGCGTACCCGAGGAGAACATCCTGGGTACCTTTGGACACGGTTACAAGTATGCAGCTGGTTTCCTCAACGAGGGCCGCATCGGCATTGGCGCCCAGATGGTGGGCCTGGCCCAGGGCACTTTTGATGCGACCATTCCATATCTGTTGGAGCGCAAGCAGTTCGGTGATGCCATCTACAATTTCCAGTCCATGCAGCATCAGATTGCCACAATTGCCACAGAGATTGAGGCAGCTCGTTTGTTGACCTACAATGCGGCTCGCCTGCAGGAGGCTGGTGTGCCCTTCCAAAAGGAGGCGGCCATGGCCAAGTTCTTTGCCTCGGAGGTGGCTCAACGTGCTGCCACCAAGTGCATTGACTGGATGGGCGGTGTTGGCTTCACACGCGACTTCCCCCAGGAGAAATACTATCGTGATGCCAAGATTGGTGCAATCTATGAGGGCACCACCAACATGCAGTTGAGCACCATTGCCAAGTGCATCAAGAAGGAGTTCTCTGGTTAAACTAAACTTTATCACTAAGTTAATTGTTCATACATTTGAAAGCTGAGATATCGTACGTCAGATACGTCAAGTGCATTTAGCCCAGCTGGCTATCGATTCACATCGATCGTTAGACCAACGCATTTACATTGTTATATTGTATCAAATACAATTAAATTTTTAAACCATATCCAAAAGTCGCTATTGTACTCTCAATTCGAATGTCCATCGGTTGTGGTAAAGGCAGCCAGCAGCACATTGATCACAGTGATAAGGAATACACCCATAACAAGCACCTCATTAGTTCTCATATATCGACGACTCTGACAACGTTTGAGGCGGCGCTGTAATTGGAACGATCCATCAATGTTTGGGCGGTACATATAATAAATCCATTGTCATACCTTGAAGATTAACACAATGCCCACAAGTACTTGAAGCACCAATGAAAGTATGACCAAAACAAGACTGCAGTAAAATGTAGATGCCTCATGATTGTAGGTAATAAGAAAACGCAACTGATTCGCATTCGCCGAGAGCAGAGCAATGTCCATAAAACCTTTAAGTACAGACAATGGAAATACATTTATCCACAACCACAAATCTATAACCATTTAATTGTAGATATAATTTAAGCTTAAGAAAGCCCTTATCTTTCACAAAAATCTTTTCTCACTTACCTTCGGCAACATTTTTACTCGTGGCATAGTTGTTGCCCCCAGATATTTCACTTGGACTTTGTTTGCCCTTCGTTTGTTCCGTGTCAGCTACTTCCTTTAGTTTTACTACCTGTTCATCAATATCCCCCTCTTGCCTTTCATCTCGGACACATTGTCCTCCAACTGTGCTGGCAAAGCTGCCCTCGGAGCTGTGCGTATCCTCCACATTGATTACCACCGCGTTGGCGTTGACCATTGTCCATAAAAAAATATATATGTTTCTCGACCGAGCACATTAATTAATAATGAACTAATTCCGTTTAGCAACTAAATTATTTACACCATTCTGAAGCTTTTGTGTGCCTTTTTTTTGTAAACATTGCATTGAAAGTTGTGGTTAGGCCATTTGTGGTCTCACTTTGCTGATAAACGGGAACCATGCATGACACTGACCCCACTGTGCAAACGTTCCACATACGCTCAGAGACCTCAAGTCGTACGTACCAGGGACAGTTGGTTATTTGTCTAAGTACGCGATTCTGCAAAACTTGTACACGTTTATAATTTGACTTGGCCTGCTATTCCCCAAATCTGCACTCCATAGAGCCATATCGGGAATACACAGTGTACATACATATACCGCTCTTTTGCATCGCAGCGGCCGGCATATTTGCATGATTTCCAAAGACAAAATCGGACGGAAACAACAACAACAACGGACAGACAAACAAAACAAGAAGGTAAAATTACAACAATTGCGAAAAAGCAACATAAAGTTTCAGCCTAAAAGATGCTCTTACTTTTATTAAACCGTCATTTTTGCCACAAAAAATCGGACAAAATCGGACGGAATTTAGACGGACATACAACAACCACATAGGAAGGAGAAAGAAGAAGAAATTACAAATTTACAACAACCACATAGGAAGGAGAAAAGAAGAAGAGTGAAAAAATTTAACATTTTGGTTTAAAAGTATGCTACACATTATTATCTGGTTGTTCAGGCCTCAAAATGAAATGTGTTGGTGTCTTGGCTAAACAAACACACATGCAAAACAAACAAAAGAGCAAAAATCTGAAGATTGTCGTGCGTATTCATTAGATACTTTTGCTTAGTTGACACCAACTTGGATGGCAAAAAAATATTTGCAGTCTTTAGCCAAACCAAGGTTATGTCATTAAACTGTCTAGTTGTCGGTTAAATTGGTCAAAAGGTTATGGTATTACAACGACGATAACCATGTGTTTGCGGCTTTTTGCATTTTTTATTACTCAGTCGAAGAAAGTTTTGAATCAGGCCACTGATTTCGTGTCGCCAAAGACCCCAAAGACAACAGCTGACAAAAAGGACATACAGTAAACACAACTAAATACATATTTCATTTTGCTCGTCAATATCGAGGGTTACTTAGATAGTATTGGATAACAATTTAAAGAACTAATATAAACGTCAAGAAGTTAAAAGGAGTTAAAGAACGCCAATGGGCAGCAAAAACTACAGTTTACAAACTTAAAACAAATATGAACATAATAATTTTTTGATATCATATATAATACGTATTTATTTATGTAGTGTATTTTCTGCAGATTTATTTAATAAGCAGTATAGGTAAAACTGATGTAACAGCCCTCGCTTGACAGGAGCAGTTGCGTCACGAGAAGTGCTTACCTCATACCCCCCAAAAGAACAACCATCAAACCAGACGCAATCCATCCCCCTATTGTGGGTTTGCGTATGCACATAGTATATTCAGCTTCCCCTTTTGCGCCCACTTGCTTACCTGCACTCTTGCTCCCACACATTGCATGCGGGCAAGACAATGCTCCCACGCTCCTAAGGCGCTCTTCTTCTCTCTCTCGCTCTGCCTCTCTTTCTGCTCTCTCCCAATTGTAAACCTGGCGCTGCACGTGTCGCATGTTTTTGCCTTTTAGCCGCTTGTCCGGCAGTTAAAATTGACTTGGAAACATTTGTTTTGACTCTCTCTCCATACCATACCAATATAACGCTCTCCTGCACTCTCTCTCAGTGCTGCTCTCGCGGCTTCATTCATGCTGTTGTCGTTGTCGTCGTCGTTGCCGCTCTTCTCAGTCGACGTCGCTGCACGCATGCCCCGAAGCAGCAGCAGCAGCAGCGTTTGGCCGCTTTAGCTAAACTGACTTTGTGTCTGGACGGATTTTTTTGTTGTTTTTTGCTGTATGGTTTGAGAGTCGGACTCGGAATCGTTTGGGTTTGTCGTGTTTGGTTTGCGGCTCAACGTTTCAGTTCAGTTTAGTCGTTCGAAACGTTTAGCAGCATTTTCGTTTTGTACTCTCTGGTTTCTGGTTCTTGTTCTGCTCCTCCCTGTGCCGTCTTGTCTAACAAGCCAACAAAATAAAAAAAAATCGGCTGTCGTATCCGTGTGTGTAAAACGTTAATTTCATTGATTTTCCCATGTTTTATTTATGGATATTGGTTGAAAACTGCTAAAAACTAACAAAAAAAAAACAATGAACTATCGTAAACAATCCTGAGAGTTTCACGCGTGGTAAGTTACTAATTAGGTACGGTGCACGTGCGTCTCTCTTGCCACCCGACACCGACATATATAAGTGAAAAATCAATGCTCCCAAACCCAAAATAATGCAGTTGCCGAATAAACGGGAAAAGAACAAGAATATAGAGAGGTGGCATTATATATCGCCTTGACCTCCCAATGAACGAGCATGGACTCTCTTTCTTTCTCTTTCTCTCGTTCTCTTACACTTTTGTGTACCATGGAACAATGGGGTCCATTTGACCCGGCAAAACTACGCATAATATAATCAATACAAGGCATTTTGGCTCAAACCATTGCATAATTCTGCAAGTCTAGACGGTGTTGGTACAAAGAAATGGGTCGTTCTTTGGTCTTTGGCCCGTTCAACTGCATAATCTCATTATGAAGAGTGCAAAGTTTCAGCTTCAGATTCGCTCGAGGGACAACTGATAACTGTCTGCCCAGCACACAACCGACGTATACATAATGTATATAGAAGATATATGTATACGAGTATGTGTGCACTTATCAGTTTTGTTGTTGTTCTTTGGGATGTGCTCGAAACGTGGAGCTGCTTGGTGTTTAAACGCATTTGGTTTCAGGAAGCACTAAAAGAGTTAAACCAGAAAATCGCATCAACAGCAGCAAAAGCAGACAAAGAAGTAACAAAGCACAAACAACTAAGTAATAACTACAACATATTTCAATAAGCTCTCAGCTATAACTATATGTAACTACGATCCATTCAGTTCCTAAAGGCGGAATCAACTTTCGCTTACATGTGGCATATCTAATGAGCCATTATAAATAGTAGTTGTTGGGGAAATATACACAAATGCATTTTAATTAAACCGCTCAAAAAATGTTTATTAGATGTCAAGAACTGTTTCTAGATTGCAATGAAAAACTAACTTGTTTTGTTGGAAAAACCGTTTTCAATTGTAGACTTGTTCAAATGGAATTTCACGACAGCTGCAAACTTATCTAGTTTTTTCAATCTTAAATGCAGCTTTATGCAAAACAAAGTTAAATCGTAAACAGCTTTAAGCCAATTATAGAATTTTACGAACGGTCAACTGTAACATTTGTTTATTGTATTTAACTATTTAAAACTTAATCTTTTTAAATACAAAACACAGCTGGTTTAGCTGCAAAACTAATTTGTGACAAGTCCTTTACTCAAACTCTTTGTACCCAACGCAATCGATTTAACAATGAAAACTTTGGTTTAAGTAAGCTATAAGTACTGCTGTGTATAGAAATTCCTAGGGTATATACTCTTCGACTTGTTTTTAGCATTATTTGAAGTATCTCAGCTCTTGTTGTGACATTAAAAACATTGCAGATAAAGGCCATATACACATACATACATTTCTACATACTTATATATAAAAGATAGAAAACTCTTATTTAAATGCGTTCATATCACTGAGCTTTTTTCTCCAGAGAACAGTAGCATAAACCAAAACAAAGCCTTCATGTTATTATAATTATAGAAAACAGCTGACTGTATACATTATTAAAGCTGTAGCTTATCGATTTTATTTAATCATTATTGACTAGACCTCTTTCAAAGGGTAAAAGCATTATAATAATGATTTAAATGATGTTTTCGACTATACAATAAAAATGTTTGTATTATATATTTTAGAACGCTTTTTAATTGTTATGTTTTTGAGCGTTTTCAAAACCCTAAAATGTCAATTATGTATTTGATAAATATCTATTTAGGCGGAAAATTGACAGATTATTATTTGTGCATATCAATTTGGGTTTCAGTTATGGTCGATGGCGTTTCAGATAGTTATTTAAATTATTTTAATGTAAGCCATTTATGCACACACACATACAATTATATTTAGTGATTATAGCTGACGTATGCATTTATTATTGATTTATAAAATTATTTCATTGCAGGCAAAAGTTTTGTGGGCAATCATTAAGCTAAACACGTAACGTTCACTCAGGTATCTAAGAACAACAATAACAATTACAAGCAACAAAACAACAGAAAACAGACACAACAACAACAACAACAACAACAGCAAGCAACAATAACAATAATGACGCCAGAGAAATCGGTTTTAGCATATATCAATCATCTGATAGTCAGCAATTTTTCATACTTTTGTAAGTATTACAACAACAAATATTTAAACCGATGTTGCAAATGCTTTAAATTGGTGTTGAACGATTAAAAAACACATTTTTCAATAATCTGTTTTATAAATTGATTCACGTTTAAGGTATGTTTTACACTACGTATACGTTATCTGAATAAGTATTTGTTCAATTATTATTTGAAAAAAGTTTAAGATACAGAACTGTTCAGTTTATATGTAAAAGTATCTAAAACACAACGCAATTTACGGCTCAATCTGTTTTGACCCATAATGTTTTCGTTTTTGTAATAAGTGCACATCAATTTTATGAGCCATTAAAATGTCATTTTGCAGGGGACGAAATCGATGGTTATCTTAATTATTTTGGCGGAACCTTGGGCACACTGACCTTGACCAGTGTTGCGGCCAGTATTGCCTACTATTTTGTAACGCGACCAATACCGGAAAAACCATTAGTGCCTCTGGAAAATCAATCCCCATTGCTAGAGGTAAGCATAAATCGTTTTGCCACCCAAAACAACCCAAACCACCCCATTTTGTGTGACACAGTTTCAATAAATGTTCGCTCGATATTCTCTCAATGTCGCCGCATCATCCATTACATCATCAGTTTATGTTTATCCTTCGCTTACACACAAAGGGTACATTGGTACATATACATTTTACTGGATATAAATAGCATAACTCATTGATTTTCTTGACATAATGTTGCTAGAGAGTTAATCTACACTTTTTAAAGGGTATATCTCTTGTCTAAAGACTTGTTCCCTGCTTTTCTAAAGTATTTCAGTTAGATTTTAAGAGGTAAAAACAAAATTGATTGGGCGGCCTTTGATGTGCACATGTGTCTCGACGTAAATAGTGTGTCTTCTGTTTCTTTTCTTGTTGTCGTCACATGATTTCTCACATTTGAATTTCACACAGCGAATAGTTTTTTGGCTCATAATATCTATTTTCTACTTTTGTGATGACGCGATTGCTACCGTGGTGCAAACGTTTGCATCCCACGCGCCAATTTGTATTGGTTTAGTTGCCAAAAAAGTGCAAGATTCTTGTGGACGTTGTGCCTGGTAATCAATTATCACATGCAATGTGCGCCGGACACGAGATACATAAATCATGCCATGGCTCAACTCAATTGGCTTTCGCATTGCTTGCCTTAATTAGTCAGCTGTAGTTCAATTGCTGCTAATTCGATAATAGTTCGATGTATGCAAATTGCTGTAAACATTTTGGCATTTCTGCATTTATTGACACTGCCAACAATTGTTAACTTTTGACCGTGTGCAGTGCATTTCTTTATTGTTTACTTTCTCAATAAATAAACAGAATTCCATTCAGATATAATATTGACATGCAAAACAAACAAAGCATCAGTAAATTCGTTGAAATTTTGCAACACTTCCAAGAAAGGAAACAACGTTATTTTCTTGCAAAACGAAAAGGTGGCAACGCTCTCCACATTTAAGCAGTGATAACAACGCAGAACAATGAGGAAACACACAAAAGCCAAATAAATAGATATGTACACACTAACATTTGAATGACAGCACAGGGACAATCTGTCTGCCGATGCAACGGTATTTTTACATGTTGCATGCATTTGGCACAGCCATACTACAACTACAACAACAACAACATGGCATTCAAAAATGTCGTGTAATGTAATTATGAATGCAAAAATGCAAATTGTGTTGTTTGTTGAATGGATGCATAAGCAAACAACATGTCGATACATATTTAATTCATGACAAATACAATTAGAATAACAATATTCATGCATAATGAGTAAATGGCGTCAAATTTGAGGTTATGCTAAATGTTTGAGGTTAAAATGGACTAGTTTGTGCCAAATCTTATGTTCATGAGAAGAGTTTTTGATTCACACGTGTTATGTTTTTCAAATGTAAACAAAGCATCTTATGTTTATTTAATAATCATGTTGAAAAATGAGCCCAACACCTAGCGCCTGTTATTAATCATAAATCATATTTTGAAGACACATCAAAGAGCATTTTGCCGCCTTTGACACAGACAACAAGAAAATGTTAGCATTGCCTCCCGATAGGCCAAGCCAATCTATAAACCACCTAGTATCCCCAAAATGACGACGTCACATGCTTGCCCCTGTGATCGTTAATCTCGTGCACATAACAAAGAAAGACAGGAAAACGAAGGCAGACAACTTGATCAAGCCAAAAACTATTCAAATAACAAGCAGATACCAAATATATATCTATATATAATATGTGTTGAACTGCACACAGCAATGTGATGTGAGAAATAAACCGTTTAATATACAAAATTATAAACGAATAAAATTCCTAGGCGCTCTACCCGACCAATTCCTCAAGACTAATTCGCTCACCCACTCTCTCTCTCTCTCTATCTCTCGTTCTAAGCAGGCAGACAGACAGAAAAGATCAAGAACTTTTGCCAAAATAATTTTTAGCCACGATATTTGCTGTTCAGTTCGAATTTTAGCATTGTGTCGTCGAGTTCTGCGTATTCAATCGCGTCCATCCCAAAAGTAAAGCAGACATTTAAACAAAAAGTCTCGTCTTGTACATATATATCGTGTATAAGTCCCACATTATTTATTTTATTTTTTTTATATATAAATAATAGCTCGCATATACTAAACAAATGAAAAAATACACGAGTCCGTTTGACAATTTGCAACAAATTGAACAAAAATTCGGTCGTTTAATCATTACGTAAAACACGGGCCAAAAAAAGAGTGGAAATTCTAAAAAAAAAGAAAAGCGCCGTGATAAAAAACAAAAAAACCAAACAAACATATTCAATAGTTTAAAGACTATTTGTCAAAGTGTCAAAAGTGCCGTTGTCGTCGCCATTGCCTGGGGCATGTAAACCCATCAACCCATCAAGTTCAAGTTCACAAACATATACAAGTGTTAAAAAAGACCACCGCCCAGTCGATCTATAAAAAAGAGAAGAAAAAACATTTGCCAAATGAAAGAAAATATAATAGAAATCATTAAAAAATATTTCGGTTTAATTCCTGTTGATTTAAGCGCATAATCTGGTCTCTTTTATCTTACCAAATGCATTGGCAACGATCCTAAGTTTTCATTTGTTACTATATCTGCAACTTTAAAGAGTTTTTAAGAAAATACCAATTAAATTTTTACGAGGCTAAGCTGTAAATACAATTGAGCAAATGGTTTATATCCATTATGAATGTCTCATCATTTAGACACAAGGATTGCAGCTGCTCTTTGTTTTGGAATACTCAAGTGTTTTCAATACAAATTGGTGTTTATAAATAAGAACTACATGTGCTGAGATTGTATTTAGTAAATATTTGGCATTTGTTTGAAAATGAGCATCATTTATAGGCTTTTCAAATATTACAGGAAATACCTATGGTTAATCTTACTTAATCATTTCACTGCCAATAATAACATGAATGTAAAGAAAATCTTCAAAAATTTAGCTAAATATCAAAATTTAATGTTCAATTGAGCTTTAAACCTTCTAATTAGCCTTTGGCAGTTTAAGTTAGGCACAAAAGCATTTTATTTTTAATGTTTGTTTTTATGTTTATGGCATTTTTATGTTGCCTAAAATTACCATTACTTAAATATTGATATTATTCAATCTCAATGAGCCGCAAATGCGATTCCCATGACTCAGGCATTCACTTTTATAATATTAGATCTTGTATTTGTTTTTATTTTTATTTTTTTTGGTTTGCAAAATATTTGACAGTCTATTAAATGTTTTTTTCTTTTTTGCGTCCACTCGGCTGTAGATAACAACAAAAGAGTGCGACTATTTTTAAACATTTGGGGCAGGCCAAAGCGAGCATCGGACGCCTTGTCGATATATTGCCTGAGTCTGGGGGTTGCTCGGACAGTATTGAATAATTATAAACAAAAATTGGAATTGAAGACACTTGCCAAATGTAAATTGTCAATGGGTGTCATAATTATAATTTGTCTTTGATGGGTTGCGATGGCCAAAGAAAATAAAATATAGTCCAAAACAAATGCGTCTCGTGAAAACTTTTGATTTCGATAAACACAAAAAATATTTCCTCATCGTTTTTTCAATTGATTCGTCTTGCAGCTATTTGTGGAAAATGTGCATATTAAAAGCGACAACGTCTGATAAACTGAATGTTCAATAAAAAAATAAAGCTAATTACAATTTCCGAATTATAGTGCATTAAAGTCAAAACAACCAACATAATTGTGATTTAAAGTGCTACGAATTGTTTAATACAAAAAATGTCTTGTTGCGGGCAAATTACCACAATACGCGTTCCAATCGAACTCAACAATCAGAGCGATGTGCTCAAGGTAAAGCACTAAAGAGTTGAAAAATACCCAAAAACCACTTCCATATCCCAAAACAAGAAAATAAAGAAATCCCTAAATAAGCTTCACTGAAGACTCAAACTAATTAGATATTTTTTTATGCTTTTTCTTTGTATTTTTTTCATACTTTAACTGTTTTTGACTCTTGCCAGCTTAAATACGATGCAGCATTAGACACACAGCACAGGGTAGGCGTGGTCTGCCCCTAGGGGTAGGCAGCCTTATTGTTTCTCTCTCTCTTACTTTATCTGTCCATATCCCATTGTGCGTCATCATTATCATATTCGAACGTAAACAAATCGTTACCAAAAAAATCACTCGATTTTTATTTATTTTAGAAATACATTTTGCAATTGCACATTAAAAACAAACAGTGAGTGGGCAAAGAATCCAAATCCAATTCAAATCTCAGTCCATAACCCCACTATTGGTCTACTATTTGGATATTCGTTTTCATGCATCAACACATACGAAATAGTCGAAATTTTGTTCGCAGCTGTTTGCCATAAAGGAAGTGCGCTATTGCCATATTCAATCGATCGCACTTTGCACCTACTATATACTATCCCAGATCGATGCTTGATCGCACTCATTAAATTGGTTGAGTGATGGGTTTATGTTTCTCTTTTGCATTTGCTTTTGCGTCCAAAATAAACCATATCTCATGCCAAACGAACTTTGTGTACAACAATTTCAAACGTTTATTGATTTATGTCCATCATTGGTAACAGATTTATGGAACTGTATGGATTGAAATTTATTTTCTTATTCCTATTATTTGTTGGCTTAGAAAAGTTGTGACAATGTAGACCAAACAAGATTATTCATTATTTTATACAGTGCTCAGCATGTTAAATGGGGTATACTTGAGGTATACTTGATTTTGCAATAAAGTTAAGACATGAAAGTTTATTTGCAACATAATGTTCTTGGAACAGGAAAATTTAGTTGTATCAATGTAGAGATATGAACCTTTTTAGGCTATGATATCAAAAGTGGAAACTTATTATCTTCCTTCAACGTCAATAAACTAATGAAGATTAAATTGAATATTAAAACTTACGATTTAAACATTAAGTAAAGATAGTATCTTGCCTAGGGTAAACATCTTGTACATATTACAATTTAAAAACACTCATTTCCCTATCATTGTAAGTGTTTTTATCATTGGAACTTTTGCAAAATGCACATTCATTGAATTTCTTCTCTTCAACTCCTTCACTCATTTTTGCATGTACTCGTTTTGTCTTTTGTGTTTCAAACTGATTTCAGGGTCCAGAACAAATACACGTCTCCAAATTCTACAAGGAGTCAAAGAATGGTAAATTTGTATCCTACATCACAGAGAATGTGCGAACATTGTATCAAACGTTCCGTGAGGGCGCCTACGCCTCCAACAATGGTCCATGCCTTGGCTGGCGAGAGACTCTTACATCGCCCTATCAGGTAAGCCTTTGTCTTCCATCTATCTGTAATCAGACTAATGAACCTCTTTGTATCTTGTCAGTGGATAAACTATGATGAGGCGCTGTTGCGTGCCAAGAACTTTGGCGCTGGCATGTTGGCGCTGGGTGCACGTCCCAAACAGTTGATTGGCATCTACTCGCAGAATCGCCCCGAATGGATACTGTATGAGCAGGCCTGCTATTCGTTCTCGCTGGTTGTGGTGCCACTGTACGATACCTTGGGTCCAGATGCCTGTGCTTTTATTATACGTCAGACGGAAATGTCCATTATCATAGTGGAGGACGATGGCAAGGCTTCAATGCTGCTGGAGAAGGCACCGCGCAGCTTGAAGATCATTGTATCGATTAAGCCCATACGCCAGACGACCTTGGAGCGTGCACGCAGTCGTGGTGTTCAGATCTTCTCCTTCATCGATGTGGAAAAACTCGGTGCTAAGGGTAATCATCCGGAGGTTCCACCCACAGCCGAAGATCTTTGCACCGTTTGCTATACATCTGGCACCACTGGAAATCCCAAGGGCGTTATGCTGACACATGGCAATGTCGTTGCTGGTGTCTGTGCCGTGATCCTGCAAATGGGTGATCACCGCATCCGGGCAGGAGATGTGATGGTCTCATTTCTGCCACTGGCGCATATGTTCGAG
This sequence comes from Scaptomyza pallida, assembly GCA_018152965.1. NCBI lineage: Eukaryota > Metazoa > Arthropoda > Insecta > Diptera > Drosophilidae > Scaptomyza > Scaptomyza pallida. The sequence continues at coordinate 1,803,541 of JAECXP010000107.1, forward strand.
CGATGCTGTGAGAACGGCATGTACTATGTGGGCGGCTGTGTAGGTTTCTACTCCGGGGACATCAAGGAGCTGACCAATGATCTGAAGATGCTCAAGCCGACTGTGATGCCGGCAGTGCCTCGTCTGCTGAATCGCGTCTACGACAAGATACAAAATGATATTGCCAACTCGGGTCTTAAGCGTGGTCTCTTCAACATGGCCCTGAAGGCCAAGGAGAAGGAGATTGCCCGAGGCGTGCTGCGTCGCAATGGCTGCTGGGACAAGCTGGTCTTCAAGAAGGTTCACCAGGCCTTTGGCGGCAATTTGCGACTTATGGTTGTTGGCTCTGCGCCGCTGGCCGGAAACGTGTTGACCTTTATGCGCTGTGCTCTTGGCTGTCTGGTGCTGGAGGGTTATGGCCAGACAGAGTGTACTGGTGCCATTACGCTCACCGTACAGGGTGATCATGTGCCTAATCATGTTGGACCGCCCGTTTCCTGCAATGCCGTCAAACTTGTCGATGTACCCGAAATGGAATACTTTGCAAATCAAAATACTGGTGAAGTTTGTGTGCGTGGATCCAATGTGTTTCATGGGTAAGCTCGATAATCAAATTCCAAGTTTTGTACTTTATTGAATACCTTATTTTCCTGGCAGATACTATAAGGATCCAGAGAAAACGGCAGAAGCCATCGATGCTGAGGGCTGGCATCATACAGGAGATGTGGGCATGTGGCTGCCCAATGGAACATTGCGCATCATTGATCGTCGCAAGCACATCTTCAAGCTGAGTCAGGGCGAGTACATAGTGCCCGAGAAGATTGAGAACATCTATACGCTGAGTCAATATGTCAATCAAGTCTATGTCTATGGCGAGAGCTTAAAGGTGAGCATCAAAATAATCATCAAAGTCAAACTTAATCCATCAACTTATTCAACTTTCTACTCACAGAGCTGTATTATCGCTGTTGTTGTACCTGATGTCGATGTTCTGAAGCAGTGGGCCACAGAGAATAATGTTCGGGGCACACTGTCCGTCCTGTGCAATAATAAGAATGTCAAGGAACTGATAATGAACGATATGCTGAATTGGGGCAAACAGAGTGGACTAAAGTCATTCGAACAGGTGCGTAAAATCATGAAAACTATCAAATACATATAGTAGTTAACCAATAATGATCTCCTTATGCAGGTCAAGGATGTATATTTGCATCCCGATCCGTTCTCGGTACAAAATGGACTTCTTACGCCCACATTCAAGGCCAAGAGGCCGCAATTGAAGAGCTATTTCAAGCCACAACTGGAGGATATGTATAAACATTTGGATTAAAGCAATACAAAATAGAAAACCATAGTTAACCAAGAACAACGAAATACATAAATAACAGAATTAACTTTACGTCTCAACTGAACATTGCAAAGACGAATACAATATACAATATACAATACAATATTTTGAATACCAAACACAAACAAAATACTAGTGAAGAAGTGAAGAAGAACAGAACAGAAAACAATATTTATTAGAATATTGTGATAGACTCGAAACACGAAACATCAGTCTAATTTTCCGTCAATTCTTAGCATATAAGCAGCGCAAGATACAATATACAATACAATACGTACATACAAAGAACAGAAGCATATTTAATTCTTGAAGATACTAAAGATTCTTAACTGACAAACCAAAAAAAAATTTTGGCAGCAGCAGCATTTTACTATATAATTTTTAATCAAGGACGAGAAGCTCTTATCAAAATTAATAACCTTAACATTAAAATGTTAACTATTTCTTAACCCCTACGGTTTTGTTAAAGCAACAAATGTTTCAAATTTAGCAATAATTGCGTAGTCTGAACGAAAACATATACATAACATATTGAGAAAACATTTTTTTAAAAAAACCAAAGCTTTAATTACCTAAAACTCGTATACTACACTCAGCGTTAGATTAAATAATAATAAAAAAAACAAATTTTTAAAAATTATTTACTATGCTAAATTATTAAAAAGAAAATGAACAAATAATAATACATTAGGTAACTAATTACACGCTTTAAGAAAAGTAAACTAAAAAAATTAATATGGATTTCCAAAAAAGTTTAACAGCATTACAAAATAATGGAATACTATTTGGACTGCACTTGTCTGCCTTACAATTAATAGAATGCCCAAAAAATTGGAAACAAAAACCTCTATAAAAAAAATATGCTCTAAACATCAAATAAACCTTATGATAATATTAATAATTTCTTTACGTAGGAAACAAAAGTACGTGAATTTATGCAATGAATTCAAATTATAAATAAAAATACAAAGAAGAAAGAATAAAGTGAAATACAAAACTAAACATTATCTTCAAGCACTTCAAATAAAACAATCAACATTTGCATTCTTTTATATTTCATTTCATTTATTATCTTAAGTTCAGCTGAGTTCAAATTGTGGCGAGAGGCTCTTGGAATGCAAAATATATTTCAGACTTGGAGCTTTCATTATAATTTTTTTTTTTATTTAATTACTAATTAAAATGTCTAAAATATGGTTGGATTTTGCTTCGCTAGTGTGTAATTGCGCTTAGCTAATTCAATAATTACCAAGTATAAAGGACATTAGACTTAAATTTACTAAACAATTATAAAGAGGACAGACAGCAGATCACAGCTCGCCATGGACAATTTCGGGTGGCGGCGGTTCCGTCAATACAACTACATGATCGTCCTCATCATCTATGGGATTATCCCTGTTGCCACCGGTATTGTGGTTCTCATGATCTTCGATGCGTGCCAGCAAGGCTTTAAGCTCTGCATCGTAATCCTTCCATTCGGGCACAATGCGTTGAGCGGCCGTCAGTTTGGCCTCCTTGGTCTGCGGATTGTTGCACAGATCAATGACCTTGGCACTCTTGAAGGAGCTATCGCTGCACCAGGTCTGACACCACAGCCAATCGTCTGGCAGCGATTTAATTGCCACCTGATGAATCATATTGTTTGGCAAATCCTGATCCAGATTGGCCAAACTGTTGGGATCCTGGCTAAGTGCCTGGTACTGACCACGCAATCGATCACCGGCCGCAATTTTGCGGAAACGCTTCAGATCCACAACATACAAGGCGGAAATATGATAGCGTCTGCCCATCAGATGACTACGCCAATAGCCGTGCTTCCAGAAACGGAATCCTTCCATTTCCTTGCGCGAATCACAGAAGGGTGTATACGCATAGGGTGCACCACCCAAGTCCAAGTCATACAGCTCCTTAATATCGGTTCGGACAATAGCATCCGCATCCACAAAGATTATCTTGCGTACATTGAGCGGAAACAGTACATCCAGGAAGAGGATCTTATAGCCCCAAATCGTGCGCTGCTTCTCCGTCTGCTGGTGAAGCCAACGTGGCCACTTGTATTGCACCAGCTCATATTGGAAGTTGTAATCCTTGGCCATGTGTGGCAAAAAGTCCGTAAACTGTGGCGACAAATAGTTCTTAAGGAACCAGAACTTCACTGGCGATTTGGTGTGCTTCAGCAGCGAGACCATCATAATGCGCAACAGACGCTCATACAAGTGACCGGAAGCTACTGAGAAAATGTTAATAGTTTCAACATCCTCATCCGTTGCAGCGGTTCCGGTATTGCCGCCAAAACTATTGGCAATGCTGTTCCAAATGCCAGATTGTGCTGGTGCTGTATCATCCGACAGCAGCTCCGCGTTCTGCATGCCCGGACGCTTGGATACCCTTAGCTTGGTCACATGAGAGCGCAGCGAGGTGATCAGGACCTGCACCGCGCCTGTTTGGGATTGATGCAGTGTATTAGGACCTTCGGCGTGGCTTATGGCATAAATATCTGCCGATTTGCCTTCACGTAGACGCAATGTCCAAGCTCCTGGGTTAGCCTTTAGCTGGAAATAGCCCAAATTGGCCATTACAATTGTATCCACCAGCGATGGTTGCGTCTTAGTGCCCAGAACCAATTGCAGGCCACGAGGCGGCGCACCGCTGGCAGCATCAAAGCAATGTCCCTCCAACAGCAAGTACTCCAGGCCAAATTCACTGTGCACTGGTCCGCCAATGTCGCGCAGCTTAATGTTGTCCAGATCATAAACAGCACGTACTGCTTCCACCAGCCAATTCTCGGGCACTTGCAGCTGCTGTGTAAGCAAAGGATTTGCGGGCAATCCACTAAACTTGGCCAGTGGTCCTTCCGCTCGAGCACCGCTCGCCTCAAACTGCACCTCGGATTCGACGACATAGCGATAGAAATTCTTGACAGGCATATCGCTGTGCTGTGCAACAGGTGTGAGATATAATTGTAGCTGACAGTTCAGAGTTTGGCGCAGCAATATTATGATTGGTGTGAGTTTCTGTGCCGCTCTCGAGGCAGGATCTAGCACGGCAGCAATGTCAAAGTGTGGCACGTTCTGTTGTTTCGCCGGCAACTGGACCACAGAGTGATCGGTTTTGAGATCAGTGGGCAGCTTGAAACGCGTCTTAGTTTGTCTTGGCAGCAGGCTAGCATAAAGCTTAAGCAGCGTATCACTGTTAAAATCGGCATGGACTTCAGTTGCGGATTCCTTGAGCACCTCGCGCACCTTATCACCATACTGAAGATCACTGTAGCGTGCCAGCAGCGCAAAGTCAGCGCTATCAAAACTCTCGCCGGCGTTGAGGGGACCATAGAGTCGACCATTACCAATGACCAGACGTTGCGATTTGGCCAGCCCTAAAACACGTTGTGCATACACGCGCAACATCTTCAAATGCAGTTCTGTGCTGCCCAGAACATCCTCCAGCTGTTTGGGTATATCCTCAATGCGTTGCTTCTTCTTGAGGCGCAACCATTTAAGCACCTGTTCCGATGCCTTTACCGGCTCCATTGAGTGCATTGCCGCCCAAGCCAAACGATTAAGACTACGTTTATCACTTGCGCCCTCCGTATTGGGTATAAATGCCAAACGTACACTTTCACTACCGCGCACATAGTCCAACGCATGTGTCAGCAACTCACGTCCATCATCCGTCTCCAGATCGGCAAAGACCCACAGGGTAAGGAACTGAAGCGAAGCGCTGCCAATGCGTTCAGTGCTCTGCTTGCCGGCAAAGTATTTGAGATTTGCCATCAATGTAGCGGTCATGTCACGGTTTGAAAGCTTGTTCAATAAAGCAGCATTTCCAAGCTGTTGGGCCGCAACGCCATTGATGTCCAAGTATTTGGCATCCTCCTGGCTGAGTATACGCTGATTGAGACGCGGCATCACATGTGGTTGATTCATTAGGTAGTTAATCATCTCATCGCTGTCGGTCAGCTCTCCACGATAAACGGCCTTTTGCAATACCGTTGTATGGCTCATGATCTCTGTAAAGATGGCTTCCTCAAAATCGCTGTCAGCACTGATGATATTGCTTGGCATGGGCGCACCGTTGAGCAGCGCTTGAGGCTGACGCATCTCGCCAAAGCCCAAACGTTGCACAAACTCTGTAGCCAGCTGGCGTCCGTAATCATAATCGGAATCCTCGCCTATCAGCTCCTTGGCTTTGCTGCTGCTCAGCGAGGTAAACTCTTTGGTTAGCTGTTTGACAATGTGCTGCTTGGTGACTGGAGCAGTTTCACCCACAGTCGCATAAATATCGGTTAAGAAACTAAGAGCGGCACGTGCATCTTTCTGTTGGGTCACATAGTTGAAGGCGCATGCAATGGCCACATAATCGGCAGCAGTTTCTGCCTCCATTGCTCTGGAATCGAAGACTAAGCCCAGGCGTATGGGTGCTTGATGTATGACAAAGGATTCCGATAGCTTAATCACACTTCGCGCTTCTTGTTGCAATGGATCCACAACCAACACCAGATTGAAAACATTTTTGCGTATGTTGCGCAACATGCCGGGAAATGTGGGTCGCAACAAGTCCATGACAGAAGCTGGCCAGCGTCGGTATTGTGCATCTTGTTCAATATCATTGATCCACTGCACCGCCGTGTCGCGGATATCAATGGCAAACTCCCGCTTATTGGCACTGTTCAAGTCTAGAGCCAACAAGGCACTGGCAAGGCTACCATGCACATTGTTTCCGTGTAGACTTTCAAGCACACGTGTCTCGGAGCGTAGAGTCTCCACTAATGTATACAGATCCATGGTATCCGCATCGAAGAACAATCCGTTGATAAACAAAGCACCATCTGGTGGCGAAACATTTAAACTGCGACCCAGGGACTCCGTATTGTGTTTAACCTCTGCACGCAGTTCTTCGGACACCTTGTGGGCAAGCAGAGTCCGTGCCAGCATGGGGAAATTGTGAGCAGTATACTGAAGAATCTGCAGAGCTTCATCGCCCTGAATCTCAGCTATAGCAGCAGCAGCTTGTAGACCCAAGTCTTGGAATTCCCAGGCTTTGAGCTGTGCAATCTCATCGTTGCCTTGCAACAGACGTTGACGCAGTTGATCCAGGGCATTCTTCAGAGCTGGATGCTTAGCCTTAAGTAGCTTAAAATCAAAGCCTTGCACATCAGTTTCATTTGTGGATTCCTCCGCATTGGCAGAGCTGTCATTGCCCGTTTCAGGTTTTGGAGCATCATCTTGACTTTTATATTCTGTGGATTTTAAATGTAGTTCGACACCGTAGCCGGACAAACGAACAGGTCGTCCACTTCGCTCAGCTAGCTGATGGCGCAGAAGATAACGGACTTTTCCCGAATTTGCTGCGGCCTCCAAAAGCTTGTGGTATGGACGAATTGCGGCACTGCCCAAATCGCCATAGAGCACAACGGTCCGTGTATTATTTTCGCTGCCGGGATACACATGATCGAAGCTATAGCTTAAAACGTCCGCATCCAGGCTGCTAGCAGCGTGTGACAGCTTCAGCTTCTGCTCTAACTCCGCAAAGTTGCAGGCGAGCTCGGTTCCCACCTGTGCATAGATGGCACCTTGACAGGCGCCCGCAGCACGCAACTCATCAGCCAGTTGAAAATGTGTTTGAATGCGCGGCGTTAAGCTGTGCAATGAGACGACCAATTTAAGAAGCGGTAGCTGTGGGGCACTAATATGCGTCCGGACAAGCTGCAAGGCGGCATTGTATTGCTGCGACTCCGTATCTGCAACGATATATTATTATAAATATTAATTATAAAATATCAAATGTTTAAAAGTATTTGAATATTTCTCAATAGTCTGGTCACCTTATTGTTTACTCATTTACTACGTACCGTATTCATTGAGCGCAGTATCCAATGCCGTCACAGCCTTTACGTAGTCCCAAAACAGGCCCGCCTGTTCATCTGCCAAATACTCTGCAATCTCTAAATACAACGGCGTTTGCGTCCATTTGGCATTTATGAGGGTCGTAATTGGATAACTTTGACTGGACTCGGCAGCACCTGTCCCTAGACAAGCAGGCGTAAATAGCGTCAACGTCGCCGTCGTTGCCAACAAAACACACACAGCACGTAACATTTTTGTATTTGTGCGAATTTGTTTGGTTCTGCTTCTTACTCGCACATGACGCACTGATTATTAAGAAAGTTTAATATGTATGGCCAGCTAACGAATTATAAAAACACTTTAATTTCGGCACAAAACTCGGTTTGTTAATTAAATTTAAGGAGAAAAACTGATGTGGCGTTTTACCGGCCTGAAAGCGTTGCCACTGTTCATCAAATGTGTGGGGGATGTAATATCACTAATGAGAACATCGATGATCTATGTATATCGATGCTTTATTTACCCGCTGTTAAAAGAAGCGTTGCCAGCTGCACCAGCTGATCCCGTTTTGCTTTGTTTATAAACGAAAGCGCGCCGAAATAATTTCGCAAAAGCAAGAAAATACTTTTAAATGAAGTGCACATTGGAAGGTGGCAATGCGCGCGGTAAGAATTGGTTTAAAATTTATGTATTTTCTTTTAATAAAATCTGAATTGCCAGTCGTTGCCAAAGCCATACAATCGTTGTCTAAAGTGGGCAAGGAATTGTTCATTGAAGCAGATGCAAATGGACTAAGGATGCGCACCATCAATGCAACACAGTCGGCAGTGGGAAGCATAAGCTTTAGCCGCTCCATGTTTGATACATTCCAGCTGCCACCCAGTGGCGATTGTTGTTGCAAAATTGCTATGAAGCCATGCCTGGGAGTATTTCGCAATATGAAACAGGTAAGTGTCGGGATTCCTTTTGATACCATGTAAGTAATGCCATTCCATACCATTACAGGTGGAACACTGCGAGCTTAGCATCGTGGGAAATCGCACCAAGTTTCAAGTGAATCTACGCTGCAAACTGGAGACCACGAAGCAGGCACTTATTGCAATTGTGGATGAACAGAACATTACCTCAGATGTTCCGACTGATCAGAGCGCTAATATGTAGGTTTACATCGACCTGTTATAATATTTGTTATAATAACGCCTAACTTGCTTGCAGCATTCGTGGCGACCACAAGTTGTTCATGGAGATCTCGAACAGTTTCAATGCTTCAGAGGAAGAACTGACACTGGAAGCAACGCCCGACAGCCTGTCGGCCAAAAATTACATTGAAGGTGCTCGAGTCAACGATAAGTTTATGCGCTCTCAATTGAAGCTCAAGCCCAGTGAATTTGAACAGTACCAAGTGCCAGAGGGGTCCGTCATAACATTTTGCATCAAGGAATTTCGCGCCTTTTTGCTTTTCGCTGAAGCACTTAATGCACAATTGGCTCTGGAATTCGATGATGCCGGCAGTCCGTTTATAATGAAGATTAAGAAGCATCGTGAAATAGAATGTTTACTGATATTATCAACACTATCCCCTGATGATGTTAGCTTCTCAGCAGAATACTGTCCGCGTGACATTACCGTGTGTAACCAGACGAATGTAGCACAGAAGCGAAAGAGCACCACACCAGCATCAGAAATTCAACAAAAACGCCGTCTCGCTGAAGACACAACCCTTTCCGATATTGCCACGCCACTGTTTCAGTTTCCTGAGCATCGACCAGAGCGACCATCTGTAGCAGCTTCAATTCAGCCTCCTACGATTGCTGGCGGATGGTGACACTGTGGATGTGGTTGAAGAAGAGGCAGTCGCGGATGCGATGTTGCTAGCTGCATCAGATGCTTTGGAAGCCAGCCAGGCAATGGCTCCCAGCAGCACCGAGGTGTGTTTCTTTAATACAGAGGATGCGCCACTCACTCTTATGCCTCCAATAGCGGCAGAAGTTGACGATGATGAGGAAGAGGAAAGCATACCGCAGTCACCGGAACGGGAACGCGGTCGGATGGTTCGCACCATATTTTCGCGCTGCTTTCAAAACACTTATGTGCCGCGGGAGCCATCGCCCAATAGTCAAGTGTATGCTGCTAACTCGGACACCGAAGATTAGATTAATTTGTTCGTTTATTTATTAAAACTGTCTATAAACAATATCTTTACGATAATGTCAATTAGTGGCCAACTTTCCTATGTTTATAATGGGAAGAAAGTTGCATGTTAACGCGGACGCAGTACGTGCCTGCAGGTTTGCGGTGTTCTTCTGTGCTTGCTGCAGCGCTGTGTGCGCTGACTGCAAGGACACCTGGGATTTGATGAGCATTTGATCAGTGGCTAGCAACTGCTTGGAGGCATCCACAACAAAGTTTCGAGTGAATGAAGTAAGTGCCTTACAAATGGCAATATTACTGTCAACTGCAGGTTTAAATTATTTAATTGGTAAAATGTGCATGTGTCAAATAGAAATACAGCACTTACTCAGTTTACGCTGTAGCAGATTGTTACGGTACATGGAGGCGGTTACGCTGGCACTGCTCGGCTGCTCGTAGATATCCTCATCTTCTTCGGTTGCCTCGCCAGAAACTTCGGCCGCAAATATCTGTAACAATCAGCTTAGATTCATTCTACATTCAACTTGCCAAGTATAAATGCCTTGTGATTGTCGTTTTCCTCGTCAGATTCCGAAGCTTCACCACGCACGAGCTCTGCCATGGTTTTAGTTGTTTATTAACATCTGGACAATCAACAAAAACAAAACTTGTTGATATAAAGTTGCTAAGTATCGATAGTTCGATTATTAATTAACTCGATACATTCATCTCCGAAATTCGAAGTTATTCGAAGAGATCCTCTTTCCCCTCATGAGCAATATAATTCAATTTTATTTAACAAAATATGTCAACAAAGTTGTTTCCTAATATTAAAAATTTAATGATAGCATCCAAGTTTTAAATATTATTTTTTATTGTTTTTTTCCTGCCACTCCGAAAGCAGCTGCAAGCAATATGTATGGACATTGTTTTCAAACTTCATCAAATCCAAAGGTGGTAAATTGAATAAGGCAACTTTGTCAGCCAAACTGGCAAAAAATTTATGTGGTCCTTCTTTGTCCTTGTCCTCAGAAGACTTTTCCTTAATTTTAATAAATTTTTGAAGAAAACTGGAATACTCGTCATCTGTTTCTTTAAACCGCTTGCTTTCTGGACTATAACTGCGCGAACGTCGATAAGTTGAACTTCGCGAACGTCGAGAAGTGGAAGGCTGAGAATCTGTTGCAATATCGACACATTCTTCATTTATTAAGGGGTCTGTTGATGTATCCAATGCAAAAATCTCATCAATCTCGGATGTATCATAGTTTCCTGTTGTTCTGCAAAGATAATATACAATAAGTTAATATTCTCTGAGCAGATGATGGCTGATGGATATCTTACTTTCTTGGTTGCATCGAATCTTTTAGAAATTCCAAGTGTTCACTGTATTTGTAGGGCTTCCTGCCTTCAAACGCCTGTCCACTTACAGTTTTTGACTCCTTCAAGTACTTCCCATATTGATCCCTTAGTGATTTCCAAGCAGTTTTGCAGTCATTTACTAAAGAAAAATAAATGTTTAAACGCTACTTTTCCTTGCATTTTACTTACCTGGAATATTTATTTTAACTGCAATTTCTGACCAGACTTTTTCTTTGGCCCCATTGTTTCGATATAACCTTTCCCTTTTATCGTATAAAATTGTTTTTTCCCTTATTAACATAATAAGAGATTTAATTTTCTCGCAATCTAATTTTTGCATTGTGCTACAAATAATATTTCACATTAACAACAGCTGATCAGCTGCTTCTGTAAAGCGGCATCAGCTGCTTTTCACGCTTTGAAATTTAAAGCAAAAGACGCGCGACATCTAGCGCCAATGTAAACAAACACACATGAAATGAAAATGTTAGCGACAATCGCTTTCCAACATCGCCTCGCGTTTAATGTAAATAGGACTTAAACCCAACTCACTGATAACAGACACCAAAGTATTAAAGTAAAAAACATGAATTAAATTTTTATTAAAAAACATTTATTTTGGTTAGTTTTTCAAAAGTTAATTTAATTGCACCAATTAAGCTAACAATTTATTAAATTTGCACTACATTATGTCTTAGGTATTCATTCAAATATAAAAGCATTTGATTATTCAAAGTACTTTTGTAGCGTTCCCATTTCGTACATACGCTTAATATCTGTTCCGCCGCCAATAAATTTGCCATCTATAAACACTCGTGGCACCTGCGTGAAAATAGGAAAGACGTAAAGATAACAAAGTAATGCAATACATTTGTTTTTGTGACTTGCCGTTCGACCGCCAGTCATCTCGCCCAAAACTGATTGAATTTCGTTGCCATCTTTACGTTCATCCAGTTCTATTATCAAGGCATTGACATTCAGCTTGCGGAATGGCTGAAAATTTTTTAAAATTAATAAAACATATTTTTGGGAACTTATATTCCTTACCTCCTTGGCCATGGTACAATAAGGACAATAAGTCTTGCTGAATATTGTAACCTTGTTTTTGGTAATTGACTCGCGAACAAACTGAGCTTCAACACTGTCCATGTTAACTGATGGTTTTTGAGTTATCCTATTAAAATCCAAAAAGGGAAAGGGAAACTTTCGTGATGATGTTGATAGCTCTTGGGACGCTAACTTATTGATTGATATACAACGGTTGCTACGCAGACTATTGTAATTTGTGTTGTGGAGGTTAATTTGAGGAAAATTTCTGTTAACTAAATCGCGTTACAGATATGACATGACACATGTATATGGTTGCCAGATGGGTCAGAAGGGCCCACACTTACCAATTCCAGATAGTCGAAAGCATATTTTATTGATAATAACAGTTATTATACAATAAACACAACACAAATACCAAATCGGATCAACAGCAAAAAATATACCCACTAGTTATCTAAAAAATATATGTACTCAGAACTATTGACATGTCTGGTAGCACTGAATTGAATTACATCGTCGCCGGTGTTCGAAATTTACAACAGCTGAGTTTTTTTTTTTCACATAACATACCTTAATGTTGTTCATAATTATTGCACAACAGCTTAAATTGTCGTCAGTATTTGAATATGTATAAGAAAATATCTGTGATATTAAAGAAAAAGGACAAATGTATTAAAAATAATAATTATTCTTTTGAAGGACTACCCATACTTTCCATTAATGAACATATGTATGTACGTATGTATGTACATAAGTGTTCAATGGTATGGTTTGTTCTCAATGGACAGAGCTGCCATTCGAAGTTTGCAGACAGCTGATACCATTCATGCTTGATGTGGCAACTTTTAATCAACTCGAACGGAAAATCATTTTTTTTTGGTGAATGCGTGCAACAATGGAAAACAAAGGACGGCGACAGCAACTAATGAATTATAGTTAAAAAATATACTAAATCATGCCAAGCACTCTTCTGTTTGCCACGAGCAGCGAGGGACGCGTGCATACGCTGTCCACCAACTCAAATGGATGGCGCGAATTTCCCTACCTTGGTCTGGAGTTCAAGAAAATCAGCGCAGTCCCAAACAACATGTGGGCCATTGGTGGAGATCGACAGGTGTATGTACATGTGCATGGTCTTGATGTGCCCATACGCGTCAAGGAGGAGTCGTACGAAAACGAGCGGTGGCTACCAATCGAGGGATTTTCGAAAACAATGCTGCCCACCGACCGTTACAAATACTCTAACGCTGATGGCAGCATCGAGAGAAGCGTTGACAAGATACGCTTGCCCTCTATGGCCTGGCAATGGGATGGAGATTGGCATCTGGACCTTGAACTTGATGGCCATCAACTTCCAGAAGATGGCTGGATGTACGCCCTTGATTTCCCAGCCACGTATTCAGCAAAAAAGTCATGGAACTCGTATGTTCGCAGGCGTAAATGGATACGCTTTCGGCGTTATGCCGCTCTCAATAGCTGGTGTGCCGTTGCGCCGCTGCACAAAGATCCCACACAAGAGCCCTTTATCGATGTGGCTATCGGTGGTACACATGTGCCCAATGCACGCGCAGGAACCCTTTGTGTTTGGGCCATAACAGCACATGGTCGGGCCATGTTTCGCACTGGCGTTACAGCCAACGCACCGGAGGGCTTACGCTGGACGGCCATTAACACGCCCACTGGCAGTGAACTCGCACAGATAAGCGTGGGTCCAACAGGCTTGGTCTGGGCAGTGCTCTACAATGGGCGTGTTATTGTACGCACAGGCATCACACGCGATAACCTATCGGGTGAATCGTGGCTGGACGTTAAATCACCGGTTGCAACAAGCTCTCAGACGGATACACCCCGTGGTCTGCGCATTTTGCAGATTTCAGTAGGCACTGATGCGGTCTGGTGTATCACGAATGACCATCATGCCTGGTTTCGTAGAGGTATCAAGGGTGATGCAGCTGGCATAAGTGAGGATGCTGCCATTGGCAAAGGTTGGGTGGAAATGGTAGGCAATTTATCAATGATCTCTGTAGCTCCTAACGACCAGGTAAGCTTTTCACACCACTCTCCACTAAAGCATTTATTAGCTGATTTCATATCAACAGGTGTTTGCAATCGGTGCTGCTGACCGTGCCATATACTATCGGGCTGGCGTCAGTGCCGCCGATCCCACCGGCAAGAAATGGATGAAAATTCAATGCCCAATGCAAATCAGTCGCTCCTCCAGCTCCTTGTCCATAGTGTCACGCAAGAGTGGCGGCAGTAGCTCAACGCCCGGCTCCAAACATCAAAGCTTCTCCAATCTGTATTCCAAGGAGAAAGAGAAGGGCGTTGTGGAGACGTGTGCCGTCATCGAAACAGTTACCACGCACAGCAATGCATCCTCAAACAATGGTCTCAATAGCCGATTGAAAAACGATCGCTGGAAGCTAAACGCTGACTCTCCACCCACCATTGGCAGCCTTAATCTGAACGAGCGTCAGAAGCATCGAGCAACAGCATTGCGTGAGACATCATCGCATGCTTCGAGTGCTCCTGCTGCCGACGTCGCTGAGATAACAGGCAAATTTGAGACGCAGCTAAAGAATCCGCGTGCCTGGTCGCCAGTGCGCAGTGTCGGATCTGTTGTAGGCACTGAGGCGCATCCGGAGAGTGATTCGGCTGTCTTTGAATCGGAATCGGCACATGGCTCGGACGCATTCTTGGGCGAAGATGACGATCACAATGGCTCACAGTTTTGGACAGAGTGTGCAGTCATGTGGAGCTGTATAGCTACGGGCGCTGTCACCGTGGATGTCAACAACATACCCAACTGGTTTAACGAACATGCATCAAATGATGGCAAAGCCGATGCTAATCCCAATTGGCGCAACGATCTACTCAGCAAGCTAAAACAACGCCAGGAGAAATTGGCCAAACTGCAACAGGAAACACATTACGAGAAAGCTGTTGAGTTAACATCTTGGATTAAATCGGCAGACGCACGGTATCAGCATCCAGCTGGTGAATTTGAAGAATGCTGCATTGAGTTGGAATGGGTTAGCGGCAACGGCGGCGATAGCTCAGAAAATGATACTGGCACTTTCTCAGTGCTTAGTCCGGATCTATCGGCGACCAAAATACAATTCGCCCTTTCCGATATAACTTGTGTGCAGTGCTGCAGTGAGCCGGGCGCACCACGTCTGGCCATCCATGCGGTCCATCTGCGCAGTAACTGCAGTCCAGTCAAATTGCAATTCACCAGCGATGCCGAAATGGAAGACTGGCTATCCCACCTGTCGTCCGTGTGCAGCCAAATCAATATGCTTATGGGCAAGCCAGCCAGCAATGCAATTTGGCTGACCAGCGAACAGGGCGATGTGTTTGTCTTTGATGCGGCCAACATGAAGGCACAGCAGCTGCAAAAGACCGACAATGGTCAAGCGCATTACGTGGAACGTATGGATGTCTCCACGTGTGAGACACCTTACTACAATACATTGTATAATGGGTAAGTCTTAGAAATATGTTTTAGATGTACTTTTAAACTAACATTGCATTTTCAGAATGCCCTGTGGCAGTGAGCTGGAAATAGCTGGATGTGTCTACGATGATGCCGATCAAATACGCTTCGATTTGCAATGCCATTCGAGCATAAAAGCATTGCCGCATCGTATTGAGAAATATCGTGTGATTGCCATGCATATTAATCCTCGATTCAATGAGCGCACAACTGTACTCAATTCCATGATAGATTCGGAGTGGCTAGATGAAATACGCAATGATCGCATGGTATTTGCGCCCGGTGCGACCTTCACCGTAAAAATTAAGTGAGTTTTCATGTCTATTGTTATCATAAACAATTAATGCTTAATGCTGACTCATCTTTGCAGGGCACTTGAAAACCATTATCAGATTGTGGTGAACAATGCCCTCTATTCAGATTACAAATATCGCACAGATCCGGCTGCTGTTACTTGTCTCTATGTCAGCGGCCGGGTGAAGCTGTTCAGTGTGGTGTATCGTTCACCCTCGCTGATTGTTTCCATGCAACAGATGCACTGGCGCCAGATTGGAGGCCATGTGAAGCGTGTCTATAACAGCGGAGTCGATGTTGTCTGGGGCATATCGTGCGATAATACAGCTTGGGCATATAATGGTGGCTGGGGCGGCATGTTTCTGAAAGGATTGGAAGGATCAGGCAAGATAAACTCGATGATTGACACGCACACCTACTATGTGTATGAGAATCAGCGCTGGAATCCAATTAGTGGCTTTACTGCAAAGAGTCTGCCCACAGATCGGCACATGTGGAGCGATGCAACTGGCAAGCAGAAACGCAGCAAGGAGCACACTAAGCTGTTGTCCACACACTGCGAATGGATATCGGACTGGGCAATTGATTACAATCTGCCTGGTGGTGCGGACAAGGAAGGCTGGCAATATGCCATCGATTTCCCAGCAACCTACCATGCCCACAAGAAGCTGACCGATTGTGTGCGGCGGCGTCGTTGGATGAAGAAATGTCGCCTTACTAGCAGTGGACCTTGGCAGGAGCTCAGTCATTCCAAGATACTTGATGCCGCACTGCAAGTATTGGACACTGATGTAGACAGTGCTCTAAATGTTGAGGATATGCCAGTGGCTGCCTGGGCCGTTGCCTCTAATGGCGATGTGCTGATTAGACATGGTGTTAGCACACTTAATCCACGCGGTGACACCTGGGAACACATTGTCAGTGATCAACCACTGATTGGCATCAGTGTGGGTCCAGCGGGACAAGTCTGGGCAGTTGCTCGCAATGGTATGATCTTCTACCGTTACGGTGTCAATAAACTGAATCCTTGTGGCGATGCTTGGCAACAAGTGGAGGCACCACCTGGCGTTACCTTTAAGGCCATAAGTGTGGGACGTGCTGGTATTTGGGCATTGGACAACCAGCAGCGGCTAGCGGTACGCAGAGAGGTAACTCGTACATTCCCGGAGGGATCGCATTGGCAATTTCTTCCAAATGCTGCCACTGTGCCCCCACACACAGAAACCCACTGTGGTTTTCGTGCTGTGTCCGTGGGCAAGGAGGTGTGGGCCATAGCCTTAAATGGCATTATTTGTCGACGTTGCGGCATTACCAATGAGAATCCTGCCGGTGCCGGCTGGAATTTGGGCATTGCGGTATGTTCAAAAATATTGCAACCCTTTAAAACATTTATTTTAATTATGTATGTTTTTATTATAGGGTCAATGGAAAGATCTATCCGTGGAGGGATACATGTAACCACAAAGCATTCCATTTCTTCAGTATTTATTTGTATACCCTGCACCCAAAAGTAGACACTATACAGATCTACAAGTGTTTGTGAAAGTTAAAGCTGCTTAAAATATTCTAGTCCTGGTCAGTTGGTGTAATAAAAATATAATAATTGATGTTACATTGTGCAGGGTATATAAATCTCGACTGCTAAATTCTTCCCTTATAACATTATAAGTATATGTAGCTTTGTTGTATTATGTTTAATTTCGATTCCTATTTGTTTGTATATTATTTGTTATTTAATTTTTTATGATTAAGCATTTTGAGTTGTCTTTATATATGGCTTACAGAATATTTATTCACAGCTATACATAAGTATTTATAAATATATTAAAAACATTAAACGTACAATTGCTTTATTTAACGAATTTGTTTAAACTATAAACATACCGAAAACATAAATATCCAACAAATCTAAAGTATTTTGTACTTTATGTGCATTATATCGTTTTAAATTCGGTTTTGTAAGCAATAATTTTCCAAGCCCATTCAGCGGTTTTTTGTTAGTGAAGGTAGCACCGGAACATCGATTAATCGATGTTTGTACAACTCTTCAATACATCGATACATAGTAAGATTTCTCAGCCCTGGTATATACGTGAGAAAACAAAACTAATAAACAAAACTCATTGAAAGTAAATTATGGCAGACTACGATAATGTTCGCATAAAAAAGTTAGTCTTAAAAGGCGAAAAACACAAGTAAGCAAGCAATAATTATCTTGTCGCATGTATTGAACCCAACTTTTGGTAATAGGAAAAGCAAAAAACGTAAGAAGGAAAAAGAGCACAAGGATGATGGTCCATCCAAGAAAAGCAAATCGGTAACCGATGAAGATGCAATTGATCATGGTGGTTGGTGGCTAGCAACAACAGCAGCAAACATCATTGGTTCAGTGGCCATTGAATTTGGCGTACGCTGCTATTTAAAAGCCTTGGACAATGGGTATGGTGAAAACAAAATGAAAACAATATAAGTTGTCAATAATTTTTAATAATGTAGATTATTTACTCTGGGCGCCCCACACAACCCCGGCGAGGGCCCTGATCCTGAGGAGATATTTACGGCGTTTCCAATCAATGATCGCAAGGTGTCCTTTAAATCTGGCTATGGAAAGTATTTAAGGATTGAAAAGGACGGCATGGTTACAGGACGTTCAGAAGCCGTTGGTAGCATGGAACAGTGGGAACCTGTATTTGAGGTAAAGTCACGTGTACATTATAAATTGCTGTGCGTTCAAATAACTTTTCATTTGACCTTTCCCTTCAGGGCACGCAAATGGCACTGCTCGCAGAAACGGGACACTTTATGTCCATTGATCCGGAAGACGATGCTTGTGTTGCTCTGCATAAAAAGGTTGGCGAACAGGAAGTCTGTCGCTTGCGGACCAACGCAGCTAGGGATGTTGTTGTTGACGAACAGCCAAAGGAAGAGAAGGGCGATTTGAATGAAGTTGAGAAAAATTATGTGTAAGTGTGCAAAGAAAAGGTTGTAATTATTGCTGAAATATTATTTTGCACCTTTTTGGTTTGTAGCAAAAAGTTTCAAAAATTCCAGGATAAAAAGATGCGCATTAGCAAGAATGATGTAAAGGAGCTTGAGGAAGCCAAAGCTCAAGGATTGTTGCATGAAACACTTTTGGACAGGCGTAGTAAAATGAAAGCCGATCGCTATTGTAAATAAATCTACAGTTTTTTAACAATTTTTAAACTTGTGGTGTTTTAAAAATAAAGAATTAATTATGACGAGACAAATTTAAAATTATATTACTAAAGTGTTATAATTTATTTTTGATGTTTGTTTTTTTTAGGAGAATTAAGTATAGAATGATTGATTTTCTCTTTAAAATTAAATTCCTTGATTTTTTTATAATATTTATTTACCAGTTTACCTAAGATAAAACTTGTTTTACAGAAAAATTAATGTTTAGCTCGCTACAAATTTTGAATAAACCTTAAAAACAATATCTACTGATATATTCTACGCATAAATAGTGGTTATGACTGGGATATAAGCCCGAAAGATTTTAGCCACCTTACCTAGCTGTAAATCAAAATGCTCAAGAGAGCGACAAAGAGATCAGAGATCATTGGAATTTACAACAGCGTGAGAACCCAAGCAAATTATTTACTATGTCTAGACTCTTTACTCTCCGAGCATTAACCGGTTTTTGCTTCAATGGTGTGAGCACAACTGGCTAAGAAATCTGAGAGATCTGAAGCTGAACAGTTAGTTGTCATTTGTTAGAGAACGTTGAAGGTACACACTGCGCACACGAATAATTCAAAGTGTTTTATTTATTTGTTTATAATTTAATATTTGCAATTCCGACTCAGCGACATGCGAAAATCGCAGGGAATGTCATTAGTGTCGGATAGGCGTCTTGGCTTAGATGCATCCGAAACATTTTCCACATCGAGTTCGTCGTTAAGCAGCTCATTCAGCGATGGCAGTGATTTGGTCAATTGGGAGGAGTACGTGGCGGAAGACGGCAGTCTCTTCTATGCCGAATATGTTCCCAGCATCAAACCAAATGCCAACGAGCAGAGACGTGGTGAACTTTTGCGACGTTCATTGCGCTTGGGAAAAAAGACAACAAGACGACAACAACAACAACAACCGAATAGAGGCCAACAGGGCAAGCACAATGGCAACCAGACAACCGCTCTGGAGGCAGAAAGCGGCACCAGCAACGGGTTCCTGTTCGCCAACATTAAGAACTCACAAACTGATGCAAATCAAAAACAATTGGAGTTGGTTATAACGGCAACGGATCGATTTCGTTTCGGTCGTCGCTCTACAGCGGTGGAGTCCATATTGGGATTTCGTGTGCTGCCCTTTCCCGATCAGCCCGAATGCCTCATGGTGGACAGCTTTGTGCATGATATCAGCGCCATGCAGCACAATATCAAGCGGGGAGATTGGTTCAGGTCCTTGAATGGCATTGAGCTGTATGCCAGCAATGTGGATGAGCTGCTGCAGCAGTTCCTGGAGCCCACCCAGGTCTGTCTGGGCTTTCAAGGTGTGAGTACGCCTAGCTCTCCGCCAGCAGTTGAAGATGCAGCTGGACAATCCATGACGATGCAGCAGGTGCGCAAGCTGTTGAACTTTGCCATGTTTGCGGAACAGTTTGAGCAACTGCTGCCACCCAATACTGTTGTGCCGGACAATGTGACACCCTTTGGCATGTTACTCCTGCCACCCGAATGCTATCAGCAGGATGAGCACAAGGATTCGTTGTACTACTATCCGGAATGTGCGTTAACAAATTTTCTGTACAAGGCACGGGGAAGCTTCTTGACTCTAACCTCAGTGCTCAATGAGCTGCAAACGGAGCCACTGACTTCACGTCTCCTGGTGGAGCAGGTGCCCTACTATGTCAACTATCGCCGATTGAATGGTTTCCTTGTGCTCTTTGCCTATGCAGCGCGTTTGTATAGTGCCGCCGAGAGCAGTCTGAGATCGGATGAGCTAATTGGTTATATAAGATTCTCGCTGCCCGGCTTGAATCTGGATAACTTTGTCACCAGCAATGACAGTTCCAATGGACTGCGACAGTTTTTGCGTCATTTTTGTGGCATTCAACGTTCGCGATTGTTGGCCAACCCTCGAGGCGAGGTGCAATTCGAGCAATTGCTGAAGCAATCCCGCAGCCTACCGCTGCCCAAGGAGGCACAGTTGCGCATCTTTGATGCACTCAGCGAAATGGAGGCCATGGACTATCGGAATTGGAACGATGAGCCATTGACCACGCATCGCGAGTTCTTTATTTACGGTTGCGCCCTCTACTATGACAGTTTCCTGCTGGCCAGTCTGCTGCCCTCCGAGGTCAGGTTCAATGTGGAGCTCTTCTTGCGCTGCAGAGGAATCTTTGATTTTATTGGCGCTGCACCCAATGTGAAAGTTCGTGAGCTCTATGTGTGGGAGGAGATTGTGCTGGCGAATGCAACGGGTCGTTACTTCTTGACTGTCTGCTCCAGAAGTCACCTGATCCTAACTGTTATCCTGAAGATGTATGTGGATGCTCCCGAAATGGAGGCTTTCACCGCAGTGCCGCCCTCGTTGTTCTACATCGAAGAGATCCAGGAGACACTAGATCATCTTATACAGTGCGGCATCGAATCATTGGCAAGATTCTGGTCAGTCTCGAATAAACGACCCGAGGTCTTGGATCAGCACAAGCTTGAGCAAACCGGCCAGGAGCATGAGGTCACCAGTAAGCTGGAGTCGTTACTCAGACCGAAAAGTAACGTTCCACATTCAAGCAATGCTACCAATGATGAGGAAGCACAATTGTGCTCATCTCTGGGCGGCTCATCGATCCACAGTCTGACGCCCAGTGAGGATGAGATGTCACGCCGGCGTCTGACACCCGCCGAAGACTCGGACAGTGGCTCCGACTGGGAGAACTTTGCGGAGCAGCATCCCCTGCACTACGGCCTCAATCTGACTGCCGAGAGCCAGAGTCAAATAACAACATCCCTGTGGAAGGAAATCAATAATGTGCTGCCCGTGAAAATATCTGCTGGCTGGAAGAACTCTGTGCTGCACTACGTCTACGTTGACCTCACAAATGGTGTCCTTCTGTGTCCCTTCACAGCTAGCTCTGAGAGTTTGCCTTACCTAAGCGAGATGCGACGAGCCTGTCATATGATTCATGTGATTCTCGAGCGTTCCAAATATCATAGACGCATACTCACTGAACCCACTGGAGCTGGCAACAACAATAGATCCCTCATGGCACATGGTAGCAATGATATAACAATGGTCAAGGAGCATGGCATAACCATTGAAATTACCAACACCACCAAGGAGGAGCAGGGTGTCATGCGATTCGTTGTGGTTGGTCGTCTATTCCAATCACCCGCCAAGGAGGTCTATGTGTGTCACAGTCCCGAAGTGCCGCAAAATATGGTCGAAATGGCATTTCGATTATCCTTTTTCTCAATGGGCTAACCTTGTTTTAGTACTACATTTACATAGTTTAATAAATATATATTCCACTATAATCTTAAGGAATTTCTACACCTTTCATTCATGTGTTTGATCGCGTTGAAGACAACATTGGCACTATATTTAGATAATCGTGCGACACGCGCCCTAGTCGCATATTTATAAACATAAATAAGTACAGACATACATATATCCATTTTGTATATATTTTTATACAATGTCAGCGTTTCATTCGTCATTCGTCAGACAGTTGTCAATAGGGCCTCCCAGATAGCGGAAGACTTCTTAATTTAGTACCTCAGACAAACTTACATCATTCATATAGCTGGAGATGCCAAATTGGTTATTGTTGGGGGCATGTGTTCTTTTAGCCACGGCACTTGCACTTGACGAGACTGATAATAATAGCCTGAACGACAATGAGCAAGAAAATCCGGAAACGGATCCAAAGTTACCCAGTGAAGTTCAAAAGGCGGTGTGTACGGTTAATGCGGGCGATGTCAAGGCATCCGCTGAAGCTGTCACCACAAAGACTTTAAAGGGTGTCTGTGGATCGGGTAAGTTTTTTACCCAGCTAAGAAATATGCAGGAAAATCATGAATTAACTATTTAGATGAAATGAATATCGCCTTTCGTAATCTGGAGGACAAAGTGTTTAGGGAATTGCGTGAAATCAAAGAAATGCTACAAAAGTTAACCGAGATGCGGGACCAGCAAAATAGTAACTCCATACCAATGACGAGTACTTTAGTAAAACCGACTATCCTCAAAAGAATCAAATTTGAGCAGATTACGATGAAACCCTATCTGGAAAACAATGCAAAGAAACAGCCTATGCTTAAACAATTGGATAGCGTACCGGAGCGAGAGTTGGAAATTGGTAGATTCAATAACACAATGCTGGCGGATCAGGATTTTCAATTGTTTACATATTATTGGAAACTGGAAAACTTTACGGATCACATTGCTGATGGTTTAACCAAAACTGTCAATAGTCCCAAGTTTAGTATTCGGGGTAAGTCTTAAAGAACTACATACACAAGATTACTATATATATATTTATGACTCAAATGTATCTTTGCAGGAAAAACACTTCAATTAAAATGCACTTTTCAGCATATGCATCGAGAGATAATCAATTTGCAGCTGGCACTTGCATATCCATCCCATGAAGGCAAGGAAAACAATATAATGCTAGATATGGGTGGGCAATGGAAGCAATTGAAATGGACCGAGCATGTGGCATTTAAACACAAGATATCGCTATTGGATCAAAGCCAGAGTCATCGACGCACACAGGACCTCAGCTCACAGGAGCTAACAAAACTCGATATGGGATTTTCCATACCAAACAGCGCAATTGTTGGCAGCAATTATGTAAGGCACAATTCGCTTCTTATACAAATTATATTATATTTGTGAAAGGTTTTTCTATGTTGTATTTTAATATGTATAAACTGCAATTAAACGAAGCAACCAAAA
Source organism: Scaptomyza pallida (assembly GCA_018152965.1). Lineage (NCBI taxonomy): Eukaryota > Metazoa > Arthropoda > Insecta > Diptera > Drosophilidae > Scaptomyza > Scaptomyza pallida. Next base: position 1,826,972 of record JAECXP010000107.1, read on the forward strand.
CCCAGTATCTGTGCAGAGAGAGAGAAAGTCAGCTAATTTTACAGACTAGCTGCATTTGTTTAAAGCTTGCTGCGTGCACCCTTTGCCTTGATGTCCAAGAAGGGCATTGCGATGGGATATAATTCTTTGCAGGATTTGAATGCAACAATATCGGTTATTGGCTTATGACGTTCCATGCTGGTGGCCGAACCGTCATCCTCCTCACTGCTTGTTGCATTCGGTTCCTTGAGTGTCGATACAATATGCACGGACAAAACTCTTCGCTCTTCGCCATCTTTTGCTATGAATTTCTGTAATTAAATATAACCACAGTTAAGGCTTTGTTAGCAAGTCTTAAAAAGTAGGAACGCACCTTGAAATAGTCAACAAAATCTGCTTTTGAGATTTTGCGCAGTATTGCAACTTCGGCCTCTTCACGTTCAAAATGATAGGTTTGCATGGCAATTTCACCATAGAACATGCTAAATTGCTGGAAAATGGTTTTTGGCTTCTCCAGCTTTTTAACAATCAAGGCTTCCTTGTGGCGCGCAAACTCGTCCAGCGGCATGTCCTCAATTACTTGCTGAAAAATAAGTAAAGTGTTCTTTTTTAAATTCTCCTCCTATTTTTTTGTTTATGAGAACTGCTTACCAAATAGGTCTGCAAAAAGTTTTCAATGCGATCTTCAACAAATGAGGGATGCTTCGCGGATTGCACAATGATGCGAATGCCATTGGCACCGTTAACTTTGCGTACGCCACTGAACACAATATAACCCAGTTGTTCCTTTGTGCGTAGGCAATCGTAGCAGGGTTCCGATAAAACTTGAGACACCATGTTAACCATTATGTTTGTATAATCTGTTTGAGCACCGCACTGCATATAGAGCTGTGTGCAGGAACTCTTGTGATACTCATTTTCCTTCTCAAACAGATAGCTATCACCTGAAGCAAAAATAAAGCGGAATTAATACAAATTTAATACTATTATTTATTTGTACATACCAGCTAATAATTTGTACTCTCGTTTTTTGAGCATCTGACGGGCTAAAATTGGTAATTTTGTCGCATTTGTTGGCTCCAATCGTTTGTTCACACGGCCAGCAATATCTGTTGCTTGCTGTTTGGTGACATTGCCAAAAATGAAACATTCCGTATGCAGGCGTTGAAAGAACTCTCTGGCAAAGTTCAGAACACGATCGTAGGAAACAACTGCAAAAGGTTTAAATCAATTCAATATGACGTTGGAATACTTGATAAGCATTTACTCACGTTCCATAGCATCTAATAGCTCCACGTTTGCCCAGGCATTTTCGGTTAGTAACAGTGCCAAATAATATATGGAATGTTGATAGGGTTGTTCCGCCTTAAAGTTCTTCAATGATCTTATGTACTCTTCTTTGAGTATGTCAAAACGTTTTTCGTCTATGTTAAAGTCAAACAAATGATCCAGAAGTTTCTCAAGTAAAACAACCTGCTTGTCACTGAAGCCTCGTATGGTAAACTAAAAATAATTCAATTAATCTTTGTTATGGTTATCGGTATTAGAAACTTACATCAATGCCACATGGCTTGGTGTTGACACTAAGCTTCAAGCTTGCCAGCTCTGCGTCATACAAGTATTCGTTAAGCTGATCCTTAAGCAGCATTACCATCATGTGGTTTAAATTACAATTCAGGGGATCTAGATATGCAATGGGATTGGACATGTCAAAGGTCATGCAGGCTTTGGGTTTGTTGAATTGATTGTCCTGTTTGTGCCACACTCGTAAAATGGGAGTGTCCATTATAATTGTGGGATGAATGGGTGCATCACTGGGCACTTCAGCTATGTCAAAATTGCTTGGTATAAAACTGTTGGGCAGTGACAGCTTTAGATTCTCATTAATATTGCAGTTTTCCCAGGCCTGTAAATATTTGAAATTGAAAATAATGATTGACATTTTCGATGATTGTAAATACCTGAATTGTCTCCTTGGGTATACGCTCTAGGCCATATTTAGTTTTGTAATATGGCTCAGCATGAGCGGTTGACTCTTCAAAGCTTTGGCTAACCAAGGAAATACGACTCTTGGAAGGCACCAGTTCGTCCAACAGCTTGGACACCAATTCAGGACGCCATTCATTGCTCATGTAAGGTGCACTGAGCACTTCTTCCAATGGGAAAATTTGCATCGCTGACACTGCATGGGTGACCAAGTTTTCGGGCTGCTCCTTTTCCTTGAAACGAAAGCGCATTTCATTAAGCTTGACACACTCATCAAAGATCCACTTCTTAGGACCTTCTTTACGCAAAAGGCACAAGTATTGGAATATTATGTTAACTATATCGTCCACATGCGCCAAACCCTCCTGAGTTAAATCCACAACAATCTCAAAGAAACCAAAGCCGTTCTGGGTATTCTGGTGTCCAGCCATGAGGCTAAAAATAATAAATAAAAGGACATTATACATCTACGGTCAACAAATGTTTGTATTGTACTTACTCATTGCACCAACCAAGTCGTCGCAGCTCGGACAATATACTTCCTTTACCTTCATGGCCGATTAAATGAGTCAAATAGTTGTCGGGCTGCAATAGGTATTAACTTAGTAGGTATATAATTAAAAATAAAGAGGTTTTTAAACTTACACCAGATTTGTAGTACTGAGTAAGATCGTCGGTCGTGAAGCTAATTGTAAGTGAGCGTAAGTCTTTGATTGGTACGATCTTAAGCTTCTGACCATACTGATCATCTGCGTATGGATGACGTGGCCATTCGGGTACCTGCACATTCTTATTTTCGATCTCCGAGAACTTTTCAAGTACCATTTCTTCTAGTTTATCTAATGATTCTGTTTATAAAAAAAGTTATTAAATTGAAGAACGCTATATATTTTAGCAACAAACCTTTTCCAATAACGGCAAGGCACATGATATTTGCTGAGTACCAATATTTGTGAAACTTTAAAAGCTCATCACGAACATCAACGCCCTTTGATTTGGGTATCTCGGAGAGCGTGGTCTTATTACCGCTACCAAATTTGCTGTAGGCGTGATCCGATTTAGCCAAATGCCGATGCACCTGCTTGATTCGCCAAAGATCACTTGATAGATTTTTTTCATGCTCCGAATTGACCTGCAAAAATGTTGGTTAAGAGGCTATATAGTACAAAATGACGTCACTTTGGTTTTTCTCTTACTGCGTTTATTTCGCGCTCAGTTGCGCTGGGTGTAAATAACGGCGCAATAAAGAACTGCGCAAAACGATCCAGCGCTCCATCCAGCTTGTCCGGAGCAACATGAAAGTGATACTTCGTCATGAGCGGATAGGTGGCTGCATTGCTGCTGCCGCCACTCTGTGAGAGGTACGTGGTATAGCCATTCTCATGTGGATACTTTTCAGTGCCCAAAAACAGCATGTGCTCGCAAAAATGTGCCAAGCCAGGCAGTTCTTCTGGATCTGACATATGACTGCAATTATCAAAAATAAAAAATTATATTAAAAAATCATTGATATATCATATCGAATCTTACCCAACCTGCACAGAAAGTGCAGCAGCTGAAACATCGGTGCTTGGATCCGAAATAAGTAATACTTTAAGACCATTTTCCAACTTCAATCCACGATAATCGCGTGTGTCTTGTTGCGATTTTTCAATGTTATTTATACTTCAAAAATAATAATCAATATGTTATATATATTTTTTTGGCAAGTTGGCGAATTGGATTTACCGCATTATTGGGTCCATCTGCTCCGTTTTGGGGAGCACCTTTTGGCTGCTGCTGAGTGTCATTTTAGGTTTTGGTGTACTTGAAAACGTTCGGAATCCAGTTAAAATGTTACGATAATATATCCCGCTACTGGTAACACAACAAAAACAAGTTTTATTATGTTAATTATGAGTTATTTGTTAAAGCGTACTGTCGATTTAGAACAGCTGTTACTGCTACGGCAAAAATCGATTTGCGGCTGGAAAAAGTAAGACACGTTCGGCCGACAAACATCAGAACGATGTGACTGCTTCTGCAGAAATTGTAAGGCCAAAAATATGAAAACGCGTAAATTATATAAAATCAATAATAAGACCTTTACGTACAAATTCTACTGCTTATTAGTATAACTTTTACCGAAAATTCTTGTAATTGTTCCTCGTTTCGCAACAATACCAACAATACAAAACATATGTTTAAGGGCTGCCACCTTTTTATTGTAGTGATACTTGATTGTTTTCCGATTAATCTGATAATGCTTAATTTGATTAACTAAATTTTCTGGAATCAATTAAACTGCATCGAATTCCCAAATAACCTTAAAATACAAAAAGTAAAACAATAGATACAATATAAAAGCAGATATTTACAATAAAGTCAACACATCTACGATGAAAACATATTAGATGTGGCAACGCTAAGAGTTTTCTGTTTTGAACTTGCCCAACACTGCAGAATGCACTTATCGACAAAAGCATATCGACTGCGGCGCACGATTGTTGTAACAGTTGTTGTAACTGCATTTTATTATTTAACAAATAAAAGTAATATGCACACTTATATGTGGTACTAAAGGTTTAAACATTTAAATCAGATGGATTGCACTTGCAGCGTAGAAAAATGTGAAGTGTACGGAGTTCGTGTTTCAATTTGTATTTGTATGGTGCGAATATAAATTGCAAATTGTTGTAAATTTTGCAGTAAGTGTGGGTCTGTGTGTATGTGTGATAAGTGCAACACGCAAATAAAGAACCGAGAGAGCACAGCACGCAAAACACAAATAAAGAAGCAAATAGAAAGGTACGTATTTATATTTCTTGTTTTTATACAAACAAGAAAATATATAAAAATATCAATCATAATTAATGCTAATTGAGAAATAGCTGAGCAATAAATAATTTTAGTCAATGAATGAAAAAACCAATTTGATGCCTCTCAGTAGATTGTGACAAGTAAATATGAAAAAAATACCCACAAGCAAAGCTTTAAAAGTAAAACTACTAAAAATGTTAAATCGATCATAAAACTAAGAACTATTTTGTGTTGCTAAAAATAATTTGGTTGCCCCTGATGCATAAGTGTATATGATGCTTTTATTTGAAAATGTCGCTGACGCTGTCATTTCGACCTGAGTCTGAGTCGGAGGCTAGGTGGCCTGTAGGCGGCACCGCGTGAGAATGGAATGAGAAAATCAATAAGCTCAGCAATGGGGCATCTTAGGTGCCGGTCGTTCCTTCAAAGGAGCTCATTAATATTATTGCGGCCTGTTTAATTCATTGCAATAACATGAGCTAACAAAATATGTACAATCTATTGTTATTTTACCATGGGCGTAGGTGTTAAAAAAAAAGAATGAAAAGGAATACAAATGTGTAGAAAATAATAGTTGGAGAGTGAGATAGCATCATAAATAATTTGTATATTATTACACATATATAATACGGTAAAATTTATTTTAACAGTAAGCAGAGAAGATGAAATTACAATAAGCACACAAGCGTATATACATATGTTTACTATTTTTGTAAGTTCAAATATACACACACACATAAGTATGCATATTAATAACTGTGTAAATGGCCCACGCGATTGTGCGTCTTAAATGCATTCAAAACAACAAAAACGGCACGTCCAACATAAAAGAAAATTATATCAAAAAGCTTGACGATGCTGATATACCCTAGTTTTATGGCTTTTAATTAATAGTTGATACAATTTTTGTTGGGTAAAGTAATTAAGAACCGTTATTCATATTTTTATAAGGCCATAAATTATATATACAGGGTATTTAACATGCGTTATTCGCTTGGAATTCCGATTGAAGATATATTTTTATTTCTGTTTCAATTGAGCTCAATTAGACTCTAAAAAAAGCTTTTCGCGCGTATTTTTTAACAACGCAATGCGGTTGGTTTGTCTTTTTCTTTGTTGTTGCTGCTGCTGCTGCTGGTTCGTTGTCTTGTTTTCCTTTTACTTTCATTACTCAGTGTCTGGGGCGCAGTACTTCCTATCACAATCTCGTAAACAGAATGCCAACTTATTGTGAGAATAATCATAACAAGCAAGAGATTCAATCGAAAGATAACCAAATACAGAAAATTTAAGCGTATTAATATATTGATAATACACAAAACCTGTCGAAAGTAGGTATCTTAAGTAGAATATATGTTAGCTACAGCAAATAAAATTCTATCTATGTATTTGTTGCAGAGTTCAGTTCCCAAACAACGATGGACAACGAGCAGCCGCATCAGGAATTGGTCAAGTGCGTCTTGGTTGGTGACACTGCCGTTGGAAAGACGCGTCTGATATGTGCAAGGGCTTGCAACAAGCATGTCTCACTGTCGCAATTGCTATCCACACATGTGCCTACCGTGTGGGCGATCGATCAGTATCGCATTTATAAAGACGCAAGTGACAAACTGTCGATAACATATATTATAACTTAGCTAATACAAATATTTCCCAATGCATTGCAGGTGCTTGAGCGTTCTTGGGAAGTTGTGGATGGAGTCAATGTCTCGTTGCGTTTGTGGGACACGTTCGGGGATCATGACAAAGATCGTCGTTTTGCTTACGGCAGGTAAAGATTTATATGTTACTTTTAAAGCACAATTTTACTCAAAAGTTTCTTCTTGACTGTAGATCCGATGTCGTGCTATTGTGTTTCTCTATTGCGAGTCCGATCTCGTTGCGCAATTGCAAGGCCATGTGGTATCCAGAAATCCGACGATTCTGTCCCGATGTGCCTGTCGTGCTGGTCGGTTGCAAAAATGACCTGCGATACATGTACCGCGATGAAAACTATTTATCCTACTTTGGTGAGAAGGGCACCTTTGTTAGGTATGTAATCGAAAACCTTATCAAAACTGACAGATATCAAATTAAATTTCTATTAAATCTTTAACAGAGCTGCGCTGAAGAGCGACTTGGTCATGCCGGATGAGGCCAGAGCCGTTGCAAAGGAGCTGGGCGTGAGCTACTATGAGACAAGTGTCTTTACATACTTTGGGGTCAATGAGGTGTTTGAAAATGCCATTCGATCTTCGCTTATTGCGCGTCGGCAGCAGCGCTTCTGGATGACAAATCTAAAGAAGGTACAGAAGCCGTTACTGCAGGCACCTTTCCGGCCACCAAAACCGCCACCACCAGAGGTTACCGTTGTGGTCGGCCACTATCGACAGGACATATATAATATGTTCCTGTCGCAAGCCTATGCTGATCTTATTTTGGTTGTTAGTGGTACCAAGTTTGCTGTACACAGATTTATGCTTGCCGCCGCGTCCAGCATATTCCAGCGTATTCTCAACACTGAGCTTAGCGACATGGGTGGACGCAGCAGCAGTGAGTCAAGCATGGTTAGTTCAACGTTCGGCGAAGCGACCATAGCCGATTTTAATGATGATACAGAGTATCTTATACGTTACGAATCACGCACACAACGGTAAGCATAGCATATTTCTAGCCCAATGTATCGTTAACTGATTTTTAATATTTGTTTGCGACAGCATGTGGGAACATTTAAAGCGACGATCCAGCTACCAAGCTTTGCCATTAGTCGAGTCAAAACGCTCCAGTGATTTACATAAGGATTTGCATCATCCAGTACTGCAGAGTCTGCGCTTAGTGCAGATGGAAACACAGCGCGGCGTCAGCGCAATTCAAACAATTGTAACTCTAAGCAAACTTATCTCACCCCAGGCACTACATCAATGCCTTAGATTCATTTACACAGGCACCATTGACAAAGAATGCAGTAATCTGCAGGTAATTTGATTACCGTCAGTTTTAATTGTCATGAGCTTACAATGCATTTTGTTTTGTATAGGAAATAAGAGAAGCTGCCGACTTTTTAGAACTGCCGCAATTAACCATGTTACTTTCTAGACCACAAAGCGTCATGGAAAGTCCCAGTGATGAACCAAATCCCCACATTTGTCTTGTAAGTTTTTTGTTATTATATAAAGTGTTTATTGTGTAAACTAATTTGATTGCTTTCAGCGCATAAAAGAGAGCATGGAAAGGCATTGCATTGGAGACGGTTGCTTCAGCGATGTAACTTTTGAACTGGATGATGGTCTGATGAAGGTTCAATGATTTGATCTTTAATGCTGTATATTTCACTATATATATTTATTTATTATAAAAGGCACATCGGGCTGTTCTTGTGGGACGCTGTGATGTTATGCGTGCCATGCTTTTGGGCGATTTTCGTGAAGCACACTCCAACGTGGTAAGTATTTAATATATCAAAAATAAATTGAACACAAACAATTAACAACTTATTTGTGTTTTGCAGATCGTTTTTCCCGGCGTTACCATTTATACATTCCATAAGCTGCTGTGCTATTTGTACACTGATCAAATTCCGCCCATCTCAGCGGTTAAATGCCTCAATTTGCTGGAATTGGCCAACCGTTTGTGCCTGCCGCGTCTAATCAATCTGATTGAGTGTCGCGTCATTGAAGATCTCACAATCATTTCACAAAACGAAACCAATGAAACGGTGGATCATTGCCTAACGTTGCTGGAAACCGTCAAGGTTTGTCAATTCCCTTTCGTATTTTGAAATATTGATAAATTTTTCATAATTCTTAACAGCTGCACAATGCCCATCAGCTGGCCGAATGGTGTATGTCGTATCTGTGCGTCAATTACAATGTTATCTGTAAGTTTTCACTCAAGGGCTTAAAAGCACTGCATCAAGATAATCAAGAGTATTTGCGCGAGCATCGATGGCCACCAGTTTGGTATCTGAAGGACTACGACTACTATCAGCGTTGCATGAACGAGCTAAACAAAGAGCTTAAACTGAAGAGTGCACGACGCGATTTCCCCAGCGATGACGAAGGCTGTCTGTGCTTTACGGGAGGTAAGTGTCATCATCGCATCACTCACACATGCATTATATATACATACACCAGACTAGCAACAAAACGTTACTCAACATCGGCCTGCTACAACTTGATGAACTGAATACTAATGTCCTTAAGTTCCTGTGTACTATTAATTGTTAGCAATTTTTTCAATCCATTGCCATTTGGAATATGTACGTTTCAGCAAAAGTAAAGTAAAGGAAAACGCTTGATAAATGTAGTCTCTTGGGTGCTTGTCGGTTTGTATTTGTAATATATCCGATTATATTTGTGCTTTTTATATATATATCGGTCTCATGCAACACACGAACCAAACCATCATCACAATTATTAACATTCAATATTTGGACAAAGTGTTCTCTTGCTGGCTGCTAGGTAAATCAAAACGGAATGGGGTCGTCAATGCAAGTAATCCAAATGGTGAGAGCAGTGGTGGCACAACGGCCGAGAATCAAATATTTAATAGCACGGCGAACTCAATGAACCACATCGACTTGGAGGCTGAAATCGATCTGAATCTCTGACACCCAGCTTTGGGACATGGCAGGTAAGTTATTCAAACTCAAAATGATCCTTATCAAACGTTTAATGAACAACTTTACCGTCTCCTAGATCACTACGTTTTATTGTGATACTGCCCGTCCTGATTTGCTTCATCTGTACAATTTTGAGTATTCTGATACTCTTCCAAATCCACACATAACGATCCCCGTGGGGCAAACGGTTGATGGCGTTTTCGTTGGTGGTGTATCTGCTTTTGGACATATGGAGTCTGCCCAGGGACACATTAGCATTCATTAAATTGCTTTTTCTGATATGCTTCAAATATGCCTAACTTTAGTGCAATATAATTATGCATGCATATGCATATGTGTACATACATAGTATGTACGAGTGAGGCCTGCATGTAACGTTTTTATGTATAACGTGTGCGCACTTTAAATGCAGAAATAATGAATGAGCTGTATGATAAACCAAATCATGTGTATACTTATACTAAATGTATTTAAATTTTAAATTCCAATTTAGGGAAACATTTGTCTAGCCATAGCTTTTAAGCAACAAAATATATATATGACCTTAAGGACGCATTTTGTACAAAATGAAATAGATTAAAGCAATTATGAATATTAAAAAATATATACATCATTTAGTAAACTAGAACATGAACCATTTATTTAACAAAACAAACACACACAAATATATGTAATCCTATTGCTCTTAAATAGACTCTAATGTTTTATGGCTAGTAGCTTGAGAAATGGTGCCTTCTTCCACATCCAGATCATCTAACATGGCTATCAAATCTTCATCATCAATGACCATCTGAGGCTTATTATTATTATTACTTATATTACTATTAACGTTCATTGGCTGTGTTTCCTCCTTTCGGTTCATCAAATTCCTAAGCTCCATTTCCAGCTCTTCCTCATCTTGGTTGGCCACCTCTGCAGTGTTATTCGACATAACATCCTGAATTTCACGATGCTGATCCAAAGTCTCACGAACATCCGCCAGAACTTCATCGACGTTGTCGTATTTGAGACCCGAATCGTTAAGCACCTTTTGCAAGGTTTTTGTGCCAATTTTATAAGCGTCTAGGACCACTCCGCTATGTTGTGCCTCATCCACATTAGACAGTAATGTTTCTATGTTGTGCAGCGCAAGACTTCGACGCTCTGTCAATTAAGCGAAATTAGTAATACAATAATAAAAGTATTTATAGTTTGATTTAATTTTGTACCGTGGTTTTTTTCTAGCAAACGCCTTTTGCGCAGGTAAGTTTTGGCCAATTGTCGTTTATTCTCCTTTACATATTGACGCGCCTTATCATCATTCACTTTAATCTCCTCTTCAAGACCCTCAAGCTGTTTTAGAAGATTGGCCTGTGTCACCTCTAGATTGTGCACTGCATGATCAGCCTCGCTTATAACCAGACTGTCATTCTCATTAGCTGTAATGCAAAACAATTTATTACCAAAGTTTTGTTACGGGAGATGAAGAGCTACTTGCCTGGAATCTTGATGAGGTGAATGCGTCGCGTTTGTCTCTCAGTCGTATGCTCTAACGCCACTTGCCTGCGTGCCGCCAGAGTTAAAAGGCACAGCTCCAAGAAGTCCGCATGGATGTGCATTTGACATGCGTTGCATAGCGACATGAATGCTTCAAAGTGCAGCAATTTTCCACGATTTTTTAACAAAACCTTCTCTTCCATTTCGCTGCAAATGCTCTGTTTGAAGTATACTAAGTTAAGAATATTGTTCAAGATCTAAAGCAGAGTCTTATAATACCCGTAAAGTCTCCAAGTGAATCCATTCCACAAAAGAACCAGCTTCGGAATCCTCTGCAACAATGCTGTGCTTGAGTTTAAGCCAACTGCGCGATAGAGGGCGCTTCACAAAACTATTGACCAACCAGCCGCTCCAGGAGTTCAATGGATCGTATTCGTATTCAGTACGCAGGCGGATTAGTTTTTGTTGTTCCATTGCAGATATTACCGTGTCCAGGCAAGCAGGAATTTGTTCACCTCGCATAAACTGCAATTGCAGTTCTCGCAAACTGATATTTGCTTTGCCCATAAATTTGCAATATTGTTTTATTAAGTCCATCCAGAATACCATTTTTGCATCATAGGATTCGATATTGAGGTGTCGCGGATGAAAACTTGCAAAAAGCAGTTTAACTTTGGCGTTATCTTTCCATATTGGTGGAAAGTTGAATTTCTTAAATTCATTATATGCATTCATTATTTCGTTGGTGGTAGACATTTTTATCCTCACGAAACCGTGTGAAATTCGAAGTCACACTTTATTAGTATGGCCACAAAAAATTATCACCCTAAATATGCGCTCTTATTACTTAAAACTTAAATTTCTGTATTTCATTTTGTTTATATATTTTTGCGTTGTTGTTTTGTATTGCTGAATGATCTTAAAGCTATCGATATTAAAGCGAGGTATGCGATGTAGCCGATAGTGTTTTTGGGACAAGCCAAACGACCAAAATACCAATCGATGTTTTGTAACACTTACATCTCTAGTCTGGACCAGAAAACAAAGCAAACAGCTGTTTTGATTTAATGTAAAGAAGAAGACGACGTGCAAGGCCACTAGATTAAGATATTTTTCGTAATTGTTGCAAAGTTTTAATTGCAAAGTGCTTAGTTCACCACTTGGAATACTTAATTTATCGGACTCAAAAGACGCTTAGCCGTTAACAGCTAAAAGTTATCAAATTTCAGGCGGCAAAACAGATTGTAAACAAATCGAAAACATATTTTTTGTGTTTCTGTTTCCAATGCCAATGCCAACTGAAAAAGCGGAACGTGCTCTTTCGACACCATACCAAACATAAAAGGCCCATCTTACACGTACATTCAACCATTGCTAATGTAAACTGAAATCGCTTCATTTCCAGTGCACACCCTTCAATTTCCACTTTGACTCCTATCTTACTATCAGTCAACAACTGCTGGTGTTTGGTCTGATTCACGTTTTCAGTAGCTTAATTTGTTATCAGGATATACGAAAACTACGGCGTTGTCGGTTTTCAACAGTTAGTTCTTCGAAAGCAACTGTGCTAAGTGATAAAACATCAAAATGCAAGATGATGAAGTTGTCTTTTGCCACCAGCTGGGCAGAGGTAAGTTTCTATTTCTCATTTAATGTTTGCAATTCAAAATGAATGTCAATAAGAGCACTTGATTTTCACTACTCTGTTTAACCGAAAAGCGGTCCAACTAAGACATTTGTTTGCAGAGACACGCCGTGTACATTTTCCCTTTATATGTGTCCCACTTCTAGATGCATTACAATCTTAAAAGCTTACTTTGACGTTTCTGTTTTAACCGCCACTTTGTTTTTTGTTTATTTATTTTTTTTGGTTTGTACTCTTTCTTCTGTTTTGCCCGTTCACTCTTCTAGCTTAAGTACATATACATACATGTTTGTTCGTTTATGTATATGTGTAACGAAGTACCTTTGGAGCAAGAGCTTTACAGGTACATAAACACCTACATACACATGTATGTTGTGTGCAAGCGGGGGAAAGCAACAAAAGTTTGCTTAGAAATAATAGCTTGAACGGCATAAAGAGCCACATTTATGTAGGTATATGTTGCTTACCAACTATACTTATTAATATATTGACTTTGGATTCGTGTTTAGTTAACTCAAGCTCATGTCAAGGGTATATTGTTCGGTTTTGTTGGTCGTAGTAAAGTTCACCTTTGGTCGTTGAGTTTTTGTATTATTTGAAATTTTTGCTTTCGCAATGCTCAAGTTCGGCTTTTGCTTTAGGTTTACGATGTCTCCTCATTAATATACTTATGCATGTATGTAAAAAATTTAACACGGACTTACGTCTGTATGAGTTTTGTTTTTTTTTTTTTTTTGTGCAAGCGCGACGATTGTGACGTCGACGCCAGCTCGGCTGTCGCTTTAGCTGTAGCTGCTGCTGCTGCTGATCGGCGTTGCCGCATCGTTTTTAACGAAGTGACAATGAAATTTCATTCAAACACGTTTCACGCCTTCGAGCGGTCGGTCAAACGGATTGCTTCCCATTCCATTCCCGACGCGTTTCGTGTTTTCTTCTACTCAAAACAACAATAGTGGAATACAGCTAAGCTGATCGGTTTTGAAGATCACTTACCGTAACAGGTAGTCATGTAAATACAAATAAGTTGTTAGTAATACGACGGTTGCTAGAATTACGACTTCGATTTTGATCAGTGCGCCATAGCTATATTAAAAGTATTGTATTTAAATCAATTTTAAAATGAAAGTGCCCGCGCGCGACTCTAAATATTCGTTCAACTTGAAAATATTTAAATTACATAACGACAAAAAATCAACAACAGCAAATACAGCAACAACTACAACGTCCAGTCTACCGACTGCCCAAATGATCTCCACTAAACGAAATTCATGGCGCGCTTCGTGGCGTGCCGCCATCGGAGTCGGTAACAAAAGCAAATCCGTCAATAACACATTCAGAAACAACGACACCAATAGCAGTAGCAACACTAACAACAACAACAACAATATTATTGATGACAATCTGAAACCGTCAACAATGGGCAATGACGACGAAAATTGGTCAAACGAGTCAATCAATCAATCACAACTGATTGAACCCGCCAAACGCATCCCGAACATTGATGATTTGATGTGTAAGTAGTGCGCCATCCAAAGTCGAAAATAAATCTTAATACAGCAACCAAAAAAAAAAAACATCTGTTCTGATCTATAGCAAAGCTCAATTTGTGCTTGTACCCAAATTGATAAGAGCGTCAGCAGATAACTACAAAAAAACACAAAAAACAAAAAACCAAAAACCATTAAAATCCAGTATTGAATGTATAAAAAATGCATTGATTTTTGTTGCCAAAGTACTTTACAAAATAAATCAATATTGAACACCTAATTAAGTAATTTGTTAACAATATCTGATTATCATAAATCAATTTATGTGCCACAAATTATTGCAATGTGGCAACCTTGCTTTCGTTAAGATGATAATGGAGAAATTAAAGCTGAGTGTTGTCGCTCTTTACTACTTAATAATAAACAAACCGCACAGTAGATAACAGTTGCGAATTGTGTACCAACAACAAATTCCAACTACATGCACTTTGGGTTTTCAGTCACCAAAATCTCAACTTTCCTATGTACCAACAATAAGTACAACATTTGGGACAATTGTACCACAGTGCCAGATAAATGGCTGCCTCTCTCTCCGCTCTTTAAAGTTAACAGCTGATGTCTAATATTGTTTTTGTTGTTTATATTTTGCAAACATTTTTTTGTCACTCCAAGCGACTTGGACTTTTATTTAACTAGTAGATGAAGGCAATTTTAGTTATTTTTAGGTCGTTTTTTGATGTATGTTAGTGTTAGTGTTAGTATTTATTAGTGATTAGATTTGGGTATGGTTAATAGTGTGAATTGCCAACGCATAATGTAAGCAATTCAGAGGCCAGCGGTCACTTAAGAAAATTGTTAACTGGCGATAAAAAGCAAGTATAAAGCGTAGATAAGCAACAGGTCTCGCTCTTTAGTTCTCTCTCTCACTCACTGTCGTCGCACATGTTTTGGCAGTTAGATTTGGCCCGTGTATACATCCAACACATAATACTTTATAATCAAACAGTTGCCCGTCGAAGTTAATAACGTGTTGTTGTGTTGTGCGCTTTACCCCGTTTGAAATTAAAACAAAATGATGTTTCCGCTCTTTATTTGCACGCTCTAATCATACACCCATTACAACAACAGCCGTGAAATAAAATATTAGTGAATATTAGCTAATGCATTAACTTTTAGCAACTATGACTGAAATACTGGATTTTACATCGATCTTTGATCTGATCATTAAAAGCGGTATGTGGTGCTCGTGCAATAATAATATATAGGTGCAAGTGTTCTATATAATACGTACATATATGGAGTGTGCAATAAAAATGTTAACACATGTTAATTAACTCAAAACTCACCAACCCAACCAATTCGTCGAAAAACACTCAACACTCAAGCATGAGGATGTTACCGTTATTATTGTAAATTTCTGTTAAAAATAGTATTATTAATGCGAAGGGTACTTAAACTTTTTTAAACATCTTAAAGATAGCTTTATATAGTATAGTATCGTTTAATTTACATATATTTGCAAAGATTAGATATCAATAAGGGGCTTTGATCGAAAGACGCAATTTCAATGATATATTTGCAAAAGAGTTTATTAGTTTTAAAGCTAGAAGATCTCAATATAGTGGGTTAAGCATATTGTCTAAACTTAATTCCAGTTTTTAATAATATTTTTGACACAATATGTAATCCAAATTATACTAGATCAAAAATTTTTCATCGCCTTATCAATTTAACTAAAAAAAAAAAGTTCAAAACTTTCGGCCCGATCAGAATGTAAATTAAAATGCACTCTCGTAAAGCTTCTCTTAATTATGTGTTGGTTATTCAAAGGCGATATTCGTTGAAAAAACCATGGCGTTGCCATGTGTATGTGTGTGGGTACAGCATGCCGTTAATAATACATATTATACATGTCTTTGTCGTTAATTTGTTCTATAATACAATTTCACAATTTGAATCATTACAGCGATGCCATGGTTTGGCATGGATATCGGTGGAACACTCACAAAATTGGTATACTTTGAGCCAAAGGATATAACGCCCGATGAGCAGGATTGCGAGGCGGGCATATTACGTAATATTCGACGATATCTCACCAAAAATTCGGCATATGGCAAAACTGGACATCGAGACACGCACTTGCAGGTAAGCTTAAACACTAATATATTGTCAATGCTAGTTAAATTCCAAAAGTTTAACACAACACTGAACTTGATGATTTGTTTTGCAAGGCGTCATTTGTTTTATTCAAAATTCCGTTGTATACATTGCGTACAAACATATGTAAATACGTATGAATGTTTATATTTTCAATCAATGGCGATTACGTACCGAAATCGTTTTGTATTAGCGCTAAGCCTTATCATTATCTGCTGACCTGTTATCGGCTGGAATTTACGTATTGCTTGGCCAGCCATGTGGAGATCATAGGCAGGTCGAGTGATTCGCTATCTGATTTTGCAATGCCCTTATGAAATGATGCACTGATCTGTAAAACCAGCTGACATATACTATGGTGGTTAAATGCACCGACTGACCGTGAACCTAGCGACATTTGTCGTGTCCAAGTTCACTATATTTCCGCTTATTACATTCACAGACCTTTGTCTACTAAATTTAAGTAAGTGTAGATTTGGGCTGTCTACGATGCAACACTTTCTTAACATGAAGATGCGTGCGTGAGCCTTACGTTAAATTTAACGAAGCTTACGTGCGCTTTATGCACGCTTAATCGTTACGCAATGTTATGTTTATATAGCGCAACCAACTTAACATCCTAAGGCAGATCCTATGGTTATCGATAGCAATACGATAACTAGTTGACAGTTAATATTTCACAAGTTTGGCACAATTGTTGTCTGCAATTTTGCACAAAAAAGGTCAAGCGATTGCTTTACATGTTTAATAAAACGCCAACAAATAGCGCAATGCCATCATCGGTTAAAGATCTTATTAAAATTGACATTGAATGGGGCATAGAGCGTTTTGTGCGCGCCCAACAAATTGTCGAGAACAGTCCCTACGACATGGAGTCGTGGTTAATATTGTTGCGCGAGGCACAAACACGTCCCATTCACGAAGTGCGCAGCTTTTACGAGTCTATGGTAAATGTCTTTCCAACCACCGCTCGCTGCTGGAGGCTCTACATTGAGATGGAGATGCGCGCCGGCTACTATGAGCGTGTCGAAACTCTCTTTCAGCGTTGTCTGGTCAAAATACTCAATATTGAATTGTGGAAGTTGTATTTGAACTATGTGAAGGATGTCAAATCTGGACTAAGCACACACAAAGAGAAGATGGCGCAGGCATATGATTTTGCACTGGAGAAGATTGGCATGGATGTGAACTCGTTTAGCATTTGGCAGGATTATATTTGTTTCTTGCGCAACGTTGAGGCCATTGGCAACTATGCAGAGAATCAAAAGATTACCGCCATTCGTCGCATCTATCAAAAGGCAATTGTCATGCCCATTGTCGGTGTTGAGCATCTCTGGAAGGATTATATTCTGTTTGAGCAGAGCATAAACCCGATTATCTCGGAGAAAGTGAGCCTAGATCGTTCCAAGGATCACATGAATGCACGTCGTGTGGTCAAGGATTTGTTAAATTTGACTAAGGGCCTCAATCGCAATTTGCCCGCTGTGCCGCCAACGCTGACCAAAGAGGAGACCAAACAAATTGAGCTATGGAAGCGTTTTATCAACTACGAAAAATCGAATCCCCTTTGCACAGAGGATACAGCGCTGATTACACGACGTGTCATGTTTGCCATAGAGCAATGCCTGCTCGTTCTTAACCACCATCCGGCTGTATGGTATCAGGCATCCCAATATCTGGATAGCAGTGCTCGCGCTCTTGCCGAAAAGGGCAATGTGCAAACGGCGAAAATCTTCTACGATGAATGCGCCAATTTTCTGGAGCGTTCCATTAATGGTGTACTGCATCGCAGTGCGCTGCTGCATTTCATCTATGCGGACTTCGAGGAGGTTCGTCTTAAGTACGACAAGGTTCACATCATGTACAACAAGCTGCTTGAGTTCCCAGACGTGGATCCCACTTTGGTTTATGTACAGTATATGAAATTTGCACGTCGCACCGAAGGCATTAAATCGGCGCGTGCCGTATTCAAGCGAGCTCGCAAAGATATACGCTGCACCTATCACATGTTTGTGGCTGCCGCCTTAATGGAGTATTATTGTTCCAAGGACAAGGAGATTGCCTTTCGCATCTTTGAGCTGGGTCTAGAGCGCTATGGCGGCAATCCCGACTATGTCATGTGCTATATTGATTACCTCTCGCATTTGAATGAGGACAACAATACGCGCGTGCTCTTTGAGCGCATCCTAGGCTCGAACTACTTATGCCCACAGTTGAGCGTAGCTATATGGAATCGCTTTCTTGAGTTCGAGTCCAGCATTGGCGATATGGCTAGTATACTCAAGGTACAACGCAGACGCGGTGCTGTCTTGGAAAAAATAAAGGAGTATGAGGGCAAGGAAACGGCTCAGCTAGTGGATCGCTACAAGTTTCTGGACATGTATCCATGCAGCAGCACAATGCTCAAGTCCATTGGCTATGCCGATAATTTGGGCATCACTCCGAAGAAGGTGCCCCTGGATGATGCTGAGGATGGCGTCAAGGCAGCCGAAGCGCTGCCACGACCAGATTTTTCACAAATGATACCATACAAGCCGTGCCCCAACCCTCTACCCGGCGCTCATCCGCTTGCAGGCGGCGTCTTCCCGCAGCCGCCAGCCTTGGCAGAACTCTGTGCCGTTCTACCGCCGCCAAATTGCTTTCGCGGTCCGTTTGCCAGCGTGGAGCTGCTCATTGACGTCTTTATGCGTCTCAATCTGCCAGAGGCGGCACCTCAGCCAAATGGCGATAATGATCTAACAACAAAGATATTCGATTTGGCCAAATCGGTTCACTGGATTGTGGACACAAGCACATGTACATCTGCACGTCCACGTCGTCTACTGCCCGGCGGCGATGATAGCGATGATGAAGTGCAATCATCACAGCAACCTCAAAATGATATTTATCGACTGCGTCAACTCAAACGCATGAATTTGAATGGCCACAACTTGACGCTCTAAAAAACACACAGAGAATTGTTTGTTTTTGCAACAGTTTAATTATATAAAATAACTTTTCCATACAAATATTACTATACAACTTGCTAGAATGCTCAATTAAACTCATTAAATATGTTAAAAAAAAAGATAAGTAAACAAGGTTAACAAACTTTTGACCCCAATGAATGGTGCATAGCTTGTAATTATATACTTTTAACCTAATAAATTGTATCTAGAATACAAATCTGAAATAAAATGTGTTGGCTTTAAAAAAAAAATAGCTAAATTGTCATCACTGTCAGGAACTTGAATTGTATTGGCATCGACGTTGACGACAAGTTTACATAGAGCATTCATTGACTTTTGACTTCCTGTTGTGTGCGCGCTTTGCTTTGCTTTGCGTTTTTTATATTTTAAATGGTTATCGGCACATATTTACGTCGCTAATTACGTTCGCACCTTGCCTAAAAGAATTTTGTCTCGCAACAACTGACTATGCAATTAACTTCAGTTCACGTGCGATTGTGTAATACGAAGAAAAATAACGTAAGCACTTGCGGGACTTACGTTATCGATACGTTTTAAAATTATCCGCAGCATATTACGCTTATGCCTAAATGAATACCCAATGACAAAGGTCTAGCTAAAATTAATGTAAATGAAAAACACACAAGCGTTATAACCGTTTTTTACACCGTGTAAGTGTTTTTTCTGGAACTAAACAATCTTAAAATAAATAGTTTGCTTTATATTATAAAAGTTTACGTAATATATTCATGAAATTTTCTTCCTTTTTCAGATGGATAATGTTGAGATCAGGAAGCGACGAGGATCACTGCACTTCATACGCTTCCAGACAACAGATATGGGCAACTTTCTCTCGTTGGCCAAACAAAAGGGCATGGCAGAGCTGGTGACCACTGTGTGTGCCACTGGCGGCGGCGCCTTTAAATTTGAAAAGGATTTTCGTGATCAAGTTAATATGAAGCTGGCCAAATTTGATGAGCTTGACACGCTCATCAAGGGTATACTATTTGCCGATATGCACAATGTTACGGAATGTTATTACTATGAGAATGCAAGAGAAATATTGTAAGGAAAGACCATTGGCTATTGTTCTTTAAACTTTTCTAAAGCAAAGTTTTTTGTTTGATATTTGCAGGAAGAGCGAGAAACGTGCCTTCAACTTTTCGCAACCTTTTCCCTTCATACTGGTGAATGTTGGTTCCGGTGTATCCATATTGGCCGTATATGGTCCGGACAACTATAAACGCATTTCCGGCACAAGGTAAGAGATCTAACCCATGATCAACATAAACAACTAAAGCTAATAGGTTTCTTCTTTTATTTGCGAATAGTTTGGGCGGTGGGACATTCCTTGGATTGTGTTGCCTTCTCACCGGCTGCACAACGTTCGAAGAGGCAATCCAATTGGCCACAAAGGGCGATAACCGTAAAGTGGATAAGTTGGTCAAGGACATCTATGGTGGTGACTACAATCGGTTCGGCTTGCCCGGTGACTTAGTGGCGTCCAGGTATGGAGAACATTGTTCTTTTGATGATATTGTTTGAAACACATATTTCCCATATAATAGCTTTGGCCAGATGCACATCGACGACAAACGTTGTTCAGTATCCCGAGAGGATTTGGCAAACGCAACACTTGTCACAATTACCAACAACATTGGCTCAATAGCACGAATGTGCGCACTAAACGAAAAGATCGACAGGGTAAGTTTAATAATACACAAAAAAATAATGCTTTTTTAAGTTAATCCCTGAAATTTTAACGTTTTAGGTCGTCTTTGTGGGGAACTTTTTGCGAGTGAATCCCATTTCAATGAAATTGCTTGCCTACGCCATGGAATTCTGGTCGAACGGCACCATGAAGGGTCTGTTCCTGGAGCACGAAGGCTACTTTGGCGCCTTGGGCTGCCTGTTGCAATTCAATGGCGAACTGGCAGCGGCTCTCAGCGAGAGTCTCGATGCTGACATACCACCCACAACGCAAACAAACACTGCAACGGAGCCGTCCACAGATTGTCCAACCGAAGCGGATAGGCCAAATGATAGCACAAATCCCACAACCAGATAGTCGTAGATATCATCTGTATAATATATACGTAATGAATCGGGAACGGAACGAAGCCAACATATGGATTGCAAAATAGTAGATGTATGGGGTGCATTTTCTCGCTTATTTACATTATATTATTATTCTTTTCCTTGGATTAAGTTTAAACTTGTAGAGGATGCACAAATATGTAAATGTATGATGAATTAAAATGAAAAAATATGAAATGGATTAAATGCCTGTTAAAACGCAACAATATTAAGGCTTCGGATGCATGCTTAATTATATTGTTATTTTTACTTGCAACACAACACAACTTATTGCCAAATGTCAGCACATTACAGTTGTTTATTATTGGATTCTGGTAGTTCTTATTATATATTTGTTTTCCAATAATGTAAGCACACATAGTTGTAAAAAATAAAACACAAAACAAAGTATTACTAATACTTCAAAGCATTAAATAGCCATGTGTTAGCCCGATTGTACTTTCTAAAAAATATTCAAATTCACTATGGATTTGTGTACCATAAAAAAACAAACAATGTACATATATCTAAGGAGCCTTACATGCTGTGGCTGCTCGTTTTAAATTCAAATATTGCACACAAAAACAAAACACAAATAGTAACAACCCATTTTAAAACATATGCACCTTTACATATATAAGTTTATACCTTAAACATTGTTTATTTTTGTAAGAAATGTATGATTTTCGTGGATCTTCTAAGGCTTTCTTTGTTTAGCATAAGTTATTGGTCTATTATTTTAAGAGATTTTACCTTGTCGACCAACTTAATAAGCTGGTCCATGCAATTTGTTGTTTGATTTAAAACAAATACAAAGATATATTCATTATCTTACTCAACCTGGGTATAAGAACAAATATAATACTATTGCTGGTCCTAAAGTAATATCGTAATTTATAAATAAAGCGCAATGTTTGAATCAATGTTGTTTTTTTTTTTTTAATACATGTTTTAAGTCACAAAACTAACAAACAGAAGAAATAACATATTAATTTATCAATCGTGGCAATCTGATCACATCGTATGATTAAACGACTTTTGTATAATTTTGTTCATAGAAATCGCTATAGTCTCTTTGGGCACTGTAACTGGTTGTAAAGTCGAATACTCTCAGATTGTGATCAGTTGCGATAAACATATATTGGCTATCACAGGCAAGGCTATAAACAGGCGAGCTTTTGTAGGACTGACGCGTACGACCCGGAAAATACAATTGTATGTATTTGTTGGGCACGCGAATGTCGTACAGATTAACTCGACTGTGATGCTTTGCACCGCACAGTACCCCATACAACCCATCGTACTCCAAGCAGTAAATTGAAGAGTCAAAAGGATCCTCCCAAACGGAGACATCACGATCAGTGCGACGATCAAACATGCGGAATGTTGTATCAAAGTTGGCAGTAAACAAAACGTGCTCATCTTTCATCTTAAGATCGTAAATGGAAATACTTTTCGAATTGAGAACAAGCTCCTCGCCACTATAGATGCGAGAATTTTGAATTAAAGGTGTTAAATAAACTAGTTACACGGATTTGTTACCTCTCCACATGAATGGCACGCAATGCTTGGCACCCTTTGTCCGTATAAAGACCTCCATAAAGCCACTGGGAATCGTCACTGAGTTTCATTGCCTTAAATGAGTGCTGCAGCTGCATAAACAGGTCAAAATGTGTCATCCCGAATTCTTTAGAGCGTTTCCAAAGCTTGCAGCACGTATCTGTGCTACTAACGAACACATCGTCCACAAAGTCCACACAGAACAAATATTCCCTAGCCCGATGCAATGGCTGCTCCGTGATGCCATCTGCATCGCTTACGAAGCATGTGCCACAGACACGACCCGCAAAGATTGTGTCTTGCTTCTTTACGAAATCGGAGATATCAGATATTGTGGGTGTGCTGATTTCCTCTTCGTAGCGACGCTGCAGTGCCTCATGTCCGGTCCGTCTATATTTACGCAAATAATTTGCATGCGTTATATACAGAGCGTTAGATTCAAGGCATAATTTGGAGGCGAACATCTGTGCATGGTGGTAATAATGTCGTTCTACATAGGCACCCTTCAGCCAATTGCGCGCCACTTGTAAACGTTTATAGTACGTTAGCTGTGTTGAATTCCTTCAAAAGAAAAACAACTTCATTAGCGAAGAACACGTGTGTTTTTCAACTTTTTACTTGCCTCTTTTCGAAACATGGCTTATTCCTGTGTCCGCATAGAAGCAGATCCTTTGTCATGGCATAGAAAATATTTTGATCGATAACTGTGCCTAGATAGTTATTAGCTTCGCACAAGATGACAAGCTCGGATTCCGTGCAATATTTAAATATGCCCAATAGGCAGTCAACGTTAAGGTCCGTAATCTTCATTATGATGGATTTGGTTGATTTAATCGATGCCTGACATTTATTATAGCACATATATTGGATGTACAGATGGTTTGTTTTTCTTTTATCAACATTCTTTGAACAAAAAAACCTTTAATACTTCGTACATAAGTAATCGCAAGAAATGCACCGTTTTCTGACAACAAACCTGGTTGTCTTCCTTTTTCTAACCATAATATCATAACATTGAAATGTGCGTCAAGTTAGCAACGGATGGCCAGCAGCGACTATCGCAACTATCGCGATATATCGAATAGTTTTAAAATTATTTTTTGAATTTTTTATGAATGAAAAGTGATGCAAAACTATGAAAAAATTATGTGTTTAATTATGTGTTTTAATACAACATTTCAGTTTTTAAAATGGTTACAACATGTAGTTAAAAGATTACATGTTTACCATTTTTTAAATATCTCAGCTCAGGGGCATCGGCCTCGGAAACCGCCTATGCACGAAGAAAGCTTACAATTTCATCTTTCTAATGAAGTATGATAAAGAAAATATTTTAAGTAGGTTTTTGAGATATTTTTGAAAGAGTGCAGCTACCTCTATGGCGGCGCCATACAAAATGACTGCCAAAATACATGTCTTGTTTTCAATTTAAAATATCTTTTCTTGGAAAGATCGGCCTCAAAAGCGGTCTAAAGCAAATTAAAGGTACAAATGTGGTGAAACTATTGCAATTTAATTTAGAGAATCCTATTATTATGTTTTCGAGAAAATAAATTAGTTGTATATTAACAAACAAGGCATTGCGAACTAAAAGCTCCAAAATGAACTAAACTTTTACGAAACAAAAAGCTGAATGATATAGAGCAGCTTTTGAACATATTGTAAGAGTAGTCCGCGTTCTTTTTACTTTTTATGAATGAAAATGAACAAACTTGTATAAAAGAAGTGCATTTTTGACATTATTTAAGCAATTAACAACTAAGAAAATAAATATTGATCACTAAAATAGCATTATAATGCAAAAGAAAATAATGTGGCCATTTTATGCTAAATCTAAATCGTTGCTAACTTTTAAATAATTTATAAGGCATCTGCCCCAGAAACTCGCTTTGAGGGAATATAGTCCCCGATTTGTCCATCATTTTGCTACATCCTGGATCAAAAAATCAAAATTGGGTATTTGGTAAAGTAAAATATGAAAATTGAAGGAACAGATGCAAGGCGTCTTAGATCAGCTGTACCACCTGCAACCGGTGGTGCACAAACATGGCTCGTCCAATATAACAGTTCTGTAAATAAAAACATATAGAGACGTCGTTTCATGCAACCATACAAATAAGCTTTGTTGGGTAAATTCAGATTGAAATGAATTGTATTATTAAGTTAAAAAGGCGTTTTTATTATTAAGCCGTGCAATGTGACCGCATTTCACAAACTACAGGAGTTTTCTGTTAGACTGTGGATCTTAAGTGTGTTCGCGAGAACAAGTTCACAACGTGATGGTATCGATAATGCCAAAGCTTAAATATGTTATTATTTTGGGTTATTTAGTTGCAAGTTTCGTGATCACTTTATTAAATACTATCAAAAAACTTCTTAAAATATTGCATAGATAATTTGTTATTGAATATTAAGAACATCACATAAATCGATACAGCTATCGATAAGTCATAAAGAATCAAAGGAAACACTTATCAACACTACTTACATCGAGGCTATCAAAAATATTTCGTTTAATTCTTTCGTTTTGTTATACAAAATTAACAAATAATCTGGCAAGCAACGTCAATTGACCAGCGGCAGGCTCAGCTATAGAAAGACCACAAAACAAAGTTCAGCAATGGGCACGTCACAGGTCTTTCTAATTTGTTTATGTCTGCTCTCTAGTAGCTGCTACGTGTCGGTGTCGGCAGACGAGCACAATCATAAGGTATATTTTGTGTTTGTATTTGTACTCGGTGTTTAACATCTGCGTCTGTATGCATGCATCGGTAGCGTAGGTGGCATTTTTTTTTTTTATAAGATTTTAAGCTTTACTTACAAACTCAACATTGATTGCAGTACAATGATGGTGACGAGGTGGTACTGTGGATGAACACAGTGGGTCCATATCACAATCGACAGGAAACCTATGCATACTTCTCGCTGCCATTCTGTGTTGGAACTAAATCGAGCATATCCCATTATCATGAAACGCTTAGCGAAGCTTTGCAAGGCGTTGAGCTTGAGTTCAGCGGCTATGAGATGGACTTCAAGGCAGATGTGCAACGGACTGTCATTTGCATGGTCAAACTAACCGAGGAGAATGTTAAGGCATTTAAATATGCTGTCATGAATGAATACTGGTATCAGATGTATATCGATGGTCTGCCCATTTGGGGCAAGGTCGGAGAACGGGATGAGAACGATGGCAAGTACTACATACATACGCACAAGAAGTTTGACATTGGCTACAATGGCCAGCAAATTGTGGACATAACACTGACAACGGAAAAGCGTGAAGAATTGAAGACAGATGCCAAAATCAAGTTCTCCTACGAAGTAAACTGGAAACCAAACAAAGTGGAGTTTAAAAATCGTTTCGACAAGTATCTAGATCCCAACTTCTTTCAGCACAGAGTAAGTTCATCTTGCTGAGAAGTCTCTGCATTATTATAAACTTTGATATCTTTTACACAGATACATTGGTTCAGCATCTTTAATAGCTTCATGATGGTAATATTCTTGGTGGGTTTGGTTTCCATGATATTGATGCGCACGCTTCGCAAGGATTATGCTCGCTATAGCAAGGACGAAGAAGTGGATGACATGGAACGTGATTTGGGTGATGAGTACGGCTGGAAACAGGTGCATGGCGATGTCTTTCGCACACCACCCAGTTCGCTTATCTTCTCAGCGCTCGTTGGCGCCGGCTATCAGCTCATCTCAGTTGTATTTTGTGTCATTATGTTTGCCATTGTCGGTGAACTGTATACTGAGTAAGTGAACAGCTGAACTAATAATTGAAGCAGCGTATTAAATTTTTGTTTAATTGCAGACGTGGCTCAATGCTATCAACAGCGATCTTCGTTTATGCTGCCACATCGCCCATTAATGGATATTTTGGTGGGTCGCTTTACGCTCGACTGGGCGGTCGTTTGTGGATACGTCAGATGCTTGCTTCTGCCTTCACCGTGCCCGTTGCCGTCTGTGGCACTGCGTTCTTTATCAACTTCATTGCCATTGGATATCATGCATCACGTGCCATTCCTTTTGGCACTATGGTTGCCGTTACCTGCATTTGCTTGTTTGTCATCTTGCCACTGACGCTTGTGGGCACCGTGGTGGGTCGCAATTTGGATGGCCAACCGGATTTCCCCTGTCGTGTTAATGCTGTACCTAGGCCCATACCCGAAAAGAAGTGGTATATGGAACCATTGATTATTGTGCTGCTGGGCGGCGTCCTTCCCTTCGGTTCCATATTTATCGAAATGTATGACAACAATATTTTTTTTATATCAGTGCGATATTTAACTACTATATTTATTCTACAGGTACTTTATCTTCACCTCATTCTGGGCATACAAAATCTATTATGTCTATGGCTTCATGTTGCTCGTATTTACAATTTTGACTGTGGTAACAGTTTGTGTAACAATTGTGTGCACATATTTCCTGCTGAATGCTGAGGATTATCGGTGGCAATGGACGAGCTTTATGGCTGCCGGCTCCACGTCCATTTACGTGTATGCCTACTCCTTTTACTACTTCTTTTTTAAGACCAAGTAAGTGTACTTAATCTTTAAACCTTTTATAAAATTGTATGTTAATGAATTTTCTTTGTTCTTGCAGAATGTTTGGCCTATTCCAAACGGCGTTCTACTTTGGCTACATGGCATTGTTCAGCGGCGCCTTGGGCATCATCTGTGGCACCGTTGGCTATGTTGGCACGAATCTCTTCGTGCGCAAAATTTATTCCAATGTGAAAATAGACTAAGAGCAAACGGCTGTAGAATCAAATCCTAACCATTTGTATTTGTATTTATTGTGTAGTCTTTTAGTTAACTCCCCTTTCTGTTTATATATATTCCTTTTGCTCTATTGTCACTGCTCCCACAATTTTCTCATGTCGGTGTGAATTAAAAAAACAAACGAAAACAAAACAAAAATCAAAATCGATAAAGTAACCAAGTCAAAGAGCTCACGCCAATGATACCAAACAGTCAAAATATCGCCCCAGATCTGATCTTTGTATATAAGTATAAATATACCGCACATTTACAATGTATTTGTGTGCTCTGAAGCAGATATAATGTACGAGTAATATCATAATAATATGCCTAGAAACTTATCAAATCTATGCAATTGCAAATGTGACTTCAAATTGTTTGCGCCAATTAAGTTTATATACACTGCAGAAATGTGCTGATTAGCAATAGTCGATAATCTAAATATATGAATAAAATCAACATTAAAAAAAATGAAAAGAAAAACCAGTTAAAACCTACTTCAATTATGGATGGGTTTAATCGTCAAACAAATCGAAACACTTAAAGATTTCTTATCAAATGCGTAATGTTTACCCTGTCAAGATTACTGAACAACATTATCAATTAGCAATTTGGCATATTGGAGTGTGCTTGGCTTTTATCAAAGTTAAAGTGAAATGCGTACTTATCAAACATATTGACATTGTACAATACGTCTAGCAATAATTTGGAAAAAGCCCATTTAAATGGCTTGTGAACTGTACTTTAAACTCCACTCACTTTTTCTTTCACACGTCCTAACAGAAGTTCATACGACTGCGTCATGCCCCAACTTATATAGAAGTGCCACTCAAGATAAACTTATGTTGTAGACGCTAATGACGCGTGTTAGGAATTCGTTATGCCCGTAATTGATAAGGTAGAAATGTAACAGAATATTTTATATATGCGACTTCACTAAATTCTAAGCTAGAACATGGAACTTGGCTTTAATTTATGCTAATGAAAAGTACGATTAGGCTGTCTTGTTTTTCACGTTCTTTTATTTTAAATATGTATGTGTATAACGGCGCTTACTTTCGGGCAGGTGTGGAAAAGTGTTTATCGAATGAATTTCATTCATAATCAATGAACCATTAAACCCACCAGGTTCTTAAAATCAAAAGGCTCGTCTTACCACCACAAGCAATAAACATTAAGTTTAGAATACATTTTATGTTGTGATTGACACGATGTGAGTGACATGGCCATAAGAACGAGAGCGACCCAATTCTGGACACAGCATGACACAATCATGTTTTCCGACATAAACAACCATCGATGTCAAGATGCTGGCGATGGCACAACCCACAGCATTTGAATTTCTTCGTTTCCCTTTCGTCTCTTATTTTCTTTTAAGTATGTTTAACGATTATCTGATGCAAGAACAGTTATGGGGCAGGCAGGCCACCATCGGGATAAGCAGTTTCTTTGGGATCACTTCACTCATTTTACTCATTTATATGCACATGTAAAGAAAATGTTTGGGTTTTGACCAAATTTTACCTCGCATCGAATATCATTAAAAACTAGCATTAAAAATTCTTACGTCCTCCACTCTTGGTATAAATACCAAAGTCAAGACCTTGGCCCAAGTCAGTCTGAAGTTTCTGTTGAAATAGATCACATTGAGACATCATGGAATCGTATTGCCTTCTGGCAGCATTGCTGATTGGTAAGTTTTAAGGATGCATTACTTGGAAACGCCACAACTTAAGGTTAACTTTCTTTTAAAGGCACTTGCTTTACGGCTAGTGCATCGTTATTACAATGTAACTGTGAGCCAGGTCCTCGTGGACCGCCAGGACCACCGGGTCCTCCGAGCATGGGTGGTGGTGGTTGGGGATATCCAGTGCCACCATTCAACCCGGGACCCATTATTGGTCCTAGAGGCTTGCCAGGACCACCGGGACCGCCAGGCTACTGTTTCCCCTGCCCATACGGTGGAGGCTTTATACCCCGACCAGGCATTGGACCTGGAATCGGCCCAGGCTTAGGTCCAGGTTTCGGTGGTGGCGGCGGTGCTTTTGGCCAGGGCATTGCCTCCGCTATTGGTAATCTTATTATAATCCCCTCTGGAGTCAATGGGCGTGCTCAACTCTTCCGCATTACGCCCGATGGCCAACTGGTTCGCATTGAGAATCCCAAGAACGAGTTGAACGAGATTCTACCCAACAATTTCCAAGAGATGCTCGCCCAACAGGGCGCCGTGCCAACAGCCACCTCAGCCACTGGCATTACACCACCCAGCCACCGGCCAGGACCCACCGCACCCACAACAGTTGATCAGTCACCCGAAGGCCTCGATGAGAGCATGTTTGCAGCAGCAGCAGCAGCCGATCGCAATAAGGAACGTGCCAACTCGGAAGCCAACGATTGGCGTCGTGTCCTGCTATTGGGTGAGCCACCAGCCATCAGCGCTGCCAACTCGGAGCAGAGCACCACCAATCAGCTGGAAAGTAGCATGGACAGCTTTCAGCGTGCCCTGGTCGATCTAAGGGATAAGTATGCTTCTCTAATGCAGCCACGCGCCGACGATCAGCGATATGCAGTTATCATATAGACACTAAGACAAAAAAGTTTCTTACATAACTAGTAAAGGTTTTCCATGGTGATAAATTCGTCGTAGCTAATCCGTAGTTTCCTCAGCAGATAGACATTTAGTAAGTGATTTACTTGCCCAATAATTCAAACCAAATCAAACACGTGTGAATTATATGACAAACGATAAGACTTAGAAAGTTGTTTGTTCAAAACATTGTTAATCCCAAGTTTAATGCACAATCATGACAATTTAATAACAACAGATTAGCTGTAATCAAACAACAAAGCGCGAATATCATATATCATCCGGAGTCCGGACACTATCAAGATAAGAATAATGATTATTTCTTAAACGATTTGTGGGTTAACAAAGTTACGCAAAAGACTTTGGCAAAGTACGTAACGAATGCAGCTGTGATTCAATTTGCAGGTGAATGAGATAATCATTTCATATTAAAAACGTTTTTCGGGGAACAAAAAACAAGTATGTGTGTATGTATATATGTACAATTTATTTTTAGATAGGAAATAACAATCAAAGCTATAATCCCAAAAAACAGTCAAATGTCCAAACGAATTTGGTGACGTTTGAGAAAAGCCCACAGCAATCTTTGGAGTATACTCTTAATGATAACGTGTACGTGAGAATCGGTTATGCCAATTATAATTAATATTAAGGGTTAATCAAGCATCGCAAGCCGTCTTCCCATTGCCAACGCAGGCGGCAAAGGCCATCATGTGCGGTATGGCGTTCTGTTCGTAGACTCCAGTAAAGAGATGCGCCCAAGGACCGGAGGCAAAGACACCAACATCCTCACCACCATGCGTCTCAGACTCCAGTGGAGCTGTGGCGGGGAATAGCTGGGCATGATTGATGTCTTCTGACATCAGCGTTGTGGGATCCACACGTTCATGCGTCTCCATATTGTAGTAGGAGTCAAAGCTCATGCCATTGGCATAGCTCAATGGCAGATAGGATTTGCCATCAAGACCGGAGGACTTTGCAACGCCAAAGATGTCGCTGCCACGTCGCTGATAGCCACCCAGACTAAAGGTGTGCGAGTGATCGGATGTCACTACAATCAGGGTATCCTTCTTGCTGGTCATCTTGCGAGCACGCTTCACAGCCTTTGAGAGCTCAGCCGTCTCGTCTAGAGCAATGCGCGCCATGGTATCGTGATGGCTTATGTCGATTTTGCCACCCTCCACAAACAGGAAGTAGCCATTCTCCTCGTTTTCCAGCATTTCAATGGCTTTTTGGGTCATCTCTTCCAGTGTAGGCTCTGTGTTCTCCTCATCCGCCAGCTGTTCCAGATGATAGTGCATGTGACTCTTGCTGAACAAACCCAGCAGACGATCCGTTTCATTTGCACTGACCTTGAGCAGCTTTTTGCGATTCTTAACGTAGGTGTTGCGATCAGACATTGATTGGAACTCCTCGACCAAATTGCGTCCATCTGTGCGACGTCCCTTGTCATAGAATTTGGGATCAAAGAAGTTACGTTTGCCGCCGCCAAGCATCACCTTCAGTTTACTGCCCACCTCGCCATGAATCAGCTGCACAGCAATGTCATCTAATCCCATGGCCAGATCACCACAATCCTCTTCCAGCAATGCATTGTTCTCCCACTCGCGATCTGCAGTGTGTGCATAAACACCGGAGGGTGAGGCATGTGTGACACGTGTGGTGGTCACCAGTCCAGCTGCCTTGCCCGCATCCATTGCCCATTTGCCCAAGGAGAAGACGTGATTCGTTGTGTTGGCCATGGCCAGGCAATCACCACGCTTAATATGTGCATTGACGCCAATTGTGCCATAGTTGGCCTTAACGCCACACAAATACGAAGTCGATGTGGAGGCCGAGTCGGGCACAATCTTATCCACACAGTAGGTCTTGGAGAGACCGGTGTAGGGGAACTCCTCAAACGAGAGCTTCTTCTCCTCACCACCAATGTAGCTTCTAGCTGCAGCCAATGTAGCCAGTCCCATACCATCGCCCAAAAACAGTATAATGTTCTTGGCACGCTTAGTATTTCGCACAAAATTTAGCTTCTCCAGTATATGCTCTTTGCTGGCCGAAAGCCAATATTCCTGAGTGTTTTCGCCTTTGATGCGATTGGCGCTAGAACGTGCTTCTACTGGCATAGACGGATGCATGATCTCATCATCATCATCGGGTGCCTTGCCTGGCACAGCTCCACCCAATACACTGGCAGCCAAAAGCAGCAAAAGAAGTGAACTTCTCAGAATTTGTTTACTTATCATTCTTAGACTTTTTGATTATTCGTTTTATGTTTTGCGTTCGGTAGTTGAGCAAACACTAAAGTTGGCCGGCGCTAAACGTTGGTGCTTTATAACCGCGGTTGGAACGGCTACTGTGTTGTTGTGAAGTGTTGATAGGACAAGTTAATGCTTTGCGTATTTATGGGCCACTTGTGGAGTATATGTGCCAAATCAGCACTTGAGCACCCCAGAGCGATTGACACTTTAGATTCAAAAAATCACACAATAACAAGTTTATACAGAATAGGGGGATTACAAAAACAAAGACACTATTGTAGGCTATATAACCATGTCTAGTTAATGCTGGCTCAACAGTCTAACGGCAACCGTCGGACGTATCGAATTCAAATCGAAAGTTCCAAAAAAAAAAACTACCAATCATGGCGTATAGCATATTGAAAAGTGCTTGTTTGCTCCTGGCTCTCCTTAGCCTAGTCTGTGCAGATCTGACCGATGATCACGAGAATGGTGAGTTAAGATCAAAAATTGTAGCTCGAAAGAACGAATCGTGTTGAAATTGTATCCGTTTATGTTTGTTTCAATTATGTTTCTATTCTAATGTGTTAAGTGAACCATAAAAAGTTGAAATTGATTAGGAAGTTGTTATGCTCCAGTATATTATTATTTTTTGTTTATTTGCTTACTAATCTCTATCAGTGCAAATCGGGGTACACATTGTTATCTGTAGTTTACAAATTGAATAATCTTTCTTTTTTTTGGAAAATTTTTAATCGTTTATGAACATTCGAATTTGTTTATCTGATTATCAAATCTTAGAACAACATCCACACTTGAAAGTGTCGCGCGATTTTGTTGAGGTGAATGAGGAGCTGGACACACGTTTCTGGCATGATAAGGCGCAATCCATACTGGCCGATAAGCTGGAGATACACAAAAAATTAAACAATAATCGTGCCAAGAATGTGATACTCTTCATGGGCGATGGCATGTCCATACACACGATTGCCGCTACGCGTGCCTTCATGGGTGATAGCAACAAGCAGGTCTTCTTCGAGAAGTTCCCCTATGTGGGTCTGTCCAAGACATATGCGGTGGATGAGCGCACTCCGGACTCGGCCAGCACGTCAACAGCCTATCTGAGCGGTGTCAAGGCTAACTATGGCACCATTGGTGTCAATGCTCAGGTGAAGCGAAGCCATTGTTTGGCGGCGACCAACAGCAGCACCCACACGCAGAGCATTGCTCAGTGGGCGCAGGAGGCGGGCAAATGGGCGGGTCTGGTGACAACGGCTCGTGTGACGCATGCCTCACCGGCTGGCGTTTATGCCCATGTGGCCGATCGCAACTGGGAATATGATAAAAAAATCACCTCGGATGGCTGCAGTGCGGAAGTAAATACGGACATTGCACGCCAACTTGTGGAGTGGCCAGTGGGTCGGGATTTGCGTGTGATAATGGGCGGCGGACGTGCCTACTTCCGGGGCAAGAAAATGGTCGATGAGGAGGGCTTTGCTGGCAAGCGTAAGGATGGACGCGACTTGATCAAGGACTGGCAGCAGGATAAGCAAAAGCAAGGCGCCGATGCACACTACGTTTGGTCACGCAACGGCTTGAACGATGTGCATCTCAACAAGACAGATTATCTGCTGGGTCTGTTCGATGTCACACACTGTCCTTACCATTTCGATCGCAACCAAACAAATGGGGAATACGATGTGCCCTCTCTGTCCGAGATGACGGAGGCAGCCATCAAAGTGTTAAGTCGCAGTGAAGAGGGTTACTTTCTGTTCGTAGAGGGTGGACGCATTGACTTGGCCCATCATGCAACAAAGGCAAGGAAAGCTCTGGAGGAAACTGAAGAGTTTGCACGCGCCATTGAGCTGGCACGCAATTTGACTTCAGAGGAGGACACTCTAATCGTTGTCACCTCGGATCACTCACACACTATGACCATCAATGGTTATCCGGTAGGTTTTCCGTTTATACAGCTTTAGGTGCATTAACCAATTCCTATTCGTTTTGCAGTATCGTCGCCAAAACATTCTTTCGTTGGCTCCCAATTTGGCCACTGATGACATCGCCTTTACCATTCTCTCTTATGCCAGTGGACCGGGCTTTGCGAATACCTACGATGCTACTGGTCGCATGGATTTGTCGAACGTGGATACAACGGCTCAAGATTTTGAGTTCCAGGCCACAGTTCCGCTCAAATCGGAGACCCATGGCGGCGAAGATGTGGGCGTCTTTGCATCCGGTCCGCATGAGCACCTGTTCTCCGGCAACTATGAGCAGTCAACGATTCCCGCTCTTATGGCATTTGCTGCCGACATTGGTCCCTTTGCTCTGGATAGAATGAAGAAGTAAAAGTTCTTAATAAAGTGATTAAAAGTGTTTGAATGATTAGAGAAATAAGATTGTATAACGAATTTATATTATATATGAAAAACTAAAAATGGATTAGTTGGTATAAGCTGGGGAGACGTTTATAGGATCGATAAGGTAAGTTTATTGCTAGTTTGATGTGGGTTGTCAGCTGAAAGCGATTAAAGGCTTATTTGGTATATAAATTAATATAAAAAATAGCACGTAACAAGGAATTGCCCCGAGCTTTGATTTTACTATATACAATCCCTGTAGAAGCCAAGATATCAGCTTAAAAATATATTACCTCTCAGTTAAATAATCGCACAACACATAGTTTTTAATATTTTAAGTCAAATGTACTGTCGTTTAATTATTTGACAAAGTTTGCGATAAATACATTTTGTATTTTACTTAGGCTTAATTCGAAACGATTTGTCAATCGCTCTATTTACAATTGTTTTGTTTTCTTGTAGAAATAAGTTGACTAATGTTATTGGTACACAATGCAGAATTAGGCCTAAAAAAAACTCCTAACAATAAATGCGTCTTGCTTACGTATAAATGACAAAAATGATACTAAAATAAAAACCATGTAAAAGAAATGGTGTCAAAAAGTGTCAGGATGTTGTTGTAGGTAAAAATAATATGTCTATGTTGATAATTGCGTGTACAAGAAAACTACTTAAAACTAGTTTTTTCATGATGTATCCAGTTGATTGGTGGTTCTAAGTACATGCTAGTGAACCGGTTTCTCTAAAATAGTCTTAAGGGATGGGTTTTTGTAGAGCGTGCAGTGGGTTTTGTTCTTGAATTAGGTTTCCACCAGCTGAGCAAGTGGTGGCTGCTGATTAACATCGGCAGTGACTTCTACTGGAGGCGCCGTTCCGGCATCATTGAGATCGGTGTTGGTCTCATCCAAGCTGGTATTGCCCACATCCAGATCTAGTGTCTTTGGCAGCGGTCCAATTTTTTGTAATATATCAACGGGTATAATCTCACGTATTGCCGGCACCGTCTGCATGGCAAAGTGTGACGACAATGTAGGCAATGCGGGCAGCGGTGGTGGCGTAAAATATGGTGGCCCCAATGTTGGCGGTGGCGTCAGTGTTATGGGCGGTGCTGTCAAAACGGGAACAGATACGGGTATGGGTACAGGCAATGATGGCAGAGGCACAGGTACTGGAACGGGCGCTGGTATCGATACAACGGTGGGCACAGCTGTCAGGACTGGTGCTGTGGTTGGTTGATAGCAAGTATAGCCTTGCGAGCCCAGCACTGGTATCGGTTGTGAGGCAACAGGCGGCGGTGCAGCCGTAAGGGGCAGCGTTGCCATTGGCGGTGGTCCACGCAAGTAGTGTGGCAACACATGCTGCAACGGTGGCGGCGGATGTTTGCTAAAGAACTCCTGCAGGATGGCATCCGTTTGTGCAGGCAGCGGCGGTGGACGATTTCGCAAAAATGCTGGCATTGGTAGGCGTCCTGATTTCACCAGCATGGCCATATACTTGGGATCGAAACGGGGCGGTGGATGTGGCAGCAATGGTCGCAACTTGCGCTCATATGACTTGATAATGACACCCTTAATAGGATCGTAGTGATAGTAACGGAATCGAGGCTTCTTTTGTACGACCACAGGTTTTTCCTGATTCGGTGGCTTGGGTGTAACTGGCGGCATTACCATTGGCTGTGCAAGCAGCTCGTCGCGTATCCGTTGTAATTTAAGTGCTACGGCGGTACTGCGATCGCGACACAGACGCACGCCTCGATCTACTGCCGTCTCGATCTTGACGCGATCCTCAGTGTCGCTCTCATAAGTGGGCAGAACATTATCAACGAAATTAACACGCTTGCGTTTGGATTTGCTGTGTGTGGGGTTAAATATTGTTATAGAGTGAATGTTATTAATTTTTAATACCAGCTGACTTACGTATTGTCCTCTGTTGGTTCTTCAGCCACAACAGCTGGAATAATCGCTTGTTGCACGATTGTTTGCTCCATGGATGGCACAATTTCCAATACATTACCTTTTTGTACGGCCACCGGCACAATAGGCGCCATGGGCGTCATGGGCGCCATGGGTAGTTCACGCAGCACTGGTATAGTTGATGGTGCAGTTACGGCTCCTACACTGTAATCATACTCAATGGGTATGGGTGCTGCGGCTGTTGAGTACTCTTTGTATTCGGCATAGGCCTGATCCATGTTGTAGGCAGTATCCACATAGGCCGCATAGCTGTCATATTGCTCACCACTTGCATCCTGCTGCATTAGTGACATATTATAGTAGTAGGCAGCTGCTTCCAGGCTCTGATTCTCAACAAAGTAATCGTCAAAGATCTGGGCATGTGGTGACTTTGATCTGGTTCTGGACCTGGTACGACTACGTCGATTGATACGTTCACGTTCACGCTCACGCTCACGATCTTGCGACCGTGACCGTGACCAACTGCGGCGCATCGGCGGCGATGGCGGCTTGAAGGGCAGCGGTGACCTCGAATAACAGCGCTCCCGACTGTAGGATCGGAGTCGCGACATTGGCGGAGGTGGTGAGCGCGGTCCTAGCATTTTAACAGGCGGCGACAGCGAGCTGCGACGTCGTCCAAGTGCTGGCTTAATGCGTCGCCAGCGACACGGACTTCGACTGCGCGTTCGGCTGCGACTTGGACTACGGCTGCGACTGCGACCCATGCCCAAAGCGTCCTTTGCCAAAGCGTGGGCGACGTGGCGGCGGCGATAGCATAGGCCGACGGCGACGTGGACTAGGTGAACGTGTTGAGTCCTTGCTACGACTGGGACGAACATTGCGACGAAAACGATTGCGCGATATTGAGCGGGAACGAGAACGCTCTCGGGTGCGTGAACGTTTAAGCGGATGTGGATGGTGTTGCTGGTGTGAAGGTGGTGCATGGTGGTGGTGATGATGATGCTGCGTCGGCTGATGCTGCTGGACACGCGGCGGCTTGGAGCGTATATCCATAATGGTGGGCTTTACAATAGCTATCTCTTTGGGTGGTTTGGCTAGCTTTTCCTCTAGTGGCGGCACCTGCACTGTTTCTGGCTCATCCTTGTCGAAAATGGCGGGTTTCCGTGAAAGTTTAAAGGGTGAAATCGTTAACTTGATGGCCTCACGATTCGCATCAAAAATGTTATTGACTGGTGATGCTGGAGTCGGCAGCTGTGCTTGCTCCACTTGCTGCTGTTCCGTTTGCTGATTCTGTTGTTGCTCCTCCTCGCTAGCGGATTTAAGGTCTGACTTTCGATATTTGTTCATAATGGCATTGCGTTGCATAAGGAATAGCGATTCCATTTTGAGCAGCTCCTCGCAGATGTCATCGCCCGAATCGTAGTTCTCTCTCATCATTTGTATGCGGGCCAGATTATCCTCGAGACTCTTGAGTTTGCGCAAATCTTTGCTGACATTGTTCTTTTTGTGGCTGAGCAACTGCTTGCCACCAGCAGTTGCATCGTCTCGAGCTTCGCCCGTTTCTGACTGGGTTTGTAATTTGGATTGGTCACCATGTTGCAACGTTACGAGCTCCTGTTGCTGTTTCAGTTCTTCGCCATTTTCATCCTCATCGCTGCTGGAGTCATCGTCGTCGTCATCATCATCGTCGTCATCATCATCATCATCGTCATCAGAGCTACTGCTGCTGCTATTGCTACTACTTGTTGTGGATTCTGTGTCGCTGGACGAATCTTCGGCATCGGAGTCATTTAAGGAACTATTTGTAGTTGCCTCTGTTTTGTCCGCTGCTATTGTTGTTGTTGCCTCACCTCCAGTGCCGCCCATTTTAATACTCTTCATGAACTTTTCGTACAAATCCTGTATGTTGATTAATGCCGTATCAGGCACATCAGCCGATTCGACTGTTCCAGCTGCTGCAGAAGCTTGCAGTTCTGGTTGCGACTGCTTTGGTTTGGGTGGTGGTGTGCTTTTTGCATTCCACAACGTATTCGAATCCTCATCGTCGCCATTAAATCGTGCCACAAATGTGGATCCTGGATTTTTGGGTGTACTGCTATCGCCACCTGCCATGGAATCATCATTCTCCCAATTGTCAATATAGTCATCTGTGTCCGGACTGTGCTCATCAGATTTGGTGGCAGCTATGGACGATGTGGATAGCGGCGGTGGCACATTGGCAGCCAGCACACCGTTGCGCATGGGAACCTCGCGTTCTGATTCGTGTGTTGGCAATGGCGGTGTTGTATCGCGTTCTACTTTTATTTGTCGCACTGTTAGCAAAGGTGGCGTCCGGCTGCGATTCTTCTCCTGCTTGATGACACGATCTTTGTACTCATCGCTGTGCCGCTGGGATCTTGAGTCGCGCTCCCGGGAGCCATTTCGATAGTTGCTGTGTCTGTCGCCATTGCTGTGACGCTGAATCTCTGTGGACCTTCTTGGTGACAGACGATGGGATGTCTCATTTAATACTATTTCGCGCTTAAAGGGATTCACGTGGCGTGGAGGTGGCGCTGTCTGGCGCTCGGGTGTGATGCTTTTCTTTGACCAGCGACTGTTTCTGACAGCTTTCGGTTCGATTGGCTCTTGTTTAATGTGCATTTTGTCAATGGGTGCTTCCTTCTTGTTGCGATGCTCGGTGCTCTTGCGAAGTAACTGCTCTTTAGTGGCCAGCAGCTCTTCAAAGTGTAGATCATTGTCCTCGAGTAGAGCCCCAATACGTATGTGAATATCGCTGTGAATCTTGAGTTGAGGTGTCGTAGCGGTTGGCATTGCTGTCGGCTTTGGTGTCTCTGGCGCAGCAATGGGTTTGGGTGTCAGGTGTCGCGTTTCCAACGGAGGCGTCGTGCTGCGTTCAACAGTTGATTCGCTTATTGATTCGGCAGTAATTTCAGCTAACGTATTGTTTTTGGCTGGACTTCTTTCTTTGTTCAGTCTTGGCGGCGATTCCGCAAATATATCGAAGGATTTGTGTGAATCAATTGCAGGTGGCGTGAGCTGAAGTTGCTCGTCCGTGTCTGGTTTAGTTGCGGTTTTGACGTTTGGCAGTGGCGGCGTCTTTGCTCCACTTTCCGATTTCCGACTCTTGCTTCGACTTCGCCTGCTTTGACTTGAGTTTCGTTTGGTCCTCTTGGACCCCGATCGATCCCGACGACGACGCTCATCTTTAGTTGTGGCAGTATGCTTGTCGGTTGAATGAGACATTGATTTGCTTTGGGAGCGTTTGCGTTCCCGGTTCCTATCCTTGGAGAGTTCTCTTTGCTTTTCTCTTGAATAGTCCAGTTGCTTTTCCTTTGAGCGATGCAATTGCCTCACCTTAGAGCGATCCCTAGTCCTGTCCTTGCTGTGTTCACTTTTCTCTTTTAAGCGTTCCATTCTTTTGGAGCGTTCTCTTTCCTTTTCTTTGCTTTCTTTGGAGCGTGATGTTTGCCTATCATTAGAACGTTCAAACTTTCTTTCTTTACACTGTTCCCGTTCGTTTGTTTTGTCTTTTGAGCTAGCACTTTTCCTCTCCATAGAACGATTGCCCTTTTCATCTCTGAACCGATTTTTGGGATTCTCCCTAGGCTCTCTGGACGAGTTCTTATGTCGTTGGCTCAACTCACTTGGCGCTTTACTATTGGCAGTTTCTTTCGATCTTGATGCGGTCGATTTTGCCTCTTTCGGTTTGCAGCTCTTGTGCTGAGCAATGCCGCATTCCGAGACACAATTAAATACGAATGAAACGGGAGGCTGCGATTGTGTCCAGCTGTGTGAGGGATACAATTCTTAAATATTAAGCACATTGAATGCATGCTAGACACTAATTTTACTCACGTCAACTCCGATTGCGAGCGCTTGTCGCCTTGGCCTTGATCTAGCGCCTGACCAGGTGGCAATGCTGGGCCATAGGCACCAGCGGATGATGACTGCTGACCTTGAGTTCCGTTGCACGAAGACGACGATGATGAAGTGGGCAGCTGGTCAACCCTGGGTGTGACACTGCGCTTGGGACCAGGCGGTCGGCTATAAAATTGCGGTCGCATGCCACGCATACCACCACGCGGCATTCTCGGCATATAACCCAAACGGGAGTAGTCAAAGCATGGCGGACGCATATGAAAACGCAGCGGATTGACACCCAGGAATGGATGGTGTGGTGCAGGCGCTTGAGGTGCCGCTGCCGCAGCTGCCTCCTCTTGTTTCTCCTTACGTGCCTTCTGAACATCCTCAACATTTTTCTGGTCATCGCCGGAGGAGTCGGTGTCGGAGTACAAGCCTTCGCTGTCATCTGCTTCCTCGGTTGATGCAGCTGGCGCTTCAGCTGCTTTTGCACTGCCATTTTCAAGGGGATGCGGCGATGAAGACTTTTCAGCAGATATTTTTTCCACTGACTCCTTGCGCCGGATGGCCTCTAGCTCTAAAGCAGTCCGCTGCGCTTCCTCGCTGTCGACCGCAGTATCGATTTGTGTCAGCTTGCGCAATGATTTGTTCATAACGTCCTTGACAAGCAATTTCTTTGGTGCTGGACTGGCATTACCAGCCTGCTGATGCGGTGGCGTAACCAATTCACCAGGCTCCAGGCTATTTTCACCATCTTGCAACTCATCGAGAATAGGCGTCTTCTGCATGTCATTGACTCCGCCAACACTATCGCTGCTTGGCCCTCCTTCCTCGTTGCGCATCACAAGTGACATTTTCTCATTTATATTTTCAGCCAAATGAAAATGTAATATTTAGAACTTGACTGTATTTATATTCAATGGCGGCTCCGCGTTGTGTTGCGTTGCTTGCTTTGCACGATGAAAATATGTAGTAATCAATGCGTTTGCGGGGTGCGGGTGCAGGTCATCCTCATTGATGGCGGTGAATACTTGTTTGGTTAATGGCCCGATTCTTGATGCACGCCTTTTTCTCGATTATCCTTGTAAGGCACACACGCTTCGTAGCATCCACGTGCACACGTTTTAAGTTTACTTTTGTTTAATTTCTTCATGTAAAAAAGTGTTTATACATTTTCAAAGAGCTAATGTTAATTTTTGGGTCATGACTTGCGCAGACGATACCGATACTTTCAGGGCTGCAAAGAGTTTTGATGGCATCGATAGCCAAACAAAATATTACTCCTTCGAAAATCGAGTATATTTTTCGTTATTAAAATGTGTTTGAGTTTCTAAGTGTACTCTGATGTAAAATAAAACCAAACAATATAAGTTTGAGCACCAAGTACCAGGCGAAAGTCGCGCGCTCGTTTTTGATTGGTTGTTGGTTGGTTTTTCCTCTTCTTTTTCTGCTATTCTGCCGCGTTTGGCTGTTGGTTGCTGTCTACACTACATTTGAAGTGCAACTCCAGTGCATTAACTAGCGTTTTTTTGGAAAAACTGCTTGCTGGTAAGCAGAATTCGCCGCCAATGGCCGACAGATGGCGATGGTAAAAAAACTCCGCCAAAAATGTCAAAAAAAAAAAAAAAAAG
Source organism: Scaptomyza pallida (assembly GCA_018152965.1). Classification (NCBI taxonomy): domain Eukaryota; kingdom Metazoa; phylum Arthropoda; class Insecta; order Diptera; family Drosophilidae; genus Scaptomyza; species Scaptomyza pallida. The sequence continues at coordinate 1,869,040 of JAECXP010000107.1, forward strand.
TTGAGTATGCAGAAAAATTCTAAATAAAATTACAAGACTTTTTTTTTTTTTTTTCATATAAATCGAAAATCGAAAATCACTTTTGGATAAATGATAAATGTTTTGAAGATTAAAAGCTAAGCATTTTCAGCTCAAAAGTATGCAATCATATTGCAGTTACAGTTTGAGAGCCACAAGAAGAGAAGGAGATGATAAATGGCATCAAATAACGAGTGTTAAATTGATAAACGGCAGCAAGAACTTTCGAATTAATTTATGGCCAATCAAAGTTAACTAGGATCAAGTGTTTTAAATCCCCTGAACATAAACGGCAAAGAAAACGTAATTTTTAAATTTAATCGCAACGGACCATATAGTTAATGTATAAATGCTTTAGCGGCGCAAATTGAGCGAAAATGCATTGTCAAATTAATTTTTTCTTCAAATCTACAATTAATACGAATCATGGTATTTTCAAATCGGTTGGGAAGTAGGGAAAGGGTTTAAAACTTTATATATAGTGTATGTTTGGCAAATTGAGCGAAAATGCACTTAAAACTTCACACTATACCAACATATGCCACTTATTTCCGCTTCCTATGCCCGCACCAAAGTGCGCACTCAAATGCGAAGTGCAAATAAATGACAAATAACAAGTACAATTGCCGTTGGGCCAGGCACCCAACTCAAGCGAAACGATTTTGGCGATTGCAATGAGGAAAAGCTTCACTACCAGATTATGACATAGCCGCAAAGTACAGCTTATAGAAGAAGAAGCAGAAGAAAGAAATAAGAAGGGCCTTAGGGTTTTAGCTTTGGCATTTGCCAGCAGCCGATTGCAGAAACCTCAAGAGGCATGAAGAGAGTGCACCAAATCATGATTATGTTTTTTTTTTTTTTTGCTGCTGTTGGGTTGGCCAGCAACAATCGCAGCGCCACAGTTTTTCACTGCTTTTGTATTTGCATGCAACTTTCACCGGCTGCTGCGTTGCTATCTCTGCTTGCTTGCGACAGCTGCTTGTGTCGTTTTTGTTGTTGTTTTGGCTGCTGCTGCCGCTGTTGCAGAGGCGAAAGGTGCAAATTAATTTGTGGCGCCCCACAATAACCTTCCTCGCTTTGTCTTTGTCGTTACTTGTACTTTAAGTGTAATTTGTCGTTGCTTTTCTTCTCAAGTTTTTTGCTTTTCCCAAAAAAACAAAAAAATCCAAAACTCCAAAATGTGACTTGTTATCGCTTTCGCAAATCGCATTTGTTAAGTGAATTTGCAATAAGAAAACTCCACCATTGTATTTTTGAGATGTCGAAAAACAAACCCCAATCGAGATAAATATTCATAAGTACACATACATACATACTGATTCACACTTATTGTTGTTGTAGCATCGTAATATGCGGGCTTTGACATTTGGGTTTTGTCTGTTGGCCACAAGTTTGGCACCTAAGTGCGAAAACCTTGCGCATTGTTTTCATTTATGCTTAGCTCCTGGACATATTGTAAACATGCGTAGAAGGAATAAACAATGTTGATTATTTGTTACCTTTTTGCCTTGAATCATCATTATAGTACTATGTACTATAAAACATGTTTATAGTTTCTCAATGATTATTTTTATTTATCTTCACACCTTGTAGATTTCCATAGTAGTTGTGCTTCTTTTGGCACTATAGGGGGCACAAGTTCTTTAAATCGAAACTGGAAACACTCCCACATGGCTATAAAAAAAACAATTAACATTTCTAAATGCCATTTCAAGTCAAATATGTAGCTTCAGTTGTTGTTGTAGTACTATGTATTTATGAATGCAGAGGCATGCAAACCTCGGGAGGCTTCAACCATTCAGAGGGCCAACAAGCTACTGGGTAAACTTAGCATTCCACAAATCCCAATCCCCAGAGCGCGAAATCCCAGCCAGCTCCTGTTGACCAATGCTCTGCCGCAACATATCCCAACTCATCAGCAACAGCATAGATCAAGCTCACTCACGATGATCCAGCAACGGCAAAAATCGACCCCTTATCAGCAAGCAAGTCAAACCGCTTTCCATATGCCTCTGTGGCGGGAGGAGCCCTCAATCGCCATCAACCGCGTTTAGAAGCAAAAGCCAACCCAGGCAGTCAAGACTGCCTCAGCCAATCCACCCACAAACGCGCACAGCAAAGCCTGTTTCGCAGCCGCAGCCGCATGAACATATACAAAATATGAATATGAACGTTCTCTGCCAGAAGGTCGACAAGCTGACTGAGCTATTCAGCAAGGAATCCTCCTCAAGCCGGTCATCAATGAAACTCAAATATTGCCGAATTTGAGAAAAGCTAGATATGATTGCCAAGTCCGTAATGGAGATAATGGAAGCATTGCGAGCTAACGGAATTGACATTGACTAACTCCACAAGAGTGGCCATCCATCTCCAGTAACATTCCCAGGAGACTATACTCCTTTAAAACTAGTCTTCTGGAATGTTACAGGGATTGCTGAAAGAATCAAACGAGTCAAACTTACCTGAACCAGAATCCGGAGTTAGATGCGTCCTTCGATACTCACCTGACTATACTTACCCGGCCACACTCACCTGATTTCTTTTGCAACCTTGCACTATACTGCTGCTAGGAAGCTGATTCCACCTGCGTCCAACTGCATCCTAAGCGCTGGCACCAATTGACGTCCAATGCAACCACGCACTGGACGGTGCTCCTGTGAAGATCCGCGGGGGCTGAAAATAGAAAAGAAAAACAATCAATACAGAATACACTTGAACAAATGTTAACACGATAAAACTATCTTAGCCATTCCGAGCCAAAGCATAAATTGCTGGCGCCACTCAATTCAGAAAAATGTTTCATAATATTGTACTGAATAAACCTAATTCCATATTTCTGTCCTGCACCCAGTAGGCTGAATGAAAATTCAGTCTCTGCTGGGTGTAGGAAACAGATATGGAAGTCATTATTCGTATTGGGATCAATACGGCAACAACAAAAAGATTGCCAAGTCCGTAATGGAGATAATGGAAGCATTGCGAGCTAACGGAATTGACATTGACTAACTCCACAAGAGTGGCCAATCCATCTCCAGTAACATTCCCAGGAGACTATACTCCTTTAAAACTAGTCTTCTGGAATGTTACAGGGATTGCTGAAAGAATCAAACGAGTCAAACTTACCTGAACCAGAATCCGGAGTTAGATGCGTCCTTCGATACTCACCTGACTATCTTCCCGGCCACACTCACCTGATTTTTTTGCAACCTTGCACTATACTGCTGCTAGGAAGCTGATTCCACCTGCGTCCAACTGCATCCTAAGCGCTGGCCCAATTGACGTCCATGCAACCACGCACTGGACGGTGCTCCTGTGAAGATCCGCGGGGGCTGAAAATAGAAAAGAAAAACAATCAATACAGAATACACTTGAACAAATGTTAACACGATAAAACTATCTTAGCCATTCCGAGCCAAAAGCATAAATTGCTGGCGCCACTCAATTCAGAAAAAAATGTTTCATAATATTGTACTGAATAAACCTAATTCCATATTTCTGTCCTGCACCCAGTAGGCAAATAATAACACAAAAGCGTTAAAAGCGCAACGCTGCATGGGCATTGAGGGCGACATTGTTGTTGTTGTTGTTGCTGTTGTTGTTGACAAATGAACACTGCAAATGCCACTGCCTCAAGCTCTAACTCCAACTCCAACCAACCAACAGCAAGTCATTGACATTCAGCACGAAGAGCTGAACTAAACAACTGGTTGGTTGGAGAGGGGCTTGAACTAGAAAACTGGGTAAATGGGCTTGCCAGAACGGATGGTGTTAATTGCGACTCGAAACTAATTCCGATTGGCATTTATCTACAACAATAATATACATAATTTAGGCAACTGGGAATGTTAGGATAAACTGCTTTATAGAGTGCCATCACTAAATTGCGGATCTACACATACAAATTTCGAACAATTTATGGTCTCGCTCTGCTTTTGTTCCAGTCCAAATTGTTTGAATTTATTTGCTCATGCTTTCATCACATGCCCACTGAAACGTCTGGAGAGAGTGCTGGGAGTGTGCAGGGGCAGGTGTGAGGTGTAAGGTGTAGAACATTTGCGAGGTGTTAATTTGCTGATAGCACATTCGAGAAAGGGAAGAACAATTTGTTTAGATCACAAAACCAAACAAACAAAAAACCAGCTCAAAGCAATAAAACTGCAAAGTTGTGATACGAAACGACTCGAAAATACCTAATAAAAATTTCAATAATATTTGGGACTTTTTCACAACATAAAGATCAATCATGTCAAGAATTTAAGCTTACCTCCAGCATTCGCCTCTGCTACATTGTAATTTGTGAATACCCTTAAGGTGTTAAAAATTCCCCAAACTTAATGTAGTTTGTTATATTTTATGCCCCAGCATCCACTCTCCCGTGACCAACATGATAAACTCGTATGTAATTATATTTGGAAGTGCGCTTTCGTAGAGAAATAACAATAATAATGAGAAAAAGTTCTTAAAAAATTGAGTGCGTAAGAAATTGATTTGTCAGAGTTGTTGTTCTGTCTATCCATTGTGTAGGGCATTACAAATTCGTATAACAAATTTGTCCATTATGGCTCGCATGACAAACTTATTTTGCTGATGCTTGTTTTTGTGCTGCTTGTTTACCTTTTTTTTAGTTTGGTTTTTACCTCTTTTTTTTTGTCATAATATTAGTTAATTTTAAACCCAAAATCAAAATGGCGGTGCCTCTGAACAATATCTAACGACCGCAAATATTTGTTGTTGCCGCTGTTTTTTTGTTGTTTATATTTATGTGATTTTTTTTCTACACAACTGAGTTTTTAGTTATTAGGCAGCATTACGTTGTGTTTACACACACATACATATAAAATAGTATATATATATTTGTATAGTAGTTATGTTTTTGTTGTTTGTTTCTGAGTACATATGGCCGTTAGTATATCTTCCACCGCTCCCTGTAGAGTCATAAAGCCGCACTAAAAGCGAGCTTTTGTTTTCCTTTTGTTGTTAATTCCCAGACATGTGCCTGAGCCGGCGTTTGGTGCCAAGTCGCCGCTTGGTACCGTCAGCTCGTAGCTCCCAGAGCCAAGTAAGCTTGAAGTCAAAATCAGGAAAAACTTCAAGCATCATAAAAATGAAAGATCGAGAGAGAATAATGCAATTTGTGTGCATCTTCAATGCACAACACATATATTTGTATAGCAAATTGATTTGTGCAATAAATTGCGCAGCAGACAATTTACAATGTGGATGCCATATGCATATAAAGATTCAATCAAGACTGTTGGGATGACATAAATATGCATCTGTGACAAGTCTCACGTGAGCTTTAATTAAAACTATTTTGGTATACTATTCTATAAATATTACTAGACAATGCACATACATACATCGTATTATTGACATCGATTTCTCTAGCTGCGTCACGAATAGCTAACATGCAATATTTGAGCGTAAAACTTGAGTCGAACTAATTTAATTTATTTTTGGTTTTGGTAATGGAAATATACCTTAGCTTTCGTATTACTATTGTTGTTGCAACAGGTTATAGGGTCTAGGAGATAAAACTTTGAACTTGCTCACGAATAGAGCTAGTGATAAATACTAGAGTTGATGTGCAAAGAAACCAGAAAAGTGACTTTTGAAATGGTAATTCCGAAATACGTTCAGTTCGCACAGGTTAAATAATTAAGATAATGCGACATTTGTTTTGAGTTAAAACAATAAAATTCCCAACAAACTTAATTAATTTCTTAATCGAAATCAAAGTTTTACTTATTCCTTAATTGAACGCAATGCGAACTTTGAAGATGTTTATAGTATAGAGATAAAATCTATTACATTGTTTTCCTTCAGTCATTAAAATCGTCTGTTTATCATGATAATTTAATTTGCAATTGGATCACAAAAGCTGTTGCAATCTTTTTCATTGTGAATTGTTAATTAATTTGGCATTTCTAGCTATTCCTCGAGTTATATGCAAATCAATTTGGGAAACGAAAACAAAGCATTGAAAATGAAAACAAATGAAAGTCATGCGAAGTTTGAAGCCAGTAATTAGTGAATCTCTCTTCCAAAACGCTCGATGATGCTGTAATAATGGCCAAAAAGACTAGACGTTTAATGAACTGGCAATGGGGCGGGGCATCCAAGGTTTGCGTCGGCGTCTTCGTAGTCGTCGTCGTCGTCGTCGTCATCATGCATCGGTCAGTGGACATTGGGCGTGTGGTTGCATAAATATAAAAGACCTAAAAAGAAATTTAATAACTAATAACTCAATGGTGAACTGGGAGGACCGAAGCTGAAGCTGAAGCGACGACTGCGTTCGTTGGCTTGTGACATTTGAAACATAACAATTATGTAATTTCGGAAACTGAAACATAAATAAAACCAAAGATTGCATAATGAAAACGGTCAAATGACGGTGCGGGCATTGGGTCATTCAGTTGGGGCTAATAAACGAGCGTCTAGCATGATATAAAACATTATCAAAACTGCGGATGCGTTTGAATACGTCTGCCATTTATAAGAATTAAATAATAGACGCAGTGATTATACAAAATCGTTGGCGATGCCAGCGCCAATCACCAAAATATTAAAAAAAACAACAACAAAATCACGAATATCAAAAGCATAACAAAATCAAAAAAATTTAAAAGCCACAATAAAAACAAAAGCTAAAAGGGAAAAAACTTCCACAGCTGTTTTGATAGTAATAAAAAATAATAAAAATAAAAAACGAAATAATAATAATCCAAATGTAGCGACTAATTTGAGTGGTTATATGAGAGTCATACTATTGAACATACATATATCAAATAGTATTGGCTAATGACTCAGGGAATTTGATACGATCCACTGATGGCTGCAACGTGGCGTATGAGTAATGTTGCTACTTAAAGTGTTTAAAACGTTATAGCTTGCTGCATTTTTCTTATTTTTTCGGTATAGTAGCTGTTTTATTTCATATTTAGTTTTGCTGTTGCGCGAATCCAAAACTCTGAGGTTAAATGGACAAAGCCAACCCGGCAGCGAATCAGCGGCAGCTGCTGAAGCAATCAAGATGAACCCAGGCCACAAACAAGCTATATACTATATCTGTATGTACATGCTATACATGCTCAATAATACTACATGTACAGACCATCTAACTATATGTACCGCAGAGTGCAATGATTTGCTGCGGCCACTACAATTATTTGAGAGGCACAGAAAACTGAAAACAAAAACAAAAACAAAATCTGTACTACGGCAAAATCGAAAAGTTTATGTTTTTCGTAAGCAGCAACAAGTTTGAGTGGTGAAACAACAACAACAACAACAAGAGCAGTTGCAAAGACAGCTGCCACAAAAGCGCTTTGATCAACGGCCGTTGCAGTATAGCAGAGACTCAACGTTAACAGCGACGCCGATGCTGACGCCAACGCCAAAGCCAACGCTAACGTCAGCGACAACAAATTTTGAGCCGAAGCAAGTTTTACGAGATCTGAGTTTTAATTTATGTGCGCCGCGAATGTGTTTGGGTACCTTTAATTTGCTATATGCCGAGCTTTATGATGCGCTATACACAAACCGCTCGGGCATGTCGATCGATGCACAGTAGATGAAAAATATCAATACTTTAGCAAACATATAAAAGTTTTTTTTTTATATAGACCAAAGCATTTTACTCTGACTTTGTACCAATTTTATATTTATTTTTTAAGAATTTCGGCTTGAAATATTTCACATTGAAAGTTATTTTATGTTGATCCTTGACCAAGGGCTTTGGTCTGGATTAGCAAAATCTGTAAAAAAAAGAAGAGTCCAAATCTTTTTTTTTTTACACATGAAGTTGTGGTCATCTCACTTACCGGTTATCCAAATGAAAATCGTTATTGATTTTATTTCCATTTAGTTTTTCCGAAAATGCATAGGCTTAGGCTTTCCCGAACGATCCAGAGTGGCGTATGGTCTTAAACGGTTCGCACAACGACATTCTCCGAAAGATAGTGCTATAAGAAATAGCAAATACATCCAAGTTTTAAATTTTTTCATTGTTTTAAGAGTTTAGAAAGACAGAACTGATCGTGTTTCGACACTGGCAGATGATCTAGGTTACTGAATCTTAGATGTGTTTATTCTTTTCTTCTACTAAAATAAATTTAATACTGATTAGAGTAAATTGCACCTCGCCTATATTCTTATCTCTATGTGCTGGAAGCTTTTTATTTATAGCTGTAGCACATGCTTTCTCTCACTCAACAATCTATATTTTGGCTTTTCCTTTCTGCACTTTTACTATTAAAGTATCAAAGTATCAAAAGCCGTACAGCAAAAGCATAAATCCTAAGCTATAATGTTCCGTACATATTGTTAAATATAGGATTATTATCAAAAGATGGGGCTTTTAAATATAATTTTTTTTTGTCCTTAAAAGCTTTATTTATAATAGTTGTATCAGCTATCGAATATTCTATATGCAGATAATTGTTGTTTTTTTTAATGTTCGATTAAATCAAAAAAACATTTTTTAAATTGCTTACTGCTTCTTAAATTGATAACACCACGATTGTTTTAAGATTAAAAATATTAAAAACAAGGCTTACATCTTTTTACTAAACATATTATCCCGAAAAATAAAACCAATTCTGTGGACGTGGCACAAACTTCATTCGTTTGGGTTGTCCATTTGCATATCTAGTAGGACAGGGTCTAAAGTACGATATGGTTAGATCAAAGTATTCATCTCCATTATCACAAGGTTCATTGTGCGAATCATATTCCATATAATACTCCTGTGCTATACACGGTAGTATAATCAAGAACAGCAAAAAAATCACAGATGTTATTGCCTTCATTTTAGAAAAGCAATTTAAATTTAGTCGCAACACTTTTGAATAAATATTAAATTAATTAGGTATTCAATACAAAAAGGAAAGACCTTTTTGCGACTCGACTCAACTTGACGATCTGTGTTACTAAAGAAATAAAATATTTTTTGGCTCTTCTTATACTAAGCTTAATACAACGCTGATAAGAAAATTTAGCATTTTTCGATATATGTATGTATGAAATAATTTGTGTTAAAAAAAACCCAGCTGATAAGGAATATTCATCATCTTATATAATCAAGCACACTTTTTATTGAACATAATTAGCTGTGATTATTTGCATTTAGTATAAAATTCATTTTTTTGTTTAGCTATCCAATAGTTAGATGCTCTTGTCTTCCAAAGATGTCTGTGTCGGGAAAAGGCCTTAGCCTTTTTTGTCCGTTTGATGATTGGAAAAGCCAAAGAAGCAGGAATAAAACTATAAGTCGAAATGGTTTCATTTTGTCAGTTATTTTATAACTTTCCAGTACTAACTTTTAAAAACACTTGAATTTTGATGGCAAGCTTAAAAGTGCATGTAGATCTGAACACTTTGAGAGACTTTAGACTATTATTGCTGGAAAATTGAAATTATTAAGCAAACGTTAAACTTATGCTGTGTATTGCTAAATGCTTATAGAATTAACTGACAGAGATTATCAGATCAAGCTCATAATCGCATTTATTTACTTGATTTTCATTGACATTTTAGTAATGAACTTGTTGTATATATAGTTTATTATCATTTTTATAGTCGGAGACGTCTATGTTTATCAGTAAAGTCCTTATGAGCAGGCGCTCTCAAACGATTTGCGCCCAAGCAGCATTGGTAAAGTATCGACAAAAGGATAACCATCAGATATACTGAAGTGGAAAGTAATTTCATATTGATGACAGAGCTGGCAGTGTATAAAATGTATTAAGTATTGGAGCGCGTGTTGACTTTGCTTGGCGATTTTTGCCAAATGTTTTCCCCATATAATGTTCCCATAATATATGTATATTATAACATACAATGCTGATAAGGAAATTTCTGAATAATCAGTTAAATATTTATTTACATTTTAAAATTGTTAAATTTTGCACACATGAAATATATATTGAGAAACTTATCAATTATCTAAACGAATAGGTCTTCCCAAGAAGTCAGTGTTGTGTTCAGATCTGAGTTTATTGCGTCCGGATGGCTCACAACACAACACTTTGGGCAGAGGTGTTGAGCTAAAACTGTGCAACTGCATCAAAATCAGTAGAAGTAACACTGCGAAACAAGTTTTCATATTTATTTTGTTGGATGCTTTTAATAGAACTAAACACTTTGCTTGCTACTTGATGAATAATTGAAGATTGTCTGAAAATTTTACACAGTTTTCGTTTTGCAATTTCTTCATGTTTGATTTACAATATGATAAGCCACTTCAACAAAAGCTTGTTTAATAGTTCGTTATTATACGTTTTATTATAAGTTTGATAACGGTTTGTATGTTATGTTGATTCCAATGGGAAATGTAGTCGTAGTGGCTTTCCTGTAAAGTCTCTAGAGGGATCAGGCCTGAGTGTGTTGAACGGGTCTGGAGGCATCGATAATGTTATATCCATAAATATGAGCACAAACAGAAAAACTCCAAGTGCGAATAGAGCTTTCATTTTGTTGTTTATATGAGAATCGTTGGTCTTAACACTTTGCGCTTTACTTGACAATTAATGTTTGCATCTTGTGCCATGAAAGAAAATATACTTTCTTACATCGAGTTATCATCGAACTTTCAATTGCATGCAATTTCCTGTGGCTCGACGATAACCTTTTGACGCTCATTTCTTTCTTAAGATTATGCATGTTTGTAAAAATATGATCTTTGTGTATAGTATAAAAATATAATAGTTATTAAATATTGTATTGTTATACTTATTCATAATTAGATTTTAACTAGCTGTGGTGTATCAGAGTTGTGTAAAAAATTGATAAGATGGAATGCATAACGAAACGTCTTAGACCTAATTCCATAACAAATTGAAAATGTATTGCAGGAAATAAGAAAAAAAAACAACGAAAACAACCTTTTTTTTTGTGTGTTATATGTATTGTAAAATCGTCTAAATTGCTGCGTAGCTGCTTTGGTAAGTCAACAAGCCCCACCCGAAAGCTTTTAAGCTTGCTGTCAAGCTTGACTGCAAAGCACACACATACACACATACAGTCGATTGTCAATGCTGTTGCTGTGTTTGTGTTTCGTTTTACTCTTATTTTTATTCGTTTCTTGTCGGTTGTTTTTTTGTATGTTTTTTGCTGCTGCTGCTGCCGCCGATCGTGTGTAGTTGCCAACTAGTACTAGTTGTGTGTGTTTGTGTACTGCGCCGTCGACGTTGGCAGACGAAAAAAAAGTTTTAAATCTGGTAGAAAAATCTGAAACGAAACGCGTTTGAGGCCTCAGACGGCGAGTGGCAGTCGTACAACAAAGACGTAGTATTTTTCGTTTATCCACCTGGCGGACCTCTGAAAAGTTGGTCAGACAACTTTTATAAAAACCGCACAAAGCAACCAAAAACTGTTTTAACGCTCCTAAGCGCAATACCACAAAAAAAAAAAAAAAACAACATATCAAATTAAATTGAGCTCCTTTTACTTTTTGTCGTTATCGAGCTTCGTTTTGCTGTTAAAAGAAAAAAATCAACGCACATAAATTTCAATGTAAGTGAGGAGAAGTCGAACAAAATAAATATAAAAAACCAAAACAAATGTCATAAAAAGTGAAATTTTCTGCAATATGTATGCATTAATTAATGAACAAGTAACGTTTTCGAAAGTGCATGAAAAATTGGTCAAACTGTGTACAGAATGAATAATTCTTGAAAATGAATGTGAACGCAAAAGTCATATTATATGTATGTATTTATTTTATAGTGCATATATACATAGATGACCGAGAAGGATAACGTATCCATGGCAACCGTGCAACTGAAGCCTGACTATGCGGCTAGCGAGGTCTACAGCACGGCCAGCGAACCGCCACCGGTGAGTAAACCATCTACGCATCTGCCGAAAAAAATGGCAAATATATTTTGCTTGATTGCCTCGAGAGTTTGTCCGGCTGTCATTGTTGAATGGCGCAACTAATTACATATGTCCAGTTGTTGTCATTTGGCACTGGCAATTATTTGCGCTAACTTTAAATATCTATGCGACTGCGACTGAGCGATAAGCGGGTCAGCAAGCGTATCAAGCGTTTGCTTGATGGCCCAAGCCCATGTGGCACATACATACATAAATAAAATGCCAGGGTCAGCTGACTTGGCCAGCACATCCGTTGTTAGCATACAACAATGCGTATGCGCAATATGTCGCTACCTGCATCTTTTGTCTCGGTCTGCACGCAGCCTGCAAACGTGATCATTTTCACTAACTAAGTCGCCGACGTCTCCAACGTCTCCGCTTCAATCCGGACTCTGCAATAAAACTGCATGCATAAGCAATTTGGCTGCAAATAATTGTAATGCAATTGTTTCTGTTTGGTTGTTTTTTTTTCTGCTTAAATTATTATTATGATTACTGCAAGACCCGGCACGGCAAATTGCATGCAACGTGCACAGCTTTGACAATTGTGTGCTGTGCTGTTGTGCTCGACCCCCGTTGACATTTTATAAAAAAAAAAAAACAATAAGCCAGCCCCCCAGTCAGACATACAGACTGAGGGCTGTGATTAACCAAATGGGTACAACGAACAATTCTCGACAAAGTGTGAATAGATTTGTACCCATTTGCAATGTGCTGAAGTAAATAGAAAACCAGTTGAATACCAAATTTGAGATCTAATACAAAAGTCACGACTGTAAACACACATAAAACTTCATAATGATAAATACAAACACAAGCAAAACGAGCAACAAAATGACAACATCAGGCAGCTAAAGCAGCCGCAGCAGCAGCAGCAGCACCTGAAAACTGGCGCAATTATTGCAACCAACAACTTGGGCGTCTTATAAGTCTCAACCAGTAAGAACTATATATGTACATATATGTACTATGTGGGCTGCACTTGACTTAAAAATTTGCATAAATAATGCATTGTTTTTTTTTTTTTTGTTCTCTCGCATACATCCGCATCAGCAGCCATAAATTGCATTTTGTGTCGCACTAGTTTACAAAGTGAACCTTACAGTGAAAGCTGACAGTTATCTAACAGGCTAATCGAATTGCCCTGAAGGTTAAAAGTCTAAGGAAACTAACAAGATAATTGAGTTGATAAATTGTCTAACTAGAACTAATTTTGATGCTTACTTGGCTGAGGCCCAATGATGGATGAGCTATGATTATGTAATACGTTTTTATTGATTTTTAATTAAAGTACCAAGACCGTTAAGCTTTCACTGTTACTTTAGCTTTCAAGTCATTTGAAACCCTCATTAACCTTTTGTTTCTCTGTTTTTCTTCTCATTTTTTATATAACATATGTGTGTGTGTGTGGGCTTTTTTTCCACTCACTTTAAACACATAAAAATCAAAACGCAATTGACAATCACCAATATAATAATAATAATATAAAAATAAACGTATTTCATCCCCCTCCTCGCACAACAACTGCAACAACAACAACCAATATGTAAACCACAGATGGGATTTTTTCACTTTAATCATCAGGTTTGTCGTTCAAGTCTTTTGTCTTTAACTGCACCGAAACACCAACAACACAAAATAATGAGCAACAACAAAACTCATCAGCAGTAACAAGCTACAGATGTATTTTTTTTCTTTCCTATTGTCTTGTTGTTGTTGCTTGTAGCTTCGTCTAACATTCACCAAAAAAACAACAGCACTTCACTTCACTTCACTTTGCCACACTTCATTTTTTATTTTTATTTATTTTTTTCTGAACACATGATGTTTGCCGCTGATGACTTCGACTCACTTTCGCAATTGCATTTGAAACAAGCAATATACAAAAAAAATGGGCACGTAGTAAAGCACACTAAAGCAATCTAAAGGTGTAAAATTGCACATTTCGCTGCACACACAAAGTACACACATACACACACAGCTGTGTGTGCCTCACCTGACTGACTGCACCCACTCACACAAAAAAACAAATAGCTAAGACCTGGAAAGAGGCGTTAAAAAACTCTTCTCAGTCTTTGTGCTGTCTTCTTTTTTTGGGTTTTGCTCTGTTGGCATTTTCATTTCCTTACATTATTTGTGGTCGTCTCTCTTTTGGTATTTCCTGTTACGCAAGTTTCTTTTATGTTTTCACAGTTTTTTGTGGATGTTTTTAACCCAAAACGATAGCCATATGCCTTTTTTGACATGCACTTGCCAAATTTTGCACCTACAAAACCAATATATGTAGCTGCAAATATTTGTCAATACATTAAAATTCAATATCTTGCATTCATATAACAGACCCTACAGCGATTGTATGATCTAATCATTAGCTTTAGTTACAGTGTTGCTTAACTCAGTTAACTACCTTGTAAAATTTGGTACATTATGCAATTTCACTTCAGACTTAAACACAAAGCTTTTACTTATTGTAACTGTTTATATATTTTACCTTAACACTCAACTTTTTGTTAACCTTTTGTCTCTGTTTGCACCTTGCACTGCAATTTTTCATTGGTACGTGAGCTACAAAGTCAAAGACTTTGGCAAGGTCAAGCAAAAAACGCTTTTACTCGCTCGTAAAGGTCAGCGCCAAAAGAGCACGTAACACTTTTACTTTATATAGTAGCCTATTAATGAAACCTTAACACCAAAACTAATCGAATCGTATGTGAATTTTATGTTGCAGGCCTACAAGCGACAGTCGAATTCGGTGAAAATCGCCAAGATCACCGCATTCACCATTATTGTCTCGTCGTTCATATTGGGCGCCTTCATTTTGGCCTCGTCGTATCTGCAGGCCAAGGCCTCGTGTGATCAGGTGCAGGCTCTCGATTCGGTGCTGGAGAAGGAGCTTATGTTGGAAACGCTGCAGCAGGTGAACAAGGTAAGTGGCATGCCTCAATGAACATTGTTAGATAAAGAGAGAGTGAGGGCAGCTAAAGGGTATAAGGCCCATTTCTATGCATATTGTTGGTTAGGTAATGCCTATAATTTGATATGGTTATTATTACTTTTTGCATCGTCCGTTGCGCACGCCACATCATTTTAGAGTCGCCGATTAGTCCGGTACATTCGAATTATTAAGGTAAATTAATGATAATTACCGGAAAAATGTCGACACTGCCTACAACAACTATGAACATACCACTATTTACTAGATTGATGCGTGTTTACTGATAATTCCCGACATAAACACGAGTTGTATATGTATATACTTTATTTGTTTATCTATATGACGTGTTGTTGGCTTTAACTGGCACGCACTATTAGTTACAATAATAGGTATACACACACTTTGGCAGGCACTGTTTGCCCGCATATTCATTGCATGTTTACGACTTGTAAAACAGCTGCAGTGAATGACTTTATTATATACTTAAAATGGCGAGACTAGGAAAAACAATGGAAAAACACAAGAAAACTCTAAGCCTGCATTTGATTATATGAATATAGTATATAAATGCCTTATAACAATTGAGCTTAAAGCTTGGTTATATAATGCCCATTAAGCAATTGAGTAGAAGGGCTACGACTATAGACAAATAACGAATACAATATAAATTGGTTATGCAGATATAAAACCTGCAACCTTTGCTTGTCATCACAAAACAATATTAATGATGTCTAGGAGCGCATACATACATACATAAATCCATTATAGATTGAACACTACTCATTGTGCATTCATATTCGCATATTCATATTCATATTCGAACTCGCATTCGTATAAAATTGTATAAGTGCAAATTGAATTAGCGTGTTGCGTGCTTCCTTGAGAAATTTCACCTCACATGTAACCAAATAGCCCATTAAATCCATTATAGCCGCATCATAACCAAAACCGCATATGGTATACGTATACGTTATATTGTACATATGCATGACTGTAATGTAAGATATGGATAGTGTGTGTGTGTGTGTACATACTTACCACTTATTTGATGACTGCGCAGTTTTGTTCGTACATGCCACATAATTCAAATTTAATGGCGTTTGTAATTTAACTGAAGCCAGCTTCAATCTTTTCGTTAGTTGTCTGTCTATAATAATAATATTTTTTATTACTGATTTGCATATAAAAATATGCCGCATCATCAATATTCAATTATCGTGCAGTGTAAAAGTACCCATAACAAACAATAAAACTAATTAAATGCAGCAGCAATTAAATTTAATGATGAAAAACAAATAACTGAAACAGAAACAGAAACAACAGCAACAGCAACAGTTGCAGCTTAACAATAGCCAGCCGTTAGATGTGATGCTGCCAATTTGGAGCAGGTTATTCAACTCGGCAACATACAAAAGACAAAAAGCAAACAAAGAAACAACAAACTCTCTATATAAAGCTTTGTAGCTTATGTAAAGTTTTGTGGCGTTGCAATGAAAAATTCAATCAAGCGAAATTCCCATAATTTGACGCTTAAGTGGACACCGAATGGGTGTACAATTGGTGGATGCGGGCATGGCGGGCGGAGAGTGTTGTTAGCTGGTAGCTATGGGAGCTCTGGGAGCTCTCGCAACTTGCGACATAATCATCAACAACAGCAACAGCAACAACAATTGCAAATCAAATGGCATACAAAGTGAAAGCAGCAAACGGAACACAGCAGCAGCGGCAGCAACAACAACAGCAACAGCAATGTTGCATGTTGCAACTACAAAAAAAAAAAAGAAACCAGCCTTTGGATGAAGCGCGGAGCAGCGGGCGTGGGCGCGGCAAAATGCCAGAGATCATCAGCTGCAGCAGCCGCTTCAGCCATAATGCATTTGCTGTCACTTTTTTGCCGGCTGGCGCCGCTTGGCACCGTCACACAAAGACAGACAGATCGACAAGGCAGACGGACGGAGTCAACACACAAACGACGCGACGCAAGTCGAAGACGCGTTGACTGTTTGCCATTTAAGGCAAGTTGCGCGCTTAAGTCTTTCGTTTTGGGCACGCAAACAAAGCCAAAACTTATGGCTACAACTGATGATGATTATGTAATGGCAAACACACACACAAACACACACTAGTAAACAGATGAATTATAATTTATGTGTGGCTTTTGTTGTTGTGCAAATTTGCCAAACACTTTGTGCCTGATGAAAATTTTAAATATGTTTGGCATTTTCGTTAAGGAAATTTTGTTAGCGCCTGGAGAATATTAATTTGAGAAAAAAAAACCTCCCAGTAGCACTTGCGTCAATTGCTATAAATAAGCTAATTCGACAGACGTTCAGACGGACAGACAGATAGATAGATAAAAAAATAATTGCACACACACACAGAGAGCGCCATTCAGTTTGTAATCATTTAATTGTCATCTTCTGATGGGGCCTACGTGTCTAGTATTATTTATATATAAAAACAGGCCCAGTAAATAACCTAAGTACTTTGCCAAGTGTTCTCCGTTCTGCTGTGCTGTGTTGTGTGTAATTTTGATGTTATCTGTGGCTGTGGCGCTCGGCCTTGAAACACAGCTGAAAACAAACACAATTGAGCTGTAAACCGGAGTTGAATCTTAGCAATTGACTAAGTGCCTGGCGGGGTAAGCGGTGTGGACGGCTAACTGGAACTGGAACAGCGACTTGCTGACTTGAATACCAGTGCTGTCAAACTGGTTGGCTCAGTTTTTAGTTTCAGTAACTCATTTTTGTTTTCCTTTCTTCTTTCTGTGCTTCTTTTGAGTGAAATTTGTTGTTTGATTTCAAGCGAAAAGTAATTATGTGTCACACACATACTATATGTTGATTAAAGTGGTCCCATGACTCATATGCACGGGAAGAAAAGATAATGATTTTAAAAAGTATTTATTCTTTTCAAAGCAAATACCATTCCGGGGAAGTAATTCACAACAGCATCTTAATCTGCTTAAGCGCTCATTAACAAACGTAATTAAAAGACGAAGCAAAATGATAACTGCGTCTCATTTAACGCTAATGAATCTGTTTGTTTGCCTGCAATCTTTGGCTTCGCTTTGATAAGCTAACAAGAAAATCCCCTCACAATAATTAGCATCTTAATAGGAAATGTGTTAGAGAGCTTGACTTGTGCACTCGGTAATCTAAATTGGAAATCGCAATTTGCAATTACTATTGCAGCTGTCCATTTAAGCTAATCATAACTCATCCCTTAAGTTATGGTCCAATGTCAGGCAACATTATTTGTGACCCACAGAACCTTAAACAAAAAAACTCTATCATCATCATCAGCTACCGGATACATCGCAACTTACAGTACATTATAGTTGATATATTTTTCAAGCCAAAATCATTTGCTGGGCGTTCTGCCCCTGGGCAGGTACTTAAAGTAAAAAAAAAAAAAACACCACTTAGCTTTATTATCAATCATCATCAGCAGTTGCCGCAGCGTCGCATTGAATTAATGAGGTTTTTTGTTCAACAAATTATTTAAATTTTGCTTTTGTGTGTGAGTTTTTTTTGGTTTTGCTATGGCGCAAAGTCTGCTTGGCCACAAATACAAAGCATGGCTTAAATCACAAACATTCACACACACAGACACACTTTGGACTTATGTAATATGTGTGTATATATATTCAAGTTTTATTTGATGGCATTTTACTTTTGGTTTCAGTCACAGTTGCGTCTGACGTCGCGTCGTTTATTTTTTGTTGTTGTATGTAGGTTGGGGTCACATCTTCTGACGACAAACTGCTCATTGTTAGTGGAACATAACAATTGCAGTCACTGTCGTGTGTAGTATACTATATAGCCACTACGTGCTTGATGGCCCAAACCATTTTAAGTGTTCACACACACACACACACACACACACTCAAAATAGTAAAAATGTCAAATACATTTCCTTGTCAAATCATATACACGATATATACTATAGAGCTGAAAACCTTGAAATTGGCTGAATTCCAAAAGTGAATAGATTTGTTAGCATAGAGAATAGTTGAAAGAATTTGAGAACTTGTTGGTATGCAGGAAATCAAGAGAAGATAAAGAGATTCATATAAAGAGGTTCAGTTAAGTTTTCCTAAATGTTAAATATTCATTTCTAAATGAGTTTTCCCATTTTTCATTTTTAGGAACTCCCAAGAGCTGAGGCTTTGCTGGGCAAATCAGATGCCGGTGATGATTTGCAAAATTTAGATCACGATGAAACACTTCCCGAAAAGAAGACAGAGTCGAAGAACGATGATATCAATGATCACGATCATTCCTACTCGGACAGCGACGAAACCGAGGAGATGCAAAAGTTCCCCGGCAAGATGCCACTCGAGCTGGACTTGAGCGATCTGGCCGCCGCTATTCTGCGCAACAACAAGAAGTAAATCAATCATTTTTCATAACTTAAATCATAAATAACATATATTTTCGTTAGATCCCGCATGAACTGTGTGGTTGAGCGCAAGCATGCCGAGGAGTTTGTCGATTCACCCTCAAAGACTGTGGCCCTGCCTTTTGGCGTCAATCTGACCACTGATCCCAAGAAGGCACGCATTACTGGTGAACGCATTTCCATCTTCTGCGACGGTGGTGATGACAAGGAGGAGAAGGAATCGAAGCGTCAGCGTGAGGAGGAAGATGACTCTGAGGAGGATTCAGAGCCAATGCGCCCCATGTTCATTCCATTCCAGCGTGTGCCCATTCCTTTTGGCCGCATTCCCGACCAGATGCCACTGACCCACATGCCCCAACGCATGATGCCACCAGCAATGCAGCAACAGCTACCCCAACAAGGCTCAATCATTATTCGTCAGTTGCCTCCACCATTCCAGCACTTGCCCATGCGTCCACCAATGCCACCACAGGTGATGCAGGCACCACGCATGGAGGAGCAGCCACAGCAACCTCAGGTGCAGACCGTGCGCATTCACATGCATCAGTTGCCCTTCCGCCCAGCCTTTGACATGAGCAACGATATGCCTCGCCCCGTTCAGCACCAGCCCGAGATGCAACAGCGCGAGATGCCACAGCGTGAGATGCCACAACGTGAGTTGCTGCAGCGTGAGATGCCACAACGCGAGATGCCACAGATCCAGATCCAGCATATGCCATTGGGCATGGCTCTGCAGCGTGTTGGCATCACCGCCGATGATCTGCGTAACATTCAGCGCATGGCTGAGGATCGTTTCACCGACGAGCTGCGTCGCTTGACTGCCGAAGAGGCCGGTGACTCCAATGAGAACAACAGCGGCAACTCCAGTGAGGAGGAGGAACAGCACTCCGAGACAACCATGTCATCCGGTGAGCAATCCACACCCGCAGCAGCACAGTCCTCCAACCAGCAACAGCAGCAGCAGCAACGCGAACAACAGCGTGAGCAGCAACCCGAGCAGCAGCAACAACAGCAGGAGTCCAGTGAGCACCAGCAGGAGGAGCAGCTGCCTCATATGCAGATTCAGCGTTTGATCCTGCAGCCGTTGCCAGAGCAGCCACGCGACACAATGACACCACCCATGCCCGATCAACCACCTCAGGTTCCATTCGGTCGCATGGTCTTTGGACGCAGTCTGGCCCAACCGGTGCGCATACCAGTGCCCATGATGCAGTCAGCCGAGGGTGGTGCCGCCTCCGAGGAGTCGCAGCGACCACACTGTAAGCACCTTTATCGACATACTACTCCTTTAAAATTTAACCGTATCCTTAACAAATCTCTCTTCCAGTTGTGCAGCCTCGTTCCGTTTAAGTAACAACAACAACACGCCTGTGATTGCTGCTCTGTGAATCGTATCTGGTTGTCGTCATCCCTTGCACGATTCCATCGAAGAAATAAGAAAACATCTCAAAAAACTAATTGCAAGTTTGCATGTGTAGCAGCCCCCCAAAACGCCAAAAAAAGAAGATGAAAAAAAAATAATAAGATAACCATCAATTGTTAAAAATTTTGTGTTTTGGCCTCAAGAAATCTCTCTCGATGTATGTTTCCCACTGTATCTCTTAACCCTATATCTACTACGTGTATATTGTATTTGTATATTTTTCGTATAAATATTATATGTATAACATTCCAATCGGTCCTTTGTGTACGTATTTTTACCAGCAACTTATTATGCAAAAAAAGATTCAAAAGGTATTCTCTTTTTTTTTGTCTACAATTTTGATTTGTTTTTTCTTTTCGCTCGACTTTTATCTTTCACAAATAAATCCGATAAAATTTGTACATAAATTATTGTATTTTATTTTTAATACCATTTTGTAGTTTTTAGTAAGTTAAAAACAAATTGAAAACAAAAACCACAAATTGTACATGTTTTTTTTTTATATACATACATTTTGAAGCGAATAAAATTGTGGATATTTGGAATATTTTACGTAAAAGTTCGCGTTTGACTTAGAATCCAGTGTTTTTGCGTTAATCTAGCACAGATCGACAGATTGACAAGAAATGAGCTAAAGTCTAACTGACCTATGCTAATGATAGCTAATTTCAGTTTGAACATAAGATCAAAAACAATTCATAAGCTACAGCATCAATAAATGATTTTTATTTTATTTTGGTTTATATATGTATATGCATGCTATATGTATTTTTTCTAAATATCATTTTCATTTCGTTTGTCTTCGTTACGTAAGCTTTGTTTATGCTATATCAATTTCAATCTCGTGTTTACCAAATTGAACAATTTGTCGTGCCTTAAAATAGGTTTATCGAAAAAAAATAAACAGTTTGTATTGTTTATATATTGTGTGATGTGTGTATATAATGTGTTTGTATATGTAAGTGTGTATATATACAATTTGCATGTGCACAAGACGGGGGACAAAAAACAACCGATATCAACGTCCATTGACGCAGCAAGGACGCACAGCATTAGTATTTATTACAAATAGTTTAATTTAATAACATATGACTAAACTTAAGTTTGCATTGACGGAGTACTACGCCTCTCATAACCAGAAATTTACAATACATTTTTTTTGTGTTTTTGGTGTTTTGTAAAAAAAACGAAACTTGCCTCTAAGCCTATTAAAAAAACACACTTTGAATACGAATTGGGTATTTGGGCAGGAAAAATTTAGCTAAATTAAAGTTAATAAAATACGTTTGAATGCACCAGTAGCAGTGGCAACAGGCTATCTATCGATCGCGTTGGGATGGAGTTTATTTATTTATTAATTTTTTTTTTTGGTTTTCCGTGTTGGGGGCAGATTTAGTTTCATTTTCTTCGTTCCATTTTGTTTGTGTTTACAAACGTTCGAACGTACGAGCCTCTGCTCTCGTTTCTTGTTGACTCACTCACTTTTATCACTAATTGTTTGTTAATGCAAATTGTATGTATTGTATAAAGCTGCAGCAACGCGAACGTAATTAATATTAAGCACTCCTCCATATCGCCCTGCTTCCGCTAATGCTTTGGCAGCTTAGCCATTCTCGCACAGATGGCCCTCACAGTTGCCCCAAAAGATGCAGTTGCCCACACCGCTGTAGCAGATCAGCGAGACAGCCGTTAGAAAGACCAGGCTACAAATTGTACATGGCTTCCTCTCCAAGAAGAAGCCAATCAAATATAGCACTATGAACATGACGTGCGTCTCCATGAGCGCTGGATTCGTGGGCTTTGGTATTAACAGCACCGGCAGTAAACATTGCAGGCAATACATTTTTTTTGTGCGTCTTAACGTGTTGACGTGTCGTTTACTGTTGTCGTTGTTGTTGCAGCTGCAAAAACATGTAGAATTTATGGCTATAATTGCGATAATCGTTTTGTCCTGGGACGAGCGAGACGTCAGCATTATTTCTGTATGGGTTTTGTTGTTGTGTTTGTCGATGTTGCAGTTGTGTTGCTGTCTCTCTGTCGTCGATTTACCCAGAAAGGTTTTCAGTTAAACTTTGCATGATACTTACCTGTCCTAGGCCCGGCTGTCTGCGTTGATCTTTGCTAGTTTCAGCGTCCGTTTGTTGTGTGTTTTTATGTTATCACACATTGCCCATGCTTCTGAATTTCTCAAATCATTTTGTACATATGTGCAAAGATATCGTTATCGCTTGCAGAGGTACACACATATCGCACTTGTTTCATGTCATCGATAGTTGAGAAGCGCACATTAAAACCGCACAATTCAAAGACATTTAATTTTTTTTAAAAATAGCTGCATGTTTTGTATTTAACGGAAGACTTAGTTATGGTATATAAAATGTAGTCAGCTTAATATGTTATAAACGAATATGGCAACAAAAACAGACATCTTTTCATTTTAAAACCTAGGGATTCCAGTACAGCCTATTGTCGTAGATCGATGGATCGGTTGCAATAGGTAGCAAATATATCCACCCAGCAAGTCCCCCAATATATAGGATTATACCAAGCACGCGCCGCCATCGATCTTGTTGCCACAAATCCATCACGTTTGGCAGACCCATATGATTGCACAGCGCGTGGGCCAAAATTGGTGCAATACAATGCCCGGTGCGGGCAAATAGATATGCAGAATAAAAACCAAACAGCGTTGTATAGGTAAACTGAAACAAACCAATCAGCAACGCGGTGCTTAGCTCTACGCCCAGACTCAGTCTTTCGGCGATGTGATGCAAGTGCGCAACTCCAAAGAATAATGGTGTTATAAATACAGCTGTTATGGGAGGGAAACTCTGAAGTATCAGCGGCATCATGCAGGCGCGGAACACAAATTCCTCACTTAATGGTGCCATTACATGATTACGTATCCATATAACGCTGCTAAATGATCCACGCCAGTCCAAATCTAAAACCAAGACACATATGAACAATATTCACAGCCAAATACATTAACAGCAACTCACCAAAGTACGAACGGAATGACTCCTCCTGCAAGTTTACATACATGGGACCCAAAAATAATAGAGCAGTCAGCAGATAAGGAATCACAGTTGCTTGCCACAATCCTTGCCAACGAATGCCAAGCAGTTTGAGAAAAGGCTCACGTTGCAGTAGCTCCGGGGATGAGAAGAAGTAAACAAACAGCGGCGAGATTAACATTACACATGATACGCTGGCAAAACGTCGTTTAATGTTTGTCGGATGATCCCGATTGTGTGTGGTGGTCCATACGTACAGGCTTCCAACATAGAGGACGGCCAGAACAAAGCTGCAGCTAACCGATATAAGTACTGGGATTTGAGGCAGTGCTGTACTCTCTGCAGCCATTTCACTCATATTCTTCATTTGTTATTAACAATAATATTAGTCATTCAACTTGCATATTTTTTTTTGGCAAAAAGAGATATGTTTACATGAACAGCTGGTGAGAAACTGTCGTAACAGTGATATCACGCAAGCTGCACGTAGCCATCAAATTGCGTTGCTCACTTTGCGCTTACGTCCTCTGTTAACATTATTTCTGTTCTGTTAACGAACGGCAGCGCCGGCAGAGTTCGGTTGTGTTATTTAAACAAGCCGCATTAATTGCTATCAATAAAAACGGCTACGCCATAACAAAAATTAAATTTGTGTACATAGTTCAGTAACACACTCGAGTGCAACATGTCGCTATTGATAAAAGCCGCTTCCACAATACGTCAGCTCATTCATAAGGTTTCTATAACATATGTTAACCACATTGTTGACCTTTGCCTCAAACTCCATTTTCTTTGTTTATCTTTTTTGCTTTTCAGGCACCCGCTCTACAGCAGCAGGTGCGCTATCTGAATTTGCTCGAATTCCAGTCCTAAGGATCTTCTACAAAAGTATGGTGTGGCCATACAACAGTTCAAGGTTTTGGATAACTCTAGCGGCGATAAGCAAGTGGTCCAATCATTTGGTAAGAATAAAACCGGATAAAATGTTTACATAATCGTTGAAAAAAATTGTTGCCAAATACGACGAAACAGATTGCCCCGAGTATGTCGTGAAGGCACAGATATTGGCTGGCGGGCGCGGCAAAGGTACTTTCGACAATGGTTTCAAGGGTGGTGTGCACATAACCTCAAAGTAAGTGTATACCCAAAATAGCAATTGTGTCTCTGCATTGATAACACACTGAAAATAAGAGATAAGAGTAATAAACATCAATAATTACTTTGCAGCAAGGGCGATGTGCTCTCTCTGAGCAAACAGATGATTGGCAATCGTCTGATTACCAAACAGACTCCCAAATCGGGAATTCTGGTCAACAAGGTGATGGTGGCGCGCAGTGTGAACATTGTCCGTGAGACATACATCTGCATTCTGCTCGATCGCGAACACAATGGACCTGTGTTGATTGCCTCGCCTGCTGGTGGCATGGATATCGAGGCAGTTGCTCAGGAGACGCCGGAAAAGCTAATGACTGTGCCTTTGGATATTGGCAAACCCATCCCAGAAGCAACATTGATCAAGGTGGCAAAGTTTCTGGAATTTAAAGGAGATACTGTCAAGCGCTGTGCCGATGAGATTCAAAAACTTTACACTCTGTTCAAGTCTGTGGATGCTGTGCAGATTGAGATTAATCCTTTGGCCGAGACTGACAAAGGTGAAGTCATCTCAGTGGATGCGAAACTAAATTTCGACGATAACGCTCAGTTTAGACAAAAGGAGATTTTTGCAATGGACATTACAGAGGAGGAGGCTGATCCACGTGAGGTGGAAGCAACCAAATATAATCTCAACTATGTGGGCATGGATGGTAATATAGGGTGTTTGGTAAATGGAGCTGGACTGGCGATGGCCACCATGGATATCATTAAATTGAATGGCGGCGAGCCAGCAAATTTCTTGGATGTCGGCGGTGGTGTCAAGGAGGATCAAGTTGCCAAGGCATTTGAGATACTCACGTCCGACCCGAAAGTAAAGGGCATATTGGTGAATGTGTTTGGCGGCATTGTTAATTGTGCCACAATTGCCAATGGAATTGTTGCTGCCTCCAAGAAGTTGAAGTTGAATGTACCCTTGGTGGTGCGCCTGGAAGGCACCAATGTGACCAAGGCACGTGAGATCCTCAAAAATTCTGGCCTGCCCATTCAAACAGCCAGTGATTTGGATGATGCTGCTCAGAAAGCTGTTGCCGCACTGTAAAACGAAGGATTAAGATTTTAAAATTATCAAAGACGCACATTGTTAAGCATTTAATTATAGGTGACATAGTAGTTATGCATGGAAAGGGTTTATTTACTCCAAGACTGTAACAGAAAATATAGAACGTTATATTTTACAACAAAAAACATTAGTTTATTCAAAATATAAGATGCGCGGTGCAAGCCACTGTTAATTTACAGTAAAACAACGTTGCAGCCCTGCACTATCGAGAACCACGCTTAGTCATTTCGATTATTCTGTTATTTGGAGCTAACAAGCCGCTGTTAATTAAAACATTGAATGGAAAACTTGACATTTCTTGCAAAAACGCTGCTCACTAGTGCTATTTTGTTATATCCAACTACTACAAGCATGAGTCTTATTTTTGTATTAATTACAACATTGTGGAAAAATGACTTTAAAAGCTTTTAGCTAGTAAACCACAGAAGTTATTTAAGCTACATAAAGATTTTTAAGCAACGAACAGGCTGCTGCATCAGCGACTTAGTTCCGTGAGTCATTCGAGTGAGTCGTTCAAATGAACGTGCTCAAAGTGATGGAATACAACTCTACAGTCCACACCCTAAGCCCAGCAAACACAAACATTTCTAAGTGAAAAAAACATTGCTTAATTCATTATACAAAGCATGCAAAAATCGCCACATTTTGCACGCGAGGATTCCCAGGAGCATCTACCCAGTCCCCATAACACAGTTAACATGAAGCGCCGCACCCTCGCAGGCAGCTGTGGCGTTGGCGTTTTCATCTTTGCCTTTGCCTTCATAGCCATCGCCTTCGCAACGCCCAGTTGGTTGGTAAGTGATTATCGGATTACTGGTGCCAAGCTGGACAGACTGGGCCTCTGGGTGCACTGTTTTCGTTCACTGCCTGATGTGAATGACGACAGCCAGCGTCGTTTCTTCGTAGGCTGCCGCTGGGTCTATGACCCATTTACGAAGGGCTACGATGAGATTCGTGGATTCCTGCTACCCGCCTTCATGATAACCACGCAGTTCTTCTACACTCTGACGTTTATTGGCATGCTGGTCAGTGCCATTGGTGTACTGGTATTCTTCCTTTGCGCCGGACCAGATCAACGTCACTTCCTTCATCTAATCCAAGGCGTTGGATACGTTTTATTAGGTTCTGGCGTCAGTGCTGCCATTGCGGTAATTGTGTTTGCCGTGTTTGGCAATCGCAACGGTTGGATGCCAGAGCATGCGAATAATTGGTTTGGCTGGTCCTTCGTGATGGCATGTGTGGGTACCGTGCTGACCCTCGTGGCAGCCACACTCTTTCTCACCGAGGCCCACGTTCAACATCGCAAGCGTGTGCAGTTCAAGGAATCGCAAACACGGTTTGAGCTTGTACGTGGCTAACGTTAGCAGCGTTAGTCCTTCGCCACAAAGAGTGACAATAATTTTCGGTAAGTATGTGTGTAATATTTTTTCAAGAGAATAACCTTCAAATTACAAAATTCCATTTACTTGCAGCAGCACACAAATTATCAAAACAAAAACACTAAAACATTCCGTCCCCACGACACTGCTACGAAGAATTCTCACCATATAATTAAATGTAGTTTTAGTTGGCGAATACAAAAACCAGCCGCTAGTTGAATGTTTATGCAATTGTCAAGACAGCTTTCCGCATTGTCGCACCATCATCCAAAGAGACTATCAGTTGGTACTTATGAATCATCCAATCTACAGTTCATCAACATGCCAGCAACAACAACGACTGACTGATTTTGCAACGCTTCATCTCAATTTCTGCAGTTCAAACAACAATGACAACAACTACATCAACAGTTACACATCAATGAATCTAGAATTCCGCTAGAAGCTCAAGTGAATCATTATCGGGTGTATATCAATATTTGCATACCAAATTGCGCTCAATTAACGCACAAGCTTCTTACCCCCCAAAACCCACCTTCCGTAAAAATTTTACTCGTCGTCGCATGCGTTTTTAGAACTAGCAACAGATAAAAACAAAAAATACACACGTGCCTTAATTAGACAGCTTTTGCTCTAGTTTATAGTTAATAGAGAACTTTTGTTAGTTTCTAATACTACCTGAAAATGTACGCTGCGACGATTACCGATTGGATTGCATAAACTTCTACTAATCTAGTGCCTTAGTTAAGAATTCCATTCCCAAAAAACAAACGTTCAAAAAACAAAACAAATATATAGCATAGGCTCAACGAAACGATAACGTCCAATAATTGTAAGACATTCCATTTTCTATTTTCGAATATTATACAAACGTTTTTAAATGTTAATCTCTATGTAGTGCTTGTCCAATCTGTAACACACATATTCAACACCTATATAACAAATTGTGTACCATATGCAAAAGTATTGAAAACTTTTTACCCTTTTACAACCTATATACTAATACATAAATCTATGTAACTTTTTTGTACAAACGACTTTTTAGCTAAAGCGAAAAAATAATAAAGATATTTTTTATTGTGAACAAAAGAAAAACGAAATGCACATGTTTTCAACTGAATTTCCATGTGCCCGAATGTGTCTTTGTGTCTCTCTTATGCGAGTTCAAGGCAGCTAGACCAATAACAATAGCTTTGTCTGAAGTTTTTCTCAGAAAACTTGTGCACAGTTTGGCAATGTGCAGCATATTGCATTTGGAATTGTGGCAATAGTCTCTGAAAGGTTTGGTGACATGATTACAGTTGCAGTTGCAGATTTTCAATTAACAAACGCTTTTGACCAACACTTAAGACCGATTTTTAATGGAAAACAAAAATTGAAAAGATTTTTTACTTCATTTTGGTCATAATTAGTCAAGCACGTCGCGCTTAATGTAAGCAAAAGAATTATGAAACAGATTTTAGCCAGTTGCCCACGCTTTAAAGCCCCAATATGGCAAACACTCGTGAGGACGTGTCGAAAATTAGCAATGAACATATTGAAGCGTGAAAAATCAGCACAATCTGCATTTTAATAACTATTCGCGATTGATGGATGAACTGATGGTGAGTTGAGCAAAATTTAATAAAAATTCAAGAAGGAAAAGATTCGCCACAGATCTGATTAGCACTATGACAAACCGGATGCTGGGCGGACGGACAGACGGACAGCCTGACTCATTGGATCAGCCTATTCAAAATATTATACTTATAATATAGCCTTGATGTGCTAAGCGCAAAGTTATTTACGAATTAATAATGGCACTTCAAATAGGAATAAAAACTTGGCATGATGACCTCACACACACACACAATCTTCAAAATGCCGTTAGTAAGGCAAATCCGATTAAAAGTGCAAAATAAGTATACTAATAAAAAAAAATCAAGTAACGGAACGGATTTGAAAACGCTGTGAGAATTGCTATTGCGATTGTAAGTTCAGCAAACCGTATGAAGGCATAAATGTCACATAAAAAAATGACAGTTGCGAGAAAAAAATGCGAAAATTTGCCATAGAATATGCAGTTAATACATACCAAAAATCAGACAAGTCATAATTACACATTTCGTGTATATAAATACAAGTATATAAATTAATTTTTGCGGAAGATATTTTTTTTTTTAAATGTGTGTGCGAAATAAAAATGATAAAATTAACTAAATGTATTTATTCAAATGCAAATAAATAAAAATTAATAAGCATCCACAAACACAGATTAACAGACAATAATACAAACTTGAATACATATACATATAAATTCGTTGTTGATTCGTTGCTAAGTTTAGGCAGTTTCAAAGCTTTTTAAACAAATTTCGTTTTCATTTGCATAAAATGTTGCTGGTGCTGCTGATATCAAGAACCTGACCAAAAGGATAGACAGGCAGACAGACAGATAAAAAGCTAAGCGTCGCATCGTTTCGGTTCAGCAGCCGTTCCGAAAATTAATTTTTTGACCGAAGCTTCATTAACAATAGCTTTATTTAGACCTGTTCTTAAGCGACCAAGAGAACAGAGATTAATTGCCAGAAAAGTTTTAACAAATATTCAATACATTTATTGTTGTGGTGTTGTCGTATAGCAAGTGAATGAACGAATTGAAAATAAAAGTTTTGTGGCATTTTCAAGAAACCGAGAGTGCGCTTTCGATGACGCAAATGATTTTTAAATAAACACATTAGTTATGAACTATTGTTTGCGGCTAACAAACTTTCGTTGTTATGTGAACTTAAGGTTTAATATTGGTTGGATTTCAAGAGTGGGCTGTGGACTTTCTGAACTGAAGGTCCCATCGCCAACACATATGTACTTTATTGAAACCTTATGCGATTTATTTGTAAGCATTTAAATAAAAATACTTTCATGTCTCACCCATATGATAAGCTCGCAGCGTTTATTGGATCGTATTTAAGTGGTTTCCTTTTATGACTTTAGAATGGATATGGAATTCGAATTTGCCGTCGACCTTGAGCTTGAACCAGGACAAATAAACACGGTTTGGTGATGGTTCAACGCCTCTGACGTCTTTGTTTCTTATCTGTTGACTATTAATGATGCATGTTCCCCCCATAAAAAATATCTAATGGGCAAACTGCTTTGTATTTGCATATTTTAAAATGAGCAGCTCACAAAAGCTACTGCTTTAACTTATCTTAAATGGAGCAGCTTTGCAGTAGACAGTATCAACTATGAAATTAGCATATTTTAATTGCTTGCAACGAGCTTTATCAGTACATACAAAGAGTTTATTATGTCAAAACATTTTTACAAAAAATTAATAAACTTGAATCAAAATAAATATTTTTTTATTATTTTTTACAACAAACAAAAATTAATAAACTTGATTAAAAGTCATCATGTTTTATTAGCCAGCAAAATGTTTCTTAAGAATTAATCAAGCTTTAAATGACAACTTTACAATCCGTTCAGCTTAAACAGAGTTATAAGGAAGTAAATTAGACAAGGAATAATATTTATTGTAGCCCTGTAAACTTTTATAGTTCACATATATTTAAAAACACGAAATTCAACTAAAATGTGATTTAATGTTTTGATATGAACTTATGAGTTCGTTTTGCATACATTAAAATTGGTTCAACAATATGTCGCAACTTGTTCAAGTTCCTTGAACTTCACACAGTGCCCACAAATAGAAAACATAATAGGCTGGGCAGGCACAGCATAGGATCGTCTAAGCTAATAAAACGATAAATACACAGATGAGAATGGCTGTTTGACAAGACACAAGAGAACTTGTGCGCGAGTGATAGATATTATCATTTAAATGAACAAGCCACCACAATCCGGACAGGCAAGATGGGCGACATAAAAATAGTGCTGAACACTTGGCCGCAGATAAAAGATGCTAACTTATATGAAATTTATGTTAAATTGTTATTAGGGTGGGCTGAGCTCTGGGTACAGGTTAAACTAGATGGCGAACACGAAATCCAAAGTTGATAATGAAATTTGGTGAGTTATGAAAGTAAAATGGCATTAACACTTCATATTGAAGAGGCGTGTTGAGTTCGAACTTGAAACCACTTGTGGCTGCCACATTAAACTAGAATCTACGTAAGTGGCATATAAATGAGGTTTGAAATTTATGCGCACACACGACAGTGTTTGTTTGCCCAGAAAGTAACTAACTGACTAATATAACAAGCTACCAAATAAAACAGGCATTCAAAAATGTGGTTGACTTTTCTGGTCCTAGCCGAAAAGTTCAATACTTAAGCATTAGTAAAAAATCCCAACAATAAAGTTGGCATGTTTGACTAGATTTGGATCGATTTTGAAGCGACTTTTACGAGCTGCTTCTAATTGAGTTTTTTTGTGAATGCGTATATAAAACACACAACACCACTAAAATGGCTAAAAGCCCAACTAATTGAATTATTTCCATGCAAATCATAAAGAATCTAAAAGCGACCGCCTCCAAAACACCTTCATAAATTTTAAAATGTGACACATAAGCTAAAAAATGTATCACAATCTCCTCCTGCCGCACATTTACTCAATTGTGTGTGTGTGTATTTGGCAAACTGTTATTTAATTTGCGTTTTGCTATAGTTTAAGTTTAAGTTCACATTAATCTTTGTTTATTTGTGAGATGCCTCAATGCCACTGGTCTTAGATTTTTGCTTATTTATCATTATTTGCATTTCCTGAACTGGCGCTCAAACGCAAAACACGAGCCATTAAAAAATGATATAGGTATCAGAAGAAGATAGTTGAATAAAATGTTAAAAATAATTTAAAAACTTATGTCATTCGTATTTTGAATGAATAAAAGCGTACATCTCAAAATATAGTTTAAAATTGAAAACTAAATATTATAATTATTAATTCAAGAATTTTTACAAAAATGCGGCCAAGGTTGAATGTAATATTAAAATTAGAATAAATTTATATATTAAAATTAGAATAAATTCATATAAATTCATTTATGAAACCTCGAAATAGAAAAGTTATTTTTATAAAAGAAACTACATCAAATACCTGTTTGTAAAGACAGTCATAAAATAATACTAATGAACCGATTTTCCACATTATTCTAGGTACATATGTAAAGCTGACATTTATTGCTCATTTAAAAGCCATTAGCCTTCATTATTATAATTGTTAATCAAAGCCCTAAATTATTCAAATTTTTAATAACGGAATTAAATTATTAATATTAGCAAAACTAAATCGATTTTTAATCTAATGAATTTTAATGGCGGCTACACCTTAAGATCGGTACTACATTAAACTATTCAGTCTGTTAATTAAATGTGCTAAATAAGTAAACTGGATTCGATAAGAACGAATGTGAGCTGAACTTTAGACGGAAGTAGCCAAATTTGGCTGCAAACTTGGTAAACGACCTTTAGGCACAGACAAAAACACCCAAAATATATGAAGATGATGTGAAATAGATATTTCATAATAAAACTACAATATGTGAACAACAACATTAGCATTCAAAACTGTATAAAACTGTCATGTAGCAGCCTTCTGATGACTTCTTTGGATTATTGATTGATTGCAAAATGAGGGTGAAATTTGTATTCCGTTTGTTTAATACATAAATGTTTATGTTTTAGCCGCCCTAACAGCCTTCGTGTCAAATGAAATTGCAATTTCTTAACTAATCAAAAGAATTCACCAACAAAATGGTCGTGTTTTTTGTGTTCGGAAACACGTCTTGTAGTATTTCCTCTTGTTATTTTGTTTTTGGAAGTTGTAAACATAATATATGCTAAATTTATAATACAAACCATTTGTTTGTATTTATGTTTTAAGTATTTGTAGGTATTTATGATGATAATGATGATGGCCTGAGGCCGCCAGGTGCTTTGACAAACAAGTTCTTGTTCTGATATCATTGATAAGATATCGTATACCAGCAGCTAGCTGTCATTTTGACAGCTCTGTCATTTGTTTTAGCATTATCTTCATTTTAATTGGTTGAGACAAAAAAATTCCCACAAAACCAGCTGGCATTGTTTGGGTCAGTGTTGGTATTAATGTAATGGACACACGTCATAGGCATAGTAAGATTTTAATTTGTTCTTTTGTGCAAATTTGGCTAATGCATTTATAATTAACACTGACATCATCCAGCGTTTTGATCTGATTCCAGCACAAGAACTCTCATTATGTTCAAGATTAAAAGATTAACGCTTTGACTTTCATGAAGTTAAGCCTGAGAGAACAGTAAATACTTCAAGCCGGATCCTTCACATGACACTAAAGGATGAACTGTGATAAGGATTGTGTTCCTTGTGGCTGCACAATTAAACTGCCACACAGGGGAAATGCCCGCACACGACTTGCAACAGGCCAAGAACCTTTCATAGTTGATTTATTTTCCAGAGGCTGCAAATTTGGTGGCTCAAGGTTTTTCGCATGTGACGACGTCAACGACGGCGACGACCCCTCCTCAAGTTCAGCTTGCCAGCATCGTCACGGAGTCATTCAACTTTTTTTCTTTCTTGTTTTCGAAAGCGTTCGCCGTTCAGCTTACATAAGCATGTCGTACGTATGTATGTTGGCAGCGAGGCATGCAACCAGAATTGCACTGAGGAGGAAGCAGCAGCTGGATGCCTTTGGCTGGCTGGATCAAGGTCAACTTATGTTGTCAGCTTGTGTAACAGGCAGCATGAGAAGAAGGAGGCGGACAGGACAGGAAGCTGATGATTCATGCACACACACACGTAAGAAACTTAAAGGCTATGTAAGCCAGGTTGCCTTAAATTTTAAATTGATGGCCTCACAATATTGTGAATATCATCGTGTGGTAAAAGGCCCAGACTCCGTCCGCTTGAGTCAGAGGCAACTGATGATCGGATTTTTTGTTTTTTTTCGGTCTCAACTCTGTGTCAGGCGTTGACATTTGATATTTTTTCAGCCAGTTCCGTTGCGTCAAGGGGACTGCAATTTGCAGGCTTTCTAAATTTGGTCAGCTTGTAAATTGTTGAACAGTTGAGAATTTTTGAGCGTGCGTCAACTAAACTGGACTGCAATTGCGGTTTGGTCTTGGCCAGATATATTCACTGCGCATAAGATATGCGGTTTAGCGTTAAACTATTGGCTGCTTGTTTAATAGATACAACTTTAAGATACATATTTGTCAGCCTTATTTTGGATTTTTTGCATATATTATAAATGTTTTAACTTGTTTTTCGGCTTTGCCTTTGCCTTTTGTGGGTTTTTGTTCTCATCAAAGGTCGTTTCGATATTTTTAACTTTTTTTTTTTAAATCTTACTTAACCAAAACCAAAAGTTTGCTTCGCGTGGGCTACTCAAAAAAACATTTACAGTCAAATTTATGTTATATTATAGACTTAACAGAATTATTTAATTTTATTTGCACACATCTCTCAACAATATACAAAATTACATTAATATTGGTATTTTGCCAAAATTTATGATTAACAAATTTGCAAAATATAAAACATACGAAACTCTGTCATAAATGCATTAACATATGCAGGTAAAAATACCAACAAATAAATGAATCGATAAAAAACACATAAAACTCAATGTTTCACTTTTGTTTTCAATAATTTTAAAACACAGCTTGAGCTTATTGAAGTTTAATGTTTTTTAATATATGGGGGGCCACCGCATGCATGTTGATAAACTGTCTCGACTTTATTTTTAGCTTAAAAGGGACTAGAATTTGTAATGGTTATTGAGGTAAAATATTAAATACAAACATGCTCTACATTTTTGAGGTATTTTTGTTTGCAAAAAAAAAGATTTGTAGATTTTGTAAACTTTATTGCGTAGGGCACCGCATGGTATCGACTTGGCTCAATAGTTATGCATAAATATATCGACCCGGCCCACGAGACATCTGTTTTAATTTCAAAAAGGCTGGTCCAATGCTGCTACATGCTGTGCAGCGATTCGTTTTCTTTTTCTCTTTTATTGTTTATATATAACATTGTAGCTACATTTTAAAAATACATATTTTTTGGTGTCTCGATTGTTGATATTGCCTTGACTTAAGCATTTACGTGTACAGCATCCTGTTTATGAGAGAAGCTTATCATTATTATCTGTGTCAATTGCACTTTTCAAGACCAACAACTACCAGACACATTGCGACTCTAGTAAGATTTTTCGTTAAGTGCTTCCTTTTACCCGAACGACAAGTTGCGTATACGCAATGCCTTCACTGTAGCTAAATGTCAGCTGTAGCTAAGCAGCTTCTCACGACATTCTAAATTCTTAAGCGGATCATTAAACGGAAGCATGTCGTACACACGTTAATCAAGCGCTGCCATCTCAGGTGTCTCAATTAAGGCAAATGGATTAAGATTTGGCTAATCAATTTCCTATACATACATATGTATGATCTCAGCTTTGGCTACCGTATGAGTTCATTATGCTTGGCAAAGAAAATATTCTGAGTAATTTATATTAATTATAGCACAACGAAACTATTAATAGTTTATACGGAAATGAAATATCGCATTCTGCACGCTAAGAAAAGGAGCTATTATGTAAGCATTAATTAAATCAATATTGCTATCTAAATATCTTTAAGATACTGCACACATTTGGTATTCAAATAGTCTTCAATCGCCTGCATGATAACCGGCTAAAAATCTATCCGAGACAACAAAAGCAACAACAACAAATCTTCTATGGCTACTATCTTTTGCCAATAGATCAGAATTCGATTAATGCTCAAAATTAAGTCAAAATAAACACGAAAAACCCGAATTTTCAATTAAAGACAAAGATCTTAGAAAAAAATATCAAAATTCTTTTTGCTAAAAATTTAAAACCTTAACAAAAATTAAATCAATAAATCTTGAAATGTGTTTAATGAAGATAAAAAAAAAACCTGAAAGTGAAGCTGAATTCTTGAAACACGCAGCTTAGCTCACGCTCCAACTAAGTAGGGGTTGTCCGATCCGAGTCGGTCTTCGAGAGAGTCAATTTATTGAGTATACGATCTGAGATCTCAGCTGCAACTTGGTTAAGCTCATCTGCTGCTCTTGCCCATATAAATTAGCAAATTCATCGACAAAACAAAACTTGTTTCGAGCTACGCAAATCACACACACTTGCACATACACACCCATACTGTGTCACGCACTTTAAGCCATGTTTTACTACCAAGCTTACACACACACACACACACACACACTCGCACAATCTCTGACAATCAACTGTCACTGGTGCTGCTCCCCAACTCATTTGTGTTGGTGAGGAGCTGCTCTCAGCTTGTCTTTTTGGTCTTTTACTTTATTTTTTAGTCGTTTTTGTTTTCAGCTGTGTTGTTTATATGGCAAAGACGCGCTGCGTTCATCTTCAGTTCGTCCACATCGGTCCCCACGGTATGAGCTCTAGTTAGGCTCCCTTCCCCCCAAGTAAATACAGTGATCAACACCTAAACTCAAATGCAATCGCAAACACACAAACTCAAAACTGAATCAAGAATTCACTAAACTGTACTAATCAAAAGGACAACACACGAACAAGAATTCGCTAAATAAACATCTCAGTGTTAAAAAACATAAAAACGAATGTGCAAATCGACAAAATGTATATATATTTTTTGTAAATAAACTTTTTCTTAATTTTCTTCACATTTTTTCAAGATTGGAATTTGGATAACACAGTATTCACAATTGTAAAATTTGTTCAAACAAAAAATAATATAAGTTACTGGCGATTCTTGTGTCAATTTGAAAATTGTTCGTTGCAAAATGGCGCGTGCAGCTCTTTGCATGGTGAGTGTGAAAACAAAATAAATAATCTTGTTTATTAATAATGACAAAATTATTACTATCTGATCGTATAAACAACAATTTCTTGACTAAAATCAATTTATCTTTATTAAAAATCTTAATTAAAGCTTTAAGCAAATGTCTTGAAGATATCGATTAAAGCAAAAATTAGCCATTATCACATGCAGTGGCTACAATCAAACGAGTATTATGCTTGGTAGCTACCGTTTTGAGTCATGGCCAAAACAGAAACTGCCATCTGTACATATAAACACTTAGCGTTTAGCTAACAAAAAATCGGGCCATAAAAAAAACCTCAAGAAATATTTCAAAGAGCAATGTTGTTAGATGAGAAATGCAAATAAATAATCGATATATGAGTTCAGAGACTGAATATTAGCTAAGAAATGCATGAAAACCAAGGTTGAGGTTGTCAATAAAATATACATTTTTAATAGGTTCATTTGCAATATTAATAGCTTGTAGGCAGATATTTCAGTTTGAACTTAAGGTCCGGGTCATATTGTAACTAAACTTAACTATTTAACTAGCATTTTAAGTGTTAAGTAATTGCAACAAGGTGTTTGGTAATAGCCGGCATATGGCTCATTATGCAAACAAACACCGGCGATCTTCAACGATCTCTGAGTAGCTTTCGCGTTTTTGTTTGTCTTTTTGGTTTGGCAAAGTTCTCGCCTAGTTATTACAGTATAAACACATTAGAGACATCTTCATATTGGCAATCTTTTCAGCTGCTTATTTAAATTGGGTTTTTTTTCGTCTGTCTGTGTTTTTTAAAATTTACGTCAGCTGACAAAAATGCGACTTGCCTGTAAGTAAGGTAAAAAAAATCATAACACAAAAATAAATTTTTGTCTTCAAGACAAAGCGCATTAAAAACAAATGTCATCAAATTAGCTACAAATATGTTGTTGTTATTTTTTCTGTTTTCGGTATTTGTTCAGAGTGAATTATTTACTTATTGGTTTTTTTTCTGCTTATTTACTTTCATGCAAATTGCCAATTGCAAATTGCGTTGTTCGTAAACTTCAGTTTCGTCTGAAATAGAAATTCTGTGTAACATGAAAATAATTATTTAGCTGTAAGTGCGGGATTTTTGTTGTCACAGCACGTCCCTTTCAAGGACAACACCGTGTTGCTCCATTAAATAACTGTGCTGAATTATTTCAAGAAACTCTACATTTTTTTTCTCCAGCACATGCTAATTGAAAGAATTTGCAATGTAGAGAACGAAATATGTAGCTCAGGTTGGGCTTTTTCAGTATTCATAGATTAGTATTCATGCTAATCTTTGTTTAAACAATATATTTCATAATATTTGATATATTAGTCATATTTTTGGACAAAGCGTGAAATCAAAATTTAAATTTTGATTATGCCACGCGCCCATTTTCAAGGTGAATCAGACGAGTTTAAAGAGAAACAATATCTAATACTGTACAGACTCATAATTTATGACAGGTAGCAAGAAAGGTGTCATAATGACGCTCCAAGAGCATTGCGATATCATCAACAGGCAGCAGCTTTAACACCTTTTGCATAGATGAACAAATGACAAATTTTTGGGGCTCGCATGTATTTTTTTTTTGTTGTTTTTTTTTTCTTTATTTTGTCACCTGTCAAGTGGCAGGCGTTTGTCTTGGGTGCACGTGCCACACAGTTTCTTGACCTGCTGTGCCATGAGGTGGTGTTATATGAGGTTAAGCGTGCCGCCAGATTCCCTTTTTATTTTCTTTTCTTTGGTCTTTCATTTGCTATCAAGATTTCACCGTGTTTGTCATCATCAACTGGCTGGCTGCTAAGCCAAATTTCTTAGTCTGGGCTGGAACACAATCTTGGTCGTATCTTGCAGACACGTACGCGACGTGTTGGCCAATTTGTTTTCCCAGCGGTCGTCGCTCTGGCTTGGCCCATTTTTCCCCTGGGTTCTAGAATTTCTATACGCTTCACAAGAGGAAGTAATTAATTTTAACGTAACTTTGATTACGGAATTGCGGGAGTGTTGGAGAAATTAATAAAATAATGTTTGTTTCATAGTTAAATAAAGATTACGTTATTATCTACTTGAGTGTTTGGCAAGAGCATCTCTGCTTCGTTGTGTGTACAGTTCTTGCCGCATTTCATTTTATTTCCTCTAACAGAAGTTGACACTGGAATTTTAAAGAGTCGGGAATTTGTTTTCTCTGTGCGCTGCACTTGAAGATTTCACATTTAGATAGCCACAAGTTGTGTGTTGATGTTGTTCAGCATTCTTGCATTAGTATCCCAGCCATTTTGTATGTGAGTGTATGTAAGTTCTGTATTTTTTAAGGTCCGTATGCTGTCCATGTGACTCATAAAAGTTGTCGGCCTGGCCAAGCGTTTAGCATGCCAAATAGGCATGTTTTATGAGATTTCTTTGGCCTTAGAAAATTTCCCTTCAAGTTGAGTGTTAAACTGTTGATTGCTTTTTTACAATTCCATGCGATTTAAGGCTTGTATTAAGAATTTCAATATTCTAAGACATCATAAATATGTTAAAGATTGAACCAACTTGAACTCTGCTGTAGACATTTCGCTTATTAACGATTACCTCACTTTTTCAAAACTCTTAGATCACATTCACTTTTATTATACCATCAATGAATTTCTTTGCTTTAAATATGGATTTTGCTCTAGCTCCGTAAAGGTCTCTTGCTTATTAAGTTGATAGCTTCCCGGCAGTAACAAAGGCGTGCTAGCTTTATTTTAAAATCGCATTTATCTATAATAAAAAATCTAGTAATGCAAATTAGGTTTCATAGATGTACGTCAGCGATTAAAAAACCACTAAAAAGCAACGGACAAAAAAGCAAATAGTCAAAGCCAAAAAAAGGCGACATGGATTGAAGAACGGCTGCTTGAGGTGAGCTTGTTTTAAATAAAAATGAAAACGATATGCGAAAAAAGATATTTGGTGATTTACGAAGCTTGTTCAAATGTCAAAAGTCGCTGAAAGAAAGTAAAAGTTATTTGTATCTAGTAAAGATGCTTAAAAGTATTTGGCAAACAAATGATGTCAGCTGATGTTGGCTTGTTTTTAATTAGCATTTGTTTAACTGTAGCAAATTAATAGGAGCATCCGACAACTTGCTTAATGAGTTATACATATTACCTAACGGATGCTAATCTAT
This sequence comes from Scaptomyza pallida, assembly GCA_018152965.1. Taxonomy (NCBI): domain Eukaryota; kingdom Metazoa; phylum Arthropoda; class Insecta; order Diptera; family Drosophilidae; genus Scaptomyza; species Scaptomyza pallida. The sequence continues at coordinate 1,909,251 of JAECXP010000107.1, forward strand.
GCACTTGTGAGTTGCGGTGACTTTCAATGAAATCAATGAACTCATTAGCGCTCTTCTTAACTTTATACATGTCTTTTTGTATTTGCCAAACAAATTCTACGCTAATTAAATCAGTGTCTGGAACAACTGGAAAACCCACAAAAAAGGCCATCGTCCAGAGCTGGAAATACTCGTTTCTTTTGTGTTTGTTTGTTTGATTTTTATCGAGCAGCTAGAATTTGCGGCTAATACACAAAGTCAAAGCAAGACTTAAGTAACTCTTGTTTGTTGATTTCGGTTTGATTTCAAGTTTCGAGTGATCTGAAAATCATTTAAAGGGACTTTACTTTTCGCAACACACTTACGTGTTGAGTTAATTTCACAACAACAAAGAAAAGTTTATACATATATATTTATGAACTGCAGCTAAGCAATTTCAATAAAATGCAGTTGTTGTGTGTTGTCATCGATTAAGGTCAGACACCGCCCAAAGCAGTTGCATTTTATGATAAACACATATATTTCTTGTAGTTATTGCTATTTTTTGTGTTTTCGCTTTTGCGCACAGTTTTGTTCAGCACCAGTTACCAGATACCAATTGACCTTGAAGTGTAAGTCCGTAAGATACTAATAAAAAAATATTTAAAAAAAATAATCAAAAATAAAAAAAGGTATCTTTGACGTTAAAAGGGCAAGCAAAATAACAGCACAAGATGCTAAGCGACAGATATTGAAACCGAAACCAGTTTGCCTCCCATAACGGGCCTCAGACTCAAACTTTTTTGGGATGCCATGGATGATGCCCATAATTATGTTATGCTTATGATCATTATGTTTGTAGCGTGTAGCGTGCGGCCTGTGTTGCTTGCCATGTAAACAAACTGTGCGTGCGAACAACTCGATTAATATATCATATATTGTAGTAGATGCCATGGCAACTCAGTCGTTATGCCTCTGTAAGAGACCGCCCAGCTGTCTCTCTTCATATCTACATACATATACTGTAGTATGTCTGACAACTTATGCAAAACTATGCAAGATTCATGGCGCATTGTAATGGTTTTTAAGTTAGAGATGGAGACAAGGCTGGCTCAGAACTTTTGGGTCAGACGCAGCACCATACATTTAATGTCTTAACTGTTGAGAAGACGACTTGGCTTGAATGATATACGAGCAGCAGAACTTGTTGAATGTTGCACGCATCGTGGCAAGACACAAAATGAACTTTTAAATGCCGCCTATTCGCGCCTCATGTCTTATGCTCACAGTTGGCAACTGAATGCTGTCTTCCAAATTGATTTTACTTTGAATGCGATTTGAGTGCTTGCGTCATGCGTGAATTATATGTGAGCGAAATGAAAAATGTGGGGCATGCCACACAATCAAATTGAGTGGCATGAGTGCCATGGGGGTGCGGTAGCTGCAAAAAAGCTTCAATAAACTAATTGTGTATAACAAATGATTTTATGCTTTACTTTTACCACTACCATTACAGCCAGAGCTGATTGGCTTAACGCTTATATAATTTGCACATAAGGGTGGTAATAAATGGGCGTGGTTAGCCAATTAATTAACTCAATTATGATGTCTGCGCATATGAGAATTAGTTAATTGGGGCTTACCCTAATCTCCAGCAGAGTTAATTTATTTTGAACATATGCAAATTGTATTGATCAACTTTGCAGTTTCAAATGATTTAAGGCAGCTAAAACATAAAAACGCTTTAAAGCATCCTGCGAACAACACTTCCACAAAATGTTTCTGCCCTTTCTTATTTCTTCTTGGCAAAAAACCGGCACAGGTGCTTGTCAAACTTTTGAAAAGCTTAAAAACTTCCAGAAAGTAAAGCATGGTCTGCCTTCTCGATTTATCAATCGATAATATCTTATTATACGTGGTGTGTCCGGCATAAAAACCACTTCAACAGTAATCAACAAAAAGTTTGATAACTTTTCCAAACATATTTATGAGCTGCCAATACACAAACAAAGTCAAAGTCTGCACGCTCGACATACCCTTTTTGCCAATTGGAATTTACACTTTGTAAAAAAATTGACAAAATGGTTTTTGGTGTGTTTGATGGCAAAGTTTTTGGGCCACACACAATATTAATAATATTATGTCGTAGAAAAAAGGTCAATGCTGTAAATGATTCAAGAAGCCACGTTTTTGCCGCATAAAAAATAAAAATAAAATTGTAGTCAAAACAAAAGAGAAAACCGTTAAATTTGCCGCTGGATATGTGGGTGATACGGCGACCTCCGTTGTCAGCAGCTGCAATAAATGAATAAAAATCAAACAGCTCTTGAAAAATGATTTGTGGTTGCTGTCGCTGTTGCTTTTTAACCATTGATTTGTGGAGATTTTGGAGCAGCCAAACAGGTAGCCAACACCTTGGTTAGCAGCCACCAGCATCATCAGCTGCATAAATCTTTATGAATTTATTATTTCATTTTGCAACAATCGGTATCTATCTACAGCCACTACACTCGTGGGGTATGCCAATCATAGCGTAGATTTCAGCTTCGTTCAGTTGGCCATTAAAACAATTTGCATTAATAAGAAACGACCACCATTTTCACCCTCTGAGGGCCGCCTGGCTACTGAACAAAGTGCCCAACGAGCGGATCAACTTCAGTCTCCTTTGGGCATTGTTAAGTTTGTTTTTCGTGCTGTTTATCCAAGCGGACAAGCATATCGATATGGGCAGCATACTATGATAGAAGTATAAAGTTATTGACCTTAACGCATTTCAATCTTTTATTTATGTTAAGAGGCCTTTGCACTGTCAATGAAGCGTCCATTGAGGATTATTTATATCCATAGCTAATATATATAAACTTTATTAGTTACTTTTTACAGAGTTGGTTACGCTTAGCCATAAAAAAATATAATTTTCTGGTTATATATTTCTTTAATAATTGTTAACCTTAGACCTAAACACACCCAATCAAGTGTTGGCGTCGCGCCCAGAAATACTCAATTTATTTTTGAATGAAATGAAAGATACAAATCGCAGTAAAAGACAATAGAAAACAGTTGAAAAATCAACAAATTGATCATAAACAAAAATGTAAAAACCTATTAATTATTTTGGTTGAATGTGAAGGTCAACCAAATGCGTCAAACTAAAGTTTTCTTTTAGTAGCCTTCGTGCTTTGTCGACAAAGCGACATATTTAAGAATTATTGGCCAATGAATTCTACTATATTAGTAGATACATATAATTTTGTTTTGAAAATTTGAATACCATGGAACTGGTTTATTTAATAAGGAAGTTTATTTTGGATTTGAGCATTTGCCGGAACTCGACATAAGTTATATGCTACGTTTAAGCATGTGAATATATATTATGCTAATTTTTTAACAAAAATATACATATTTTTAGAGTATACATTTTTGGTCAAAAATGAATGGACAATCTTTGAATATTATAAATAATTGCAAAATCAACTAAACCACTTGCCAGCCTATGCATCTTAAGCAATCGTAATGCTAATAGAAATTTACAGCTATTAATTAAACATTGATTTGGCTGTCATTCTGTATGTGTGCATTTAAGATCTAAGCTAATTGACCATAGCGCTGTCAGCAGCGCCACTAAAAACATCAACTGGTTTCAGCCTGTCGCTGCTGACATTTTTCACGTCTACATGATGTTGAAGTTGAAGATACAAATGTGTCTGCATGAAGCAATTTGCTGCGACAAATGCGCACAGGAATTTGAGTTAGTAGGTGCAGTTAAGTCAGCCGCAAATCCAGTTTGACACACAATGTTTGTCATCCGTTTGACGCTTGACGAGCACAAAACAAGAATTTAACTGTAATTTAAATACTCATGCTTGCATGTACGTACATATAACGCCTTTGACATTTTGCCTGCCTATATGTGCGGCATTTTTGGGCATTATTCGGTTGCTTTATTTTATTTATATTTTTTTTCGCAAACTAAACGTATCGAACCGGATCTAAAAGCTTGCTAATTTGCATACAGAAACAACAACAACAACAGCAACGAAAATAAAACCAGTGCCAGTGCCAGCTGAGCGCTGATACTAACTGCCTTGAGTGTATGACATCTTTGATTTTTGAGTCATCTCACACGAGTCTATGTAAATTAAGTCAATACCCAAAAGACAAAAAGCAAAAGTTGTGGGCGTGTCTTGAATAACTTTTGTAATAACACAATAAGGCGTTAACATTTATCTTAACTGAAACACTTGACAGCTGCTTATTGAGACTCTACGGCATGAAGACTCTGATGTAATATGGTTTTTCAATTGTTTCCATTTCAGGTCGTCGCTTGCATTATAGTGCAATGCGTATACTCTGCCAAATATGATGCAGAGAATCGACGTTTGATCGTCGATATCAATGATCAAAAGACAACGAACCAACAATATTATTCCTCAAACTTTGACACAAGTAAGTAATGACGTTTAACAATTTGTATTCACACATTCGCTTAATCACATTGAAGAAAAAACCAAAAACTGTATCAAAATTTTCTTTCCCACACATTAAAATTGTAATATATTAGTTTGAAATTTTTGTATCATCTCGTATCTCGACTATCATAACGACTAAAAATCTTTTTATGGCAAAAAAAACCATTCATTCAGTTTGTTAGTTTTTCTTTGTGTACTTCATCGTTAATCGTATTTATATCAAGTAGCTCAATATGTATTTTGTAATTTTGTTTTTGTTTTTAAGTAGTTGAAACAATTTATTTTGTATTTTTTGAGTAGTTTTAAGTTATCGTTTTGGCCCCAGACCCATCTACCCCACCAACTTAAGCCGTTTGATCAACAACTTACACATTAATACCCTGATATCAAATATCAAATCGAAACAACAACACAACAAACCAATCAACAACAACATCACTATAGTCTATAGTGGTTTTGATTATTTATAAACATATCTATATTTTTTACCCTGTAGCTCAGCTTTACTAAACTCACCGTAGAAATCGTAGTCTGCGTCGTAGCTAAAAACTCAACTTGTATATATGCTCAAAAAAAACCAAATCAATCAATCAACAAAATCGCTCTTTTTCTATCTATTTCTTTCTCTTTTTGCTCTCTCACTCTTTCACACACTCACACTCTGTCTTTCTATTTTACTATCTTTTATATAAATATTTCTATATATTTTTATGTATTTATTTTGTTCTTAGTGGAAAAAAGTTATACATAAAATACAAAAAATGGCTTCGCATACTCATACTCCCTCCCACACCATTATCCCAAACTCAACCCAAAATCCACTTCCGCCCAAAAAAAAGCCAAGTACAGTAAAAAAACCAACAAAAGACAATTCAACCTCACACACCAACAACAACAACAACAAAACACCACAAAACATTTTCTTTCTCACTCTATTTTTCAACATCATATATGTATGTATGTATGTACGGATATGTAGGCATATTTTCAACTCTTGCAGTTTTCAGCGCCCAAAGGCAGGCTTTAAATTGATGTTAGGCAGTCTTAGAGCAGGTCGTAAGCTAAAGAAAACTTTTACAGCAACTTCACAGCACAATTTTCAGCAAAACTCAAAATCACAACAGCAAAAACGTTATACTCTAAAAAACATTATCTCTCAAAAAATCCCATTCCCAACGAAACAACAATCAACCAAAAACAAAAACACAATCCCAATGACAAACAATAACAATCAAAAACCATAAGACGCCTACCGTTATGGTTATGATGTGGGAACGACTGGAAACTTCCATCACGAGACTCGTGGCCCTGATGGCGTCACTTATGGTTGTTATGGCCTCATCGATCCCTATAATCTGCTCCGTGCAACACATTATGTGGCCGATGTGCATGGTTATCGCACTGTCGAGCCGGAGAAGCCGGTGGAAACCTTTCCACCCGGTCTGTACAACGAGACGATGGGTGGACCATCCAAGCCAGGCATTCTGCTCCAATGGCACGAACTCTATTTCCCCATTGGCTGTGGCAAGTTCGAGGGTGGTGCCGTTCATGACATACCCTATTTCATAGTCGATGATGTAAGCAGAACAAAGTAGTGCAATCAGCTCAAGCAACTTATGGTGCGATCGTATTTTTAGAAAAAGCCCAAAAGCGATGGCTCGGCACACTCCTCCTTTAACATACCCGTTCTGAAGGGTGAGGGTCAAAAGAGTCTGCCCATCCACAAGCAAGGATCAAAGGGTCTGTTCCACACTGACAAGGGACACACATACGAGGGTCCCGGGGACCAGGCACCTTCATTCCAATCGGTGAAAACTCTACCACCCGGAGATGGCAGCGGCAGTGAGATTTTGACTGGCAACATGGAAATATTTGGGTGGATTCAAGTACATTTGTGTTTCAGATGATGGAAAGTATACACCAGATGTGAATCCCTACAAACATGTCGTGGGCTCTCAGGGCGGTTTCGGAGCTAATGGCGGACCAAGTGGTCCCAATGGCGGTTTCGGTCCTAATGGCGGACCCAACGGACCTAATGGCGGATTTGGACCTAATGGTGGTTTTGGACCCAACGGTCCGGGCGGTCCGGCCGGTCCAAATGGCCCTAATGGCCCACCTGGACCCAATGGACCTCCTGGACCCAAGGGTCCACCTGGACCACCAGGACCATTCGGCGCGGGATCGGGAGCCTCAGGAAAACCGGTATATAGGGAAGGCGATGGCAATGGCATCGGTGCCGGTGGTGCTTATCGCCCCGGCAACGGTGCTGGCGCTCCACATGATCCACAATCTGACAATAGCGGTTCCTTCACTGGACACTCAAGTACCGGTTTTCCTGGGGCCGTCGCATACACTTCAGGTTAGATCAATTGAGATTTGTAATTGCGCCGCGCTTACAGATCAAAATTTGAACGAGCCGCCATGCAGCGATCTTTCAAAGGAACCAATTGGGTTTTCAGCTATTTTGTGTAAAAATTTATCCATACGTAAAAAAGAAGAATAACGGTTTGTTCAAATTTTCGTCTGTTTTGCTGGCCCTAGATCATAAGTTTCACTTAATTATATATATTTTTATGTCTATATTACGCTAATGCACATTGATTTATGATCTATTTTAAGAAGTCTTGTTTATTTTCAGCCAAGAAACTTGATTTTTGATTGTAAATTTTGTTGTTATATTCTCTTCAAATGCAAATTCTCTAAAAATACCTAGGCACACACACAATATATAGTAGGGCAACTTTAGGGCACCCCATAGTTATCTTTATTGTTATTAGAGCACCTTTGCTAAGAGCGCACAATCAAGCAATATACTATATATATTTATCTCTCTCTGTCTTCTTACCTGTCACTATCTTCATACTGCACGAGTTTAAATAGATAAAAACTATATTCTGTCGAGAATTTAAATCAATTATTTCCTTTTCTATATGTATCACCAAACTGTTCTCTGTTCAGCATATTTACTGAGAAGCCCGCACACTTTATCAAATCTTTTGCACTTATTTCACTATTGTTTTCCCACTCATGCTTTCATGCACGAGATCTACACGTCAATTACACATAATAGCACAACAAAACACATACACCTACATCCACACCAATACACACACTCGCGCACTTAAGCACCAACTCATTCATTCAATACACCGATCGCCCACGTATTTCTTGGAACCTCGGCTCATTTGTAAAATATTTATTCACACTGCACATAAGTCACGCCCACACTCACACAAAAAAAAAAAATGCTTGAGCAATTTTACTAACGGTTAATGAATAACAACTAATTTGGGATTGGGATTTATTTTGTAACCTAATAATCAATTTCTAAACAGAAATTACTAAACGCATGCATTTAAGTTGTTATTGGTGTTGGTGTCTTTGCACTCCCTTAGTTGTATTTAAGCATTTAAGGTCTACCTAAATGTTCGTTGTAGTAAATAGAAATGTATCGTCCAGAGTATATAGTACTTTGTACGTACTATGTTTGGTAGTTAGTCTCTAGCTAATTTGTAGAATGATTTGACTAAACTTTTGATATCTTTGTACCTGCAAGTTTATTAATCCTATGCTTATTGCATCATATTACTTTTTATTTCTATAGGAGCCGGTAAATATAATAATCCTAGTGCTGGGCGTTATAACGGTGAGTTTAAAGCAAGCAATTTGAGATTTTTTCAACCTTATACTAACTTTTGTGCATTTTTTATTAGCTGTAAACGATGGTAAATATTATCACGATGATTCTGGTAAATATGTGCATGTTGAAGGCCCCACTGGACCACCAGCTCCACCATATGTGCATATAGTTGGACCTGAGGGCGGCTATGGCGGCAACGGAGGCAATGGCGATGGCGGCGGTACCGGAGGATTTGGTCCTAACGGACCTGGCGGCCCAAAGGGACCCGGCGGACCAGGCGGTTAGTTGAAGGCACACTTCTTATAAGGCACGTTGCTTATCCAAGAAAATTTTTTAATATTTCAGGACCAAAGGGACCCAATGGTCCAAACGGACCACCCGGACCACCTGGACCACCAGGTATGTTTCCTTAGCAGGGTTCAGAGCATTTTGGGGGTGTTTTCTTTTTCTTATAAATTTGGGGTAAAGTACAAATTTAATGGAAATTTTGCGATATAGGACCACCCGGACCTGATGGACCCACTCGTCCAGGCCCCAAGGGACCCGGCGGTAAGTTTTAGCTGCCTTTGCTTTGTGTACCGTCATACTCATGACCAAATCTATTCTTATAGGCCCACCCGGACCACCAGGACCTCCAGGACCAACCCGTCCAGGCCCACCAGGACCACCCGGACAAGGCGGACACGATGAACTTGGACCACCAGGACCACCCGGCCCACCCGGACCAACTCGTCCTGGTCCACCAGGACCACCCGGACCAACTCGTCCAGGACCACCAGGACCACCTGGTCCGACTCGTCCAGGACCACCCGGACCAGACCGTCCAGGGCCACCCGGACCACCCGGTAATTGGGAACAGCTAAGTTTTCTAAATGCTCAGACTAACTTGTTTCCTTTATTCAATGTGTAGCACCACCACCACCATACAAGCCAAACGATCCCAGGCATTCGGACAAGGAGACACCTGGCTACCTGCCACCAATTCACTCCGGTAAAATCGAAACACCACCATCCCTATCACAAGTCATTGAACCGAGTTATAAGCCACCAACTTTCAAGCCAAATTACGATCATAATGATAATTTTGTGCTTAAGAAAGTCACAACTAAAGCACCACTAACCTATATTCCTCCTTCTTTCCCAAATACCGTTCCTATCCATGTTCCTGCGAATCCCACACTACGACCGCCTACGCAAACAATTACCACAACCACGATTAAACAGCCTCAGCCAAAGGTCCCGGCTATCACTATTAATACGGATAGACCTGGCATTACAACAACAGTAACCACTGGTAATTTTAATAGCCATAAGACAGTACCGATCGTACCGGCACCTGCACCCGCACCTACACCCACACCCACAACATACAAACCCATACAGCCAGAACAGCCACACTTTGTGAACACTTACAATCCAAAGCCGACGCCATCGAAACCATACGAACCTGTGCGAACCACGAGCAATTTACCGGCTTACAAGCCATCGACACCACGACCATTTGAGCCTGCACCGACATACAGACCCACAGCCCGACCAGCCATATACACTGAACCAAGACCGACAAGCACCATTTATGTTGAGCCCAGCAAGAATGTAACTCCACGTCCCTCTCCCCCATTGCATGTGCCGAATCCGCCACGTAGCGAATCCTGTGTTTGTAATGCCGATAAGACGCACTCATCATCAAAATCAACCTACTCCTCCTCCACCACCTCCACAACCTATCCCAATCCGAACCCGGCCTCGGTCGACTTTAACAAGCAATTCACCGGCTTCAATGGAAACGCGAATTTCGGCAGCATAATGAACGCCATGTCACTAACCCAATTACCCGTCGTGCCCCAGGCACCAGGCCAGCCGGCCTTCTATCCACCCGACAAGATCCCAAAGGGTGCTGTGATTGCCTTTATGCCGGTGGTCATACTGCCACAAGAGTACTACGCCAACTGCGATGATAATAACTTGCACACGGCCAACAAATATCAGAGTCTTGATCCTTTCCCACTGGGCGTACAGCCTGCATCGATCCCAAATAGCTTCAGTGTGCACTCGATATTCTCGGGCGCCGGACCTAAGGATCAATGCATGTGCCCCTGCTCCTGCACACAGAACCTGGACAGATATCACAAGAAGCGTGAGACTAATGCTGAGGATGTAGCTGAGGTTAAAGCTGCTGTTGAGGAGCCTGTTGCTTTGGCTTCCACTCCCGTTGAGGTTAAGGCTGAGGCACCTGTCACACCCGTAGAAGTTAAGGTTGAGGCACCTGTTGCTGAAGCTGCCATACCCGTAGAAGTCAAGGTTGAGGCACCTGTAGCCGATGCTGCCACACCTGTAGAAGTCAAGGTTGAAGCACCAGCTGCTGCGGCTTCCGAGGAAGTCAAAGTCAAGGCTGAAGCACCTGTCGAACCAATTGTGACAGCCGCATCTGAGGAAAGCAAAGCGACAGTTACCGTGACCGACGATAAACTCAAAATCGAACCTGCACCCGCAGTGCCGACAACGAACTAGAGACAAAACGATTTGACGTCTGGACGTCACTGAAACTATCCCTTCCCAATAATCCTAGCTCCCGCTTACAGCACCGCTCCCAGCACCGCCAAGAAACCCACGCACTTCTACTCCCTTAGCCCGCAGCACCTCAACTAACCCAATTTGCCAGCCTAAAAAGCTTAGCCTAAGTGTTTTTATTAACGAGATTAAGTCTCAGCCAGGAAAGGAAAAAAAAGAAAAAGGTAGAAAAAAAATAAGAAAAGTAAATAAGTGCCAATTAAATGTGTTCGTTTATATTTCGAAATTTAATTTTCTTCAACTTTTATTTGTGTACTCATAATACTCTTAAATGCACTCTAAGCTTCCTGTCAACTATCTTTTTTTGTTCTAAAATACTATTGATATGAATCTTTTCTCAACTTGTTTTTCGTATGCATTTTCTAATGTGGCAGTGTGAGGCACTGATAGAAGAAAAACCTATGAAAAACGATGGAAAAAAATTGTTTGTGACATGTTGTTTATTATGCATTTTTGTATTCTATGTATTAATTTGTATTTTTTGTTCACTTTCTTTAGATTAAGTCGATAGTTTATTTTTAATCTCTATTCTAATAACGCTTGAAACGGAAAAAAATGAATTGTTATGTCTAAAGAGAAATTATGAAATTAAATAAAATGTAAGAAAAATCAAATGTAAAAATTATGTTTTACCTTATAAAAAAGGTTGTTACCTAAATATGAGTTTTCAGCTTGAATATTTAAATTTTCTTGTGAAAAATTTGTTACCAAAAAACTTTTAAATTCGTAAATTAAATTCATCTGATTTTAAAGAGGAATGCCTTAAAAGGTTTTGTTTAGCTCCCGAATAATGCTTTTAATTGTTGAAACGCTTTTTTTTTTTTTTTTATATTTTTAAGTAGTCTTTTAAAGCCCAAACGTATGCAATACTTCACTTCTTCAACAAAAGCCAACAAAGTGAATAATTGATTTTCCGCTGAAGCGAAAAGTATGCAACATATTAACAAAAAGGGGTTCCAAAAAATCGGTCAAATCGGACAAAATCGGACGGAATTTACACGGACATACAAAAACAACAGGTAAACAGTTACAACAATTTTACTGCTGTGAAATGTGAATAGGTTAATATTGATCATAAAAGTATGCCTCACTATTTTTTGGGTTATTATGCTTAAGATGTAACACTCACAAAACAATTGCTGCGAATAAGCTAACAGCCAACTTTTTAACAAAATCTTTTTACAGACTTAAAGCAAATTATGTTCATAATTACAACTTTTTGGGATACATTTGATACCCGCCAGAGCCCATCCGACACTCAGGAAAAAATTGATGTTTTAAAGATAGAAAAAAAAAAAACAACAGATTTTTTTTTGTAAGAGGATTAAATTACAGCTGAATAAGAGTGAACATTGTGGTTAATGATGAATGTTTTTGCAAGTGTGTTTATTTTAGGTACACTGTTGATTTTACAGCATCTTGCTCTTAGCTAAATTTTAACAACCATAAAATAACACATCAACTTGAAAAGAACAAACACATTTTGCTTCGAAAGCATTTTTATTTTGTTGCGCTTGAGTCAACCAAAGAATTTGTTGGCATGGTCAAAAATCGATTGGTATGTATGTATATATATATAGAACGAATCAACTGCAATCCATACTTTTATTTACAATTGTTTTCGTTAGAAGTTTGTAATTGGCAAAAACGTTGACCATTGTTTATGTTTGCAGACAATGAAGTTCTCAAATTTTAATTAATATTGTAGTCCAGTAAAAATATAAAATGTCAAAGTTTACAAATTTTTGGACCTGTTGCAAGTGCTCAAAAATCTTAAAGAGCACCATTTTGGTTACCTTGAATTGTTGGCTACGTAACCCAGTTTTTGTTTAGTTTACGACTGTGACAAGTCAATATTGGAAAAATATTTATTGTTGTAATTCCCGCATCGCACAAGCCCTAAAATAATGTTCACACGTTTTTAGCTAGTGCTAAAACACAGATATGGCATGGAGGTTATGCATACTCTAAGATATATAAGACAAGGTCGCTACAATCTTATGAAAGCGAGTTTTATTTGCTTAAGAATGCGAAGTCATTTACGGGAAAAAAGGGAGTTAAATTATGAAAGCCTGTGGCGCTTCCTGTCGAATGTTTACATTTATCCAAAATTGCGCAATTAGCTGTCACACCTCGAAAGTTTTATGAATGAATTTTAAATGTTTTTTGTGTGCCCAGGCTATTATCATTTTAGACGCGTTTTGGGCTTAGAGCAGAGCAACAAAAGCCGTTGGCAAACAGAAAGAAAAAGAAGAATATACCAGAATAGCTGTCAAATATTTGCACAAGCGGCGCAACTTTGTGGCACCCGCTGCAGATTATATGTGTTTGAGTGTGGATAATTGGAATTAAAGATATAGTATGCAAACAAAGAGTGTACTTGTATTTGGTTTAAAGTTCTCTGGCGTCGCGTCGGCCAACATGAAAGAAAGCGAACTCTGTGAACTAAAACGATTTTCGAACGTTTCGTATCGTTTTGTATTGTGTGTGTTTGTTAAAGTTTAAAGCGCAAATATCTAAAAATTAAACTCACGCACAGCCAAAATGAGGCATTTATTTTGTCACCTGTCCCATACAAATATTAATAATAGCACATAATCACCGGCAGGTACCAAGAAGGTCGTAAGTGCTATTTAATTTGAAGTTTAAGCAGACGTGTAATGCTTAAGAATCGGATAGCAAACGTAACAAGAATTTTTAAAAGCGTGGCCATTAGCTAGAAATTACATTTAGTCGAGCTTGTTAGCTCAATTCAAGGTGGAATAAATTCACTTAGAACAGCACAATAAGAGAACATTTTGTAAAAAATATTCTGTTTACCCAGACTGAGGCAATAACAAAGAACAAATCTATTTATAAATAAGTATCGACAACTTGTTGCATAAGATAAATATTTAATGATGGCTTCTTCACACTCATCGCTTAAAGCCAATTGCCAGCCCTGTAAAACGTAACAGCCGCTTGTGCTTTACGTGTCGTATGAGTAATAAAATTAACGTATCCACACGTTTTAACTGGTGTGTCTGCGAAGTGCGACTTGAGGCTGGCCAAGAGCTTTATTATTGTTTCGGCTTGTTTGGCGATGGCGAAGTTAACGTCGACGTTGACGTTTTGAGCGGCGCAAGCAACTCAGCCGGAAAATGAAAAATATAAATTGGCCCCGCGTCTGGGAAACAGAATTATTTAACGTGCAAACGTCGCGTCAAGCAGGTGTCTCTTCACACACACACCGTTCGTTCTACCTTTTGTCTTCATCTGTCGGTCGCTCGGTCTCTCCGTTTCGCAGTGCTTTTAAGTGAATTTTTCGCATTTGCAATTTATACATTTTGGTGAAGAGAAGTACTTTAGCCCTACCAACAACAATGTGTGCCAAGTACTTGCCACTTTTGGTAAGTATTAAAAAGAACAAAAAATAAAAAATAAATAAATAAATGAAACAAATAAAAGGAAGCAACAAGCAAGCAAATAAAACAGGAGCTTAGTAATTCGAAAACGATTGTTCCTTTTTTAAATCGCAGCTGCTCATTTGTGGTACTGTCTGTGGTGAAGCTTTGCCGGCGAACCAGGATGCCAAAACAAGTGATTTGGCCACTGCGGAAACCTCAGCCAAATGTAAGAATTTCAACTGTTTTTTTTATTGTTTTTGTAGTTGATTGTTATCAAAACTAAATCAATGCTTGTCCACAAAAGTGTTGAGCTTGGGTGGTTTATTTGGACAGGGTTCGGGTTATCCCAACTATGGTTATAACTATCCCAGTTATGGTTACAACAATAACAATGGCTACTACAACAGACCCAATACGGGTTACTATCCCAACACTGGCTACTATCCCAGCAACAACTATGGCGGCAGTGGTTACTACGGCAACACGGGTGGTGGCTTCTATCCCAGCACAGGAGGTGGTTACTATCCCAGCAGCGGGTATTATCCCACAACCAATATTCTGGGCAGTGGAGGATATGGCGGCTATGGTGGTTACGGAGGTAATGGCGGCTTAAGACAATATTCAGGTTATTGGCAGCCAGAGTATAGCGGCCAGCGTTATCGTGGTTATGGCTATTATCAGAACACGGATCGTTTTGGTTTGCCACCGGCCAGGGAACGTGATTACTATCGTGATCGCAGCAACTATGGCGGCTATCGTGGCTATGACTAATGCTTTAAATGTCTTTGTACTGTTGTTGTTACTGTTGCTTGTCGCTTATTGTTATTATTGCTCTGCTTTTTGTATATAACGACTGCTTTATTCTAATCACATAGCAATAAAACTCTAACGTCTACTAATTTCATTTAAACAGCAATTTATTAATCAATCAATTTGTCATCTGTCCATCTCTCTCACTCGCTGACAAAGTCTCATTTCAGCGTCATCAAGCTTAAAACAAAATATTATTATGAGAAATCGTAATCGGTGGGCTAAGTGCAATGAGGTTACACCCAATTGCACGTTGAAATTTGTCATTCTGGGTGTCATATGAGAAGGCCCTCATATCTGTATATCTATACTTACATACAAATAATTATGTGTGCTTGTTTGTGTGCAACAGCGGCTTAATGTGCGGTAATTGTTGTCTTTAAATCATCTTGTCTAGTACGTACGTACGTATAATGTATATTATGTACATAATATTGTTTGCATGCCACCTTGTTGTTCAGCGAAGACTCTAGTCTAGACGGACATACAACAACCAACCAACAATAGGTAAAATTACAACAATTACGAAAAAGCGACATAAAGTTTCAGCCTAAAAGATGCTCTTACTTTGATTAAGCCGGCAATATTTGCCACAAAAAATCGGACAAAATCGGACGGAATTTAGACGGACATACAAAAACCACATAGGAAGGAGAAAGAAGAAGAAGGGTAAAATTACAACAATTTACACTTTTATATTTTCAGCAGCTGCCTAAATGTATGCTACAGTATTTATTCCTACTTTTGAGCGTTGCCAACTTTCTTAGTTTTTGTGTTAATCAGCATCTGCATCTGTTTTCTCTCCCCCACTCTTTTCTACATTACAGTGCGCACCACTTATGGCTAAGCAGTGAGACAGAGACAGAACGACACCCGCCAAGAACTTAAGCAACTGTCATGCATCAGCAAGCCAAACAAACAACAGACACAACAAAAACATAATTTTCCCGCATTCAAAGTTTAACGTGCACTTTATTGCGATGCCGCAAACCATAAAAGAAGCCCGCATTGCCAACTTTCAACTTTACATGACTGCATTCAGCAGCTTTTCTTCGGGTTTTCTTTTAACATGCAAAATGTGACAGGCTACAAAAAAAAAAAGCAAAAACAGATGAAGACGAAGAAGCAACAGCAGCAGCAGCAACAACAACAACAACAGATATTAATAGATGGAGATAGCGATGTCAGCGCAATTCAAGGCCAACTTTTGTGGCTTCTTTTTTCATGCATGCTGATGCTTGTGCTCTTAGCTTGAAGTTAAAGTCATGTTTATCTTTTCATTCTTTTGTCTTTCGTCATGTTGGTGGGGGCATCGCAGGGGGTAAAGAGCAGCAGCGTAAAGGCGCTTGCTGTTATGTATGTACACATACATATATGTAATTGTAAATAGTGTACACTGTACACAAAGTGCAACGATGCGTGCTGTTATTTCTTCGAAATTCCGCTTTCGGGCTTTTGGGTGGGTTAGTTGCCCTAAGCAACGGGTGTTGACAATGTTAAGTCTTTCTTGTGATAAGCTAAAACCATTTTTCTTGTTAAGCACTCCAAAATAAAGTAAACCACACACACACATACAAACATACACACATGCAAAGCATTACGAGATTTAATAACGCTTACGAGTTGAAGATGTGAAGGTCAATATATTGCTTGGTTACGATTTAAGCATTTAATTTCCCTAAGGGTAGGAAAATAACCGAAAATCGAACTCAACTGATTTGTTATGAGTGTATTTCGGTATTGATATTAACATATTTTGACTTCTGTTTATACTAGTTTAAATCATTTTTATTATCATGAGTTTTCAAACTTAAATTTTTCCAAACTGTAACATTAAATGGTTAAGACAATATACACACACATTAAATTTTTCAAATTTTTCCATAAATTTAAGCAATTGTTTAAATAATTGAAAACATTTTGCGTTCTTTTGAAAAGTTTTCCCATCTTTAAACTCAGTCAAAGACAATAAGCAACAAAAAGTTCGCATCATATGACAGCAATTAAAAAAAGAACGCCAAGAACGTAAAATTGGCCTCCAAAAAAATATTCCACACGCTCAGTTCTTTAATCTATCAATGTGCACATTCATGCTGTCATTCTTCAACTGGTTTCATTCCACTGAATGCGTCGCTTCCTTCCGCGGTGTCCATAAAAAAAACGTAATGTGCACACACACACACAAAAAAGAAGCGACCCGAATGCTGTGCGGAATTTTTTTTATCGCTAGATTTTTTTTAAAAACACCCTCACACATTCATACTGTGCACACACACTCATTCACCCGCACATTTATGTTAGGGCATAATAAAATATGCCGAAATCGGCAAAAAATATGATCAAATGGGAACTAAGCAAAAAAATATTGCGCATACGCAATGTTACCGGTATAAAATGTTTTCTTATTCGCAATGTTTGTTGTTGTTTAGAGGCAACACGCCACACAGCAACCCAGCGCACATTCAAAGCAAATAAGAATAATAAAAATAATTAAAACATTGGCAGCACTGAGAGAGAGAGAGGGAGAGCAAGAGGGGCCGCGTGCTCGATGCCGATGCCGCCGTTGAATACAATAAATAACATGATAAAGAAATGAAATTATTTATTTGGCGGCTGGCTTTAATGCCGTCACGCGTTCCAAATCTAATGTTAACAACATTTTAATTAACACCCAGCGTAGAAGCAACAAAAATTATTTCGATATTTTTAGTTTTTTTCAATTTGCCTTGGGATTAATAACCATCGTTCACTGTTTACTTAGCGGCAACAAGTGCAAATATTTAGCTGACACATATACAACTATGTACTTCTGGTCCTGCCCTCGTAAATGTAATGGCAAATATCCGCGAATGCAATGCTACAGCAAATCCAATATCAATTATGAGCTTAAGTCTATCTGCTTGTGTGTAACTACATCAGATTGTATATCGTCGTATGTTGCGTGTGGCATAGCTGATATAGCAAGAGCTAAGGCAACGATTAAGTCAAGCAAAAGGTCAAGAGTCCGGGCGTGTTGAGCCGTGAAACTTGTTGGCCAAAGTGATGACAGCACTTTGAGAACTTTAGACGTACCTACTTAAATGTAAACCGTTGAGTTTAGTCTTAGCCAAAGGCAATGGCAACAACAACCACTCAAAGCTTAGCGCTTGCCTTCCAGCTAAATAGCTCAAACTTTTCGAAAACACTTCATTATTAAACTGGAGTCACTGGAAGCGTTACAGCAATTTGCCAACTTTGAAAGTTTCCCTCAAACAAGATTTCTGCTGTAGACTCCCTTCACATTTAAATTGAATTGTCGTCCAGAAAGAGGGTTAAGTGCCAAACTGTTAAATTGATTTAATATGCAGATTATTAAGACATCGACAATTTTAAGCTTACCCAAATCAAAAATGTATTTTTAGTTGCCCAATGCAAATATTTGCGATCTGACAGCTCAGGGACACCCGCAAGCAAAACCTGGCCAAATGTATGAAAATTCATTTGCCCTATTACACATGTTGATTGTTGACAGCTGTCAGCCAAAAACAAAATTCAACAACCTAGCTGTCAATTTAAACGACAGTGGCAGTTTACTCAAGAGGTGTCAAGGAAAAAGTCAAAGGTTACAAAAGGAATACTTAATGTAAGCTTAAAACATTCCCATTCCTATTGGGAAGAGTGTGTTAAACAACATAAAATCCACTAGGATGTTCTTTTCCGCTTAAAAATTTAAACGTATAACTTACATGTTCAAGTATCAGTAGCACTTTTATGCCTTGCAGCTGTTTCTTAAAGCAATTCTTTTTCAATTTCACTTCGAGCTATCGCATTTCAGCCCAAAAGGCACATAAAACACATTCTGTTATTTGACTCTTAAGCACATTTGAGCCACTTTTAAGCCATTTACCCGAGGGCTTAAACATGTTAAAAATACCTAAAAGCTTAATTGAATTTATAGCACAAGTAAAACAATTTTATTTAATTAACTCAACTCGCTTTGCTTTAATTACTTACACGTAATTAGCACCTTACATTTTGACTTCGTAATCCAAATGCCTAGGGCCTTCGTTTTTGGAAATGTCAAATGTATATTAGATTCAATTTAATTGCATACAACAAGTTCAAACTAATATCAATAAGCCTCACTAAGCTTAAAACATACACGCAAAACATTACCCTTTTGACAACAACAACCAAACAAATTCGCATCCGTTATCACGTAGCACGTGCCACACACAAACACTCACACACAACCACCCCAGTGCAACAAAACTATAAATGATTTGAAATCATTATCACATCACACTTTGTGTCGATTTGTTGCCATTTCATTAAGCGGCAGGAGGAAAACATTGAAAATCCGCCTGCCGGCGGCTAAAGGCACGTAATTTATTATGCATAAATCAAATCAGAGGAGGTCGTTAACATTTTGCCATCTGCACTCAAGCGGAATTTATGGATAATTGCATGTAATTTTATGCGTTTTAATGAAGACCAATTTCATTGAGTTTGCGGATGCGTTAATAATTCAAAATACTACGACGGATGATAATTGCTCCAAAAACAAAAAAAAAAAACAAGAATAAAAGAAAAACTTCAGATACCAAAAAAACAATTCATAGCTCAGAAACCAACAAAGCACAGGTAGGCAAGAAAAAACTTGCGAAAATAAGGTAAAAATGTTGTTGAGAATGTCGAAGATGAAATGCTCTTGCATTTTCTTACAGAAGCGTTTCTGACATAAAAGTTTAAGTATACTAAAACTGGTAACTGCCTTAGCGATACTACCAAAAAGTTGTTGTCTTTGTTTGTGTGTCGATTTTTGGTGTGAAACTCGCATAAAAAAGAATTTGACAGCTTGACGCTTGAGCGATTTGAGTTTAAAAAAAAAAAAAAAAAAAAAAAAAAAAAAAAATAAAAAAAAATAAATTAAAAAAAAAAAAAAAAAATTTTTTTTTTTTACGGCAAAAACGTTTTGCACAACATTTACTTAAATTAGTTTGTATTTAATTCAATTAACAAGTAAATAATAAAAGCTTAACGTACGTCTGGCGCCTATTAATCTGCGTCTTTGGAGCTTTACTCAAACATCAAATTGAGCGTAAAGCTATTAATTTTATACCATAAGCGCTAAACTTTAGTTTTATTGTGGCTTTTGAATTTTGGTCAGCAGCGGCAGCTGATCACAACTCAATTTCAAATTGATTGAATCAATTTGTCTGCACCACAACATCGTTATCATTTAAAATGCCATCAATATAAATGATATCAAACATCAGAGTGGCTAAAACAATTGAATCATATTGATTGCCGTTAGACAATGAAGATAAACTTGAGTGTTATACCCTGTACATTAAGTGTAAAAGAAAATGATGTTTCTAGGGGTTCACTCTCTTAAAGACTCATTGTGCTGACCCATTTTTATCACTATCCAAACATATAGATTTAATTATCTAACATAAAGATACTGTTTGCTTTTGTTTTGTTTTTGCACAGATAACATGAAAATCTTTTACCGATCGACTTGATACAAAAATCTAATTAAATTAAAAATTATCTACACATAGAACAAATTCATTGTCATATCTATAAATTATTTATCGCTATCTTTATCACAAAAATTATCCCATAATCGTACGAAAATCGCTGTGCAATGTCGAAGATGATAAACACAAAAAATTTGGCTGGTATCAGTATCAGTGAATTATTCGTTTTTTTTTTTGGCAATGGAAATGAGGATGGGGGCAATCAAAGCTGTCATAACATGCATATAAAAGTGGGTTGGTGCCAGGGTAAATAAATACGACTTTACCATGACACTGGACTGATATAAAGCAATGACACGCCCAGCTTCCTAGTGTTGATGTTGTTGTTGTTTACCGCAAATGTGATTTTTATAGGTGTTCATTGCGAAAAAATAAAAATTGATTAAGATATGTAGCTGCACCTGTATTTCGTTTTTGTTTTACTTACATTTTAGCTGTTGGTGCCACATGACGTATGTGTATTCTTGTGCGATAAACTGCTCTGCTTTCTGTCTTTGTGTGCGCGCGCCTGCTTTTGTTTATGCCAGTGTATTCGTTTTTGTGTGTGTGTGCGTCTGTGTGCGAGGAATCAATAGAGAAGCGTATACGCGTTGCCGGCCCCGAAAAAAAGAAAAACGGATACGTTGCCCATCAGTTGCTTCTGTGTGCTTTCATTGTGCGGTTGCTCGGCATTCCGCTACGATCGTTCGAGCTGACAGCTTCGTGTCCGTTATACATTTAACAACATAAATTTTAACAAATTGAAATTGAAAACTAAAAGTGACACGGCCTCTCGTTTTAAGTGAATTATTTGGCGGCGTTTGTTTATGTATTTTGTGTTTCTCTCTCTCTGCCATACAATGATGACATTGGCATGCAATTGAACTTTAATCAACGGCAAACAGCGCAATCAAGTGCCACCCCAAAAGTAAACACACACACAAGCACACACGGTACACAGTAATTAAAACATTACGGTACAAAACGATGGACAATTTGTGATTGTGCGGCTTTTGATTATTGTACATTAAACAAATGACCGCAAAATCAACAGCAAACTAGCTAAAAACAAGCTAAAAGCTAATTGCGTTTCGCCAACGACAACGATAACCAAAAATATTTTGGACATTCATAATTTAATTATTATTACAATATTTGTAAAAATTCAAATTGTTGCAATTATTAATTTCTGGGTAAGTTGCAAATGGTTATTTCCCTGCCATAAGCTGAAAATTGGTTTCGCTCGACGCTATATACTATGTAGTTATAATAATCATAAATAAAAGTGGCATTTCCGTTGATGACATTTGAATGCATTTCAATTGCATTTTAAGCATTTTGTGCAGCGCGCACATTTAAATTAATATTCATTACAATTAAGAGCATTAAATGCATTTGCGTTCTTGTTCATTTGGCAACACAATCCGCATACTAAACTATATAGTTCGTCACTTAGTTAACTATTCCGATCGCATCCATAAACAAACAAATAAAAAGTAATAACAACATCAAAATAACTATTAAACATCCATCCACTTTGGCATTATTTGTTTTAAGAATCGTGCAATTTATTTCGTGTGCTGTGCGCTTAATTTATCAATGAATTCTTAGCATTTGCCTGTCATGTGTGGGTGGCGTTCATAAAATCAGTCACTCTATCTAGACGAGAGAGCGCCACATAGCATTTCATTTGTATCATAAGGTATGAACGGTTTGTTTATTCTTAACCAAATACTTGTGGCATTTTTATTGCGGATACAACGATTTTTTTTGCTGTGAATACACTCAATAAATATTTTGTTTAAGTTTTGTTTTGTTCTAGGGAAATATAAACAACACTTCAAAAAAAAAAAAAAAAATAGCAAAGTTGAAAGTTGAGTACGCGAATGACTGCATTTAAATAATATAAAGGTGAACTTTTGCATGCTGTTTAAGAATATTTGGTATGTTGCATTGGAAAACTTTCCAAAGCTAAATATTCGCCTATAAAATTGTAGACGAACTTTGGTTATAGTATGGTAAAGGGATTTAACGTCTGATTAAGTTAATTGGATAAACAGTTAGCTAATAAAAAATTAAATAATTGTTAAACGCCTGTTTCAAATAAATGTTTCAATTACAAAATCAATAGAAATTGATATATCCAACCAGTTGAATATAATAATAGTCGCATGCAATTACGCATTACGTCAACCAATTGTCACGGAGCCAGGTGTTCGTATTCTTGGCACGCCCTATATGCCAGCAGGTGAACTCTAATAGCCAAGCCTCAAAGAAAGATACAACGAACGTATGTAATTATGCGAACGAGCAGCCGTAACGGCAACAATGTATATGTATATGTGCGTATACGCACAAGTTTAGGGAGCACAACTGTTGAAATTAAAATTTAAAAGGAAATTTCATATGCCCATGAGAATTATTAAGCCATAAAAACATGCTCATCAAATGCGTTTTTCTTGTTGTTTCCCACACACAAACATACACAGTTCACGTTTTATTTTTACTTCTCACTTGTTTTTTTTTATTTTATTTTGCTTTGTTTGGTTCACCCTCTTTCAATTTATGCACACCATTTTTCTTAGTTTGCAGAGTTGAGAAGATTTCGTGTTTGAGGACAGGAAATTTCTGAGAATGCCTTTTCAATTTATGCCTGTACCAGAGACGGGCCAAAAGGAATTTTCATTCCTGGTATACCTATCAAAGTGTCAAGCTGTCAGTTCGGATCACGTTTTCCTGCCAAACATATGCTTTCATTTCAGTCGCATTTGTGAGTTGAGAGCTAAGCATTGATCCAACAATTAATTACTGAAACCATATTACAGCAAAGAGTATTTTATGCAAATGATGTGCCATGAAATAACCTTTGGCTAGTGCCAAGTTTTATGTAATCATGCTAATTGCATTTTATTGAGAAAAACCGACATTGTTTGCAAATGCAATATAAAGCGACTACTCAGAATTTTTTAATAATTTTGGTTTAAGTATTTTGCGCGAATTAATTTAAAGCAAATATTTGAATAGTTTTTCAAAGTAGCATGTAAAACCAATTACTTTGTTTAATTTTTTTTTTTGTATTTTCTTCTAAGAATTGTCAAATATTCTTCATCAAAACACACATAACACATAATATGCCAGATAAATGTCAGTATAATAAATAAACAAATAAAGAAGTAAATTTCTTGTTTCTGCCTCCTGGTGTGTATCTCTGGAAGTGTGTGGGTGTGTGCCATCATCAACCTTTAAATAAATGAAATCTCACAAAGCTTCCACGTAAAGCAGTTTTCATTGAAATGTTGACGCTTTTGAGTTCTCAGAAATGAAAATTTACAAACAAACTCAATTAAACCTGATACAAATTCATGCTTAAATCCTGTGCAATTTTCCATTGGATGTCAATCAATAACAGGCTATGACTACAGTTATTTGCATAGCCTCACATACAAACTGTTATAACAAGTTATATCGAGATGACCCTCAAAAACAAATAGTCTACTTATGTGCATACAGTTCGAAAAGCCTTTTCAGTTGCAGCATGTTTCGCATTTGCAATTTTATTGGCAAAGAGCATGGATGATCCATATGGAAACTGGCGCTGTGAAAAATTTTAAAGCGCAACAAAGAAAAAGAGATAATGTGCGTCTGTAGTAGCCGAATCTTTAACGATGTGGTTATTTGCACGTTCCTTTGAGAGTTAAGAACGTAAGTAAATAATCAATTTACTTTTGTTGGCCAAAACTTTTGTGTGGTTTCTCACTTTCTCTTTCTCCGTCCGCCCATACTCATTTATATCATTAAAAACTGATTGAATTTTGCCCTTTGTTTGACGTTTGTGTACGAAAAGTTCGGCATGCGTGAAACAATTGAAAATCGATGAAGGACAATATGTGAGTCTCGTTTACCTGCACACAAATTGGCTGCAGGAGTAGATGGCCATAATGAAATCTCATACGTGTGCATTGTTGTTTGTCGGTTTTTTCATTTTTCGGGTAATGTGATTGTTAAGAGGTCATCTCAAAAAGCAGCTCAGTTTTCAAACTGGTTATTTAATTTGTCAAATAAGTGAACCTGAGAGCTTATTGATTAGATCTAAAAATTCAATCGTCAACGAAAGTGGTTGGCAGCTACTTGGACAAATTGCTAAAATGTTATAACTATATTTAGTTTCACAATCAGTTAACAAACGGCTTCAACAAGTGCGTTTTCTAATTCTGCATACGTTTCTCAAGTACACAAACACACACACACATTTGAATACGTGCAACGACAAGACCTAAGTTCATCGAGGCACGTAAACATTTCCACTTGTTTCCCCTTGTTGACACTTATTGAAAATTGCAAAAGGTTTAACGCGTTCCACAGAAAAAACAAAAAACAAAGGGAAATGGCAAAAAGGCAATCATAAGAGCAGCAATGCAAATTGTACTAAGAAATGTGAAGCGACCCTTAGTATGTTAAAGACCCCACCAATTTATATATGTATGTATGTATGTATGTATATCTGCTTGAAATGCTCTTGAATATGTCTGCAATAAAGAGCAATTATTTGCAAATTTATGCACAATTTGGCATTGCTATACCCTACACACAGGGACTATGAAAGTGCATGACAATGAGTCCAACAATTCAAGAAGTTTAATCAAGGATTTGCAGCTTGTATATATTCATGTAACTATAAGCTTATAGGATATCTGCTGGCTTTCACTTGTTTTAAATCTCTATTTTGCATTGTGATTTTGCATAAGTTTAATTGTTATCTATGAACAGCACGCTTTAATTTAAGCAATTTACTGAAATATGTTGTTAAATGTTCAACTTACTTCTTAGTTTTCCCCCCACATCAGGAATGGCAGAGAAAATTTACACTTGAAAACTTTGGCATATAGTTTTAAACTTTGTGCAAACAGCACTCAATTTGAGCATTTGATTTTCGGCATACTTCTGCAATAACTTAACAAGATTTTTACAAAGTTTGCGCCGAATTCTGCTCTTGATAATGAATTTTTAATCATAAATACAACTTGCTGCCCCGATTGCAATTTATGCTCTTGTGCAGCTTAAAGCAAGCATTTTTTGTACGCAAATTGAGGCACAGAGCAGCAGCAGAAAACGCGAAAACAGACAACATTTTTCATCGAATAGGGGGTTTTTTGTGTAAACTTCTTTGGAAGCAACAGATATTTTTGGTGTAATAAAATATTGTACAATAAGGTTATAACAAGCAGCACGTGCTCGATCTTTTTCTGCCGTAAGCCCGCATTGCGAAACATTTCACTGCATAATTTATTAAGAAAGACCCATGATGGACAACACAATATGGCAGACAAATCAGCAGGTTGTGCGTTTTATTTCATTATTGTTTTGGGCATTTGTTACAATCAACATTTTTTGGGTTGTTTTCTTTGAAGTGACAAAAGTTAAGAAAATCTAGTCTCAACTTACGCCAAATACTCTGAAAATTCAACGTAATGTTAACAATCGTTTTACTTTAAGATAGCTTAAGCTGAGTTCTTAAGAAATTCACTCTGCTTGACCGGAACACTGTAAAACTTTATCATTTTTCTGCATAAAGTCAAACATAAAACAATAACATTGACGCTAAGTTAAGATACTTTTGTTAAGGCGACTAAGTGTAAAAGTTTTTTATGAAATCTGTTGAGTATATTTAAAATTTGTAAGAGTATTTACACTTCAGCAGTCTGAGCACACACAAAAATAGAAACTTTTCTTTCTTCTGTTTTTATTTATGTATGTAATAACTACAACTTAACTCATAGCTGCAGCCTTTGACCCTTGTCGATGGCAGCTGTTGCCGCAGTCATTAGTCAAAATTTGAGTGCTTGACATTGACGAGTTTTGCCCATCGGCTGTATACATATTAACGTGTTCACATCTACCAGATTGCCATCGGAACAGAACACACATAATGTGACACAGAATGACAACAATTAGTTACATTAAATATTTATTAGGTTTGTCTGCTTACAAGCAGATAAATAAGATGTCTAGACCTACTGTGTTAGAGATTGTTAGGTTGTCTTTTATCTGCTTGATTGGATGTTTTTCTTTGTTTGCCTCGCTGAATTTAAATGTAATGCTTAGCTTGATTTGGGTAAGAGACGGTTGACACATAGACTGTCCCAAAGTTCTAATCAAATTCTTTTACAGTCCAATTAGTACGTAACCATTTCATTGAAAAGCTCAAACTTGATTCAATTTTTAATATGCTGCATGCATCAGTAGCTTACAAATTTACACCAATCAGTTTTGAAACTCAGTTGCCAAATTGTCAAAGCAAAACCGAAAACTGTAAAACTTTTTGTATGCCAACTTCCTTTAATCTAATTTAAAAATTATGCAGCAAAAAAATGTGAATTTCATGCAGCAGATTGCGCATACGACAAGTATTTTGTGCTATCTGCATTTTTGTTAGCTCAGCTATGCACAAGATAATTTTAATTACATTCCCACAATTTGTTGTGAGCTCGAAACTTATCACTTAATATATATTTGCACACACACGAGCAGACAGACAGACAGGCAGGCAGACAAAAAATGGCTGAGCAGCAGAGAGGCAAGCACGGCTGCTGGTTAGGCGAAAAGGAGCAAGCCGAGCTGCTATTTATCTCTAAATCTGATTCCTTGAGTTTGCTAAGTAAATATTTTGTTCATTATTTCTTGGGAAATTTTTTTTTTTATCTGCAATGTGATGCAGAAGAAAACTTAGTTGCATGCATTTTCGAGCTAATATCATTTTGTGAAATCCAAAGAAAATCCTCACAGCAAAGTGCTCAGCGCCGTCAAATATAAATATTATTCCAAGTAATAGCAACTGTTTCAAGATTGCAATAACAATATCCTGTTGCCATTTCCACGAATTCCAAAACGGCAAATTAGTCTAGGAAAATGCATCTCAGTTTTAGCAGCTTAAGCAACATTTTACACCTGCGGTCATGTTTACATGCTCTTTCATGTTTCAATGATGTGGATCAACCTAAAACGTGAACTGTTTTCTTAATTTCCGAACCTTGGCCCACATATTCAAGCTGCGGATAATTCTATACATTTCTAATGATGCAGACCTTGTTTGTTCTGTGGGGGAAGCAGGCAAACTAGCACGTGTTCTCTGCGTGAATAAATTAACATATTCACTAACAAACACAAAAAATGTGTATCGATTTTTTTAAGTTTTTCGTTCATGTTTGGAAAAACTTTCCGCTGCGTGAAATACGTTTTGTTTCAAACAATAGTAATTACAATATCAATTCTAAAATATCTTATAAGGTTGTCAAAGTTGATCTCAAAAAAAAAAATAACAAGGGACACAAGTTCTCATCACCTTTGAAGTCACGCACAATACTCTTTTAAAAGACAGCTGAATTCTTAAATTAGTCTTGCAACACATACTGGCTAGAGTACTTCCACAGTAAAAGCTCTTAACTGCGGTTAAACAGCTTTTCCACGTTTTAAGACTTAGCCTATGTACTGACGCCAAATTTATCAGTAAAAATACTTAACTACTGGCAAAACTTATGAAGCGCAAAATCCTAAGCTGGAAACACTTAGCGCAGGCAGCGCTTGATAGCACTTTACAGATTTGCAAATACCAATTCTACAAAACTGGTAAGCAGTAATTCGGTAGAAAACATGTGATTGCTTGATTAAATAGACTTGTTTGACAGACAACCCAAAGACAACACGAAGCACAATATAAATTGAGGTGGTTAATAAACAGTATGTGGCTTTATTCAAATGTTGCATAAACAAATCAAAAATCAATTTTAAGACACATGTCTGAATATTAATGAAACTCGCAGCAATCATTTAATATATTTATTATTCAATTGTTTTGCTTCATATTTTACAACAGTGTACATTCACATATCTTAACGAAACCTAATTATAATTTACCCTATGGGCAAATTGAAAAATATGTAATTAATAGGCTGTTGCTGCTGCTGCTGCTGCTGTGGGTCACGAAATTGAAAAAACGTCAAAAACATATTGACAGATGGGGGAAAAAATGCCGCTACGGAAGAAAATTGTCGCCGACGCAACATGCAACATGTTCGTATGGCAAACAAGTTGCTCTGCAACTTGTTGTGTTTTGGCGTAAAGTGGCAGCAACTTGAGTCTGCCACTGCCACAGTACTTCTTCAGCTTTGCTTGTCGTACACGCATCCTGTCGTCGGCTTTTGCCACTCGGGCCTGCGCTGCACGGTTGATAAAAACTGAAGACGAACTCTGTTGCACAGTTGATAACGCACACTCGCGCGGTTTGGTCGAGTTTACCACCCGAAAATAAACCATCCTAAATAAGGACTAAAGCAAACAAGCAACCATAAAAAAACTGACTGTGAATGTGAACGTGAAGGTGGCGCCGAATATTTGAATTGTAGTCGCGTTGTTGCAAAGGTTTCCTTTTTACCACATCCGCTTGGCCAGCATTTAATTACGTTTTGACACGCTTCCCACTTTGTGGCGAATCAAAAGAAAATAATTAAATATCCGAAAGCAGAAAAAAAAGTTATTAAAATTGTTTGTAGGGCTTGTGCCCCAAATGCCAAAGGCGGCAACTTACAACACATATGGGTAACATTCGCATTTATTACAATTACTTTTAATACCAATAACCACACTTCCATACCTTAACACACACATACGGATTGCTGAGCCCATGTCGAATCCTGTTTCCTTTGGGTAACTCGAGTATTGTTTATTTTTTTTTTTTTGTGTTTTGTGTTCTGTTCTCTGTTTGTGTGTGTAAGATTTGCTTTCTCCGGATGGCTTTGATTGGACCTTTGTTTGCCATTGCTTTGGTTTTTATTTGACTGTGACTTCATTTTATTACTGTGATGGGTACGTGGTGGATACTAATGGTATCCAATAGACGCTTGAGCCGCTGCTGTCAATGTCTGGCACATGATTGAGGCGGTCTTAAGTACTTAATATGGCCTAAATATTTAATGCTATTGCAGCTAGTTTAGCCAAAATCTGTGAAACTTTGTCGACATCGCACTTTCAAAAGGCAACGAGGCGGATACTAAATGAACTTGCGAACGGGCAAGATAATTATTGTCTTTGACAACATTTAATATTTTAATGAGTAGCGTGAACAGTTTTTAATGAAAGTGGACTACATTTTGTATGAACGTGACTCAAAATTTTCTTCGACTTCCGTAAAACTTCAAGAAAATTAGTTGAATCTATTAGAAATAATGATGTCATCTTAATTATCAATGTATTTGTACTAATTATGCACTTTGTAAGTTGCTGACCAAACATTTAATTAACCTATTGCCCATTGGGACAAGTCGCTAACTTAAATATTTAATGAGCTGTTCAGGCACGAAGTTGGGAACGGGCCAAAGCGCCAAGAGGGCAGCAATTAAAGGAATACAGCTAAAAACTTCTGCATTGCTGAACTAAGCCCAAGTTGCCAGCGCTTACATTGTGCTCTGGGCACCTAAACAGAAAAAGAATGCTGCGTACTCAAGTAAACACAGCAGACATGAAAAGTGGCTTAGGTGGGTCAAAGAACCAATCAAATGAACGAACAAACCTTTAGCCTAAAGATACATCTTATAAATATAGATGTTTGGTATAAAAATAGATTAAAATTTCATGAACTTTTGAGCTATTAACAAATGCTTGTTAGCTGTACATAAATACATAAATTAGCAACACATTCTCACAGAGGCACTTTGAAAAGTAAAAAGGAAGTAGAAACATACGCTATAGAATGTGGTGGTTGCTCTATGCCTGAGCTATAAGGAGGTGAATTTATTGATCAAGTTTTGTGTGCTTACGTTTGTCACAGTTGAAGACACGTTGTGTCATAAGAGCAAAAGAAAAAAAGTTGCCCTCTCATGTTCTTTCACATAGACTTTTACACTTTATTGCACATTGTTTCACTCGATTTTTTTTGCTGTTGCTGTTGTAGTTGTTTTTGTTAAGGGTGCACACAGTTAATAGGCTTCTGAAGAAAGAAAAAGTTGCAGCTCAATTTCAAAGTTGGTTTGCTCTTTTGTGGCCGTTTACTCAGACATTTTCACCTATTGGGCCCAAAGCAACTTCGTAGTACACAGAAATAGCATCAGATATTTGTTATTCACTCATTTTGCTCTTACCTTCGCATTCCTATTCTGCGATGAAATATTTTCCGCTTGGTTCACGGATTGTATGCGCAATATTTCCGATTAAAATCATCTCCTGTCAATGTGGTTCGAACTGTGCCTTTGATGCGCTTTAGATGGGTATGTGGGTGTGTGATAAGTACTTTTTTATGAGTCTACGAATTTCCACTTTGATGTCTTACATGTATCTCTGTTTATCGCAAACATATTTCTGTTTTAATATGCTCGCGCCATTTAATAATAATAATAATATTCTATATATATAAATATTTGAAATATTTTTCTTTTTTGAAATTGTTTACTTCATATGTGAGCGAGTCCATGGGAACATAGAACACAGTGCGGCTGCTCATGCTGTGCCTGTAAGAGTCTCTTACTCAACTTTTAAAATGAATTGAAAGGACCCTTGGGCCCGTAGGTCCTTGAGTCCATGCTCGCAATGCTGCGCTGACAGCAAATCTTTTGTTGAGCTCAAAAATACAAATTTTACACTTTTGCATTTAATAACTTTTCACGCTGAGCTTACGCTGCCGACTCAACTGGACTTAAGCAAATTGCCTGGGTGGAGTTGACGCGCTTATTTACATTTATATCCCTTAAGCAGGCAAACATTTTCATCTAATGTTCGACTAATTGAATGCTCGTGAGAATGGTAGCTATAAAGGTGCAGCAGCATAATTTGCACGCAAAATTTCAGCTTATACTCTTTAGACTACTTAATTCTCGTTGTGTTATTAAATATTGTTGAACATACAATTTTCATAAATTTCTCATAAAATCCGTTACCTAAAATGAGTCATGGGCAACATAAAAGAATTTTACGGTCTGTAGACTGCATCATGTAACGTTTATCAATGGCGCACATTTCCTCAGCACTGCACGCAGCCGAGTCGAGGTTTGTTGTTTTCCAGGGCTGTGCTTCCCAGAAGCTGATAAATGCGGATACTGTATGTTATATGAGTTTGTTGCTCATAAGCGATGTGTATTGTTGGGCAACACAACTTTTACGCTATAAATGACACATTGTTGCACGGGAAAGTGCCCCATAGGTGTGGTTGCCTTAACCTTTTTGATTACAACCGGAGCTGATAACAAAGAGTCTGCCTGGAATCCAATTTCTCTGGATTCTCTGCCTCTGGATTCCAAATGGAAAGCAAATACGTGTTATTTTTGGGTTAGGCACACATTTAATCAATTCAAGGCTGAACTAAGACCCATTGGCTAATAAAAGGGCTTGATTTTTTTGTTGGCAGAAAGCCGATTAAAGTGTATCCAAAGGACAAAGCAACAGAATCTACTTAGTAAAATGGAGCTCGTAGCTTGAATAACACTTGGTCTTTAACCCCATATACACATACATATGGGCTTAAAGCCATATGCGCACATTGTGGATGCACCATACAAAATGGAATTTATATGTTTTCATTAAAAATGACAAGTGATGTTGAAGGTTGGACCTGAAATTCACATGAAAAAATTCATTGGATCTAAAGAGAATATAAACATGATAACTAAAACTAAAAGTTCACTTCATTTTAGTATATTTTGTAAATTTGCAAAGTATTCAGAGGTATTTTGCGGATTTTAATGGAATGCCTTCAACACATTGTACTCGAGTTAAGGTCCACTCTATTCTCCTTTTTTTGTTTTTTTTTTTTGGCTAGTGGTTTGTTCACTGTGAGAAATAAAAACAAGAAAATATTATGATTGTCTCTCCCACAATCAAATATATGTATGTATGTGTATGCATTCATTCACTAGCTTTCAAGCCAAACAATAGCATTAAGCGAACCTAGTTGGCCAGAGGTCCCCAAAATGTCAACTGGCCAGTGGCCACAGTATGGCGGTTAACTGTGAATAAATGAGAATTTCCTCAGCTGCCGACTCCGTACAAAACTAAACGACCTGTTGGAGAGTGTAGATGACTCAATTATGCAGTGCGAGGGAGAAAGAGATAAGTTGCGATGCGAAAGTTGCCAGCTGACCATAATTCATGCCAAAACACTAACACATACTAGCCGGGCCTGCAGTTTGTGTTGTTGATACCGTAGTTTAGCATACACAAACAGCTAAATGCAATATTTCGGAGAATTTCGCAGTTACAGGATAGTTTGAAGGATTATACCTGAAATGCTACGAGGCACTTTTCCTATAAGCTATGTCAGTCAATATTTGTGGCATATTCAAATAAAACAGAAATGAATATTTATTAAAATGCAATTATCTCTTTTTATTTGTTTTTAAGTTGATTCGAGAATTGCAATGTGGTCAATATCTAGCAATTTAATTGCTTCTTTTTATTGTGTGTAAAAAGTTATTTGCACATTTGAAAAACTTGTGCACTGATTTCATTAAATACTGATATTTCCTTGTAAAATGTACTTGCAGCCCGCAGTTGTGGCTTTAAAATGCATTGCGCAACATAAATTAAAGCCAAAATAAATCGACGACACTTTGTCTACCGGAGAATTTGAGAAAAACAATAATAATAGCAGAGTACTACGGCAGCATGGAAGCTGATATAATATATGAGCAACATTTGCATGGTGAGCTGTTGCCTGGCGCCGAGGAAGAAGCCGAATTTGGTAAGTGTTAAAGCCAATGTACTTAGCTTTAATTTTCATGATTTACTTCGCACAAGACCTTCTAATGGACTAATAAATACTTTATGAGCTCCACAACGCTTCAGGCTTAATCATCAATCATGTTACGGACAAGCCATTTTTTCCATGTTGAAACACTTCACTTATAAAAAGGAATTGTTTTGTTAGTTCAACCTAAACAAGAAGTAGATTCATTAATCAAAATATATATTGTTTGCCCTTTTCGTCTATCAATTTGAAATTACTCTTTAAATAGTTAATTGAACTATTCTTTTTATAGCGAAATGCAAAGACAAACTATAATAAACTTGTAATTAGAGCTAATGTAGAACTATATAACTCAATTAAGAACACATTGACAATGTGTCCTTTTGACATGCCTTCGAACAAGTAGCAGTTAAATGGGCCAACAGTTTGCATCGAATTCCATTCATTGAGTGTAAACAATATGTGAACACGTTGTTGACAAGGGGATTCGCGTTAAAGCAGTTTAATACGAATGCAACTTGATAACTTATGTGCATTCTGACAGGCCTGAAATGGCTTAATGAGGCTCAAACATCTTTCACCTGGTTACAAGCGAACGTAGTATAACGATTGTGCAAATGTAAATGACACACTGTCAGAGCCAAGCTGACAGTTGGTTTCCATTTAGCTGTCGCAGGCAGTTGAATAGCTCGTAAATAATTTCAATTATGCTTTTTCCTTTGATTATCTCGCCTGGTATCTGTGATTATTCTAGAGCGTCTGTATGCGGCACCCGCGGAAATTGTGGCACTGCTATCCATCTTTTATGGTGGCATTAGTATTCTGGCTGTCATTGGCAACACGCTGGTGATATGGGTGGTTGCCACTACCCGGCAAATGCGCACCGTTACAAATATGTATATTGCGAATCTGGCGTTTGCGGATGTCATCATTGGACTATTCTGCATACCATTTCAGGTTCGTATTACAAATGGATTTTATACAAAATAATTTTCAGCTATTTCGTTTAGTTTTTGCTCCGTTCTAACTGTTCGTTTTCTAATTATGTAAATGTGCACAAAAACCTAATTAGCCATGAATGCAAAAAAAAAAAAAAAAAAAACATTTCCATTATACCAATTGCAGCTATGTCTGCCTATATGTATGCAAGAATGCTTGGCATTAATAAAACATACGCGTATACGCAATGTATGCTGTGGCGTGGGAGAGAACATGTTAAATAAATTGAGTTTCACTGATTTTCAACTAGTTGTTAACACTTTGTGCACATAAATCAGTTTAATGGCATTAGCCTAGTTTCATTTATGACTGCTGTTGCCGCTACGTTAATATTCCCTTTATGCGACACGCATACGCACTGACACACAAACACAATCACAATCATCGCGATGTCACTATAATCGAGCATCGATTTAATTTCCGGCGCTTAAACACTGGCGCCCTTCTCCACAACTGTAAATGGAATTAGGAATTGACAGTATCTATGCAAACCAGCTCAATTTTCTAAACGCCATACGCCACGCTCCACTGGCCAACTGTTGTCCATTTGCCTACGATTCCCGATAATAGAATAATCATTTTTCGGCGCCCAGTGTTAATGAAGCTTAGAGCATGTCGTATGCGGGCCAAAAATGTGCTAAAAGCCATAAGCAATTTCCAGTTGAATATCAAATTTGTGTTCTGTGTGTGCGAGCAGATAAATCAAGCATTTGCCAACAAAAGAGATAGACAATTGGCATTGTCGTCGGCATGAGTTGAGATTTGCACTTTGAAGTGAGTTTTATTAGGGTACACAAACTGAATATCAAATACAGCCCCACTTTAAGTGCATATGCATTATTGAGAGGGAAGAGACAGCACCCCGAACACGATTCGACTTTTACATACCATTAAGTTTTGGTTTCGAGCACAAAAAAACAACTGACATGCCGTCAAGGGTTGAAAGCTCGTGTACAACATGTAAAAGTCATATAAAGTCATTTTGAGCGTAAGTTTTCCTCTGACAAACACATAAAAAATTTAAAAGCATATAAAACTAATATTTAACTGCTGTAAATGTTACATTTAATCTCCTTTGTCAGCTATTAAATCACAGTTGAACATGAATAAGTTATTCAATGTAGTTTTACTTAATAAATGCACAGCATTTAGCCTGTTATGGACCACATTTAATCTTGAGGTTTCAAGTGCAGACAAACACACACACAAACACTCACACACTTAGTAATTTGCCCACAAACACATATACACCGTGTAATAAATATTCATTAAGTGAACACTTAAATGACAGCTGCTGTCGAAACAAATTGTCATTCGTTATCAATAAAGTGTAAGCGTTATATAATTTGCTTTAATTGTTGCGACCAAACCCCTTCGTTCGACTACGCCTCTGCCCAACTGGCCGCACGAACGACAACAATACCACATTATGTGCTGCTCAACATGTCAACGCAAATGCAAACTACATACACCACACACCAAAGCCCAACCACCTCACCCACCCACACACATGGCAAATATACAGACATATATTGTGTTCTTAGGGCCATTTATTTTTCGACAATTGCTGGCGTGTCCGGCAAGTCCTTGTTAATGATATTTTTGCTGTGTTTTGATTGATAGAAAAGTATGAGTTTGATTAATCATACATGGTTACACAATAATCCTTTTTATTTGAAGCTCTAAGCAGAATGTTTTCGGTGGAATTAATCATAAACAGTTATGAAATAATCCCCATTTTTTTAATATCTTTAGTTTCAGGCAGCGCTATTGCAACGTTGGAATCTGCCATATTTCATGTGCGGCTTTTGCCCTTTTGTGCAGGCATTGAGTGTAAATGTTTCAGTTTTTACGCTGACTGCAATTGCAATTGATCGCCATCGGGCCATAATTAATCCACTGCGGTAAGCCACACACACCACACACAAAAACTTGATGACTTAATGCGTTTCACATTACAATTTTTTTATTCGTATGTTCGATATTCATTTCTTTTGCAGAGCACGTCCCACCAAGTTCATATCGAAGTTCATAATTGCTGGAATTTGGATACTGGCATTGGTATTTGCAGCACCATTTCCCATCGCATTTCGTGTTGAGGAGATAACTGAACGTTTTCGGGGTAATATCAATCAGCTTAGCCCTTGAAGACGGAAAATCCATCATTAATGCGATTACATATATATTTAACAGAAAACGATGTCTACTTTAATTTGACTCGTCCATTTTGCACAAACAAAAATCTATCCGATGAACAGTTGAAAGCCTATCGTTATGCTTTAGTCTTTGTGCAATATCTGGTGCCGTTTTGCGTCATTAGCTTTGTGTATATACAGATGGCCGTTCGACTATGGGGCACACGGGCGCCAGGCAACGCACAGGATTCGCGTGATATAACGCTGCTCAAAAACAAGAAGAAGGTCAGTTTTTACATACGACTAATTGGAGCGAAAGGGCACAAACAAACGCATTCACTTGCAGGTCATTAAAATGTTAATCATTGTTGTGGTTATTTTTGGATTGTGCTGGCTGCCATTGCAATTGTATAACATATTGTATGTGACGATACCGGAAATCAACGACTATCATTTCATAAGCATCGTTTGGTTCTGTGCTGACTGGTTGGCGATGAGCAATAGCTGCTATAATCCCTTTATTTATGGCATCTATAACGTGAGTACTAAAGTGGTTTTCCATTTTTTTTATCGTTGGCTTTTTTTTCCCCATTTGTTTATCTTTGTTTGTCACTGACTGAACCTACCATGTAAAAAGTTGTTTAGTAGCACATTAAATAGGTACAGTGAACACTCGCTGGCACACAATTTGCCGTTTTATTTCCTTTTTTTTTGCATTCTAAAAGTATTCCATTGATAATATTATCGTGAATATTTCATTCAATTATCTTCATTAAGTGGACTTAGTCTCCAAGGCAACATTGTGCCTCATTTAATATGGTCAAACATTCTTATTTTATTTTTTTCACATTATCGTAAACAGAAAAGTTTCCCCACCATAAATAGCGTCAGCTGTATTGCAACTTCTGAGAACTGAGAGAGCTTGGCAAACTTCGCCCACTCTAGTTAATTAAAAGCATGTTTCACTGTTTTCAATATTACTAAGACAAGAAACAGCAGAACAAGCACCTTTAGGAATCCTCCCATACACGCACAACAACACACAAAACGCACACGCACACAATGCAAAATTCCGTAAATCGCTGGCATAAAAGCGCAAATATTTTAGTTCGTTTGTGAAGTGGGCACAAGACGATGGACCCAAAATCGATATATAAAAAAAATTCAACGCACACACACATACAACAACAAACAAACTTTCTTTTTGCCGTTGTTCCCTCTTCAGACATTAGCATCTGTTCACGTGTGGGCGTGGGCCCCATAAACCGAAGATATTGCCAGACAAAACTTTGCCGACAAATGTCAAACCAAAAATGTCAAGTGTATGTAGAGAGACAGAGAAAGCAAGCAGAGCAGGGCTCATATTGTTGCCAATTAGGCTGAGGCGGAAAGCGTTGGGGAGGTTAGAGAGTGCTGCTTGATGAACTCAAGTGACAGATGCCACAACAAGTGGTAAAATCAGAACGCAACAGTCATTAGCAAATTTTCAGCTATAAATTGATGTACCCTGTGCAGGGCACAGCATTACAGAAGGGGCATTATCTAAATTAAGCCAGGTAACGTGACTCATTTGCCATTATTGAAAAATGCTTTAAGCCAAAAGATTATGTTGAAATTGTGCGTGACTTTCGCCTGAATGATTGACTTGATGTATTTGGAATTTCTTTTGTACAAATTGCAGGAGAAGTTCAAGCGAGAGTTTAACAAACGCTTTGCTGCGTGCTTCTGCAAATTCAAGACCAGTTTGGAGCCGCACGAACGAACCTTTTCGATGCACACGCGCGCCACATCCATAAGGTCGACGTATGCCAATTCATCGATGCGCATTCGCAGCAATTTCTTCAACGTACGCAATACGGGGGGCAGTAATATCAGCAAAGTGGGCGTGCATATGGGCCGCAATTGTTATCTGGCCAATAGCAATGGAAGCGGTAATGGCAACGGAAATGGCAGTGATAACAACAGCTACAGCAACAACAATCACACACACCAGACCGTATTAACGTTTGCTGAAAGTGCGACCACAACGATGCCGCCATGGAGACGCAATAATTTCAAGCCGCTGCATCCAAATGTGGTTGAGTGTGAAGATGACTTGGCGCTTATGGAATTGCCGTCGACTAGCTAGGATTTAGCCACAAGCTGCGCGGGTGCCGGAGTGCAGCTGGCCTTATTGAAAGCCGAATCCCGGGAAAGTTCCAGTTGCATTTGTGAGCAAGAGTTCGGTAGTCGTACAGAATGCGATGGAACTTGCATACTCAGCGAAGTTTCCCGAGTGCAGCAGCCGGCAACTCGAACAGTCGGAACAGATGGTGGAGGGGGGCGACATGGTGGTGGGGCAGAAAGTGGTAGTGGTGTCAGTCCGGAAAGTGAAACTTTTTGGCAACCACTCTAAGATGTGCCAGAAACGAAGCATTTATTTTTGGCATTGGCTTCAACTCTGTGATTTCGAAATATTCAATTGTGATTACAATAAAACAATGATTGCATAAACTTTGGTCTGGCGTGTGTGTATGTATGAGTGTGTCTGTAAATACTTATTCCTAAGTAGCTGCATACCATGTACAGTATTATAAATATATATGTGTTTATTCAAAATGAATATTTTATGTATTTTAAATGTAAAAGCTTAAGATCAATACACACTTTTTAATTAAATATAAATGTTTCATTTTCAAACATGCTAAATAGATATAAGTGCAACTCTTACTTTATTCGTACTTAATTGCTAAGCATTTTATTTTAATTACTAGGAACAACAGAAAAATCAATTAACAAACATAAAAAAACATAAATAATTGCATTAGTTACAGTATAACGATTTTAATGTATTTGTGTCTGTTTGTGCGTGTTTTTGTGTGCATTTTTGGCATAAAAAGGCTAATGAATGTAATTATTGTATTAAATTACCAATGAAGGAATAAGCATTTCGAGTCATTAAACAAATCGAACAAATAAATAACTTTCTATTTGGTGGACCTGTCTGCGAACTGTTAATTACTGTTGCAATTATTTTTTATGCAACCGTTATTCATATCATAAATCATTTTTTATGCGTTTAACCATGTTTTTCATGTGAGCGAATTTTACTAAGTGTGTGGGGTTTATGTATTCAAAAAAACTAACGGTGTCAACAAAAGCTTCAAAATGTCAGCTTGAATTTATGGCAAGCTGGTTGTGAAACGAAGCTTTTCAGTTGCGCCATAAGAAATTTTACTTTGTGCCATAAGTTATTTGGCTAAGAGAGAAAAGCTTGCAATTTAAGCTAAGACACAAGCTTTTTCCTGCAGGCTAGCGCAGACTCAAACCGGAATTAATGAATAACACAAAAGCTTAAGATGAAAGAATTGAAGCTTAACGTTTGCTTAACAAAACAACTAAGACAAGATAAAAAGCTTAACTCTAACAGGGTGATGCAAGTTAATTCTAAGAATAGTCGACAAGTCTGTTAAATTTCAAAAAAATATAAGTAAAGCGTGCTTTCAATAAAGTTAATGCTGGAGTAGAATAGAGTAGAGCCTATACGAATTTGTGCATTATAAAACTATGCAAAATCAAGGATCATAGTCAAGTTAATAAATTTTTTTTACAAAGGTACATTCAAACTCTTAATTTTTAAAGGTTGCGTGATTCGACTACTCTTATATCGGAACAAACAATGCCACACAATCTGT
Organism: Scaptomyza pallida; assembly: GCA_018152965.1. Lineage (NCBI taxonomy): Eukaryota > Metazoa > Arthropoda > Insecta > Diptera > Drosophilidae > Scaptomyza > Scaptomyza pallida. The sequence continues at coordinate 1,949,124 of JAECXP010000107.1, forward strand.
TTGTCAAGCAACATTAACGAAGGGTGTAGTCAAGAAATTACGACTACGAGATACCTTGAAAAATGACCATAGTTTGTGACATAAATTACTCTTTGTCAAAAATGATTCGATTTTCAAATCCAATAAATCAAAAGTCTTGTTTTATACTCTTAATTATACTGCATATAAATCTAGAAACTTTATTTTTACCTCAATTTTTATGTCATATTTTTGTAACCAATAACTTAGGAGGGGAGTGGAATAAAACTTCATCAAAATTATTCTAGGCACCGATAAATTTAAATCATAAAAGGAATGTATTGATGCTAAATGTATATGCTATATGTAAAATATGTTACATACTTTTGCTCAAAACTATTCAAACTTTTTTTTTTTCATATTTCAAGGGTTGCGGGTATTAAAAAGGCAATACTCGGCATATGTGTGGCTCTTCCTTCATATCGTTTTTATGCCACATGCAATCAAACAACATATGCTGCATCATGAGGCACACAAACACTTTATTAGATACACACAGTGGGAAACACGCAACGAACTTACTGACTGGACATGCATGAGGACATCGAACTAGCCGGCTTTAACTTGCTCGCTCTCTTTCACTCTTTATTATCTATGGACACTTGGTTGCATGAGCACTGCGTAGTGTCCTGCCACCGGGGTAGAAGGCTCATTGCCTGTTGATAATTGAATAATTAACAATGTTTAAAATGGCTGAGAGAGCGTCTTATGACAGAAGGGTGCTGCAGGGGTTTGCTACCGGACGCTGAATGTTCATTGCCAATGTGCGTGTGTCTGTGTGTGCCTGTGCAAGTGTCTGTGAGAGCGTGTGTGTTCGTAGAGCAGGTCAGCAGGTCAATTGCAACCGCAATGTCAGCCAAAGACCTCAACAGCATTTAGTCGAACAACTAACAAAGTAAACCACTTACAACACACACACACACACACACTTGCGCATGTGTATATACATATATAAAATAATAATTGGGTTAGTATTGCTGCTAAATAATTGACATTTGGTGGGAAAATCTTCATGGCACTGTGTCTGTCAGTTATTGATTGCCCATCGCTGGATATGACATATTTTTAAGAAATTTTTACTTACGGCTTAGACCTTTTCAAAGTGTTTTGTGCCTTGGCAGTGAGTGGTTTACGTTTTTGTTAAACTGTACTAATAAAATGCATGAGTCACACGTTAATAAAAGTATGTATTGAATATTTAACTGGATATAAGTACAGATAAAATATTTGGAATGGATCTAAAAGCTGGAAAAAAGAGTTAAAATTGATTGAAGCTTAGACAAGCCATGACTCACATGTTGAAAATTTACACCTATCGGTTCCTACTCTCACGTACTTTCCCGTTGTAGCGTCTCGTAAGGCCTTCTCATCGACAAGCTCGTCGCGTCGCAGCAGTGGCAGCAATCCCGAACTCTGCGAACCCTCAACAATGAGCAATGGCAATGGCAACGACTCGGGCTCCGGCTGTGGCAGTGGCAGTGGCACTAGCTCAAATACCCGCACGGTTGCTGATGCCACTGATGGGATTGGTAATGGTATGGCGTCGTCGATTGTGACGACAGCGACACCCGTTACGGATTTCTATAGAGATGCGACGGTACTCATTACGGGCGGAACGGGTTTTGTGGGCAAAGTGCTAACCGAGAAATTGTTGCGCGCCTTTGGTTTGCGTAAAATTTACATGCTGATACGCAGCAAGGACAATATGAGCGTGCAGGAACGATTGCAGGGTTTCTTCAATGAGTCGGTAAGTCAATAACCAAACCGGGGCGAAGGCGAAATGAGTTGCCTCCTGTATTCTGTTTGTCTGTTTGTGTGTCTGGATGTTATGTTGAACAATGAACTGATGCTTCTCCTGCTACTTCTGTTGCAGATATTCAATACAATGCGCGACGAGTGCCCAGAATTGTTGGAGAAGGTGCATCCGATACGCGCTGATTACAGTGCCATCGACCTGGACATTGATGCCGCCGACCGTGCAATGCTCTCCTCCGAGGTCCAAGTGAGTACACAAATATACACACATACATGCAAAGCGTATATGTATGTATATTGGTATTGCAACACACTGAAGAGCCGAGAAGTTTTGTTGGCAATTCAATCAATGGACTTTTGTGTGAAACTTTTCTCTTTTTATATATGTTTGACTATCTGTTTGGATCCGATCTGTCTCTCAGTCTGTCTGTCTGTTTGACTATCTGTCTATTTGTCCTTTTTGTCTGTTTGTGCATTACGTTACGTAGTGCTGGCTGCCAAAGGCAGGCGCCATGTTTACGACAACAGGCATGCAGTCGGTTTATTTCCTTTTTATGATTTTTTTTTGCCTTCACACACACATACGTACCAAGTGAAGAGCCAAGGCACAATATATATATATGTACATATATTTTCTACTTTTCAACAAAAATTGAAACCCAACGGCACGTATTGCTGTGAAAATGTGAGTGTGTGTGCCTGATGCTCCTGTTAGTCCTGCGGCTCCTGATGCTGCTGCTGCTGCCGCTGCTGCTGCTTCTGTTCCTGGTTATAAAAAACAATATATAAATAAATGAAAATTCCTGTGCATGCTTCAAGTGTTTGGCGTGCGCGAGCCATTGTCCTGCCAGCCGCATCCGTTTGGCGTTTTAGTTTTTTCCTTCTTTTGTATATTTCGTTGCTTTTCTTGTTGTTGTTGTTGCTGTTCGCAAAACATTTTGCATACAAGTCACTCACTTCCCCATGTGGTGCAGCGTTTTGCAGCCGGCTGGATTCGCAAGCGCTTAGTCCTGGAACTGTTTTAAAACGAAAATTGCTTTGTTGTCGATGTTCAATGCAGCAGTTGCATGTGTAGCTATCGTCGTCCTGTGTCCAACGTCCTGTGTCCGTGCCGACTTTGAGGTTATCACAGAATGCAGCCAAACAGGACACGAACATACACACACACACACTAACTGCATCCATTCAGCAAGCGCTTCTGTTTTGCATGCACTTCTCCTGCATTTTGCATGCGCTTTTGTGTTGTTCAAATGTTCCAATTGTTGTTGTTGTTGTTGCTGACATTTTTTTCAATTTTAATATGCATTACGTTGTTTTTTATATAGATTTTTTTGCCCTTCTGTTCTTGCTTGTTTAGATTGTCTTCAATGTTGTTGCCTCGGTGAAATTCAATGAAAAACTAAGTGATGCCATTGACATTAATGTGCTCGGCACCAAGAAGATACTCGATTTGGTTATGCAAATGAAAAAGTTGAAGGTAAGTTATATCCATATATATTGGAGATTTCAACAATTAAATAAGCTTAAAGTCTAAGAAACATTTCGAATAAACTCCTACTATGAAAATTTTCTGCTAAAAACTCAACAGCTTTTTAAGACCATTATGCATTGGTTTTGTTGGACAATCAATCAGCTTACAAAACAAATTTCCGGGTTTTTAAGCCAAAATGTCTTTATCGAAATATTTTAATAATCCGCATTAAATTTTACATATGAAAAAAATTTATATTTTTAAATAAAGTTACTTTAGTTTTGTAACGTATTTGTTCAAGGTTGCCTTTTTACTGATTTTTAACGCTTAATGCAGCCACAGTATTTGCAGATTGTGGTTGTCACGGATATGGCATATACTTTTTTCTGTATATATGTGTGTATGCTGTAAATGTGAATGGCAAACATACGCATATCACCAGGATACATAATTCCCCTGTCTGGCATGCAAAATATTTGTATATGTTTATTTTCATTTAACTGTTATGCTTTTTGTTTTTTGTTGTGTGTATGTTGTTGCATACATTTTTATGGCCGCGGCGTGCAAACAATTTCAACACAATTCAATCAACATTCAACATGATGATGCCACACGCCACACACACACCCCGCAGTCGTTTGTGCACATATCGACACTGTACTGCAACTGCAATCGCAAATTCATCAAGGAACAAGTGTACGAAAATGAAATTGGCTACGAAAAAATCATGCAGGTTCGTACAATGACGTCGCCAGTTTTTAAAGGTGCAAACGAATATCGAGTGCATATTTACAATATACAAAAAGCACTCATGAAATATAAATGATTGCCTTTTGCACTTACAGATCTATCGCACGTTCGATGATGAGACACTCGAAAAGTTGCGTCATTGTTTAATTGGCCAAATGCCAAATACTTATACCATGACCAAGAAATGTGCCGAGAATTTGGTAAATCATCGCGCCTTTCATATGCCAGCTGGCATCTTTCGTCCACCCATTGGTAAGTATTTCTTCTTAATGCTTGTGCAGATTATTGCGGACAGTGCGGTTTTAAAGTTGACTTCACAAACTAATTGTCAGATAATTAGCCACCAAAATGCTCTAGGGCAAAAGAAACTTGTTACGTTGCAAGCAGCACGGAACGAGGAACAGAGCGAGGCGAAGCGAAAAGAGTAAGATATGTACATATATACGAAATGTGGCAGCTGCTTGCATTTGGATAGGGTGCCCCAAAGGACACAGAAAAAACAAAAGCGAAAAAGAAATATTTAAAATTTTGTGAAAAATAGCAAACAACGTTGCAGCTTGCCATCCTCCACCCCTCCAACAAGTCGAAGAGTGTGTGCGAAGGTTTAGCAGATAAATGCATGTTGTAAAAAATAGGAAAGCTGTTGTCGTTTTTTTTTTTTGTCTCATTTCTTTTTATTTGCAACTAAACGCAACGTAACGTAACGAACGAAACGTAACGAAAACAAAGCCCAACAAAAAGTCAGTATATGCCTCACTTGCAACAGACTCCAGAGTCCCCCCACGTCTCAGCTTGCATCTATGCTGCTGTGTGTGTGTGTGTGGAGCTCGGTAACAAAGCGCAAACAAATTTTCATTTATTTTAACACAAAAATGCCAAAGCATCGTAGCATCCTAAGCTGCATCCTGGCTACCAGCTCCTGGCTCCTAACTTCTGCCCCCAACAACAGCAAATAGTAACGAACGGCGAACGAACGAACGAATGGAAAAAAATAAAACAAAAACCAAAAAAAACACTAACAACAGCAAAAAGTTCAAGTGCAAAACTTGCAATTGGGAGTCAGGCATATCAGTTCTCTAGCAGCTCTAACAGGAGGGCTTGGGAAGGGGTAAGAGTTTAGTTTTTTTTTGCTGCAACAACAGCAGTGGCAGAAGGGACCATTATCGCTTTTGGCGTTGTCTAAAATCAACAACAGGGCTCTTCTCCGTTTGGGTTTGCGTCCAAACAAAGCAGCCATTAATTCTTATTTATTTGCAGTAATGTCAACGTACAAGGATCCATTTCCCGGCTGGACTGATAATTTGTATGGGCCATCAGGTTTATGCACTTGGTCAGCCCGGGGACTCGTACGTTGCATTTACGGTACGGCAAACTGCAAAGCAAATATGGTGCCCGCCGATTATGTGGTAAACGCAATGATAGCATCCGCCTGGGATATCGCCAGAAGGTTAGTCTTACCAAATAGCTAAACTCATTTAAAGAGTTTTACAAATGCTAAGAAAATAGCAAAGAATTATCGAAATACGTTTTCTTCTTTAAGGTTTGAACTGCGTGAAAGCCAAATGGATGGCAAATCGGAGCTGCCCGTTTACAATTACGTCTCCGATGTGAATAACATTACCTGGGGCCAATACATGCATCTGTCTCGTCAGGGCTTTCACGAGCCATTCGACAAGTCGCTCTGGTTAGTCGAGTATTGATAAAGATACTTTTACCTTATACATTCTTTGTTGAATTTTGTATTTTGCGGCAACCTCGTTGCCCATATTGCATACATTTCTAATCCAAATGCTTAAATATGTTTCCATTTCTCTCTTTCTCTCTGTGTGTGTGGCGAACGCTTTGGGGGAAATTTATCTACACTTGGCTAATACCTTGAAACAATGCAAACTGAACACATGCCAAAATACCCGAAAAAAAAAATACTGGGGAAAAAACCTACAAAACATGCGACGTGACGGCAACAACAATAACAACAACGGTGGGGATAACACAACCTCAAACCGACAAAACAACAACAAAAAAACTAAAACCAAATCGAACGGCAATCGCTGTGCAACAATACAATGTTGCAACAACGACAAACGGTACTGAACCGAACCCATTGGACCGCATTATTGTCACAGGTGCTTCTCGTACGTTATAATACCATCGAAGCCTCTGCATTGTGCAATTGCATTTTTCTTGCACAATATCCCAGCTTATATTTTAGATTTAATTGCCATGGCCACCGGACAAAAGCGCATGTAAGTACACACGCACATACCATACACACACACACACACACAGTCTCTGCCACACAGAGATATCGAAACACACAAAGATACTGATATCTACTGAGCTTGTGTGCAATTTCAAGTTAGTAGCTGTTGCTATTGTGGGTTTCGGTTTTGCTACATTGAATGGATTTTAAACGCTACATTGAAAGGCAATTGAAACTGATTTCAAACGGCATTTGCTTTGGGCATATTAGCTTTTTAAGGCGATTTAAAGATGAACCAACACAAATCGGTGTTGAACAGAGTTCTGAGCAGGCATTGAATTTCTGCGGTAAAAGCTATGAGATCTAAGCATACCAGAATAATATTAATAAACTTAATACACTTAAGTGTGCATTGCTATTGTGTCATAGAACCCTTAAGCAAGTGGTTCACATATCGTATACGCAATATTTAACAAATTGCAATTAGAGGGCATTACGGTTAACATTTAACAATAAAGTATTTATAAAGGTGTTCGAATTGATAGAGCTCTCCCCTTGTGGCACTGTCAATTAGCCATGGTAATCAATACAACAAAATAAACGCTTCCCCATTTGCTTGTGTCTTTGGTTCCCTTGTTGTTGTCCCTTGTTTCTTTGCAGCTACGTGAAGGCATATCAGAAAATCTCTCGCATAATCAATATGATGGCTTGGTTCGGGCTCAAGGAGTGGAAGTTTGCGCATCGCAACATTGACGAATTGAACGAACGGCTGCCGCTTGGGGAGCGTGAGAAGCTGCAGTTCAACATAGCAACGATTAATTGGAGCGAATATTTTCGTTCGTATCTGAGCGGCATCAGGCGCTACTTCTTTAAGGATAACGCTAACGATAATAAATTACAGCAGCGCAAAACTATTTATCGCAGGTGAGTCAAGAAAGAGCGAGGAACATTGAAAGAAACAGACAGAGAGAGAGTGAGAAGAGAATGAAAGAAAGATAGAGACAAGAGTGCACTAAGTACTTTTTAATTACACTTTGTTTGCTCTCTCTTACAGAATGGTGGTGCTGCATACGCTGCTGAAGACGACATTTGGTCTTTCATTAATTATGTGCATTCTGCGCTTTTATCTTCGTATTTTCAAAATTATGCCAAGGATTGCGCTCTAAGAACAGAGAAGAAGAAGCAGCTGAAACTGAAGACGAACCCTGAAACGCTGTCATTATAAATTATAATTCAAGCGCATAACGTTTTAATAAACTCGATGGCAAGCGATTTCTTAAAAGGCGTTCTTCGTTCACACAACTTTGTCTCGCATTACTCATACGCTGCGTGGCCGCAACAACGAACGCAAGCACGAACAAAACTTGTGCGGCAACATCTTGTCTTCTTTTTATATTCTTGGTTTTTTGCTTGTCTTCTGCTGCAACTTGACATATGTTGAAGGTGTTGTTGTTGTTTCTGTTGCTGTTGCCAGTGTTGACTGAGCAGCGGGACAGGTGAAAAAGTTGGCTGCTTGTGAACTTTGTGTATTTTTATATATTTTGTCGCGCTACCTTGAAATATGATGCAATTTCTGGTACGATAAAGTTGCAAGGACTAAAACGTCATAACACAACAAACACTAACACACACACATTGTAAGTGTTGACTTTGAGAGAAGGGTGTTAGGAAGTGTATGTATATATTTATAGAATGTATGGCGATTGCCGTTAGCTAAAGTTGCTTGCTGCGGTACTAAAGAATCTAAAGGGATTATAGAACTAAGGAAAGAATATAATGTAATCAAATGAGATTTGACAAGATCCCAATACGACATAGTAAGATTATTTTAAAGAGTATCTAAGCCGTCTCATAAAGACTGTAAATTTTAAAATATTTAAAGAAAAATTCCTAAAGGGCTTTTGCATTCAATCTTCTCAACCTTTTTCCCATCTCTCAAATCAACGTGTGTCATTGGATATCAAACAAATAATTCAAAAACTTTACAGCTCTCAGTTTAAAATGTAGGGCAGCAAAAGCAGTTCAAAGTGCCGCATAAATTTTCAAGCAGCATTGCCAAAGAAAAATGGCCAAGAAATGAACGTAAACATCATGACAAACAAACACACACTCACTCTGACTCACACACACACACACACGCTGAGCACAAAAAATATACTGTGTTACATACCATTACATATATAATTTTAGTTAAAAGTTTTATTTTTCCGCATATTTCATATTCTTGTTTCGTTCGTTTTTTACTTTCAGCAACTTTTTCGCGCTGAACATTTGCTTGTTTCATATTTCATGGCAGCGTCAGACAGCGATACCAAGGAAAGAGAAAGAGATATAAAGAAAGAAAAAGAGAGATCACACACATAGACACAGGCATATATACACCCCGCGCGCGCATTCATTATTGTGTAATATTTTTACATTATTTTATTATAAATCAACAAAATGCACTCAACGCTGCTGAAAAGTTGCAACAGCAGCAGCAACAGCAGCGACGCCGACGCAACCAGCAGGACTATGCTGCCGCTGACAGCAGCAGAAACACATTAAACGTCATAAAATGCACGAGCAGCGAAAAGTCGACGATGCGTCGGCCCTTTTGCTTTCATAATTTATTTTTACTTGAATTAATGTGCATACTTTTTTTCGCACTTGACTGCACAGTTGGCCCGCTACCTGATAGCGACCCCAACGCCCCCCAGACTCACCCTTTCACCCATGCCTTCCTCCACACTTGGCTTTTAGTGTGAGTGTGTGATAGGCAAAGTGGCCCAAAAATTGCGTTGACGTTAGCATAAAATACTTACAAAAATTATCATAAGTGCATGGCCCGAAGCAAGCATGTGAGCAAACTTAAAACTCAACTGAAGTTTGGTAACGCTGATGGCTTACTTTGTGGTAGTTGTATACAGATTGAAAGTGGCATTAACAAGTTCAAAGGCGGAAGAAAAGTTTATCTATGATTTGTGCATTTGTTTGAGTTTAATAATACATAGCTATTCTTTGTCTATTTGAACCTTTTACTATTACTGTACAAAATTATACCTACACCTGTCATATATCTGTCTACAAAACTCATCAAAATAGCTTTGCAATTAATGTCCATCAAAATCATTTCTGCATTAAATTAATTACTCAAATTTCACTAGGATTTATGTTGCATTACCGTAAGCCATATAAAACGAAAGCTAACACTAAATGTAAGCCCAAAGGCTGGACTGCTTATATAAACATATCCATATGCAAATGCATCCAATGATCAACGACTATTTGCAAAATTTGCATAGTTCGCATAAATTATCGAGTCTGCATCTAATCAACATCATGAATGGAAACAACGGCGATGACAGCTGACATTCACTCGGCCATCGAAATGCAGTTAACTTCCGACTACTCTCCCACCCCTATGGCAGCCTTACAACAGACGGAGGCATAGTAAAAATCCTTTACCCTTCCCTGCCACTTGGAACGTGGCATGCGAGTTCATCAGATGCCAGATGCAAATGCAGTCGCCATCAGCTGTGCAAAGTGCATCGGGCGGTGATAATCAAGTCATGAGCTGACTGCACAACAACACACACTCGCACACCTTCCCCTTTAGGCAACCCTTTCCCCATCGGGCAAATGCATTCAGAGAACGTGCGTTTAATTGGCCGCTCATGTGCAGCGAGCTGGTCGCGCACACACACACATACACACACAATGCCATAACTGGAGTTGGCATTTGGAAGTTGTCTTCTTTTTCTGTGTGCTTGCCAAGAAATGAGAGAAGAAGCAAGCGAATTCGATTTGCTGTGAACGTGCAATGCGGCGTATGCGCAATATTTGCGCAGCTCGCATAGAAAGCGGCTGAACGAATCCAATAAAAATACATAAGAAAGCAGAAAAGAAGCCCACAAGGCACAAAAGGCATAAATCAAAATATTTTTCGGTGTGACCAAAAACTGCAAAGCACGAAAAATATTCCAAGCTGTGTCTCTGTGTGTTTGGATTTTTAATTTAAAACAACATGCCGGACGTATCGAAGAGTCACAACCCAGCACCTGTGTGCACTGTGAGGTGAGCGGAGAGAAAGAGAGGGGTTGACAGAATGAAAGGGAGAGAGGATGTGTACAATGTGAGCAAGAACAAAATGCCTTAAAAGGCCATTAGTTGTTTGTCTAGGGCCTCCTAATGTGCTCTTGTCAAAGTCCACACATGTGAAACCGTCGTGTGTGTGTGTGTGTGTGCTACCTGTCTGTGCATGCAAAAACGTAGCAGCAATAAAGAAGATTTGTGTCGCCGTCGCATTTTGTGGATACAATATTTTCTACCTTTTCCTTCTTTTTTTTTTTTTGCAAATTTTGCACAAAATCTCAGTCGGGTAAAAGTGAGAGAGACTGTGTTGCTGTATGTGTGTGTGTGTGAGTCAAATCAGCTTTGGTTTAGGCTAATGACCACAGAATGGCTGCTGCTGCTAAGCCACAAGCAACTGCAGTCACACTGGCTACGGTCAACTTCAATGTCCCTTTTACATTGTCTGCGATGCTTCTCTGTCCTATCTCCCCATATATGCACAGCAAAAGGACTCTTACTTGAACATGTTTTACCACACACAATAAAAAAAAGAAATAAAGATGAAAAGGTTCGGACAGTATGGCCAAAGAAGTTAAGATGGCTTCGGGTTTCAGGCTCCATATGAGCGATGACAGTGTCATCAAGGTGCTGACTAGGCTTCTTTTGGACATATTGCAGAAATGAAATGAATGATTGGTTCGTTGAACGCATAATAAACAATGAACGGACAAAACTTTGCATAACTTGGTTACTCTCTCTCTCTTTCTGGTAAAGGCTTTTAATTGCAACATTTCCAGCTGTACGAGCATTATGCAAAACTAAACAGAGTCTCTTGGATGAGTTTTTCAATTGGGGTATGTGATGATTAAAGATAGCACATAAATGATTTCATTTAAATTCCTCAGAGCTCTGCACTTCCGACATGCAATTAACATTTCCATTCAATTAATACCCTGTAAATGGCAAGACTAATGCGATTAATGAAGCATCCTTCCGTTTAGCTCATAATTCTCACAAGCAGTTTGTTGCCTTTGAATTAATTAAATTTAATTTCCCAACCGCAACATGTGGCTCATGGGCATTGATGCATTCATTAGCTGCCGTCCCCCAACAAACTTACCCCTAACCTTTCATTGATTTTGTTGCACAAACACACATTGGCGATAATATCAGTTAACTGTGTTTCAATGGCAAGTTCGGTCTGCTGGCCACATGGCCATTAAATTTTTGGTGGCTCAACTTCCAAACGGTTGCTCCCCAAAGATTACCACAAATGCACAATGGTAAAATAATCATAATTGCATATAAAATGTTAATGGGCAATGGACCAGGGCCAGAAGCAGCAGCAGGACCTGGAACAGTACTGGGATTCGGCGGCACATACACAAATGTTTTTTGGGTGTCTTTTTGTGTGTGTGTGGAAAACGGCGCCGTTCTAAAAACTTTTTAATACACCAAAGGACACATTTGGGCCTCGTGCGCGGCGCCCAATGAATCCCCCTCTCTACCCCAGCTTGGCTTTCAGCTCCCAGCTGAAGTAGTAGACCCAACTGTTTTCAATGTGAGCGCCACAAATGCAAAAACAATTACGAAAACTTTGTTGGCAACGCGCCACCCCAAAAAACATTGCTAGCCAAAAAAAAAAAAAAGTCAAAAACCAAATGTGGAAAATTTTTGGAGAGCAAGTTTCTTTTTTTTGGCTGTTGCTTGTTGCTTAACTTGTTGTTGTTACTGTTGTTTTTGTTTTTTTTTTTATTGGTTATTGCCGTCGTTTTTGCTTTCATGTTTTCATTGCCATGTTAAGAGAGTGGCACAAAAAGCACAAAAAAGCAAAATGCGTGGGCGTAGCAACAATAACAATAACAACAACACCAACAACAGCAACAACAACGGGCGGTAGCAACAAGGCGAAACACTTAAATTTACATAATTTCCGGTCCACGTCACTGATGTAATGCCACGCTTCATCTGCAACAAAAGCAGCCAGCAGCCAGGAACTGTAGCAGCCATAAGAGCAAGGACTTTAAAAAGTAGCCTATGTGAGTATGTGTGTGTGTTAGTGTATCAGCTGGTGGGTGGCAAAATGGACAGCGGCCAACTTTTAGCTTTTGAACTCGCGCAAAGAGCGTGGGCAATATTTTAGTTACATTTTTGGCTCGCCTGTCAGCCATGTTGTTGCTTTATTTTTTAATGTTTTTTATAGCCTGTGGTCTAACCACTTTATAGGGAAATGCCCAACCACTGGGGTGCAGTTGCTGTAGTTGTTGTGTTGCATGCAACAACTTTATAGACGCTAGGCAATTAAGGCAATTGGAATTTTTTATATTTTCGCCCATCATAAGAGATCAAGGATTGAGTAAGATTGTCCAGCAATGTTCTACATTCACTTATTTCCAATTAACTGCATCTTTTATTGAAGTAAAAAATGGATAAAAAATCATATTTTATCATTGCTTTGACAATTATTTGCCTAACGATTTCCAATTGGCTCAGTGAAACTGAAAGACAAACACTAGAATATCACAAAATGAGAATGAGATTTAATTAAAAATTTATCGTTCTGCCAATAGGACATTGTCACACTTCAATAATCCCCCCCGTCAGCTTCCTCTTCAGCTGCAGGCACATCCGGTTGGCAGCCATCCGCTCATCATGTCAAGCAAATGCAATTAAATTTGCGAGTTAATTCATTTCATAAATCGAATTGAAATTGTTAGCCAAACAATGAAATTGCCAGCTAGAGATAACAACGTGAGCATTGCAATTACATAAAAACTGATGAGTGAATTATGTAAATTTGATTTATGATGAGTGTTATGATAAGTTTATGAGTCGAATACCAATTAGTTTGATTAGCGAAGAGATGAATTAGCTTTATGAAGTGTTACGTATTTAATAACTTGTAAACATTAAAAAAATCTTTTAATAACCAAAGAAAATCTACCAAAACTATAAGGGAATAAGCTTTTAAAGTTACAAAAATTATTCTTACAACGTTCTGTCACGCAAACTTAAATAATTTATGAAAATTCTCCTATCGTCATCATCACCAACGTCATCTCAAAACAACAAGTTCATGTTTGCATACCATCGTATCATCTTGTTGAACTAGAGAACTCTTCACTTAACCACGCTCTCAAACTCTTCAAAATGGCAGCCTCGTAGGGCTAATGACAATTAACAATTTATATACGCATGCTACTATATATATATATTATTTTTTTTAATTGAGCTCAATTAAAGCGAGCAGGTTTAAGTAAGATTTATAAGTGCTAAACGCAAACAAACCGCCAGAGGGCGTTGTGTCCGCTTGTTCTTCAGGCCGCCTAGGGGCTCTGCTGTACCGTCTTAAGTAGCGTCCAAGTTGTACGCACACACACATACATACACAGTTGGCCTGATTATTACATTGTTTATGAGTTCTGCCATGGCTGCTGCTGTTGCTGTTGCTGCTGTTCTCAATTTATTGTTTGTTGTTGTTGGCTGGCTTGTTTTACAAGCGCGTCTCGGCATGTTTAACTCATGTTTCTGGCCCTCTCTCTCTCTCTCTAACTCTGGTCCCGACTGTCTGTCTCTGTATTTCAGCTTTTGCCATTTTGTGGTCGTCTTGGCCGCAGCAGCCTCAAGCCCCAAACACAAAGTCATATTTTCTTATTATCTGTGTAGAGGTGGAGCACAAAGGGTGTGGGGGTTGGGTTATGGCTACTTTTGCCTGCGCTTTTTGTGGCTGGCCACACAACAAAACAAAGCAAAAGCAGTAGAAAAAAAAATACGAAAAGGAAGAATTATTAATAGCCTCCTCCATTTGCTGCTAAGTGGCGCAAATTGTGTGTTTGTTTATATCATTTTGTGGCCGAGCGGTCTTTAAGTCTTTTTCGTAGCCTCCCATTTTTTAAAGCAACAAAATTGCTAGCACAAATAATTTAAAATGCCGTTGCTTACGCTTTTTTGTTCTTGTTTTTGTGGCTCTGCCTGTTGAAATGCGGCTTTGTGGGTGGTATGTGGTGTGGCGTGGTGGTTTTAGGTGGTGCGTTGGGGCGTGTGCAGTTTATGGAGCGCGTTGAACCGCGAACTGTTGTTAATGGCACTTGAACTCATCGCCCCAACGCCAATGTTAAGGTGTATGTGTGTATGTTTGTATGTTTGTATGTATGTATGTATTTGCATGCTGCTTTATGATGGAAAAACCATGAGCCAAACGCATGGGTGGTTGAACGTGTGCCCCAGTTTCAAAATTGTAGACAGCTTAACAAAAAAAAAAGCTGAATAATAATAATAATAAAAGTGAGCAAAATGTAAATTTAAAATAAGCTTTACGTATACGTAATAACATTTTACATTTTGAGAAACATATCCCCTCTTAAGGCTTTCCCATCCATGCTGATTTAGATGTAGAAATTACACAAAATTTTTTTCTTAAAGATATCCATCAAAACCCCTTCCTCTCGTACGCATTTTATATGGAATTCATTATTCTCGCCTTAAAGTAACATGTTGCAAGGAGCAGTAATTAACATTCTTGTTACGCAACTGCATAAAAATACGTATATCTGGTCAATTCCAGCGACCTCTACGTCCTCAAAATACATTCGCACACCTTTTGTGCGCAATTTTCAACTCTTGTTGCATTAATTACCACACACACATACACACACGCTTGCACTCACACTCACAAGTACTCATACAACCGCTGGGGGAAAAAATCTGTGGCATCGCTAAATTGCACTTCAAAAGCACAAAACGAGTTGTGCTGTGGAGAAGGAGAAAGCAAGGATAAGGAGATGAGTGGATTGAGTGGAATGAGGAGAGGAGGCGGGGTGTGAGACGTGGAGTCCTGTAAAGTGTTTGCACGTGAGTTTGTTGGCGGCAACGTGCGCTGATTGAGTTCTCTCGACAGGGGCGAAAGGATAAATGAAGGACGACGCTTAGATATGATGTGGAAATGCAAGCAACGAGCTGAAAGCTTCACAGTTCCTGTTGTTCTTGTTGTTGTTTGGCTGTATTTTCACCTCATTCGCTTTTCTTTTTTTTTTTTTTTTTGGTTTCCTACTGCTGCTGCTGCTGTTTCCTCGTTTGAGTGTTGTTCAAGCGCTTTGGCAAATATTTGATTTTAATTTTTCCAATTAATTGGTTTTCCATCAAAATTTAACAACGCATCCTTTTGCACCTGCCCCAGGGCAATAATGTTACATGCAACATGCTCTTTTTTTGGCTAGCTTTAAAATACCGCTGAAAAGAAAACACACATACATACACAGACGGGAAGAGAAGCCAAAACAAAAACATAACAAAAAGTCAACGCTAGCTAAAAATGGGCACAAAACTTTGTCCGGCCGCAGCTTGTCGTTTGCATGGGCGTGGCATGTGGGCGGCCGCAATGTCAACTACAAGAAAAATTGTCACTAATGAGTGGTAAAAAGGCCGAGTCCACTAACCAGCCTTGTTAGCACAGCTAACGGAAAGAGAGAGAGGGAGAGACAGAGAGTGAAAAAAGGGTGTGGAAAAAATGCTAAATAAAGCAACTTTAGATAGACAGGGTTGGGGTGGGGGCGTGGCTGCTGTTGACGCTTCTGCTTTTGCATAGTCAATATTGGCAAATGTGTCAGCTGCAGCGAGCCGACTGAAGCTGCGGCTTATGAGCAGTCAAAAGGCCAAAAACAAAACGAAAGGGATAATGAAAACCACGACAAAAGCACCAAACTTCCACACAACACAAAAGCGAAATTTTAAATGGGGAATAGAAGTAGTTGCAGCAGCCACAACTCGTACTTGACCGAAGGGAGAGAAGGACATTTATGTACATGCAAATTATGTTGAGAGAGCACACAATAAATTTTATACTTATGAATAGTGTGCTGATAGATATCCTTTAAACGTTCAACAAGTATTCTCTTGCTGTTTATAGGGTATCTCAGCAAAAGAGAATAAACTAATGTCTGAGCTGCACTTTTGTGTTTTGTGTTAATGAGATAAGCATGCAAATGCGCTAATAGAATGCGAAGCTTGCTCACTGGCCAGCAAACAACCAGAGTTAGTCAATTAGCAGTCATGTTGGGTGAGAGTGGTGGTGAGGCGAGGCTGTCTGTAGTCTGGCTTAGCTTTGACGTTCATCATCGTTTATCTTAATAAACCGCGCCACTCAGTCAGACATTAAACCCAAAAGCAGCCAAAAGTCTCTTGCAAAATTGCTTAATTTGATGTTGCTAGGCAACGCCGTAAGGTGTGTGTCGAGGGGGGGGGATGATGGGAGTGGCATGAAATCAGAGCCTTACAAAGCGAATGCTGGAACGTGTATGATTAACGTTATAATGTCGCTTCGCGCATGCTGCAGTTACGTTAAGGTGATGGCAAAATGGCGGCACACGTAAAAATGTTGATAAAACGCACAAAAGCCCGTTGATGATTTCAATTTATATATCCAAGTGGAACTCATCTTCAGTTGTGCCACACGTTCATGTGTGTGTATGATGTGTATGTGTGCAAGAAGGCTGCTCAACGCGATCTACTCACTCATCCCATGCAACACGCAAACACACACACACGCACGCACACACACATCAGACACACTTACATGGTTGCAGCTAAAATTTGCTGAAGCATCTCACGTGCAACATAATTTTTCCGAGCGACTTGCCGACGAAACGCGTTACATGAATGACTCCCCACACCCTCCCTTTAACATTTGTGAATGATGTATGTGTGTGTGTGTGTGTGTTTGCTTTACGGCTGGAGGATGTGTGGCATTATGAGCGTGAAGTAGACTAAATAAATTACATTTAAGAGCAAAGGTGTTACGCATTGCATGCTAAGCTACAACCCTCCCTCCTCCACTCACAGGGGCGGGGCTGGTTACTAGCCCACCCGTTACTTTCAACATAATTACGCCATGTCAAAGCCAAAAGTGCAGCAGTTGCTCATTAATTAACAGATTGAGAGCGAGACTGAATGATAACCTAGATGATTTGATGGAATGACGAGGTTGATAATGATGTCAAAACAAATGATAGATGGATGTTAATAGATGAGACATAAATATTTGATGATTGCAATTATGCAGACATATTTAAACTCCAGTTCTTATGCCCCGCTAATTATTAGCAGTCACAAAATAGCAATTGACTTCTAAAGATTTTCTTTAAATCAGTAATGTCTGTTTTGCATAGTTTTGATCGTGTGTTTTAACCTTTTGCAGTTTATTTATCCATTTACGCGTCATTTTTCGCCATTTACGTTGATCCCAATAAAAATGTCATGTTTAAATATCCAAAGTTTAAATTGCTGCATAAAGATCGCGCAAAAGAAGTTTTCAATTTTCATAGGCAGCTTCGTCGTCGTCGTCGCCGTCGCAGTCGTGTGTTAAAATTGCGCACCTGGTCACCTCGAGCTGTCGTAAATAGTGAAAGTTAAGGCAACTTAACGCTAATATCATAAAATGCCAAGCCGAATGCATTAAAAGTGCTGCAAAAAGGCGCCGTTCATTGCGGGTGGCTGGGAAAAGCGTGAAAACTTTCTGCTGCCATTAAAAAAATAGAAAAAAGAAACCAACTTTATGGAGTTTTTAAATGTTTTCGTACAGATATTTAAAGTGACTATCGAGAAAAAGACTTCCCGTTTGCCGGCCCTCTCGCTGCTTATGCTAACGTTTTGGTAACTTCAAAATGCATTCGGGTTCTTGTTGTAAAAGTTTCTGGCAAGCAAATGGAGCAGGAAACAGCTGTCCCTTCATATCTTTTGCATATCAAAAGTATCGACGACGACGATGGAGACAAGGACAACGATGTGAATAAGAAATAGAGAGAGAGAGGGAGAGAGAAAGAGGGTGTGTGGGGAAGAAGGGCATACTCATATTGCAGACTCTCCGTGTATGTTAAAGTGAAATATATGCAAAGTTTTCTTATTGGGCACAAGGAGACACCCAGAAATTCTCCAAATTGCATTTGGCTTCCAAAATAGCTGGTAACCAATGTGTGCGTATGTGTGTGCGACTTCATGTTTGCATAGATGAGTGCAAAGTTACATTCAATTTATATGCACTTGCAAAAGTTTACACCAAAAAAAAGAGAAGTTTTTACTCAACGAAAACTAAACATTTTGTTATCGCCATGATAATGGACCCCGAGACTGCAGCGATTGTGTCTATACTATGTATACAATAGTTGAACAAGTGACGTCTACAACAGAGATTGAATATTGAATACTTTTCACTTTTCCTGCATACAGCAGGCATGTTGCAAAGTAAACTTCTAAATACAATATGAATTATTTTTTATTGTAACCCAAACAGTTCTACTGCCAACATCAAATTTTTACTAAACAAGCTCAAACGGATTATATATTTTTTGATAACAACATATATTTTTTTTACAATTTTTTTTTTTTTTTAATGGAACACCACTCAATACGCGATCTAATAGCCTGGATTAAGGAGGAGCTGGGTCGCGAGGTTAAAAGCTTGCAAGAGCTGGAGCCGGGAGGACACTACTGTCTTTTGGCAAAGAAACTCTGCCCCAAAACGGTCCTGCGACTGGGAGAAGCACAATTGCATCCGTATCCCATTTTTAGGGTAAAAGAGAACTACAGAATGTTGCGCAGAGCACTACAAATAATGCACGTCTTAAAAGAGATACCAGTTCAAGATTTGATTAACGGAAAAGGACACTATGAATTCCTAAGGTGGTTTTACACCTTTTACCAGTTGAAGAAGAATCGCTTGCCTTACAACATATGGGGGCTGCCTCCACGCAAATCGGATGCATGCCTGTTAACACGAAGGCATACATCAATTGAGGCAAGTTCCTTTGCTCCAAGAGCCTCACTGAATTGCACATTTGTGGTGGTGTCGTCTAGTGCACCGAAAGAAACATCCACTCGTATTAAATGTGAATCGGATACATCACCATCATCACAATCGACACCTAATGCAATTTTCTTAATATCACGCTCACAAAGCTTAATGAGCTTTGAGAATATGGAAAAACTGGTTGGTGCAGTACCTAATAATGTCGAAGCATTACCAACAGATCAAGATAAGCCAGTTCCATCGTCTACCTCTAATGGGCTCGAGACTCATCAAGCTAAAAGCCGATCGAAAGCCAGTGAAGCACCAGCATCACGGGATCAGGATAAGTCAGATCTATTATCTCCAAAGCCGCACGACTTATCATTAAATAGTATAGCAAGCTTCTCATACACTGCAATGCGATCGAGCACAATGCTGGACTTACCGATCAAAAATATAGCCGAACTGCCACCACAAACGCCAATAGAACAAGCTTACTCTGCGGAGACTATTTACAGTGCAATGGATGAGAAAACATCTGCCGCTTTGCCGAGTATTTCAGCAACATCAAATTACAATTACAATGAAAAGGATTTGGAAAGAATATATCCCCGTCTTGAGGCAGCGCCAGGATTGATAGATATTAAGGAATGCAAACTTGTTCCATTGCCACCGGAAACGTATACGGAAAATGAGTTAAGCTATCGCACTTTCGAAGTGAAATGTGAGGTTGACTTCATGCGTAATGCAGTGGAGGCAATGAAAATGATACTTCGTAGATCCAATGAAAATCCAAAAAAAGCTCTTTCAAGTCTTAAATGTTTTTTACGTAAATACGCAGCTTACGATGATGTTTTTTTAATTTGACATTGTAAAAAAAGATTTTTATTGCATAATTGTCAGTGTGACCAATAAACCGGATAAAGTAACTTTTTTTTAAGGATTTCCTACACAATAGATTTCCAATATCAATAGCAGGAAATATCTAATAAGTACTGTCGATGAATCGAAGATATCGATATTTCTTCTATGACAAGTCACCATCGATATATGCCAAGCGCACATCAATAGTGGAGAGAAGCAAAAATATTAAACTTTTTGACTTTGCACAAATTAAAGCTGTTGTTAAAAATTGTTTTTGCATGGGTTATAAGTAAAGTTTTCTTGCAACATAGCTTAGCTCTCCTTTTTTTTTCTGTGTTTCAAGTGCATGCTATTAAAGCAAACAAGTGGCAGGCAAGCGATCAAAGTAAAAGTTGGGCGCTATTCTTGACTTATTAACTTGGCCAGCGGCGTTTGGCTGGATTTTCAAAGAAATTAAACAACAGCTGCAGCGCAAATGCATCGATTATGCCAAGTCAGTGCAGACAAAACAGAAACATCAAAATTAATATTCTCAGCTATGCAGTGTAAAAATGCCAAGATGCACAAGCGCACAAGCAGCGGATCAAAATGAGTTGCTTTGAAGTTTCAGCAACAAGATGCCGCCGGCCAAAACGAAAAAAAGAAAATGGAAATGGAAAAATAGCAAGGCAAACGGCATCCTACTCATCATCAGCAGTAGCAGCAGCAACAGCTTGAGGAGTTGAACAGGAAGAGAACATCAAGTGCGAAACGTTTGCTTCATCAATGCCAGAAATGGTGAAACTGTCTGGCCCTGAGCGCATATAACCAACTGCACAGCTCCAAGTAAGTAATCTCGGTCGGAGTACTATATCCACACTGAAATCACAGCGCGAGTTGTGTGCGAATCAGTGGGAATGCAATTTCACAATGCCAGCTGTATACTATTTTCGTTATTGTATCATGTAGCTTAATAAGCGCTGACCCACACTAATACCTGCACAAGTGTTGGAGAGAGAGAGAGAGAGAGCAAGTCAGAGAGAGAAAGCTACCACAAAGAGAATGGCAAACAAAGTAACTGCGTTTTTTGTGGTTTTTGCGTTTCCTTTCGCACAATGCAAACAGAAGCAGATGCAATGAAGATGCAGCAGTAGCTGAAAGGAGCGTGGGAGCTGGAGAGTTGCAATTGGATGCTCTGTTTGTGCACTGTTCACATATTACTCATATGTGCCCCAGGCGATGTGCAAGAAGTGGGGTAAGTAAGTATGTATGTGAATGTGTGTGGGATGTGAGACGTGAGCTGCTTTTGTTCTGGGCTACTGCTGCAAGGAGTATATGCACATACATATATACATTTGCTGGCCCGTGGCTTATGGTACACTTTTTTAATAAATTATAAATTGCTGCAAATATATTTGCGAGCAGGGATTACATATCCACCCACCATCACGCTTGTTTGCATATCGCTAGTTTAGCTCATGTCCCAAGTGTGTGGTTCTATAGCCAACTCTTTAAGCAAACCCTTCTCGCTCTCTCAACCTCCGTTGCCATGTTGCATATATGAACTTTAGGATTTTGTATTCATGCTTAAGTCACGTTTTGTACATTTGTTAAAAGTTGTTCTTAAGGCGATTGCAACGCTTGCTGCGTTCTTCACGCCAAACCCAGACAACGAAATTGTGTGAAAAGTCTTAAATTAACTGCACGACGCTTGCACGTGGCAACAGCAGCTTGCAACATGCTGTCTTACCTTATGTGTCTGCTCGTCCCGCGGCTAAAGCATTTTTTAATCAATCACACATATGTGCATATGATTATTCTTGTGGAGCAGCCAAAGGCGACTTCAGTACATCAAATAACATTTGAAGCTAACGTTATATTGTACTTATTTCAGTTTTTTTTTCACATGCGTAAGAAATTTAAAGCATGAAATGTTCATAGATCTGTTTAGGTCATAAATTGTGAAAGGGGCTTTCAAACTTCTCGTTTGTTCCTGATGAAGGTTCTCATCCATTTTAATGCCAAAAATAAATTCATTAAATTTTTTACGCTCCCCGCTATGTAGAAATACTTTTGCCAAACAATAAAAATGTCATTTTACAATGATATATGAGTTAAGTATAAAATTTTGTGCCTGTTTGTGGCCCCCTCTTTCGTTTCGTCTCAATGCCACGAAAATCACGTAGTAAATTTTGCATAAACTTGAAAATGCTGCCGGTTCCGATAATTCGTCGCGAAAATGAAACATGTTCTCCGTGAACTTTTTGTGTTTCTTTTCTTTATTTTGCGTTTACCCATTTCAATTTTTTTTTTTACTTTCTTGCTTTCTGCATATTAATTTGAAATTTGTAGCATACTTTCAACACACGCAGATACAATTCTTGGCATAGGTTTTATGTTAGCAAAGTCGTAAATTTTCAACACTGCTGACAGTTTTCATATTTGACTCTTGCTATGCATGTTCAAAATTGCTCAAATGTCTAGCAAAATGGAGACGGGGCAGACATAACACACATTGCCTGCCTGCTTAGACCCGGACACCTGCATTTGCAAACCGTTAAGGTCTGGTTGTTGTTGGTTTGGTCTTAAAGTTGTGCTCCTGGGTGCGATTTGGGTTCGACGCGTTTGCATATCAAATAGCTGTGTGTTATGTATTTTAAATAAGCATGTTAAGACTAGCACATTGATTTATGACGCTTCTGCATTATAAGTAATATGTGTACCCTTTAAACCACCTTTAAGTGACCATTTGCAAGAATAAAGTTGTTGGTCTTTTAATAAAGGTAATCTTATCTCATTCTTCTGTTTAGTCGGTTCGTGTAATTGCGAGAATCATTAAGGCAGCGTCTGCAACATGCATTGACAAACTTTTTTCTGGCGTTTAAAATTCTCATCTCAATCAGCTGCACATTCAATCAAATGTTTCGGCACAATATTTTACTGTGTAAACACACGCACACACTAAAAAAAACTCTTTCTATGTATCTGTGTGTGTGCACATTTATTGTGCATTTGTTGTGCGCTGATATTTATTTACTTTCTTTGGCTGGCTTTGCACAACAGCATCGACAGCATTGAATTACATTTTCCATGACGGCACGAAGTGCAAAAAGTTTTCAGCTGCACTCGGTAAAAAGTTTTTGTGTGCTATTTCCGGTTGGCAGCGACAGGGATTGGAGGGACAACAGGCGACGACGACGACATTTTTGGCCAAATTGTGTGTGAAATTGAATTGCAATTGTCAATAATTCGTTTCCAAAAATATTTTTCAATGCTCTGCCAAGCCGAACTGATTGAGTCAACGAGTGAGTGAAAAGTTGCGTGCAATGCGATTATAAACTTTTTACCTCTCACTCTCCCGCTCTGCCTCCCCCTTTCTCTCTCTCACGTTTGTTAACTTTTTTGGTAATAGTTAACCTGAGCACCGATCGAAAGTCTAATTAAAAACAGCTTGAACTTTTTTGGGGCATGCAAAGTTTCAACGTGATTGAATGTTAGCCTTCTTGCTGGCCAAGATGACAATTCAGCGACACGACGCTTTGCGTCGTTCGATCTAAATCATTTCTGCTGCAGTCATAAAATCCAATGAGGCGCATACAATTTATTTGTTTTTTATGTGCTCACAACTAATGTCAGGACCAAGAAAAAACGCCAGCAGCTGGCAGCAGCTACAGCGTTTCGTGCCTGTCCAAAATGGCACGTAGCAAAAGTTCCGCAACGCAATTTTTGAGTTTTACTTACGTAAAATGTTTAAACATATGTGTGCAAATCGAAGTCGAGTCGAGAGTCTGTTTTGCTCTGTCATAAGTTTGAGAAGGGGTATGGCGAGGGGAACTTTAGGTGCATGTTAGCCAAAACTGAACCGAAACTGACTTTGCCTCTTCTTTGGCCGCAACATTTGACACCTGCTATGCTTTTGTTGTGTATTTTTTTTCTTTTTGTGGACCCTCAAGCAAGGCAAAGGAGTGAGTGTGAGTGTGTGTGTGTGTGTGGCATGCCACCCATTGTTTCCATTTTATTGTGTGCTTAAATATTTACACAATGAAAACGAAGCGTTTCCCTACACACACATGTGTGTGAGCCACAAACACATTGTTTTTGGGGGCTTTGCGTGTTTGATTTATGAACGCAACGTTGTTGTTGTTGTGCTTGTTTGTTGCTGTTGTTGTTGACCCCCAGTTACACATATGACATGATATTTTATACTCGATTGCCAATTATGACCTGTTAAGGGTTTATGGCCAATCGCTTGTTGGCTCTCCTCCTCTCTCTCTCTCTCTCTCAGCCTTTCTCGCTTTGTGTTTATGTTTGTGCTTGTTGTTCAAATGTGTGTGTAATTGTTTGCCCTTCAGTGGGGGCAATCAATTGAACAAAGACTTAAGTGTTTTTGGGTAAAATAGATAGCATAGATATTAATTGGATTTCGTGTTTTTCATATTTGTGTTCTTGGAAAAATTTACATTCAGTTCTGTAAATTGTGATTGTGTTCGTATTCTTTGGAAAATGTTTAGCTAGAATCTGAGCGTTCTGCAGCAATAGTTATTTAAAGCGCAACGCAGCTTTATAAAGTGGAGAATTTTGTTTAAATTTTAGTTTCCCCATCCAGCTTTTATCTCTAATTGCTCCACTTTGAAGTGACATCTATTGCAGTCTGCTGTTGAATAATGGCCAATTGAATATTTTATAACATTTGTCACTTCGCATGCAACAGACACTCGTTTCCTGTTTACAAACGCTGCCAGATCTTAGACCATTCCGCCTAACTTTGCCTTGAGAGATGACTTTCAGATAACTTGAACTCTTCGCGCACATTTCACTGCCTGTTCCTTTACTTTTCTACTTCCATCACAGTTGGATGGAGTTTTTTTTTAATGTTTATTTGCGTATTCAGCATGTCAACTGTGGAAACTCAATTTGCCTAAGTAAATAAACGGAATATGAATGTTTAATTTATTTTACGAGCATAGATATTAAATAAACACACAAGTCACGAGTCCTGTCTATGTTTGCGTGTGTCTGTGTGTGCCGAGCACAGTGTAAGTTTTGCACATGTCATAAAAAAAAACTTTTGCACCAACTCCATGAACTGCAAGTTGGCGCAAGTTAAAGTTTTGGGGGTTATGAAAATAGCGACTAGAAGGCATTTTGCGGCTTGTTTGTTTGTTAACAACATTTGCATTTGCTGGATAAAGTTTTCGAGCGTTGAATTTTCCAAATGCAATTTTCATCGCTTCGGCCACACAATGGTAATTGTTTCGATTGATTGCGCTGGCTATGCGACAAATCAATTGATTGGTGAAAGGCGCGCACAGAAAAAGTTTAATTAAATCAAATGAATGGTGTGTTCAGTGTTCCGTCAATGAAAGCGAAACGAGGTTTCAAATTAATAGAAATCTCATCACATGCAGCATGCACGGGAGTATATATTGACTGCGGTTAATTAATTTTATATCATCAACATTTACTCTTGCCGCCATTTTCAACTTGGGGTTACCTGTTCCTGGCTTGTTGGCAAGCAGGCAAAATGTCAAATTACAAAGAAATGTTAAATGTGAACATGTTTGCACAGGTAAACAGCAAAACCTGCGCCATAAACATATTTGTTTTACTTATTTAATTAAAAAGTGTCGTTTCAATATATTCAACGTGCTTTTTAATTAAGATATAATATTCTACTTTTTTACTTTCTGCTAGCTTCCAAGTTAACTTTTGCACGTTGCGTATACTCAATGCTTAAGTTGCGCCCAACAATCTTCAATCAACGTTGCAGTACATAAAATTTTGTTGCGTGACTCATAATTTGTTGTGTTGGTGTTTACATAAACCCCTGCCCCTTCCTGTGACATACCCAAACATTATGATGATGCGCGACTTTATGAATATGGTTCGTGGACTTGTTGATGTGTTATTTGGGATGTGACAGTATCGCATATAACATAAAAACCGAAGCGTTTCGCTTAGCAACATTAAATTTGTGATCGTTTCTGTTTTTTTATACGACTGAATCGTGTTATTACCACTTGTAATCGTACTTGTTTATGCGCTCTGCTGCGTGTGGATAAGTGCATGGATTTGTGTTGAGCTGCCAAATGTATTTTGCTTGTTGAGCACCTTTACCTGTCTTTACAATCAAAGTTTGAAGAATATTTTATTATTTAATCAGAAAAACGAATTTTCTCCGTTCGTTCCATCTATGGTAAGCATAAAATGCAAGAAAGTACGAGCTTGTCATATTTAGCTAAGACAAGTTGTATCAAGCATTCACACATGTTTGGTAAGCAAACATTGAAATTAAACCTAAAACATGTTTGAAATGTTGACATAAAATCGACTTTAGCGCTTTAACAGGCCAAACAAACATTAACGCCCATGTTTGTTCAAGAACAGCTGTTACCTTGATGCAACTTTAAGACCAACTTGGGCAAAGCCAAAATATATAATTAAATATTGAACTTCTGTGAAAACCTTTTGAAATGATTTTGTAACCTATTAGGTTTGAACAATTGCTTAAGAAATCCACGTAACAATTTGTTCTTCAGCTTGAAGATTTTGGTATAAAAGGCCTTATCGGTATGGCAGATAGCACAGTTACTTACGACTCGTTAAGACATTGATAGTAACCAGCAGCCATGCATATTGTATCTGTTGTAACCCTGCTTCTGGGCAGCATTTTCGCCTATTCGTATGGTGCACCACAGTTTGGTCCCGGTTATCCCGGTAACTTGAACGCACTTACAATCGCTTTGGCCCAGTTGGCCCAACAGCTGGCACAGCAAAACTCAAATTCAACAGTGCGATTTGGCAATAATTCAGTGATTGTCTCTGGTGTTTCAAGCTCTATTGCTAATGCTAATGCTGTTGATCCCCACAAGCATCATAATCATAACCATGGCGTGAATCCCGGATGGAATCCAGGCTGGAATCCTGGCTGGGGTGGTTGGAACAATGGTTGGAATGGTGTCTGGCGTGGTGGTCCCGAAGACGAGGATGTGCCCCAGGAGGGTGAGGAGTTTGACCTAGAAGGCGATGATGAGGATTACCGAAAAGATGGTAACGAAGATGAGGAGCCAAAGGATGAACAAGACTAAAATTTTTGTTCAATCTCAAATAAGAGCTACACAAGTTCCCAAGAATTTCAGTTAAAAAATTAAATGTAATCAAAATTGTTAAAATTGTTAAACAAATCAAATCTGTTACAAATTAAATAAATACCAGTTAGAGCAAACACTTTCATTAATCCAATTGAAAACGGTGAGCCGGCATTTGCAAACAAAAAGATCGATATGCAATTTAGATATCGTTGATTCCTAACCATCCATTTGATTCGATTTTTGATCCATTCATTTTATTTGCTTGATTTGTGTGTCGAAAGGCTTTTACTGAAATTTGCTTAAATGCAAATATTGTTGCGTATTTTAGTTATGCATTTTTATATGTATGCCAACTTATACGTTCAATATTTTATATTGTGAGCGCAAAAAAGGGGTAAAAGCTCCCACACGTGTGGCTCTCTCGTACGAAACACGGTGAATTCTCGCGGGTCGCATAAAATATACTTTTACATACATACATATCGTACGTACAATATGAATGGAATTGCACATTAATATGCACAGTAAAAGTTTCATAACACCATACAAACTCGTTTTATGTGTGGGGTAGTTTGGCACATAAAATACTAAAATGTCGAGTTCCCGAGTATTGTGAAATGTTTTCGATGCGATTCGCTAATTGTTAGCTGCATTTTGTAGTTGTGACGAAACTTTTATTCGACTGACATATGCGCAACAAAATTGAGAGTTTTGCACAACTGTCAAACTGCCAGCATGAATTCCAGATATTTTTCATCAGCTATAATTTGGAGTTTGTAAATTGTTAGTTTTAGTTGATTTAATATTGCAATATGCTTTTAAATTGTAATTGCAAGTTGTGCTAAAGTTCGCGGAGATATTTATTTATTGCATTGTGCAGTAATATACGTTTTTTTTACTTGTTGTACAAGTTTTTCTTGACATATGCACCATACTCATATTAAGCATACGCCAAGTGTGACATTTATAGGCGTGCTTTATGAGTTTGGCAAATCGCCCGAAAAGCAGGCAACAGTTTTGGCAGCACTTTTAACTTGGCTTTGAGCCAACTCAAGCAAAATAAATGTGAGTCTAAATTGTTTTTTCATTGCGAACATTGAAGGATGCTTATTGTATTCTGATTCCCAGTATGTAAATTGGCTGTTGAACTGGAAGAGCGCCAAGGAAGCTAGCACATTTCGATTTCTCTAAGCACATGATGCATGTTGCTAAGTTTTAGCTGATTTTGGGTGACTGATAAAGCAACGACAAAACTAAGAGGAAGAGCGTCGATTCTAGTTCCTCTAGGGAGTTTACAAATCACTTGAATTGCAATGCGTGTGTATCGTTTGTATTGCGACAAATGGAACGCATTAGATTAACATTATTGCCAAACAATTTGCTACAAATGTGTTTATTTGTCTCCTTGTCGTATTTCTATTTTCCTTTCTTTCTTCTTTTTTCGCCTTCTACACACAACAGAACACAACAAACACTCACCCAAATATAATTCCTTAGCCAATTGTGCTACATGTGGCCAACTTGAAATCTGATTAGGTAAGCCGGAGGGTTGCCAGTGTACAGAGTGTAGCAAAATCAAACAACGATAAATTGCTGTAACTTGTAACTGATATTACCCAATGCGACTACAATTTGCTGTTAGCCTGTTGCTAAAATTGTCCTCGCTTGTTCTTGTTGTTGTTGTTGGTATTGTGGCCTTAACAGTTGTCAGGCTTCCTGTTTGTCGCGCGCCTGCTCCTGGTTGGTTTCTTGTTTTGTGCCTTGCCAGCTTGGGATACAATATTAAGTGGTAAATTATCTTTCTACTTGTGTGGGATTTGTAATCGTAATGCTTTTAAAAAAGGGTTTACATGTAATTGATACTTGTTCGTGCAACACTCTTGAGGAGGCCTCTCAAGTGCTATGCCTAAACGTCTCTAATGGATTTGCATTTGAGCATTTAGTCAATTGATTTTAAGTGTGGGAGAAATAAGTATTGGCAAAAGCTTTTTGATTAATTGAATAAATGATTTAATAATACATAAAGGCTGATTAATATTAACTTTTTTCAAGTTATTGTCCTTCTGAGTTGTGTTTATGTTTGTTAGTGAATGCAAGAGCTATTGTCACTAGGAGTGCATTGTAAAAACTCTACATCAAAGATATTGCCCTCCTCACAGATCACAGCATAGGGTATCGGATAGTCGCAAACAACATAGCGATTGCACTCGTTGGGATATGGTAGAATAGTGCCCAAGGGATGACCACAGCATATATTGGGCGTATCCGGGTGAATTGGTTTAGTTGTTGATGTTGCCTCAGTTGTTGTTGTGGGCGATGTCTCTGGTGTTGTGCTTGTTGGTGTTGTTGGTGTTGTGACTGGATCAGGTGAAGTATTGCAGCCTGGTGTTGTAGCCGTCGGCGTTGTAGAATCGGTTGGCTCCGGAGTAGTAGTCTCTGTAGATGCTGTAACTGTTGTAATGGGTGTTGTGTCTGAATCTGTTGTCGTTGATGTTGGTATCGGTGTCGTTTTGGGATGACAGTTGGCCAACTTTGGATCCATGCACTCGAACTCTGTGGGACTGAATTCCAAGCCGTCTGGGCAATCATATCCAATTGGAATGGGTTTCTGGCAAACAATATACTTGCTGCAATCGTCTGGATACGGCACATGGGTACCATTAGGTTTACCACCACAAATACCACCAGACGGAGCTGGCGTTGTGATTATTTCGGTGGTGGAAATCTCCGAAGTGGTGCTGGATTCAGTGCTGGTGCTCAGTTCAGTTGTCGAAGTCTCTTCAGATGTAGATGTTTCTGGAGTTGTAGTGATCTTTTGAGTTGTAGAAGTCTCGTCGGTTGTAGAAGGCTCTTGTGTTGTGGAGGTATTTGGCCAACTGGGAGTCGTGACCGTTGGTGTTGTGTCTCCAGGAGCTGGTGTTGTTCCTACCGTGCAGTTAGCCTGGGCTGCAAGCATGCACTTACGCGACGTTGGACTGAACTCATCGCCCTCATCGCAATCAAATGCAGCGGGTATTGGTCGATTGCATTTGATGTACTTGGAGCAATCATTGGGATACGGAACTAGCTCACCATCCTTGGCATCATCGCAGGGACCCTTCTGAGGTGGTGGTCTTGTCACTGGCGTTGTCTCCGTAGTTGTTGGTGTTGGCGTCGTTGTTGAAGTGTAGTCCCAGCGACAGGCATCGGATGGAACGTCAGCACCACACTCACCACTTATCGGATCGTAGTACTCGCCACAGTTACACACATCCATCATGTAGATGTAATCGTTCACACAACGTATGAACCACTGACAGTTCTCGGGATAGGGGAAAGTGTCGCGACTGCTGTTCGTGCACATTGTCGGCTCTGGTGGTGTGGGTGTGTAACCAGGTGTCGTCGTTGTCGTCGACATCTCCTTGTCGCAATCGCTGTCCTCCCAACTCACACATTGCTGTTGTTTGGCACTGAAGTAGGAGTCCGGTTGGCAGTAGAAGGCAACGGGAATGGGCGTCACGCAGACAATATACTTGCTGCAGTCACTTGGATAGGCAATCCTCTCACCGTCATCCTTGTTGCCACATATGCCACCAGGTTCTACGGGAGCTAAGCTTGTTGTTGTTTCTGTTGTTGCCACACTTGTGGTGGTGCTGACAGCCTCCGTTGTTGTGGTTGTTGTAGCTTCAGTTGTTGTTGTTGTGGTCTCCTGCTCTTTGCAGGCTGTCGGTGAAACATCTGGTCCACATATGCCCGTCTTTGGATCGAAGAACGCATTACTAATACAGTCGGCAATATAATAATTTCCATTGCCCAAACATAAAATGTACTTTGGAGCAGTTCTCAACATAGGGAAGTGAATCGCCCACTTCCTTATCGGCACACTTCTGTGCGGGTCCAGGTGTTGTTGCTGGAATTGTTGTCAAAGTGGTGCTGCTGGTTGTAGTTGTGGGCTCCTCGGTAGTGGTAGTTGTACTAGTGCTTGTGGTGCGATCACCATAACACAACACATCTTTCGCATTGTCACAGATAAGATAATCGGGATTAAAGAGCAATGGTTTTGGACACTCATTCATTACGACTTGATTGTCCTTGCATTGCAGGAACTGTGCACAGTCTCCAGCATAGGGTAAACGTGTGAAATCAGGTAAACCTTTGCACTCATTAGGATCCACATCGGCTGGTAGAGCTGGTGTCGTCGTTGTTGTAGAAACCGTAGTGGGCACTGGCGTAGTGGTTGAGCTTTCAGCACCACTACTTGTACTGCTTGTATCTGATTCCGTTGTCGCAACTGTAGTTGTTGGATATGGCTCGGGATTACAGTTAACAGAGTTGGGTGTATCGCAGATGTGCAGCCATGGATTGAAGAGTTTGTCGGGAATGCAAAAGTCCAAATCAGTGCAGCCATTGCGGCAGTTGATGTAGGCGCTGCAGTTGTACCGATATTCATAGAATCCATTGCCCAAGGTCTGGCAGTAATCCTCATCAATACCCAATGGTGGATCACCAGTGCACTGACCGTCATCAGTGGTTGTGGAAAGTTCAGTGGTGGTGGAGAGTTCAGTGGTTGTTGTTGATAACTCTGTAGTTGTTGTAAGCAGAGGTGTTGTTGTGGGCTCGGTTGTTGTTGTTAGTTGAGTTGTCGTTGATGGCAATGGCAGTGGTTCACATTCAGCGGTGTCGGGCGTATCGCATATTGCGAGTTTATCGTTAAAGACCTTATCTTTTTCACAATAATTCAAGACAGGCCAGCCATGAGTACAGTTAATATACGCATTGCAATCGTATGGATATTTATGCACTGAACCATCTTTTTCATTCCTACAGAATGTATCCTGTATGCCGGGAGGCGGTGGTGGCGGATCATAGCTAGATGTAGTCCAAGACTCGCCTGTAGTGCTCGTAAAGGCACTGGAGCTGCTAGATGCCGTAGTTCGTTTTGGGCCTACCGTAGTTTTTGGTGTTGTGTCTATGGTATAGTAAATACATTCAACATTCTGTGGCCAATCACAGCTTTGTGTCTTATTATCCCAATAAAGATTGGCAGGGCATTGTTGTACAGTGGGGAAGAGGCAATCGCATACTAAAAACAGTGTACAGTTATCCGGATAGGGTGCTCGTTTGCCAAATTGTACGCCTGCACACATGACCTGATTCTCGTATCTTTGCTCATTGTTGCAACTCTCGTGTCTAGGATCGCCACGCATTGCCAATGTGGCTGCTACCAATACAAAAAGCACTGGCAGCCAATCCCATGTATTGGCTAAAATAATTTGAAAAGAAAATAAGATAAGAACTTCTTGTCCAACTTGTTTGGAAATAATTTACCTTTCATTATTGTTATTATTTGTTAGTTTCTAAATAAAATATCAACTTTAAATGCTTTCCATAGACTTATTTTATGTGTTCACTGTTTAACAATCAGTTCGAGACTAGGCAAAATTAAGCAACGCTACCAACTATAAGGAGTTGTTTTAGCTAAAAATTGCAAATAATAAAAATTGATTAGATATGTGTGTTATTATTTAAAAGTGTTCATTGATTATACGGCACGAGTATATCAATGAAGATGTTTGATTTATTGCTTATCTGTGAACTACTTAAGTGATAGCCTATGGCGTATTAAAGTCTACACTCATATTCTGAGAACTTTCTTTCATATGAGATAATAATAAGGAAATAATAAATATTTAATTATGCACGCGTAGCTACTTATCGTATCACAAGGTGGTAGTTTTAAGTGTTTCCTATGTTTAGTCACAGTCTAAAATAAAAAATGATAAAAATGTTTGTTTCCCACCAACAGCCAATTGCCATTATGATTAAAATATACGTAAAACAGGCAGGTTGTATACAAAATAATTACCAAAGGTTAGTAAGAGCTTATCTGTGGTTTAGAAAAATTACTTATTTAACGATTTGTTGGCTAAAACACTTCATTTGCAGATAAGAAAAACTCGATTAATTAATCATTTTTGGGTTTTATACAGAAATATATAATCAACTCAACTTGACAGCATTTTAACTCAAATGAACGAAATTTTCAAGTATATTTTGCAGCTTTTTTTTCTTGTTTTGAAAATTTAACATCTTTCACACCTTCGAAAATAATAAGTGATTTATGTACACTGAATTCAATTTAGTATTTTTGGCTCACCTGACTATAGATATTTTTTACCTCAATTTTACGACTTTTTTTTTGTATTTTTCTTTTAATATACAGCACTTCAGCAATTTTCCGCATAGTTTGTGCACGTTTGTGTTGCGGCACTTGTGGCAAGTTGCAAGTTTTGCTGCACACAAAAAGCTACTTTTGTGGCACTGGAGACACTGAAAAGAGAGAAGAGTCGATAAATAGATTTATGCTTTTAAGTTATTTGTCGCTCAAGTGTTCTTGCATTTTTCCTTCCTTCCATACTTCTTTTGAACAAATATAATACTAAGTAAAGTCTTTTATTGGCTCCCGAGTTTTTTCTGCCAATTTTGTTTACTGCTCATGTTTTGTCGCTTTATTTTAATGGCTGGCGCGCTGAAAAGTCCTGGGCTTCATTTATGTTTGTGCTCGTATTTTTTATATTTGTGTAATTCGAGCGTCGAGTGGCTCTCATAAATTCTGCAGCTGAGAGGTCACGTTGTCTCATTAAAACAACAACAGCAATAAGTGTAATAACATCAGCAATAAGAGCCGCACTCACACACAAAAAAAATGCTTTATACTATGTATTTGTTCTTTAAAGCCTTAAAGCTGGCTTTACATAGTTCAACAAGTATAAATATCAAACAATTTAGAGAAGAATGAAGAGAAGTTTGTTTTTTTAATAGATGAACATAAACCGATTAAGTATCCAAACAAGAATATTCCTAGCTTATAATCATTATGAGTGCCCCTGCCCAAAAAATGCTGGCATGAAGGCAATTTTTCAGCTTGATCTGTTGGCTGCTGTCAAGCGTTTGATCTGCTACAGATTGAACTATCAATTATGGCCAGTGCAGACGTGACCGTCTAACAGCTGCCAGTGTCTGCCATGTCTCTGATGTGAGTGTGGGGCATAAATGAAACACACACACGTTTGGTCTCACACTGGAGCCATGTGGGCAGGTGGGTTAAGCTGAAACGGACGTTTAGTTACAGCTGAGCACCTGTCGTGCCGTATCAAAAGAAAAGCAGGCAGCCAACCAGCGAGCAAGCGAGGCAAAGGAGTACGTGTCCTATATGCATCCAAGCAGCAAGAGCAGCAGCAGCAGATACGGCAGCCGTAGTTGGCAGTGTTTTTGTTATTGTTGTTCTTACTGTTTGTTTGTGTGTTGCATGAAATTGACCTCGTCCTGTTTGTGTGCGTGTGTGCGTCGAGCGCCCAGCTCGTGTATGTTTCACACGGCTTACGTGAGCGGTTGCTACATGTGGCAACAACCTTCACGCGTCTCGCAGAGTCCCTAGTCGTGTGGAGGAGGAAGCGGGGACAAGACAAAGCGCCACAAATCAAGCTGTGTACGCTACTGGCATAAAGAAATTACAGAAGATGAAGCAAAAAGCTAAAAACAACGAAGGGAAAAATAGAAATTGCTGCAAAAATCAAAGCTTCATTCAATAAAGTATTCGAGGCAGCCAAAAGTCAAAGGCTAAGAGTAAAACAAACGCTGGCTGCATAATGTTTAGTATGTGCATTTGTTTTATCCCAAGCTCTTTACATTGCCCTTTTTCTTTTTTGTTTGTTATCCTTGTTGTTTGGTTCCCTTTTTGCCATTTCTGTTAATTAAAATCCAATGAATCTCTATTTGCTCCTGTTTGTTATGGTGAATTTGCATTTTGACTAACCCGGTTCACAATTTCTCATCACATTTGTGTGTGTTTTGCTGGCTTGTTTTGGGACAAGACTTTAATGCACATGCACATGCACACACAAACACATGTTCTTTGTGTTTAATATACATTTTACAGTCTGTTTTCATAACAAATTTTGCATAAATTTTGTGTCTGATATTTCAACAAAATGATGAAAATATTTATGTTTCTTTGTTCTTTATATGCAAATGGAAAGTTGATTTTAAGTAACATATAAATTTGAAAATGACTTTTCATAGTATTATTTTTTCATCTAATTAAAACTCTCTTACAAGTCTTTAGTCTCCTTAAGTTTCATGCTTTCTTTCCTCAATTAAGAACTCAATTAACCGACAGCTTTTACTGTTGTAACTCTTATACAATTTTTTTGAATTTTTCGGTACAATTGACAATAAACTCTTTTCGAAGTGGTTTCTTGCGCCTGCGCAAAAACTTTGCTCTTTGTAAGTTCTTTTTCGAATGCCGACTGACAGTTATGTTCGTAAAAAAATTAACAAACTTTGTAGGATTCGAGTGCGAAAGTAAACAGCGAAAGTGAAGCAGGAAATCCAGCATAGCTTTGAGTTCAGTTGCTTTTCAGCTGACGCCGAAAGCAAAAGCCAGCGGAGCGAATTTATTGAATTTTTTACCGTCAAGCAAACGCAATTGTGTTTTAACGTAATTGTGGACTTTGGGATTGTAAATTAGTAGCCATTAAAATTATCTAAAAAGTCATAAACCTTAGACCTACATTGATTTTTATTGTCTGCTGTTGTCTTTGTGAGACTGACCTATAAAAAGCAGGAAATGGAGTAAGGGAGAACTTTGCATATTTTATTTATAGGTGTGAAAATCAACACACAAACAAAATTGCTGCATTTCGTGTGGAAATGCAATTAAAAACGCCTTTGAACGAGAACAAATTAATTGCCAAAGGAAACAGTTGCCTGCCTGCCAGTTTGCCTCCCTACACCGTCAATCCGTTAACCCACCAAACGAAAAGCTATTTTTTAATTGAGCCAAGTGTGAGGCAACAAAAAAAGCCCAAGCAGCTCGTAGAGAAAAGCAGAGAGGAGGGGTAGTGAAAGTAGAGAGTGCATGCAAAGCCAAACAAAAGCGTACCAAAGCTGCATTTGCCAGCCAAGCAGGATAATAGGGGGAGTGGAATGGTGTGGTGTGGTGTGGTATGGGCAAGCCAGCCACAGATTAGCTATCACAGAGGAGAGAGAGAGAGAGAGAAGCGGGTAGCAATGGAGAAACAGAAAGCTAACATGGAAATGCAGTGATTTATGCCAGGCCAACCGAAGAGAGGACGCCCCATGGCCAACGTGCCTGGCAGCCGTTATGCACTCGAGGCATTTGTTGCATGCAACCCAACCCCAACGGAGTCGTCCGAGCGCCAGCATGGTGCAGGAAATGGTGTGTCTGATGTGCATTCCTTGGTGCTTTGGTGCTTTGGTGCCACCACAATGATTGCCCGGCTACTTTGGCCAGTCATAACAAAACGAGACCGCATTCCTGTCTTTCATTATGTTAAAATTAAAACGAGTGCGAATACGCAAGAAAAGCACAAAGAACAACAAAAACATTGTAACCAGCACCCTAACTCATTCATCAGCTGACAGAGTGTGGAAACCCTCAGGAAGGAAAAAACCATGCAGACTATGGCTGCCATGGTTGCTTGACAAAATTGCAAAATGGCAGCGACGAAAGGAGCACAACAAAAAAACATGAGAGCTGTGGCCAAATGGAGCATTTGGAAAAGCGCACGGAAAAGCGCTGCAAATGCGCTGAGGGAAATGTGTGAAATTTTCCAGCTGTAGCAGCATAGCCAAAAATAAAAAAATGAAAGAAAACTGTTGAGCAACTTTTGGCAGCATTCGCGTTGCTTAAAAATTTAAATTTTCATTTTCTGCAGCAAATTGGGAAAACCTCGTCCACAAAAAAAGTGCCATTCAGCTAGAAAAAAAGGAAAAGGCAGTCGCGTCGCGCTAAAGTTGCTGGCAAAGTTTTTGTTTTAACCACAATGCGCTTTGTTGTTGTTGTTGCTGTTTGCTTTTTTTTCAGTTTCAAGTGCGAATTGCATTCTGCTTTTGTCGCATTTGCGGTTTGTGTTGAGGCAACTAAATTTCCTACCAGACACCTGCACGAGAAAACCCCAAGACCCATAGACAGTTTTAACCATAGTCGCTACAAGCTCATCCACTCGGATGTCTATGAGAGTGTGTGTGTGTGTGTGTTTGTGTGTGGCGTTTTCTGTAGGCTGCTTGTATTCAAGTGCACTTCACGCTTTGCCCTGCCGCGCAGGCAGTGAGCGAATTTTTCGGTTTGAATTTATGAGGGGGAAACAAAATGAAGTGCACTTGGCTGCGAATGCCAGAACCCCCTGCTCAACCCTGCCACTTTACTTTCCACTTGACTCACTCAACTCTGAACGCTGCTTTTGTGGACACACAGCACCGCACTGTGTGCGAAAGAGAGAGAAAGAGAGAAGGCCACCATACCACAACACAACAGGGTATGTCATTTGCAGTTTTTCGCTGTCTGTGCCTGTAAATGTTTTATTTGAGTATTATTACTTCGACTCTT
The DNA here is from genome assembly GCA_018152965.1 of Scaptomyza pallida. NCBI lineage: Eukaryota > Metazoa > Arthropoda > Insecta > Diptera > Drosophilidae > Scaptomyza > Scaptomyza pallida. The sequence continues at coordinate 1,986,477 of JAECXP010000107.1, forward strand.
TAGCGCCGCATTTGAGCAAAAACATAACGAAAGTGTGTTGCAAGCAAAAACTTAAAGGGGCGGTGGGGCTTGATAAACGGGTTTCAAGTTGTGTAAATAAACGGTTTTCAGTTGGTTGGCTCTTAAGTGAGTTATTGATAAATGAGTGCATTAATAACATTAAGTGATGAATTGTGTGTGAAAAGAAATATATGCAACGAGTTTTGTCAAAACAAAATTGCGAAAAGAAAGTCATATCTAGAACAAGCAAAATTTTATAATCAACATAACCAGACAAGATATTTAAAACCTTGTTCAACTTTTAATCCATGTCTCACTACTAGTAACATAGCTAAATTATAAAGCAACATTCATTCGCAAACCCCTTTAATTAAATTTAAAAGCTTAGCACTAGAATCACAGCAAGCTTTCAGTTTTCGAATAACAGCTTAAGGAAACATTCGCTCGCTGTTTTTAATGCATCATTTCTGGGTATCTTCTTTCCCTAATGCTTGTTAGCTTGTTCGCTTGTTCGCTTTTGGGCCACAATTGAGGTTGGCCGGAAATGCTTCTCAAATGTCCAAGCACATGCCACACACCTACCCGCTTTCCACACACCTCCCACACAATCACATTCCCATAGCTACAAATTTGCGCACCGATTCTCCTCCTATTCTGGCGCCCAACGTGTGTTGGCGGCGCTGGACCATGATGAGTGCTGTTGTGGTTTGTTGGCACTTCTATTTAAACTTTTATTGCTGCTCAGTTTGCCAAAAAGGTCTGGCAGCGGCGGGACGTAGCAATAAGGGCAATAGTGCCAAAAGCAAATGGCGTGTATATTAATGCTTAATATTTAATTCTCTTTTCTTTTAACTTTATGGAATTAAGCACTTAAATGAGGACTGTTGAATCGTATACAATACTCAAGTTGCTTAAAAAATGATTGTAAAAGCTTTAAAACATGTTGAAGCCAATGAGAAGTCCAACCTAATGAACTCAAAAGTAACTTATACCTTTATCAAAATATTTATCACTCTTATGTTTTGTAATAATTCATTCACCTATATTAAATGTTATATTGCCTTTAAGGCTTCATTTATTTTTGTCAAACTGAGACGTGATTTTGAATGCATGCTTTTTATTTACAGACTCAAAATTTTTTTTGTATAATATTTGAAATATTCAACATATTTGCAAAGCAATTTATAAAATATATTTTCCAATGCCTTTTTTTTGTGCATACAGAAATTTTGTTTTTGTTTGTTTGCAAAGTCAAATTAAATTCTGAACAACGATGTAAACAACATGCCAAATACAACAACTACAACACTTGTAAGCCATTTCAAACATTGGATGCAGTTTTTGTCGCATGTGTCGCAAATAAATATACAATATTTAAAACTAGATAGTTTAATTAAATATGTATTTGCATGCATTGAATTTTAATCACAACGTTGAGTACCTTTTTTTTTCTTTTCGCCTGAAAACACTTCAATTAAATATATTTTATTATTTCTTCGTGCTGATTTTACGACTTCAAATTAAAGTTGGTTTTAATGTAACGAATATTTGATTTAATATTATAATTCAAAGTTAAATGCGCGTAAAAGTATCTACTATATGTATATGCATGGTATGAAATTTAAAATTTATTACTCCAGCCGCATGAATACATTAAATTTTACTATCCAATTTTATGCAGTAGCATTGCAATTTTAATTGATTTTAATAGGCCGCTTTCAGCATAAAGTTGACCATGGCTGGTAACGTTCCGTTTTCTCCCCGTGTTTCCAGGCCGTCATTAATCGGCTTACAGTTGACATAAATACATTTTCCAGTTGGAATTTATGCCACTGTCGTTCGCTGTTAATTGGAATGCAAAACGTGCAGCCGGCACCTGCTAAATAAATTATTTATTCAATTCATATATTTTGCTCTAACATTTACTTTATTTACATAAAAGCGAATCACAAAAAAATAAATAAATTGAAATTAAACTCTCGCAGTTGTATGCAAATTATTAACAATATTAAATATAATGCTATGATCCTTGGCCTCGAGCGAAGAGTGCTCGTTCTCAAATGTTTGTCATAAACATTAGCTCGTTAATGAATTGAATTAATTTTCATGACACATTTTAACGTTGTTCGTCGCAGCTGCCAATGAACATCCATTTGGCTAATTAGCTTTCGTACATTTTGCTGATGAGCTCTTTTAATATTTGGTTAAAAGACTGCTCACACATGTGTTTGCAATTAAGATATATGTTTGTAACACTTATTGTAATCAAATAAGAATGCTCTAGTCAAGATATACCGACTAGGAGATACCCTTAACCCATTCAAACTTTTGACAAATATCCAACATCCTTGCCTTCGTAAAAATTTACCCGATTATCAAACGCCTTTAAAGTGTTAGTTTAATACTGCACATAATGCGATTGCCGAAGATACTTCTGTTACACACTATTGCACAAAGCCATACCCTTTTTTGGGTGTTTTTTACCCATTTCCTGAGTACAATCAAGCTTAAATTTTATCTGCCATATACTACCAACTGTGTTTACTTATAATTGATTTCATACTTAAAAAGTAAAGTTTTAAATTGTTTTAAAATTAATATTTTGTTTATTCACGTGCAAGCTGTTTTCTGATGCAGAATATTGTTAATTTAATCGCTTCTTAAACTGATATGGCATTAAGGTTTAGCCAGCTCTAAATTAAAATGCGTTAAAAGGTTAACCCATTATAACTTTCAACGTGCATTAATTATTAATAATGTCACGGGACGCAAGCATTTAGCCAAATGGCTCATTAAAAGTACACATGAGCCAAAAAACCATAATATGCCAGCTGAGAGACACACTTTGGAGTCATTTGAGAGGCCTAATGAGCTGAAGATGGCCTGCAAAGTATGTAAAAAAGTTAAGGCGTTGTTAAGATGGCCTGCAGCTTGGTAGCAAATAGTTGCGGTGGACTCAAGTAGATTACAGTTTGGAAGCTGATTAACATATGCTTCATTATATTCAATGCTGTTTTGAGTTTAGCACACATTTGGCATTTGTAATCTGTAAACAGCTCACATGCATTTGCTATTTACATTGACCTGCATGTTGGCAAAGCTTCAAACTGTTTATCAACTTGTAATTTGATTAAGCTCCCACTTGAAGCAATGCAAGCGAGCTTCATATTACATACTCATCGTAACTTAGCCCCTATGTCAACACATTCTCTCACTCTTAACTGTGACAATGCCAATGCAAATGCTCATCTGTATGCAGCTGGATGTTGCCAGATTTTAAACTAAACTGAAATACGTGTGTGAGTGTGGTGTGTGTGTGTGTGTGTGTGTGTGTGGATTGTGCGAGAATTTAGTTCAAATATTATTTGATATCCTGCGGTGGCCCTGGCGACATTCATTGTTTGTCACCGCTTACAGATTCGAGTACTTTTGATTTCTGAGTGAGTCTCACAAGTAAAATGCCTTCCAGCCGAGAGCCGTCTGTCAACATCTGCAGCCTGTCTGTCACTTACATTGTCACTTGGGTATTGTTGTAGCTCTCCTTTACAAAGTGTCTCCATCTCGCACTGTCTTCTATCAATTCAACATACCCCATATATATGGTATACTCTGTTTGTAATTCACAAGTGTGCGCTTGTTTTGAATGTTAATATTTGCACTTACAATTGAAGCAGGGCAAGTGACAATTTATTCACTTTGTTGCTGCTGGTCTCAATTTCATTGAATATCTTGCCCTTTTGTGGCATTAAGCTCTTACTAAATAAATATTCTTTGCGCTTTTTGCCTGGTTTACCCCCAAATCCTTTAAATCTCTAAACCGAAAAACAATAAGAAGAAACCAGTTTTATTGACACTTCTTTAAGCTTAAAGGGAAGACTTTAAGTAAGGAGTACAACTTATTTTCAAGAGTTACGGAATATTAAATTCTAGGTATCAATTAAATCTAAATGTTTAAAATCTGGATTCTTTAAGTTATCTAAAGGATTTGCATTTAAGTGCAGAGCTTAATGAACATTTGTACAATTTTAATTGTCTAACTACAAAAAACAGCAATTAAAATAGCTACACAAAACAAGAGCAACACTTAAGAGAAGTGCAACAATTGTGTGGTCGAAGCCAGATTTAAATTTTTTGGCTCGAAGCAAGGAGACTATTGCCAAATTGCACAAGCACAAGTAAAAGCTGAAGGGCTTAATGTGTCGACGGACTTGAAACACCTTGAAATCACATTCATTTATTCAATCGTTCATTCATTTATATGTGTGTTGGCCCGTCCGTTGCGTTGTTCACTCGTTCAGTTACTCCACTTAGGTGGCCCATTCAAGCTGTCATTCATTCAAGACTTAATTGCGTACAAAAGTTGCTGCTTAAGTGTTGCTCGCTCAAGTTGACATTTGTTCGTTAATTAAACCTTTTTGTTGCTGGCAACTGTGCTGCACAGCAAGCAAATTGATTTATCTTTTCAACACACCTCAAATTGTCAGACAACGACGATGACGGCGACGACTCGAACTTCACCTAAACGTACAAGTGGCAAAGTCGTGGCTTTGATACTGGCTTACGTTCATCCTCTGTCCCTTCCAGACAGTAGTTACTGCTGTAGAACAGTTGCTTTTACTCCCTTCTGTGCTCTATGCTTTTAATGGCAAAACTTTTTCACTTAACATTTACTCATAAATTGATTTTTACTTTTTAACGACCTGGTTGTGCTAATGGTCTGGCCTTGGGCCTTAGTTAGTCCTTGACGCCTTCAACACTTTACCCTTAACTCCACACTCATGGAACATACACAAAACACACACACAGACTCAACTTGTTGGCCCAGCTGTCGTTACTAACCAAATTAGTTGGCTCTTCACATTATCAGCTCGCACTTGGAATTTTCAATTAGTGGGTGAAAAGTGGTCAAGCTTTTTGGCCGTGCCCGAAAACGTGTTTGGTAAACAAATTATGTGTTAATTTTACTTATGGCAAAAGTTCCATTTTCTTGTCGCCTGTTTGTCCTGCCTTGTGTGTCCTTTGATGTTGTGTGTGTTTAATTATGACTTCCGGCAAGTAATCAATGTGCAAATTTCGCCTATGTCGCTTGGCATGCTAATGTTTCCCAGCCGCCAACAGCTAGCAGCTTTATGCCACGTCTTGAGAGTGTTGGGTGGTTTTGTTGCCAAAGTTTTTGGTGTGGCAGCCATAAATTTATGCAAGCATCCAACACACTCATTCTCTCTCTTCCTCTCTCCCCCACACTATCCGGCAACTTGTGCACAATTACATGAGCATTTTGTGGCTGCACATATGAAATATGCATGCAATTTTGAATTTGCCATTCATTTAAATGTTTTCTTGATTACATTCTCGGCAGCAACACGCAGCTACAGCCACAGCAGAAGCCGAAACAGCAGCTAAATAATTCCATGAAACGTTATCATTGTCTTCGTCTTCTGTGCATTTAGTGGTTTTAGTTTTGCCCGGCAGCGTTTAAAAGAGCCGCAATGCCTTTGGGGCATGCTGCAATATGGGTATCTCAAAAACAACACCCAAAACATTTGCCAAAGCTTAAAATAATCCGCTTTTTGTTGCTATATTTTAAGTGCTTTAAGGATTTTCTTTTAAGATATATTATCTGCCTTTCTAATAAGTTCTTAAAAAAGTGAAACATAATTTTTAGAGAACCCAAAAATTGGTTAACCGAAACATTCTCTAATTCTTTATCTAGGGTATTCTGGCACTATTTTGGTTTTCAAATTCTTGCTTTGCTCCTTTTGAAATTAGTTAAAAGCCATGCACGTGATAACATGTATCACCATGAACATTAATTACATTTGTATCCTACACAAGTATTTGTTTCGACTTTCAATGGCATTTCAATAGCGCCAGCAAACTTGTCAGTCAATCCATCTATTATTGTCAGTTTTGCTTTCAGGTCTTTGGTAACTTTCGTTGCCATGGCCTAAGGAAATGGCATTCGCAAGCTGTCTGGACTAAAGAGAAAGAAGAAGTTTGCCGTCAACTTAAAAAATAAAACTAGCAGAAAATTGAAAGTTTTGATTTATAATCTAGAAACTTTTACGCTATCGCATTCCGTCCTGCTCTAGCCTACATAGTAACTGTCTATCTCTTGCAATTCAAGTGCATAAATATTTTTTATTCAATGGGGTTTTTCATGCCAGTTACCCAGGAATGGAATTATGCATAAGAGGTATATTAAAAACTGAAAAGTCTTCGTACTCTCTTTGACCAACTGCTTATCTTCTAGATTTTATATAAGCTTATTTTAAAATATGTACAATCCAAACCAATTCCCGACTTAGCGCTCTTTAAGCGCAATTACTCTGATTGCAGAGTAACTTCAAGTCAAACACTCAAAACTCAATCATTTTAAATGTCGTTTTTTTGCTGCCTTGCGAACTTTGCGACCGCCGTTGCAATCAGATTAAAAGCATTTTGGGGATAGCGTATGCCTCTTGGGGGGTTTTCGTGTCAGCGACCACGCCCTCTGCACGCCTCTACCCAACACTACTGTTTGGGGCAATCAATAAATTTTTAATAATCGCTGACTACGAAACTATCTGGCCAAAGTTCTTGGCGGCTTCATACTCGTGCTATTTATGACTTGAAAGTTTTTTGCCTTTGTCGGCTTTGATGCTTGTGGCACACCTCCTTATAAATAGTGGATGAAAGAACAAGTGTCAGGCAGCAGCGTGCGACACCTTAACGTTTAAGGCAGCTTTAAATGCCTCTTGCTGCACTACTGCAACTGCCTGCGAATTGTGTCATAAACTGTTTGGGATGTCCTGTCACTTTGTTCTGCCTGCTATCTATTGTTGCTCAGGCAATGGCTTCTGCTGCTGCTGTTGCCTCCCTTGCTCTGCGCTGTGGCATGCTACCATGGGTTGATGTCAGAAAATCGATAGCTTAGACATCATATGATGCCTCATTATTTTGCTTCCACCATAAATCATGGCTAAATTGTGCAACGTTGCAGCAAGTATATCTTGCCACACATCATTATTGCACTTTAGCGCAATTAAAGCTCAAGCGAACAGCGCATAAATAAATAACCCATTTAATGTTTTACAACCCAACTTATTAAAATCACATTTGATTGATGATTTCCTTTAGCAAATTGTATTTATCAAGCATACGCGCTGTATACGTAATAATTGTTGGCTGGTTTGAGTAGTGCCAATCTCGACATGATATCGTAGTATGCTTCATTCACGTTTGTACAGCTGCTCGATGGCACTTGGCTAGCGATAAATCTTTTCCGCGCTGATTTCACATATGCGAAGAACCTTTTTTTGCCAAATTTAGATTTATTTCACTGCAAAAATATTTTTTTGTGTGGGCTGGCAGAAAGTTTTGACATACTTTCGACGGACGCAAGACAAATGCGTGTTTAATGTCAATAAATTTTATAAAAATGCATGATTTATGTTCAAATAAATTTTATAAAAGCAATTGCTCACTTTGTTTCTTTTATAATTTATTAAACAAATAATAAAAACTGCTTGTCAGTGGCATTTAAATGTCAGCTGTTGGCAATGTTGTGGTCCCTGTTGTTGCTTCTTTTATCAAAGCTTTGTTGGACATACATATTCTAAACAATATTTTTATTTTAAAAATCATTTTTAGTTTGGGATAGATAAATCACTGAAAGCGAACACTTTTAACCACAAATCCAAAAAGATGGTCGTGACAAAAACATCGAGTTAAAAGCAAACTGAAAACATTGTCCCAAGTGGCACAACAAAATACAAACAATGTGTATTAACTCTAAACTACGAACGCTATGACCTTAATTAATGTCAAGCAAAATAGTTAGCTATGTATTTTAATGTCTAAGAATACTTGCAGCCTGCACTTTAAAGCATTTAGTTAGCATTTTTATGTCCAAGTCGGGCTGAGAAAAACTTTTAAAAAATATTTTTAGAATGTACACAGAGGACATTGAAGTGATTCAGTTGATGTAGCCATAAATCTCAATGTTTACCTCCTCAGTCACCCAAACAATGGAATTAAAAACATGTTTTCTCGCTTCGCTGTAATCTTGTCTGAGTCACAGCAGGATTTAGATTCAATTAAACTGTCAGCGGGACAGCCACAAAATAATTTCTTTGCCTCAGTCACCTGCTCAACCTTATACGACACCTACAATATTTGTCATGCCAAAAGCAGCGGGCATTAAAGTCGAATTAGCAGAGAGGCGTCACCAAAAGAACACAGTGCCATCACACCTTGTCAACTTCTTCTCCCTCCTAAATCAATGATTATGCTAAAATCTTGTTTTAAATGCTACAAAGATTTATCGCTATCGGCGCTATCATTTTTCATGCCCCCAAATATGCAAAAAGTAAAGCAGAAAGCAAAGGCATGACCTGACTACCAGGTGGGCAAGCTGTCAACGGAAACAGAGCCCAAATCCGCAAAGGACACGCGAAGTTCGAACTAAGTAAGCAAGCTATTGAGTCGGTTGGGGGCGACAACAACAAAAGTGAAAATTTGAAATGCGCGAACATTTTGCAGTTGGCGACCGCAACCGTCTGTCAACAGGGGACATGTCCTGGAAGTGGACAAGGACTCCAAGTTGAGCTGGAGATGGACACCTGTGGCTTTTGCCAGGCAATAAATCAATTTGCGTGACGTCTTGACATTTGCCTTCAATCGCTGGTGGTTTGACTTGAACTAGAACTTGCTTATTCTATATGGAGCTAAAGTATTTGTCGAGGGAATCTAGTTGTGTTGAAATCAATGCATTGAATCACCATGCAGCTCAACTGTGCCAAACTCCCTAAACTTGCACGGCTTACGTGTGCATTTAAATGTGCCAAAACCTATTCGGACTTCATCCACAGATATTTGGATTGTGGTTCGAAAGCCTTTTAAAGTTTTCAGTTGAGCAGATTAAATGCCCTTGGCTGCTTTCAACCAAAAGCTGCCAATTTCAATGACCGTCGACTTAAAGTTCTGTCAGACTTTTGTGTGGGCGTGTTTTGTATTACTTTCAGTACCTTTATCCTGATAAACCAAGCAAATCATTTGCTTTGGCCAAAATCAATCAAAGTGGCTCGTACAAAAAGAATAAAACCTGTTCTGTGGGTGTTTATCTACTTGTCCGCTTTAGTTGTTAAAATAATTAACAATCATTTTCAACATTTTGCCATTGAACATGAATATGGAGTACGAGTTGTAAGTACATCATCATCCATATTGAAGAGTGTCCAATGACTGCCAAAAACAGGCACTATTCATGGGCAGACGACAATTTGGTAACTGAAGTGCGCACTTTCGCATTAGCCAACACAGATTTATGATGTCACTCCGGAGTACTCAATGGCAGTCGAGTGGCCATGGTACAGGGATTGGAATGCCTGCTGTCTGAACCGTGCTTATAATCCTGCAATTGTTTGCAAACTCACCTCGTAATAAGAGGGAGACCGATTCAGGTCCTTTGTATGAAAATGAAGTACAACCCCTTCTGCTTTTGGGTAGTCTTCTGTGCCCCTGCTTAATGTGACCTCATATTTGGGCTCATTATTTTGGGTTGTGCCTTCCATGAATGGAAAACCATAGGAGAAGATTTGTCGTCGGCTCTGCAATTGACATTTATCGCTGTCGGGTACTCACTAGACTCCGTATTGTATGTGACTGTCGCCCACTTTGGACTCTTTTGAACAAGTTAACAACTCATTAACACGTTCAACGGAAATGACAACAGCAACAACGATGGCAGACGACCAACAACAATTGCTGTTGATGCCATTTCCAATTGAAGTTAAAGCGTTTAAAATGCTGTAATTCATTTTCATTCACAATTATTTACTTATTCAATACATTTTGGTGGGATAACCCTTGTCAAATTAATAGAATTCCATGTGTAGTTAACGTTAGCTTAAGAGGCTGATAATGATATAACAGACAACCTCAAATCCCAATAAGTCTCTTAAAGCTTATCGATGTTCTGCGACTTAAGGCTTTAACACAATCTTATTGCCTTTAGATTAAACAAATGGAAAACTTAAATTCGCACTTAAAGGTCACTCGCTACTTAGTTCCACTCATGTATCATTCCACTCATCAGTTATCTGCATCCCATGTTCCCCTCGAAATAATTCACATGTGTGTTTTGAGAGTGGGTTTAAGACAACCCGAACACTTCTGCCATAAGTCCAGTTGTGTTCCGACCTCGATCTCAACAATTTTTGAATAACTAATGAAGGTGCCAGAAAAACAACAACTAAAACAATAACACAACACCATCAAAAGCAGCAACAACAACAACTGCAACTGAGACAACAGGAGGGTTAAACATTGTGTTGAGACTCGAGTGCCCGGCCTGAATATGAAATTTGGATTTTCATCCGACTGTCGACATTCATCTTGCCAACTGTCTGTCCAACTGGTTGGCATTAGGCAGGCTGTCCTTCTGTCTATCTGTCTGTGTGTCTGTCCTTTGTCCAGGACTTGTGCGTCATTGTCAAAATATTAACAGCTGGCACATTCCAAGTCTCTTCTGTACTCATGTGAGCGCTTAAGCCCTGCCCTGGTTGAAGTCGAGTCGGGGGGTGATGATGAAAAATAGGAATTTAAGTATTTAGAAATATGTTTTGGCAAATAAATTTGCGACTGGCAACAGTTGGGAATGTGGGTCAAGGCGGGTAAACTAAATCCTCTTTGATTTGAACTCATTTTCGCCTGAAAAGTGTTAGTATATATATTTCATATATGCATGTTTGTTTGCAGCTGTCTGAAGTTCATAAATTTTAAAGCTAGTTCCTAAGAAAAGTCATTTCAACCATTTAAAGATTAAAAAGTGAAAATCTGCTTGAATAAGCACATAAAACCTTCGTTTATGAATCGCAACTAATGAAACTGAAAGACGGATTGCCAAATGCAACTTCAAATACAAACAACAATTTAATGCTAACTACAAACAGACAAAGGTAAAAACAATGCTGAAAACTCTTACACGTCTTCTGTTTCCACATCGCCAACTCTGCTTTAAATAGAACAACTCACCCGTCAGATACAGAATGCAGTGTGAATCGGAAGTATTGAAGTATCGATTTTCATGGGTGCACTTTATTCAAATGGATACTGAATAGAAGATGGAGACAGTTACTTGGGGTGTCGTCTGCTGCATATGGGGAAAATCTAAATAAATTTGCTTTTGAGTAAATTAAAAACAAACAGCAAAATCAAATATTAATGTTGTGTAACGCGATATCCGAAGGGGCTTCAATTCCATCATTGTGGACAAGTGGAACTCTGATTCTGATACGTATTCTGATTGTTGACTGACGTTGAGTAAACAGCGGCATTTAGAAAAATCAATGTGATGTACGCTTTATTTGCTCATCACACGTACAAAACAACGATGAAAAAATTGTCATTTAGTCACTTGCAAATGAAGATTTATCTCTATTTTTTTGTGCCCACTTTTTGCCTTTCAACTTTCCATGAAATGTCGCTGTGGCAATGCCCAAAATAACTCCAAATAGAGTCGTCTCCATCTACATCTGCATCAATGTGTGGATGGTCTAAGCTTCGTCCCTATCCTCGTTAGTCTGTCAAGGCACAAAAACCTTTTTTGGTATTCAAATGTTATTTTTGGCGCAACATTTGTGGAATTTTTTGCCACTGCCTCAGCAACATGAAGGAATACGTGTGAAAAGCGGAAGTGTATTGTTGCCAGTGGCTGTTGTTGTTGTTGACACCGAAAATGCTTGGGAAACGCTTAAAGCGACCGCAGGAACGAAACGCCTTCAAACTTTTCGCTAAATTGTTTGGTTTTTATTGCCGAATTGAAACCGGAAAGGGATTCGTGTTTGTTTTGGGGTGCATGCCAACACACAAACTGAATGTTCTCAAAGGGTTCAACAGAAAAACTCCTTAAGCGGAAAATATTCAAGTTGATGTGCCCTTTGGCTGCATTACATTTGAGTGTTTTAATCCTCTGAGTGGTTCTTAAAGTAGGCGTGACAATGTTAATGTGGGATATTCAAATATTCTGTAAAACCATCTAGTTATAAAGTGTGTGAAGCTATATTTCAATAATTGCATCTGCAAAGTGTTAATCAGAGCAGGTGTATGCATGTTCCTGTTGTGTTGTGTTTTGCTGAAAACAGCAAGATACAAGAACAAAACAAATATTTCAAATGTGTAGCTTGATGTTGCTCGAGTTGTCGGTCTAAGTTTGGCCTCAAGAGACCCAAACAATAATTTCGATTAGTAAATCTGATAAAGAGAGGGAGAGAGAGAGAGATTTGTGCTGCCGCAGGTGCAATTAAATGTTAATCGATTGTGTTTGTGCAAGTGTGAGAGGAATGAAGAGGAATCAAGTGTACAGCAAACATGCATGTGTGTATGTGTGTTGGAGAGTTTGCATAATCAACTGCAGCCTAGAGATGATGAAGACAAAAAGGATGATGATGATGACCTTTTGGTTTGAGTTTTGTTTGTGGCTTGAACAATTTTCAGTTGCCTTATAGTAAATACTGTGCAATGTGGAGTGAGAGATTGTTTGTGTGTCAGATGCGTAATTAATTGTAAATAGTTGTTCAAATGTCACTTGCAATTTATTTGTTTGACAATCTCAATGTGAATGACCCCAAGAGAGATATTTGTGATATTCCAGCTAAGTCTTTAATTCATTAACATTTTCACATAAACAACTAATATTTATTTAATCTATTTACGTCACATTATATATACGCCGCATGGTGTCTGTTACTTTGAACTGCCAATTTAGATCAGTTTGAGCTTATTTTTCGATATTTGCATGTCAAACGCGTGGTAATTTCATATTACTGCGACACTCGGCTTCCCATTTTTCCCCACACTCTGCGTCTCTTGGCGCTCGAACGCATTATTTATGACTTGTACGTTTTCCGTGTTATTTTATAAACATTTTTCAAAATATGCTGCCCTCTCGGTGCTCGGTCGTCGGTCGTCAGAAAGGAAAGTTGCTTGTGGAGCCTGCAACTGCTTGCCGACATCATAAAAAAGGAATTCTACGCGCCGGCGCCTTTATGTTTTATTTATGAGCCCAAGCACGCCCACAAAAACTTAACATTGGGCCCACAATGCGTGCCGCGTTTTAATGTGGTAAGACGGGAGTCTGAGGAAGTCTGAAGAGCAGGTTGTGCAAGAAGATGGTAACTTTTATAGAGGTAATTATTGTCTGGGGGAGTGAGTTAGTCAATGGCAAACATATGGTATGAAATGTATTTCAAATCGATTTTCCTATATGCAGATTAAATATTATCTGGAGTCCAGCACTCATAAATATCCAGCAAAGGGTCAAAGGTTGACTGCAGTTACAGTTACCCAGCAGCCCTTGAGTCATTTTACTTGTGAGACCCTCCAGAGCCAAGGGCTGAGAGCTGCTTATGGAAGCCACAAATCGCCGTTTAAATATTAATACATCAATCCACTTAATATGCGAGCTTACAGCAACGAATGATGCAATAAATATAAAAAAGGGAAAAGTCAGACAGAGATAGACACAGATGATGAGCATATGTTGGAGATACTCATACTATACATGGAGGCCTCTTCAGTTTACGATGTGTTTTGTTGCCAATATGATATGATGATAGGATACCATAAACGAGTACACAAGAAATATCCATTAAAGTTGTTGGCCACTTCTTGTTGTTGCCTTTTTCAATCTGGCCACAAAGCAAACAAGATTCTTATGATGTAAGACAAAACAAATTTTAGTATAAGCGTGCACTTCCGCACAGCTTTCAGCCTCTCCTTGGAGATGTGGCACAAAGGAAGTGCTTGGCTTGTTTATTTCTCGAACTTGTAATGCAAACAAAAAATTGTATTTCCGAAGCAGCCGCCACAGTCAAAATAATAACACAGACACAAAAATATATCACAGCACAATTTCCATAGCATTTCGGGGAATTTGCAGGGGAAGCAAATGGCAACGAGGCGTGCTTAGGAAATTTGGCTGTCCAGTGATGTTCGTTGTGCTCCAAAGTTAACAGTCAAAGACTGTACACAGCTTCTATATATTTTTTTGTGTGCTCTTGTGCGTTATGATTGCACAAGCAGAACAAATATGCAATCGTGCACCCCCTCCTCGCTCGCAGCCAGCATTAGATGAGACTGAAACGCCCACAAAACTGCAACTGACATAATTACGTATGCAGAATATTTAAGTGCAATGTGTATTTGCGATTGTCTGGCTGAACCCTGTGAACTGAGTGGAGGGTTCAAGCGAATGAGTATTTAAAATACACACAAACTTAGCAAAAAGTGTGCTTTGAATGTTTGCATTTTGATTAAAGTTAAAAAATGAACTAAAACTCACTTAAATAGTTAAATCTTTCCTTAAGGATTTCTAGTAATAAACATATAAAAAACCATTTACTCTTTCCTACAACACGGCTGTTGCGTTTATCTGGTTCGCCTGCCTCAACTGGCTGTGTTTACAAATCCCATTCAAGTTCAAGGGGGTGACTTGTAGGCCTAATGCCTAACGGGCCCCAAACAGCCAACAACAACAGTCAGCGCCTCTCTTTGTATTAATTTGTGCACACATTCTTGGCCAATGAGATTTATGCGCTGCGTATTACTTTTTTTGCTGCCGCTACTGGTGTTGTTGTTGTTGCTGGAACACCCACAAAAGAGTGGCCCGTCCCACCCACAATGTTGTCCCTACTGTAGTTGACGAAGCAAAGTTCGAAAAAGGCGCGAAGTGCAAACATAATATTGTTTTGTTGCTGCTCTGTTTGTTTGCTTTTTTGTTGTTTTCGTTTTTTTGCTTTTGCTTTTGCACAAAGCACGTGTTTCGTTCGAAAAGCGGCGACGCAGGCGCAACAACAACAAACTCTCGAACGTTACTCGAAACTTGACGAAAGTCCGAACACAACAACGACAGCGACCGAAACCGAAGCTTAGCTTCGGTAAGCAACGAAGCCGATGGTTGCTGCTGCGGCAAGGCATTGACTGCCAATGAAGCGAAGCATTTGAGCCATCAGTTCGACTCGAAACTGCGCCGGAAGTGGACGCCAAACGTCGCCGTGTTCAGTAACAACAATAATAACAACAACAGCAGTTTCATCAACTAACCAAAACAAAATAAAAAAAGTGTCGTTTCAGCTGTGCTCTGTGCTCGTACTAAAAGTAATGCTCGTAAAATTAGCAAATTAAAATTTAATTAAATAATTAAACGGTAATAAAATTGCCGGAAATGGCAACGACAAATAGTGCTTAAAAGTGTCACAAAATGCCTCAATGAAACGTGGTCAAATCAAATACTGCTTAATGTTACCTGAACTGCAGTTTGTAATTTGCTAGCCTTAAAAAAAGGAAAACAGAATAATGCCAATACAACAACAAATTTTTTTGCTGTGTACATAAATTTCACGGCAATCAGCCAGTAGCAGCAGCAGGGGCAGTAGCCACGTTGCAAGTCATCCAAACTTCATTTGTTGCGCTGCGGCTGCAGCTATCCTTATAGTACATGCAACAACAAGACTCCACTTTGTTTCATCCTTGCCTGCTGCTGCTGGCTGCTCGAGTTGAAATATTGCTTTCATTATTTATGTTAAGTTTATGCAACATTTTCTACGCTTTTGCCCCATGTTCTGCCCGCTGCTGCTGCTGCTGATACTCCAGCAACTTTTGTTGTTGTTGTTGTTGCACTTGGCGCACTTGTTTTTAATATCCTTCAGCTTTGTAAAGGCATTACGCCCCATGCTGCCTGCATCGCCATTCTGCATGCCTCTTGCGACTTGCAACCGTTCCGCACACTGATCCAAATTACGCGGCAATGGTTTTTCTATCATTCGTCTCGTTATTGCACTCCTTTGCCTGGCCATCTCTTCCTGTCTCAGCAGGACATCAGCTGCCAGGTTCAATTCTCTACAGCAGTTATTGATAGTCTCGGCATAAATAAGAACAATCACTTTTGAAGGACGCTGATTTGTTGTTTTGTACTTTGATAGATCAGCTCGAGTAAATCATGCCTGAAGTTATTGAAAAGTGTAACATAATCTTTTAATATTTTATGCTGTTGTGCGGATAGAAAGTTCTTCAAGTGAAACGCGACTCAACAATCAAGGCAGTGGGTGGAAAATGTTATGAGTTTGCAAGCAAAATATTTACATGAAAAGTTTCAGTTTAAGCTATGCTCATTAGAATAATAGCTGGAATGGAACATGAACTTTCTAACGAGCTAAATCGCCGTTTCACATACAAGCTTAGAGAGTATTAATATCCATGACTTAATCAAATATTTCCAAGTATTCTAGAACTACCTTAAAACTACGTTACTGTTTTAATGAACCACAGAATTGTGTGCTATTAAATCTTTTTTTTGTGTGTGTTTATTTCTAAGCTACTTATTAGCTTTGCTTCTTCTTATAGCCCCCAAAAAGCAAATAACAACGCCAAAGGGTTTCATGCTTGTATTGTTTTGCTTGTCCTCCATTTGAACAAAAGACACTACTAATAGCCAAAATGAGCTAATTAGCGCAAACATGGCGAAAATTACAAAAAAAAGAGGAGAATGAAAAAAAAAAGATTGGAAAAAATTGTCGGCATCGCCTTTGTTTATTTGGAAAAGCAATTATAACGTTAAATGGTGCATTTTTTTTTAAATGTTTTAAGGAGATTTTTTCTATTCAGCTTTTGCATACAAATTAACCTTTTAATATTCATTAACTTGTTGAGGCAACATCAAGGCAAGTTCATATGAATGTTGAATGTTTGATTTGCGCAACGAAGATGAAAACTGGTTTTAAATGCAACATTTTCGTGTTGCGGTAGTGTCTGCATGCAGCATGCTTCTGCATTATCCATTATCTTGTTCTCTCTCTCTCTCTTTTGTGTCTCAAACGCGTTTTTTCTGTGCTGTCAGGCAATTCCATTTGCACTGGCGGCTGTCAGCTGCCTTTACTATGCTGTCTGTCTGTATGCCGCCACTCAAGATGCAGTCGAGATGACAGCCTTTGGATGCCATTTCTTTGCATCAACCCACTTTTCACCACTCCACTTCCCACCCCTCCGCTACCCTACCTTAAGCACAATTTATATTGTTAGCTGGCGTGTACGAATGAAATTGAAAATTTTTCTGAGATTTATAAGCGTAAACCGTTCATTTATATATGTCAGTTTTGTGTGTGTTGTGATTTTTAGCTGCTGTTCATTTGTTTTCAAACTGATTGCATCATAATTACCCAACTGACGTACCATAACTGATGCCGCACTTTCTCTCTCTCTTCCCTTGGCCTGCTCCTAAGTGCTTTTTAACGAGCTGCTGTTGCTCTCTTTCTCTGTTGCTTTGTTGTCCATTTAGAAAATTTAGGTTTCCATTCGACGCGGCTGGCTGGATGGCTGCCCGGCTTGCTGACTTGGTTCTACACGGCCGAAAATAAATGCTGTAATTTCCAGTCATGTGCGTTTCTCTGATTTTGTCGCTATAATCTGCTACATGAACCCATAATTTGTAATTTCAACCTAATTACTTTGCCTGCCAATGTGAGTGTGTGTGGGCTGAAGGGGGCGCAGTGCCGTGGAAGGGGCGTAACGGAGGCAAAAACATTGTCGTCAGCCATAAAATGTCAGCAGCAAGCAACAAAACGCCCATTTCGGCAGCAACAGCAGCAGCAGCAGCAGCAGCCTTCACTTGCACACTCACACATACGCTCACACACACAAACATACACATTAAGCCACGCCCCCTTAGTCTAGGACATGTATTTGTGGCTGCCGTATTGCTGCTAGCTGCCGGAGTTTTGTTGACGCGACATATGTAAATTTGTGACAGCTGTGTTTGGAGGTCATTGAAATTGATTTTTAGCTTCGACGGTTTATTTGTAATTATTCAAGGATTGAATAGAATTTTCAACAAAGCCAGTACAAAGTAAAATTGACCCATTTCCAGTGCAAGGATTAAACCGTGTCGATTTCAAATTCTAAATAAAGCAGAAAATAGAATTGACCATATGCCATGATCTAGGAATAAATTGAACAGTTAAGCTAGTTTTGCTGTATAAAATATTTAAAAACTAGCTAAAAGATACTGTTGATACTGCATTAATTAGGTATGCAATAAATTGATTTTAATTTTGTCAATTAACTTATTGCGCATTTCAAAAAAGTGCATTGCCTACTTTTCAGCGCAGGTTTTTTTTAAGGCAATTATGTATATTTGAATTGCCATTACGAGCAATTAAATATATTAAAACACAATTTTATTTCCATTTCACTAATTTATGGCAGCATTTAAGAAACAATCGCTTATTGTTTTTTGCTTAAATTTTATTCGCCATGTTTAAATTGTTTATAACGACCCAAAAACACAGCAATAAAAAAAGAGAACAAAAAGCGTGAAATCCTTTTTGCCACTGTCAATTATAGTTAATGCAATCGATTTTTATACAGCAGCATAACGTGCCTTTTAAATACAAATTTAAAAATAAAGAGAAAAAATTAATAAAATGACATTTGGATATAAAGTGAGTTGAACTCGTTGGTTTGCTGCTTGTTTGTTTGTTTTATTTAACGTTGCAAGCAGCAAACACAACAAATAAAAAAGAATTATACGATTACACGTTTCATTATTAAATGCATACGCATAAATATTTAAGCCAAGCGAAACTGATGACAAAAAACCCGGCAGTAAAATCAAATATTAATGTCTTGATGCGTCAACTGAAGTAGAGCGAATATGCGTGGGGGGATGCGGTGGTGTTCGCAACAGGAGGGCGTACAGGATGCTGATATGTCATGTGCATTCATAAATCATTTGCTTCCCAAATTGAACTGGCCAAGTCACAGTGCGCCACAATAACCGAAAAACGTATCAGTCAGTTAAAATGCATTTATGCGAAACTACAACGTAAAGACAGGCCCAAAACTAACAAAAGCAAAGTGGCAACTGCTTAAATGCTCTACATTTGCTATAAAATTTAACAACTCTTAACAGTCTTTCAACTCTGTGTTTTATATATTTATTTAACTAGCTAGGTCGCGCCAGCATTCAACGTTTAGAAACCATCACAAATGTACCTAAATGGTTACACAAATCGAATTCTAATTAAGCACTTCATTTTTAATCTCCTCTATAAAGTGAATGGCATAGTCATTATGCTCAGTCATAGTGAATACTTACACAACAATGCGAGTTGGCAGCGAAACAAAATGTTACAATTCAGGCGCAATGAAAATGTGGCCATGTTATGACAACGACAGCAGCAGCAGCAACAATACAAGCCATAAACGCAACAACAACTGCAACAACAATAAGAGAAATAACAACAGCAATGTGCGTAGTGGTCATAAAATAGCAACATCAATGCAACGCGTTCATTTGTATACACATCTCTGGACCCGGAATACAGTGCTATTAATAATAAATGTTGCATTGGTAACACACTCACTCACTCACTCAAACACATACGCATACACACACTTACATACAGAGAAGCAGTCAAATGAACTTTGCAAACCGAAATTTCCAACAATAGTTGCAACAACAACAGCAGCGAGTCATAACCCATAAGGCCCAAGAGCCTGCAATGCGTATGTGTGTGTTATTGTTGTTGTAGTCAGTAACACACACACTCACATAAACATTCATATATACAACATTGTAAAGCCCACCACACAAGAACAACAATTGAGTATGCGAGTGCCATAATAATAATAAATGCCATAATCCCTGAAATCGCTAGCGCCTCTGTGAAAATCCAACCCCACACAACAAGCCTCCTACCCCTTTTTACCATTCGAGTGTATGCATTTTTTATTTTCAATTTTCATTGTTTCATCTATAGCAAGCAGCAACAGCAACAACAACAACAGCATTGCGAATCGACGCGTCAAGTGAATTAAGCGATTTTTAAAGCTTTACGCTAAATGAAATTTGAATTGCCATTCACTGCATACTATAATATCCATAATATCTCATATACAGTGCAGAAAGTGTTCACTTGTGTGTGCAAATTAAATTACGCAAATCAAATAAATGTAAAACACAAGAAGTAGACACACAAAAAAAAAAAAACCACAACACAAATGACTAAAATGTGTGGCAAATAATGCTAAACGTGCAAATAGAAATTGCTGTGAAAACTAAACCAAAATAATCGTCGCATAATCAAACGAATATATCTGCATCTGTGTGAGTGTGCGTGTGTGTATTTAACTAATTCTGATTAAACACACAGATCGCAACTGAGCAAAAATGTTTATCATTACGGTAATTAAACTTTTGCTAATTGCGCTCAACATATTCCCAAGTCGCTTTACAAATCGGCGGGTTATGTTTCTCATCTACATGACAAATTTAGTGACACATGGTAAGTACTAAACAATAAGATTTGTAAAATCAAAAATGCACTGTTTCATCGATGACAGTTAAAAATGCGCAGAATATATTTTATAGCATACTTTTTTGGGCATTTGTAAAAATATTTTACTCAACGAAAGCAAAAGTTTTTTTTATAGAAATTCAAAAGGAAACAACGATTGTTCTAAACGAAATATTTTTGTAACGATACGTTTAAGGTTTTTTTTCTATTTTTCGTATATAAATAAAAAATTATTTGTTTTTTGCTTTAAGTTTAAAGCAAACTTTCACATCGTCCCTTTATCAGTTCAAGTATTTGGGTTACTTTAAATTTGCCTGACATTCACCCTACTTAGCAGAGTTGTACAAACACAAGTTTGAGAAAGGTGTTCGGTGTCGAAACAGTCGAGTCGAGTCGAGTCATAATTTAATTAGTAAAATGAGACCTCAAATTGCCCGAGACGACGATGGCAACAAGCGGGGCTTGCGTTCTATTTCAATGCCAGAGGTCCGTGTCGAAATCCGTGTCCGTGTTTTGGCTGCCGCTTTTACACCACGCTGCAATGTTGTTTGGAATGCTGGCCGCCAACTGCGTGTTGCCAGATAACAAGCTCTCATTTTGCTGCCTCCACTTGCTGTGTTTAACAGGCACGCTGGTGTTTTGCTTTTGTGCAGCATTTCCGCGGGAAAAGCAGCCAGCACACGAAATGAATGCATACAAAAAACAAAAAAGTGCCATTTGCAACAAGCAAGAACAACATGCACAACAAACACAACAACCAAGGACGTCCGCAATGCCTCAACAGGCTGCGGTTGTGCCGCTACCTACTACGGAATACCGACTACAGTGCCGGCTCCGGCTTCGTCTCTGGCTTGCAGCTAGTTTAAAAAATTGCTTTGTTAAATTATTTCATAATGACACTAACGTAGCCGTTGATTATATTTGGCCTGCGGGTCATGGACTTCCGGCAGCAGCAGCCAACTGCAACTATCTGCATCTGCATACACTTTGCATTGGATTATATAACTTTGTCATGCAGCTCAAGTCTGTAAAAAACATAAATTACATTTTACTTGAGTTTATGCTAGCTTAGTAAAATGCCAAAAAGCGTTAGGTTAAACTTTTCGAAAATATATATAGTGAAGAATGGGTGGCACAAGAGTTAGTGTACATCTGTCGTCGGTTCGTTATCTGCATGTGACCCTTATTATTTAGATACGTCTGCTGCTCATTAACTAACTGACTTGTTTATGCCTCTCTTCATTTGCAGTTATGATGGATGAGCCCCGCTTCGCACAGCCCATACCAAATGTCACCGTTGCCGTTGGTCGTGATGCAAATTTGCCTTGTGTGGTCGAGCATTTGGGTGGCTATAAGGTGAGTTCAACAGTGTTGCTGTGTGCCTCTTTCGACTCTCTCCCTGTCTCTCTGGGCATGTCATAAATCCTGCGTACAACGTCACAATGTCGTCCATTCAATAAACTTTCAAGCTGGCGACACTGTCTAAAATCAATTTTGTGAATTGTTGGCACACACAAAAAAACACACAGAGAGACAGTCATAAAGTGGCACAGTGTGCGTGTGTTGTGTGTTGAATTGACAGCCAGAGATAAAGGCAGACGTGATGTTGTGTCTATGACAAGTTGTGGCCTAGGAAAAAGCAACAGAGAATTCTCTCTCGTTGCTTTAAGTTGATCAATATGGATACAGTATCTGGGCAACTAACAATAAAGAAGAATCAACAGTTTGCAAACTTCAAGCGAAAGCTCATTGAAAAAACTTAAGCACCAAAAGGCCTTGGCCTGGGTCAGCAGCCACCCTCCGTCATCCTGAACCCTAAAAGAAAATGACTAGAAAATCACTTATCATTTATCTCAGTTTTGCTGGCTGCTGTGCTGCGCTCTCATAACAAATCACAAATATTTACTCGCCATATCAACTTCATATAAAACACTGTCCCTTGCCAGCCTCTACTGCTCCTTAGTCCTCAGTGGCAGTGGACATGCGAGTCCACGACTCTGCTGAAGTCTCAGAGTCTCAGACAGCTGCTATCTGGCTCTTATTGGACTTTCATCAACATTGCCAGCCAAGGAGCAAGCTTTTGCTTCTACTGCTGCTAGCTGCTGTGGCCATTGTTGAGATGAAAACGAGAAACTCATTGCTGTCACTGGGCAGAAAGTAAATTTGAAAAGTTAGCCAACATGGCTGCAAAATCCTTGCCAAGGACCCGCTCTCTCTCCCTTTCTTTCTGTCCAGTCCCAGTGTCACACGCAATGTAAGCAAACGAAGCTAAAAAGAGCAAGAAAAGTGTATTAAAAAAGCGGAAACAGCTGTCAAGTTGGCTTCTTTTTTCTTTTTTCTTCTTCATTCTAGCCACTCTCATGCGTCACAACAAGGCGTTCATTTATTATAACTACTTGTGTGTATTTCTATTGTTCTTTAAAAGGTTGCCTGGATACACATAGATCGGCAGATGATACTAACGATACATAGACATGTGATTTCACGCATACCACGCTACAGCATCACGTATGCGGATAACACGTGGCTGCTGCACGTAAATCAGGCACATCAGGATGATCGTGGCTATTACATGTGCCAGGTCAACACCAATCCAATGATTAGCCAAGTGGGCTATCTGCAGGTTGTGGGTAAGTACAGACGACATACCAACAAAAAATGCAAACAATCAACTATTGATGCCTCTGTCATTGCAGTGCCACCCAACATATTGGACATTGAGAGCACACCGTCCTCGGTGGCGGTGCGTGAAAATCAAAACATCAACATGACATGTCGCGCTGATGGATTCCCAACGCCAAAAATCATTTGGCGTCGAGAGGATGGCGAGGAGATTGCCGTCGAGAAAAAGAAGAAAGGTATACATGGCAGTGAGTTTCAAATGCAGTCAATCAGGGGGTTGCTTATATTGTTCTTAAATACCAGTAAATAAAATGGTCAAAATTAGATCATGCAACTAATTTCAATAAGAATTTTCAAAGCCGAAATCAATTTTTGCACTTTGATATATTTTAAATTCTGAATTTGCTGGTATTTTTGACTTAAGTTTTCAAACTACCCACTACACGCAATCGTGTCTGACTGTTGTCTCATTGAAAATTCTCTATGCTCTGCACGTTTATTTCCATGGTGCGGACACTTCCTTCCGGTAAACATCAAACCCAACGACATTAACATCAACAACAACACCAACAATCAGTTCTGGTCTACGATGGCGATGTCCTGCCACTGACCAAAGTGAGCCGCAATGAGATGGGTGCCTATCTGTGCATAGCCACCAACGGTGTGCCTCCCTCTGTCTCCAAGCGCATCATATTGGATGTGGAATGTAAGTATACAGACTAGTATATATATAGAGTATATGCGTGTGTGTGTGTGTGGAAAGCAAAAGTCAAATGACTTGAGCCAAAATGAAAACTATCTATATAGTATGTAGGTATATGTGTATGTGACTTGGATCTGGTCACATTATATTGGCATGACTGTAACACGCGCGTGCACTTAACGAGAACGATGACAACGACTCGCTGACTGGCAGAACTTTGCGATGGAGTATCTATGCGGCAATACATCCATTCATCCATCTATCTAGCCAGCCAGGCAGGCAGCGTACCTGCTGCTCATCAATTTAACTGCATGCTCGCGTCTGGGCTCGTGACAAACGCAGCCAGCGACCTGGTTTGCTCCTCTTGCTAATGCAGCTAAATGTATATGTGTGTGTGTTTGCGCGACTGTTGCACACGTTCTTTCTCTCTTCCTCTGTAGCCCAAGTAAACGCTTGTTAATCCTAACGAGTTTTGTGCTGCATACCGCCGTAACTCGCCCGCCCTATTCCCTTTCCATCAGCTTATGCCTACACATTGACAATAATTCACGTCACGTACCTGCAATAAAGTCACTTGCCGGCATTGCACGTATGACTTTGACGGCGCTTTCGTTTTTTCACTCCCCTCTTCCGCTTTTTTTCTATTTTATTATGAACGGTTTTGTGCGTGTATGCTGTAAGGGTTGGCGAAGGGAGGTTAAGGGAAGGTAGAGGTAGGCATTGTGCGAGCGCGTTTAAATTTCCAACAAGCCGTTTCGCTGTTTCAATTTCGTGTTCGTATTGTGGCACAGAACTAGGGCAAACTGAAGGGAAAATGTAACGAAAAATTGTTGCAGGAAATTGTTTAGCTGAATAGTTGCATATCGATATTGATAAAAGCTGAATACAAAAGCTGGTAAATTGATAGAAATTCATTTTATTCGTATAAACATCCATAAAATAAATACAACTTTGTTTTGTAGCCAAAACTAATAAATAAATATCATTTCGGGAGTTTTGAATACCAGCAAAATATAAATTTTATCGAATGCAGGGCAGGAATGCAATCATTTAACTTATTTAGCGTTACAGCTACAAACCCAATGTTTTTTTTTTTTTTTGTTTTCATGTTAAGCTTACCTTCTAGGTTTTCGTTTGTAATAAATCCAAAATCCACAGCACGTATTTCCTGCTAAACTTAACATCATTTTTCTCAAAACTCAGCCTGGTAACGTGTTGTCTCATGCCATGTCTTGTGTAAGTTTTTTTTAGCTTTGTCATTGCACTTTCATTTTAAGCTTGGCAGACAGGCGACATTACCTACACACACACATACAGAGAGAGAAAACAGTGAACTGAGCAACGTAAAACCAAGACAGACACATATTGAACATACGTAATGCTGCAGCTTATGCGTGCTTTGGCCAAACGCTTCAAATTCAATACCTCCTGGTCTAACTTTACACACACACACTGGTATACCTACAGTTATTATATAGATGGCATTTCCCTTTGGTATCATTCACTTTACTAACATTTCTCTACTTTCTCTCGTTTCGTTCTCGCTTCGCGTCATTTCAAATAGTCTCGCCAATGATTTGGGTGCCGAATCAACTTGTTGGTGCGCCAGCTGGCACAGATGTAACCATCGATTGCCACACCGAGGCGCATCCCAAGTGAGTTTTTTCCATATTTAGTTCACTTCCAATTTTAGCTTTTTTTCGAACTGTATTGCTTTTAATTTTGTAGAGTTTTTTCTAATGCTCAGCTTCTTCTTAATTTTCAAATGCACTTTGTTTTCGTATTCCATTTAACGTGCTGATTAAAATACTCTTGTTGTTGTTTTAGGGCCATTATCTATTGGGTGTACAATTCAGTGATGGTGTTGCCAAGCAAGAAGTACAAAACCGACTACACGGAGAACTCATATCGGTAAGTCAAATGCAGGCTAGCTTAATCTAAACACAACTCCAGCCACCCTCAAAATGGTGTTGTTAAATATTAATAATGCGTTTGTGCTTGACTCCTTCAATACAGTGGCAGCTGGGTCATGAGCAAACAATCAATACATACTTAATATACGTGTTCCCAAAAACGATTTCACCATCATAGTTGGAATTTATCCCATTCACTGCCTATATCTTAATTGTAAATCGTTGTCGAAATTGACTTTTGAAACACTTACCATTTTGAGTTTTTATTTTGCACGTTAATGCATATTTGTTTCACTCTTACTGTCTATTTTGAAAAGCGCCCACATGAAACTGACGATAAGAAACCTACAATATGGCGACTTTGGCAACTATCGATGCATCTCAAAGAATTCACTTGGGGAAACGGAAGGCTCCATACGTGTTTATGGTAAGTGCATTTGTATTGGTAACCTAAGTGCACTAGTTGCAGCAAAAACACTCACATACACATACAAACACGAACCCACACACACTCAGATACACACACAGCCAATGCAATATCGAGGGCCCTTTGTGCTACAAATTTTGCCAAAAGCTTTTACCTATGTGCCGCTCCAGCGCCCACAGGCAGAGGGCCGAGCATCGTATGAAGTTGAGGGGTGCTGCAGGCTGTCTAGCTCCGATATGTGCAGTGTGCTCTCTGGAGCGTAAAACTAAACGAGCGGCCACCAACAGAGCTGAACTTAGTCTGGTTTTGGCTTTCTCTCTCTCTCTCTCTCTCTTGCGTTGGTTCTAGTGTTTTTTGGGCTTGGTTTTGAATTTGTATCTGCCAAAAAACAGAGCAACATCATAGCACTAGCGGCAGGACACTTAGATACATTCACCATAAAAGTAAACATAAAATAAAGTTGCATTCTAGAATTGTTTGACTTTGTATCTGGCAAAGCTGAAAAAATACACAGCACTCAGGCCATATCTGCGTCTAGGTTTCGTTTATTTTTAGTGGCTTTTGTTTATTTATTTATAGAATATGCACAACTGACTTGTAGTTGAGCGAGTTCTGGCGGCTAAGCTGCAAAACTTTTGTTTATGTTAAGATTATCTAAGAACCTTTTAAGTAAAAGGCCCTTTACTGACAAAGTTTTTCTAATACTTGCCACAAGGTCAAGTCATTGTTATTAACAATTTAATGGCATCCTTTAACCGTCTGGTGTATAAATGGAATCGAAATCCTTGCTTAAGACATAAATTTGAGCAAATTCTTTTGCCATTCACTCACACATTTCAGTTATTTATAGATTTTCCAAAATGCATAGCATATTTTTGAGTGCAGTTTAATGGCACCTGTGTGTGTGTGTACTTTCATAACAGCATATGTTGGTTGACCCACATTTTGTAAATAATATGACTAATCAAGGCCTTATACATAACTGGGTAAATAAATATTAATATGTATGTACGCTTTTAATTTAAGCTCTTTAAAACTGGCCTCTGCAACTTGAACCACTGAGCTCAAGTGTGTGTGTGTGTGGGTAGAAGGCGATGCTGTTTTTGACCTTTCCACTGCCAACACTTGACACACAAAACCACAGCTCACAGCTGCCACACAAACATACTTATATTTAACACTTAAACACACATACACACATCGGGGGAGTGTGTGAAATTAAAAACTCATTTCGTTGATTTTTACCATAATTAATTATGCGCCGCTATTCGATTCCATTTTGTTTTACAGAAATACCTTTGCCATCAACACCATCCAAACAAGTAACGCACACCACTGTTGAGTCCAGGGAGAGTAAGTATAGTATCAGACGTTGCTGATATGTTGATGTGGTGGGGGATTGGGGCGGATTCAATGAAGGTAAAGTGGGTCGAATGATGCTCGCTTTTGTGCTTAACACATCCCGTTGTGCGACGAGCACGACGAGCGTTGCATAAACTGTGAAAGTCACACCGGCAAACCGACACTCACTCACACTTACACACATACACACACAGCCTGAGAAGGATACAGGATACGGCGAGCCACAAACAAAACTGCGAAAGTAGCAGCTAAGCCAGACAGAGCCCCACCACACACACACACACACACACAGAGAGTGCGACCTGGGGGTCTGCGCCACGCCCATTTGAAAGAGATAAAGTAAAGCAAAGCACTTTTGACTATTTCAATGTGGAAAGAGGAGTGCTTGAGGGTGGAGTGAAGCGACGGGGCTTTTGGCAACTCAAGTCGAGCAGAAAAGTACACACACTTTCCAAGTTCTATGTGTGTGTGTGTGTGTGTAGGTGCTTGTATGTTCCGGCGGCTGCAAGTCCAGGGCAAAGCAATATGCTGCGGATTATGCTGCTAGGGATTTTCGGGGGCATTAGGTTGGAAACACATTTGAAACACTGCCGGTGCTGCCAGCAACAACAACAACAATAATAGAAAACAGCAACAACTCTAGAAAAAGGACCAAACATATTTTATTTAAAGTGACTGGCGCGGCGACGACGACTGCCGGTTGCAATGGAACGTAATCCAGCCACGGCAACAAAGGATGTGTTATATCTTTATATGCATGTGTCCATGTGTTTGCTTGTGTGTGCTTGTTGTTTGCCGCGTGGTAAATTTTTGTATCGCAGCCAAGTGGTTGCCACAAGATTTCCACACAATTTAACTTGAAAACCATGTCAGCAAAGGTTATGTATACAAGCTCTGGGGCAAGTTTTCATGTTATTGAGTTATTAGCTGCTGTTGTGCTAGTGTTAGTGATATAAACAAGTCAAGCGTGCTAATTTGAGTTTTCCCTAACCCATTCTGCAGGCAATATTATACCATCCTTACGGAACGATACAACGAAATCGCTACAAACGGATGTGTATGCCATGAAAAACGATTTGTATGCGGGTGGCACAGCATTATCACCGGGCTCTGGCTCCTCTGCGGCCTCATCCTCATCGATGCAGACGTCCCTGCTGCCCGGTGGAGGCGCCTCGGGCAATAGCCTATCGGCGTTAAGCGGCGGCAGCAAGAACTCTTTGGCGATAGGCAAGAGCATGTTCTACACCGAACGTCCACCGAACGAGTACTCAAGCGGTAAGTCTCGATTTCTATTATATTCGAATCATAAATACTTCATCTATCATATCTTTGAATATTCTTGTATCCATTTTGTGCTGCATTTGTTGTTTGACTCAATAGCTGGAGCGTTGCAAAGGCTGAGTTGTCTGGGCACAGGATTAGTGCTGCTCTACGCTGCGCTTTGAAATCAATAATTTAGTTACTCAATACGATAATACAAAGTCAAGGCATTTGTAAAATGCAGCCAAAGGGGTTCACACAGGGGATAATATTTGGGTAGCTTTTAGGTGTATTCATTTCACAGCTGAAGCAAACTGAAAACACAACAAACAAGAATCATAATAATAATAATGTTTATAAACTACAATAATATTATATGAAATTAAGTTTGTTTATTATCGAGGTATTTCAAAATTTGTAAAATGAGAGAAGGAAAGTATAAATATTTGTCATATTTGCAGCAGCAGCAAACCACAATAAATGCTCATTCTATGTACAATATAAAAAAAAAAAAAACAAAACAAAACAAAACGTATACATAAGTAAACTTTGAACAAACAGACACAAAACACATCACATCACAAATAATAACTAAGTAAAAGAAACTTATTTGTACAATACACAAATATACATATTTAATACAAACGTATAAAGTTTATGTGTACCAAAACAAGTTTAGTATTAAGTTGTTGAGCTTTTGTTTTTTTTTTAGACTATCAGTTTTTTAACATTTTATATTCAAAAGTTTAAAACACGCATGCAAAATTGTTGAGCTCAAAAGCAAAGCTTTTCCTTCAAGTATTATCCTAGACTTACATTTATACATATTTTACCGTAGCCAACTGCTATATGAATTCGCCATGGAAATGAAAATGCAATTTACACATTTGGATTATTATTAAAAAAAGCATTACTTATGTATGGCGTTTATCAAATTGCATATCTAGTGGAGAACTAACAGAATTTATCATATCTCAAACGTATACATATGATTGAAATACATATAAAATTTTGTAGCTTTTCAAGTCATAAAAGTCATGCCAAGCGAACTGTTGCTTTCAATCTATTAGGGTCATCATTAATTACTGCACATTTGCTTATCCGGGCAATTAAGCAAATGCGGTTTTTTGTTAGCATTCAGCAGCATTTAATTCGTTTTTTATAGTTTTATTACCCAGTTTTTTTGTGTAAAAATATCCATTTTATGCATTTAAATTTCTTTCCACCTGTATTTTTTACACTGATCCCTCTTTCTTTGGCTCAAAAAAAATACTTGCAATTTATTAAATACGAAATTGTGTTGTGTGGCCCGCTTCCTTTGCGTCCTTCAACAACACTCTTTCCCTGGTAGTTGTCCGTCAAGGTTTTTTACAGTTGTTGCCATGTGGCTCATGTTTGGTCGAGGCATTAAAACGCCTTAAAAATGTCATTAAGTTTTACATTACATTACGCTCACCTTCCAGCTGCTGCTGCTGCTGCCGTGCACCCTGCAAACTGTAACAGTAACTACAACAACAACAACGTAAAGGAAATGCAATAATAATATTCCGGCTGCGTTTACGGTGGCGATTGGCTTGATTTTTCGTATTCGGGGCAAATTGTTGCTTACTGGCTTTTCTCGTGCTGCTGCTGTTTCTGTTGCTGCGCTTTTGTGCGCTTTCATCATTTTTTAATAAATGCACATGCTAATTATATTATTACTCATACGACCCGTGGCACAACATTTCGAGCCGTGAACCGGCTGAAAACGTTGTCTGCGCGAATTTCTCGCAATTAATTTCAGCACAAAATTGCGTGGCCTGCGGTCTCCTCTGGCCCCTGCGCGTACACACACACACACACATATACAATGACACACAGTTAACATGTCCAATTTATTGGTCATAATTCATGCAGACCAATGACGGTGCACCCAAAAGGCGGCCCAGAGGCAGAGACGCAACGCTATCGACGGACGGCAAGAAAAATGGTATTAAGGCCAGAAGATATATGGCACATTTGCATACATATACATAAAAGAGTACTCCTGTGTACACACACACATACACACATGTATATAGAATCATGTTCGTAGTGCGAGGTTAAAGTGCCGCCAATTTACTGTATTTATGTCATGTGTATCTGTGTGTGTGTGTGTTGTTGTTGGCGTAACTGTATATATGGTTTTAATAATTTAAACCCGTGTTGCATAAAAGCCGTTGCAGCACGTGGCAATTGGCTGGCCAAGATGCACGGCACATAGTTAACTGTTGTTGTTAACCGCTCTTAACTGTGCACAGCACAGCAATGAAAAAAAAAATGAAACTCCCCCTGCAGCGCATAGATAAATGAGTGTATTCAAAGTAATAAATGAATCGTCAACAATGTTGTTGCCTCTCGCACAATGCGCAACAAAAATAAATCCTTTTTATTTTATTTAATTTGATTTACTTTTTCTTTTGCGTTGCACATTTTTGTATGTTGTTGTAACTATAGTTTTCGTGAGCTCATTGTGTCAGCTTTCGTGTTATTTTTGCAGCTGTTGTTGTTGTTTTTGTTGTTGTTATTGTTGGGCAAATAAGGACACGAGCGTGTTGACTTACATGCATGCATTGTCGCTTCTGCCATTATCTCGAACAATGCAGCTAATTAAGTATTATAAATGCAAGCCATAAGGCAACACGCCGGTTTCCCAGGCAAGGACACAGGACATGCAGCTTATGCGAATATTGTCAATACATATGCACATTAAATATTCGTGCCCATTTAATTTATTGCTTATGATTTATTTCTTGCACCTCATTTAACTAACAGTTAGTTCATTAAACATTCACCATGATCAATGACTAATTACCCAGCGTTAATAAACCACTAATTAAATTTGTGGTTTTTTATGGTTTTTCTCAACAAATCTATATGTAAATACCAGTTTTGAGTTCTACACACACATAAACAACTAAAGAGTCATAATAATAAAAAGCTGTAAATAGAATTGCCTTTTTATGTAAATAGCTAACAACAATTATAAATAATTATTGCTCCAATAAAATGCTACAATACAGCGCCTAATAATTAAAACAGGCATAAAAACAATTAAATAACAAATAAAAAACAGAAAATAGAAAACAGGTAAAACGTTAAATATGTATTAGCAAGTTATGGAAATAAAAGCCGCAAAAAATACAACTATAGTAAATTAAAAAATGTGCAAAGGTTATCCTGTGCAGTGTTTGAATAAAAGCCGATTAAACTATAAATTATTGATAAAAATTAAATAAAAAAACAAAACAAACATTGATATTGAAAATAGTTGTAATTAAGCAAATACATATACTATATACATAATTATGTTGTTTGTTGCCTGTATTAAAGATTTAAGACAAGATATCAAATCAATAATAGTATTCTACATGTCGCAAGCTTTTGCAGCGGAAGTTTTCCTAATTAAACATACATACATTAATGTAAAGCTGACAAAAAAATATTTATTTAAGGCAAAATTAAGTTAACAGAGTGGCAGCATAGGCAAAAATAAATATGTAGCT
The DNA here is from genome assembly GCA_018152965.1 of Scaptomyza pallida. Classification (NCBI taxonomy): domain Eukaryota; kingdom Metazoa; phylum Arthropoda; class Insecta; order Diptera; family Drosophilidae; genus Scaptomyza; species Scaptomyza pallida. The sequence goes on from JAECXP010000107.1 coordinate 2,018,621, forward strand.
TATTTTAATAAGAAACAGTATGTGTGCTTTGGTTTTGTTCACTTCTTTAATTGCCCCAATAAGTAAGCAACGGTTTTTTGTCAACATTAAAATTAATCAATTTTAATTGTATATTTCATTGTGTGTTGTGCAGCTGCTCTGTTATAAAGCTAAGCTATTGTAAAATAAACAAATTAACTACTATTAAAATCATAAATAATATTAAACAAACAAACAAAGACACACTCACACAAAACAACAACAACAAACTGTATTTAAGATTGGATAAATATAAGCAGTTATTATTACGCAAAAATAAGTATAATAAAAACTTAGGTTGATTGATACCAAACAAAAACCCAACCAAAATGGCATACAACCAAAAAAACAAATTGCGAACAAAATGTGAAAAACCAACAAACAAACAAACGTAACGAACATAAATAACTGTTGTTTTATTCAGCAATTTGCATCTAATTCAGCGCTCAATTACATGCGACAAACGGCTGCGGCGCAGTCAGCGACGGCGTTGCGTTTATGCAAATTCCTTTTGGCTTTGGCTTTTGGCGGTTTTTTGGTGGGGGTTTGACATTTGACTCTTGCCGCCGCCGGCTTTGTAGGCCCTCGCCCCCTCTGAAACGTTAATGAGCGCGTTTATTTTACAGCAATAACAGCAACAACAACAAACTGCATAACTGAACCGGCTAAAAACCACCAGAGTATGTTTGTGTGCGTGTGTGTGCGTATGTGTGGGTGTGTGGTTACTAATTGTTTGAGACACGCAAACAAAATTCAACACAAAATATGCTAAATATTTGCGACGCAAAGAAAACGGTTTGATAATTTAATGTTATTTGCATAGATTTTGAGCTGACGCGCTGACGTTTGCCCAATTAAGCTTGACACGCAGCGCACTAAATCGCCAGGCAGTCAGGCACTCAGGCAGCCAGCCAACGAACCACACACACTCCGTAACCACGGACCACTTTAGTAGCAAAGCACATAATTTGTTTGTACTCCTGTGATGGCCAGACGAAGTTTTTGGGCGACAAAACGTTTCACGTTTGCCACATGCCATACACGCTGCGTATACGCAACGTGCTTAAAGCTGTGCACTTCAATTTGGTTAAGAAGTTTGTGCCACAACCATGTTAAACCCACTTGGGCGCACTAACATTATCATAATTATAACATACATATCCAGATAGACAACGACGTAGAAGACACCTTTTTTTTGGGTGGTTATCTTGTTTCTTGGTTGAAGCTGAAGCTGTAGCTGAAAGTGGCGTTGGCGATGGCGCCACTTGAGCAACTTTTCAAAAGTCATTTAAATTATGCGCACAAAAGCGCGAAAATTATGCCACAACGTGAATACAGGCGCCACTTACAGCCAGAACACACACATTTACAGTTAGAGTGAGAAAGAGAGAGTGAATCAGAAGCGGAAACCACATTTGTCGGCAAAGTTTTGCCTACAGCTCGCTGTTGTAGCAATGCGAAAATAGTTGAGTGCAAAGCGTGCGCACACTTAAGATAAGCTTCAAGCGCAAAACTTTCATCTTACAAATTCGCGTGGCAGCAACCCAAATCCCCCGTAGCGCTCCCTGGGTACCCCCCAATTCTCCTTTAACATCCCCAGACGCATTCAACAAATTAATTCTGTGCCGATGTCTGACTGCGTCTGTCTACCCTGCTGACTGTCTGTGTCTGTCTGTTTGTGCCTGCTGCCATTCACGCCGCTTTTTGCAGCTGCAGGAAATATGTTTAATTTCATTTAAATGTAGTAAGTGCAACACTTTGGTTAGCTTTTGCCATCCCATGGCGTCTGCCTTCCACAAAGAGAGAGTTTTTTGTGGGTTTTTAACTTACATTTATGCTGCTAGCTTTGTGGCACAGTCAGCATAAATGCAATGTAAAAACTTACCAAATGTGTGTGTGTGTCTGCGTGTGTGTGTTGAGTAATAGCTCAAAGGGATACATTTCGACTTATACATCTCTATCAGCCATCATATTAATATTAATCTTTTGTTTTTAAACCTATTTGTAACTTAAACAACATTTGAATTTAATTTGCTTAAATTTCATTTAAGTAAGCTGTACTTAACTTTGCTGCCCTCAACGCCAACATCATTATAAACATTCTCTAAACCAAATAAACTTACAAAAATGACAACAAGAACAACAAAAGTTCATACAGCCCGCTGGGATTTGTGAAACTTTGTGCGAAGCATTTTTTAAACAGACGCCACAAATTGCAGCCAAACTTGTCGAGCAGTTAAATTTTTGTTGCCACATGCAGCACTACTTACATGCATACATATATTTTGCATACTATGTGGAGTCATTGTTGTTGGTTGGTTTTTTTTTTTTTGGTATTTGTGTTGCACTTCGCCCCGTCATCACCATAGATTTTGTTGCTTTTATTTGTCGAAACTCATCTGTCAGTTTTACATAGTGCACCCTAGAGAAATTTTCATGTTTGTTGTGCATAAAAATTACATACATAGCGCATTGTTCGCTAGCGGACTTTGATGGCAAATGACTGCCCCAAACAAACACACACGCACTTACATGCCACACACACACACAGAATGGGACGTGGTGTGTTGAGTGTATCTTCGTTTTTGGCATTTGTTAAAAACCATTGCAACAGCTGCGCGACTTGCCGCTGGGACTCATTGATGTGACTGTGACACAACAAGAGCTGCATTTTTACTATCATTTTGATGTGGCTGTAGTGGGGGAAAGGAAGACAAGCAGTGCAATGATCTCATTTGGTGCATTTATGTGGCTACTCACCAAGTACCACAAAATGTCATTTAAATTGAGGTACTATAAAAAAGTTGACTTACAAAAAGTAACAGGAACAAGTAAACTCTCTTTGGGACGTGTTTAACTCACATCTACCACCCCATTGACAAAGATTACAATAAATGGGTACTTCACTGCTCTTAACACAGCTTTTTGACCCTTTTTACCTGATAATTCCCGAAGCTATTCATAAACGAAAGAACTCGCATTCATAAAATAACAACAACCCTGTTATAAATTATGAAAAACTTCCGCAACAGTTTAACCCAAGAATGCCACTTGCTGAGCTCTTAAAGCAATTTCGTAAAAGGTTAAAGCAACATTGTCTGCCCGGGTAAGGGGACTAAAGACTCGAAGCTGCTCTCCCCGTTACCTTACCATCAAGTGTATTTTATGGATGGCCTTTGTTAAGGCTTTCTGTTTTACCCTCAATGTTGCAATGCTTGCCGTCGCGCATATTTGTTTGACTTTATTTTTTAATTTTCACAACTTTTGACAGCTTTCCAGTTGGTCACGTACGAGCGGAACGCGCCTGTCTGGACTGCCTTCTAACGTGGTCTATACGAGTATTGGCCATGTCCAGTGAGTATGTGTATGGGTGGTTGACTACTGTGCAGCACTTGGCAAGCATCTGCGCTTGACGCACGTGCAGCTCATCCTTTTTTCTCCTCTGCCTTTCTGTCTATCTGTTTGTCTCTCGTTATTGTTGCTATGGTCAATTTTAATCAAGTTTTCTCGCCTCTCTTCCTTTCTGTCACTTACCCTCCTTCTTTCTCTCTCTCTATTTAATTGTCAATTTGGCCGACGCGTGTCTCTGTTGGCTTGATAAATTATGTGCCAGCCAAAACAAATGTCACACAAAGGCAAAACAGAAAACAAGAATGCAATCACAGACAAACATTCACACACACACACTCATACATTCACATTAGACAAATCATCTTTAAAGCAGACTTATTCACACACTCACACACTAAATGCATTTACGCAATTTGGCAATGTGTGAAAGTCTGTGTATGTGTTTAAAAGTGGGATTTACGAGTTGTGAATTGCATGCAAAAGTTTAGCTCGACTGGACTTTGGTTTGTATTGCGTTGGGTGTTCAGTCGGGCGTTCTTATCTGGTGCCCTGCAGGCCGGGTTCAGTTATCTTTTCTTAATGATTCCATTGTCAAACTCATTGCTCCGGAAATTGTGTACACAATTTAAATATTCAACAGGATATTGCATGAAATATACATAAGTAGACTAGGCAGACACCACTGCACTCAAACACACACACACACACACACACACAGGAGATACATACACACAAGACCCTAATGTCCTGGACAAGTCAAGTTGGCAAGCTGACCAGTCAACACTGCGGGCAACAAAATCTTGTTGTACGTTGTACGTCCCTGTTTGCATAAAACGTTTCTATATTCTGTTGATGTTTTCTTTTTTTTTTCGTTTTCTAATCTCAGATTTTGTGTCATTTTAAATATGTGCTAGTAATATTTGTATATACGAAAATTAGTTACAAATTTGATTTACCTTGAATTAAGTTAGTTGACAAATTACCTTAAATATTCTAAGGCGTTTGTGTTGATTGCTAGAGCTGTTTTGTTAGTTAAGCGTTAAGACAGCTTAAGGAATATGGAAATAATAAATATTTATAGAAATTTATGCATTTAATTTCTACTCAAGTTTTCAGTTCAGTTTTCTTTAACTCTCTGTCGCTATGATCTAATATTGTTTAGCTTGTGGCATTGATTAGCAAAGAAATGCCCACGCATTTGGCTCCAGCCTCGAGTCCAATTCCCAATGAAGCTGAGGCTGTGCCTCCCTAGAGAACGAGAGAGGTGCCAGTTGCGCCCAACCAAAACTCGTGTCAGTAACAAATGCCATTCATTTCCGATGCCAGGCTGCACGTCGCAGTGCCACAGTTGAGCTGGGTTGAAACTGAGGGCGGCCAAAAGCTACAAGTAGCCCAGTGGCCAAGACTAGTGTCTTAATCTTCAGATGGGCATCTCCAGATGCTCCCGGTCTAGAGTTGGCTGCTGTTGTTTATTGTATTTGGGCAGCAGCTCCATTTGTAGCAGTGACTTTGACAAGTTTGCTGTTATAACATTAGTTTGTGTTAATCTTTTACTTGGTATGGTCACAAGGGAAACGCGCGCTCAACAATTGAAACGGGGCATAGATTTGATGGACTTTCGCATCAACTTTTCTAATGCAACTTGAAAACTTTTTGATAGCCAAACAAAAGCAGTGGTAACAGAAAGCAAATCACTTTATGCTGCCAACGCTGCCACAGGATGCCTCGTAAACTTTTACGCGCTTCCACAAAAAAAAAAAAAAAAAAACGTAACGTGCCGCAAGTGAAGGCAGATGGCTGACGGGCAGTGAAGGGACTGAAGGTTAGAGTTGATGTTGGTCCTGATTGTTGCGTTTCCATTTCATGGTGTTGATGCTCAGTTGCTGTTTAGTTGTTGTTGCTGTTGCTGCTGCTCTGCTGGTGTTGCAGGTTTTGGTTTGTCGCACAAACACTTTGCTCCCAAAATGGCTTTTCATTGTCTGCTGTTTTAGTTCGCTTAAGGTGGTTGGCAGGGGGTTGGTTTGTGAGGGAGGGAGGCATACAAATGTCAATAAAATAAATACTGTTGACGCAGCGCGGTTATTTTCCAACACAATCTCCATTACGGCGTTTACATTTCTGTCTGTGTTGTGTGTCGTCTGCCAGTTGTTGTTGTTGTTAGCCTGAGTAGCTGTATTTGACTTTAAGCGGCATTAACGGCGACAAAGATAAAGACATGATGCCAGACACAAATACAACAAGAGTGTGAAGTGGCAGAAGTAGAGGCAACGTTTGCCTGCCACTCGTAGATACGTTGCCTCAATTGACGGTCATTGTCATTAAGTCGCACAGAATGAAGATGAGTTTTTCTATTTTATTTGTACTTGTCTTTTTTTGGGACTTTTTTTCACGCCTCGCTAGTCGTTTAGTTCATTTGCCTTATCAACGTGAACGACAGGAAAATGCTGAAAAAGTTTTTAGTGCATGTAACATGAGTGTTTAGGAAAAATTTCGGAATGTTTTGCTCTTTGTAAACTTAAGTTGAGCGAGTCTTACTTTAAATTAGTTAGTTTGTTTGAACTTGGAACCTTCTGTTCATTCATTTTGCTTTGTCGTGAAGAAAGTGCTTAATTATTTGAGCTTTGTATATATTTCAAGGTTTTTGAGCATTTTAGTAAATCCTGCGACTTAGTTAAATTGGAAATTAGCTTTTCAAAGTATTCCAAGCAAAGATTAAAAAATAGAATGATTTTTTTAACTGTTACCAATAGTTTTCCTTTGAAACGATATAACCTTGCGTGTAATTTAAGAGATTGAAAAGTGTAAAAGAGTATTACGAACTTCTGAGCAAAGTTCAAGTGAAATGCATTCGCAAATTGCCACTTGTCTAGAAAGCGCTTAACCTAAGATCTAAAACCACGTATGCCGCCACGTGCCACAGGCCACACTGTTGCCCACTTTTGTTGGTTTATCTACTACTTTATTACTGTAAATCCTCAGATAATTTATTTGATTTGTACACGCGTATGCCACAACATACCAGCAGTCTTTCTCCAACTCCCGAGCCTCTATAATGCCTTTTCCTTTTCTCTCTTTTATACACATAAGAAACAACAATAACAACAACAACAGCAACAAAAAAAAGGAAGCAACAGCTGTGCTTTTGAGTTTTGTTAGAGTTACTCTGTTGGTTTCTCTCTGCTTATGTGGGTGCTGATTTGTATCTCTAGACTGTAAAGTGTATCACATTACAATCAGATTAACTTAAAGCCATCATGTGTGTGTTTGTGTGTGTGTGTGCTCGTGTGGGTGCCTCTCTTTTCTCCCTTTCTTGTGCTCGTACTTAAATTGAATTTAAAAGTTGTATTGGAACAAAATTGAAAATGAATTTGCATCAGCTAGCTGGAAGTTGAGTTCAGTTTGCCTGGATGTGTATTTTAAGTAAATTAGGCTACAAAGCCCAGACGGCCTACTTCTTTAAGAGCAAGTTAAAGTCACTGCCTAGATCTCATTTTAAATACCTATAAATATTTATTTGCAACAGCAACGAATAAAAAAAGAGAATACTACGAGACGGAGTGGTTTTTACCCCATTGTTGGCGGCTTGCGGTTAACCAGACAGAGAATGCTCGAGTGGACTGGATCAGCTGGCCCCAGACTCCGGTCGCAGACACAACGCCAGCCAGTTGGGCATAAGTGGAAATTTATGGCCTGGTCCTTGAGGAAGATATGCAATTGAGCATACCAGGACAGACGGGACTACTCGCAGCGCATGTCCATTTATATTCAAAAGGACATTGGAGCAGCAATTGATGAAGCGGGCAATAAAATGAATGAAAAAAAAAATTGCTTCAACAAATGTTGTAAATGCAAAAAAGGATACAATTGTCTGTGTCTGACTTAGTCTGGCCTGTGCGTGTGCTTGTGTGTGTGTGTGTGTATTTGGCTAATGTGATAAATCAATTTTATGCGAAAATCTCAGTGCATAAATTCGCTTAACTAACGCATTTGTCAAGGACACTCAAGCGCATAAAGTTGGCAATAAATTGACAAAAGCTGAGACAAATTTCGTCTAGAGCTTAGCTTAACATGCAAATTTCTTACATATGATCATTACTTAGTGTCGGATTTGATAGTTGATGGCGAAAAGATTGTTAGTTGGGCTGCCAAATGAAATAGTTAACTAAAGGTATTAACGCATTGTAGGTCTCACAAATAAATGGCATTGCATTTAGTGGTTAAAAGCGATAGATTTAGCTTTCAACATTTTCCAATAACCGTCCGGTTTTGCGACAGCTTTCGGGGGTAGTTGTTGTTGTATCACAAAGCACATTGGGAAATCAAATCCAATAATAGCTGCGGCTGTTGCCCCACACAATGGCAACGGACCCGGTGCAACACAGTGTATGTGTGTGTGTTTGTATGTTATTTGATTGCCATTGCCCCCGCAGCTATAGTCTGTACAATCAAAAACCACAAAATGTCAGGCTACCTTTCTTCTTCAGCTGTGAAAACAGCACGAACTAAAAATCGTGGCTGGGATTTGATTTTTCTTTTGTGCAGTTAGCGCCACTGCGGCTAATGCCCCAATAGCTGACAGGCTTTATTTCTGTTTGCGTTTCCAACGGTTGTTGACCAATTTGTAGACCATCATCAAGTGTGAAATTTCCAATTTCCGTCAATGGCGACCGTTACTACACACAGACAGTCAGAGGAACAGAGAGAGGGAGCTAGGGAACAGATTCTCTATAACGTTCCCCTCTTCAGTTACAGTCTAAGGGCGTGCTGTATTACAATTGTTAAAGGGGCAGTTCTCATTCTCCACAAAACACAAATGCAAATGCAACGTTTCGTTTTGCTTGTTTGTGCAACGGTTTTGTGTGTGTTTGAGCAATACAAATTGAGCACTCGGCAAAACGATCTGTTCGTACAGCTTAAGAGCTTGAAAAAAATAAACAATTCAGCCGTTAGAAAATATCTATTTAAAACGAGGTAGATCAAATGAGTTTTGAATAATTTTGTGTGCATATCATCGTCTGAATCTATGTCTAATCTTTTTAACAATCCTTTCCAACCCTTAGCCGCACCTTTGTAGTAATTACCCCTACCATCAACAGTGAATATTAAACATTCCGCTTGAACACCTTAGAATCAACGTATTTGAAGTTCAAAGCGGCAAAGTTTAATTGAATTTAATTAAATGCCGACAAATTGATTTGGCCAAAAAGTTGTGTAGAGCCTCCTCTATTCGCGACGTACAGCTAGATCATTAGCCAAAGGTCAAAGTCACTCTCGAAAAATAGCGATTCAGCTTAAAGCGTTACCTCATCAACCCCCTCCACTCCGCACCAAGAGGCAGCTCAATTAATGGCGCTCAAGCGAAAGTTTAATTGAAGTATTTGGTGAGAGAGATAATCGCTATCGTATCGACACGGCCTACACCACGACCCATAATTACACCTGTCCAAAAGTTTGCTATCCTTAAGTAATTTCTATTTCTCAAACACTGTTAATGTTTTCACTTGCTTGTTGTTTGTGCTTGGGTTTGTTTTAATTTCACGACTGATAAAACACCAAGATTGAGTTCTACTAAAGTTCTGGTTGGCTCTGACTTAAATATTTAAGTGCTTCTTTAAGAGCGGTTTATTTTTGCATTTCCAGGAACATGGCTATGCTTTCGTATTATGGATTTATTGAGTTGGGTCAGTTCTCTGGCTCTTATACGCCTCAATCAGTCAATATATGTACGTACTTATGGCACATTATCAGTTGCTGATTATATTGTCTGCTCCATCTTCTTCGATTTCTTTTAAAGCCGCAAAAAGGGCCATTGCCAGACATTCAATAGAAATACAATAAAATAAATAGCGCTGGGGCTTTATTTTTTCTTCTTCCTCCCCTGGCGCAGACATTCAACTAAAATAAAAACCATAAATGGCAACCCTTGCCCCCATCTCCGCCCCATCGTTCAAGCAGCAAGGCAATCAAACAGAAAGGCGGCGGCTTTATTTCCAATGTCTATGCGATTGCTCTCCCTGACTTTCTCTGTGTGTCTGTGTATTCCAGCAAAATGGCTGCCGGTTAAATTGGCAACACTTTATCAAAAAATATAAAAGCACTAAAAGTCAAAACGCATACCAAACGGTTAACAGGCAAAAAAAATAAAAGGAAATATATACATATGTAAAAAATATAAACGAATGTATGTATGTGTCCATTTGTATAGAGGGGCAACTGGCAGTCGTCAGGACCTAGACGAGCACATGACTGGGTCTTGCATATAGATTGGCAATAAGGCCAACTTGAATCATCATAAAGCAGCATCAGAAAAAAAGTCAAACATACATACACAAACACATGGACAGACAGACATGCACAGACAGAGAGACCACATGAAAAATATGCAAATGTCGCAGGACCTTGCCATAATTCGTATGATTTTTCGTTTATGAAATGCTACAAAATGTGACGAGACAGTTGCCAAAAACGAAGTTCAAAACAATTTTTAAGCACAATTTATGCATTTTAAACAGTAAACAGTGTGTGTGCGAGTATGTATGTGTGTATAGAAGGCAACTAAAGTCCGCTTTACAGCTTCATTAAAAATATGCAAGCTACAGCAAAGTAGCAGAAAAGAGCAGCAGCAACAGAAAGTTTCGGAATGTGGTGGCTGTTTTTTTTTATTCTTGTTTTTATTGCGGAATTTTCTTTGATGCAAATGAAATAGTCGAGATTTTTTTTATTGATTGATTGTTGTGTTGCATTATTGTTGCATTATCAAGAGCATTTGGCAAAAATGCTTTTATAATAAGTATTGTGATTTTGTTACAACTTTAAATTTATTTTCTGAACACAAAGTATTGTACTAACTTATCCTTCTAATCAACTCCCAATTACCAAACAATCAAAAACGCGTTCATCTAGCACAAAAACGAACACTCAAAACACATACACTCACACTCCTTTCATAATTTATTCAATTCAAGCGACATTTTATGACACACAATAACAAATCGCTGCACATACATCAAATTGATTCGTTAAACAAACGCCCGCAACAAAATCGATGCAATCCGATCCGTTGGCCGTGCTAATGTCATTTTAATCAGGGACACAAGCCTGTCACCCTGACTGCCGGCCCTCCAAAAATAAAGCATAATTTCAATAAAACGAATATAAACAAGCGGCGGCATGATGTGGCATGTGGCGTGTGCGGCTGATGTTGTCAGTTGACTGAAAGTAATTAGCTTGAAATAACAAATTATTAACAGGGCTAGTATTATTGTGTTGTGGCAGCGGAAACACACACACACACACCAACACACAAAAAACTATGAAATGAGCTAGTGCTGCCTCGTTATGTGGCACTTAGGCAAGCGAGCGAGCTATGAGTAGCTGCAATTGAGTTTGGGATTATGTGAACCAGTGTTGTAAAGTGCATGAATTGCAATTAACTTTTATATGCGCCATGCTGCATACTGAAGTACCGTAACAGAGAGACGTAACAGTATCTTGGCAGCCAGACAGACAGACAGACAGACGGACAGTCGACTGTTGCAAGCTGAAAGGCGAAATAGAATCACAAAAGATGCCAAATCTCCAGACAATGGCCAAGTACAATGTAAATTATTCAAAAGGTAGCTAAAAATACGAGTATTACGCGATGGATGTCATTTACATTGCGGTTTCCTCCGACTCAAGACTCTGTCGTTGTGTCATCCTTGTCATCGTCCTTTGCCAGACAGCAGCACCCACCAAAAATGCCAACGGAATGGAAATGGAATTGTTTGTCGGAAAAAAGGAGAAGCAGTCAAGTTGCGGGCTTGAAAAGTGCCTGGCAAATGCATTAAATTCAGTTTTCGTGCAACTGAGACAACAGTTGAGTAAATTATGGCCACAAGCAAAAGTAGCAGAGGCAGCCAGCCAGACAGACCAAAAGGATGGGCGACTCTGTTCTGTTGAAATTTTTATGAAGATGGCAGCGCACAAAATTTGAATTTTTTGTAGTTCACAATAGTAGCTTAAGGACGGATCCAAACTTTAAGTGCCTGTACACAAGCTGGAGTCCAGCAATGTTAACTAACACTTAAGAGGAAGCAGCTTACTTTCAGCTGCATAACGAGCACTTTTCTGTCTATCTATAATATCTATAAGAAGCAGGCTACACTTTTGCGGTTGCACTGGGCGTATGCGTAATGCAGCAGCAGTAGCAGCAGCAGCCGTCAGAAAGCAAGCAGGCTGCAACGTCAGCTGAAAAATGTTGCATACATTTAACATAAATAATGGCCAGCATATTTTAGCGACAAGCCACGTCGCTCTGCAACTTGAGTTGAAAATGCCAACCAGGCAGGCAGGCAGGCTGGCTGGCAGGCAGGTTGCCAAGAAGCAGGTAACCAGACTCGCAATCGTAGCTTGGAAGCTGGGAAGCCTGCGAAAGCCATGCTCAATTTTTAATGAATGCCAAGACGATAGAAGCAGACAAGAAGAAGAGAACAGAACAGAACATTTGCAGCAATGGCGTGCAATAAAAACCACATTTAATGCTTAAAATCCGCAGCAGTGCCACAGAAAATGAAGCCATCAAAATGGGCAAAACCAACACAAGTTTGATGGCCACATTAATTGCCAAAATGCCGAAAGCAAATATTTAAATTAATTGCTCTTATAAAATTTAAATTGCTTTATGGAAATGTACGTAATCTTTAAAACATATTGCAATTTTTGGGAAAATAAATGAAAATTTGCTAAAGCTTGCTGTAAACCAATTTATTTGGTGGCCCAAAATCAACTGAACTCGTTGCACGTTGCAGAAACTCGGCTCAGGTTTGTAAACTTCGGCAACTGTATTGCTCGGTTTTCGTTCAGTTTCGCGATAGATTCGTGTATAAGAGATTGCTTTGCTCTTTTGAACTTTGCGCCTGCGCATAAAATTTATAACAGAGAGTTTGACTAGCAAACAAACAAAAAAAATAAATAAAACCCAACTTAATGCAATGAATGCAAAAAAAAAAAAAAAAAAAAAGCATTAAACAAAGCTGCTATAACATTTGTACACAACTAAAAAATAATGCATATACATTTATCTTATTTCTTATTTGATGCCATAAAACATATGAGGAAACATATTCCTATTTTCTTTGCGTTTATCTAACTCTTTTTATCCTTTGCTGTTATTGTATTTGAAGCAGTGCACAGTGGTCCCGCCCGTAGGCCAAAAATAAAAAAACCAAAGTCCAAATTTTGACTTTAAATGTACCAATTCTTATTTATAATTGGTCTAGCTATTTGAATTTATTCATCTTTTTGTTTTGCTCTATCTGTCCTCTTCAAGAATTGCATCGAAAGCGAAGCATGATATTCACTGTGTATTGCAGCGTAAGCAACTTGCAAGGGAAGCTCTCCGCAAAAAATTTGTTAAACTTATTCAAAACAAGTGTTTGTGCAATGGAATTAATTTATATTTACAACAAAAGGAATATGTAGTATGTGTTGTGTTTTGTGTAAATCGTTATTGCATTTAGTACATAATTGTGAACGTTCTTAGTTTTTCTTTTCTGTGTTTGGTTAGAGTTTTAGTTGTGATGGCACTCTTTGGCATTAACAAATCTGCCGTAAGGTGCCGTGCGGCACGCAATATACGAAAAGGTAACCTAACCTCAATTTTAAAAAAGCACGTGCTTTTGCTTTATTTTGTTGTTTGTTGCCGTTTGTTGGTTTGTGTTGTCGTTTGTTGTTATTTTTGAGTTATGTTGTGTGTTTATATTCTTTTCTTTAAAATAATAGCTTATTATTTTCTCGTGTAAAACTCGTTTTAAAATGATTTTCCTATGGCAGCTATATTCATAGTATCCAGATTTTTACTGAAGTTTCCCATGTTATATACGAAAATTTCCAAAGTATTGTTGAATCAAAATAAAAAACAATAGTTTTTCATATAAAAACTGAATATCAGACCGATTGTTCATATGGTAGCCATATGATATAGTTGCCCGATCTGGCTGATTTTTACATATTATTTTAGGATAAATATAAAAAAATTTTGTGCAAAGTTTTCAAGTCCCTACCTCAACTAGAAGTATTTTTGGCCGCTCTCCCCATACAAGCCGGACCACTGTGCAGTGGCTTCATCGAAAATACAAGTTTTTGTTTGCATCACAAGTTCGAGATATAAACAAGCCGAGCACTTCCTTTGTTCCACATCTCCAAGGAGAGACTGAAGGCTGTGCGGAAGTGCGCGCTTATACTAAAATTTGTTTTGTCTTACATCATAAGAATCTTGTTTGCTTTGTGGCCAGATTGAAAAAGGCAACAACAAGAACAGGCCAACAACTTTAATGGATATTTCTTGTGTACTCGTTTATGGTATCCTATCATCATATCATATCGCCAACAAAACACATCGTAAACTGAAGAGGCCTCCATGTATAAGTATGAGTATCTTCAACATATGCTCATCATCTGTGTCTATCTCTGTCTGACTTTTCCCTTTTTTATATTTATTGCATCATTCGTTGCTGTAAGCTAGCATATTAAGTGGATTGATGTATTAATATTTAAACGGCGATTTGTGGCTTCCATAAGCAGCTCTCAGCCCTTGGCTCTGGAGGGTCTCACAAGTAAAATGACTCAAGGGCTGCTGGGTAACTGCAGTCAACCTTTGACCCTTTGCTGGATATTTATGAGTGCTGGACTCCAGATAATATTTAATCTGCATATAGGAAAATCGATTTGAAATACATTTCATACCATATGTTTGCCATTGACTAACTCACTCCCCCAGACAATAATTACCTCTATAAAAGTTACCATCTTCTTGCACAACCTGCTCTTCAGACTTCCTCAGACTCCCGTCTTACCACATTAAAACGCGGCACGCATTGTGGGCCCCATGTTAAGTTTTTGTGGGCGTGCTTGGGCTCATAAATAAAACATAAAGGCGCCGGCGCGTAGAATTTCTTTTTTATTATGTCGGCAAGCACTTGCAGGCTCCACAAGCAACTTTCCTTTCTGACGACCGACGACCGAGCACCGAGAGGGCAGCATATTTTGAAAAATGTTTATAAAATAACACGGAAAACGTACAAGTCATAAATAATGCGTTCGAGCGCCAAGAGACGCAGAGTGTGGGGAAAAAAGGGAAGCCGAGTGTCGCAGTAATATGAAATTACCACGCGTTTGACATGCAAATATCAAAAAATAAGCTCAAACTGATCTAAATTGGCAGTTCAAAGTAACAGACACCATGCGGCGTATACGCAATGTGACGTAAATAGATTAAATAAATATTAGTTGTTTATGTGATTTAAAGACTTATCTGGAATATCACAAATATCTCTCTTGGGGTCATTCAAATTGAGATTGTCAAACAAATAAATTGCAAGTGACATTTGAACAACTATTTACAATTAATTACGCATCTGACACACAAACAATCTCTCACTCCACATTACACAGCATTTACTATAAGGCAACTGAAAATTGTTCAAGCCAAAAACAAACCTTAAACCAAAAGGTCATCATCATCATCCTTTTTATCTTCATCATCTTAGGCTGCAGTTGATTATGCAAACTCTCTCTCACAGATACACACATGCATGTTTGCTGTACACTTGATTCCTCTTCATTCCTCTCACACTTGCACAAACACAATCGATTAACATTTAATTGCACCTGCGGCAGCACAAATCCTCTCTCTCTCTCTCTTCCTCTCTTTATCAGATTTACTAATCGAAATTATTGTTTAGGTCTCTTGAGGCCAAACTTAGACCGACAACTCGAGCAACATCAAGCTACACATTTGAAATATTTGTTTTGTTCTTGTATCTTGCTGTTGGCAGCAAAACACAACACAACAGGAACACGCATACACCTTCTCTGATTAACACTTTGCAGATGCAATTATTGAAATACAGATTCACACACCTTATAACTAGATGGTCATTACTTTATTTATGAATATTCCACATTAACATTTTCACGCCTACTTTAAGAACCACTCAGAGGATTAAAACACTCAAATGTTATGCAGCCAAAGGGCACATCAACTTGAATATTTTCCGCTTAAGGAGTTTTTCTGTATAACCCTTTGAAAACATTCAGTTTGTGTGTTGGCATGTTTCAATCCGGCAATAAAAACCAAACAATTTAGCGAAAAGTTTGAAGGCGTTTCGTTCCTGCGGTCGCTTTAAGCGTTTCCCAAGCATTTTCGGTGTCAACAACAACAACAGCCACTGGCAACAATACACTTCCGCTTTTCACACGTTTTCCTTCATGTTGCTGGGGCAGTGGCAAAAAAAATTCCACAAATGTTGCGCCAAAAATAACATTTGAATACCAAAAAAGGTTTTTGTGCCTTGACAGACTAACGAGGATAGGGACGGAGCTTAGACCATGCACACATTGATGCAGATGTAGATGTAGATGGAGACGACTCTATTTGGAGTTATTTTGGGCATTGCCACAGCGACATTTCATGGAAAGTTGAAAGGCAAAAAGTGGGCACAAAAAAATAGACATAAATCTTCATTTGCAAGTGACTAAATGACAATTTTTTATCGTTGTTTTGTACGTGTGATGAGCAAATAAAGCGTACATCACATTGATTTTTCTAAATGCCGCTGTTTACTCAACGTCAGTCAACAATCAACAATCAGAATACGTATCAGAATCAGAGTTCCACTTGTCCACCATGATGGAATTGAAGCCCCCTTTGGATATCGCGTTACACAACATTAATATTTGATTTTGCTGTTTGTTTTTAATTTACTCAAAAGCAAATTTATTTAGATTTTCCCCATATGCAGCAGACGACACCCCAAGTAACTGTCTCCCTGTTCTATTCTGTCTCCATTTGCATAAAGTGCACCCATGGAAATCGATACTTCAATACTTCCGATTCACACTGCATTCTGTATCTGACGGGTGAGTTGTTCTATTTAAAGCAGACTTGGCGATGTGGAAACAGAAGACGTGTAAGAGTTTTCAGCATTGTTTTTACCTTTCTTTACTTGTACTAAGCATTTAATTGTTGTTCGTAGTTCATTCTTTCAGTTTCATTAGTTGTGATTCATGAACGAAGGTTTTATGTGTTTATTCATGCAGATTTTAATTTTTTTTAATCTTAAAATGGTTGAAATGACTTTACTTAGGAACTATTTTTAAAATTTATGAACTTCAGACAGCTGCAAACAAACATGCATATATGAAATATATATTCTAACACTTTTTAGGCGAAAATGAGTTCAAATCAAAGAGGATTTAGTTTGCCCGCCTTGACCCACATTCCCAACTGTAGACAGTCGCAAATTTATTTGCCAAAATATATTTCTAAATACTTAAATTCCTATTTTTCATCATCACCCCCCGACTCGACTTCAACCAGGGAAGGGCTTAAGCGCTCACATGAGTACAGAAGAGACTTGGAATGTGCCAGCTGTTAATATTTTGACAATGACGCACAAGTCCAGGACAAAGGACAGACACACAGACAGATAGACAGAAGGACAGCCTGCCTAATGCCAACCAGTTGGACAGACAGTTGGCAAGATGAATGTCGACAGTCGGATGAAAATCCAAATTTCATATTCAGGCCGGGCACTCGAGTCTCAACACAATGTTTAACCCTCCTGTTGTCTCAGTTGCAGTTGTTGTTGTTGCTGCTTTTGATGGGGTTGTGTTATTGTTTTAGTTGTTGTTTTTCTGGCACCTTCATTAGTTATTCAAAAATTGTTGAGATCGAGGTCGGAACACAACTGGACTTATGGCAGAAGTGTTCGGGTTGTCTTAAACCCACTCTCAAAACACACATGTGAATTATATCGAGGGGAACATGGGATGCAGATGACTGATAAGTGGAATGATACATGAGTGGAACTAAGTAGCGAGTGACCTTTAAGTGCGAATTTAAGTTTTACATTTGTTTAATCTAAAGGCAATAAGATTGTGTTAAAGCCTTAAGTCGCAGAACATTGATAAGCTTTAAGAGACTTATTGAAATTAGTGGCTGTGTTTTTATCATTATCAGCTGACGTTAACTACACCTGGAATTTTATTAATTTGACAAGGGTTATCCCACCAAAAGTATTGAATAAGTAAATAATTGTGAATGAAAATGAATTACAGCATTTTAAACGCTTTAACTGAAATTGGAAATGGCATCAACAGCAATTGTTGTTGGTCGTCTGCCATCGTTGTTGCTGTTGTCATTTCCGTTGAACGTGTTAATGAGTTGTTAACTTGTTCAAAAGAGTCCAAAGTGGGCGACAGTCGCATACAATACGGAGTCTAGTGAGTACCCGACAGCGATAAATGTCAATTGCAGAGCCGACGACAAATCTTCTCCTATGGATTTCCATTCATGGAAGGCACAACCCAAAATAATGAGCCCAAATATGAGGTCACATTAAGCAGGGGCACAGAAGACTACCCAAAAGCAGAAGGGGTTGTACTTCATTTCCATACAAAGGACCTGAATCGGTCTCCCTCTTATTACGAGGTGAGCTTACAAACAATTGCAGGATTATAAGCACCGTTCAGACAGCAGGCATTCCAATCCCTGTTCCATGGCCACTCGACTGCCATCGAGGGTTCCAGGGTGGCATCATAAATCAGTGTTGGCTAATGCGAAAGTGCGCACTTCAGTTACCAAATTGTAGTGTGCCCATGAATAGTGCCTGTTTTTGGCAGTCATTGGACACTCTTCAATATGGATGATGATGTACTTACAACTCGTACTCCATATTCATGTTCAATGGCAAAATGCTGAAAATGATTGTTAATTATTTCAACAACTGAAGCGGACAAGTAGATAAACACCCACAGAACAGGTTTTTTTTTTTTTGTACGAGCCACTTTGATTGATTTTGGCCTAAGCAAATGATTTGCTTGGTTTATCAGGATAAAGGTACTGAAAGTAATACAAAACACGCCCACACAAAAGTCTGACAGAACTTTAAGTCGACGGTCATTGAAATTGGCAGCTTTTGGTTGAAAGCAGCCAAGGGCATTTAATCTGCTCAACTGCAAACTTTAAAAGGCTTTCGAACCACAATCCAAATATCTGTGGATGAAGTCCGAATAGGTTTTGGCACATTTAAATGCACACGTAAGCCGTGCCAGTTTAGGGACTTTGGCATAGTTTAGCTGCATGGTGATTCAATGCATTGACTTCAACACAACTAGATTCCCTTGACAAATACTACAGTTCGATATAGAATAGGCAAGTTCTAGTTCAAGTCAAACCACCAGCGATTAGAGGTAAATGTCAAGACGTCAGGCAAATTGATTTATTGCCTGGCAAAAGCCACAGGTGTCCATCTCCAGCTCAACTTGGAGTCCTTGTCCACTTCCAGGACATGTCCCCTGTTGACAGACGGTTGCGGTCGCCAACTGCAAACTGTTCGCGCATTTCAAATTTTCACTTTTGTTGTTGTCGCCCCCAACCGACTCAATAGCTTGCTTACTTAGTTCGAACTTCGCGTGTCCTTTGCGGATTTGGGCTCTGTTTCCGTTGACAGCTTGCCCACCTGGTAGTCTGTTCATGCCTCAACCTTCCCACTTTCTGCTTTACGTTTGCATATTTGGGGGCATGAAAAATGATAGCGCCGATAGCGATAAATCTTTGTAGAATTTCAAACAAATATTTCTTTAAGTGTTTAGCATAATCAATGATTTAGGAAAGAGAATAAGTTGGCAGATCTTTCCCACGGTGTTCTTTTGGTGACGCCTCTCTGCTAATTCGAACTTAATGCATGCTGCTATCGGCATGACAAATATTGTAGATGTCGTATGAGGCTGAGCAGGTGACTGAGGCAAAGGAAATATTTTGTGGTTGTCCCGCTGACAGTTTAATTGAATCTAAATCCTGCTGTGACTCAGACACGATTACAGCGAAGCGAGAAAACATGTTTTTAATTCCATTGTTTGGGTGACTGAGAAGGTAAACATTGAGATTTATGGCTACATCAACTGAATCACTTCAATGTCCTCTGTGTTTATCCTAAAAATCTCTTGAAATTTCTCCTTAGAACGACGTCGACATTAAAATGCTAACTAAATGCTTCAAAGTGCAAGCTGCAAGTATTCTCAGACATAAAAATGCATAGCTAACTATTTTGTAACGCATAATTTAAAGTCAACAATGAAGCCATAGAATTTCGAGTGTATGGCTGTTGTTTGTAAATTGTTGCTTTTGTTGTAACTTGGGGCAATGTCCATGAGAACTCTGTTTGTTTTTACACAACAAACAAAAAACACACACACATTTACGTATGTTATGCAGTTTAGTTACATTTGTTTAGAGCAGTGAGTTCTTTTTGGATTTGTGGCTAAAAGTGTCTGCTGCAATGATTTATTATCTGGCCATAACTAAAAACGGTTTTATAAAAATATTTTTGTTGAATTTATCTGACAACAGTGCAGCGATAAAAGCAAACGACAATAAAAACCAACGACTTGAACTAAATTATTGCATTTCGCTGTGTTTCATTTAATTTAGTTAGCTAAAGTAAGTAATGAAACGAGTTGAATTTAAAGTTGCTTAAAATATGTAGGTGTATTGAATTATAAATCATAGAAATTCATTTAATTTATTGACATTAAACACTCATTTGTCTTGTGCCTGTCTGAAATATGTCAAAGTTTCTGCCAGCTCAAATATATGTATTTACAATGAAATAAATCTAAATTTGGACAAAAGGTTTGGCACACATGTGGAAATCAGCGCGTTAAAGATTTATAGCTGTCCAAGTCGCAGTTGCCCAGACGGTGATGGGTGGGTTTAAAAATACTCTGTGTATGGCTTATGCGTAACAAGATATTTGTTTATATATTGGTTTAATACATAATATGTGTGGGTAAAGCTTATATGCAAAGATTTTAAAGCTGTGGATTATTGTGACTGGGCAGACGTTGCGTATGCGCAATATTAATTAATATGCGAACTGGCTGAATCTTGTTCTTCTTATACTGTTGATGCTGCTCTTTTTGTTTTTTGTATGGCTTGCAATTCTGTTGAATTATTGTTTACCTTTTGCCTTTCGCACTCTCATTGCCATTCCATCTTTTGCACTTCCCCATCTTCTCTCCACGGAACGTTGGCAATTCATTAACAAAATGAATGTTGCTGCACCTGGCAAGCAATTGACGGCTTACACTTCTCTCTGACATGTTGGATGTATATGTAAATGATGCTACTGCTGTTGGTGCTGCTGCCTGTTGTTTATTGATGGTTCTGCATGTGTATGTATATACATACATGTATGACGTGCAACTTTCACAGCACTCAAGAAAGAGCAACAATTATCGGCAGCACTGTGGCTGACAATACTTTAAATATTTCCGTCTTTAAAGTTCAGCTCTAATCATCATCAAGTTTAATATTGTAACAGAATACTCACTTTGTTGCTTTCATAATTTTAATGATTTACTCATTTCACTGGCCCCTAATGAGCTCAAAATAAATCAAACTGTAGCTCTGTACAACGCTACCTCTTTAAAGTGAAGTTAAAACAATGTATTGGTTAACAGAACCCCATTCAACTCGCTGGGCATTGTAGTAAAAGCAAATGTTGTTTTAGCAACAAAACAATTCGTACATAAACATTGAATTGTAGTTTGTGCCTTTGTTGCGTTTAATTAACTGTACATTTAGACCATGGCAACAAGAGACCTCACTGTTAAATTGCTCTTGGCCTAAATACCATTTTCAATTTGACTGCACATTTTCCAGAGTATTTGTTGCAAAAACGGACCCCATCTATCAAAGCTTACAACTTGTTAATATTTTGTTTAACAAGTTTGAAAACTTTGAAATATGCCACACGCATTACATAATTTGTCACTAACACTTTTGACTTTCAATTTTCAAAACTGTAAATACAGCCAAGTCGAAACTTGCAAGAAGTTCATAAAGCCACCCAGCTTAGCCTCAAGTTCACCAGCAGATGTGCTGCAGCAGACTTCATATGTTACTTTCTTACACACACACACACGCATACACTTTCAGATATGTGTGTACACATAACTCATCATATGGCAGAGAGACACATGCAAAGTCATTACTCAAGCAAAAAGTCGTTAGGAGTGAAAGAAATCAATTCAGCAGTGAAGGTTAAGTGAAAAAGTTTTGCCATTAAAACTGGTGCTGCAAGGTGAGAGTGGTAAGAAAGAAGCAAAGTGTGTAAAGGTGGCTGTCTAATGGCTGTCAGTAGGCAGTAAGTGAGAAATGTGCCTTAGGTCAATAAACTGCTAGAACAAGTAATGTAAATTTACAACATAAATCAATTCTGTTGTATGCTTTAAAGGGTAATGCTTAAACAAATGTAGGACAAACTTGGCATCAAGTTTTAACTTATCATAATATCCGTTTAAACTTCTTAAAGCATTGTGTCATAAGTTTTGCGCATCTCCATTAAATATATAGAGTTTGTTCTTCTTTGCAATATTTTCATTTCTTTAACAAGCCTTTGAGCTGGCTTTGGCTTGCAATGTAAATGCGGCTGACAAGGCAAGCTAGACTCGAGCAGCTGTCCCCATTTCTCAATTTCTTGGCAAACTTTTTGCTGTTGCAGTTGGTGGCTGGTATAAAAAGAGTTGAAATGCAAGCGACAAGCAGTGCAAACATTGAACACCGCAGGACATTCAAACTGCTGCACACACATATTTTACATGAAAATATTTCAATTTTAAACTCGTTTCATAAATTTTGTTTGTGGCAAGAAAATTTGCATGCCAAAGTTAATTAAAAGAAAATTCCAATCTTCTCCAGCTTCGAGGAAAAACACACCACACAAATACATAGATATACATACGTTCTTTTAATTATACATATGTTTATATAAAAAATGTATATGAATAAATTGCATTTTTTGCTCTCTCATAAGACAAAAGCAGAGCAAAAATGATTTTCATACATGAAATTTAAACCATAAAAGTTTCTCTCATTGCAAAGATGCCTTTAATATATATGCTCGAGTAACATTCTCAGTAAATGGAATATATTCAATGTTTCAATGTTCACATATCAAACAAATTGTGCGCTATATGTTATTTACAAGAAATGCATTTAATATCCTCTTTTTATTATTTTTAAATGAGCTTCCCTTAAGTCTTTGATTTAACGTATACAAATAGCGATTGCAGAATTTTTTATATTGACTTATTTTTTCTGGTCCTTAATTACATGTAATTTAAATTGCACTTAAATTGGTTTTAATAAGAATTGTTTTAACCACACATTGTGTTTTCTGCAATGTTTGGCGTAAGATACATAAATATCATAAGAATTGTTACTCCATTTGACCTTAATTCTGATTATCAACATTAAATAAACTCTTCTCTTTAAAATTTTAAGCTTTAAAATCGATTGAATTCATTGATTTTATGTTTAATATCAGTGTAAACATTATTGATAAGCAAAGTAAACGCAATCTGTTGTAGTTAGTAGAACGAAATGCGGGCTAAAAGCTACGGTGAACATTGTTTAAAGCGCAGCAAAGCATAGCAACAACTTTCTGTCCTATCTGGCAAAGCCCTGCACTTGCCAGCTACAACGGAAGCCGCCAGCCCTTGCAATAACAACAGCAACAACAACGAAGCGAGTCATCAATAACACAGCCAACAACCGGTGGCAGGAACTTTAAACAACGTCCAGCTCAGGGCAGGCAAACGCTTCTCTGTTTCCCTGCCCCACGTACTTATCAGATTAAGATAGAAACACATGATCTCGGGCCAGGAGGGGACAGCGTCTAATTTTGTGGTTTGGAGCCCAGAAACTGGTGGCAAGCAGCACATCCGCTTGCCCCGTTGCTGTTGTTGTTTACGCGCGCTCGCGCTTCAACTAAATGGCTTTGCGGTTGAGGGTTTGAGGCGCTTTGGCATGGCGCCCCCTCAAGTGATGCGTTCTGTGGCTGCCTAATGAACGGCGACATTAAATAAAATGTCGGTCAATTGTCGTTTGTGGCTTATCAGCGCCAGACAGGGCGACGAAACGATAGCAGGATGATAAAAAGTGAGCAGTTGGTAGACAGGCAGGCAGGAAGTTGATATTTGATGCGTGCGATAATTGATTTTCTAAATGGCGGAAACTAAGGCTACTCAGCTTCTTCTTTCAACTTCTTCTACATATTACATAGTTTGAGCAACTTTATCTGACAAAGTTTTGTGAGAGGCTGTCGTCTGATGTGCAACAAGCAGCCGCAACACAAAAAAGCGGTGTGCAACATTCAAGCTAACTGTAAAAACTTGTTAGCCTAATGCATCCGATATTCGATTGACAGGCGTTGAATGCTTTAAGCTAGCGAGATAGAGATTGTTCCATAAATATCGAAACGAAAGAAAAAACATTGAAATTGACACGCAGACAGACAGAGCCAAAAGATTAAATAAGAAAGAGTAAGACAGAAATATAATTCAATGCGACGCGCACATTAAATATTAACACTTTAATCTAGTCGATGGCTGCATACATACATATATGTATGTATGTGAGTGGTTTAGCGCTTCTATAAAAACATGAAATAAGGTATATATACATATACATGTACAATCTACACTGACAGACTTTTGTGCTGCATTCAGACCCCGCTGGCCCCCCTGTCTCGCTTTCTAGGATAGCCGTCGTGCTCGGCATGTTAAACAGTTTTGCAGTGCGCACAAAACTTGGCAATTGAAAAGTAAAACAAGCTAAGACATAAAACTTGCCGGCAACATCGAGACGGAGAGCTATGCTCGCTCAGCACGCAAAGCCGTCGACCATAAATTCCCATGCCAAGCCAAAATACACACAAACACACACACACACAACACTCACATAGAGTATAATTATACGGCTAAAAACTGTGCGGGCCAGAGACCGCGACCACAAATAAAATCAACATGAAACGCCCCCCAAACTTTTGCAAAATATGAGTCATTAATATTCACGCCCACGTTAAAAGCACATAAATAGGCGTGGCAAACACACACACACACACAGTGTTGACCCAGACCAAATTTAAAAGCAACCCGCGCCAGCCAAGTGAATGAAGGTGCAGCACATTGTTGTGTACCAGTTCCGGCTACATGCCGCCTGAAATCATGCTACAAAATGTGGCTGCTTGGGCAAGCAAGAAACAACACCACTAAATCACCGAAAGGCAATGAGACAGCTCAGCAAGTGTTGCGATTTTTGACACGCCTATAAGCCAATCGCGTAACCCCCCACACAAAATAAATGGAGTGGGGTAAGATTTGGTATAAATTGAAAACGGGTTGATGCAGGAAACTCCTGATTAAGCGTTGACTCCTTAACTTAATTGCAGCTGCAAATTGTTTTTGTTGTATGATTAAAGCAATTTCTATTTTCGTTATTTTGCTTTAAAGCCTTAGGCTTAAAAATCTTTCACAAGAATCTTAAAAGTTTATCATTCCTTAGATAACGCTTACCACCTTGTTTTGTTATTTTTGGCAACAGTTACAAAACTTTTGTGGCCTCAAGGTATTATCGCATTTATTTTGTTTGACAAAAGCATTGTTTCAAAATATGTTAAGTCAAGTTCTTATGCTTCTTGTTTATTGAATGTAAATGCTTAAGTTTATTTTTGTGTGCAGATGCATGGCGTGTAATGCTGCACAGGCCAACTTACCATGTTTATCTTTCTTTAACTGACCCAAGCACATAAATTAAACACAAACACTTACCGCAGGAGTTAAAGCTAAGGTTGTAGCCGGTCATAGCTTAAAAGAGATTTAAACTTTAAAGTATCTAAAAGTGTTTCGTTTGTGACATACTTTTTCAAACCAGTTTTATATAGATTGAGCGCAATAAAATGTATAATGGTTTTGCGGTTGGCTGGGAAATAAAACACACACACACACATACAAACACGCACACTCACACACAACTTTAGCATATTTAATAGTGGATCACTGTAAGTGGCGCTTACAAAACAAACATCAAATATTTACCACACTTGCCCGCATTTTGCATTCATATTCAAATACACAAAACACATACACATATGAAATACGTAACAGCTGTTCATAACAGTGATAATATGAGTTTGTGTGTGTGTTCTTTGTTGTTGTAGATATATCTCCCCTAAGGCATGTCCAACATTTTATTGTTGCATATGCTTAACTGGGATTTGCAATGAATTGAATTGTTTGGGGCTGATGATTATGGAATCGTGTGTCAGATTTTGGAAAATTAAACTCCTCGTTTTACATTAGCGTAATTGATGTGTATCCTACGGCCGAGCTCATCAAAATCATTTCAATTACTTTATTATTTGCCAACAGTCAAATATTTTCCACAAAAGTTGCAACATGGCATTTTGATTAATTACAGCATATATATAATATATATCAATTGTTGCCAAAGCCCATGAAACTTAATATTTATTTATAACTCTCAATTATAATTAAAAAATTTCATAAATAAGCAGCTTAAAATTCAGCAACTCAGCAGATAATAATGAAAGTACCAGTAGGAAGATAGAACTAACGGGGTTGATAGAGCGAACGGTAATTTAACTCCCACTTGCTTCACAAAAAATTGACTAGGCTGCTGTTGGACAAATCAAGTAAAGTGCTTTGTAAACTGTTGCAGCACTTTAGAAATTAGGCGTCAATGTTTTCCCCAGCGACGACAATCAAAGCCCATCCACGGCTTAGACTACACTCAATTACATGTGTGTTAAGTGAAACACAAATTGGGATAACGTATTGCTAACGCCACAGAGGATAATTTAGCACCGCAAGGGCGCGACAAATCTCAATCAAATTTGATTTTGTTTGCTTAACTCAATGAGATGGCGATATTCAGTCGTGTAAATATTTTGACTGCTAAACTGAATTTTGGAGTGGATGCTGCAACCAGAGTGTGTGTGTTTGGGGTTGATTAAGGGGGCTGTTATCAAAGGAAGGCATCATATTACACATAAATTTCCCCTACCTTATTTGTCGCTGCTGGTGTTGCTGTTGTTGTTTCCGAAACGTCAATTGACGTCGTCGACAACAACAATGACAGCCCAACAACACAAAAAAACTGGGGAAAAAAAAGAATGCCACAAAAATGTGAAGCGGATGTGAGTTATGTGTAGGAAGCAGCCAAAACGAATCGTTTCCCACACACGCACAAACACACACTCTCCTGAACTACGTATGTATGTTTGGGTGTGTGTATGACAGGGTGTAGGATTGAAATGACAACAACAAATAACATAAATAAACACGATTAGAGTGAAATTGTTTGGCAATAATGTTAACTTAATGCGTTATATTTGTCGCACTTCAGCCCCGATAAACACGCACTCAATTCTATGCCCGCTCCCGCCAACCCCTAGAGCAAATGGCAAGTGATTTGTAATGCTTAGACACAGATATCTCCCAGAGCATGTTCAATTGTTTTTGCTCAAATGGTCGGGTGCTTCTTTTTTTAATGAACTGCCATGTGAAGGCTAGCTTCACTGGCTTAAGCTCAACAAGTTGTTGATTATCCTTCTAGCCACTTAATAGATAAACCCGCTAATGAGCTAACAAAACCGCCCAACTTCTTGTAACACACAAGCACATCACGCCTCGAGGCCAAAATGGAATTGGTTTTTATGAGGGTTTTAGTGAAACTTGTTCTCCCTCAATGTTGACTGGCGGCAGGCAATTTAATTAGTTTGTGTTTATGGGCCTGATTACCAAAGTTTAAGCGGCAAATCTGTTACAAGATTTCGTCAATGATTTGCCACTTTAACAATTGTTACGCATACGCAGTGTTGTTTCTCTCTCTCTCTCGCACTGTACTCAAGTGCTTCTTCTTAGGCTTTTAGTGTTTTGCTCTTTGCTCGGACCTGGCAAAACTTTATAATTTTATCAAATTTACATTCGGAATTTTGCGTGCATAATTTTATTATTTTGAAAGCACTTGAACGAGAAGTTTATCTAAACATGCAGACACTCAGCACGGAAAACAACCAACCTACCAATTCAGCCCTGCTCTCACCTCGTCTCACCACGCTTCAAGCTTGTACAATTTTGATGCTTTGGCCAACAACTTGTTTGAAACAGCAATTAAAATAAATTACATTTTGCAATTTTAATTGCGTCTAATTGCAGGTAAAAGCCAGCAAATAAGTTCACACACACACACACATGCACACAAAAGTTTACAAAATGGGCGCTATAGTGATGAATTGAGGGGGTGGAGTTCGTGACAGAGGACGAAGGGTGGGTTTTACCAAATTAATTTTGTCAGTTGTCAGTTATGAGTAGAAAACAAAAACTTTGCGACAAAAGCACTACAAAATGGACATGGCGTAACACAACAAAACACAACGGAACAGAACAAAACCAAACACAAAATCATAATCAAAATGGACAATAAATGTACGCGCTGCGTATACGTAATTTTGCAACGTACAACTTTTATGAGTGACAATTTGAACAGTTTTTGTTGCAATTTGCGTTGATTGACGGTCCACTACAACGATTAGAGGTGTGCATGTGTGTGTGTGCCTGGGTGTTGGTGTGTCAAAGTGCAGCAATGCGCATAAATAATGTTCGAAGGGCGGGGAGCAAACTGTGTTGCAACTATGGTAATTAATATTGTTATGCCGTGTGCAAAATGGCAAAATTCGATAAGCTTATGATGCATTTAAAACATTTTTTGACCCTAAACTTGATTGGAATTCGCGATTCGCTTGAATTTCATAATTAAATTGTTAAGTGTTTTGTGTTTTTCTTCTTCGAAACTTCTAAATGATGTTTAATTAAACCAATGAATTTTTCAAAGCTGCTTACTTCCGCCAACGCGTTTATTAAATAATTTTCCACAAATTAAACATATATGTTTTCCGCCTGTCGCTTATTTGCTTAAGCAAATTGAGTTTTCACGGCTTGACATGTTCGTTGAGTTTCAAAGAAAGAAGACTGAGTTGGGCATGATGATGTGGCACTTTCGAATGTGTATCGTGTTCGTGGCACGTAAACTCACACAAGGCATTAAATATTTAAATGCGGAAAAACAATTTCTAACATGCGATTTTAAAGTAATCCAGTCACATACAAGTTCAAGAGCAATCGAATTTCAATTGGAATAACATTAGAGCTGAGTGAGTTAAAGCCTTTAAAGGCAAGGAAATTCAAGCATTTAATGGCCACTCTCTGGCCTGTTGCCCTAATTAGTTTACTTTGAAATGGCATGGCACTCATGTGACAGCTGACAAAATGTGCCACCAAGTGGCGCACGCCGTCTGCCTCAAGCAGCTGCTTGTGACGCTTCGTGCAGCATAAAAATTCAAGAGCTTGGCGTCTCTCGACGACAAAAAAAAAGGCGGCAACGTTGCAGCAACTGTGTGTATGAGATGCATGTTGAAGCAACCTTACAATGCCAGAAGAAAACAGGTACCAAATTAATATTCCTTTCTGTGGTGTAAGCTGTTACAGCAGGGAAAGACTATTTTCCACCTCTGTTCAAATAAACGCTGCAAGCAGCAAAACGAACTTTATCAAAGGTTGCAATTCGGAATTACTTCGTGCAGCGAACAGAACAAGAATTGAAGTGCTGGAAGAGCAAAGGAGCAGCGTCAAAAAAGCAAACAGCAACTGGTCGTAAAAAGGAACGAAATGATAATTTCATTTCGTTTTCCCACTATTATGTCAGGACATTTGGAAAGCAATCCTCCACTGGATAAACGATTTACAATCACCTGAGTAACGGGCAGCACATAAACCAAACCATTGAATTGTCTCTACAAATACGAAATGCTCTTGCTCGGTCAAATTGCCGTCCATTCGATGGTTGAGAAATTTCCAAGCATTTGTATGCTCCACTTGAGCGTGCCGTGTATGCCCATTAAAGATAAAAATAAAAAACCAGAACGAACGTACTTCAAGCACTGTGCAATCGAAAACAATGAACGTTGAGTATCTATCTGGTGCGGCTCATACGCCGTGTGTGCTAGGACTAAACGCTAGCAGCTACCGCTCCATTGGGTGAATTATAAATTGTAGTAAATATATTTTGCGGTTGGGATTACTTAGCCGCACACACAATTGTCGGGCAAGCAGCTCAACGTTTAGAGTTATGGAATATTTTTCAAATGCGCTTTTGGTCACGTTTTCTTAATGCTCACGGCGAAGTACATAAAATGTTCACCTACAATTGTAAAATAGATACATTTTGATAGTTTCTGTTGTTCAAATACTATCAATAGTGGTAAAAATCGTAAGATGCTAATAAAAGTGAAAATACGAATTCTAAAGGTAATTTTCTTTCAAAATCAAAGCCAAAGTTTCTTAATTTAATTATGTTATAAACCTCTTTAAATCGCTTTCAACGACTCTCTCAGCTGAGTTTTTCTGACTCTGTTTAGTTGAACTATGGTTGCAACAAAAAAAATTATAAAACAATTTTTGTATAATGCTTTAAACCTAAAATGTAATGGAATCGTATGACTTGCAGATGCAAAAGCTAAGTTTATGGCTTATTTGCTTTGCTCTAAAAATGCTTTAGCTTCTTTTGTTGGCTTTTAGTCCGGGCGATGATGCTGCTGCCACTACTGCTGCTTCTGTTATCCTTTGGCCGCTTGCTCATCATGTTTTCCAGTGCCATGAGCAAAACTGCTCGGCACTAAAAACAAAACGCAAAAATATGCAGCGGAAAAAACACTTAAATTTACATAATTTCCGCTTCACGTCACGACTACTGACTACTTGCCACCCCCGCCCACCTACGACTCACTCCCACCCAGCAGTTCGCTGTTTCATTCTGTGGAAAAGGCCGCCAGGTCTGTTGGGTAGGGATGCTTTTAGCTTTTAAAGTGCTGCATGTGGCAGGTGGTAGTTTGTTTTTTTATACAAAAAATAAGAGAAGTAAGAATTTTCAATGCTGCCCTTTGGCTTGCATATTAACAGGTGACTAAAGACCAGCGGCCATTATGCATTGGGCAGCAGCTGTTGCAGTTGCTTGTTGCTTTTATTTGCTTAGTTTTATTTGCTGAACTACGTTGCGTATACGCCACGCGCCACTAGCTATAGCTAAACGCTGTGCCTTTCACAAATATTTACAAATGTGTCAAGTGCAGCAAACTTTTCCAGCAAATAAAGAAACAAAACAAACAACTTGGTTCAGTGGCAGTAGCAGCAGTAGGAGCAGTCAAGAGTTAAAAGGACATCGCCGCGCAAGTCGAGGCGACATTTGCATGCAAATGTTGCAGCCTGCAAGTGGCAAGCAATGGACAAACTGACAGCCCAGGCAAAAGCCTCAGTACTCAAACAAGGACCGGAGACGTGCCTGCCGTCCTGCCGGGCGCGTCCTTTCAAATGAACTTGTTTGGTAGCTAATGAGATAAGCATGCAAATGCTTAGCGGCTGGTGCGAGGAATACCCAAACAACAACACAGCAGCTGCAGGAGAAAAAAAGGGACGAGTGCTGCCAGGATGAGTCAATTAACTCGCATTTCCGCTACCCGGAAATTGAGTTGGTATTTTTTTCACCCTCTTTTTCTCACAGTCTTTTGAAAGGTTAAGCTCGATGATTAGCTGAATTGTACAGCTGTCTTCTAATAGGTTGTCTATAACAGATCATTAAAAAAAAAGCGAAAAGTTCGTTCAAAAAGTTACAGAAAGTAATCAGCGAGTCAGTAGCTTGAAAGATTTTAGATCCTTTTGAATAAGTATTAGTCCTATCAAAACTAAAAATTCACCTCAATTAAATATGCAAGAAAAATTGAATCGTTGATATTCTCTTAATTACAATACAAAAAGCAAATTCCTTTAGCTCATAAATAAACAACAACAATTCGTATGCATAAAAACTCTTTATGACTTTTGACTCAATTTTCTGCATAGTTTCGTTCAGTAAGGCAAAACTTTTATGATTACATCTGTATTATCTGCCATAGTTTTTGCTGTCCATGTGTGGAAGCTGGGAAAAGTTTTGTCGCATTGTTGTTCAACAGCATAAATGCTTGTATTGGGAAAACAATTTAGATAGCTCCACTTTATTATATTTATTTTGGATAAACTTCGTTTAAAAGCTATCAATTCAACTGCACTTATGTCATTTCATTTATCTGTTTTATGTGCACAAAACGTAACGTCATTGTAATAAAATCATTCTCAATTACTAAGAACAGTTCATTTGTCGCATAAAGTCATTGCGTTCATTCATATATTCATTCAATCCGCACGAAGCTGAAAATAATTTTGATTGCATGTTGCTCGCACATTGTAAGTGCCACCCATTAATACTTAAGTGAAAGCGTAATTACGCGCATTTGTTGACAACGCTAGCAGATTAAATTATAATTCAACTTTCTACTCACACTAAAGTTTCCCCTAATGTAACCAAAATTTTATGATGTGCTGCTTTTAATTGCTCGTGACATGCAACAGATTTTGTGGCGCCACGAACTTAAAGCATGGTTTAGCTTTAAGTTCCCTAAAATATGCGTCAAATCTGCAACTCGAAGCCATTGTTTACGTGTACGAAAAAAAGGAGCCTGGCAAGAAATTGTGTAACAAAGTGGCCTGACAACATTGCGTATGGGTAATCCTACACTCGTTTCCCTTCGCACATAAACATGTAAACACATTTCGTTATATTTCTTTCAACGTTTCTCTCTCGTTTTTTTATGACAAGCAAATGCATGCAAATCTCGAATTTTACAAACGATAAACGCCTTGAGGCAAGCTGCTGCTGCTTCTGGGGCAAAAATTCTATTGCCACATGGCATACAATTTATGCCACTTGCTGGAGACGATTGTTGCCAGTGTGTGTGTGTGTGTTTGTGAAGCAGTGGCAAATCCTGATAATGCGTAAATGCGTGTGTGCAGGCATTCATTTTAGTATGTTCACGTTTCTTTTGCTGCGGTAAATCCGTTTTTTATGCACAAATCAAAAAACAAACATTAGGCAGTTTTCAAACAATATATGTAGAGAGTAATCATAGGCAAGAACCTTTTTAACCTTAAAGCTTTGCAACATAAGCAGCTTGAACTAGTTTGTCAACCCAAGACCTTCAAGTTTCCTTTTAATTGATATAAATCCTCAAAATTAGCAACTTAAAAATATTGTTGTTTGGCAAATATGTGTGAACTCATTTAGAACCTAATATCCCACTAATGCTCAAACCGCAAGCAGCTGCAGCCCTTCGATATACATAAGTCTTAACAAGGTCCCAGCTTTTTTCACTTTCCCCCTTCTACCCTACACACCCAGTTGAGTTGAGGATACATTACGTTATTCAACACTAAGCGACACAAGCTGCCGCAGTGAAACATCTGTTGTCCTTCAAGCAACTTAGTGTTGTTTTTTGTCTTGTTACTTGTGCTTGTTGTTGTTTTTGCTGTTGCGCTGCTACTTGAAAAGGATAAGAAATGTGGGCCCCCGGGGGGCAGCCCAAGCAACAGCTGCATTTGAAATGAAAAGCATTTGTTTCTGACACAACTCGTCTTCGCCTTGTTTCTACTAACGTACAACGTTCACACAAACAAACCAACAAGCATACATACGTACGTATTCTGGCCATATACAAAGGCGCAGTCCATTGAGATAGCTCGCTCCAATGCGCTCCACTCATTATGTTGATTATCCCAAGCGGCCAGTGTGCTCAAGGATTGCTCAAAAACTACGAATAAAATATGAATTGAAATAAATGCGCTTACCGCTTGCTTGGTTCCTTTTAGGAGGGATTCTTGCTTGTGTCTGAAATTTCATTAGAATCGTTATAAATTCTGTTGCAAACAGAAAAGGAAAAAAACCGCACCATTAACCCTTCATTGCGGTGGCTTAACCCATGTTATATGCCACATATCTATTTTTTTCTTTTGCTGTTCTATTCTGTGACCTTACTGTCCACCAAAATTTATGGCTTTCTCTTTTGGGCACGTCTAATGCAATTTCATATGGCTTGGCATTTCCATTACCATCGCTGCTTGTCAAAGTGGGACGCTGGACGCGGCAGCAGGACAACCTTCGACTCGGGCAATTGATGAGCCAAAAAGCCAACGAGCATGAAATGAAGCCAACTCGGGAAGTTCGTTCCACTAGTATCTGTGCTTAATGTGATAAATCAATTTTATGTGAAAATCACGGAGCATAAATTTATTTAACTAGCACATAAGTCATGTGGTCCTTGCTACATCTGTTTTGTGGGCGAGACAAATAGTTAACTATTTAGCTGACTGCTTAAAGCCACAACAATTGAAATACGTATCCGGTTAGAGCAACTGCCAACCCATAACCCACAATTGGCCAATAAATGGAGCAAGTTAGAACAATACGCATTGGTTGGTCATATGACACTCACGTTTTGGCCCCCTTTATGACAGCACAATGGGTTTCTCTTGCTCTTGGTTTGTGTTTACACACGCACACTGGGGAAATCAAAGGACACTGTGTCAATCAGTTGGCCAGTTGGATGAAATCAAACTGTACTGCGGGCTTAACCTGGTCAAGTGGAATGTGCCACAAAAGCGGCAAAGAAGCATATCAGTTCCCTTGGCGGCGCACACACACACACAGGTTGCCAAGTGCCTGTTTCGCATGTCCTTGTCTGTGGCATTGCTGTAACAATTTGTCAGCCATCATCAGGTGAGAAATTCAATTTCCCCAAATGCTTGCAATCGCCTAGGTAACGTATTTCTGTGTGTTCAAGCGAATTCCAGTTAACTGTCATTGAGAGCTTCCACTTTGGCCAACATACATGTGTCTAGCGAAAGGATTTAGGTGCTATTTTGTGGCTATAACTTGCAATTGATAGCCATATATGCAAATTTGTTAATACATATTATAAACCAGTAAAAAATATTTTAGAAAAAAAGAATACTCACATAGGCTTTTTTTTAATCCATCTTTGATCCTTTAATATTTGTCAATTTTGGCACATACATTTACTTTGATAATTAATTCAAAGCATATATATAAATTTTGAATTTGTTTACATTTCATTCATTATCTATTTCATAATTTAAAAGTCTTTATGCGATTCACATGTTTATTTAAAATCATTTTTATCATTCAACATTTTCCACCTGACATTTAAAAATAACTCTTTCATGTTTTTTTTTTCGTTTTGTTGCTCGGCTTGCCTCCCCATTTAGCATGCGTTTAATTCGCATTAAAAATTCATTTAGATTTTTCACCTTTTATCTTTGTATGCACAATGAATAAAATTAAAATAATCCGCGAACAAGTGACTGTAAAGCGGGGTGTTGATATTTTTTTTTTTTTGTTCGCTCGCTTTTTGTTCTATTCCGTTCTCACCCCCATATTTGGATTCAGGCTTCATTTGAATAACTGAATTGCTAAGTGAGCGCCGTGTGACGAATGGACTTGGACTTGGCAGCTCTCAGGTTCAGTTGGCATTTATCTGCTTGACTTGGAATGTGCGCAGACTTTTAATTAAATTTAATTACAAATGCCAACACCACTGAGGTGAAGCCTGAAGTCCAAAAGTTGACTTTGATAAAGCCATTTGCAGCCATTTGCATATTTGATGTGTACTTTCAAAAGTTTTGTGCGTTTTTCAATTGATATGTCACCAAGTTCTCTATTTCGTTTTCTTGTATTTTTTTCGTTTTGGCAACTTTAGAAACTCATGTTATTCAAATCCCTAAGTACTTGGTGTAATGGCCAACCCCTTTCGTTGCTCGAAGTCAGGTGCCAAGACGCAAGCGTCCATGTAACTGAGTTCAGTTGAGTTGAGTCCACAAACGGAGATGCTTCTGCATTTCAATGTAGCATTTGTAAAATATTACTGCATACTTTGCGGCACCCACATATACGTACATACATTCGTACACAGACAGATACATACTGAGACCTTTATAGCATGTGTCGCACTCAAGTCACGTTTGCCAACTGGCAAAAGCTTCAACAAATGTTAAGCTCAAGATTTATTGAGCTACTTAAGTTGCCGTTGATGATGTTCTTTTGCCTCCATTTTTCTCATTCTTTTACTTAATCCCCCCTTTACACCCCTCGAAAAAGATTGTAGCTACTCAGACGACCACGCGTTGTGAATACTTCTCTTGGTAATATCTTATGCGTATTAAAGTCATCGAGTTGCCGCATAATCCCATCATAATTTCATTGAAACAAATAGAAAATATCTTAAAGAACGAAATTTTGAACAAATTACATTTACTTTTTTTAAGAAGATCATTAAGCCAAAAGTCTGCAGCAAAGTTCGCATAAATAAAACATAAGCATATACATACTTTTATGTTGCAAGTTTCAGTTTCTTTGTTGTTGTGGCAAGCATATTAAAAATTACATATTTGTATATAAAAACGTACAGCTCATAAATAATGTGTTCGAGACCAAACAAATGTTGCATGCGGAATATGTTTAAAGGTATCAAACAGACATTTCCCAACCAGAGCTCAATATTATGGCCAACGTGTGCGTTCAAAGCGCTTTGGCAAAGGCCATATAAATGTGTATCTAACGCGTTTGATATGCAAATAAAAATGAACAACAAACGTTTACCATTTTTAAGACCGAAGTCAATGTTAAATGTTGTTTATGCTAAACATAAAACACATGTTTTCAAATTTTTGGCTTGCGATAAGCGTTGTTTGCTTTTACAATTGAATTGAATTGTTGCAAAGTGTTTAACCCGAAAAACATGTATGTTGCACGGGCCTCAAGCTAAATTTGAATTGTCAAAAATATAACGAGGTTTTACCTCTGCCCACTCCCTATCGTTCTCCTCTTCTGCCCATCGTTCAGATATCTCATCTCGCAGTTCGTTGGCCGTTGGCTCGTTTCGCTGACATAAACTGCATTGAAATGTCATAAAAATTGAAACACGTTTCGTTTCCCTCTGTCGTCCACCTCTTGGATCACTTGCCATCTGCAGCCCAGTATTCCACTCGTCCTGTATGAGTCCTGCGTCCATTACCTCCTGCCCATCACCATCGCATTGCTATCCTGCTTGTTCTAGCTGACTTTGAATGGCAGTTGGCTTGTGTCGCTGCAGTGTCGGTTGATGTTGTTGTTGTTGGTTTGGGCTGCTGCTTTGCATACAAATAACGGTAATCCTTAGCCAACACCCCTTGACGCCTCCTACCTAGTCTGGTTTGCCTGGGTTGCTGGGTTAGCTTTCCTGCTGCGCTTTGCATTTGCCCCATTTTGCTGATGTTGCGCTTTTGCACTTTACACGTGGCCACTGGCCAAATGTGGGCGTACCCCACCCCCCCTCCATTGGTTAACATGTGTGGGCGTTGTGGGCGTGGCAGTTAGCTTCAAGGTAATTATGAAAATTTATTGTTTTACGTGTGCATTTTTGAATAGATTTCAAGCAATTGTACAGGTGCAGCTAAATGAATTGAGTAGCATTTAATCTATGAGCATTAAGAAAATGCAGCTGAGTCATTAATAAATTGCACAATGACATATGCACAATTATTTTCAATTAATTTAAATGAATTACGCTCGTTCCAACAACAACAACAACAAGCACATCACTTGCAGATGAGCAACAACTTGAACAACAAAGCAGTTGATTATGTTAGCCAACACACAACCACACACAGACACACACACACATGTGCGACTGCCACTTGATTGTGGGTGTGTCATTTGGCCAATCGATTTACATTTAATTGTGGCATCGGCTTGGCAATTGCTGTATTTGAAATTTGCTTTATTGTGCACACTCTCTCTCTGGCATTCATTTTGTCGACTACGCACAAGGATAATAGGACTGTCATACAACACACTACACACACTGTACGCTGTACAATGTTGAGAGTATAGTACTATGTATTTATTAGTTAAACCCACTGGCAGCAGCAACAGCAGCCAGCTTCATTTTTGGGCTTGTCTTTTGTTCACAAATGACAATGCAAATACACGAGTGTTGTTTGGCTCGACTCGGTATTATATAGTGATTACCATGGGGGCGTATACGTGTTAAATGCGTCTGACAAATATTTTAGCTTCAACAATATTTACACAACCTTCTCTTATTTCAACCCTCTGCCTCGCTTGCCCTGTGGCAACTTTTTTTATATGTACGTGACAGTGGGAGTAACGTAATCGTGGCATTATAACAAACAGATTTCAGATTTCAGTTTATTTGAGTTGAGTTTACGCTTTGTTTTTCATTTGATATTCCCATTGGTCAAAAGTGCTTGTATTTTTATATTAACGTTTGTTATTATTGTTGTTGCTGCTTTGTTTCTTGTCATATTTACGTATTTACCAAGTTGGATATATATATATTTGTATTCCCTAGAGTCGCATTACAATTCGCAAAGTTTTTAGACACATTTATTGAGCTCCAAAGAGACTGAGACTCAGACTCGAGAACTCAGAACTGAAAGCCGAGTACTGAGAACAGCGTCAAGCGGCTTTTGTTTTGTTTGCCGTTTGAATATTTTAAAAGGCATTATAATAATCTTAATGCATAGTCGTCGACCTTTTTGGCATTTGAATAGAAACAAAACATTTTGCGCAACCAAATGCTGCTCTAACAACAGTTATTACGGCTAGTGGGGAGGCCTTAAAGTTGTTGCTTATGTTTCAGTGTTCTAGTTTGATGTTGCTCCAAACACAATACGCAATCGGATAAAACGCCCGAGTAGAGCCTAAAGAACAGCTGTGATTTTAGCATAGGACTCGACAGAATATTGAATTTGGCAAACGTCGATAATTGCACTCAGTTGTAAAGTTGTTGGCCACCATTAAAATCGAGTGCAGTTAGTGATTGATTGGGATTCAAGTGGATTACAATAATTTGCCACTCAATGTGCCACATTTTTTTATCTTTTGCTATGAATATGCATAGACTGTGAAGAGGAGCAGGATAGGATAAACGGGAGACATGGCTAAATTAGTGCGCTTTGTGTCATTAAGTTTCGCTTCAGTTGGGCAACCATTTGCCTGGCTGCAATCAAGAGTACGCACTTACCAGCTTTTTCAATCCACACTCAAAACAGCTGAGGGTTGGAGCAAGGGGATGATGCTTCAAAATCGCTTTTCAATTTCGAACATTTTACGCAGCGCACAGTTTTTGGCACTTAACCCCTTTTGCCTTTGTGGGCTTATCAAGAGTACTCGGTCGCAATCGCAGCCGCCTTTTCGTTATTTTAAGGCCAAAAAGCCAAAAACAAAAAAACACAGTTTGACAAAAACTTTTAAGCCCCAAACGAACTTGTGGTCGCCTAAAAAAAGACAACAAAATACCAAATGTATTTTAAGGTATGACGACAACAAACACCTTTAACTTGGATTAAGCTAGGGATCTACAAAATACCTAAACGTGTTTAAGGTTATCGTGAAAGTTTTTCAATTTGTTAAATATAACAACTCATTTCAATTTCATTCTTTCAACATTAGCTATGCATTGAAAGAGGCTTGTAAGTCAAAATTTCTGCGCACAGTCTCGATTGATTGATGGCAGCCACAGGTGTTTACTGTAAGTAGATGCCTAACTTGTCTAACAGAGTGTGTGCGTTGGCATGATGAATTACTCAAATGACCCCCTGCCCATGCCTTTAACTCGCATCTCCCGTGTCTTATTCTATTACACTTTTCTTGTCATGTCATGCAGCGTAGGAGAAGCTGTCAATAAGCAAATGGCCGCGATAAATCTCATGTGCAAATGCCTTGTAGCATATTTTTTCGCATAACAGAGCCAAAAGCGATTTTCTCGTTGTGTTGTTTCAGCTTTAAATAAAACTCGTTGATATAAGTGACAGATTGTGGCCAACAATGGCCTCAGATTGTGGACGTTTGCGGCATGTTTTTCTGGCTGACAATTTAATTGAAATGTCTTCTCATTTTTTGTCCATTCTCTGACTATTACAATAACAAAAAAACTACATGTTTTATTGAAGTACATCGCGTTAAATGCAAGTCGCGGTGTTGTGCGTATACGTTATATTATACTAATCGGATTTCTGTGTTTTTTGCTAATTAATAAAATCTCAAAGATTTAAATGTGAAATTGAATAATATGATGAACATTTATGTGATGCTTTTAAACATTGGTTAACAAGAATTTTTTGGAATAAATGACGAGCAGGTTTTCTGCATTTCAGTCTTTGCATTTTTGCGTAAAGTTAGCAAAGTTTGCCACGCTTTGAAATATCTTGACAATTGCACATTTCCAAGCCATCTTAAGTGGACTGTAAAGCAGCAGTAAAAAAAAAACCGTAAGAAAAAATTTTTTAATCGAGAAATCTTGACGAGAAGATACCCTAAACACACCCAATAAATGTGTGACCAAAATGGTAAACTTTCAATTGCGATAGCTTCGTCAAAATTAACCCGATGTTACAACAAAAAAATACTGAGGAAGAACTCATCGAATATAGATCAAATAAACTGTCTAACATTAATCATAAATCCACCTTTCTGACAAATGTCAAGTACGCTTTTGCTAGTGTATTTCATGCTATCGAATGAAGCGTAAAACTTTCGCGTTTATATTTTTGAAAAAAAAAAACTTTCAATTTTCTTTAGTTTTTTGTTTCGGTTGCTGAATAAAAACTTCCGGCGCCATCGGCTAGACGAGCACTATTCAAATAAATGGTACGGAAACTTTTTATGCTTTGGCAGCTGTAGATAAAAGTGAAACTTTTAACTTTAAACTGATCAAAATGCAATGCAAAGTATGTAAATACTAAATATTAAATGTATGTAGTCTATTAGAAACAAGTTAACATTTTGCCGCAACCAAAAAAATGAAATTTATTGTGCCAAATGATTTATCTTTATAAATACAAAATAACATTGTATCCAATGTGCATTAGACAGCAATTGTATAGTTTTAATACTATTTTTTCGTTCACCTGCGAATGCTGATAGCTATTTTGAAAGTTGGCACTTTGCCCAATGGCGGCCGCAGAACAAAAATAATAACAATAAATTACTGTTACTAACACACAAAAAAAAACGACATTAGCTGTATGTTACTACATTCAGTTAAAGTGCAAATGGTGGATAAATGGCAAAAACAAAAAAGTATATAAAAAAAAATGAATAAATTTGCACAAGCACAGCAACATATACTGGCTAAATTGTGCTTAAACTATTACAAACGCTCAATTATACATAATTGAGCCTGCAATATGAATTATTTATGACATTACATGTGTGTGTGTGTGTGTGTGTGTGTGTGTGTCACGCCCTGACCAAAATTTCAGACCCAAATATTAATAATGTCAAAGCACACACACACACACGGGCACTGAAAGACAGAGACCGAGAGAGAAAGCAGCTGAGCAGGAGACATAATTGTTTTGGTAGCCTCATTAAGGACCCGGTTGTGTGCCTGAGTTCAGCAAAAGGAGCAATGTTCATATATATATGGTCACAGCATGAGATTATTATGATTATTCACTTTAATAGAAGTAACATTCAAGCACACACATGCTCGATTGATGTCATTTAAAGCTGGTGAACGTTCATAATTATATTATTTAGCTGGCACTACATATTCAGCAACAGCAACTATGTTCCCAAATCAATCATTGCCAAAAATGTAATATAAATATTCATCGCCGCCTGTTTGGCATCCAAATACAGACAAGAAAACAATGGAAACAAGTGTAACTGCTTTAATTGATGAACAATTTACAAATATTTCTTTAACAACAAAATGATTGCAGAAAACAATAATCGATTATTAAACCCATCTTTCGGCAACTGCAGTAGCTGAGTTTACCCTTCTTTTTGTTAATATTGCAAAACTTTGCTCGATTCGCTTTAATTGCATTCACACACAAGCAATGTTCATTTGAAAAATACATACATACTTTTCTGGCATTCTTAATGAACTTTAATTGCAAATTTCATTAAATACACAAATTGATTTTTAATTCAACTGCAACTGCAAATGATATAAGTAATTATTTTAATTAATTAAAAATATATATATTTGTGTGTATTTTATGTTAAAGCTGTGACAATAATTATAAGCTATCAACTCTAAAAAAAGGCAAATAAGCTTTATAAGCTGCTACTTATTTAAAACAAAAGTTGCTCGTAATTAGTTGGCTTAAACTAACGTCTGCTCCCTCGACACCCCCTACGAGTCAACCCCCGTCCATTTGTACACTTTTGCTGCGTTTCTTTTCTCATGTGCAGCTGTCACTTTTAAAAAGTTACCATCACCTCATGCTGCAAATTTTTGGCGCATAATTCGTAGCTCTGTATAAAATTTAATTAAGACGCTCGAAAGTTT
This sequence comes from Scaptomyza pallida, assembly GCA_018152965.1. Lineage (NCBI taxonomy): Eukaryota > Metazoa > Arthropoda > Insecta > Diptera > Drosophilidae > Scaptomyza > Scaptomyza pallida. The sequence goes on from JAECXP010000107.1 coordinate 2,060,143, forward strand.
TTCACACTTTGACACAAGCCCCAAGCATATGCACTGGCCCTACCGACTCCCCCCGCCCCCAACTCATCTAATAGCCTCTTCGCTGCCCCCTTTGTCCGCACTATTGTCGCAATCTTGCCCGATCTTCTTCATGGTTGCAGTCGGTTAGCTCCAGGGGCGTTAAGGCAACTACTTTACTTTGGCTTTGGCGAAAAGTTTCGCATTTGGCCAGACCGCCAGCGCACCATAATATTGCAAAACTGTGAAGCTGGCAGCGAGTAAAATTATGCGCCCTGCTGAGCGCTTTGTTAATTATGCTGCCAGAGCTGCCGTTGTTGCAACTCCCTCCCTGTTCTTCCATACTTCCTGCCATTGTTGTTTAGCTTTACTTGGCAACCGCAAAAGTTTTGTTGCACAATTTGCGCTTAAACAAAGCCAAAACAATTTAATTGTCGCTAGCAAGAGCGACAAGTTTCCCATCGGATGCCAAATGGTTGGGGCCAAGCTATATAGTAGCGTATAGATTATGCTATCAGAAAACCCCAATCGAAACCTTGACACCACATTAAAGCAACAACTGTCATTTGGCACAGTGTTGCAAATTGCAATCTCTGCACTCTTTCGCCAGGTTTTCTACATTTTACTCTATTGGTTTTTTTCTGTTTGTCTCTAACATTGCAACCCGCAAATTCACTCAGCTGGCCATGTTTTGTCTTTCCTTATGGCCATTTTCTTTCTTTTTTTTTGTCAAGCAAAACATCGATGTATTCGTCGTCTCGCTAATGAGCAAGGACATTAAATAAAACACAGGCAGCAGCTGCTGTTGCTGCAGTTGCAACTTTTGATGCATGTTCCTTGTACGCTGGTCACACAGACACACACACACATGTAGAGATACAGCAATCCTCGCGGCTAAAACAAAAACCACTTGTAATTGATTTCTAGGCATTGGTTAGCGCTAATGTTTTAACAAGGACATACTTGAGGTTGCTTTTTCGATTTGCTTTTCCTATCGTTGTATTTTTTTGTTAGCACTTTAAAGAAGGCAGGCAAGCAAGCAAGTCGACTTTGGTACAACACGCAGACTGCGAAATAAAAGTCTTTTCAAATTTAAAAATGCCTAAGAGCGTCACTTTGGCACTGCGCCAACTCACAAGACGTTCGCTCCTTGCTTGCCCCAGAACTTTGTGTGTGTGTGTGTGAGTATGTATGTATTCCCGCTGACAAGGGGAAGTAGAAGAAGCAGCAGCAGCAACAGCCCTGCCTCAGCTAAAAGGCACTAAAAAGGCAGAAAAATGCCTGTGCTAGAGAGAATGTTACAACTACTGAAAACTTGTTATCTTAATGGATATTTTGTACTTCGTTTGTGGTTTTAAATTGACTCACTCGGCCGTTCGCTTGCTCGCTCGCTAGCTAGTTGCTTGCCTCCAGGCGCACATAGCGGGCAAAACTACCACAGAAAGAAAGAAAACCATTTTTAGTTTGTATTTTTTGTATTCTCCCTTGTTGCTTTATTTGTTGAATATGTTTTTTGGCCAATGAAGTTGTCGTGCTGTGGCAAATTCAATATTTCACATTGCTTTTAGGGTTTAGTTTCTCTATTTTTGTGTGTAAAACATTTTAATAAAAGTTGCTACTAAAGTTAAACTAATTGAATTAACGTATCGCTTCACACGACGTATACGCAACTTATGCAAATCAAGCGAAAATTCACTTAACTTAAATAAAATCAATTAAATATTTCTAATTGGATTACGACAAAAGCCTTAACTTTCCGATGTTTTGAATGTTGAACATTGACTACCAAAATTTAATTATGTAAACGTGGACTTAAGGTATGCTGGTGTTTAATTAAACTTTCGCTACTTGACAAGTGCCTTAAATATTTGTGTGTATCGAAAATCAACTTTGGGTTGTCTAAGCTAATCAAGTGAAAAGGCATTAGCTTTATAGCTGTTAAATTTTTCAATTCAATGTGATAACAATACGTTTCTGCCACTTGGAGTAGAGTATCTCTATGAACAACACCAATATTGTAATACCATAGCTCATTAGTAGAATCATCAGCGCCGAGCTTACAGTATCCATATCAACCTATTAATGATGTGATCAATATTGTACAGCACAAACCTTCGCTTAACTTACATGCAAATCCGAGGTTTCAACTTTCTTCACACAGGGTGGCTTCCTCATGTGCCAAACATTGAATTGATAAGAAAATAAGCCAGTTTCCGTAACACGTCGCAAGCTATTTACAAATTTCAAGGTAGATATTTCAACTTCATTGCAAATTCTTTAAGTTCTTACCCGTATGAGATAACCTTTCGCATGGGCGAGTTCTTTTGGGTTATGGTCACGGTTTTCTGTGGTGCAAACATGCTGACCTCTGTCAGATCACAAATCTCCCGCTCACTGAAGGTCTCGGCAATAATTTTATAGGCAGCAGCAACATCCACATGAAAAGCAAACCCTATATACATTCATCACATCTGAACTTTTACACAAACTTTTTAAGTGTAACTTACGTTCATGTTTGACACGCCTTAAGCCTGTATCGGGATCTAGCCAATTTGTGGCTGCATTCTCCTTGGCATGTGCACCCACCTCATGACTGTGGACTATATCGCGATAGGCTTTGGCAGATGTACCAGTTGGTTGTGTTTCTGATTCTTCTTCAGCCGTAGCAGCAGCGCCACCACCAGCAGCACCACCACTAACAGCAACTGGCGCCTCAATTTCCTTGTTGGTAGGCACTGTGGTTATTTTCTTGGCATACAACTCCATGGAAACAGGATCTTTGGTGTTCTGTAAAAAAAAAACATTTAAAAAAGCATCTCACTCTAATATATTTGATCGTACCAAAAAGTAATCGCGATTGTAGACAATATCCTCGACGCCAACTTGCAGTGAGCTCTGCACCAGATCTCTCAATGTCTTTATAGTCTTGGGCTTCTCCATGAGCAGGGTGCCCACAATACTGGCCGAGTAGAACTGATAGATGCAGAAGGAGAACAACAGACTAGTGATGACAATTGTTCTTCCAGACATGAAACTAGTGGAGAAACCCAAACCCTGCTGGCAAATGATTCCGACAAAGAACAGCACTGACTCCAGGAAAAGACCCTGACGATTTGTTGCCTTGCCAATCGCCTTACGTCTTTTGATGTAGTTACTCAATCTTGCACGACAACGCTGCCAATAATTGCCCTCCACAGGCAACAGATCCAGTGATTCAAGTGATAAATGGGAGGCAGGACGTGCCTCCAATTGCTGTTGTTGTTGTTGTTGCTGCTGACCATGATGCTTTGGTGCACCTCCTTTTGGTTTGATCAATGCTGCACCCTGATGCGGCACCAACTTCCACTCAATGGTTGTCAGCACCCAAAGGATGAGCACAGTAGAAACACCACAAATCAAAATCAACACCCAAACATCATTAGTAAACGGCTGCAGGAACACAATACGGTCCTTCTGTGTGTTGCGAGGATGTCTAAAAATGAAACATGGACGACTGGACCAACTGCGACCCGCGGCATCGATCCACTTGTGCCGCTCCAGCCAATAGAAAATTGGAGCACCACCAATATCCGTCTCATTGCGTATGAGCGCACCAATCATGCCATCATATCGTCCATTCTTCAGATATCCCCAGGTTGTAGTCCGCGACAGCACAAACGTCCAGTTAAACATGTCGCGCACGGTCATCAGTAGATTGAAATTGAAACGATTCATCGTATCGATATGGCTAGAAACTGTATGCGTCAAATAGTGCAGCAGTGTGCCTGTCATGTTCTTGTTCGTCACCTGCCAAATAAGTGTGACAAACCGGAGGACAGGCTCAGTCAAAGCGAGTGTCCTATTAAACTAACCCCTTGCCCGCACATTCAATACATACCACAACCATGCAACGCACTTGGGCATGCTTCATATCGAGACGTCGCAATACCGTTGATGTTGTACGAAACCAGCTCTGCAACTGCAGACCGTCGCCCAAAGTAAAGTTGCCAATTTCCGTTATGTTGACATAACCGCCATACGTACGACCGGGATTCCTGGAAAAGTGCAGTATCAACGTTGGCGGATTAATCATGATTTAAAACGTTTCAGCATTTCATGATGTTCACTAGATTGTGCAGATGTTTTCTTAGTTAATTATGAAGCTGAACTGAAAGTTTTCAATAATAAAATCAAGTTTGTATAAGCATTCCTTGCAAATAAAGATTTTTGTGCAAATATTTAAATTGAAATATGTTTCTGATATTATTGGAAAATACCTCAATCGAATGCCTCTTCCATACACATTCCTTTACACAGGCATTGAAACTACACCCTACTGCTTTCAAGCACTCAATGTCACTACTAGCAACAAGTCAATAGCACAAATACCTTTGACAGCTGTTCCTTGTAGAGGGAAACTAAACTCCACCCTCGACACACCACACCCCACCTTTGCAGTGTACATACCAGACATCGTACAGTGAATAACTGGCGTCTTGGGGCGCTCGCTTTGCCAGCGTCAGTTCGGTGTTCATGTAGAAGTTCATGGTCTCCATTAAGCTCTCAATGGGCTCTAGTTCGTCCTTTGCACTATTGCTATCCTTAGACATTGCCGTATCCGTCAAATGCAGCTGCTGTAGCTGGGGCTGCAGCTGTTCCGCCTGCCTGATGCCCGCCTCAATGTGCAGCGTATAATCCTCAATCAATAGCCAGTGATATTTATCGTTGTAGAGCATCTTGCCAGAAGCCTTACAAATAGCAGAGTTACACAGCCAGGCTAAGCACTCAATATGCATAAGGACGTGCCACTTACCAGCTCCAGGAAACGACGACTTAGCATGCCGCATGCCAAATCCACGACCACAATTTGCCGTAGCGCCTCAACCGTCAGCACGCTGTCCAACCACTCAGCGTTACTGGCTGCCATGCTCATGCCCATGCCCCCAGATCTGCCACCCTGCCCCCGTACTCTGCCCAGCTTGATGCCAGCGCCGCTTACCTGACGCAGCACATCCAACAGCACAATGCGCACAAAGGGCCGCCGCGCATCGCCATCGTTGTAGTCATCGTTGTCCTGGTAGTTGAGGCGACCAATCAGCTCAGCATTCTTGCCAGCGAATGCCTCGCGCAGTTGCTGCAGTGTGGCGCGACTGGCGTGCACATTGCCCGTGTCATTGTTGGCGGGATTGCTGCAGGTGAAGTACGTTAACCTTGGTATTTGTTTGTGCCGCATGGCAAACTCCAAAATCAATCGGCTCTGCAGCAGCGCTGTGGTGCGTGGCTCTTGCCACACCTCAGCTCCAGCCAGGCTAACAAAAACTAGCAAAACTGTTGGCCAGCCACTCATGACTTCAAATGCTGCTCTGATTGCCATTCGGTGGCTTTATACGAAATTTACTTCCATTCACAAGCTATCAATAATGGATCAATGTCGCGACTTTTGTTGTCAAAACTTTTGAAACGCTGTGAATGTCAGCCATAAATCGGACATTGGAATTTCACTTTTCTTGTCACACTGACACAGTGACTCTCATTATTCAATTTGCATTCAATTAGCTTTCATAATTCATAAGCCAGCCATAAATATGCATGTGTGGAGGGGAATTTGATGCGAATGTGTATAAATGTTTCTCCCTTAGCGAATTATTTGCTTTGTGTCAGCATGTGTGTGTGTATGTGTGTGTTTGTCCTTGGTGTATTCATTTGGTTTTGCAGTGCGCCCATGTCACAAATTTTGACAGTTTGTCACTTTAATTGAATTTCTATGCATTGGTCTCTGTTGAATTTTGTGGCACTGGCTACTTTAGCTTTCTCTTTCCTAGAACTTGCACTGTTTTTGTTTCCAATACTGACAGCTTTAATTTATAAACTGTTCAAAAAGTCCTAACATATTTAAGAGACTTAAAAGCTTTTAAAAATAAAAAATAAGCTAAAACAAATAAATTCCTTTTAAGAAATCATATTTAAGACATCGATAAGGAAAAGTTGTCATTGAACAATTTTACAAATTCATACATAGCTTTAAAACAATTTTCCGTAAAATTTTTAATGATTCTCAACAAAGTCTCTTTTAAAGCAAATAAATATTAAATATATTATTTAAAGAAAATATTCACTTACCTTTTTAAAAAGAAGACTTAATGTTTTGGTCTTCACTGTCTTTTATGTTTACATCCTGTTTCTATAATATTTTACTTTCACTTTATCGTTGTCATTATTTAATTCTATTTTGGTGCTCAAGTTATGTTTTTGGTCCAAATTGTTAGCTTAAAGCAATGCAAGCCAAAAGCCAGCGGTGTCCACTGACTTGGCCACAAACTCATATTTCCTTATTATCTGTGCTGGGGCCATTCTCATAATGCCGAGAAGTACGGAAAAAAACTGAAATGGAATTATTAATGGCACTGTCCATTTGCTGCTAAGTGGCGCAAATTACATTTTTGTTTATTTTGCTTGAGGTTTTACGCTGTTGTTGTTTTATTTTTTATGTTTTTTCGTTTACCAGTTTGACTTCTTGGCCTTAGGGAGCAGAGCGTTAGTGCTTCTGTTGCCTGTCTTAATTTTTTGTTCTTTTTTGTATTTTAAATTTTATTTTGTACAGCCCCCAAAGCGTATTTTGTGTGGCTTTTGGACTCGTTTCGTTGAAATCCTTAATTGTTCTCAGCAGCAAACGAAGCGCAAAGACTTTGCGTTTGCGGAGCGCGTCGAAGCGCAGCGCTTTAATGGCTACACAATGCCTCAATACCTTTGTTGCCGTTATTTATTGGCCTCCTCCCTTTATGTGAGTAGGCACACACATGCGCATGATGCGTATGCGTAATATTTAGCATGTAAGCGGATTGCAAAGTCTCTTAGCGCAACTTCAACAAAATTACAAGCGCAGTATGCCTCAGCTAGTTTGAGGCCAGTTCTTTGAAGCAACTTAGTTAAAAGTTGCAATTAGAAAGTAAGTTTGCATATACATGAGGCCTCCCCAAAAATTATGCTTTGTCCTTAAAGATGAGGCACGAAGCACTTAGAACAAATAACTATAACTAAACTGTCACTAATGAGTGGTAAAGTGCACATTTGCCAGCAAAACGAGCAAAGAGCAGTTGGCCAATAAAAAATAAAAGATATGATAGCAACAACAGGAGCAAACGACAATTTCCACACAAAAAACTTGTCCAGCACAAGAAAAGTTTTTTATAAAAGCAGGCAATTTATACACTAGCAAAACGGTGGGGTATTGTTGACATATTAAAAATTTTGTCAAAAGTTTGTATATATATCTCTAAGCTCCTCACACTTTAATCTAAAATAAACACACCCTGTAAGAGTATGAATACTTCGTCATGCCACTGTTGTGCTCTCTTGCTCGATTTCTTTTTTGGCTTCATAGCGTGGCTATGGCCATCTCGCTCTTAGCTTTGCGTGCCTGGCATATTGGCCTTAGTAAAGTGTCAACGGCAGTTGCAACTGTCGCCGCTTTTGGGCTTGCTTTATGAGCCGGCCCCGTTACTGTGGCTAAAAGTCGAGCTGAAGTGCAGGACTAAACCACAACAAAGGCGTGCAAAAGCGCAAAATGAACAAGCGCAGCAAAAGCAGCGCCACAAAGCGAACGAAGGACAAACGATGCAGGCGGCAAGGAGAGAAACGAGAAAGAAAGGAGAGGATGAAGCGACAACGAGGGACTTGTTGGTGGCTAAAAGTGCCAAACGACATTTGCATGCAAATGATGCAGTCAGCGAAGTATGCGAACAAGCGGAAAGTGAACCAACTCCCAATACCCGTAGGTACACTGCAATTGCCCGGACGTGTAGCGTATTGGGCGACGACCAGGCAAACAGGCGGCAGTTGAACTTGTGCTTCGTGCTAATGAGATCAGCATGCAAATGACCAGCGGCTGGAGTTGCAGTTGCTGCATTCAAGCTGCAGGGCCAAGACTAAGAGCTGGTGGACTCAATAAGCCAGGTCGGGATTGCAATGAAAGTAAGCCATTATAGCCATGAACATTATACAGTTGTTACACATTATAGCCGTAAGTGACTTACAGCATTCATCAGCATCAGTCGACCATATTAAGGCAAAAGCCACATTAATCAGCTCACGGCTCAGGGCTTACAGCTCGTGCGTCAAGCAAAAAGGCAAAAAGTGCCTCCTGATGATGATTTCAATTTATGTTTGCCTCAAACCATTTTTACAACCCACCAAAATAATATAAAATAAAAACTCTGTAGACTGTAGACTGAACGCATGGCCATTGGTAATTTTTCCAGCTGAGCTACTCTCACACGAAAGCCCGCAGCTAAATTTCAACTATATTATGTTGTTGCACGTATAATATACGGGTCAAATACAGCTTACACCGGTTAACAGTGCTTGCACAGTTCATTGAAAAACGACTCTCAACTTGGGTGCACATCAATCACAGCAGCTAGTAACAATATTTAAATGAAATGACAGTAACAGATTTATGCATTTTAGTTTATAAAAAAAAATTCTTTATATCAATGCCAAACTTAACTTATGGAAATCTTAAGCTTCATGCTCCTTCGATATTTATCCACGAATGCTAGAAGATAAAACTTTGTATCATATTTTCACTCTCATGCAACTTCATCTTGTTTCTCTTGCAATCAGTGACATATTGATTGAAAAGAAGGTGCTCAGCGGTGGGGCAAGGAATTATTCTAGGCTAACTTTTTAATAAGAGAGACGTTCGAAGCAGGATTTTTCACTTTCTCTGGTCGAAGTTTTTACTTTTCGTTTTTCTTACTTTATTTACTTTTTTTTGTGCATTTATAAACCCGACTGTCATGTGGCATTTTTCATCATTATGCAGATGCCGCAAGTTGACAAATTTCAGTGACATTTTCTTATGCTTGCGGCAGCCAACAAGTAGTAGAGTAAAAGAAGAGCTGCTGTGTGCGCTGAGCATCTATTTATCCTTGAAATAAATTTGCATCTTTCACGGATATTCTTTGTGAGTTAAAAAAAACAGCAGCTGACTGACAGTTGTGGCATTTGTTGTGGAACAAAGTCAAATGAGATGCAAAAAAAAAGAAGGATTGTTCCATTATTGTCGCTGCCTTGCAGCAAAACAGCTCTCAGGTAGTTAAAGTAATATTTTAATATGGGCTTATATTTATTTAAATATCGTTGGACACAAAAAATAACTAAATAAATTCATTTTATGCTGCCACATTAAATATATCTTTATATGTAGGCATTTTCCCCATTTTTTATGCTCTTGCTTCAGTTAATTTATGGCTCAAGCAAATTTTGCAGCTTTTCTTATCCCTTTCTGAGCCCCCATTTCTTTGACTTTGTCCATTAAGTCCTTAACAAGAGCAAGTCATAACTTTAAGACCATAAAATAAATCGCCGTCCAATCTTTTTGCCACTTTCTCATGCCCTGACGCCCTTCGCTTTTGCTTTCAGCCATTTGGCTGCTCTGGCAAAAGTTGCGACGTCAACTGAAAAGTCTGCGCTGAGTGCATTTTGTTGATTTATAATAAAAATAATGTTAAAAACATATTACAATATAATGAATGCGCGCAGCGGGGTAGCTGCGTCGTCAGATAAAAAACTATATACATATATAATATAAGTATAAATATATGTGCGGGGGTGGAGGAAAGCTCAGCAAAAGGCGTCGTAAACAACTTTCGAGTGAAATAATAAAAAGCGCATTTTATGCATTTCTCCTGGGTGAACGCCAAAAGAGAGGAAAAGAGACAGAGAGCTTGCCTCTTGCTTTCCCCTTTTGTATTATGCGTGTTATATAATAGTTTACCCCACCTGGCTGGCTTGATAGCTGGCTGCATGCTTGCCATTATTAAGGCAAGCTGTCGTGACGTCCTTGCAACTTTTGCAGCATATTTCAACGCGGTGGCAAAATGCACAAAACTTTCACCCGCTGCACTCAAGCAACAAACACCAACAACGAAAGCAAACAACAACAACAACAATGGTTTGCTACAATAGCTAAAGAATAACAAGAATAACCTGCACATGAAACGCACACACACATACACACACTCAAAAAAAAAAAAAGCGTGACCGTAAAAGCAGCCACAAACTTTCACCCAGCAATTTTGACACCTGAACCATTTGCCGCGTTGACAACATACCGGCATGTTAATCCGGACCACCTACTCCCAAACCTTCCTCCAGCAACAACAACACACACAGCAGCTATACCTGCAGCAGATTGCCAAGCGCAGCCACAGCCAAAAGTGTAACAAAAGAGTTGCCAAAAACAATCAACAAAATAAACACAACAACAACAACAAAAGGTGTGAAAGAGAAACGCAACAAAAAGCAAAAAGAACTATGCGCTATTTGCAGGTCAACATGGCGTATGAGCAATGGTTTGCAGCTTTAAACTTGTATAAATCACTTTATAGCTCGAGACAGTTGAGGAAATACTCTTTTAATGGTGCATTAAAGTCTAATTGATATGCTACCATAAAGAACTTTAGTATTAATACGAATAAAGAGACACCTTTAATTTTCCTCATTTCTTAATACTTAAGTCTTTAAGCATCAGCATCTTAAAAGCTCTTTTGTAAAAATTTTTGACCTTAAAACCATTTACGTTTTTCATTTTCTTATAATATGCACTTCGTCTTACCTAATTTCCAAGCTGTTTCCAAGAAAAGAAAATAAAATAAGTAAAATTGAAAATTCTTAACAAAAACCTTTTATCAAACACACATACATACATATGTACATGTGGACGTGTGCTGTTCTTTGTTTTATAGCTACACATGTAGCTAACTTTCGCTAGACGCTCTTCAATCAAAAGCTGCGACGCATACGTAACGTTGAATTGTTATGGAAAACCATAAATAAAAACGCACAGACACATGTTTACAAGCTCATCAATTTGGCTGGCAAGCCAGCAGCCACTTGCAAGCGACAGCCAGGCAGTCGGGCACTGGTTGGGAGTGTGGAATGTGCAAAAAGACAGTCTGACTGGCAGTCAAACGTCAGGCGCGAACATTTGTTAATCTTGGCAACGAAGCGAGCGTTGACAATAATTCACGACACGTACCTGCAATAAACTCGGGCGCTAGCAAAGTGTGCATATAACGTGAGATGGGGTGGAATTAGAGGGGGTAGGTAAATCCTTGGAACTCAAACTAAACTACGCCAGCACTAATTTTAAGCAAGTTAGTAGAAAAAAGACTCGAATGGCAACGCAACTCAACGAGTTTGTTTTCGTGTTGCATACTTTCATGCGTAAAGTAGTAAGGCATTCAAAGAAAAGAAGATAATGACATGGATTGAATCTAAAAATACCACAGACTCAAATTTCTGCTGAACACAGATTTAAAGATAGAATAAGCAAATATATAATCGCTGGGATCCCGAGAAGAATGAGCTTAGTACTCATTTAACAATACATAAGAAGCTTAAAATATTCAAAATCATAATCTGTATTAACATTTAACACCGACTACTCGAAAATTCATTTCCATTTCCGCCGCTGACTTATAGGTCTGAGGACAAACGCGTATAATGTGCGTGTCCTGTGGTCGTACAAATTTCATAGGCGTGCTTCGTGTTGACATTTGGGCTAGATTAAGTTATAAACAAATACGAGTACTAATGAAGTGTTTGTTTGACTACACTAGACACCCAACCTTCTTTCCCGCTGCCACGTACTTCCGCGCACGTCCCCGCAACACCAAAAAACAAAAAGAAAATGTCAACAACTTTTATTGTGTGAAGCTGTTTATGGGCCAACGACGACACGCAACGCAAATTAAGTCATGAAAATCGTAGATTGAGTATGGGTATCAGGCATTTAATGAAACCGAAAAACAACAATGCGGACAATGGGCAGCAATTCTTTTATTCAGCTTTTTTTGTGGACCAGTTGTGCAAATGCCGAAGCATCTGCCTGCATCTCATTTGCATAATTTGTCAAAACAAACATAATACAAAGTGCTATTGTTACAGTATATGCTCAGAACACATTGCGTATGCGTAATCTTGCAGCACTTTGTCCACACACATAACCGAACCGGGTGCAAAGAAAACTTGCCCTTTTTTGCAACAAGCACAAAATACATGCAAATCGAATACAAGAAAAAAGTAACCAACACCAAAATAAGAATGCGAGAAAACGATAAACGCCTGTAAGGACACGGCAACAACAATTGTGTACAGGAGGAGAAGGAAGGCGGAGAGAAGGCAAGGAAAGAGGGTCACAAGAAAAGAGCAAATCCCACTAATACCCAAAACCAAATGGATGCCGTTTGTTTGGCAAATCCGCCCTTTATGCTAAAATCAAACAACAATAAAAACCAAACCAGCAGGGAATGAAATTGGTCTAGGAATATATGTAGCTGAATAGGTATTGGTTATTTTGGGTATGGGAATGTAAATCGCAAGCGTTCGCCCTTTTTATGGTTATCGCCAAATGTTGCGTTATGTTTTATGACCAAAATGGGGATTTCAGCTTGGTTGACAGACCGTTCGATGTAGCTTTATCCGCCGCACATATCATACATCATACAATATCCCCGACAGTTTTCCTGTACACTTCCTTTAATTAAGTGCGAGATCAATAACGTATGCAGAGCATTTTATGCGCGCTTAACGACAAACAATTCCATCAATGCTCGCCGTGACTTAATGACAATTATCATCAACTGCAGCAAACACACACACACACACACATGCACTTGATGACCACACACTCATTCACACAGAAAGCCAAATATTGCGTCAAAGGGAATCTCTACACAAGAGCAAAGTCAAGTGTTTCGTTACGTTTCACTTTGGGGTAAAAAAGAAATAAGCACGCTGCATCAACCAGCAATCGCATTTATTTTTATTGACATTTGGTGTTCCAAAACCCAACCGCCGCACCCCCAGACCCTACCAACCGCTAACCAGCAAAGAGAAAAAAGTGAGTAAAAAAAAATTGTCCAACCAAGGCGAACGATTTACGTGAAGGAAGACCGCGGCGGCCATTTAATGCCAGACCATTTTCACCTTACGCCCAGCACGCTCGCCTGCCAAAGGAGAAACGGAAAAGCGCGGCATGCACAAAGAAAATGCCATTTTCCGGGGGTGGCCATAATGAATGCGTAGAACTTTATTGCAGCAGCAACAGCAGGGGGGAGGAAATGGGAATACCAAAAGGTGCGCCCAGCAATGCTCAAACACTTACGGTGTATGTGTGTTTGTGTGTGAGTTGATTTATTTGCCAAATGCTGGACGAAAACTTTTTTGGAATAACTGTCAATCGCAGGCAGATCAAAATACACAAAAAGTGCGAGAGTATTGTCAAAGGAAATGGCTTTCAAAGTAGGAACAGCTTTTCCCGGTAATTTAATTTGACAAAAATATTTCAAATACTTTTTCATATAATTCATATCATTAAAATCCAATTATCGTTAAAAGTAAGTTGTTAATGGAAAAAATGGGCATTTCAGGAACATTTTGACAGAAAATATAATTATACTAAGTATAAGTGCTCGAAAAAGTTCTTGAAATGAAGCCACTCTGCACACGCCTCGAAAAATATTTCCAAAGGTAAAAAGCTAAACCAATTTGGCAGAGGGCTCAATTTAAACCAAGCTGCAGTTACCAACTGCAATTGGCCCACAGGGCAATGACTTTTATGGCCAGAAACTGACCGTATGCCAAAGGGCTTAACAATTAGAAGTACGGAAAAACAAAACAAATAATTAACAGGAGGTACGAGTATCCATATCTAAACTACAGGACATACATACACACAATCTCACAGTTGTATCTACAGGTTTTGTATCCTGTGGCTATTGACAAATATTGTGTACCTGTCCGAAACCCCAAATTGCTGCAACGGCAAATAATAAAATGCTATGCCAAATGTAAATAACAATGAGAAACCAAACTCGAGACGGTTCAATGAGGAAAGCAGCATGAAAACAAGGCCAACACATTTGTTGTTCGACTTGTTTTGTATGCCCTGCGGTTGCCATCAAGTTGGGTGTATTAGGCTTATATATACCATAAATATATTATCGATAGTTGTGGTATATCAAATGTGTTTTATTTAGTTTTTGGCTAAGAATTGGGCTGCTAAGAATAAACTCACATTCTGTAGCTACTGGGTATTAATTAGTCTTGCTATCTCGCCTGAAGCCCTCTTACTTGTTAGATTTCTAGCTTGTAGCTGAGAACAGGCCAACAAATTTGCACAAATACATAGCTGGGGAATCCATGACAGTTGTTGCTGCGGGCCGTTTTGCTGGCCCATTGAACATTTCGGAAATTGGAAATTTCGCACTTGATGATGGTCCACAAATTGGCCCACAATGAAGACAAGGCGCACCAGGGCCGGACACCAGCAGTCCAGGCAGACAGACAGACAGACAACCGACCAATTGCAGCAATGCCAACGCGTGTGAGGGATTCGGTTGAAAATCAAACAAGAGTTTCGGGTTTTTGGTTTACTGGTTTATTTTTTGTACGTGTGTGTGAAAAAGAGTGGGAGAAGGGGCAAGTGGAAAGCAGTAGTGCGATCTGTGGTTTTAGCCTTTGGCCAGCTTTGTCCTTCTCTCATTTTTTGCACCAGGGGCTTGGAAGGGGTGTGTTTTTTGTGTGTGCGTGTGTGTATGTCGCCTCAACCCGCAGCTCTCATGGTGTTACATTGATAGAGTTCTCAGTTTGATTTCATTGTCACATTGTTGCTGGCAGTTTGGGGACGTCTGATTGATGCCATGTCGTTTGATTTCCCAAGTGTGTGAGCAGCCCCAAACCCCACGCTCAATTCCCATTTCTGGCTCTCATAAAGTGTTTATGAGTGTTTGTCGTTTTGTCTGTTTGTCTCTGTTTGCTCTTTGCTGCAATGCATTTTGTGTTTGTGCTAAGTTTTGTCAGACAGCTTTTATGGCCTGGCACACATTTCGCTCGACTGCCCACACACATCCAGGCTCATATTTTAGAGGGTGTTAAGCGACAATTTGTGGCACATCAAGACGCTTAACCCTCCAACTGCAAAAGGTAATGAGTTTTTCTACTAAAGCCCCCACAAAAACATATATTTTACTCTCAAGCCCAAGTAATGTGAAGCTCATAACACGATTAAGACTTAGACATTAAGCAATGCTTGGTAAAGAGTAAGAAAGAGAAAGAAAATAAGAGAGCAAAAAACATTAAATGAGGCCACTTTTATCATTCATCACTTTGAAGCCAACTCGGAAATCATTGTCAAAATCATCATCATCAATGAGCAGCAAACAATTGACAATATCCGTTTTTTATTTCCCACTCAAAAGCATTTCCTTGTCAATAAAAGTTGTCCGTTGCCTCGATTTTTTCGCTTGTAAAAACATTGAAATGAACACAAAGTGAATGAAAGTAAAAGCTTTGCTTGAAGGTCAGGCAACACAAAAATATCTTAAATAGAGCATACTAATATATTTAAGCTCTCTGTTATATTCGAAGCTTATTCAATACTAACAGTCTAAATCAAATAAGCAGCCTTACTTAAGTTTTAAATAAACTCTTAAGTGACAAAATCAATGCAACTAAAAACTTGCAGCTGCAAAGTGATTTAATTAATTCCATAAACTTGAGTAATTCCAGCAAACAGTTGCCTGATTAATTAGATGCAAAGCGTGTGTATGAGTACATATATTTTGCCTTTGAGACACAAGATATTTCCAATCAAAAACTTGGAAATACACACACACACACACGATGGATCGTTGTCGTGACAACAGCAGTAGCATAGTAGTAGCAGCCACTTAGAGGGCGTTAGATGTTTCACATAGCATCGCGAACATGCCGCAAACATAACACGCACGTAAACAGCTCGCGCCAAGAATGGGTGGCATTGTACGAAAAAGAGAGAGGGTGAGTTGATAAAGATTTGCAGCAAGCGTCTTTACAGGAACATTCGCATACGAAGCGCGAATTGCGCATCGGCGGCTTTTGAGGTGACACAAACGGCTTGAGCATTGTCGGGTGCTTGTGAGGTGAGCGGGCAGGTAGCGGAAAACATTGTACATTCAACGCCGGAAATCGTCAACACACACAGCATAATCCCCTTGTCCTCACCCACTCTCTCTCACACACTTACACACAAACACACGTATGTACGTACATACAGACACCGCAATGTCTAAGAAGCGTGAATTTGCCGCTGGCTCTCTAGCTAAATTCGCTGTTGTTCCACCGTGTTTGTGTGGCAATGTGTCAGTTGGCAGCTGGCGGCGGCAAGTGTTGCATGTGTATAGTATATGGGGCATGTTTTGCATTTGGTGGCATGGCGACAGAGAGAGTCTCTTAGTGTCTCCACAGCTGCCAGCTGGCCATATGGTCGCATATACTACACATAGCAGATTTAAGCAGTTGTACGCAAATTTATGCAAACTTTTTTTCATTCTTTTTCTTCCATTCTTTTTTTTCCCCACACACACACAGACATAAATTGCAATGTTTTCCCACTCGAGGTTTTTATTGTGCACTTTTTGCTGCCTTGGCATGGAAATTCAATTAAAGTGACAAACTGTCCAAATTTTTGACATGGGCATACACCAAAAATAAAATGGAGTAAAACAAGCAAAACAAAAAAAAAAAGAATTCAAATGAATACCCAATGGACAATCACTAACAAGCAACAAAAAGTAACACACATGTTTCAATGGGACCCAAAGCATGAGGCGGGTAAAGGATATTCAAAGTCCATGCATATTCATTGGGAGTGCAAAATCTGAATACACAGTGAAAGGCCACTCATGAATTATGAGTTGTAATTGAATCGAATTGAATTCCATATCGTTCTTCACTGTGTCCACTTCTGTAGTAAGCTAAAAACTTACTGCTGCAAGTCTCTTTCCATTGAATTACTCAATGACTCAAAAGCAGTCATTCGCATAGGGCTTAAGAGACCAGAGACATAGTTGTCGTCATCAGCTAAGACCAAGTGTAGACAAGTTTTAGCACAGAACTCGATTAAGGATAAAGTACAAGTTCATGCATTATATAAGAGTGCAGTAAACAAGGCGCTTAAATACGTAAATGCATATCAGATAGTTCTCAAGTTTCTGCTGAATTTAGCAAATCTGCATACGCTGTAACTGCTGCTAAGCTCATAGTTTGTAATTAAAGCTTAACGTTTATTCCCAGAAATATCCTCTGTGCAGATTACGAGTCCGCTAGTATCTAAATGTTTTACAGTCTCTTCAATTGAATGATAGTATAATCAACATTAAGTATACGCCAGTTTGAACATTTTCAAAAGATTTATAAGGCAATCGCCGTAAATGGTAAAACGATTGTCATTTGATTTGCAAAACACATGCAAGTCTTTTCCGGACTGGCCCTGTGCCAGTTGGTTAGACAATATGCTGCATGTGATTTGGCCAAGACCAGGACACAGCTGAGGGAAGTAGTGGAGAAAAGAGATACCGAGCCAAACACAACATTCCAAGTGACTTTTATGCGCTGCACATTTGGCAACAGCTCAAAGTTCAATTTGCAACACAAAATGCTTTGGCATAAAACTTCCGATTTAGTGGGCCATTTGAAAGCACATAGAACGCGGTCGGAGTACGGGGTAATCAGTGACAGCTGCATTGACCGAATGACTTTTAAATATCCGCCTCGCCACGGCAATCAGCATTTGTCATTTGTTGTATTTGGGGTAACGAAACAAGGCCAAAACTGCCGCTGTGGCATACAAATTAGACACGGCTCGAACTTCATTACAAAAAACACACAGCGTATGGCAATATCGATAGAATCGCGGCTTTAAGGACTCACTCACTCATTTGCACTTCTTAAAGCGCTGTCGTGCGTTCAATTTGTTTTTCGGTGCAGCTTACCAATCAGTTGAGTGCCCAAGAAACAGCTCACAGTTCATTTAAACCGGCTGGCCGAGGGTGGCTGAGTGGGCCGAGGGGGCGTTGGGTCCGGCTGATTCTTAGATAGCGCTACGCATAGCAATTGCTCTTGCTCGGTCTCTGTGTGAAAGCAACGGTGTCAAACGTTTGATCTGGAACAGATTGAACAATCAATTACGTGACGGCATGCCACGCCCACAAGAGAACGCCCACAGCCTAACTTTTGCACAGTCCCACACACCACCATGGCGAACGACAAACTGCAAAAGTCGAAAGCGCCGGAGTGTATGAAAGTAGAAGAAGAATAACGCGCATACGTGCCGTTGTCCAGGTTGTGAACGCCAGGTCGAAGTCGGTCCAGATTGCAAGCAGTGCCGCCGCCGCCATCGTCGTCGTTGCATGAAATTGACCCGCGATGTCGGGGCTTTATAAATGCATGTGTGCACTTGATGCATGTGACTGACTCCAACTACACCTGACGCACCCTCCCTCCTTACTGCTCTCGAGCTTGTGCTCATATGTGTTTCCAGGAGGTGGGTTATGAGAAATGCAAGAAATCAACCAAAAGCAAACGTGCGATGCATGCAAAAACTGCCGGTGAACGGATTGTTTTCTTATATGTAGTTCAGCGTCTGAAAAATGCAATCAACTTGAGGCGAAAATAAAACAACAACAGCAAAGAAAATATATATCAGAAAGAAACCTAAAAAAAAAAAATGGAAAGTTTCACCTGTAAACGGCTATGAGTGTGTTGCATCAACGCAGATTGCTAAGGCAAGCGGAACCACACACACACACGCACACGCACACATATCTACATCCACACCTGTGGGGCATGCCACATCCAGTGCTTGGCTCGTGCACTGAGTGCAACCGCAGCGATTTTAATAATATGAAAATATTCAAGTGGAAACATTTTAGAGCTCAGCTGATGATAACAAAAATGCGCTCAAGCATAATCAAATTTTTAGAAACCCCAAATGTTTAAGTCAATCTACAAAGATCAACATTTCGGTAACATTAATATTCTGTTTTGAGAAAATCTTTAATATTCACTTTGTCAACTTATAAATAAATCATAAAAAAAACTCTTAAAACAAAACGGTTGCAGTACTTACATCCGTTTTGGCATTTGTAAAAACACAAAATAAATGCGTTATTATTGTTATTATGATGCAGATCATGTAAATTTTGTTACAACAAAAGAGGAGGCTCAACAGGACGGCAATCGGCGGCACATCACGTAAATATTTAATATTATTTATCCCCTGGGCCTGTCGTGCCTGTCCCTCCGACTGTCTGTCTGTCTGTTTGTGGCATTTAAAATGCAACAGCAGCGTTTTTGAACAAACGAGTGGCCAAGCTGACAGTATGTTCAAATGCTTGGACAGCTGGTCAAAAATGCGTGGCACAGCAAAAATGAACTAATATGAATTTAAATGTTGGCGTTTGTGGTCAAATCAAATCCTCTACTATGGCATGAATATTTATGCCAAGGATTTGTGTTTAGCTTGAGTTATGGTTGATAAAAGACAATGGACAAACATTTTAAATGCAAATGCTTCAACTTGATGTCGCAACCTGAATTTAATGTTTTCAATTAGCTGCCAGAAATCGCTGGACGTACACCCACATACCTGCACACACACACACAGCCTCAAGTCAAAGGCAAAAGCCCACAAACAGAAACCGTAAGCCAAGTTAACAAAGCAACAGAAGCTGTGCAAACAATTCGGTTTGGGGAATTGGTTATATGTTGGGCTGGGTTGAAGTTGATTGTATTGGTGGTGTCTGTGAATAATTTTGGCATTATTGCCTGTGCTTAATTCAAATGAAATTAATTTCAGCAGGTAAACTTCGTGACGTGCCGCAAGAGCAACAACAACAACAACATCAACGGCAACACACAAGCAACACGAGCTCAGCTCATTGTTTTTGGTGATTTGTGTTTGGGGTGTGTGTGTGTGTGTGTATAAGGGCTGCTTGTGTGTGCTGTAAATGAATTCATCCCTTGGGCAACATTTTATGGCATAATTTGAGGCGTCCGGAAGTGCGGCCGTGCCAAAAGGTCAGTGCCGCCTGTCTGATGTGGCATGCCTCGTGCCCATTTCCTCGTCACTCCCGCCTCCCTACCATTTCTCTTCCGCTTTATACCCCTTGTGAGTGTGAATATTAATGCTTCATATTTTATTTTCAGCGCTATTTTCGTGCTGTTTAGCTTTTAATATTGTGCTCCAGCTAAATACATACTATACATCTTTTCGGGTGTAGGCGTTGCTTGTTGATTTTTGGGTTCTGCCCCAGGCATTAAGCCCCAAAATTGCGTTTGAGCCTTGCCCCTGTAATTATTTCAAGCGACCAATGAAGTGCTGATACACTGCCTAAGCCTTTCCAGGCATAACAAACATCCTGCCTGAATCCGAAGACTTCTTTTTTTTTGCACCTTGCGAAAATTGCTTAAAAGCACAGCACGTTTTTAACATTCATTCCAAGTAGTATTTGAATCCCGTGCTCGCTTTGTCTGCTGGGAAATGCCAGCGAATGTCTGTCTGTCCGTCTGTCTGTATGTACGTCTGTTCGTTTCGGCTGTCGCTGTGTCTGATTTGTAAGATATTTTGCTATTTTTTATTGCCACACCATTTCTGGTGAATGCGGGGCGCCGTCTGGCGGCGCGGCAGCGACGGCTTTGCTCTTGCCATTGAGTGGATTAAACTGTAAATATTTAATGCACGCGATTTGTGCGGCTTACGTTTGTCGGGGCCTGAGTTATTATTACGAGCAATGTAAACAGCTTCAGCTTTACACACATGCGATTTTACGTTTTTTAAAGCACTCAGCATTTGGTGTCTTTAAGTTACAAGCCAAACAATCCTTTAACAGTCTTGTTCAGGCTTTGGCCACAACTCTTACACATCATCGCTCATTAGTAAGCCAAAAAGTAAGCAATAAATAAAGTTGGCAACAAGGCAACCAGGCAACCAACAACCAAACCAACAACCACATCATACGTTGAGGTTCATAATGCCTGATAGATAGATGGATAGATAATGTGGCCAGACAAAAGTTCGATGAACGTTTTTATTATGCCACTGGTTGCAAAAGCTGCAGCTAAAGTATCTGCCAGATACACAAATACACACACACACACATGCATAAAGTATCTTTGGTTGTATGCAACAAGATGAGTTTTTGCTGTGTTTTGTTCGCCTCAAGCGAACTTTGCCAAGTTGCGGTTACTGGGGCTTTTTTGCTTTATTTATGGGGCAGCTGCAACTGGAAAATGTTTTAAACACTTTAAACATCTCAATTTCACGTTGCACAATATTATTAATTGAGTACATTAAAGTGCAATATTTACAGTTACGATTTGGTTATTGAATCCGTGGCAAATAATCAAACAAAATAAATCATTTTAATGCAGCCAAAAAAATACTCGTTGATTTTATGAATGGAAATGAATAATGCACTTGTTAAATATTATAATTTAATGCTATTTTTATTTGTTGAATACTTTTGCGCACAAATTCAATTAATTAAAATGTAAAAACTATGCAAACAGCTCATAACAAGTGTGAAAATAATACACATTTATCATAATAAATTCTTAAATTTAAACAAAAACTGTAATAAAAGCGAATTATTAACTACGAATCCAGGCCAAATAGAATCCTACTAGCTACGCCCATTATTCTATCCGTATGTGTTAGTCGCACACTCGTACTAATTAAGTTTGAACGTGTGCTTAACGACAGCTAAATGAACTACCAAAAACAGAAACAGCCAGCAACATAGAAAAGATAACGACACACTCATTATCATTCCGCACAGCCAAAAGCAACGAAGGCAGCAAGCAGCAAAGCAGCCAGGACACATGGTTACACGTTTCACACGCAAAAGAATTTTTCCCGGAAAACGCACAGATTGACATAATGACATCGTCACGCCCCCCAAATGATTGGCCTTTGGCACAGATTGGGTGCGGGTTGGGCAATTATAGAACCTGCCGGTATAATTCCAAACAGAAGCTGAAATTTCGACAACATTTTATGTGGATTTAAAGAGCCACCAAAAATGTCTGCCAATCGTTGTGTGCAACCCCCACCAAAGTTAATAATCATCATAATCATCCATGCTGTGTGGAAGAGAAATTCCTAGGAACTCTAGCTGGCATACTTGAGCTTAAGTTCTGGCATTTAATGAGGCTTTCAAAACAATTATGGATTGTGTGCGTGTGTCTATGCATGTGTTTGACATTATTAAAGACTTTGTTGCTTTAACATTTTTGGAATTTTAGTTGATATATGCTAAAAAAAAATACACCTGAATGTGTAGTTATGCATATTTGAAGTTAAAATTAAAGTTTTCATTTGTTTACATTCCACAAGAGTCAAAACTAAAGGATACTCTCTAGCATTGTTTGCACAACTAACTCAACATGATTGTGGTCAGGAGTCAACTGGCGTTGCTGTTGCCATTCTCCGCCTTGTGGTGTGTTTGAGGAAGGGGCAGCAACTATGGTTGTTTGATGCCAACAAGTGTGTGTGCCTGCCTTGAATGTTAATATTTGTGCATTCAATTCACAGTCGCTTTCTAGTGACAATTTATCATCAAGAGCTAGCTGTCTGCCTCACACACTAACACTTTTGCCCGCACTTCCGCTTCCATCTTTCTTACAGCAAAAAAGAAACGCAACGAGTGCAATTTTAAGGACCACAATTGTGTGTGTGTGTGTGTTTGAGCACAGCTGTCGTTGCATGTAATGCAATTTGAAATGGTCACACGAGCTGCAATTATTTAAGGATTGCTCATGCACTTCCTGTGCCATTTAATATGAATTAAATCTAAAATTCTTATGAATTCAATTCTATAACAAAAGGCAAAACACAAAATGCTGCAGCTATTGTCCATAAAATTGCAGCTGCTTGCTTAGCCATGTGTGTCACAATCTACGACTCTAAAAAACATACATATATATGAAGCTTAAATAACGTTTTACTTTGTCGCCAACAATGTGAAAAATCCAAATAAAAATCCCAACAGCAGCACAATACTATATTTCTTTTGTCTATTTGTTATACGCATTTTAAGACCATTATACATTTTTTGGTATGGTATTTGATTTCAAAGTGTCTTAATGAAAATTGCTGAATTCACTAGAGCTGCACATTGTATTTATTATTTACTTAAAGCTTGTACTATTGTCGTCTTTCAGGCATTTTTTCACTTACCTATCAGCTAAGCAATACATCAAAACATGCATGCAAAACAGGATGTTCATTTGTCACAGCGTTGAAAACATCCTGGCAAGTAAATTATGAAATTTATTTTTTGAGTGTTTGATAGTTTTACTAAATACCCTGTGTCAACTAAAAATTTTTTTATAAGTTTATTATTAACTCACAACAATATTTGTCTCAAATTGATTTACAAACGAAAAAGAAAAACTTAACCGATGGGGTTACATTATTGCACACAGCTGGCGAAAGATTTTTACAATATTAAATATTCAAAATAGGCCATCTCGATGCGAAACCCTTTGCAAAATGTCCTTAAAGTTTGCACACGGATTAAGTTGGGATTTGTGTGCTTACAAACACAAAAACCTCTGGGCTCTGTGTGTGTGTTTGTTTCGTTGTTTTTATAAAGCCTTTTTCCTTTTTGCACCCTGCAAGAAGAAACCGAGGAAAGGGAAAGGGGAACGAGAGCTGTACGGCAGTCGTTTAAGGTCTCTGTAAGCATTTTTGTGTATCTTTTAGGGTCTGTTGTTGGTTTTACGGCTAACCGAGCAAATCGTTTGAGTTGGTCATGCAAAGTGCCAAAGTTTTTATACCCACAAAAAAATGACGATGTGGTCGGGGGAGTTTTAAACTCAAATGCTTGAGTGAAGACATATTAATAATATATAGCTTGTGAATAGTTTATTAAAAAACTTTTAAGTTTTATTGCTTAAGCATTAAACGAAGATGCTGCTGTGTTAAAACTTTGCCAGTATATCAAAACAAACAATTAGACTTGGCTTTAGTTAATACCAAAACGTTTTTAAGATCATATCAAGAATTTTTCATTTAGCTGCCCACTTTAATTGAACCAAAGACAATGCAAAAGCAGCTTGCAAAAGGCAAATGCAGGCTTTGTAAGGCAGCAAGTTGGGAGATTTGCAAGGGCTTTAAGCTTGATGAAGGGGGCACAAAAAAAAGGGCAGTAGATGTGGATGCCACTTCATTGTGCTGTCTCAACTGGTAGACAGTCTATTGATGCAGCTGCTGCTGCAATTGCGTCATTTTACAGCAATTCCCACAGAATATAAAAAAAGAGAAGCAAGAGCAGCAGCTTGCTTTCCCCCTCAGTCTCTATGTGTGTGCTGATTTAATTTATGGTCACTTTGGGCGCTTTGGTCCGGCAGCCAAAGGCGGGCAGCAGAGGCTGTCCGCCATTTCAGATAAATGTGTCTGTGCTTCGACAATGGGTACATACATTGGACAAACAGATGAAAAGAGAGGGTGAGAGAGGGAGGGGTTTTCCCCCCGCACAAAAACGAACTCATGTTGCACTCTATGCGAAAACTTTGCGGTTACATTGCTGACCACAGCTGACCGACTCGACCCGACAAGGTAAACTGCACTTCTCCCGATGACGAAGTAGATAAGAATAATTTATGGTGATGCCGCTTGAATTGTGACTATGTGTGTGTGTGTGAGTGTGTGTGCAACATGCGCAAATTAGACATGCAGACAAATTTATTGGCCTAACAAATCTTCATTTTTTTTTAGATGTTTTTGGTATTTTTATTTCATGTTTTACTTGCTATTATTGTCGTTTGGCTGTCGTTGCATGTTAAGCTCTATTAAAATATTGTTAACAAAGTGCTCAAAATTTAAGTTGACACTGAGAAATGAACTGCTAAAGTGTGTTTAAGGTCAAATTGCAGGAGTAAAAGATAAAAGATACTACATTTATTTGACTTAAGTCCCATCGGTAAGTGGAAAAGAATGCATTCAGCTAGACAGATTGATATGTGTGCTTGAGAATTTTTTAAGAAATAAGGAATTAAGTTCTAATTACAGTTCGTCTCACTCAGAAAACCCTTTTGGCCCAACACTTTCGCGTCACCTTAGATTCTTGCAGCTCCTTATTTTAATCTTCTGTCAGCTATTTTTGTCATTTCAATTAAAATGTCATGGCTTGTTATTGTTATTATATATTTCTAACCTGGCAGCACTTTAACTCCAACCCCTAGCAACGGCTTGAAGCTCTCCCTCAAGTTTATAGTTTTCAGTGGGTTTGGCTTGGAGCAGCGCTATGAAAATAATTTTAATGGCATTTAATTTACGCAAATGCAACAGTTAAAAGCTTTTCGCTTTCCACTTTTCACAATGCCAAATCTGATTATTTTGTGCTTTGTTTTGCATTTTGGCTTTCAGCTAACAGAGAGAGAAACCGACTGTGAGAGAGAGCGAGGCGAACACACACTCAAATTATAATTGTTATGTCAGCTGTTTTAGTGAGTTTTCCCGAGCACAGTGCAAAAGGTGTAAACCGAATGATAAACGCCATTAGAAAACTACGTGACCGAAAACTTTTTCCACTACAATCACAATGCGAGCTACTCGCAAAATTATTAATGTGCCTGTGTGCAACAAAAATAAAAAGAACACAAATGCTTTGCAAATCCAACAAAGTGCAAAGGACATGCTTGAGTAATGAGTCCTTGGGTCCATAAAAATTGTGGCCAGTTGCCCAACCGCAGACGCAAAACATTTGTGCCTTACTCTTTCTGCATGCGGTTGGTCATATGCACAACAGTAAAAGCTTTGTGCGACGGCATACAAAATGAAAAACATTACAAATGTGCGGTTAACTCTAATGGAGTAATGGAAAAGGGACAGCAAATGGGATGTAAAGTAAAGTTAAAGCTAAAATCATTTGAGTTACTTAAGCTGTTGTTCTTTAAGCTTAAATGTTTCTTAAATATATATTATATTCTCATTTGCAATGCTTCAATATCGCCATTTTTTTCTTCTTATCCCATTTCAGTAAATATATTTACTTGAGCGTAAATTAAAGGCAAACAACGTGCTCAAACATTAATGCATTTTAATAGCAAAACATATCAATTGAGATTTGCTTCTGTAATGGAAAAATATTTACTATCAAACTGCTTTGATGCAAATTGCTAAACGTTGCTCTGCATAGATGCAGAAGCTAAATCATGTGAGCAAGATTAAAATAAGAAACTTAACTTAGGGATATAGTATTTTTTGTGGAAAAATCTATGCTAAGCTAATATAATAAAAATATGTAACTTATATGTGTCCTTGTTAAAAAATAGTTGCACTGCTATTAAAGTATCCCCAAAAGGCTAACAAAGTAAATCCTTTCTTTATCATTTTACCAATTTTACTTCATTAAGCACTTCAATCGGATTGTTGGCAAATTGTTTAATGCGATTTCAATAACCCAAAAAGGCGCACTAATTCTATGCTTTACATGCAAAAAATATTCTCAAAGAAATGCCGTATTATTGCTGTAATCCAGCTAAAATTCAATCAAAACTCTTAACATTTGACGATGGCTGGCAGCCAACGACCAAAAAAGAAGAGAAAATCAAAGATGACAAAAGCACGACCAAAGTCATGGAAATCGCAGCAATTATCTGCCAGTGCCCTCCCTCTAAAACCAGAAACCAGAATAAAATCACACACACACACACACTCACGTATTCCAAATTGTTCCTGGTTCTGTCTGTCTCTGTGTGCTATGCAAAATTGTTACAAAAATCGGGCCAAAAAATAAAAAGGAATTGAAAGAGACAAAAAAATATTTACTTTTGCCATGACAATGTCGCTCTCGTTGGCTCCCACGCCCCAACCCTCCTTAAGCCCTCCAACATGCAACCGCTGTGAAACTTTGATGGCTTGCGAGTTGTTCCAGATTATCAGGAGTGGTGTCGAGTCAAAGCGAGGCAGGCATTCAGAAAAGTGCCTGCCATGGGCAAAAGAAAATGGGGACTGGGCGGGGCGTTATTGGCTTCTGATTGGGGATTATGTTTTTAATTGACAAACTTGAATAGATAACGACGTTGTCAGCAGGAGAAAGTCGCATAAAAAGTGCCGACAAACGAATGCATAACAAGTTCTTGTTGTTATCCTTGTTCCTCTGTTTCAGCATGTCCTTGCTGTCGTCATGCTGTTATTGTTGTTGTTGTTGGCATAAAATGAAAGCTGATACGCAGCTGGAGGCGAATGGCAATTTACAAGTATGGATAGGTGTGTGTGTAGCCAAAGCTTATTGCATCCAACCAGCTGGCAAAAGGCAGGGAACCTAACGAGCTGCCAACTTACCGACAGATACATTTCAGCTCCATCTATGTTATTAATAACAAAGCAAAAGGCTGACTTAGGCCTAGCCAAAAGATGCAACCATACGACAGACGCACATTGATTAGCCATTGAGCTTGCTTGTTAAAGGAAGAGTATCTAAGGCTTAACTTGCAATGAATATGATATGCAATGTTTAAAGCTTTGCTTAAACCTATTAAGTATAAGCCCAGCAATTACAAGTACACTTATGATTAATTCCATTCTTAAGCCCAAAATGAAAACTTCTGCAAAACCAATTGTAAATATAATTTACAATATACAAATGTATTGCAGGTCTCAAATACTGTTATTAATACTCAAATATATCAAAGACTCATCAAATATAAGCTTTAAGCTGTACATTTGCTATAAACGGTACACAGAATGCAATGCGATTATCATGCAAATATTAAGCTCATTAAGCATACGACTAGTTGGTAATTGCATAATAAACAAAAGGTGGCAAAACTGTGCCTAAACCAATGGACAAAACACTTAACACCCTCATCGTACGATAATAATGCACATAAAACACAGTTCTCGAGTTCTTACCACACACACACTAGCACCCGCACACACACATTGAGTAGAACAAACCTTGAAGCAAATTAAACCAAACAAACAAAACAAATACGTAAACATTACGACAATGTGAACAATAATTTCGATTTCAGAAATTTGCAAACAACAAATTCTGTGCAGCCGCAGATGCAATTAAATGCAAATCGATTGTGCTTGTAATACGATTGTATAACATACCCCACATTCAAGTGGTAATCTATAGTCGAGAATGCTCTTGTGTGTGTGTGAGTGTGTATGCGAGTGAGTATGTGGGTAATATGCCATTGAAGCCAAAACTAACTGCATTTAATGACATTTTCTTGTTGATGCGGCCTTTAACCAAGCACAAAAGCTTCAACAATGAAGAAAGGAGAGGGAATGCTCGTATTGATATTAATTAAGCATTTGTTATAAGCAATTAAATGATTAAAGCAACAACCGCAAAATGATATACACCCTAATAGGCCAAAGAATTAGTTGCATTTCAAGCCTATTCAAGCATTTCAATTACACAATTGAACTAATTAAATTCATCAGGCACTTTGATCAGCAGCTCTTACAGGATAGTTCGCTCATATTTTCATTTACAGACCGCAGTTTCTATGAAAACGCGACACGTAAAACAATAAATTTTCATAATAGCTGCGCAACTAAGCCCAACTATAACTCGGCCCAAACAACGCCCACACATGTTAGGCGAAGGGCCACGCCCACTTTTTGGCCACTGGCCACGTGTAAAGTGCAAAAGCGCAACATCAGCAAAATGGGGCAGATGCAAAGCGCAGCAGGAAAGCAAACTTGGGAGGGTTGGGTTGCGTAGGTGGTTGCTGGCTAAGGATTACCGTTATTTGTATGCAAAGCAGCAGCCCAAAACCGACAACAACAGCAACAACATCATGCGACACTGCAGCGACACAAGCCAACTGCCATTCAAAGTCAGCTAGCAAAAACAGGATAGCAATGGCAAGAAGGGGATGAAAAAGAGGGGGCAGATCTCATACAGGACGACTGGAATCCTGGGCTGCAGATGGCAAGCGATCCGAGAGGTGGACGACAGAGGGAAACGAAACGTGTTTCAATTTTTATGACATTTCAATGCAGTTTATGTCAGCGAAACGAGCCAACGGCCAACGAACTGCGAGATGAGATATCTGAACGATGAGCAGAGAGAAGAGTGATGGGGAGTGGGGAGAGGTAAAACCTCGTTATATTTTTGACAATTCAAATTTAGCTTGAGGCCATAGCAACAGCAGTGCATGCAACATACATATTTTTTCAGGTTGGACACTTTGCAACAATTCAATTCAATTGTAACAATTTTTCAAAAGAGAAAATCGACAGTATGTTTTGGAACATGCGCTTATCACAACACAGAGAGGTAACTACATAAAGCACATATACAAATACATACGATTGGCTATCAAGTTGATAAATCTGCTTTAAGGTTTGAAAAGTTGTGTGTGTGTGTGTAGAAAGTGTATTTTCTCTTTTGCATTTTGGCTTTGTGTGTTGTTTACACCTGTCGAAAACACTCAAACATTATGCATAATTTAAAGTAATTCGATTCACACACAATTAGCTTTTGTGATATCCTAATTGAGTTAAGGCCTGCCTGCACTGAATGGCTTTCATAAATATAAGACACTGCTTATTTATTGTTGTTCTAACCCCTTTGTGAATGTGGCAATGTCACAAACAGATTTTGAAATGCGGCTACTCATTATTTATTGTAATTACCCAGGCAGAAAATATTTGTAAATGAAACTCAAAAGACTTTTACAATTATGAAGCTGTTTTAGAAACCTTATCTTCAATGATTTACATAAATTATTTTATAAGATAGTAATGAAAACTCTATTTAATTGTCATCACATTTTTAGTTTTTGCCGTCAATGCATTACAAAACCAATTAACTATTCACTTTTTCGTAATATAATCAAAGTCTTCAAGCTGCTTCTGTATCATGCATCATTTACTCTCACATACACTTTACCAATGTTTATGAAGAACCATCAAGCCTCACTTAAGTGTAATAATAAATCTTGAGCTCAACATGTGCTGAGACTCCATAGCAGACGTGACTTACATATAGTATAGATTCAGTTAAACTAAACATCTTCGCGCAAGTATGCAGCAATATTGTTTGCCAAATGTTTGGCAAGAGTCAAGAAGTGGCAACTGGTGATAAATTAACGCATTAAAGACAAAATGTGTATGCGGCCATGTTTCAGCTTTTAATAACACAAATTGCAATCGAATATGCGATAAAGGAGGAGCAAAAAAGAAAAGCCAAGGGAAATCGCAAAAAATGGAAACGAAAACAGAATGCGTAATGAGCGTAAAGTCAAGAACGCAGTTTGTTGCAGCAATGTTGGCAACAGTTAAAAGCATAATTAGCTTCAATTAAGCATCGAAATCTACTTATCTGTGGATTATTGCAGACTAAAAAGTTCAACAACAAGTTCAATTGATGGAATATTGTATTGAAGCTACTCTGAAAAATTTCAAGACTAGCTTTTGCCGTACTTAAATTCCTGCCAAAATTGCATGCAACCAATCGTATAAAAAAATACTTGATGCAAATAAACAAAGCTAACGAATTCAACGAAAAACAGATACAAATGATGTGCAGCAACTGGATAAAATAGCTAAACAAAGTGTAAATATAAATGTTCGGATGCTATCTTTTCCTATTCGCATACGTATAGTATATACACATGTATGCAACAGTAGTTACACGTATCTATGACAATATCTGTGGCTTATTGTTGCTCCTGTCGAACGTTTCGGAAATTGGATATTTCGCACTCGATGATGGCCACAGGTAAAATTGCCAGCATTGTTATCAGAGCTGAACCTTTTTTTTCTTGCTGTAGGCCCCATTTCTGGTATTTCTTTCATCTTCTATCTATACTTTGTTTGGACAGCCACCCGCAGCTCAATTGATTGCCAGTTGGGGAAACAGCAGCAAATGATTGACATCATGTCTTTTGATTTCCCAAGTGTGAAGCAATGCAGTGTCAAGAGACAAAAGTCCACAAAAAGGATGACACAATGCGTGGCTGTCAAGCTGCGTCATTTCTACAATCTTCGAAGAGATAACAAGAGCAGCAAAACAATGCATTCAATACCAAATTAAACTGATACACTATAATATCAATTCATTCATGCTAATTATGACACAACTAAGAGATAATTTCTAGAAATAATTGATCAATTTCATTTTCATTTTTGATTTTTCGGACAATATTCCCTTTACAATTTGTATTTTGTCTATTGACAATTCATTTTTGGCATCATTTGTGCTGTAAATTCTTGTTTAGATTGCATTCAATACATGTGCGTAATTTGATTGTATTGTTAAACTGATAAACTGATGCAATTTCTCAGATACAAATCAATGCCCAACTGTTGCATGCTGCATTTTTGTTGCTCGTTGCCTTGCGTCTTCGTCTTTTTGTGCTGTAAATCGTTCGATGAGCGCGCAAATTCAATAAATTATGTTTCAATTTGCGAAACGAAGAAGACAAATTACAATGTAAAGCGCAACAAAATGTGGCACAATAAAAAAAAATCGCCTCCTGGGGAGCCAAAATAATTAAATTTTAAATTGCAGCTTAAGCTTCTTAGCTGTTAAATGCAAATATTTTCTTTAGTTTCACCAAAAACTGCATTTGCTTAAGGAATTTTCCTAACGGCAAAGTAAACGAAATCTTTGAATGTTTCTCCAAGTGAAGCAAGCATTAACACGCTTTTGTAAATGTTGAATTCTCGCTTAATTGCATTTGCATATTTTGATTATATTAAAGGAAATGAAAGTGCCAAAATGCATTGAGCTTAGTAGTATTATGTTTAGTTGGTAGTTGGGTTGGGGGGGGACGGGGAACGCACTGAACCAAATTGGAGCAGGAAATTTGAGTTCGAATTTAACGGATATGAAGAACAGAGTCAGAGATTCATTATACTCATCAACGTATATTCAACATAATTGATCAACTTTTCCCAACTTGTAGCAGTTAATTAAATAAGATAATTAAACAAATATGAGGAAATAAGCAAATTATTACCAATTATTATAATTTCAGCATTTTGTTTGCCAACTAGCACACATGCCACTGACGCCACCTACTGGTTTTCTCAGGCAATAACAGCCAAAACGCTATCTGTTGGTGTGTAGTAAAACAGCTATGTTACTGTTACAGTATGTTAGCTAACAGCATGTTGTTTTTACCCACAAGTGATGTGGTCACACTTAATGCGCGCCTTTTTAAAATACTACATTTTAATTATGTATTACATTATGTACTTAAAGTATTTCTTTGATTATATTTATATAAGACATGCGCAACATTTGTATAACTATCACTATGAGATGATGTGACTTACAACTAATTAATACATATTACAATAAACGTAATATTAAGAGAAAATAAACACAAGCGACAAGAATTCACATGTATGGCAACAGTTGTGAGTGTATGTGTGTGTGTGATCGTGTGTGTTAATTAAGGCACATGTACATATTGTATTTAAATATTCGCTACAGCTTAAAAACAATAGACAAAAGTCCAGTAAAGCGCATTGAAAGCCAAGAACATGCCGGGAAACAATAAACGCGATCGTCTATCAATCCACATGGCAATCTCCTGTGGCGTCATGGTTGTAAATGTTGGTCCATCCTTCTCCTTATCCTTGTCAATATCGATGACATGCTCGTTAGTGGAACGTGCGCTGCAAACGGAAACGCTGTCAGCACACTCAGTACGAATGATCGGCAGATTGGGCTATAAAAAAACAAAATCAAGATATTTAATGTCTAGAAATTAAAAGCGAACAGTAAAGCTTGACTTACATGAACTGTCAGATAGTTGTTAAAGCCCGGATTAACAGTGCCATTGCCATTGCGCACACTTTCTGTGCTGGACACAATGTTATCCAGACTGGAGCAGGAACGTGCCCTCGACTCATTACTCAAACTGCCGCCCATTTGACGGCGTGAGGGGCGTGGCGTTAACGTCGACTTTATAATGTATTTACTATTGACTTTCTTCAGTTCAATATTCTCCTTGCGCCGCCATATCGTATTGACAAACGCAAACTCCACCAAGCTGCCAAAGATAAAGAAAGTGCAACCAATGAACCACACTTCCGATACCTTAATATAACTGACTTTGGGTAGCGTTTTGCTTTGTGACGAGGATAACGTTATGAATGATAACATCGTGCTGGTGCCTGAAGGATTAAATAGTGTTAAGATTCTTGAGTCTTATAAATGATTATAGGCTTAATCGTACCCAACATGATGCGTGGAGGTGAGGCATCTGCCTGCAGCCAAAAGGATACCCACGATATAGCGACAATCATCATGGACGGCAAATAGTAGTCCAACAGATAAAACCCAATCTCGCGTCGCAAACTGACCGTATAGCTTAGACTGCTGTAGTCGCCCTCTGTAAGTTTACTTTGTTTAATAAAGATTCCTTTAAGTATTTAAAGCATTCGAACTTACTAAATGCACCGTGCCGCAAATTATCATCATTCGAATGGACAACAGATTGATTGTGCCAGAAACCTTCCAAGTTATATTCGGTGAGACGCATCTCGGGATCAAAGGATATAGGCTTATGGTCCTCCCACTCCAGCATCAAATCAGAAGTGTTGTACATCCCTGCACAAGTTTAAATCTGTTAACAAATGCTTTCAAACAATAAACATTGTTGAACTTACAGCTTTCTAGCACCGTGGAACATAATTGCTGATCAAAGGGGAACTTCTTAAAGTTCATCCAGCAGTAAAGTGAGGCTTGTATTCGCGTCGAGACGATCACATTGCCGTCCCGAGATATGGATGTCAGCACATCCTTTTCATCTGTGCCCAGAATGCTTGACTCTCGCTCATTGGCAAAGAATATATGAGGCAACCAGAGGCGTTCACTCAAATGCTTTTGGCCTAGAATATTTTCACGTCGCTGTGGCGCGAAGTCCTTGTATGCCAAGCGCTTATCCTGAAAGGTCATCTGGAGCAGCGCATGCATTTTGAACTGCAACAAATCTGAATTGAGATTCTGCAGCAGATACACATAGATACGCATCTTCACCGTAATCGGCAGACGCTTTGTTGTGTCCTTGTCGTATTCTGTAAAGAGCAAGGAATGTTAAAAGATGTAAGAACGGCTCTAGTCGAGAA
This sequence comes from Scaptomyza pallida, assembly GCA_018152965.1. NCBI lineage: Eukaryota > Metazoa > Arthropoda > Insecta > Diptera > Drosophilidae > Scaptomyza > Scaptomyza pallida. The sequence continues at coordinate 2,094,062 of JAECXP010000107.1, forward strand.
ATCCCGACTAGGAGATACCCTGAGCTTGTTGACCAGAAACCGATTTGAGAGTTGGACCGAAAGATCCGTCTACCATAACTTTCTCAAATTTAATACGATTTTTATATGTAATGCCTTATAATGTTTTGGCTTGAGTTCAGTAATAATACTGCATTTAAATCTTGAATCGCGATTTCTACTCGATTTTTATGCCAAAAAACTTGTGACCAAAAATAGTCCTGGAAGTAAAATTCCATTTTCAAGCGTTTTGTCTTAAGCTCAATCATTATACTGCATTTAAATCTAGATTTCCTGGGATCAGGCTATAAAAATAATGCATTCAATGCATTTGAGGGTAACTTACCTATGGGTCGTTCCAGGCGATCATAGCGACAAACATGTGTCATTCTTTGGATTAGTTCGGTATATTGCAGACTATCCGCAGCCGCTAACGATGGACAGTTCTCATCAACTATGCTGTCATTAGCAGCGCTGAAATATGATCGATAAAGGATTATTTCTCTCACTCTTGTCATGATATATATTTAAATATTCTCTAACTAAGGGTAACATGAAATATTTTTAGTCGCAAATCTATTAATATTTTAAATACAGGTGACAAAAAGCTGCAACACGTTCAATTGGCTCGTTAAATGCAAATATTATTACGACTATTTACAGTTATTGGTAATTATATTTGCATGTGTTATTTGTTAACGGAGCATTAACAAACAATTGTTCAATATTTGAGTAGAGATGAACTGCAAGAAGGAAAGGGAAGCAACAGCAACAACTCATCCATTGTGCAGCTGTGCAAGCTCATTTGGCAGCTGAGTATCCGAGCTATTTGCCAAGTTAACACTTGCATTATGATTATAACTATTTGGCTTGCTTATTGTTTACGCTTTTGTTGTATTGTGCTATAATTGCTGTATTGCCACATTAAACTTGGAGTAACTAATGCAATTATTGCACTTGGTTACTTGGGGTTTCTAACCAGATATCCATAAATAAACTCCAGCAGCTCGTTCATTTCTGGTTTGCTTTTCAATATTTACCTATTGACATTGCATTTAAATGCTAGATAATAATTTTCCATGAGCTATCTCTAACCTTAAACTCTACACACAACACATAAGCCCCAAAAGTTGGTTTGAATTAATTAAAATTTTGTGTTCTCTCTACACCTTCACATTATGGAAATATTTGTTTAATAGTGTCGCCGGCATATATAAATAACGGCAAATTTTATGGCCCTGTGGCGCATGGCGCATGGCGTATGCGTAATGTGAGCTAAAATTGTCGCCTGCATAGATTTTAATAAGTACATAAGAGTGATATGATGAAACTGATGTTCTAGCCAAATATTTTCATATTAAAATTGATAACAATCGCTTGACTTTATCACATTACAGCATAAGGAAATAATTTATTTACATTTTCACTTCAACTTCTTATCATTTTTATCAGTTGTGTAACTGTCTGTCAAGTTGTATACAATTCATTTTTTATTTTTGAAGAAATACATTCGAAACAGTGGAAATTTTTACTTTTAAATATTAACAAAAGAACAGCTTAGTTCGTCAATATTTTGGCAACGTTGAACAGTTGATTAAACATGCTAAGCAAAACAAAGAACCTCCAAAATATTTAGAATAGCAGCGAAAGAAATGAACAAAGAAATGTGCAAAGTCAAAGAAGTCAATCAATTTTATTTAAGCAACTCCAGTATAATTTGCTTTTTGTATCTGACAAATGGAAACATATCATTGCTATTTTGTTTTATCAGTTGAAATTGTTTTCTCTTCTTTGCTCTTTCTGCAATTTGCTTTTTTTTTTGTGTAAAAACCAAAAAGAAATTAAAATTACTATCAGCATTTCTTAGTAACCGGAAAGTTTTAAATGATGGTGATGATTTTTTTTTATTTTAGTTGACTTACCCCACTTTATGTTGTATGCTTTCGAATATAGCTAATATTAATAATACTTTTGTCAAGTGCACAAAACACATATTATTCATTGTGTGGAAAATACTTTAAAAGTATTTTATTAAAATAACAGTCTAAAGTTGTGATTAGCACTTGATGCAATGCACTTTTTTTCGTGTTTGTAATTCAGTTAATTTATTCGGTTTGTTTAATGCTCATGTTTTAATGTGGCACACTTAACACTTGTTCTGTCACACGCGCGATCTATGAACGATCTTTTTATCCTCGCTCCGTTTTACATTCACTTAATATTTTACCGATACACGAATCGATTTAGGAACTAAATACTTTTTTGTATGCTCTAATATCGAGGACGTGGACCTGTTGCTAGTCGTTGCCGCTTTGAGCTCGCGTCGCGTTTGCGCCTCGCAGAAATACTCGAATGCTAGTTAAATGGCCCGCCGGCGCTGCTGCTGCTGCTGCGAATGTTGCTGCTGCGGCGGTGCGGTTATCGTCGACGGCGACGCCTCAAAGAGCACTGAGCTTCAACTGCTCAGCAATTTTTTGTGGAAGCTAGTAAGAATTCGTCAAGTACCAAATAGAGTTGCCCAAAATGTACGTTATGTGTTCGGCTTGCTGATAAGCCAACTAGCTAACAAGCAACACCAACAACACCGATAGCAACAACAACAACCACAGGCACAACACACTTATGAAGGTGTTTTCTTAGTGTTTTTTCAGTGCGACGGTGTTAGCTGTCGAACAGCGTAAAGGCGACAGGGCAGGGTCGCTGGAGATCGTCTCACTTATAAACTGGGCACAGCATCAACAGCGGCAGCAGCAGCAGCAGCAGGCGCTGCAGCGACAAAAGCAGCAAACCACAAGCATGCAAAGGACTCGACTTAAAGATACCCTATTTAGATAAATTCTTTGCAAATGATAATGACAACTGAAGTATGCAATAGCCAAATAGTTTGTTTCCTATACAATAGTTTATGGGGTATTTAAAAAACGTTTAACGTTTGAAGTGCTTATCTCTTTATGGGCTGCATCTTACTACAAACAAGCGCTTAGCTTTATTACACAACTAACACAGACATTCTGTAGGGTATGAAGATAAATAAATGCTCATTAATATATACACAGATATCGGAAGCAATACACAAAAGTGTGTATTGAAATCGAAATGTAAACCGGTATCTCCAAGTCTTCGAAATGCGTTCTAGTCAGCGCAAATAGTGCAGAATAGTATAAATAATATACAGCATTCTTATTGCAGCATTAGCATATCCAGAGTTATTAAGAGCAGAGAGGGGTAGCACTGTCTTACAAAGGAGGAGTCTAAGCTGTTTGATTTGTAGAGGGTGTCTGTGTGAGTGTGTGTGTGATCAGGTGTTTGTTGCAATAATACTGACGATCGACTGCTCGACAAATGTAATTAAGCGATTGCCAATTGAATTAGGCGATTAAGAGGGTGAAAGGGGAAGCAAATGTGTTTGTAATACTTATTTACCCAAGGCACACGCTTGTTGCTGTTGTTGTTGTTGTTTAAACAAATGCACATACGCACATGATTTAAACAAATTAATTATTGAATGTTGCATATCAATTATTATATAACTTGTTGCTGTTGCTGCGGTTAAAACACAGTTCAATAAACTGGCAAAAACTTTGAAAACTGTTTTTTTAATTCTTATCAGCTTACAATTATTGGAGAACAATCATTGATTATGCCCGTTTTGTTGTGTGGTTGAACAAACCTTTTTCATATGATATACGATGCTGGCGGCTTATGCTTAAAGGTCGCCCTCTTAACGCCTTTTGTTATTGGCATATTAATAAACAAAAACAATAGCCAACAATGTGCACAAAGTTGAAACGTGACTTAGAAATATATATACATATATAATGTGTGTGACAATAATTGAATATCACAAATTGCCAATAAACTATTATTATTGGATGCGACAGTAGCTGACATCCCTGATTATGATCATGATCGTGTCTTATTGTATTCTATTTGTTTTTTGGACTGTGTTGTTGTCTGCTTAGACATTGAATGCTTAATATGGAAATATCTTCTTCGAATTCTAAATTGAACTTTAATCAAATGCAAGACTTGACAAAAGCTTTAATTAACAACTAATAAAGGGTACATAGAAATGTGTCATACCAGATATACTGTTTAAGGAAAACAAATACCTTTATTTAGTTAAATATTGTTTCTCATAAGTGTGGTTTCTTCTTTTGGCAAGACAACAAACGTCAATTAGATAACAGATCTCTTACTCTCTCCCAAAAATTGTTCTAGTTTTCAGCTAAAAACGGCTTAAGCCACATAATTAAAAGGATCATAAACTTAAATCAGCTCGTTAACTACCTGAACAGTAGACATAATCTGTAGATATTATTAGATAAAATTGTTTGACACACGTTTTGACAAATATTCGTAAAAGCGATTTATTAAAATGGAAAAACTTATCATAAGGGGATTTTAACGAAAAGCAAATGAAAAATGTTGAGGTTTTTCAGAATCCTTACGTTTTATTGATTATTTATACAATTTATTTATTGCATTTTTGCAATTGCGTCAATTTGTATGTTGACCAAGTTAACTGGACTGGCTTTTATCTGTACTTTAATTAAACTAAACAAGAAAGCATTTTTTAATTATTCTTCACAATTGGCAAATAAACAAGGCTTTATTATTTTTATTTTTATTCTTATGTACGCTTTCTTCTGTCGTCACACGCGGCGTATGCGCAATGTCGAAAAAAGAAATTCGCTTATCAGCAGAGCTGTGTGTGTGTGTGTGTGCTCATACAACATTTGCTCTCCTTTGCGGCCTCCAGATCGCAGTAGGTCTCTGAGGTGTTGCTTGTTGTGTCGAAGAGGGGTGGCACAACATTGCGTATACGTATGTATGTTTTTCGCCCATTTAGAGGTTAAGCATGTATTTATTTACACTTTTTGTGTGGTGTTGTTGCTGTTGTTGTTTTTTATGGGTCGCCAAAAATGTGATTTTATATTTGTTTGGTACGTTGGCAAATATTGACAGTTTGCGCTTACCAAAACAAATTTAATTATTTACAAGTTAATGAAAATGCGCTGCTCGTTTAAACACGTGATATAATTCGATTCATAACGGCGCTTTTGTAGTTTCGCCGACAGCGTTACCAACACAATCAACAGCCAAAGTAGAAGCAGCAGCGGCATTGGCTGCTGTACACAAAAGATCTTGACATTATCTTTGCCATAGGATGATTCATGTAGCCAACGAGGGGTGCACCTGAGGGCAGGAGGTGCGTAGTAAATTTTTATCTGCAGCCTTTTTAACGCGCCAAGAAGATGAAGAAAAGTTGACAACTCTCAGGCAGACAGTTGCTTGTGTTTGGTACCTGCCTTAACTGGGCCAACAACAACAGTCGGGCAAGCTTGAAATTGTTATTAATTAAAAGTAGTTGTGCTTACTAAGAAAATAAATAAGTATAGTAAGTAGACAGTAGCCGAGTTTAAGTAAATATTATAAATAGACATGACTATCAAATTAAAAAAAAAAAAAAAATTGTTTATAAATAAATAATTCATATACATTTTGCACTCTGTCTGAAGATAATCAGTCAAGTGCTTTTCACTGCGGACAGGTCTAAAATTAAACCAGTGACAGTTACACCAACTTGTTGCAACTGTCCTAACGGCTGATTAACGCTCTGCTTGTGTGTGTTTTTGGCTATATTTTTTTTTGGGAGAACGCAAATCAAGTGCTTCCCACAATTGGGGATACAACTAAAGGCAGAGCCTATGGGTACAGTTATAGCCGTTCGTTATCAGTGTGTGCGGCGCACGTTTGCCACTGCGTCTGACGTCTGTTCGCTAAAATTGTTGTTAGCTTTGTTTTATTTGCGATCATGAAACGTATAAAGTCATGTTTAATGTCTGCTTGCGACGGCGCTGTCGGCGTTGTCGGCGGCGTATGCGTAATTATCTTTACACTAGACCCAATTCATAACGGAAGCTGTGCAGCTAATGTGTAATAAATGTCAACAGGCCGACAACCTTTTAGTTATTACATCGTCATGAATGACTCAGTCGGTCAATACCTGTTGATGATAATGATGATGCCTGCCGCAACATTTTTTGTTTATGTCAACTCTCAATGCCGGGTTTTTTCTCACACCAACAACAAACTGTCATTCATGACAATCTGGAACAATGTTAACATAAATAACATATAATATCAATCATTTATAAAATACACTGTTGCCATACTTCACAAATATGAATTTAAAGTTTGGCAAGAGCTGATTGGCCAATTGGAATCCGTTTAAAATTCTTTCCGTTTGATGAGTGCTGTTATCATTGTGCACATAGTTATCTAAAGAGTCTTTATTTATTTATAGAATGAATAATTTAATTGCTTCGTGAGATATCTTTGACTAATTATGAGTTATGACTCAATCTCAGTTACTTTTGATACCATTTGGGGTTACCCATTTCATTATGATACTCCTCTTTTAAGGTTCACGTGCTGCATAAGCCTTCATCTTTAACTCATTTTTTAACTTTGTCATCATAGCTAGCGCTTTTTAGTCAACTATTTATTTAGCTGCACATTAAATAAACACTTGGAACATTTTGCTTATCTGTTGTTGTTTAAATGATGAGAACTTCTGTCACATAAATCACGCAGAAAGCGCGTTTAAATTTACAACTGGCCTTTTGAGATGGCGCTTAAAATGTTTGTAATAGATCCGGTTGGCATGTTTTGTTTAAATGAAATGATGCTGAATAAATTTGCAAAGCAGCTTTCAAGCTTAAGACATAATATGGTTTATTGCTAGCATAGAAGATCGTTGACAATACACAGGGGAAAGCAAACTTTAACCTTCCCCAGCAGCTCGATCTTTTTTTTTTTCTGGGAGAGGGATGTTCCGTACATAAACATAGTATTCAATAGACTAACTATGAGCTAACATGAAAACAGCCTGCCGTTGAACAGATAAGCATTGCGAATCTTTTGACTATTACTTTGTTGTCGTTGCCGTCGCAGGTTTGTCGCTAGCGTTAATCGTTGGCGATTTGGCAAAGTCTTCGAATGTGTCTTTCACTTTCTTGAGGCCTCGACCCGCATAGCAGGGCAGCATGTGCACGAACCTAAACGTGCCCTTCACACCCTCGTTGTAGTAGTGTTTGGCCAGGAAGCGCATTTCGCCAACTCTTGGCAGCTGTGGAAGCTCGAAGGGCAGCTGCTTTGTTGCCTGCTGCACGTAGGGACACAGTTGCGATTTAACATTGTTGTAGAGCTTATGCGAGTCCTCTGGGTTGCCCCAGACGCCAATTTTGTTGGTGTAGTAAACAGCGCCAGCGACCAGACCGCCGCGCACCAGGAGTCTAGTTGGATCATGGCAATAAGATTAGCTTTGGGGTTACGTAATTTTTGCAATTACATTTGCTGTAAAACTTACCCAAATACCATATTGTTTCGTTTGTTTAGATGCTACGGAAGGAGGGCAGGAAGTTATCCAAACTGTGGCAAGTCTGGTCGTAGGTTGTTAGTTGCTATTAACTAAAATTCCGCTAAGAATGTTGTATTTTGCGGAGACAACAACAAAAACTTGCTATGCGCACAGCTGTGTGCACCCGAAAAATTAACATGACTCGAAATGTTATACACTTAACAGAACTGCTCCACTTTGAACGAAGCAAACTCACTCAACGCGCATAACATTGTTAATAGACGCACAGAAAGCTCGTGGCTACAGAGTATAAATATTATTTTCAAAATGAATTTAAAACAAAGTTTTCAATTTTAACACACATATAATTTCCATTTATTGATATAAATATTGTTTGCATATCTCTAATGAATATGGATTTTCTCATGCAATAAACAGTTAATATAAAACTTTGTTGCACATCAATAATGAGTACGTATAACATTTTTTTTTTTGTTTTGGGTTTTATCTGATTTATCATAAGTACAAATTCCTTTTCATATATATATATGCGTGTATATATATAATCTTCTTATTTGATTTCTTAGGTTATTTAATATCAACACATTTATAAGAAAACATGGATTGAGAAACATTTGTTTTGCGCTTTTGCATTTTATAAATTAACACTCAGATATAAAATACATATTTATGTGTGTGTTTGTGTGTGTTGTGTGTGTATATAAGTACATTTTACATATATGATTATCAATAATTACGTTGGTAGAAGTTGCATTTGTGAAACAATTATCTTTTACTATTTTTTAGTTTTTGAAAACCAAAAAACACATTAATGAAAAATAGATATCTTTTGATAATTTGTGTTTATAGTATAATATTCTTATTCGTTTGTTTTTGGCAAACCTTTTCGTTGCCTTTAATATGCACTCTGTGCTTATATAATTAGGTTTTATCTTTATTGCTTTGGGAACAAAAATTGACATCATTTTTTAGACTCTTCTAGCGCTCAATCCATAAATAGAACATAATTTAACGAACATCAGTCTTCGCTTGTAAGCTGATTGTATTTTATATATGTATATATACTATATAGTATATAGTATCTTTCTTATATACAAACAAGATTGGTGTTTGAAAACAGAATACAGGGGAATTATAGTGATTTGATTCTTAGAAGCTTGTTAACATAAACAATTCAACCGTAGGAAGACTACATATGCTAAACACATAAATATTATAAAATAATGATTAATAATAAGTGCCTATGGCAATATAGATAACAATTTGTAGTTAAGGTATTAATAATTAACATCATTTAACACAGCTAATAATATAGTTAATAGATTTTGTGAAAAAGAGAGATCGTGTTTTTTTGTTTGAGACGGTTTCTATATGCTATATATAACTTAAATTCATTTTGTTTTTCGGTGTACCAATTTCTCACAAGCTTATCGAAACATTCTGACAGATGGATCCTTATGTAAAGTAACTGTCGTATATGCCAAAACACACTATTATTTATCTACAATCGATTTAGGTATCATTTGTATTGATTGCAAGCTCTGCTGTGGGTGAATTTTCGGCCGACTTGGGCTTTGCCGGAACTACTGCTGCTGCTGCTGTCACCTCTTCAATATCTAGTGAATTCTCACGTTCCCGGATATCCGGCATTTTGAGTGAGAAACTGCTTAGTTTACGTTCCGCAGAGGCCAATGAACTTTGGGAGTCCGCCTTGAGCAATGTGGAGCGTCGTTCATTGATGACGCGAAGAGAATCGTACATGTGTTCGTCATTGCTGGCGGAACTGGTTCCACGCTCCAGCGAACGTATATAGAACACGGAATCATCGCGATCTTTGGCAATGTTTGGCTTGGGCCGATAGAATTGCCTTGAACTGTTGCTTCTATAAAGCATTGTAGGATTCGATTTTGGCTGTTGCTCCTCTTCTTGTTCTTGTTTATGTTCGGGCTGGTCTGAGCTGCCGCCTAGAGGCAGAAAGTCGGGACGCTGTTTCTTTGCTGGCAGACTGTGGCTGTGATGTGCCAATTCAGTTATCTCATTGTATGAGACATTAATGTTGCTGTTACTATTGTTGTTGTTGTTGTTGTTGCTGCTGCTGTTGCACTCAATGGCAGCACGTTCATCGATAAGCTCAACACTTTCCTCGGGCACAGAGGGTTCCATGCTTGACTGTCCTGACAGCTGACGCATTGGGGGCGGTGGCTCTGAGCACACCGACAACTGACTGCTGTAAAACGTGTGTGTGTGTGTGTGTGTGTGTGCATTTGACAGTTAGTTGAGAACAAGTTCTTTTGTGCTGTGCCAAGAATAGCATCACTTACCGGAACTCCTTTTCAACGGATGGCGTGGCCGAAACACCGGAACTGTAACGTTTTGGTGAACGTAGTATCGACTTGGGCATCACCTCCGGACTGTGCAGATCCACTTGCACGCGACGCGAATCAATGCTGGATGTACGACTAGCTACCGAAGCACAACGTGCCGTCCAGCGGCCGCTATACGATGAATCAGACATGGTTGAGTTTCTACAAGAAGGATGTGAAAGAAGATTTAAATGTTTAAAAACTTGTCGCAAGGGATTTTAACTAAATTGAAAGGCTTTAAAGAGTCACAAACAGTGTTGCCGTGCTGCATTCACTGAACAACAAGCAAGCAGTTCACATTTAAAGCAAGCAGTCTGCGATTCTTTTAAGGAGAGCACTCGATATACCCAACTATAATACGTAAGGAGCCTCAAAGCTTGACTACCATTTGCCTTCACCATTACTGACTTAACTTAAAGCACATGAATATGTATAAAGCTCTATTAGCTAGTGTTCCTAGCAGCACTTACCGCCTGTGTCCCAGTGGACTGTAACGATCCCGATCACGATCCCTATCCCTATCCCGATCTCGTTCCCTCTCCCTTGCAGCCTCCTCATGCTCAATGGGTCGCTGGCGTGAGAGGACATGACGCTTTGCCGTATCAGAGCGTTTATTTCGCTCAGCTCGTTTTTCATGATGAGTGGCATGCACCGCAATGCCCATGCCAGCATCAAAGGATGAGGCTTGCCAATAGACACGACTGGCAGCCGGTGGCTGCAGCAATGTGCAGGTCGTATAATCCCTTGTTGCACGCTGTATCAAACTGGAGGAGTTGCTGATGATGCGTGTGTTGGATGAGCTATGTTTGCTGCTGCCACCACCACCCCCACCGCCTCCTCCGCCCGAGGAGCGTGTTTGACGAACGCGTCGAACGCTGCTGCTCAATGTTTGTTGTTGTTGTTGTTGTTGTTTGCGTTGTTTGTGTTGATGATGGCGATGATGATGATGATGTCGTTTGCAGCACATTTGTAGTTGTTGTTGCAGTTGTTGTTGTTGTTGTTGCAGTTGATATTGATAATGTTCCAGCGTCGATTGATGATGCGGCGAGAACAGATTGGAGTGATTAGTGTCGATGCAGTCGGTGGATGGATGAGCATTTGCATGGATGGTGGACAGATTGGGCACGGAACCAGTGAAGGTGAGACGACGCTGTGACAGCTGTGGCGAGTAGCGTGTGGATGCGCTAATGGTAGATGGCAAAGCAATCAACAAATAGAGCGATACACAGATAGAGATAGAGACAGACACACAGAAATTGAAATAGGCATTGAGTGTGTGAGAGAGAGACAGAGCAAGAGAGCGAATTAAGCAGCCAATTTGCGATATTCTAGTATTTCATCATAATTTACAGTATGTGCGATGCTTATGTGGGTTATAATGTAGTTTTGGAAGTATTTCAATAGCGATAAATACCTGAGCGACTTGGAAAACTTGACAAGCTCTGCTGTCAAAGCTTCACGATCGAAGGGCTGCGCTTGGGCTGATCCTGCGGCACCAGCGACTGCCTGCAGCTGCTGATGTGCATCATTGGGCGAGGATCGAAAGACGCCAAAGTGCTGATCCCAACGTGTCGACTGATATTGGGCGCCTGTTGGGAGAGTAATGTTAAGAAAATCCTTTAAAATTTATTTCTTTTTATATTAAAAGAAGGTCATCTACTAACTATTAGTAATCTATCTTTCGGCATGCCGATTTCATCACATATCATTAATTTTCTTTTATTAAAACATTATTTTTACGTATACGTTTTTCTTACCCATGCCACGTCGCTGTGATGCGGAGCTGCCCTGATTGCTGCGTCCTGCGGATTTGTTGCAAGTGCTGCCTCCAGCACGTAGTCGTGCCGGCACCACCTTTGCCGCAGAATCGCGTGCCTCAAAAGTCATTACACAAGAGGCCACAACAATGAAGCCACCAAAACCCATCACAATGGGTCCCACATACGCAAAGTTATTCAAGTGGAAGCCCTTCAGATCGTTCTTAACGCGCACTGTGACATTGCCGCGCAGCTCGGAGCCCATGGACAGATGATCCGCATAGTAGCCAAGGGTGGCCATGCCAGCACCGACCATCATTAGGGCCAGGCCCAGGATGAGCGCTCGACACGCATGCCACAAGCACTTGGAGGACATCTTGCCACGCACCACTTGGACATTCCATGTGGCACCGGAGGCCGGATGCGCCCGACGCAGATTGCCCAGCGAATGCTTGCGCCTTGTGGTGCCAACACCACCGCTCCGACGTGACGGCATTACAACCACATTGACGTCCTTCTCTTGTGGTGGTATGGTGGTGGTGCCGGTGGTGGTATTATTTATAGCCAACAAGCTGCTCATCAACGGATGCGCTGCAGGACAAACAAAAGGAACCATTAAACAGAGAGGGAGAAAAGAGAAAACGAGCATCAAGCAACTGTGTTTCTGAATAGGGTAATCACTTCATTGTTGTCAATGCAAAGGCGATGGTAAGTGTTATACTATAGACTATAAGATATCCTGTAAGCAGTTAAGGTATAAGAAGGAACGTAGAAGTTCTTTGTAAAGAAATGCGCATAAACTGAAGATAAAAATCTGCCTAAGAACATTAAAATCTTTAATCAAAGTAGTAGGATTTCTGTTCCATCTTGAATTCAGAAGACTGGTTAACTATTCAGTTGCCTCAAACATTTCGTCTTAATTTGTTTACTAATACTGAACTATCTTCCCGTCATTCTCAGAAACCCGCCAACAAAATTTCAATAACTTGGAATATTTAAGGACATCGCTCACCACATCCACCTGTTGTTTTGTATCATGTTGTAGTGTTGTAAGGTCATCATGTTCGTAACTTGAGGCTGAGAGAGAGAGCCCCCCTAACGCTAGTTCAAGTATGTGCGCACACACACTGAGCTAATTGTGCACATAACAAGTCAAGAACTACAACAACAACAACAATGTCAGTGCCAAGAATAGCAACGAACAAGATCTTAAGGAGCAACAAAACAAGCTAGGCAGTCAGGCAGTGAGGCAAGCACTTGTAGGGAACCACAGCAAGCGACAACAATTAGCACAAATCCCCCCCAACTTGGTTGGCGGCTGAAGGATCTGATAACAAGCTGTGTTGACGTTGCTTGGTCTCTGTCTCTGTCTCTGTCTACTATCTGTGTGACACTTTCAAGCGATATATACCGAAACAGGTGTGCTGCAGACACCTAGAAAAGTTGAACGAGAGGCACAGAGGACATGTGAGTACTCCAAGCAGAAGCTTTATGCAGGATGCTTGCCTCCTGTATTCCTTTATATAACTACCTTTTAAGAGCAATCAAAACACACATACACACTTAGTTAAACACGCACAAGCTTACACTATGCATAATTAATTACTTACTCGTCGTCAGCTTAATGGATCCTTAATTTAAAAAGCGTTTTTCTAATTGATTTTCATTTTTGCCAGGTTCGCTTTGTTTTGCAGTTCTCTTCAGCTCGACGTTTTTTGCAATGTTTGGATTTTCGTTTCGTTTTTTTTTTTATTCGCTTTCACTTTTGTTTGACCTAAAACAACTTTTCTTTTCACGTTTATGTGTGTGTGTGTGTATGCATGTATAGGTATGTATACTTAGGTATTCATTAAAGCGTTACACTTGTCCTTTGCGTTGTGCGTTATTGTCTTGATTAGAACAAAAACAGGACAATCGCCTCATTGCTTTATTCTTTTCACGTTCTTGATGCTGCTGTGTATGTATATTTTGAGCATAACTTCACATTTTTTCATTCAGCCGAGACGTTTTCGCACTTTAAACTATTTGCAGCATACTTTTTTTTAGCGACACGACACTCTTGTCAACACGAGCCAAGGACGTCTGCACCCGACCAGCATCCAAGCGTTTCTGATAACACAACAGTCACAACAGTACATGATGCTGAGAGAGTGAGAGCGAATGAAAGAGAGCAAGAAGCTCAACTCTCAGTTCGTTTAGTAATTTACGCATAAAAGGCATAAAGTGACAAAGTGCGTAAAGGCATAAAGTGACAGTGGCGCCATCTTTGGAGAAGCAGAGCTGCTTCTTATACAGCTCTTATACGTATGCGGTTTATAATCGGAATACTTTGTTCTCTTGTTTTAAATTTTAGTTTATTTTGATATTGATTTTGAAGAAAGTTCACAACACTTGATTCAGACAATAATATTACTTGAAAACTAAAAGTGAAAAAAATTATTTATGCCTTATACTACCCCTGCGTCTGCACTGCTTTATCGACTTTATACCCAACCTAGTCACCACACAACCCCTAACGAATTCGGAGTTCAAAAACTCAACACTCATATAAACTGAACGAAGAAAGCTTTAAGCTTCTCCGCTTTCCCCATGTCAAGAGCCGAGGCAGAGATTTCGCCAGTTTTGATGAGTTCGGCAAGTCAACAACAATTCAAAATTCAACAACCTACTGATTTGGTCTGCCTTGAGAAGGACAGTCATAAACGAAGTGTAACGGCGTGTTGACGTTTTCTCAAATGCGCACCGGCATAAGAACCAAGAAGATTCGAACCGTAAACGTAACCGAAACTCGTAGTCGTAGTCGTAGTCGTAGAGTCGATGTTGTCGTTGAGGCGAATGTAGATGATATTCAAACTTGCGTGTAATGCTACGACGTGAAATCGTAACTATTCAGATTTGATATTCTGTGTGCTGCGTTGCAAGCGAAATGCTAATTTAACGTGCATGCCATGAAATTATAATAACAAAAACAAAAAACCAAGCAAAATATATAATAAAATATTCAAGTTGTCAAGTGAAAGGCACTTTTCATACGTTATGATGTGCACACGCGTTATACTACATTCTACATACATATATGATACAAAATAAATATGCATACACCAAGTTCGAAACAACAAAGTTTTCCTTTTTTTTTTTGTCTTAAGCTTAAATTGAAAGCGCTTTAAGAAAATACTACAAAAAGGCAAAAGGGCGGATTCGCAGTCGCGGTTTTATGCCCTCAAGAAAGAATATTTGTGTGGGTTGTTAGGCCAAGCCTAGGCCGTTAGTGAAATTCTATCTGTGAAATAACTACAAACACATACAAACATACAAACATAGTTAAACAAATACAACGGGAAATATAAAATTCAAACAATTTGAAACATTGTGGCAAAATGGCGCTATGAAAACAAATTGCTCTTGAAATACGCCAAACATTTTTATTTTTATGAAAAACCATTTGACACTAATTTACATTTTTATTATACCTTAAATATTACAAATCGCGATTTATGTTTTGGTGATTCAAGCAGACAGCTGCTTTATGTGCGTTGACTTTTTATAATTCCGGATATCCGAATTTATGAGAATTTATTACAAGTGCAAACACCACCAACAACAACAAGAAAAACGCCCTCAAACAAGCGAACAACCAACAACAACCAACATGCAATGCCTATATGTAGGCTCGTGAATTGTTCAGAGTTTTTCTTTTCTCCTACTATTTGTTTTTATTGGTGTTGGATGGGGAGGAGGCTTTTATGTTGCCCTAGTAATGCGAACCATATATGTAAATAAAAAAACATGTTTATGGCATAATGGATAAAGAGAATATCTAGCATAAAAGCACCTGTCCACAAAAAAAAAAAAAAATAGAAATAAAGTTTATGCAAAGAGGTTTTATGTTTTGTTGCATTCAAAGTCCGTCCGAAACATTATTTGGGGCACAAATAATCACACATGTATCATAGAAAAGTGATTGCTTGAGCTGAATTTATTCAAAATAATTACAAATTCAATTATGCATTGCATCAGAGATCAATGAAGTGGAAAAAAAATCCTGTCATAAAATATTCAACGTAATCTGTATTTAAATTGCAATATGTAAATGTTTTCTAGTTAGAGTGCAGCAATTGAGGGGACAAAAAGCCAAAATCAAATGCAATTACAAACAAATTACAAACTCAATATCAATTATCAATAACGCAAATATTATTAAACAAAGTTTCGAATCGCAAAACCGCAGCACAAAACAACGAAATTCAACACAAAAACTGTGTTAACTAACAACAATAACGAGTTAAATAAGTGGCAGCTAACGGCGGTGGCAGCAGCAGTGGCAGCAGCGGAGTTAGTGGCAAGCAGGCAGGCGGCAGTGTGGCAAAAAGCTCAATGCAGTTAGTGAAATGTGTTTTAGTTAAGGCAAATTCCACACAGGAATTCACAAATACAAAATGCGTTTAAATGCAACAACAACAAAAGCAGCAACAACAACAACAACTAAAACAACACGCATTAAAAGCACAACCAAATCGAAAACGAAAACGAAACAAGCAACGCTTCAAGCTACAACCGCAACAACTAAAACACAAACAGCAACAAAAAGTGCAACAACAACAACAGAAACTGGCCAAATTGAATGTTTTATATGCAATTTAATACAATTATTTATACTAACAACAATGATGCTGTGCACCGTTAGTGCATTGGGCAGCGGTTTAGTGCTGCAGGCACAGGCCCAACCCGCTAACATGAACGCGTTTAACAGTGGTCAACAGTTTGAGGCCGACTACGATTCCTCAATGCTTTTGGCCGCATCTGCAGTTAGTGCCGAGGCTGTTGCCAAAATGCCAGCCATAGCAACAACAGCAACAACAACAACGGCAACAACAATAGCATCTGCTGGATTTCAATTTACAACGGATGCATACACACACTCGCACACACACACACACACTCATACACATACACGTACACACAGTGAGCAGCATAGGCAGTCGCCAACAACAACGTTACGTGTTAGTTACGGTAAGTGGCTGGAGCTTGTGAACTTTGCGGTTATCCAACTGACAGAAGAATGTGTGGACTTAATATATATGTACATGTGTGTGTGTGCATGTAATTGGGCCTGCAGGCCACACCCACTCGAGCGTCCTTGAACCAACTTTACAATAAGTAACTCGAGAAACAGAAAGAGAACACGCGCTTACAAATTGGCACCGCTGTCAAATTAAAGCTCATCTTTCAAAGTACATTTTTTGTGCCACATTAGCAGCAGGTACATACCTTAATTTCTCAGATCCTTGAGTTGAGCGATATCTGAGTGGATCCTCCTAATATTTTGATTCTTTCAATGAACTTGCCAGACAGAAACCTTATAATAAAGTATCGTTGAGAAAATTAAACCATATATTACTTCAAAGCCTATCCCCAGCATTTAATTTGCCATTGTGTGTGAGTTAAACACATGTAATAAATTAAAGAATAAGTAAGATCATTGACGTGTACCATGTTATTTATAGACTCATTAATCTAAAGTAATTTTTTGAAAAGCTTACGATACGCTTTTTTTTGAACGAAAATCGCTGGCAGCTTTAACCTAACACGAACACGGTTGACCCCCAAAAAAAAGAGAAAAAGAAGAACAAACGCTCCCGTCAATGCGGAAACTTTATTACAGCATATTAATCAAGTGGCAGTAAGAAGATGTAGGAAAGATATGCGTTAAGGCGTGACGATAACTAAATACCCTTGCAGACTTTGTTAACAAATTGATTAAATGTCAATTTACATGTTTTATGGGGTAACATTAAAGTAACATTAAAGAATTATCAATTTAAAGTTGATCCTTCCGCTCAATGCCAAATGTGCCCAAAAAAGTATGCTACAAAAAAAGGTCAAGGCTAAGTTCTTTAACGTAGCGTTAAAAAAATTGATTAGGAATACTATATGTCGAAATAAGTAGCACACCAAATGTCCTTAAACTTAATTTGTGTCTTGTATCTTTCATTATGCGCCATAGATTCAAATGAAATCGATAATTCCTATGGCGTTGCGGGAGCAGCAGAGGCAGCAGCAGAAGCAGCTGCTGTCGAGTCCGATATCGCCTTTGATGCTGATGTGGATGACGTTGAAAAGTCTGCCGATGATTACGTCATGGCCATAGAGCAGGGGCTGAACACAACGAGGGAGAAAAATGAAAGAGCCGAGCCAAAAGCAACGGCAATGGGAATGGGAACGGCAACAACGCCGGTCGCCACAACGAATGGCAGACAACAACTAATGAATGCAAAAACAGAAGATTTATTATCCTTATCGCAGCTTAGCTCGCAACAAGCATCAACTGTGAGAACACCAGCAGCAGCAGCATCAAATGTGGCGCAACACGAGAAGAGCGCATCAAGTCTGAAAAACTCCATCAGCAACAACGGTGGCACATTCCAACAAATTGGCTCGCAACGAATCAATGGAAATGTGCCAGAAACAACGGCAAACGTTGCCAATAATAATTTGAACAACAGTCAACAGGTCAACACTGCCAACCACAATGGAACCTTGATGACGCCAACCCAATCGACAGTGTCCATAGCGGATAAGTCGCATATACGCACATCTGCCAAGAAAGTCGAAAGTCGATATGTTTTGCCCAAACAGCAAAAAACCGATGCGCCTATGTTAAACTATATCTTTGATACATTCTCATCAGCCAATAAACATCATCATCATGATCAGAGGTAAGAAAACTCTTTTAATTTTTCTCTACAACCCAGGGGACTTCAATTAAACTTTTTAAATCAATAAAGAATAACTAATAACAGCAAAAAAAATGCTATTTAAAAAATAATTATAGCCCGTCACATGTCCTTTGAGCTTTTAAAGCACATGAGACAGTAATTATGCGCAGACATAAAATCTGTAATTTGTACAAATAATAATTGGAAAGTAAACAGAATAAATAAAATAGTTCAGCTTGGCGTAGTTATTAAACGCCCAGTTCAATTGTGCTTTGACCCCGGCCCAACCCCCGCCAAGCAACAATGAAAACAATTTACCAAAGGTCCTTGTGAACCTTAAACTTTTAAGACTGTTGCTGCAAGCAATAAACATTGAGCATAAGGAAACTCACACAATCTCTGGCAACTGTCTGTGTGTGTGTGTGTTTGGCTGGGTTTATTTCTTATACACACACCTGCTGACCAATAAAAATGCATAGTATAGATATACACATGTTTTTGCAAAGTATTTTTGTATATGTACTCAAAGCTATGCTTACTTTTTTCTCATTTTTTTCCTTTGCAGATACGGGCCACATTTCGAGGACGTGCAACGTGTTGGACAACCAACAAATATGACTGTACAGGCTGGCAGCAGCATTCATTTAAATTGCAGAATATCATTGCTGCAAGATAAGACTGTAAGTAGCATAGCAAATATGTCGAGATACTCACAAATCTATGATTATTATTTTACTACAGGTCTCTTGGGTGCGTCGCAATGCAGTTAATGAGGAGAATGCTTTGGATTTATTAACTGTTGGCCTGCACGCGTATACGGGTGATAAGCGATATAAGATGGAATTTCAATATCCAAACAATTGGCGACTGAAAATTGTGAATGTGAAAAAGGATGATGAGGCGACATATGAATGCCAAATCTCAACGCATCCGCCCCGCGTCATACAAATTAATTTGCATGTTAACGGTGAGAAATTTTCCAAAATTCCACTTTTTCATATACCTTACTGTATTATCTCTCCAACAGCACCCAAAGTGATGATTGTCGATGAGTATGGCGATCCATTGCAGGAGAAATACTATGAGATTGATTCAACATTACAGTTATCCTGTGTGGTACGCAATGTGGCCATGACTAGTTCCGTTGTTTTTTGGAAACATAGCGAAAATGTGCTCAACTATGATGTAACACGAGGTGGCGTAAGGTAGCGTTTCCCTTAAAGTCTACTCTTAATACTACAAGTTCTCTACATCAAGTTTATTTTTTTCATAGTGTTAAAACTGAACTGATGGAGGATGGCGCGAATTCAACTTTGTCTATTGCCAAAATACATAAAGCTGATTCCGGCAACTATACGTGCTCCATAAGTGAATATCAAAATTTTACAATAGTAGTACATATACTAAATGGTAAGTATTAGTAGCTATATCAACCCGCCGATTGTTCATGATATGCTTTGTTTTTGCAGGCGAAAGCTTTGCTGAGCTGCATCATGGTGGCGCTGGTGCTGCACTTGCCACGTGGCAATATATTATCGGACTGTATTTGCTGCTGCTAATGCGTTGGATGGCAAGTAATACAGTGTTTACGTTTAGGTAAAGTTAAGACACTATTTGGATAAGCCGGACGCCTAATTTTTTGTATAAATAAGTACAGTGAATAACAACTAAATGAATTTAGGCATAAATTGTTCTCTTGGTAGTCATCTTATGTACATTTTTGTTAATTAATTGTAAAGATTTTGGATAGAAACTTAGCAAAGAAGTTATTAGAAATAACTAAAAACCTAAGTTTAAAACAAATACACACTCACACACACAGAAATAAACTGAATTGTTGTTATAAGCAAGTATACTGTAAGTAAATGCCTATTGAAATGATATAATGTACTAATTATTCGTTTGATATTTGTTAGCATCAATTTGTACATGTAAAAGCACACAATAAAGTTAATGTTAAACTAAGTCAACTATTTGCGTTTGGCTCAAAACGAAGGCCAACGTATTTCCATGCATAACAATTAAAAAAAAAAATGAGGGGAAAAATAACACCAGCATATAAACAAAAAACAAAAATAAATACAGGAATGTAAGATAACATATGATAAAAACGATTGTGGTCTGGGCTTTTATAAAAACCAAATAAATAAAAAATATACACACACATACTGCATACATATTGGAAGCCCCAAACACTGACATATACACAGACAGTACTATTTCAAGGATACCACAGCGTAAACATGTGTAATTTAATGCTTACAATATCTAGGACATAAGCCATGATTATGATTAATAAATAAAAACTACACAATGATAAAGAATGCGAGTTAAACTCTTCAAATTGTTTGTATTCTTATATAATTGTATTATAAGGAATTGGTTTACAACTTTAACGTAACACTTTCAGTGCTGATAGCATTATAGATGAAGGTATTATCAATTGGTTTATATTGTTTGGTAATGATCTTGATCACTTCCTGTGCAGCACAGCCTCCTGCAAGCAAAATGGTTAATCGAATATCTTTAGAGTTGTCAACGATCAATATTTACCAATAAAAGCAGACACAGCATGTAGCTCGGCGCCGCCATAGCGACATATCTCATGTAGCACATCGTCACTGATGGTCGCATGCAAGCCCAAATCGTTAAGCATTTTGCTGCTGATGCTCTTCAGGCGCCCAATGTCATGTTCAACAGCACATTCGCCAGGAATGCTGCCGCATTCGCTCAGAAAACGCTCATAAGCGCGCAGCGCAAAATTGTAAGCCGTTAATGTACCCTGCAGCTCATTCTCCTCTACTGCAAATGAGAGCAAAAGGTTAATGAATTTCATTAGCTTTAGCACTTGAGACACTTACCCAATGGCATCAGACGACAGTTTTTCTCGTACTCATCGGCAATGCGTGTGCCACGTAGAACAGATAGCCCGGCAGCCTCACGGCAGAGTAAACGAACAGTGCGCTCATCTATGCTGTCCGCCGGCAGGGACAACTGCTTGAGGAAGTGTTGGCATTTGTGGTAAACCTGATCAGCATCTTGCATTGCCTGTTGGCGGTAAATATGCTGCAGGGCTATGTACGAATCTGTGCTGGCGGTCATGTCAGGCAGTACTCCGGGAAGCGGCAAATAGCCCTTGTTTTCTTCCACAACGAAATGCTTAAGTGCCTTGGCCATAATCCAAAAAATATCGCTCTGTTGCCAAATAGAAAAATATTTATATGGTACATATATGATAGAAATAGCATTAAGAATATACCTTTTTGTGCAGTTGTACGCAAGCATCGTCGTCGAATATGGCTTTAAGAGAGCTAGGTACTTGACCAGCGCCAAATGCTGTGTTTACCGCTTTTATAGCTTCCTCGTAGTTTTCCTCATCTTTCTTCATCCCTGCTTCGATTACGTTGCGCAGCTCCTTTTTTTCTTTGTAGTTGCTAGGAGCCAGATGTCCGGGTTGCTGCTGCTTTTGCCAATCTTTTAAGCTTTTGTATAGCACCACTAGCCAGGGCATCTTGCTTGTCACCTCTGTGGTGTCCAAGTGCTCGCGCAATGCATCAAATGGCTGCTCGAGACGCAAATCAAACTTGGGGTTATCCGGATGAGCCTCAATAATACAATGTTCCTTTAGTTGCAGGCGTATAGAGCCCAGCATACCCAAAGAGCGACAATAAACAAGCGGAACATTTGACTCCCACAAACGGTTTGCCAACTGTTGCAGCGACTGCTCATTGAGATTCGAGGCAATTACTATGTCGAAACTATCGAAGAATGTTGGCCGATTTGCTAGAATGTAATCAACACTCTCGTCTACATAATCACCATTGACATCTGTATTGAGTTCCTGTAACAGCTCTTTGCAGGCAAGTGCCTTCGATTTGCCCAGATAACTAGAATCTAAAAAGAAGCTATGTTCAAGGTAGTTGTATTCTACAATTAGACCAAGAAACGCAAGGTGTTGTGGGCTTACTTGTTGCCAAGGTCCTCTTCTTTTACTGTACTGCCGTCAGCAACTGTAAAGCCTCCAATGCCTGGGAGCACCAATCCTTTTGCTGTCTCACATCCCACCGCGGTCACATTGACCAGGCAAATTGTGGCCGCTTCCAGCAATGTCTGTCCATGGTCACCCCAAAGTCTGTTAAGGGCATATTAGGCCAATTTAATTGTTAAACAGTCTATTTATACTTGCCTGATCTGTCTATCATATTTCTTGCTTTTTTCTGATAATTCTGGCGACTTCGGTGGTGCAGGCGAAGACATTTTCCAAGCCGGTCGCTATTTGCAAATAAATTGCACAGGAAGTGTTGCAAAACATCACATGCTACATATCGCGTTTAATATCGATAGGCACATAAGTTATCAAATTAAGGCGCAATATATTGTGGGTTTCAACATTTATTAAATAATACATACATTTCACATTGTTCACATTGGTTTTAGTTTTTTGTTTTAAAATTTATTACGTTCAACTTCTGTTCTTATTAAACTACATACAAGAAATCAGTCTTTACAAACAAATTGTATAAACTTATAGTTTGATATTTTTTAACATATCGGCAAAAATAATACCAAGTTGTGAGCAAACCATAAATGTATTGAGGACGTAACTTTTAACTTCATTAAATATTGTACATAATATTACTACAAACGTTTTTTTTTATATAATTCACTCAACTCAATAAATTAATTGTATAATACCGCATCTCTAATGTGTTTTCTTGACGAATTCCTGCTACTCGTTTTACAACACTTGCTCAAAGAGGAAACATATGTTTTACAATTTCGCTTTGGTTCATCATTCGCGTTGTAATTTCACAACGACTTGCATTTGTTGGCTACATTTTGCGGCTTGTAACAGGAAACAAAACACATTTAAATACAAATTAGTATTATCACCGATAGAATGCCAGCGAGAAGGAGTACTGCAAAGCCATCAACCAGCAAAGGCAACGCAAATAGGAGTCCACAGTCAGATGATTCGTACAAATTGAAAAGACAGAAGAATAATGAGGTAAGTGTAAACAATAATAATTAACAATGTTATTCCTAAAATAGTATCAGGGCAAGTGTGGTTTGCTACTTAATCTATACACTTTGGTTTACATATTTATATAGGCAGTGCAGCGCACGCGTGAGAAATCAAAGAAATCTGCCGAGGATCGCAAAGAGCGCATCGAGAAATTGAAAAATGAAAACATTGAATTATTGGCAAAAATAGGTGCAGAGAAAAAGCACATTAGTACGCTGCGAAACTTAATCATACAAGGCAAAAAGACAGAAGAGCAGGATCGCCAAGTAGATGAGATATTGAAAACATCTGATGAAGACGACGACGACGACGATTACTACTCAAAATGACAAACGAGCAACTGCTCTTAATTTATTTAATACTGTTCACATATTTTTAAGCATGATAATTTACTTACCGTCATATACATCGAGTTTTTCCATGTGCAATGAGAAAACCTCGTCCATTTTTTTGTTGTTGGAATTAATAAATCGACGTAAAATGTAGTTCAAATTTGTTTTTGTTGCTGCCAATGTCCCGTTACAGCCTTTCAGTCTTGTGCTCTTTGTTGTTGTTGCTTGCTTTGGTCACTTCCGCCCTCTCGATGCTAGGCATTGATTTATTGCACTTTTCACATGTGTGTATGTATTGGTGAGCGTTAAATTTAGTCTGCACTACTTTGCTGAATTGCCGGGCAGGAATTTAGGTAGATACACATGTGCGTACGTTCTTTTGTTAATAAGTTTATTTGATCATCTGTCAGAACTCAAGTTGTAAACTATAATTATCACCTCCAGCGTGATTTGACAGCTATTAAAACATAGTTGCTACGAGTAACGTCACATGCCAAAAGCACAATGCTTAATGCACAGCCAGCTTCGAGCTCCAATTGAAAAACTAGTTTTATTGACACTGAGTGTTCGACTACAACAAATTCTCTAATTTTGGAAACACACGGCTGGCCATGTCCATTTAATGTTTTCCTTATTTTTCCATTTATATTTCACGTAACTTTTTGTTTTTGTTGCTTTGTTGTTGCCCCCATTGCTTGTAACAGACTCAGATGGCAACAGCTGTTACTTAACAGCGAACTGTTTATATTAACATATCGATATATTTAAAACAATAGCGGAATTATTTTTTATGAAATTTGTATGAAATCTTTGCTACATTGAACTTTATGTTTATACATAACTTGTGTGTCGTCAACAAAACACTTCTAAATTCCTTACAAAAATTTTGTTTCGTAAAATAATGTTTTTAAATTAATAACACTTATAATGCTGCTGCCCTCGAAGAATTTCGTACCTGATCTTACCACAAGCTCTAGTGTCTACCTGCTAAGGCGTCAAATAGCTGAGAATGGAACAAACTCACAAACACAACTATTCCAGGCAATGCAATTCAATATTCACGAAACGCGAACTTCCACAGAAAATGACTTTGAATAAAGCACACCCTCTGAATACATCCATCGATCAGCCGCAACCCAAAACAAATGGCAAACTGAAAGGCTTTCGCGGCTTTCTTAAACAGTTGCCTTTTATGGGTGGAAACAAGACGAACGAAACTCACGAAAATGATCAAACAAAAATCAACAACGAAGTTCCATTGATGGAGGATGAGGATATTCGAAAGTTGATAAGTTTATATGCTCAATACGAAATTCTTTATAATCCCAAGCATTCGCAGTATGGCAATAATCAAATTCAAATGATTTACTATTCAGATATAGCACGATCCTTTCCCAACAAAACCGGTGCACAGGTCCAAGCCCAAATACAGGAGTTGCGTCAGCTCTTCGAAAGTGAATACGCCAATGTTCATAATGCCTACCATGAGAGTGGAGAAGATGTTATGCCCTCCATCAAATACTACAATGAGTTTCTATTTTTGGAGCCCTTTTTGGCCAACGGCTCTAGCTGCGACAGCTTAGTAGACAAACCATCTAGTATGTCCGGAATGAGTAATTTGTCATGCAAGAGTTTGTATATGCCACACAAATCGAGTGGAAACATTGGCCGCATCATGACTAACTCTTTGGGATTGCCCAGCCAAATTTCTGGTAGTAATTGTTTTCCTTGTTGTCGCAAGAAGTCGAATCTTAAGCGGGAAACATCCGACACAATGTCCTCAAGCGCCGAAAAAGACGCAAAATTAAAGGAAAATCAGAAACGTGTGCAAATAAAGGAGGACAAGCAACATAAGGAGCAGCAGACATCATTTCATAATCATCCAGAGCAGCAGCAAGATCAGTTTCAACATCAAGAGCAGCAAACCTGTCAACACGACTGTTGTATACCACAAGTTGAGTCAAATAATCCGGATCAGATAAATTCGCAAGAAGTTGCCCAAGAAAAACCATGTGAGAAGCCTCCCAGCTATCAGTGTCCAGCTGAATGTAGTCGCAATCGAATTGCAATTATTCGTGTGGGTCAGAGGCAAACTCAAGCATCTCCACAGGCTGATAATAATCGAGAGCCACAGTATACACCTGTTGCCAAAAATCAACAGCAACCAACTCGGCAACCGATCTACGGCAATCAAAGTTCTCGAGTTCGTAGAGTACCAAACTCTCAGCCAAGACCCGACGAGAAACATCGACAGCAGGTGCAAATGTTGTGCGACATGATACGTACGGAACTTGGTGCTGCTCCAGATTTTATTTATTTCGAAGCCAAGTGGCGCATCATTGAGATCTTGCGAGAGGTGAACAAGCGTCAATTGATGTATACAAAAGGCGATCAACCAAATCGACCAGCTGAAGCACCCAAGGAGAAAATGCCATTGGATCACTTAAAGGCAGCTCATTGTCCCTTTTGTCCAAAGCGTTAAAATAGCAATTAAAGCACTCTCTTATCAGTCAGCTGATGTGAACGGCCCTGACCAAATTAGGGGAGAGAGATAAGCAAAAATTTTTACTCTCTGGTCAGTTTTGTATCAATTGTGACCGAAGATGGACGCATTGTTGAGCAGTTCAAAGTTGTTAAAGCATTGGCCAAGCATTCTGCTGGGTTTTCTTATTGCTCTAGCCATTAAATACATCAACATCTACAGAAAGCGAAAGCTTTTGGATAATTTAGTGGATGGTGTAGAGGATATTGCAGGTGACTATAAAGCTTATGAAACTTGTCAAGTATTTAAACTTTCTTTTTTCATCCTCAGTTGATTTTCCGCTTGCTGATGCACAGCATCAAGATTTGCAGCCCGCTTTGGAGGAGAAACCACATGTGCCCTTTGTGCCTGGCCAGAGTCTCAATCCCAATGGAGCCAGACGTTTTTATGAGCTGATGCGCGATCGTCGAAGTGTGCGCGCATTTAATCCGCAACGAAAGCCACCGATTGAGCTATTGGAGGATTGCATACGTTCAGCTGGAACAGCACCTAGTGGTGCCCACACCGAACCCTGGACATTTTGTGTGGTAGAGCAACTAGCAGTGCGTCAGTCTGTGCGGGAGATTGTGGAGCATGAGGAGCAAATCAACTATAGTACACGCATGCAAGCACAGTGGGTGACAGATTTGCGACCTTTGCAAACTAACGCTTGCAAGCCATATTTGACTGATGCGCCATATCTTGTACTGATCTTCAAACAAACGCATGGAATGACAGCAGATGGTCGAAAGAAGCTGCATTATTACAATGAGATTTCCACATCGATTGCGGCCGGCGTGCTATTGTGTGCTATACAAGCGGCAGGATTGTGTTCCCTGGTCACCACACCACTGAATTGTGGGCCAGCTTTGCGGTGTTTGCTAAAGCGACCTGCGAGTGAGAAGCTATTAATTTTGCTTGCTGTGGGATATGCGGCGGAGGATTGCAAAGTGCCAGACTTGGAACGGAAAGCTCTACATGATATAATGGTGAAATATTAAGTAAATCAAAGGTTATAAGCAGCAAATATAATATATTTAAAACTCGTTATCAAAAATCAAATTGAATTTTTTGAGATTTTAACAATTTTTTTTACATGAGGTGCATGTTGTGATGGAATAAAGGTTTGTAAATTTGGACAATACAATTTTTTAGATTTTAAGTGAAAAAACCATGCTCAAGAACTGTTCGTAGTGAATGGTGATAACGCCATCCATGTCGGTATCGTGTTGCCTAAAGGCTGTGGTAAGCGTGTATAGGGCAATACAGCATTGGATGAAATCATCAAAAAGAATTGTTCCTTGGCCAAAACGATCAAATTTGCGAATAAGCACTCCAACCAAAGTATCAGAGAGACGATATCCAAAGGTATTCAAAGCAATTTTAAGCTCTTCCTTGTCAATATTGCCTGAATTATCGCGATCAAATGAACGAAAACAATTTTGCCAATCCGTTACATATTTCCAAAGAGCTGCAAAATCCTGAAACGATACAGTTCCTCTACTTTCGCGATCAAACATTCCAATCATAAGGCGCACTGTTTCCGGGTTAAATGGCGACCATGTGCCATTTGAAAGTGCCATCTGAAGTTCATCTGCAGATATTTGACCGCTTCGGTCTTTATCAACTCTTTGGAACACGTCCCACAAAAACGATTGATCTGGAACTGCGCCTTGCTGGTATGCCATTATGACTCAGCCAAACAAATAGAAAGCAAACTTAAACTTGATTTTAAAACGAAAGATTTGCGGAATACAGAATTAAGTAAGGAATCGCGAATCACAAAGGGTTCACACAAGCGAAATTTAAGGATTTTAATACTAAACAGCAGGCGATTGTATTTAATTGTGTAAATTCGTTTTAATTAATAGTGGCGGTTGGGCGATAGACCTGTGGTGTCAGCTGTTTTTGCGTACACTGTGAATGGTCGCCGAATGCTCACTTTGTCTTTCTAAACTTCTAACTTTGTTGTGTTAAATTCAATTAACTTGGCTCGGAATATGTTTGAGAAAAATCTATAAAGCCCTTTCTTCACATTCGAACGGTTTTTGTGGACATAGCAAAAAATACCATCGTGTTTAGTTGTAGTTGACGATATCGTCATATCGATATATGTACGCTTTGCTTTCACACATATCGATTATGGCACATACCATTTCATTTTATAAATAACTTCAATGTGTTCGGTCGTGCCGTCGCGGAATTATCGAAAATACTAAATGTCCAATGAGTGAATAAGCATTTGGGACAATTAAATACAAATTATAAGTAGCTGCAAATTCTTGTGATTCTGGAATAAGTAATCTTCAATGAAAATTAAAAAAAATGTGCTCTATTGTCGATGCAACAGCAAATAAGTGGCAAAGAATGAGAGCGCAAAGCAGATGGCAAAGAGCGTCGCGCCGCATTGGTGTTGGTTTTGTGTGCGTGCGTGTATGTGAAGTAGAAAGCGGCGGTAAAAACTTGTAAAATCCACACGTATTGTACATACATATATATAAAAAAGTAAATATATGTTTTTCAACTTTGCCGAAATCGATTTCGTCGTCAATTGGAATTTAAAATAAGTTAAGCTTATTGCACTGTAGAATCTGCAAGTCAAAACAAAACAAATGTGAAACGTAGCCGAAAAACGCTAGCGCATATGTGTGTGTGAGAGAGTAATAAAAAAGACCCACAGCAAAAAAGCAAAAGAAAAATAGTGCATACGAAGAGCAGGCGCAAAACGCAATTGATGAAATTTGTGATTATCACAATTTTGTAGTAACAAATGGTTGAATAATATAAAAACCTGGGCTTTAAATATTCGCTTGAATATTAATAAAAACTTCTTTGCAACAAATGCTATAAAGTGTTTACCAATGGATGTGTAGTGTTGCTATTGACTTAAAATTTTGCGCCTTTTGTTATTTTGAGGTGAGTTGTAGTTGATCTTGTAAAGAGTTTTCAGTCGATGCTTGTGTCAAAACTGTACTAGAGATGAGCGCGTGTTGGCTACGTTCATACGTGTAAGGAAAACAGCCGACTCGTGCGAACAAAAAAATTTAAATATTCGCTTTGACAATAATAAATTGTTTATAAAAAACTTAAAATGTTTAAAAAATTGTAGTTGTTTAAATGTACTAAAGTCTGTATATTAAAAAATATATTTTGTTGTGTTTTAGTGTTGTTGGGTATTGTGTCACGAGTTCATCTCTAATTCAAACTGTACCATATTGTTTAAGAATAGAGAGAGAGCGCGCTAATCAGTTTTCGCTTGCACTCTTTACAGCTCTCTTGCTTTACAAAACGCGATAATCAGCTGCTGCAAATTGTTCTAAACAGTTACTTACAATAAGCATCCACAGTTTGTGCAACAGCACACAAGACGTAATACGTACATGTAATTCCGTCACGCAAAATGAGTCGTATACAGAAGCAACAACAACAACAGCAGCATCAGCGCAATCAGTGCGAAATAGTAAGCAGCAGCACAAGCGGCACCAAAAGCAGACGCAAACAGCTACCGCCGCCGCCTGCGTTTGAGGATAATAAAACAATGTTGCGGCCTGCACAACTTGTCAATGGACACTCAGCAACGTCCAATGGCAACAGCAAAGCAACAAAACGAAAGAGACAAAGCGACGACGATGAGCAGAAGAAGCACTTGACCAATGGAAATAGCAGCAAGAATGCCAAATTAAAGGAGGCAAGTACAACAGCCAATGCTAGTTCCAACCATGGGCTGCGTTACAACAACAACGGTAGAACTGTCAATCATAACAACAACAACCACAGCAATAATAATAACAATAACAACAAGAAAATTAACAATAATGTTAGCAAATTGCTTGAGCGTAAATACTTCAACAATAAGAAAAAGAAGCAACAGCCAATAACTAAAAGAAAAACACGAACGGATTACAGTTATCGTAATAACATATCCAACATACCAACACCGCCCTCACCAGGCTCCCCGGCATCTCCGCCGCCCACCTCTACATCGTCGTCAAGGGTTGTGCCCGAAATTGTATGTATTTCAGATGCAGATAGCGAGGAGAACGATTATTATGATCAGGAAACAGATGAAGAAAGCGAAGTGGAAGTTGAAGACACCACCACCACCACCACCACAACCCACCACTAGTAAGACTAGTTTGCCCAGAAACAAGTACATCAACAATGCCCCAGGGCAGGCAGCGGCACGAGCGGCAGCAGCAGCGGCCAAAGCGGCGGCAGCATCGATATCACCAGCAACATTCGGAATTCCCGTTACCAACAGTACGCCATTGGATTTGGAAAATGAGTCGCATCAGCAGGACTTAGAGAACTTGACCGACCTGCGTTCCTATGGTAAGTAAATAAATTAGTCTAGACTTGATTGCTTCCAGCTAATACATATGTATCTACATATGTCTGGTTGTGGTCAGTTCGCATCGACCTCTGCTTCCCGCAATCCTTTTAAACTGGGGCACATGCATTTAACCTTGACATACTTTGATATAGACACAGACTAGCGCATACCAAATTGTGTGTGTGTGTGTGTGTGCTTTTATTTGGGTGCTTATGCGTTTGCCCATTGTAATTCACCCCAAAACTCAACTCACCTCACTGTAATAACAACAACAACAGCATTTGAAGCTCGGACATGACGTTCACTGTTTGCATATTATGCACGTATGCGAGCGTGCGTGTGTATGTGTCGTTGCGTATATAAGTAATTGATTTACTTGAACTTGACAATGCAACCGGCCCAGCAACAACAACTACATAATCATGCATATGTACGTAAACATAGCTATGCATGCGAAACATGTTGGCCTTTGTGCCTAATTGGCTATTTGCTAAATAAAAAACTTGACACGACGACAAATAAGCGTATCTCTTCTTTCACCTTCCTTTTACATTAAGATGCATTTTTGTTATCGTTCGTGCTGCAGATCGTCCGTTAGGCTCGTTTATGCAAGAGACTCAAGAGAGCAACACTCTCCATAACGGTTGTTGTGTAGGCTTATTTATGCGTACCACAAACATAGCTGTGCGCTTTCTGTGGTGTGTACAGCACCACACCCGGTTTGACAAACTTTTGAAAACATTACTTTTAACAGCTCATTTACATGCTTCTGTTAAATACCAGATCAGCGAAATAAATGTAAAGGAATTTTGGTATAGCTTGGCAGAACACAGCTGTTTATCATATTTTGTATTCTTATATTTATTGCGTTCATTTAACTCTTGCTAGTCAAATAAACAAAAAACAATGAAAACCACACAAACCGCATTGTGGTTCATTGTGCATTTGCCAACAAGGCCAATAATTACTTGTTGAATGTTTTTTGTGTTTAAAAATAAAGAGCACTTTACAAATAATTATACAAATTTGCTCATGAAAAGCGTGAATATTGTTAAAAAAAAAAAATGTGCACACTTTTGATGGCCATTTTGCTGGCAAATGCGAGCAATTACAATAAACAAGTTTTCATGCATGCATTTGTTGTTGTTTGTGTTGGTAAAAAGTCGATAAGTGCTTGGTTTTTTCAAAAATGCGTTATCAGTATAAATAAATTAAAAAATTGTAGTTAAAAACTGCGTTTCTTACTTTTTAGAAATTGGGTTTGTTGGATCAATAACTTTGCTAGTCGTTCTAAAGAAAATTATTATT
Organism: Scaptomyza pallida; assembly: GCA_018152965.1. Lineage (NCBI taxonomy): Eukaryota > Metazoa > Arthropoda > Insecta > Diptera > Drosophilidae > Scaptomyza > Scaptomyza pallida. Next base: position 2,125,802 of record JAECXP010000107.1, read on the forward strand.
TTTGTTGAGGCGCTTTCTTGTTGCCACCCACATAACATGAAAAAGTTCACTGTTAAGTTCATTGCTCCCAGGAATAAACAAAAACAATTCGCATACGAATTAACTGCCCCGTGACGTTTTAGCAACTTGTATTTGTATACAAAATTAAAATATAATATGTAACTGGTTTATTGCAATAACAATAACAATTAGCAATGTAATTTCATTAACCTTTCTTGGCTGTGTCAATGTGCTTAGAACATTTCACCACAAGCTGAAATTTCGTTTGAAACAGAAGTTGAAAAAAAAGAGAGTTGAATGTACGCACGAGAGTCGTCAGTTTTTCACGGCACTTATAATTTGTTGATAGCGTTCTTAATAAAAATGACTAACTACATATAATACTAAAAACTGGCACGAATAGCCAAAATGAGAAAGGCCGCAGGTTCAAGGACAAGCGTCCAGCAATGGCATTCAACTCGCTCTCTATCTCTGTCGCGTGCTTGCGCTCTCTTCTCTGCTCCGTTTCGGTCTGCTAGTCGAATACACTTTTCGTGAGAGAGAGTGAGGAAAGACTACATTTTGAGACCCCAAACACAAATTGGTCATTTGTGGTAAGCTTGTGTGCAATATTTATTTCGTTTTCTATGCATAATAGAAAATGTCGTCTGTTTGCCGAAAAAAAAAGAAAACCAAGACAGTGGCACTGAACCGTTAATGCTATAGGCATTGGGAGAATGTGTGGGGGAGAGTTGGTTAGGCAGTTGGCATTTGATTGGTTGTTGCGCAGTCTTTTTTTCTCTTCTTGCACACAGACATATACTAGGCGGCTCTCTCAGTGGGTCAGCCACCTGCTGCAATGACGCCCGTTGCTGTGATTGTCCTTATAAAATATTCAAACATGTACACACTTACAAATGTACAAGTCGATAACGTAGTGACTCTCTCTACTTCTCTTTTGGCATGCATTGCAATGCATACACTTTATGAGCTGCTTATATCAACTGTCGCACGTGCTGCTTAGTTATTGTATAGCGATAATACTTATCACATGCCTTAACTACATGGTAAACACAATCATTTTGAACATATGTGTGTATGTGTGAGTACGCTTATTCGTTATCGCTGTTCATTTGTTGTTTTGTGTCTTGTACGATGTATTCTCGGCGATAAGTGCTCCCATTTGCCATTAAGCAATAATTCCTATGCTAATCAATTTGCATTTTCATTTTCTCTTTCCACAGTCAAACTGTACAGCGATGAACGTGTGTGCCTTAATGATTTTAAAATCATTCGCGTGCTTGGCACGGGCGGTAAGCATATAAAAACAAAAAACCATTTCAAAACGACAACTCAATTTACAACTTTGATTTTATTTCATTAAGCTTATGGACGCGTTTTCTTGGTCCGTAAACTGACCAGACACGATGCCGGCAAATTGTATGCAATGAAGGTTCTCAATAAAATCACCGTGGTGCAAAAGCGAAAAACGGCTGAGCATACAAAAACGGAGCGAATGGTAAGTAAAATTGCGAAACGTGTCCAAATCAAAGTTTTAGCCATTTCATTTTGTCGTATTTTTCTTACTTTACTGTTACTGTTGTTATATGATCGAAAAGCGCAGCGAATTGAAACTAAACCTTCGCTTGATGCACGTATATCAGCCAAAAGAGGAACAGCAGACAAAAGTAAAAGAAGTAGCGGGCGGCGGGGGGCCATCAACATAGTCAGAATCAAAACGTGCTCGTGACACACATACACACTTACAATAAGCTCGCTTAACATGTTGCACCGGCAAAAAGGTAACGGGGATTTTCATAGTAAGTGGGGAGATAATAAAAAAGAGAGAGAGAGAGCAAGACTGAGCGCCCAAGAGAGTAAGTTGATCTACTACGTGTATGTGTATATGTATGCAATTGCAGACCGGTTTGCGGCATTGAAAATAGTAAAGCACAAATTGTAAATCGTGGTTAAATAACTGCAAACAGGTGTATAGCTTGAACGGGAGTGAGAGTGTAAAGTAGATAACAAGGGCATTTTTTTTCGGCGGATAATTCACAAGTTGTACACTGCGTTGTCTTTGTCAAAACAAAAATACAATTACACACACACACACACACTGACTCACGCAGACGCACACGCACTTGTAGTACTTTTTGTTCAAGGTACATAAACAATGATGACTACTATGACGCTTGTGCCACTAACCTAGATTGCAACATATAGATATGTATGTACATAGCATGCTGGTAGGTGTGTTCGTTTCTCGAAAGAAAAGGGGGAGTGGGCTTTACCGGCTTTAATTGTGTGTATATGAATTTCCTGCTTGCGTCTGCCCTTGTGTTTTTTCTTGTTGTTGTGTCTGCCAAAAATGGAAAGGAATAAATTCGTGAAATGTGAAAGTTGTGCATGCAACAAGAGATGCTTGACAATTGTCTATGACAAAGAAGAAAGATAAACTAAATAATTTAAAAGTGAAATGATATTTTCACTTTTATGCAGTAACAAAAAGAAACATTCATCCAAAGAAAAAAGTACTTATTAAAATACATAAGGAAAGGTATGTTTGGGATATTAATGTTAAGGGGAAATTCCCTAACAGCTGGTGTATACACAATCTCGCTGCCTAGCAACAACAAAAATTAGTAAACAAAGCATTAACCAATGAGAATGTAAACACGCTTAGCAAAAAAATCGATTGTGACTTGTTATCGACTTGTGACTGTTAATTAACTACAGTAATCGCTCAGTAACGAATATTAAAATACTTGTACATTACCTTTTTCCAGGTACTTGAAGCGGTGCAGCGCAGTCCATTCTTGGTCGGTTTACACTACGCTTTTCAATCATCATCGAAGCTCTATCTAGTCCTAGGTAAGATCTCAGCAACTTATAACTTATTAGCGCTGTTAATTAACATTAAAATGTATTACGCCCTCTGTTAGACTTTGCCAATGGCGGGGAGCTGTTCACACATCTTTACCTTGCGGAGCATTTTGAAGAGTCGCGTGTACGCGCTTACATAGCTGAGGTGGTGCTAGCGCTGGAGCAGCTGCATCAATTGGGCATTATATATCGTGACATAAAGCTGGAGAACATATTGCTCGATGGCGATGGTCATATTGTTCTATCAGATTTTGGACTGTCCAAGATACTCAGCTCAGAAAATGATTATCGTGCGCACAGCTTCTGTGGCACACTGGAATATATGGCACCGGAGATAATACGCACTGGGCCGCCGGGTCATGACAGTGCTGTCGATTGGTGGTCGGTTGGTATCCTAACCTTTGAGTTGCTAACAGGCGCCTCACCATTCGCCACCTCAGATGGCCAAAGTCAGCAATCGGAGATCTCACGACGCATACAAAAGGAGCAGCCGTGCATACCATCATCGTTTAGTGCGATCGCTCGTGATTTTGTGCTCAAGATGCTGGAAAAGAATCCGAAGCGTCGTTTGGGTGGCAATCAACGTGATGCCAGAGAGATCAAGGAACATCCATTCTTTGCCGGCATCAATTGGGATGATCTGCGGCACAAGCGACGCAAAGCGCCTTATAAGCCAACACTCAATTCCGAGGATGATGTACAAAACTTTAGCAACGAGTTTACCGATCAACTGCCCGAGGATCTGGAATGTGAAGCACCGCCATCACGCATTCGACTATTTCGTGGCTATACATATGTGGCGCCTGAGCATTTGGAGCAAATGCGACGCGATAGTCAATGTCACATTGAGTATTGCAACGAAGATTTGCGGGTATGTTTGACCCAGCTTTACAATGTTAACGGTTATTAATTGCTTTTCGCTTTTGCAGAAAATACCAACAAGACCCGATGAGCTAGAGCTGGGCACACAAACAATGAAAGGATCATATGGAACATGCTATTTTGTCACAGACACCACAGACTCTACAGTCTTCATGGCTAAGGTGATACCGCTGTCAAAGTTTCGTGCAGCCGAAGTTGATGCACTTTTATCATGTGCTTTGGACATCCATGGACACAAAAATCTAATAAGCTATCATAGCGCGTTCCGTGATAAGTGCGAGGTGTGGATAATCACTGAGTATCTTGTTGGAGAAGATCTTGGTGTCCATTTAACTAAGAACAGCCTCGATGAACAGATTTGCCGTGAAATCTTTCTGCAATTAGTGCAGGCGATGCAGCATGTGCACGCCAAGCATTTCATACACGGTGACATCAAGCCCGAAAACATAGTCTTTACTGGCACATCGAACTCAGAAGTAAAGCTGCTTGACTTTGGAAATGCATGGTAAGATTGATAGCGATAATAAACCTTTTAAGGTAAAATCTAATAAACAATTCTTTTGCAGCTTTAACAAACGTTTTCAGAGCTGGAAGGACAAACCGCGCTATACGCTTGATTATGCGCCACCAGAACTCTTAATGGATGCCAATGTTGTTTTGTATTCGCCAGCTGTCGACATTTACTGTCTGGGTGCAACGCTCTACACAATGCTTGTGGGTCATTGTCCCTATCGTCTCTACCAGGGCGATAATGAACACACAGCTGATGAGCATCATAGGCTGCGAAAACGCATCACAAAGGAAACGTTCAATCAGCGCTCGAAGCGCTGGCTATCGGCAAGTCCTGAATACAGAGAGCTGGTGAGCCGGTGTCTGCACAGGGATCCGACCATGCGGCCATCGTTAAACGATATTCTAAGGAGTGAATGGCTGAGAGAACTTTGCGATGATGTTGATTTGGACATGTTGTCGGAGCCCGAGGAGGAGATCGTTGACCTGAGCTTCAGCGACGAAACCATGGAGCCGCCGCCAGCCAAACGTAAGTCGACAACAGCACTGCAAACAAACCGAACGTCCGAAGAGGATGAGGGTATTGGCATCTTTGATTCCGACTCCATAGAACCCGATTTCCTAGGCTTTGATGAAAACACTCATATATTTGGAGTCACCGACCTCCAGTACGTGGATGAAGCAGCAATGAACGACAGTGACAAGCAATTGACACCACCAACTTCAGCTTCACCGCGACCAGCAACACCACCGCCACCATCTCTTGCAACAGAACTACCTACATCACCTCCCACAACACCACCGGCTGCTCCCTCACGTACACGCGCCCAACTACGCCAGATTGAGTTGGCTGAAACCGATGAAACGCCTGTAGAACAAGAAGATTCAAAGGCTGCGCTCTATAGGATTCTAAAGGATCTGCCACTGCCACCAATGGAGTCAGTGGAGCAAGTGCCACCCGTGCAAGCAGTGGTGCCTGTAGCGCCAACCAGCAGCCGTTCCACATCACTTACACAACAAGAGGACGAATGCGGTTTCACCGCATCAGTGACTACATGGCGCAAAACACGTGCCAGCTGGCGACACTTCTGTCTGCGTATCAATGACGTACAGAAGGTGTTGAAGCAAAAGTTTAAACATGAGAGACGCGTCTATTGCACACCCGGCATCAAAATAGAGCGCTTCGACTTGGCGTACGAGAAACCATTAATTTTCCCACCACCAAAGCCGCGAGCGCCGCGCTCAGCCAATAAACCACAAAAGGTGCCACGCCTGCCCACTCGAGTGCAGCCGGAGAGGGCGCGTGCGATGCGTCAACGTTATGTGTTTAACTGACGAAGGCATCTCAGAGGCGAAACCTCCGCGGTCACACCAGCCGACATCGATGCGGCGGAGAAGCGGTTGCTGCTGGCCTTTGTAAGGGCGGCACGAGTGAGATTGGCGAGACGGCGCTATATACGGATGACGCGGCGCAGCTGACATCAGACGACGACAAGTCGGATAGGGATAGCTCTAGTGGGCGGACGAGTATTGCGTCCGCGTAAAAATAGATAAAAATAAGCTATATACATACGAACATACAGATACATGCAAGGATGTATAGATTATGTTGATAGTGGGCCGAACGGATCATTGAGCAACACCAAAGATCCTGTCAATAGAAGTTTAGTAGAAGTTGTTATCATAATAAGTTTAAATTGGAATAACGATATCGTCTCACACACACACACACACATACACAAATGTCTCTGTTAAATTAGTTAACCGTTTACTTTGTTAATGTAAAAAGTCAAGAAACATCAAGTTCACATTGAAAAGTTTAATTTTAAATGTAAATTTTTTTTATACTTGTATTTTTTTTTAAGGCAAGGAAAATACAAAATTTAAAAATTAGTTATGCTTATTAACGACCGGAATATTCATTGCATACATATTTGATGCATACACATACATACACTTACATAAATATATATGTATTCATATGTTTAAATAATACACATCAAGTTGTGCTCTATGTTAAGTTTAAAACTAATAGTTAAGCTGCAAAATATTAATAACTTTTTTTCCGTATTTAAATCTTTCAATTTACTTTTGCGATTTATTTAAATGCATTAAGTCTCCTATGTACGTTTGACAACCTAAACATAACTATAAACATACATAAATAATTTTTAAAAATTTTCCAGTTGTTAAATTATGTTTTATTTTTATGTTTTATGCATTTTGTTTTGTTAGCCAAAAGAAAAAAATATAAATATATATAGAACCTTAAAAAACGTAGCAAAAACGTTTATCATATGTATGAATTGAATTGAAATAAACTAAAATAACTAAAATCATAACAAATTTTATTTTTTTATTTTCTTTAGTTTTTTTTATCACACACAACACAAACAGTAACATATCCATACATTTGAAGAGCTCATGGTTCCCCAAAATAAATTGTTTATTGTAAAGTGAAATAACTTTAATAATATATTAAAGTTGCCTTTCAACAAGTTGCCTTAGAACAAAAAATAAAACCAACTATGAAAATGTTAAAACCAAAAACTCCAAAATATAAAAGAAGATTTAATAAGCGTAAGCCAAAAATGCAAAAAGCATTATTTATGATTATTGTAAAATCTTTTTTTTTGACTATAGGGTTCCAATAGAATATTTACCACATAATAGGGAGACGTTACCAACTAAACAACTGCAAGTTAAGACCAACAATCAAATCGCAAGTAATACTATATAGTATAGTAGTAGTATATATATAGTTGATACATACACATTAATAGTTTAAGCGTATGTACATAAACATATAATATATAACGCACATTAAAATGGCGTTGTTTTTAGCATAACAAACAATTTTTAAATAAGTCACCAAAGTTTGTACATAAATAAATAAACATTTCAAACAATATAAGCACACAATTTCCATTGATTATAGTATTTATTTACATAATTCATAAACACAATTGATAAAATGTTAAACAAAAGATGATTTGGATTCTCAATGCTTTCGTTTCTTGCCCGCTTTGGGCTTGTTGCCGCCTCCAAACTTTTTGCTTGTATAGCTTTTGCTATTTGAACGTCGATTTTCTTCCCATTTCATTTGTTTGTCGGAGGATTTGTCCTTGTTGAACAGAGCATTGCTGGTGCCTTGGCCCTTGGATTTGCCCGTTTCCTCCAGCAAGGCGGAGAAATCGTCAGCAGCAGCAAACAATGAACTCATATCTATAGAATAAACAAATGTTATTATTAAAAATTAATGAGAAACAAAAATTAATCATACGCACCATTGCTATGTTTCAGTTTTTGAGCAAAACCGCGCTCATTTAGTTGCGCAGCTTTGCGTGATTTCTTGGCCTTGGGTGCATCATCATCCTCATCATCGTCGTCTTCATCGGGACTTTCTGGCGCATCGCTTGAGTCACTATCGCCACCCATATTTATAGCACCATCCCCATCTTCATCCTCGTCATCGTCATCTTCGTCGTCGTCATCCATATGTTCAAAATCAAGGGAGCCCGTCTCATCGTCAGATTGATCTTCAGCCTCTTCTGCACCTGACTGCTCATCCGCATCTTCATCCTCCGCATCGTCGCCCCAATCGCCATCAACATCTTCCATATCATCAGCTTCAGTTTCCTTCTTCTTCTTTTGATTCTTTTTGGACTTGTCCGCTTGCAGCTCACCGCCCAACTCCTTTAGGAAGTTAAGTTCCTCTTCATCCTGCTCGCCAGCTTCCTTGGCTTTGTTGCCAAAGAACCCATCCAAATAGGACTCAAACTCATCATCGTCCACTTCGCCTTCTTTTAACTCCTCATCAGCAGCCTCGGGCGCTTCATCCTCCACCTTCGTCTGTTGTTGCTTCTTGTTGTGATCAATGAGTTCAGCCTGTTTGCGTTTGTGTTCCAGGTAGTTAAATATAAACATTTCATCCTCTGTGCAAGTGGTTTTAGTCAGAGACTTGACAGGCTTGCCACGTGCCCCAAATGATGTGTAACGTTTGTGTGCCGCCTCTGTAACCTGCTGATGATTAAATTTCTTAGGGTTTTTAAAAGCAAAGCGTTCCAGGAAATGCGGCAAGCCAAAGTCACGCAACGGATCGCCATAGTAATCAATTCGTTTCTCTAAAAACATATAAATAAGTTACTTCAAGAGTTTATCACATCATCCAAAGAACTTACCCAACAATATCTGTTCAGCAAAGACCTGAACAGTTGGATGGTAGTGTTGACGCAGCAGGAGCAGCTCATTGCGAAGTGCATAGCCGGCACCAGCAAATGCAGGAACACGATGATACGGATCATACTTGCAGGCCTTGGTCTCGGTGGCGGCAGTTAGTTTAATATGAGGCTTCTTAACATCTTTTTCCTCTTTTGGTGCTGCATCCGTTTTCAGCAACCTCCTCAGTATCTTTGCCAAACTTTTCCAAATCCTCAGCAGCATCAGCTGGTTTTGCCTTCGCTGCCATTTCCACATCGCCAATGCCAGCAACAAGCTCTCGCCGCATGCGCAGCAGTTTATGCAACACAATCAGGCAACCGGCTGACATATTTGGTGGCGCATAGAGCGCCAGTTGGAGCAATCGCTTCACAAACGCCTGAGCCCGGGCCACATGCTTGTCAACGTGTATGGCACGATGCACAATGTGCAGCAATTGGGCAGCCGTTTTGCCGCCAATATTGATCAGATTCAGGTCCAGCAATTTGATGTACAATGCATTGTAGAAACGATCTGATTTCTCCGATTTCACAGTGACCAGCTGTAGGAGTAGTCCAAGCGTTTGCACCGAGACGCGTATATCGGCCAAATGCACCAGACGATAGATGGTATCCTGCATTTCCTTGGTCAACAGTTCGGTGCTGCCCTTGGCTGGCTGTGCCTCTGCAATGGCCTTTTGTAGGCAGCGCAGAATCGCCTGCATGGTGCGATTATTGACGGCACCCTTCTGTACGAGCACCTTGAATAGGGAAAAGCAGATATTGACCAGTTTGGTGCACACCTCGGGACGGCCAGATGGTGCGATGCTGGAGAGGAAACATAGAGCAAAGTGCTGGGCACGCTCCGAGATGTTGTTACGGAAGAGCAGTTTCTCAGCCTCAGCCACAATGACGCCACACATGTTGGGATGCCTTTGGGCCACCTCGCTTAGATGATGCAGTGCCTTGGAGGCAATTTTGGGTATGGGATCACCCAGCTTATTAATAAGCATCGTCAGCAACATCTGCTCCTTCTCGGGTGCATAGGCTAATAGCTTGGCAGCCGCCACAATGCCAGCTGTCTTATTGTGCTCCTGTCCTGTTTGCAGACCCTGCATTAGATTCTTTAGGTACTCATGATACTGATCCTTCAGCTCATTCTCGAAGTACCAGTACGCATAGATGCGTTTTGCCTGATCCTTGTGCAGCTCCTGCTTTTTCAGCAGCTTCCAGTCAGCGCCACGCATATGTATTGAAAGCAGCTTACGCTGTGGCGGCAACAGCACCTCCTGCCACAGATCTGTAAGCACTGCAATAACATCGTTGCTGCTCTTGTTTGACAGTTTGCAAAAGCTTATCAAATTTGAGAGTGCCTCCAGGTTGCCCAGAGGATTGCTGGTTACAAGCAAGGCACCGGCATTTGCTCGATCTTTGGCTGTGCCCTTATGTAGCGCCGTTTGCAGCCACCGAGCATCAGTTGGATTCCCTGCAAAAGTAAATTCTCAAGTTTGTCACAAAGAAAAACAACAAATTAAAGGTGAAAAAATACTAACGCTTATTGTATGTCGACTTTTCTGCCTCAAAGGATTCCTTGCACAGATTAAACAGAGCCAACTGTTCGTTTTCCTTCATGTCCAGCACTTCATCGCTGCTCGAATATTCCGTGTACTACAAAAACAGTTATAAATACAAATAACTCAACAATAAAAGAAAAAACTTACTACTTGATACCATTTCTTCTGTGCATCGCCTTCGTCCGTATGGGACTGGTATTTATTGTGTTTCTTGGTTTGCCATGCATCCTCCTCAGCATCCTCGTTGTCGCTGTCCTTTTCACTTTCAGAAGCCAGCTCCTTTTGGGCACCATCATCGTCAAACTTGATACGCTTCGGTTTTTTAACCTTTCCAGCAGCATCCAAAAGCAACTGGTTGCCTTTTTTTGCTGGCTCAACACTTGATGTGGATTTAGCTATCTGCACTTCCTCTACGTCCCCATCATCACCAAATATGATTTTTTGAGGTTTTTTCACCTGCTCACGACCATTGGCTGCAGGTTTGTCTGCTTTTTGTTGCTTTTGTGTGGGAGGCTTTTTGTTGTGCTTCTGTTTGTTTGGCTTTTCCAATGCTTCGCCGTCGTCATTGAACACAATTTTTTTATTCTTCAATGGGCCATTGATTTGCACACCTGAAGCTACAGCTGCCGGCATGTTTCTAATTATTTTGGTGCAGTTTTTGCATTAAATAAATAGCGCAAATAATTTAAGGTCTGCTGCACGTGTATTCAACAACAATTACCATTCACTACGATTCGATGCCATTATATTCACAGTGTGACCACAGATGACCAGCATGTTGCGGAACGTGAAGTTAGCTGCGTGACAATACGATTGTATCGAATACAATTTTGTGCGATTAATTTAAAGTATATTCCTGGAATAGACAGCTGGTCACTTTGAAGTGCAGCATTGGTACAACATCAACATCCCTAGAAAGCGGTCGTGTCGCACGGGTTTTGCCAGCTAAATTGTTTTTTAAATATAATTAAGCCTCGCGCTTTGTTTTGTTGTTTGCACCTTGTTCAACGACAACAAGCTGTAAACGTGACTCGAATAAAAAGCTTTGTGTGCAGTGCTTGTTAACGCGCAACAATTCGCTGTCGACGTCGCTGAAGCTTCGTTTCGTGCATTCGCCCCTACGTTTTTTTATTCGCTGTCTTTATTTTGTGCTGTCTTTCGTGCGCGCATTTCCATGAAAAACGTTAATTTTTTGTTTAATTTATGCGAAATTACACATAGCTAACGTGAGGAATATGTAACATACAAATAAAACGCTGGCACGCACACCAACAACAATAACAACATCTACAACGAAGGGGTAAAAATTGTTGAAAATTTGTGCAAAAAACTGTGACGACAACAGCAACATCAGCGGCAGCAGAGGCAAAGAGCGTTTGTTATAGTTGTGTGTGTGTGTTCTGTGTTTTTGCGTTTTCTGTGGGGCCCCATCAGCGTAGCAGCAAATAAATTAATATTAAGCGGCTTCCTTCTGCTCCTCCATTCGTCCATTATGACGACGATGATGATGGCCAATTTCCATGCACAAAATCAACATCAGCAAGAACAACAACAACAACACCACCAAAGCCAGCTGCTCTTCCAGCAAGTGTAAACAAAGCAGCACACCCACACATACGCACACAAATACACGAAATAAAGTAAAGATAATACAAAAAAAATACATCGACGCCGACGTCCTTCACCTTGCGCCTGCTTTTGCGGCTGCTGCTGCTGCTGCCGCTGTTGCCATCCAAGCTACGGGCACACATATTGAGTTTCATTTTCATCTTCACAACCTGTTCACCAGAAAGACAGGAAGTTTCGCAAAGTGCAGCAGCCGACTACAATAACAACAACAAGAGCAGCAACAAAGACGGCGACAACAACGGAAGCGTCAACGTTTCGCTAAGCCACAGCCGACGCCTGTGACGGCTGCAGCTGTTCCCAAAAAAAAAAAGCAAAACCCAAAACCATTCGCCAGAATCTCGTTTCGGTAAGTGTCCTATGTGCTCTCATTCGTAAAAATAGGTTTTAAAGGGTTTATAGAGTATCTCGCGGTCGACCACCCTTAGTTTATTTTTGATTCTTTTGGGAATTTGCACAACTGTTCAAATTTTTTTCGATCATTTGTTCGCAACTGTTTTAATTTCGGGTGGTGATTTGATCGTCGCCACAAAGAATCTGATTTTTGTGATTAGTTGAAATAAAACCGCTTACTGAGGGGCGTTGTTATTGTCCCACATCCGTTTTACAATGCATGTTAATTGTTTCCGTTGTCCGAACAAGAGAGAGAGAACGAGACGACGCTTATGATTAGTTAAAGCTTTGTAAAGCTTATCTCTATATTTATTTATCTTGACTCAAGCTCTAAAAATACGGTATGTACTCATTTGCTAAGCAGCCGTTAACCCAACAACAACAACAACATTAACTGCAACCTCACCTCGTACACGCTAATCGTCAATAACTTCAACTTTAGCACGCGCCAAAGAATTCTTTAGAAACTCAATGAAGTCTCAGCGCAGCCTACTTTTGACGTCACGAGTGCTATTGCAGCTGCAGCTGCGCTCTTTTCGGTTCGCTCACACATACATACAAACATGCACAAGCCTGCATTGCGTGGCCCACTTGATTGCAGCTGTGGCAGTCGCAGTCGCAGTCGCCGTCGCCGTCACCATACATAACTGACGTAATGCCTGTGCGCTGCTAGTGATAATAAAGCAGCGGCATCGCGTTGCGTCGGCAATTTTAATTGTATGCTGTCCATAAATTGTCATACGGCACTTTCGCTCGTTGATTACTTATGCCAATTATGTGTCGACTTCTAGGGTTCAAGTTCGTTTTCTGCGATTACCCAAAAGTATGAGGTGTGTGCTGCCAACATGTTTGATATCGAACCTGAACTCTTTTCAAACATGTTGGCACTATGGAAAACTAGTCTCGTTTTATAGTTTTGAGCGAGAAAAAAATAGAAAAAATGGAACTCCAACTAAAGGCCTGTTTCCCAAAATTTAATTTAATTTAATTTATTTTAATTTAATTTAATTTAATTTAAGAAATGTATGGTTTACCCAAATTTAATTTAATTTAAGGAACAGTGTGTAAGGTGTAAAATTATGTTATGTGTACTCCGTTACATTTTGATTGGTATTAAAATTTACTTGGCTATGGCTATATAAGCCCAAACTTGTCTTTTTATTATATTTTTAAAGTTTTTGACATTTTATAAAAACATGATTTTCAACTAAAATAAAAGGCTTTGCTTGTTCATTTAAATATTTGATATGTAACGTTTTCCAAATTTTGATCGCTGTTTTTTTTACAACCATAAATCTGCCACTAACTAAATTAATTAAATTAATTAAATTTTGGTAACGCTCATAGAGTTGCTAGGTTTGATTGAGTGTGACTGTTATTAATTAATTAAATTATTTGGTAGCCTATTTACAAATTTAATTTAATTTAATTATTTTAATTTAATTTAATTTAATTTAAGAAATGTTTTTACCCAAATTTAATTTAATTTAAGGAAAGGTGTAAGTTAATTATGTTTGTTTTAATCGTTACATTTTGATGTTATTCAAACATTTTTTAATGGTTATAAGCAATTTTTTAATTATATTTAGTATTTGACTTTTAATACAGACATAATTTTCAACTAAATAATTGCTTTGTTGTTTTTAATATTTGAATATGTATTTTATTTTGATAGCTTTTTATTTTGTTACCAACCGAAAGATTTAATCTGACCAGGTTACTAATAATTAAATTAAATTAAATTAATTTTAGTTGAGTGCATAGTTTGATTAGTAGCTGACTTTAATTAAATTAAATTATTAATTATTACCTTAACGTGACCAACATGCAAATGTTATTTTCTCAAATTGCCTGAGCGTGGGAAGTCCCTCAGGCACTCAAAACAAAACCACACAAAAGAGACATTCTCACCTTTTAAAAAACTGTGCCAAATAAATTGTGAAACTAACTAAAATCAGATATTTTTTTAACGAGTTCAATAGTATTAACTATTAAGGAACATTTCAGATAAATGTTAAATTTTCAATTCCATTTCACACTGTTCTCATATGAAATTCATTTTTGCAGCTGCTGTGGACGCCATCATGGGTTCACCAGCTGGCGGCGACGGAGGCGCCAGCGAGACTGCCTGGCTAGAGGATCTGTTGCGTGAGGTGCAACTGGAACAGTTTCTCGAACGCATACGGGATGATCTCCAGGTGACACGCCTGGCGCACTTTGACTACGTTCTGCCCGATGATCTGGAGCGTTGTGGCTTGGGTAAGCCAGCCATCCGGCGTCTAATGGAGGCAGTGCGCAAGAAGAAGGCACATCAATGGCGTAAGAATATATTGTCCAAGCTAATTGGCGGCGGCAAGCAACCCTCGTCCAAGAAGCAGCAGCAACAACAACAGCAGCAGCATCCTCAGCCAGGTGCTCTAACCTGTCTGATCCACGAAAAGGACATCACGCTCGGCCTGAAGCTGGGCGACGGTTCATTTGGTGTGGTGCGACGCGGCGAATGGAGTGCATCGCCGGCGGGCAAGGTGCTCCCAGTGGCTGTAAAGGTGCTGAAGTCGGATAATCTGACGCAGCCGGGCATCATTGATGACTTCTTCCGTGAGGTGCAGGCCATGCATGCCTTGGATCACTCGAATTTGGTGCGACTCTATGGCGTGGTGCTATCGCAGCCCATGATGATGATCACGGAGCTGGCGGAGCGTGGTTCGCTGTTGGATACATTGCGTAAGCAATGTCGGCATACATCCTTGACCCACATCTGGAACTGGTCGGTGCAGATTGTGACGGGCATGGCCTATCTGGAGCAGAAACGTTTTCTGCATCGCGATCTTGCCTGTCGCAATGTCCTGCTGGCTGCGGGGAATAAGATAAAGATTGGTGACTTTGGTCTGATGCGTGCTTTGCCCCAGGAGGATGACTGCTATGTGATGTCCGAGCATAAGAAGGTGCCATTCCCGTGGTGTGCACCCGAATCCTTGCGCTTTCGTCAGTTCTCCCATGCCTCCGACACCTGGATGTTTGGCGTTACGCTCTGGGAGATGTTTAGCTTTGGCGAGGATCCCTGGGTGGGTCTGAATGGTTCGCAAATACTGCGTAAGATCGATCGTGAGGGTGAGCGACTGCATCAACCCGATGCCTGTCCACCCGATGTGTATGCCATGATGCTGCAGTGCTGGGACAAAACGCCAGCAGAACGACCCACATTTGCGGCACTCAAGTGAGTATTGAATTGTATACTCTAACTGAATCTCCAGCTAATCTTTCGTTGTCTTTCGCAGAGAGTATTTGGCCAGCATGTCGCCGCCAGTGATGCGTGCCGCTCGCAGCTATCATGACTCGAAGGGCTTGCAAATCGAGTCGGGCGACTCCATAGCCATCATTGACGGGCGTTCAGAGCTGAAGCTTATCAAGGGTCAGAATCAGCGTACCTACGACATTGGCATCTTTCCACGTGCGATACTGGAGCAGCGTCGCATTGGTGATGTCCAAATGCGTGGAAATGCCAGCACGCATGGCTCACCCTTTGGTTTCTGTTGGGGCGGTGCCAATGCTCCTGGTTCCGAGGAGCGTCAACGCAAATGCGCCTCCTTGACGCCTCAAGCGGCAGCTCAGCTGGCCCAGGGTCATGCCAAGGAGCGCAAGTCCATATCCACTAAACAATTTGCCTACAACAAGCTGGTCAATGACTCTGGCGGTCTGCAGCGACGCAATGCTGTCAAGCAGAAGAGCGTGGCAGGACCACAACGACCGCCGCCACCAAATCAACTGCAGCAGCAGCAGGAGGAGGGTATCTTGATAGACATCTCGCCAGAGCTGAGACCCAATGCAATGGGCGCCATGGTTGCTGTTGGCGATAGCTCCTCATTGCAATTGGACAGCTCCTTTTGTCTGCTGGATGCGCCCATTGATGTGCCCACATTCAATGAAACTTCTCCCGCAGCAGCAGCAGCAGGTGCTGCCTACTCCTCGGGCCCCACAACGCCCACTTACTACAATGAGCAGGCTCATTTTGACTTTGAGTCTGGAGCTGGAGCAGCAGGATCAGGTGTCTCTCCTGGTCGGCTGCAACCGCCGCCCTATCAAAT
Organism: Scaptomyza pallida; assembly: GCA_018152965.1. NCBI lineage: Eukaryota > Metazoa > Arthropoda > Insecta > Diptera > Drosophilidae > Scaptomyza > Scaptomyza pallida. The sequence goes on from JAECXP010000107.1 coordinate 2,141,933, forward strand.
GCCGCCCACCTACTCGAATACCATGGAGTTTGCCCAGAAACGGGATACTCCCAGGCCGGGATCCATTTGATACGAGCAATCTGGATGCCACAGCTGGCGCTCTGATGCTCTACTCGAATACAGCGGCAACAGCTGGTGCTCCCATTTATGGCAGTCCAGCTGCTCGCAAGAGTCTCTTCGGCTCGAGCAATGATACTCTGGCCAATGGACATGCCGCCAACAAGGAGAACATCCCTGCTCTGGAATCGGCTGCCATGCAATTCAATCTGAGCAATCTCTCGCTGGAGCGGCATGAGATCACAACAACAACAACAACAAGCACAACTACTGTGCAGCCACAGCAGAACTCGGAGAGTGTGCTGCTGGACAAGTCCTTTATAGCTGAGCTGGAGAAGGACATGTACAGTGGCAGCAACAAGGCACAGGAGGATTATCAACGCAACTCAACACAGGTGTATGCCAACAACAAGGATATGGTATACAAACAGAATCTCACACCATTGAAGAATGGTAGCAATCACTCGAATCACTCCAGTCCCACCACATCCAATGCTAGCCAGGCATCGCCAACGCCCAAGCAAAACAATGTGGATGCAGCAGCAGCAGCAGCAGCAGCTGCCACCAATAGCACACAGAGTGTCGTCAATCGCATCTGGTATGAGCGTGTGGCGGCGGCGCCACCCTCGGAATACTATGCCCAACCGCCAGCTGAGCAGCCCATGGAGCAACTGTATCAAAATCACCAGCAGCCACTGCAGCCGGAAACGCATCATTCATTTGTGGCCATCTCGAATCGTGTGGTGGCGCCCAAGAGCAGTGTATACGCCTCATCCGGATCGCTTTATGGCAGCGTGGCAACGGCGGCTGCGGATCGTTATGATCCTGTGGCTGCCAGCATCGCCGGCTCCACATACTATGGCCAGGTGCCCAATGGCAATGCGGCCATTTACGATGAGGTCACCCTCGATGACTATTTGCGTCCACATCGGCCAGCACCGTTGGCCCCGCCACCGCTGTCCGCACAGCAGATCCAACGACGTCTGGACAAGATGCGTCAGCAGCAACAGCAACAGCTCGAGGGCGCCCATCAACTCTATGCCCCAGTGCCAGCGGAGGCGTCACGCGAGCAGGAGAAACTGCAACAGCTGCTGCTCGAACTGGGCAGCTCCGCCGTGGAGCAGGATGTGCGAAATGCTCTGCGTGCTGCCAGCGGCGATGTCCAGCTTGCCCTGCGTCACTACAAGATCGATCAGTTGACCCGATTGGGTGTCGCTGGCAGGCCACAATGTGAGCATGCGCTGCAGCAGACGGGCTGGAGTCTGGAAATGGCTGCTGAGCTGCTGTTGCAAGCGAATTAGATAGGATAAATATTATGTGGAAGTCGCAACACCTGTGGGGCACAATGTATTTTAGTTTAGCTTGATATTCTATTTGTTCTTAGCCTTATTTTTAAAAACAGTTAACGATTAAGTCTCGAATCTTTTGCAAAAAAAAAATACTCTCTGGCAAACAAATTGCATGAATTTTTTAGTTGAAAATGTCGAATGTCCAAATGACTGTACTGTACGTATACATCACAAATATATAGGAAACATATATAGATATTTTTATGTTTTATTCATTAAGTGAAACGATTTAAAATGAATATTTTTTGGTTTAATTGTTATTGCATTACTGTATAAAATTTAATGCAAACATAATTATTTGCACTCGATATATTAACAACAAACGTTGCAAGCTGTGAAAGCAAGCAAAAACAAACGATAAATGAATGTCCGCTATTTAGTTAGTTATTAAATCAATAAATTATATGTAATTGTTACAACTAAAATTGTTTATTTTTGTCACAGGAGGTCTAGATCGAACGAGTCGTAAATTAACATTTCGATACTTACGTTAAAGTTCAAATTCTGATTGGTTTGAATCTAAATTCCAATTTTAATTCCCATTTAAAAATAACGTAAAAATTTGTTTGACAAACGTTACTTTTCATGCGATCTAATCGTTACTTGACTATCGGTAGCTGAATATATCGATACATTTAAAGGCTGGTATTTTTGTAGTATTTTTTTTGTGAAGCATGCATATATTTATAGTAATATGATGTGCGGTCACATCGACTGGCTTTGTTTTAGTTGAAAACGAATCGCCGAAGGTAAGGACGTGTACGGCCCGCATGCCGTATGTTTTCTCACGAAAAAATCATATACTTGCGTTCGTGTGTGTGTGTGTGCAAATGTCGCCTAAATTATGACGCATACTAAGTGCAAGCGCATATTAATGTGATAAAATATTGTGCAACATTTGAACAACGGCAATAATACCAATAAATCCTAAACGCTGCACTTAGTGGTAAACGAAAGAAAGAAATAGCAACGAAGTGTAGAAGAAGCAGAGTGCGTGCACTCGGCCTATGCTCGTTGCTGTGTGTGTGAGATTATATATATGTGTATATGTTGTGCGCCTGTGTTTGTGTGTGCGAATTATGTAAAAAAGACAACAATAGGCACATTTGCCTATTGTTTGGCCTGGCGTCGCATACTTGTGGTTGTTGTTTTTGTATTGCTATTGCGGTTCGTTTTTTTGCAAGCGTTTAAATTGAAAATTAAAACTAATAGCAAATTCAATTAAAAGACGCGCGCGCGCTGCGAAATGTGTTTTTCTTTAATAATATAAATGTATCGACAACCATAAATGAATGATTGCTTATAAAATTCCAATTGCCTTCTGCTTGCTTGCACTCTCCCAATTACGAAATGCAGTTACTCTCTCTCAAATCTCGCGTTGCCTCTCGTGCTCTCGCTCTTGCTCTCTGTTCATTACGCGGCTGCAGCGAATGCCAGTGCACTAAGAAATTTTCTGTTTCTTGACGTCAGCAACGACGGCGGCCGGTTTTATTTGTTACTGGCATTTGGCAGCACTTGGCAAACAAATCCCTATACCCATAGGCTCATACCCGTTCCTGTTCCCGTTTCCATTCCAAATTCCTTAACCATTTTGGTCTTCTACCTGCCGCTGCCGGCGTCGCTGCTTGTGCCTTGGTACACGTTTGCATTTTACCTGCGCTCTCCGTAACGTTTTGTTGTTTTTTTTTTTTAACGTATGTGAACGCAGCTATTGGAAATTGCTCTCTTTTAAAATTCTGTTTATTGTTGTTGTTTGCTTACAACGAAAACGAAACAAAATTCTCAGTTCTTACGTTTATTTTTTTTATATAATTAACAACGCTATAATTACAACAGTGGCAAACGGATCAAGCAAAATCAAGCATTAGCAGTAGCAGCAGGCAGCGCAGCAGCAGAAACTGGCAGAGTCAGAAAACGCAGCAGCAGCAGCAGCGCCAAACTCCAACAAAATGAGTTGGGGTACGGAGCTATGGGTAAGTTTTTGTTGTTTTTATTTTTTATATATATTTTCTCTCTATATGTTAAAGCTCTTTCATATTGTTGTTGTTCTTGTGAGTTAAGCTTTAAGTGCAAGCGTGTTGTAAGCGTTTTCTTCCTCTTGCGGTTTCTCGCTCGTTCTCTCTCTGTCTCTCTTGACCAAGAGAACGTCGTGTGCTTCAACTTAAAAATATTAAAAGACAACAACAAAAAAATACTAAAAACTGGTTTTGCTTGTTTTATGTAAATTGCGGCTAGCCATATGAGAGCGCCCCAAGCTTTAAATTCTTCTTGTTGTTACTGTTGTATATTCTACATATTTGTGTGTGTTATTTCTTTATTTATTTTTTTGGGCCCATTCCAGTCAACTGTTTTTCCACGGCCTCCTGTCTTTGCCATTTGGCACACACAGCTGTGTTTTAAGCCTGCTTATTTGCTGCTGCTGACACGCCCGATTTTGGCATTCTACCTGAAATACTTTCCGCCCTCTCCCTCTTGCTGCCACCACCCCACGCATTAAAACGCCGTTTCAGCTGTTTTATAAATCGCATGGGTATGAGGGATTTTTTAGTGCTTACAGTTCGATGAGATTTCTTTTTATTGTTTGTTTGCTTTTTTGTATTATTCGTTTTCGATTTCGATTGCAATTTCGGGGGTAGTTTTCATACATCAGGCAGCACACCCCCAAACTCTCTTTATCTATATCTATAGTTGCAAAAAGGTGTGTGTGTGTGTGTTTGTGCGTTGGTCTGTCTGTGTGTATGCAGCTGGTGAAGTTGCTGCCACAGCAGCTCTCTGACAGGATAAAATTCCATGTCTAGACAGTCACGCAGTCAGCTATTAGCATATATCCTTTTTTTCATTCACTTTTCGCAAGTCGGCAGACTGCTGGATTTTTGATAGTTCCGTTTCGCACAAGTTTTGTCTAAGTTCTAAAGCTTTAAGCTTTCATATTTGTTTGTGGATTAAGGCGACAACTATGAAATATGCGCAATTTGAGCTACAGTTATTTATGTAATAGAGATGTAAGCTTTAGCATAAACATGATCAGACTTTATTGCACATATGTTTTGGCCAGTGTTGTTAGATAAAATGTAACGCCTTAAGTCTTATACTCTTTGAAACCTCTTATAACGGAGTAATTTATGTTCATTTCTCTTTTTGTTGATTTTCTTTCGGTCTTTCATAAATTAAAAACTCAATCGTTATGCATTGTTAAAGAAGTCGCGAAATGGTTAGCTACAATGACCAATTATTGTTCATATATATATTTTTTTAATATTTGCATAAATAATTTGCACGCAAATAGTTGAGCATAAAAATCGTGTAAGGTTTTTTTGTGTTTTGTTTTATTTTCAATTTAGTAATGTTTGCATATCATGCATAGAAAGTGTAAGCGAATCATTAAATACATTTTATCGAATTTAACACGTAAATATGATTACTTGTAATGCATATTGCAAGCCAATGGGCCGGGCTAATAAGCGGGTCAATTGCGGGCCTGCATTAAAAATAGATATAGGTATAAAACCAAAGAAAACCAAATCACGATCACGTTATCTGTCTGTCCGTCTGTCTTTCGACCAAGTGAAGCCGATCCAAGCGCCACTCAACTAAATAAAAAATAAACTTTCTTTCCTTTTTTGTTTTGCCTCGTTTTATTTGTTGTTGTTTTTGTTGTTATAAGCACAAAATTTTCACTTTAATTAAAATTGTGGCATGCGCCGCCCTCATTAAAAACCTTGCCCATTGCATATGGGCATATCCGCCAAATGGTCAACCAGGATGACCAAAATGACCAAACTTCAAATTGCGATATCTCCTGTGTTTCTTAACCGATTTGATCAAATTTTTTTAATGTTCATTATTTCAATCATAGTTTCAAACCTCGTTTTCACAATTTTGAAATTGTATCTTTTTGTTATCGATCACATGTATATATCGAAACCCGAAGTGTTATCGATAATTTGAAACAAACTTGATCTGCTTATGGCATAGGAGAGATAATGTTTTAAGTTTGAACTCTCTAGCTGTTATATCTCTGAGATCGGCGCGTTCTTATAGACAGACAGACAGACATGGCTGTATCGACTCTGCTGTTGATGCTCATCAAGAATATATATACTTTATAGGGTCGGAGATGCTTCCATCTGTCTGTTACATACATATGCACAAAAACATTATTTACCATTTTATGGGTTAAGGGTATAAAAACCAAATAAAAAACATGGAAAATCGTACGTTCGCGACCCGTACGTTCGCGACCAGTACTTTATTCAATTAAAAATAAACCAATGGATATATTTTCATGTGAATAGACTCGATAGAAAGCTACATGAATCTATTTTAAATGTATAGTTATCGCATTAGAATATTCCATCCAAATTCGCAGATTTTTCCATTTTACTACATTAGACAAAGTCGACTTCTATTTTGCGTACGTTCGCGACCACGTGTTTTTGCAATTTTCATGAAAATAAAACTCGATGAACCTCATCATTTACACTAAGCAAAGAGCTCACAAAATGCTATCGAATCAAAAAATTTTTCAAAATATTTTTTTAAATTTTTTGTCATTAAACGCGTACGAACGTACGTTCGCACCCGTGGAAATACCCATATGCAAAAAAAGCTAAGACAAAATAAAACTTACTTAAATTGTAATAAAAAAAACAATCATTAATTTTTTTGGTTGAATTTTTATTTTCTTCGTCTTTTATTTAGTTTGCTGCTGCCCCAACGCTGTGTTTCGTGCAAGCTCTATAAATAGTCGCATGTCAGCTGAGGATGGGGGTGCTGGGAAGGAAGGTGCAACAGTGTTTTACGTATTTATTTTTATGATCTATACTGAGTATATTTTGATTGAAATAATGTTTTTTATTAGTGTCAAAATGTACTAACTAATCGAATTCTATAGCTCAAAAAATGTATAAAATCGTTTTTTTCAAAAGTTGCATTGTTTTCGAGCTGAATATGATTTCTTTCTTGTATTAATGTATCTTTTGTAATGGTTTATCGATTATTATCTTCACTGTCTGTCTTCTTGTCGAGGTCTCTCTCTTCATGTATCTTCACAATCCACTCGATGTTCAATGCCATTGCTTTAATGTGCAGCTGTTTAATGTTATTGTTGTTGCTTTTGAATTTGGAGTATTATTGTGTAAATAATTTGTATGTTATTGTTTCGATACGTTTGCATATGACATTGAAAACTTTTGAGTGTTGCGGCGAACAATTAGCAAAAGATATAACATAAGCGAAACGGTTCTCTTCTTTAAGCGGTTTCTCATCTCAGCTTTTAATGACTCGAAAACTAGATGTATGCTAAAAATAGATGCCAGACAACATACATGGCTTTTTTTTATGGCATTTTATGAGTGTGACATACATAAATACTGAGAAGATGTACAAGATTCTTATTTTTGTTCTTTTTTTGTTGGGGTCATATATCTTTTAGCAGTTGTAATTACGTTTCTCAGCCGGTTCGTTAGTTAAGCTAACGTGTGCAGCATTATTAATATTGTGGCACACACCCCAGCAGCATTTGCGACCCCTTTTCTCGTAAGACGAACAGCATCCAATTAAAGCATAAGGAAGGCGTGGACAGGGGGCGAGTGTGTTGTCGTCGATTTATGCGCTCAAGGCCAAGTTGTCAAGAAACGCATTTTCATTAGATATATTCTTGTTGCCTTGTTGGGGTCGCACCCTAACTGCAAATTGCGCTTTCTTCTCATCGATTTTGCCAACCATCATCAGGACCTTCAGACGGGTCGTTGAGGCTTGGCGCCTGTCTGCTGGTTGGACTTTCGCCTTGGGATTTGCAAGGATAAAGCATTTTTGGTTGTCGCGACGGGTGGTTGCGAAAAATTCTGCCAACTGCTTTTATTGCATCCGTTTTCACAACAATTTTTCTTGCTTCCGCTTTTCCTTCTTGGGTGGATTTAAGACGCATTTTTGTTGGGTGCAAATATTGTATATTAGATTTAGACCAAATCAAAGTGTAAGTTATTTATGTTGCACAGTGTAAAATGACACTCTCAGATACTCTCACTCTCTCCCTCACCCTCTCATACTCTTCGTGAGCTGCGCTTGATAGCAATCTTTGAGCAGCAAACATAATTGCGAATTCCACTCACATTGTGTTCAAGTGCATTGTAAAAAAATCTTTTGTTGTTGTAGTCGTGTTGTGTTGTCTGCTGTCTATTGATTTCAGTAGCCTTCAGCCTTCAGTTTTGTGCCGCATGCATATTAAGTATTGACGCTGCTGTCGCTTGTGTATCAATCAGATACATTTGGTCAAAACGTTTTTAGTATGCAAATGTTTGTTGCGACTGTTGCAAATTCGAAATTGCGGCGCCTGCATGTGTCCAATTGACCAATTGCACTATGCCTCAAACACTTATACATACATATATGGTGTTAAAACACTGATAAACTCAGAAAAGACGTTCTTGGAAGTATTTTTTCCATTAAATGGAGCATTACATTTCCTTTGCAACTTATCGCTTGACCAACTTATTATGTTTTTTCCAAGCCAGCGATAAATGCTCAGCAAATTGAAATACAAACGGAACAATAACAAAAGTTTCCACACATTTTGTTTTTGAGATGCTTTTTGTTTATACAAATAATTAGGATGCCAAGTGTGTAGGCAAAAAATTAATTGTTTTTGCACACCCTACAGCTAAAATAAATTAATAAACATATAAAGAATATATTTAAACTACTTTTCATAGCCACAAACACTTGAATTTGGTACAGGGTATCTGCTAGTCGATGGCTTTGCTCTCTTAAACCCTTCTCTGATGAGTGTTTGCATGATTAACACCTTAAAGTGCCACGCCTCACTGTGCCAAACACTCTAATTTGTTTAAACTAAATGCGTCATCGCATAGCAACAACAAGAACAAAAGCTGTATTTATTTATTTTGATTCTTTCTATTTGATTATGGTGAGAATCTTGAAGCTGAATCACATTGTAGTGATTTTTCAAGTGTTATTGTTATACGGAATTCATATGGCATTCCAGATATGTACACACATTTCCGCCATATACAAACAGTTTTAACTGGTCTGCTGGATGCGTCAGAGAATGTAAGAAACTTATCAGTAAATCCATTCGGCCATATGTATGTATGTATGTGGACTGTGACTAAATTGAATGAACCTGTTGCTAGTCGTAAAATATATATACTATATATTTATATATGTATGCATTTGTTAACACACACACACACACACACACACACTCATAGTGTGCGACTTTATGAAATTGGATTGCGCATTTTTTTATCGAGTAGATTTTGCGCCTTATCACTAGACTTTATATGACCTACAGCAAAATGACAATATTATATTAGTTGATATTATTTGCACTGCTTTAACAAACTAACCTAACTTAAAGAAATGTAGGGTATCAGAAAGGAAATCAGTTATTAATTTAATGCATTTCTTCTTCTTGAAGTTCTCTTTATTTTTTGGTATCTTTCCGCACACACAAAAAATTCACTTATTTGGGCAACAGAGATACGAGCAAAGGTTAATAAGCAAATATTAGCTGGGTATTAGATACACTACACATACACACACACACACACACACACATGTACACTAACACAACATCGTGACAGGTAACATTTTAGAACATTGTTGATTTTTTGTTATATTGTTTGCATTTTTGTTGGCCCAAAGACCACATTGAAAAAAAAACACAGCCAATTATTGTTGAGCCCAAAGCTTCAACATGGCCATGTTTGGGGTGTGGTTTGCAAAAACAAAAAAGAAATAAAGCAAAATATATAAATTGGGCAACGCACAAGAGTTTAATATGGTCAGAGGCATGCCAAGATTTATTTTCAATCATAAAAATTCCTAAATGATATATGAGCTCAAGAGAGAGAAAAAAAAGGAGACAAAAGAATTGTTTTAATTGTGAATTTATGCAAATAAGCTCTGAAAAAATATTTAAATAAATATTGATTAACAGAGTTTTAAGCATAGTTTTACTAGAACTAACTTCCTTTGGATTTTGTTTTAGGAAAACTGTTGTTCTTTTTGTTATAATTATTTAACCCTGCGCTGTCAGCCATTCAAAAATATATTAATTACGTTTCGAGATTTATGGCATCGTGTTGTGCTCTTTTAAAAGTATAAGTATATAATTCATTTACGGCTGATGATTTTTCATGCCGACATGTGGCTGCCACACGACCAGCTAAAGAACAAAAGATTCCCTTTTGCCTTTTAATTTTTTGTTGTTTTTGGGTTTTTTTGTTTTTTTTTGCAAATCGGCGACAAAAATCGACCACAAATAACTTGAGAATCAAAGAAGGAGAGATAAACGGTGGAGAGATCGGTAGAGAAAGAGAGATATAGAGAAGCCACCCTTCAAGACTCTGAAATTCATTTTCATTTCAACTGTTGGATGCACTTGACATGAAGTGGACAAGTGCCAGGAATAGCGCCTGCAGCTCGTAAAAAGGGAACCATGGCAACCAGTTGTCATTGTTTATGCACGTATAATTCACCCCATATTCAACAACGTCTCAGTGTGTGTGTGTGTGTTCTAATTTCAGTTTTGCATCACGTTTTGACGTCTTTTGCTGCTGCAACACGTTTCATCATTATCTACTTTGACAGTTGACGCAAAAGCTTTTCCTTATTTGAGTCATTTCCCCAGCTTTGGGCTTTTTCTCTCGCTGACTCACCCACCCACAACGAGGGGATGATGTGGACAGAGCCACCCTCTTTAAGAGCAACCCAGTATAACAGCTGTTGGTTGTATGACTCACCGTTCCAGCTGATATTCTAAGGGCGGACATAAACGCGTGGGTGGCTGGCTTTGTTTATTCACCCGATTCATCCCCGGTAGAAGCCCTTGTCATTAAACTTGCGGCAAAATGCTTGATTATGATGTTTACTTAATGCTGAAAGTGGAATAATGTTCACTTTGGCTTACAGTGAAAATATAATTCTAACAAGAAACATCGTATCGTAAACATCTTATACGCGTTTAACACATTTTTCGCTCAGTGCAGTAGAAGCTGTCGTTAGCTTTAAATCACGCATCACACATGCATAAAAAGCTTGCATACTGAAAGCCCAAAGCAAGTTCAAAGGCAAATGCGGGCTGTTTGGTTATTTCCTTTGTTGTGTTATGTGTGTACATTGTTAATGTGTGTGTGTGTGTGTGCGCTTGTGTGTTGTCATCTCATCATAAAATGTTATGCGAAATGTTTTTTTAAAACGCGCTCTCACATCCATTGTGCCATGAAGGCTGCTTGGTAAAAAGAACTTTGCGTTTGCCTGGCCAATTCCTGGCCAAGCCTTATGCTTGCCTTGGCCTGGCTTGGTCTTTGTATTCGATACGCTCCCTCCTTGTTGGCCAAAAAAAAAAAAAAAAAAACAACACACAGCTGCCACACCCCGCCAACAAATTAGCTTCATTTCCTGTCACATGACAATATGCTCGAGGCTTTAACCCTACCAAAATAAAAGTATTTTACTCGTTATATTTTTTTGGTTCTTGTTGGTATTCATAAATATTTTAAAGGCATACGTGAAGCGTTTTTAGGCATCTTATTCATACTCTTAACGAGGGTAAAAGAATTCTATAATGAACTTTGTCAGCTCAATAAACTTACAAATTAAAGATATTTTGATTAAATCAAAAATTAAGTGTTTTACCTGAATATAAATATATTTTTAACTTCAATTGAAAGGGTATTTTATTTTCAGCTTGAAGCGTTTAACGTTTCTTACTTGATTTTGGAAGTATTTCTGTTTTTGTTTTGCTAACGTGGCGTGGTTTTGCAAAATCTCAAGTAAAATTATTTATTTAGCTTCTTTTTGGTTTTTGGGTAGATTTTGTTGCTTGCGTGGGCAAAATGTGTGAAGGAGTTGCAAACGGAAATCGTTAAATGCTTTTGTTGAGAGCATTCGACAGATAAGCGGCCAGCTGTGGCAACATGCTGCATGTTGCAAGCAAATGGCAACATGTTGCCAAGCTGTCATATTTTGCAACGATGCCAACGAACTCATTTAAAAAAGGCAACATGTTTTTGTTATTGTTGTTTTGTGTGTATAAAGAAATCGATTCTTTTGGCAGGCCGGAAGGCACAAAGGGAGAGGGAGCAGGGCTGTTGTGGATCGCGCACGTAGCCGGCTACTGGGCACGATCCCCCAAAGTGCTTGACTCATTGGACTGCCGGCCATATTGTACGTGGCATAAACGTAAATGGGGTCGCTTTCAGTTTCTGCACAAAACTGAATCATAAACTCGCATCAATTGTAAGGAAACGCGCGCGTGCCAATAGCGAAAGGAGAGAAAGCCAAAAGAGAGAGGGGCAGAGAGTGTGTTGGGTGTTGAGGTACTTGGCATTGTTTACCCTTTCATCAGTTTGTTGGTTTTGATGACAATTTAAAATAAAATGCATCAATCATGCAACATCGTTGATCTCTTCTTTGCATTGTTTTGTCAGCACATTAAATCGTGTGAAATTGTGCATTGATATAGCCGCAATTTATGATATGTGTATATATATATTATATACAGATCATCATATCCAAGCAATGAATTTGTTCATCATCGTCATCATCATCATTAACAGAGCAAAGCTTTTGCGGCACACTTTTTTGCTGCGGCGATTGCTTAGACGAAATAAAAGTCAAGAGTCTAAGACGTGTCTCGCTAACTTTGTTGCTGCCACTCCGACGTGGCATAATAATATTAAAACTCCACTCAGTCTACAAAACGCAAAAAAACGACGACGATGGGCATAAAAGTTGCGCGTTGTTTGCTGCCAGTGGAGCAGAAGCGGCCAGTTGTGGAAAGAAGATGGGTGGAGGGAGTGTCGGGTGGCAAGAAGTTGTTACTGCTGCTGCTGATGCTACTTGCTCCCAGTGCAATGCACTCCATACGACGCTGTCATTGTGGCAGCTGAGGCAGCTGCCAACTATTTTGCATCATATATGTACTTGCCTACACACACATGTACATTAATGAATGTTGCAAGTGTGTGCTATGTGTGTGTGCTTTGGGTCGTGTCATGCAACTCGTCGTTGCACACGTCGTCTTCATCAGTCCACAACAACTTTGTCATCGTTGTCGCCTTGTGATAATGCTATTATGCTACGATGGTAGCTTTGATTTCAAAGCCAACCAAGAAGATGAAGAAGAAGAGAGCAGAAGAGCTGGAACAACTTCTAGATGTAGAAGTAGAAGTTGTAGAAAAGCATAACTAGAAGAAGCCAAGAACATTGACTTTGATGTTGACTCCCCAGTGGGAAGTAGTCGTCGGCGACGTCGTCGTGATAAACTATGTGATGCAGAGCGAATTTTTAATTAAAATATGTTAATCCATGCAGAAAGATAAATTAATCGATTAATCAAGCGTTTGATACTATTAAATATGTTGAGACGCGTGTTGCATGGATATATTTAATAAATTCGCGATTATTATTCATGTGACTCTATTAGTTAGTTATAGCTTAGGTTTTAAACTAAGTGGAAAGAGAAGAATTCTCTTCGAGAAAGTATCGATAAATTTATGAAACTATTTCGCTTTTGACCTTTACATTCGGTTGCACAATCATTCTTCATTAGTTGCAGACAATTTCAGTTAGGAAACTCACTTGTTCATGTATTTTTTTTTCTTGTAATTTTCCTCTGCATGTTCATTAACTTTCTTGCTCTCTCTCGCGATCTCTCGCTCTGTGTTTGCTTTCCAGGTAAGTTCACTGCACAATTAATCAAGCCACGTGAGTCGCATTCAACATCTCCCATTCCCATACTGTATAAACAAACAAGGAGGGGTAAGTGAGGTGGCAGCAGTCGGCAGAGGCAACAGCCTCAGTTGCGTTCTTAGACCGGCATTGCAATTGATGCGTTTATTTGTACAAGGCTTCGCGCATTTATTATAAACAAAATATAATTTCAAGCGCTCGATCGCTTCATTGTTTATAATGCCCGTGTTGTTGTTCTTCGTGTTATGTTTATGTTAACATTGACTGTTCGCGAGAGCAACGATGAGAAGAAGAAGAAGAAGAAACTATAGACAGCCACCCACTGAAACTGCGTCGTCCGGGACGCCTGTTTTCAACTTCTTGACGCATTTCCGTGGCGCATTTCTGTTTTTCTTCTTCACTTTTCTTCATGTTTTGAGTAAACAGCACGTCGAATATCGGATTCAGTGCCCTTTCTGGTTTAAACCACACCCATTTCTGCGCCCATCTTTCACCCGGTCGAAGGCAGCTGGTAACTTTTACTTTTGTGTTTAAAACGAATTGAAAATCGAATCGATTTTAAGTATTTGAAATCCAATGTGTTCATAATTTCCTATACTACTAGTCGCTTCTATTGGATGTATTTCCGCATTTTGCCACTTTCAGTTTTCACATAAATACGCGAGTAGCATTCTTTTTTGACTCCCCCTCATAAATGTATATAAACGAGAATTTATGCATTCGCTGATGAAGCTGACTAATCAAGTTTCCCCCCTCAACATCATCTTTCTCTCGTCTCTTTTTTCGTTTCGAGATTATTCATCAGCATAATTAACATTACAAATCATTCAAAAAAAAGAAAGAAAAAACGTCATGCGGCCAGTCAATTTGCATTCCTATTGTTTACAGTCGCAACAATAACAAACATCAAGAGTTTGTTTTCATAAAATATGTATTTTTTGTGTTTTTGTTGTAGTCGAAAAAATTATTTATGCATTCTATTGCCAGCTCTTTCATAATTTCACACATACGTTATCGAGTCAGGTGAAAACCAGTTTTATTTTCGTTTTAAGCGATAGATTTTTAACTGCCATTTGAATTTCTTTCATTTGGATGTGACTGCATAATTTGGATTTTGTGCATTTCTTTAGGAAAGTCTGGAATCTGCCTTTTTTTAATTCTTTTGTTAATTTGCGAAAGTGAAAACACATTTATTTTTTATTGCTCTACACACAAAGCAACAACATTTTGGTTTAATAACACAAATAAAATGCAAATTAAGTAGACGACGGATCATAAACTTTTTAAGTTTAGTTGAGTTGAGTTGAAAATAAAAACTAGACAAAAATTAACATATCATGGAATATTTTTTTTCTTCGTTTGTTTGTTTGTGAAGCGCTTTGAGAACCTGTGCTAACGGTTCTTAGAATGCATTCTAACTGTTAATGCAGCTGTTAAATACTTTAGATACTTTTTTGAAAAGCCCCGTCAAGGAATTTTTGAAAGAAATGTCTTTGTTTGGTTTATCTTGTGCATAAATTTGTTGTAAATGTTGTTGATGACAGATAGTTTAAGTTGGGGAGAAAAAGATTTTATACAGTTTGTACCCAGTTTTAAGTATTATACATGGTCTTATTTAGATGGTTTTTGTATACAAAATATGTAAAATATTTGGTGATGACTAAAAATATCAAAAATCAAAAAATTTTCCTCTCTGTTTGTACACAAACAAATATTTATATCTTTATAAAAGTATATGCAAAGATAATGGCCACTTGGAAAATGTTTTGTTTTTGTTTTTTTCATATAAAAAAAATATGCAAAGCACTTGGCTAACGTTTTTTTTCGCCCACGCCTTAGCTAGAGATTCAACAGCCGGCAAAAATTAAGACACAAAAAAAAAAAACACACTTGAGAAAAAATAGATATGAACGTATGCATAAAAATGATCTTAAATGCGGCGATTCATAAATTTATTTTGGCATTAGAGGTGGAGAGAAGGCATTTGGCAATAATTGTTATGAAATCACAAACGCTCCCCGCAACAACCCCTGCCTGCCTCTCTAACGAGCTCGTTTTGTTTATTCGCCCGTTTTGCAGACGCTTCCATTGTCTGTGGCAGTGATCATTTTCAATTTTTCCGAAAAGGCGTTGTTCGAAAGAGCCCCAAAGCGAACGGAATTGAACCAGGCCAAAAAACAATGGCATGGCTTCAGCTTCAGACAAGCAGACTGACTGGCACTTGGCGCCAAAACTCGTTTAGCGTTTTTGATGATGAACGGAATTGCAAGTAACTAACTAAACCTCTTTCTTCTTCTCTTTCATCTCATTTCTCTCTCTTCCCCCATGCCCTCGTGTAGCTGTCTGTGTGTATTTAACGTCGTCAAGCAGCTGGAACAAGCAGCAAAATCTCGGCTAAACAATGGCAAAAGTCCGCTTATTGCACTCAACCATAGAAAACTACAAAAAACGAAAAAATAACCGCGAGCAATTGAAACCAGAATTTCGTTTGGTTTAGATTTTCACTTTTGTGTGGCTGTCGGTCAATTGCGGGTACTTCCCTCCCCCACCCGGCTCCACCATTCACTTGATCTACACGATTGCCAATCATTGTCGCTGGTTAGTTGATTAGCTGGGTCTACTCTGGGCCTCCTCCTTGGCACTTGGTATGAAAGCCAACGGCACGTGTTCCCTGGCAGCAAAAGCAGCAGCTGCTGGCAAAACCAATTTTAGCTTTGTTCTAAGGCGCATATTACTTGCTTTTCACTTCGCTTAATTGAAAGCGTCTATGGCCCGGACCCGGAGTCAATTGTCCACAATGATTAGGCGGCAGCAGCTGTGTGGCAGATTGTCTTTGAAATTGTTGTGGTGCAGATTGCAGAATGCAAAAATGCTTTTGTTTTGAAAGCATTGAAAATTGTTTATAATACCTGTGGTTAGAAGGTTTCCTTTTTTTTCATGATCTTTTGCCATACAATTAAATTAAAATATTTCGCGATAACTTATTTCATTTTGTAACTGATTTCTCTCGTGCTTGAATACATTTCATTCTTATGCTAATACAATGTAAATTTAACTGCCAATTAGCTAGTTTTTTGGCGCTTGAGTTACAATATTCTTGACTACATTAACGCAGGGCGCTTTAATATTCATGTTAAACGTCTTTCTTTTGTTGCCATTGTTATTGGTAATTTGTTGTTGTTGTTTTATTGGCATTTTTGGTTTGTCTTCCGCTCAGCTGAAAACTCTTCTCACGTTCATGCAGCTGGCAAAAAGTCATTGCCAATTTAACCTTTTGAACTGACCAAGAGAGGGGGAGAGAGAGCCTCAGCTATGTTAGTAAGCTTGTGACGTCAGTAGTTGTGGTTGTTTATTGTTGTCGTTGTTGTTATCGTGGCTGTTGCATGTCTGGAGTGCCTCCTATTGTTGTTGTTGCTGCTGCCTGTTATTAATTGACTTTTGAGTTGACTTGACTGAGCGGAATGGCTGCTTTTAATTTATTGTTCATACGCCCCGCTGTCCATGTCATGAAATGTTTATAGTAAGAGAGAGAGAGAGAGAGAGTAAGGGAGAGTAGCACCCACAAGTTCCGTGGCAACTGCTGCTGTTGCTGCCGATGCTGCGGAAGCTGCCGCTTAGGGAAGCAAGTAAAATTTGTCGAGGTGTGAGGCATCTCCGTCTGTCTGTGTGCCGCCTGCCAGGAAGACTCGAATTGCATTTTCATGGCTCATAAATATTGCATTATGGCTCACAGTGCATTGCATGCTTGTTAAGTTCTCTGTGTAAAGTGTTTGCCCAGTGAGATACCCTGTAAAACCCAAATAACATGTAGTTATATTACGTTCTTAAGGGTTTCAGTCATATATACCCCAATACGCAAATTTTTTGCTTTGATACATATAAAAAACTATATAGCACAGCGTGTATAAATAGCTTGCAAAAATATGCAGTGAAAGTTACGCATCGAATTCTTTTTATGATAGTATGTACTAAAACATTTCCTCAATTTTGCTCTCAAGGGATCGCAAATAAAATATTTAATTTTGCCTTTTGTTTATTTACATTGTGGTATGTGAGAAGAAAATTCTTTCTTTCTATTCTTGTAATGTGTGTATACAGATCTTTTCTGAGTAGTCGTATACGTATTATTTATTTCTGCGCCTAGTTCTTTGTGCCTTTTCGCTTTTATAATTGCTACCTTGTTTTCTACGAACTTGTGCTATCCGTACAATCAAAAGCGTATGTAAATACATACAAACATTAAAGCATATTTGTGAGAATTTTTTAATTATAAGACAATGCCAACAAAAACAACAACAACAACAACAACTAATTACTTACATGTATATGCATGTGTGTACATATAAAATTATTAAATCTATGTATGCCTCTTGTCTTGCGCTCGCTTAAGATTAATGATAACTTGAGCTGAGCTCAGTTAAGTTAAGTTGAGTGAAGAGCTGCCTGCCTCTCTGGCAAATAACACGAGTGCATGAGAAATTACTTACTTGGAAATGTTGTTGTTCACTTTTTCTCTTGCGACGCCGCCTGCTCTAGTTAAAGAAGAAAATACATACATATATGAAATGAACAGAGAAGATTGAAACAACAACATAATAGCAATGCATTTTTTGTCGTACAAGCAACGGAAATGCAACAAATTGTTGTTGTGTCGTCTAAGCTGCACAAAAAGCGAAACTATGGCAAAAGCCAAAGCATTTTAGCTTCAAGTCCTGACCATGTCTATTTATAGATACTGCATAGATAGTCAGTTGTTTGCTTTGTTTGCTTTTGGCCATGCCATGATCCTCTTTTCCATGCGATTCTACTCTGTTGTCGTAGATGCTATATATATATATATATATACAATGTCCGGGGCTATTTAGTTGCTGGCTGCCAATGCATTGGGCAATGCGCATGCGCCACACAGTTGCCAACAAAGTAGTTCAACCTGTTCGGCTGCTTTGGCCGAGAGGCCAAAAGAATGTGGCTGCGAATTTATAGCTCTTTTGCTTTCAACTTTACTTAACAGCCTCGGCTAACAACTGAAGGCTTCTTCAATACATATGCAACACGGCCGGCAGAAGCAGCTAGAAACTGAGTACATTTAGCTCTTTTCTAGCAAATTTATGTACAAGTTTTACGCAAAAATGCTTAAGTTGTGCTGTGCAACATAAAAAAGCATAACATGAATAGCCGCAACGGCAATGGCAGCGGCGGGGGGTTAAATGCCAAAGTCATAGAAGTTAAGTAAAGTTGTTGTAAAGTGTTGATAGAGCGGGTTATTTGGTTTTAAGATAAGGTTGCTTTCTTATTCAAAGTCAATAAAGTATTTTATTTATAAATGGAAGTTTTATTGTGCCTAAGATTCGTTTTATTCAAGTTTCATCTGTCTTCTGTTTCTTTTCATTTTTCCCCACTTCTAAAGAAACTACAATGAAATCGAATGAAGCGTATTTTAGCTTCGTTTTTGTTTAATGCCATGGATCTTTACTTGTCTTGCTTTGCATATGAAGTGGGACTTAACTACGTTGCGAGCTTAAGTGTCAGTCAAGTCAAGATAGATCCGTTGTCATTCATTCATTCCCACAATACATGCATACATACATTCATTCCATCACTCATTCATTTAGTGTACAGCATCTGCTTGGCTTTTGTTTCTTCAGACTTCTTGTTACGTTTCGTCTTTTTAGTTTGCTTCTTACTAAGTTCCGCAGTTCTCTGCCTGTGCAGCCTCTCTTCTCAATTAAGTTTAATGAGCACATGGGCATTTTCATAATTGGAGCAAATTAACTTGGATGGCGCTTGAGAGTGAGTTTCTGCAGCTGAATGCCTTCAACAGACCGAATGTATATTGTATATATGGATCACAGCATGATGCTTAAGTAGCCGGAAGTGTTTGTTGGCCAACTGTTTGTTTGACCAACTTGCTGACTTGCCAATTGAATTCGTTACTTCAAAAATGATTATATGTTGTTACTTGGCCAGGTACTTGTCAATTGTTGTTGCGCCTAATGAGCCGCCATTGTGTGTAGTAGTTCTTTGGGCCTGGCCAACAGCATGGCCAGCAAGCCATGCACCAGTTTTACTCGCTTGTTAGTGGGCACGTTTCGAGGTCACTTGGCCAGAGCGCGCAATCAGCGTCACATTAATATCTTAATCAAAATACTTATCAAAAAAGAGAGTAAAAATATTATTTTGTGATATTTGTGCTTGTTGTTATTATGGCCATCTCACGATTTGCGCTTAATATTTATGGAAATTCTTGGCTTATCGACACCAAAAGTGACTTTGGCGATGCCAGTTCGACCGTACAGCATTTGGCCAATTAGTTTGCATCTGGCTTTCAACAACATGAGCTGCCTGTTAGACTATTTGACTGCTGTTACACATTTCGGCCACAAGGATTGGCATTTGGAATTTTTGGTGAGTGCAACAACGACAACTGCCGCAATAACAGCTACAAGAACAGCACTGCAGGTGGTTAACTAACTGCAAGCAGCTAGCTATTGACTGCTCAACCAGTTCGCAATTAAATGTCGCTGTTTATAAAATTTTGCTTTGATTTTTGCATAACCAACTCTGCCTGCCGCCTGGCAATGGTATGTGGTGCGGCTGTCAAAGCTGGCCAAAGTGGTTGCATTGGCTACAAGAAATAGTACAGTCAGACTTGGTTAATTGTTATAAAGTGTAGAAAATAAATTAGAAGTGTTTATTCTATGTAAAATGATGAAAAGAATGCTGAACTATAAAGTTTATTAAGTCTGAGAAATAGTTTTTCCCAAGAACTTTATGCTAATTGAGCGTGAGCCGTGTTTAGACCGTGTTTAAAGCATTCACGTGAGCATCACACATTTTTGTGTGCAATTGGCCATTGGCTACCAAGTTGACCAAGTTGCTGCTGGCTGCTTCGCATTGCTAGCTGTTAAAGTTAAAGTTCAAATAAACAGCGTTGTTCAAGTATTTTTATGATTATACAACTTGTGTGCTGCTGGCTGCTGTTAACGGTTTAACACACATACAACAAATATGTGTGTGTGTTTTAGATTTTTTTTTTTGTTTTTGGCTCTGATGCTTTATGCTTCCTGTTTGCTGGCCAAGCTTTGAGCTCTGAGCGCACATTATCAGTTGGCGTCGTCGTCGTCAGCATTACGAAGCGTGAGCTTCTTCTGGCCAAGATCATGTAGCTGTTGCTACCACAAGATTGTTGCTGTTGCTTTTGTCTACTAGCGCTTGGAGATTAACTTGACTTGTTGTTCTCAAGATTTGTTGTTGTTGTTGCTTTAAGCTTGTTGTTGCTTTAAGCTTTGCCCCAAGACTTAACTGTGAAAAGGCGTCGCTTGATTTATTCATTTATTCATACAGCAGCTGTATATTATGTATACTATATACAAGCATTTGTATATGCACGACTTATATATGTAATTATGGTTGCCGTCAAGTAATTTGTACACATGTTTCTGGGCGCTGCCATTGCGACTGTACCTTTACCATATTATTTATTTGATTTTTGCTTCAAATGTTATCTTGTAAAATTGTATAATTGGATAAAGGCGCTTTGCTTTTGATGTTAGTTGCCTAACCTTTATATATATCGATATGGATATTGATTTATGTGCGCGTTCAAATTGCAAAAGTTATTTAATCAATAGCAGCAGCAGCAACAGCAACAAACGTGACACACAAACGGCAGCCAACAACGGGTTAATGTGCTAATTTTTGGTACGCTGCAACACATTTGACTAGCAAAACACGTCGAAACTAAGCCAAACCGAGTGGGCATTAGACAGATAGAAAGAAAGAGAGAGAGAGAACGCACATATATGTATAACACATATAAATAGCATGTGAAATGCCGAAAGAGGGTTGTTAGCGACGAGACGGCAGTGGGGGTTTGAGGTAGGGTTAGGAGTTGAGTGGGTTAACAAGTGGCTGGCAAATATTCACACAATGGTTGCCCACAAGGGCCACGCTGTTGTTGCTGTTGTTGATGCGGAAAATCGTTACAACAAATTAACTGAAAATAAGCGACAACAACATAGAGCGAAAAAATAAAAGCTGCTTATAAATAGCTAAGAAAGAAAACGGGTCAGAAGTTGTTGTTGTTTTTTCTTTACTCTTCGGCAATTTTCTCTCGGCTGAGGTTTTGCCTCAAATCAAACGAAATTAGCGCAAATTTGTGGAAAATCGTCTGAGACAGCTCTGGCCAAACTGTTGACAGTTGTGTGCTGTTTGTTGTTAGTTAGTTAAAGGTATTTTGTTGTTGTTGTTGTTGTTTCTGGTACATTGAACTGCCCACATACATAAATAGTGTTTTTTTTTGTTGCACACTCATCCAAACGTCATGGAAAAAACAACAAAAAATGCACTTCAGTCGCACATCATGATGAGTTTGACAGTTTATAGTCAAAACAAAGGCGCCGCCGTTTGTCTCTCTCTCTTTCTATATATATATGAACTCACACAGTGGGGTGGCATGAATGGGGGTGGGGTGTTGTTTTTTTGTTTGTCGACTGCATGAATGTGCGCTTATATGTATACACAATGTCAATTTGCCAGGGCCCAAGGCCTTAAAAAACGGCGGCGACCAACGACCAGTGAAGCAGCGTCATCTAAATGTCAACTGGGTGCAGCAATAACAACTCAAACAACAACAACAACAGACGACACGCCGGGGCGCTCAACTTCAGTGTCGATAGTTGTGCTTATCAGCTGCAACAGTTGCTGTTGCAATATTGTTGCTATGGTTATTCCAGTGGCTTTGCTGTGCGACAAAATATGTTGCGCTTGTTTTGCGTGCCACGTCCGTTGCAGATAAAAACGCGTGCTGCGGAACTTCCATTCAGCGTCATCCGCAAGTTGACTTCTGCTTCTTTTTGTTCCTTTTTTTTGTAATCATTTATATTGCATAGTACATATGTATTTGTTTAAGCGTTAAGTAAATGATTTCAATTTGAAAGATCTAAACACTTGTTGGTTAAAAAATATCATTAGGTCAAGTTAACTGTGCAGCGTCATAATCCATTGATTAAATGTTTCTTGTTAGAAACACAAATCAAGTTAATGTTTTTTTTGTCTGTTTGTTCCTTAAGCCATTCTGTTGCATAGTGTAATTATTGTGGCATGCCTTTGGGGGACAGCTTTGTTGTTATTTTTAAGCTGTTGGCATGTCTAAGCCACAAACAACCAAACCCCACCCCGTCATTAATGCGCCTGCTTGGCTTGGCTATGGCTTCCAGCCGCAAAATGGGCAATTGGTAACAAAATCGTTGTCGCTGCACCTGTTACCCAGTTTGTAGTTGTAGTTGCTGTTGGCCAGGGTAGCGTTAGCTAGTAGCTTGGTTAGTCGGTCGTTCAAACTAGGTCTAAAAAAAAAAAACACCAACAACACACAAACTTAAAAGCGACTAAAACAAAAGCAATGCGTTACCCAAAAAGGAAGCCAATGTTTCTGGTCGAGTGAACGCCTCGACAATTGTAATGCAAAACAGGAACCATATTGTGCCACACGATGCGATACTATAGTGCAAGTGAGACAACAGTTTGCTATAGCTTTCTGCTTCAATTGACACCCTTCAGCTGATGAAGTTGCAGTTGCAGTTACCCGGTTGCAGTTACCCGTTTGCCATTGCATAGCTGGCAGCCAGTCATTACATAAAGACAAACATTGACAGAGTGCAAAGCGACGCGACGCGCCGAGACGCGACGGTTTAGTTCAGTTTTGGTGGCCATCACATTGTTTATGTGTTGTTGTTGCCTCGCCGTTTACTCGGTGGTTGCTTCTTTACCACATCGGCGACGACGGCGGCGGCGTCTCTTGCCCAATATTTGATTTGGCTTTAACTATACCAGTGTCTAACAGTACACCTGTGTATCTGTGTCTGTGTCTATGTCTATGTCTGTGTGGTTTAGCATTCGATTAGATAAACTAAGGCCCCAGGCAGCAATTGCCAATAGAATTGAATTTATGACACTGGCAACAAACAGACGAAAAAACAACAACGAAACGATGCAATTGTTGGCTGGTGAATTCCCTATGTTTAGTCATTTTTTTCTTCTTTTTTGTGCAGTTTTATTGCATGACTTTATCGTGGTTAGAAAGATTGTGACTAAAAAAACTAAATTAAGCAAAATGTGGTAAAACGTATATATATTTTGGGTACACAAATAATGTATTTCGCAATGCATTTGAATCCATTATGTATTTCATTAGCTTTTTTTTTTATCATAGTTGATTAACTTGAAACACTTCCTCAGCAACTGCATTTGTTTTTATCTTGTAACTAATGTTTTGATCAAATGTCACGACCGCACAATAGCAACAAGAAAAATCAACTAAGAAATAATAAAGTAAGAAAACGAATCGAAACGAATCGAAGCTGAGACACGATTAATTTAATGAACTTCAACAATGTCGATTGCTGCGTGTGCTTTAATCAATCGTTCAAATTACAATCTTGACCCAGTGTTTATGTGTCAAGCCTATAAAAGGGAGACCTCTAAAGCGCCTGGGCATTGAAAACGCCCTTATGTTTTGTGGTGTGATTCCATTTCACATTGATTGCTCACATTTCTAAAAGTAACAGCGGCGATACAATCGATGACAATCTGCCATCGAATTTAACACTTTTAGTTTTCTTTGTCGTGTTTTGTTGCTATTTGTTATTGTTGCTGGCAGCAATTTGTTAATTTCTTTATTGGTTTTTATTGTCATTGTTTTTCTGTTTTTGGTTTTTGATTTTATAACTTGTTTTTCTTGTGCTTGGGAAAGTGTAAAGTTATTTTGTTGTCTTTAGATTCTTATTGTTGTTACACTTAACTTGATTGAAGCACAGGAAAGGGAATCAAAAACTGGGATCTTGGCTGCGGGAATGAAGTGTAAACATACACACACAACAGTCTTTCTTTTTATCAGTGAAAGCGTCTTGACTGGGGGAGATTTCTGTGTTTTTTGGTGGTGCTGGTGGTATAACTCGATGGATTTAAAGTTGAAGTGTGCCTGACGATTATGATGAGGTATTTTTGCTTAACTTTCGCCATGATTTATTGGCCAGCATATTCGGACATTGTGACATTAATCTTGTGATTCGCTTACATAAATAATATTTAAATGTTTATCTTTGCTTATCTTCAATAATACTCAAAGGTTATTAAACTCCTCCAAACAAGATAAAAATAAAATGAAAACTTGTCGCTCGCCGCAACGCGTTCAACATAAACCATACAACTTTGTTGCAAGTGCTGTTTTCATCGTCTTCTTCGTGGCATTGCGTGCTGCCACATGTTGCAGTCTCTCTCTGCCAGTTGAAGGATCGCACGACAACTTCAAACCCTTGCACTCTCCTTATATAAGCATGTCTGTATGTATTTTTGTCTGCTCGCCTTTTATAGAGCCGCAACGCGCGCGAAACATTTGCCTGGTCAAGGTTAACTATGCGATCTCCAATATGTTGCGTTCGCTTTCCGACTCGCAACAGCAACAACCTCCAACGTCGTCTGTCAATGTCAACGTTGGACTTGCTGTGCGCGTAGAGATGAACTTTTTTCGTTTTTGATGTTGTTATTGTTTTTGTGCCCAATCAAGCGAGCATAACTGAGCAGCATTTTAATCGGTGTGGATCAGCGTTGATCAACTTTTGATGCCTCCTACGGGCAACTTATTAAAAAGCGAACAAATCAAATCCATGTCATAAGCTGATTAAAAATAATATAAGGTTGAGTAACCTTTATTATATTTAATATTTGAATCGTGGTCTTTGTTTTATACTCTTTAACAGTATTTGTGTTTAAATAGGGTCATAACTTCGCCAAACATTACGCAACAAAACCAAAAAACAGTGATTTTATTTGTACAATTTGCGATAAGTAACGTTTGGTTGATTGTTTTGTTGGTTTCTTACTACTAAAAATATAAAAATAAACATTTTTGTGGTTTTTTGTTTGTTAACCAACTGATATTTATATAACACAATAATTTAGCATTGGAGAAAACGAGAGCAAAACTAAAGCAACTTTTAAACACTTAAATCAAGCTTTATTAATATTTTCCAATTAAGTGATTATCACTGTTCTTTGACTGCCTATAAATATCATTTTATATCCATCTAATTATTGATTTACAACGCTCAACTCTAGCATTATTATCAATGGCGTTAATGGCAACTTTCCTGCTCGGACACAAACAATTTGCCACATTCAAACAACATGAAAGAAAAAAAAACTGGCGCAGATCAATTGAAAAAGCAATTTCCCGCTGGCAAGGATGTTGCGCAAGCGCAGCCACAGCCACAGTAGCTGCAGCAACAGCAACAAAAAGAGTTATAAAACCCGAAAACCAAATCAATTTTAAAAGCTATTTTAGCTTAAACCAGGCCGAGCTTGGTCCCTCGGGCACTGCACATACAGCATTTATTTAAAGCACGCGAGCTGCAGCCATTGTCATTTTAATGCTTTAAGCGAGCTACTTGACAAGCTGCCACCCACATTTTGTGGCACCAGCAACCACAATGCACATGCTGCACACATTCGGTTAACCACCCCCGTCAAACGTTGCAACATACACCACTCAATTAACTCACGGTCGGAATTTTCCTGACCATTTTCTTGATTAGTTTTTTCCCGAATAGCGAGCACAAAAATGCTTTTCATTTCGGGTGTGACTCCCACTCACCAACACTCTGCCTGAGTGAAAGTTTTGATGACGCAAATATTCTATAAAATGCTACCAATAGTTTTTTTTCCAGTAGTTTTTCTTGATTAAAATGCGTGCACGTTCTCGTAGCCCGCCAAACATTGACAAATTTCGCTTAACAATGCAAACGCAATAAAATTAAAATTCGCTTCACAGTAAAGGTTTTGGCCCAAATACTTTGAGGGCTGATATTGATCATGATCATAAGATACTATAGTAACCACCTGTATATAACTGTGCATCATTATGTAATTGTTGTTAATGTTTTTTGGCTTATGCAAATTCGCATGTTTGAGGTTAGTCTATTTGCCGTTTTATTTTGATTGCTTTGAATTCAATTTGAAGAGCTTGTTTGTTGTCGTTTTTATTGCCTCTGCTGCGATTTTGTGGGCGTGATTGGCGGCAGCGTCGCGACGTCTTTAGATGTTACGTAGCTTTTTGGCTTCTTATTATGATTGTCGTATTTTGTTGTTACTTTTCTTGCGTGCGAAAATAAAAGTGAGAAAGAAAAACCTTATAAAAAAGTGGAGCAAGCGCAATTTGTTGCTTCTGTCTCTGTATTTTGCTCTCTATTGACAAATTGTATTGAATGGCATTGCAAATTGCCGCAGCATAACTCGAGCATTATGTCACTCCGTGTGCTGTGCTTTGAGGAAGTTGCACAGCTTGATGACTTCCATATTTGTGGCAACGCAACGCGACTACTGTTAATGACTAATTTTGTTTTGTCTACTCAAACGTTTAGCATATAAAATCAAATCTAAATTGTTTTTGCAGTAGCTCGGCTAATTGGCTTTTAGTCTCTTTATGGTCATTAATAGCTTTGTCGTTGTCTTAAGCATTTGGCAAATTGAAAAGCAATAATGCTGATCTTTATACACATATCTGCTATCTAATACAATTTATTCTCATTATTGCGTATACGCCGCATTTAGCTGTCTGCTATTTGCGCAGTTGTGTATTTTGCTCTAATTTAATACGAAATTCAATTAATTTTCTACAGCGCAGATTTTGCTGATTTTCTAACCGTTTGAGCCACTTTACGATGAACTCAATGTTAAATTTGTATCTTTTATTGCGTCTCACACAACAACACTAATTCACATCATATGTCTTCTTCTATATATTTGCAGGATCAGTACGATAATCTGTCAATACACACAAACAAAGGCATTGAAGTGCTCGATAAATATGCCAATTTCTTACGAGATCGAGTTGCCATAGAAACGGAATATGCCGGCAAATTGAGGTAAGCTGAAACAACAAAAACACCACGTTGCGATAAGACGACAATCAAAGTTTGTCACATCCGATTAAATATAAACGTATCTCGTTTTGAAGACACCTGCTTCCAAAGCGGCCATAAGATACAGTAATCTATTTCAAGAGGCTTAGCCTCGTTTGTGTGCCAAGCTGCAGTATCTTGAAGATTATTGCAATATAAACAGACTCAAGTCGAAATTGCTGTTACACATTTTCAGATAAACAAAAACTTAAGTTAATAATCAAAACATTAACAACTGAAACTCATTACAAAAGCTTTTTATATTCATCGAAAAAATGTGTATATCATGTGGCGCCACCTAATGCCCATATTTGTACGTCAATTAAATGATTTTTTTAAATGTGAATTTATATTTATTTTTTGTTGATGCCAAAGGCCTCGCCCGTTAGCAAGCTGGCGGGCCTGTCAAGACAAAAAGCAGCAACAACAACGTAAATAAAGCCAACAAATAATGCCTTACAAGAAACAAGACACACATTAAACTGAACGTGAATGCAATTCTCATAAATGTTAAGTATATTTTTTTTGTTTAATACATTTAAACTGAAAGCTTTAAATAAGCACAAGGTCAGCGAGTTCTAGAGATTGTGCGCCATGTGCATTGTGTCCAATGGCCATTCCTGGCCAGCCATACGATACGGCGGGAGAGGGAGAGGTGATGGAATAATCAACAGCTAATCGTATGCCTCATAAAGACATTACTCATACGTACACATTTTTAAAAGGAAGGGGGCGCGCACTTCAATTAATGCCCTTCCATGGGCTCAATTTTGAGAATGTTGCGCCGCACCTCGCAACAGACAGCAGAGGGAGGGAGGGGAGGGGTTGTTGTAGGGTGTGCGTTCGACCCACCCCAATCTTTATAATGTGCCACACTCGCCAGCTAAATTGCGCAATAGACTGACAACAAAATAAATATAAGCCGACCACGACCTGCCCCACACGCAACAGACACGCGACGCCAATGAGTGGATAGAGCGGGGATGCAAAGTGAAGAGCTTAATATTCTGTCCATTTAAATGTGATTGAGCTTGAGTAACTGCCGAGCCCATATTATGTTTATACTTCCCTCAACCGGGCGTCATAATTGTTTAATTTACTTGAAGATTTACTTCATTGCTAAAGCAACGGCCACCGCCTCAAGGTGTTGGGAACTCTGGCGTCTTTGCATCATGGCAATCGTTAGCGACGCTATTTTCTTCTTGTATACTGTATAGTGTATATATTTCTCAATGCGGTGGCGGTAGCGTTAGTTCCCACAATTTGAATGCCGCAAAATGAGTCGAGAGTTGATGACGGCGACTAAGACTGAGACTGTAACTGAACTGAAACTGAACTTGTGGCCTCTCGCTCTGTCTGATATGGTGCCGCCAGCTACTGTGCACAGTGGAGCCCTTTTTATAATGACATTATCATCTTCCCAGGCTAGGCCCAACTAGACCACAAATGCGGCCACATGAAATGGAAAACTCTCTGCTATATATATTATATACTCTATATAACTAGTGAAATCAGAAATTTGAAATTTGAAGATTGCTTTGCGTGTCTCAGCAATGCCAAAATGAAAAGTCTCGTGTTAATGCAAATGTTTTAAACCAAAATGTTGTTGTTGTTATGATTATTATTATTGTAATAGTTGTTGTTATACATACATTGTTGCCTATTTAAAAGTTTCACTAATGCCATGCTTTTGGGTTTTCTTTTTTTCAGGCGCTTAGTGAAAAATTATCAGCCCAAAAAGAAGGAGGAGGAAGACAATGAGTAAGCACAAACACAAAACTATATTTAATATATAGTTGTAAGCATTATAAACAAAGTGGTGAGAGCTGTTAACATGCAACGGCTCAACTAGTTAGTTACCCTTTAACTTAGTGGATTTTGAACAGATGAAGAAATCTTTTTACAAAAGTATCAAAACCCTTAACACTTTCTTGGTTTTGTTAAATCTTTTGGAAAATTATCCACAATTTACTATTTGCCATATATACAAAGTATGTGGGCAAAGTGTTAAGTGGATTTTGTTCATACTATGACCAATTGGTCTATTAAATTGTGTAATTGTGTGCGTGCGTCTGTGGCATTTCATTTCTCACTCAAATGAGAAGAGGCATGATTGTTGCTACTTTTGGGTGCGTGCACCATATGTGTGTGGTCTGAGAATAAATACATTCTTTTGCGGCCAGCCACTCAGTTTTAATTACATGAGTCTCGATTCATTCCCTGACAGAGTGACAAACTGATTGACTGACATCATGGGCCCGCAAATAGCACAGCACAGCACAGCACATAGCAAATTTGTAGTAATACTTATTATGACAATGAAGGCATATGCGCTTGAGTCCAAGTTGAAGAGTTGGTAATGAAATGCCAATGCTTTTGCCTTATACAGTTGTAAAATCCATAAATTTATTCATGATTGCCGCTCGGGCTGGAACTGCTGCACCATATGCGGATTGACAGTCAGACAAATGAACAAGACAGACAGACAGACGCACAGACAGACGGTGGTGACGACAGCCATACAGCGTGGGCGGTTCCATTGCGCGTGTCCAATAAGAGGCCCATAAATCGTGCGAGCCAAGGGACAGAAATTATTATGTAGTAGATTTTGTGCTCAAGGCGCTAAAAGACGTGGGAGGATTGTAAAGTCAGTTAAACTGATTGCGCGCTTTGGCTAACTTCATGTTCATTTACAGATTTACATCGAGGCAAGCATTTCGCAATCTGCTCAAGGAAGTGGGCGATTTGGCTGGACAGCGTGAGGTGGTGTCCGAGACCCTGCAGCTACAGATAATCCAGGGTGTGACGTTGCTATCAAAAACACTGCGAGAGGATCGCAAGGTAAGCGTACAAAACATTCACATAGTATTCGTCTTATCAATTACTTATATAATATGTCTGCCTATCTGTAGAAATGCCTTAACGATGGCACAATGCTGCAACAGACCCTCAACGCACAGCTCTCGTCATTGGAGCGCGCCAAGCGCAATTATGACAAGGCCTATCGAGATTCAGAGAAGGCCGTTGAGAATTACAAGAAGGCTGACATGGATCTCAATCTGAGTCGCGCCGAAGTGGAGCGTTACAAGAACATAATGACGTCAAAAACCCAACAATCGGATGATGCTAAGAACGAGTATGCGAATCAGCTGCAGAAGACAAACAATTTGCAGCAGCATCACTATAGCATGCTGTTACCCGCCGTCTTCAATCGGCTGCAGGAGCTGGATGAGAAGCGTACGCGTGGCATACGCGAATTCATAATAGGTGCCGCAGATGTTGAGTCCTCGGTGGCGCCCATCATAGCGCGTTGCATGGAGGGCATTGTCAAAGCCGGCGAGTCCATCAACGAGAAGGAAGACTCATTAAAAGTTATCGAAAGGTGGACAAAAACATTTTATCTCTATTGTAACATTACTAATTCCTTTTGCTTTGTAGATATCAATCGGGCTTTACACCACCGACGGACATACCATTTGAAGATCTGTCCAAGATGGATCTCAGCGCTGTGCCGCAATCCAACTACAGCAGTATACCCTTCAATGGCTTGACTC
Source organism: Scaptomyza pallida (assembly GCA_018152965.1). Lineage (NCBI taxonomy): Eukaryota > Metazoa > Arthropoda > Insecta > Diptera > Drosophilidae > Scaptomyza > Scaptomyza pallida. The sequence continues at coordinate 2,172,569 of JAECXP010000107.1, forward strand.
TGAAGGGTGGCACGCTTGCTACCGCCAAAAAGAAAGCACGCGGTGGCATCTTGAACAGCATCTTTGGCAACAATAAGGTGAGAACAACCGTTGACGATTGGCGATATTTCCTTTACTTGGTTCTGGTTCTGTACAACTTAGCTGCAAGTTCTCCTCAAGTTGTTCTACGTTTTCAACTTTTACTTTTTCCAACACGTGGTCTTTTTTTAATATGTGTCTTTATCCCATTTCTCTGTCATTTGCCTGGCACTGTGTCTCTTCTAATCTCACGCTCTCTCGCTCTTCATTTGTTTGTTTGCGAGAGATTCGTCACAAGCACAAATACCTCTTGAGTTCAGATGCTTTTTGTTTTGATAGTTTTTAAGTTAATTCTTAAGTCGTAGGCTTTTGTGTCTTCTTCTTTTACTCATGCCGTCTCTCTTTCTCTCTCTCTTTTTCTGTTCTTGCCATTTTGTCATTTCTTTAATTTATGTCATGAAACTTTTGGACGTTGGTTCCACACCTTGCTGTAAGTACCAATGTGTCCAAGCTGCCTCATAACCCATATCTAAAATGCAGAGGCAGCTCAGCGCCGTTTCGTTTCGTTTCGTGTCCTATATCTCTTCATGTCCTTACTACATGTCAACTAAACCAACAAAAAAAAATATATATATAAACAAATTGTTGCAGTCGTTCATAAAACCATACTCAAAACCCATACTCCATATATATCATACATTTAACATTGTGCATACAAATTTGTATATTATTTAAAGTCTCTGTTAACATTTACTTAACCAAATATTTATTGCTAGTTATGCAACAACAATTGGCTGCCAACGCTTTTTACCCGCTTTTCCATAGTTTTTTTTCTTTCTTTCTGTCAAGACAAACGCCACTGTGAGAAAAAATCACCACATACATAAATATTTATTGCATTATACTCCTTGATTTCTTTTATGCATATTTGTTGCTGTCATACAATTTTCTAACACCAAAACAAATAATTATTACATGCTTTTACTTATACACAAAACACAAAAACACAACCACACCTTTACACTCGGGAAAATAAAATGTGATACTTAAAATAAATGAAATATAAATAATTAAATCAATTCGATGCCAATAGCAACGGCAGATAATTGAAGCCTGTATCACGATGAAGGTATGATGTACTATATTCCAGCTCTTCTAACTAATTGCTCTTAACAACACATCAACTTAATATATTATAGCATTAGCTACTACTTACTAATCATCACAACTGCTAAGCAAAAACTTAACCAAACACTAGCAAATTTTAATTAACCCCTCTCTTTCTCTATCGCTCATCATTGAGTCACTTTCACCTTGAACACCTAATACTCTTAATTAAATACTTTAAGCAATTATTAAATAATATTAGTTGGTTAACAACAAGCCAAAGCAAAGCACACACTCACACATTGCAGAACAAATGATTTGTTTTAACTATTATTTAATTTTAATTTAACTTAATTATGGCTTATAAGTTTCAAGCATGTTTTTTGGTACGTTTGCAACATACATTAAAGCGTTAACTTATTGTGTTTTATTTATAATGTTTCCCAAACGTTCTTTAGTTAACTATTTGTTGACCCTTTTCTGTTTAATGTTGTGAATGTGTTTGTTAAATATTGTTGTTTTGTCATTTCTGCCTTGTATAGTAATCATTGCACTTCTATCTACATTATACATATCTAAACCTTACCGTTTAAATAACTTAAACTAATGTCTGTTTATGTTCACATATATAGAATTCACTAACTGCGGATGGACAAAAGGAGGACTTTAGCGATCTACCACCGAATCAGCAGCGCAAAAAGCTGCAGGCAAAGATAGCCGAGCTGCAACATAAGGTCGATCAAGAGACGAATACACGAGATGGCCTAATGAAAATGAAAATTGTATATGAGGCGAACTCATCGCTGGGTAATCCCATGACCGTTGAGGGACAACTGAACGAATCGGAACACGAATTGGATAAACTGAAAAAGAATTTGATAAAATATCAGGGCTTCTTGGAGAAGGCTAATCAGCTGCAGGTGGCCAATAACAGTCCGCAATCGAATCGCAATCAACTGCAAAACGGACACCGAACATCCAGGTGAGTAAAATCTTTACAACTATTGGAAACTTATTTGTTAACCAACATTATTTTTTTATTCACTTTGACAGACATTCCAATGGCAGCGCTAGCGCTGATGATCATCATGATGGCGATGATCACCCCGATGATGCTGGCAGCTTAAGCAGGTCAGATTCTGAGGATAATGTGGCGCAAATACAAAATGGGCATAATAATAACAATAACGGGTACACTCATAAGTCTACGTTCAATGTTTATATATACACACAATTATACTTACACACCCCCACACACACACACAAAGAAACACATTCATACACTTTACATACATTATATTTGTATATCCGTATATAACGCTTATGATTTGGCTCGTTTATGCATTTGTACATTGTTCTCATTTTTGGTGGCATCTTTTGTTCGGTGTTGGTTTCTAATGTTCAGTTGGATTTATGTTCTTAACTCATGCAAATTTTATAACGAAATAAGCACAAATGCCCAAAAAGTCCACAATATGCCGAAAGAAACAAAATTAAAAACGAAAACTTTACATTTAGTTCTTTATTTAATATTATTTAATTGCTTACACCATACATATAACACGTAATAATGTCAAAATTGCAACTTCTTTCAAATATTTCGTTTCATTTTGCCTTTTCCATGGTGAAATCCAGCAGTTCGGCAAGTCCCGAAAGCGGCCTTGGCACCTCGCACACATCATTGCCCGGCTCCGGTCAGGGCAGCGCCAATGAAAATGCTATTGGCGAGGAGACGTGCTATGAAACGGAAGTTGAACTGCTTCCATCTATCGGCAAATGTCGTGCATTGTATCCCTTCGAAGGTAAGCCAAATAACAAACATACCTAATTGATAATGCTAACCTAATGCTTTGATTTTGTTTCCACACCAGCTACCAGCGAAGGCAGCATACCCATGAGTGAGGGCGAAGAACTGCAGGTGATTGAGAATGATCAGGGTGATGGATGGACGCGCGTAAGGCGAGCGAACAACACAAATGGCTGGGACGAGGGATTTGTGCCCACGAGTTACATCGAGTGCACACTCTTTGCTTAGACTCTTGTTAAGGCCAGAGCGAGCAGTTTTAAATGTTAACTACTTAACAGCATTTGCATATGTTCCATACATTTGTGTATTTTTGTCATAACTTTGCGTTATTCTGGACAGCCATAGCAAAAATCAACTATGTATCGACTATCACGAAAAACTTATACACACAGACACACACATTTACGCACAACCATGTACATTTGTCTTAAGATAAGCTTAAAATTTCGTTTTCCATATACATTTATTTTGTTTGTATATTTACTTTGATTTTAAAATTGCATTGATAACGAGAAATTCAAGTAGTAGAGAAATATCATATTATACGAGACGATGCGATAACTATACGTAGTTATCCATACAAACATACATACTTACATACTACATACATAAATGCACCCCACGAGCAGACCTCACCTAATTGTAAGCAAATGCACCGCAACGTTAACCTTCTTTTCACAATCGAACTACAAGTATATAACAATCATGTATTAACTATTTATATACATATATATATATATATACATACATTTACTATATATAAAATGTAATTTATATGGCACTTAAATAAGCATATGAAAAATACATAAATATTTTTCACATTTCCATCAACATGAAAAATAAGCTGGTAAACATATTGAAAGTCTCTCTTCAAAAGTAAACGCACTTTGCAATATGCTTACTAGATTTATTTTTTATAATCACATTTCATATGAAATATTTAATAGCACCTGCTACTTTTCGAGCTGACCAAGAAAAGCAACAGTTATAGTGGCTATTGAATTGAATAATAGATAAACAAAAAAAAAAAAAACAATCGCACCTAAAATCATTGAAAAATATATGATATATAAATTATGGAGAATTGGACCACAGAATTCCATGAAATTTGAAGAAATTATCTTAACATTTTAATAATACGTATAGCAAAAGTTATGACAATTTTGCATTATGCATGAGGCATATGCGAATTGGAGAGCAAAGAACGCGCTAGCTTGTTATATATGGAATAGCAACAATTGTACATTTTACTTTACGCATTATGCGTTATGCATTAAAACAAAACAAAACTTAATTATAATTTTATACCTAAATAACCTTTTTTGTATTGCTTTTTTGCCTTGTACATTTTCAAACACACATACATACATACACACACATAAACACACACTTACATATAAACTATGCAATGAGTTGAGACGAGAAGAGAAAGAATTTCGTTTTAGGGCACATTTAGTTATTTAAGTTGACAAACATTTAAGGCTTAAGTCAAATGCAAAGCCGGGCGGCGCTACCTTATGTTATGTTGAACGCCACTTTGCAATACATTTATTTATACATTATATTATCTATAGCATATGAACATGTATGCAAAAATATATAAAGAAAAGCAAGCATAAATATTATTAACTAAAATCAAAACCATTATAAGTCTGCAGCAAAGCAAACATTTAGCAATTTTGGCAAGTGAATTAGATTCTTAGTTAGTTTTTTCTTTTTTCGTTTTTCTTTTTGCCGATCTTCCATATCCGTCTTACCTTTTTCATACCCAATGCTGGTTTGTAAATATGTCCCAGCTATCAAATTTGTAACAATTTTATTTTCATACCAAAACTTTTTACATACTAAATTTAAATTTGGATTGCTTTAGCATTTAAGTGTGCATAAGCTGAATGAATATTTTGTGTGGCTTGTAAGCAAATGTTTAAATAAACTGTAAACGAATGAGAAACATACTTAAAAAGAGAATCAGAAACATGTGCGTGCGCAAATAATTCCAAAATTCATATAATTTATATAGAATCTACTACTACATCCATACACTTGAGGATAAATAAGCAAATGTTTTACGAGAAATGCAAGCAGTGAGATAATTTATGTGGCAAATGGTGTCATGTGTGAAATTGGTTCAATCATTGAGTGAACATGACAACATATGTAATAAACAATAATAAAGAAAGTAAAATGAAAATTTTAAAATGTAACATTTATTTTTTCAATGAACAATTTGTACTGTCGAGTGGTTCGTGTCTTTGCTAACAGCAACGAAAAACTTTTTGCTGGGCGTTGTCACTGGCGTCGTCTATAAAGAACACGCAAAACTCATTGTTCTAAAATTTTCAAATCGATTAATGCACAAACGCTAACAGACAAACCTGATTTGAAATCCTTAATTTTGATATGAAAGTAGACAGAATTAAGAACGATTAGTATAAAATGTCAAATCAAAATTTTAAGTGTTTATTTACAATACATTTTTGGTTTTTAAATAAATTTGTACTAACGGTTTGTAAGCGGTTCTTAAGATGAGTGAGACAAACATTGATCTTGTGTTGGATCAAATTGGTAACATGCGTTAATATTCCCATCACTATCAGATCGCGTCTCTCATATATTCTACTTAAGGTGTTGGCCGTACTCAGATTTGTATGTTATTAACCTGCGGCATTATTTGCATCTATATTGCCAACGAGAGTATTGGCATCGGTCTCGTATCAGTTGCCATAGTCTGTGATTTCAAAATGACAAATGCACAAATTGCGTTACTGACCAGTGCTGCATTTGCCGGCTTGGTGTTGTCCTCGCATTATTGGGGCTATCTGACAGATCGATATGGAAGGCGTAAGGAGATGTTGTTTTCGCTGGGATTGAGCTTGATATCATCGTTTTTATCGATTTTAATGCCTGAGGTGTACTCGTTTACGGTTGCGCGATTTCTATTGGGATTATTGTGGGTAGGTTTATACCATCTAACTGGGACAATAACTAACAGATGACTTTAATGATGCATAGTATGTCTGGTGCGGTTGTCAATACCATCACTTATATGACAGAGTTTGCCACAATCAAAACGCGTCCCTTGGTCATTAACTTTATGAGCTATGCCTTTCCGCTCGGCACCATTTATGTGTCAGGTAAGTGCGTAATATATTCCCCATTTTATTATTTTTTATCTTAATGCTTAACGTTTTAGCTATGGCTCATGTGCTAAGGCCGCTAAATCGCTTGGTTTTTAGCATGGGCAGCTTTGATGTGTGTGTTTGGCGTATAAATTTGGTGCTGCATGCAGCACCGGGAATATTAGCATTTGCTGCATTGTGGCAACTACCGGAATCGGCTAAGTATATGCTTTCTGTGGGTAAACCGGATCTTGCCTATGAGACCCTTGATCGCCTCTGTATCAAAAATCGAGGAAAGGATCTTAAGAGTCTGGGTATAACGAGTGTAACTCAGCCCAATCTACGCACTGAAATCAAAGAAAGTGACAATTGGCTTAAACGTTTGTGGCATGATACAGTGCCATTGTTTAAGCCACCTTATGTAAAATCTTATGTTCTCTGCACTTTGTGTATCTGTGCCTACTTCTTTGTGTGAGTTGTCATTTAGCTTGGGCGACTTAACTATCTCACTTATTTCTTTAACTTTAAGGGGCAATGGCTTGACGCTTTGGTTCATAAAGATGGTTCAAGACTTGAAACAAACTAAAATGATTCTTTGCGATGTAATAGAGTTGAATGCGAAGAGTAAGGGTGGCTTGCAGTGCGATAAAGAAATAAGCTATAACGATGGCATCTTCTTGGGCTGCACATTTCTTGCCTGCTGCATGGGTGTTTCCTTCTTGCTAATGTTTATGCACCGCTCGCACGTTATGTTTACCTATTCATTGCTCGCTACATTGTGCGGCATTGGCATTAACTTTTTTAAAGTTCGGGGTATTATACTTACGGCCATGTTGCTATTTTTATCATTGTCCATGGCAAGTATGCCACTAGCTGCATCTGTGATCAGCGATTGTGTGCCCACACATTTAAGGTAAGCACAAAAAATGACTCCATTTTGAAATAATGATTTCACACGATTACACAGGGGCAAGGCCATAAGTATGAGCTTTATGTTTGCACGGATGACGGTGGTTTTTGCCAGTATTATTATTGGCACCTGTATGAGTACTCACTGCCTGATAGCTTTTAATATTTTTGTGGTTATCATGTTCGGTAAGTGGCACTTCTTTTCAAGCAATGCACATAGTTTGAACTTCTCGTTTTAGCGGTAACCGTTTTGACATGTTTTACGCCCAAGTAAAATGAAGGACTTTCAATGATTGCAGGACTGACAGAAAGCTGGTAGATAGCAAATTGTGCATCTGATGAGTTTGATTTTCTGTAAAAGCTGCTTGCTACAGATATAATGCTGGCGCAATCTGTCGGTCAGATGCGTATTGTATGACATCAATGACAAATGGCGTAAATCGTATATAAATAATAATAATTTAAATATATTTAACGCTCATAACAAAAGGCCAACTTTGATCAATGTAAATTCCTATGAAGAGATGGCGCATTTGATGTGTCATGCCAGTTCTAATGCTATTGCCCAGCGAACGCTAGATGGCGCTAATTACCTTTCACTGTTGAACAATAGGCGGCAAGACAATTCGGCGCTATGGCGCTGAAAAATTCCGCCAAAACTGGACAATAGGCGGCAAGCACAGATTCGCTGCTGATTTCTGTTCGCAATTTGGCCAATAGGTGCGAAAGTGCGCGCGCGTTTTTGATTTCAATTCAATTTTTCATAATATTTCAATAACTCCTTCAAAAGTGATTTTCGATTTTCGATTTATATGAAAAAAAAAAAAAAGTCTTGTAATTTTTATTTAGAATTTTTCTGCATACTCAACTTTTTTTTTTTTTTTGACATTTTTGGCGGAGTTTTTTTTACCATCGCCATCTACCGGCCATTGGCGGCGAATTCTGCTTACCAGCAAGCAGTTTTTCCAAAAAATGTAATGTAGTGTAGACAGCCAACCAATTCTGCTTGCAAGCAGTTTTTGCAAAAAAAACCAAGCAGATGGAGATGCACTTCGAATGTAGCAATCAGCAACCAACAGCCAAACGCGGCAGAATGAAGAAGAAGAAAAACCAACAACCAATCAAAAAGCGCGCGCGACTTTCCCCTGTGAATTTCGCTGACACCCGGCGCTAGATGGTAAAAAAACTCGGCAAAAAAAAAAAAAAAAAAAAAAAGTTGAGTATGCAGAAAAATTCTAAATAAAATTACAAGACTTTTGAGGTATAACAAAAAATTCATGCCCAAATAATTCTACCTTTAATAAATTAATTAAATTTTTTAAATTAAAAAACGCCAAAAATGTCAAAAAAAAAAAAAAAAGTTGAGTATGCAGAAAAATTCTAAATAAAATTACAAGACTTTTTTTTTTTTTTTCATATAAATCGAAAATCGAAAATCACTTTTGGCCAAATTGAATTGAAATTAAAAACGCGCGCGCGACTTTCGATTTTCGTTGTTCGGTTTAAATGTGTTTTTTTTTGGTTGTAATAAGAACATATTTGGCTTTCAATTTCAATTATTTTCCAATAGGCGGCAAGCACAGATTCGCTGACAGCCGGCGCTAAATGGCGCTAGCAAAAAAAACTCCACCAAAAAAGTGAAAAAAGGGAAAAAGTTGAGATTTGAATGCAGTATTTTTCTAGAAGTAATACAAGACTTTTGAGGTATAACATTCCAAAATCGAGTCCACTTTTAACAAAGTTATTGCAAAAACTCCCTTCATTAGTTGAGGGAGTTTTTAACCATTTTTGTTCGTTTTTTTATTGAGCCTTTATTTAATATTGATAATATTGATAATAATACTCATGGCTTTGATGAGTTTTAGGGAGTTGCTAATAACTTTCCATATTGCAGTTTGGGATTGTATCATGCTGAACCCTTCAATATTTTCAAAAGTCAAACAAGACATTACGACTCTTAAATTAATTATTCACACCGATTTTTTTTTTAGCGATAAAATTTAACACATTGTATAGGTATTAGCAATTGATTGATTGTTGAGTTTTATGACCACAAAACCTACTCACTTGGCACTTGCTGAACTTCTGAACGATGCGAATGCGAATCAAAGTTCTAATCAATTTTCCAGCTGCCCAACAATTGGAATACAAATCAAGTGAATCAGCCAATTTAGCTGATAGATATAAGTTATATCCAATATAATATTTTATATGTACATACATACATACGTACATATAGCAATGATATATGAGCTTTGCTTGATGTGTGTTTGTATGTGCGTTCACATGTGTGTGAGTGTATTAATTATGATTGGTCCATTAAAGTATACAAATTGTAATATTAATAGAGAAATCGACAAAAGTGCAAAAAATGTTACGAGTGCGAGCGATCCATGATCCAAAAATTGCTGAGTAGCTAGCTTTCATTCTTTTTTGACTTCTAAGTAGTATGTGATATGCATCATCTAAGTTTCCTAACTGGTAAAAGGGATTTGAAAAATTTGTAAAGAAATTGTGCTCAAAATCGTTGAGTGCATTGTGAAATGTTTGAATATATCTTATACAGGTAAGTTTATGTCGTATAATCGACTATTTTATCGGTTTGATTTTGTGATTTTGTGATTTTTTGCTGAGCTGTGGTGATATGAATTGCGTGATGATATTGGGTAGAACACTCTAAGGAACATTACCCATAATAAGATATTTTATTTACCCAAACAAAAATAAAATCAATATTCAAATAAATATTGTATGTTTATTGAAACTCAATTTGATATACATAATATGGGTGTTTTTTTTTTGTGTTCTCTTGCTACATTTAAATATATAATAATAATATCTGTATAATAATTATATTTCTTTATATTGTTTACATCTGTCTATATAAGTATATATAGTATGTATTGTGTATGTATATGTATTACATGGTTGTCATTTTTCAACAAGTTATATTAAATTTACCATTTTAATTATATAATCGTAAGCCATGCTACCACACACTCTATGCACTTTTAAAGCGCGTTTCCCTTAACCGTTGCCTAATCCTTGTGCTCAACGCTAAACGTTGATATGGTGTTACTTTTTTTTTACAGTGATTCAGAGTACATCGTTGCATTTTACAATTAACTCCCAACAAGTAATAATAAGGGATAATAATAAAAGTAGTTAAAGTAAAGATCGTACAGAGCGTAGATCGAATAGACTTAAGTTTCAGTTACAGCAACAGTTTTTAGTAATATGGTACCTAAGTTTAGCAAGAAAATATCTTAAGAGCTTAAACAGCCAATACATAAAATAGAGTTTCAACAATGATTTATAGTTATATATTTTTTTTTCTTATAGCACAACCATTTTTTTTTTTTTTTTTCACATCTTTTCGTTTTGTTTTGTTTCGTTGTAACAGTAATTAGTCACAAATATTTGTCGAAAAGATTTCTCGGGCTAAAGTCAACAGCCAAATTGTAAAGAGTAATTAGTTTTTAGCTTTAAATGAAAAGTATTTTAGTTTTTGCTTTTGCCCCAACAACACTTGAAGGTTTTCTACCCTGACTACCTGGACAAACTTATATAAATAAACAACAAACATACAAATAGTATATGTATATTTCTCTTATGAAAGCAGCTGCACAAATGACAATGCCAAAAAGTTGGATTATTCTGTAATCTTAGCAATTAGGGGATTTTTTTTGTTGTTGTGGATACAAAAACCGACGTCTAACGAGTTCATGCCTAGAGTTTGTTTGGAAATAGTTTGAAGTTCTTTTTGCTAACTAACAGTAAAAAGTTGTCGCCATTGTAGAAATAGTTAGGTGTTTTTTAAGAGGTTTTTCGTTTGTAGTAGTAGATAGTAAAAAGTTCCATACGCTTACAAATGGTTAAGTATTTATAATATGACAGCAGTGTATGCTAGATAGTTAATATACTCTTTCTTAGTTTTTTTTTTATCTATTTTTTGCCAAGTTTGAAACTCCAAGTCAATAAGTTGAACGTTGATTTTGTTTACAAGTCGTATTTTTTTTGCTTTGTTTTGTTCGCAACCATGTTTTATATTTTTCTCAAAGTTTTTCATTACAAGAGATTGTCCAGTTGAAAGTCAAATGTGATGCTGTGGCAGGAAACGTAGGAGACGTAAAAAGGTAAGTGAAAGCGGATTTTATTTAAGCAATAAAACTTGAACTGTCTACGGAGAAAATGACTACAGTAAATTCGTCTTAATCACGCTTTAGTCACACTCTATCTTGTGCTTTCACACAGACACACACTCACACGCACACGCACAGGCACACACATACATACACACACGTAATAAGAAGATTGTCATATTAATTAAGTAGATTTTCACATTGTTTTTTTTTTTTTCGTTTTTGGTACACTGAGAAAGTTTAGCGTTCGGAGTTTGAAACCTTTGCGGGTTTACTAAGCGGTTTTGAAATGTTTTTGCCATTGTGGCTTAAAAAGTGGTTAAATTGCGCAACATTTATGTAGCTAACATTGAGTAATAATAATAATAATAATAAATATATTAAGAATATAATTTAGGTTTTTGTAGCTTTTAGGTTTTTTTTAGCATTTGCCAATCTATTTTAGCTGCCTTTTCGTTGCCTTGCATTTACGAATTTATTGTTTATTTTTCATCTTGTTTATTGCCTTTCAAATTGTTTGGTTTGCTTTATGTTTTGCAAAACTCAACTGGCATTAAAAAACACTCACAGACACAACAGCAACAAGCAAAAAATATATTTGTGTATGTTTATTTGTACATACTTTATTTGATTTGTTCAATGTATTGTATTGTACTGTATATTTCTATATATGTATGTAGATTTGTTTGTGTTTCTATTCTGGTACTCTCATTTCTCAATTATTGTGCTCGCCATATCAATAGATTTGCTATTGTGCTGTCCTAACTGTACCTTACTTACAAAGCTCTCTCACCAAATACTATATTGTAGTTTGTTTCTTAACACATTGCAAATCGCTGGTCAAGCTCATTGAACTATAAACTATTAAAAGGGATCAAATACTTTTGGGGTTTGATTCGATAACTTGATTAAACAACAAATGGTTTTTGGGTGGCCCATCTCTTAGGTACTAACAAATTGAGCTTTTACTTTAAGCAGTAGCATATCGTTAAACATTGGTGTTATGCATTTTAAATTGATTATTGTTTCGTTTGTCGCACGCATTCGCGTGTTCGGTCAAGGAGAATTATCGGAGTCCGAGCCGCCATAGCTGTGCATTGGGAATAGCGGATACCAGCCGGTAATATGTTGGCCAATATTCACCTTATCCAGATTCACTTCGGTGCCGCCCAATCCCTGATTGTGCTCGAAGCCAACACAACGCTGCCAAACACTTATGACAATATTCCGGCCAAAGACATCAGCGCTCCGTTTGCGTTTGTGTGTGTGGAAAAAAAGTATATTTGCATACAAATTGCATTAATGCCACTGTGTAATTATGGGAAAATAATGTATATATGAATAATTTTATACGGCAGACGCAGCCAATAGCTTTATGGCTATTTTCATTTTGTGTACGTTCTACGAACCAAGTGCTGGCCAACATCAACGGCGCACTCTGGCTGCAAATTGGCCACCATTAATCGCATTACAATGCACCCTGCAACAACAAGGACGTTACGCTTGGCCAGCAGCTACTCGTCAATGCCGTTTGTCGCACATTTGAGTCATCATCATTGGCGCCTTGCCTCCCTCTCGCCCACTGAATTTTATGATGGCCCATTTACTCACCTGGTACTTGATGGTCTGCTTGTAGAATGGTTCTGCAGCATGGCGTACAACGCGCGTCTTTTTTTTGTGCCGCAATCGTTCGCCATCTTTTATGTAACATTTGACGTATGTATCCGGCGGCGTCTCGCAGTCCTCATTGACAATGTTGCGTGCACAAATGAGCTAAGAAGTTAAAATGAATTTACTTTAATATACATCGCTTTAATCTGATAAATAGTTCTGTTATCCTAATTTTAATACTTGCTTTTATCATTTTTGGGGTTTTTGTTAAACTTACCTCCACCTCAACATTGCCTTTGATTTTCACAAATCCCATTTTTAGCTCACCATGACGTGCCGTTGTCAGCCGATAGCCCTTGGGATGGATTTGGCTTGGACCCAACTTGAGGCCATAGCTGGACTCGCTGCCCGTAATGGCGGCAATGTTAACGTTGACGTTGACATAGCTGCCGCTGAGGGTCTTAACCACGCTCTGCTTCCGTTGTGGGCTGTCCATGTTGCTGCTGTCCGTGCTTGTTCGTTGATAGACGCTGCCCTTACGCTGGGGACTGTCCGTGCCGCTCTCTGTGCTGGTGCGTTGATAGACGCTGCCTTTGCGTGTGGGCGTGCCCATTGTGGGCGTATCGCTGGCAGAGGGCACATAAACGCTGCCCTTACGCTGCAGCTGCGATTGGGATTGAGAATGCGATTGCGATTGGGATTGTGATTGTGGTTCACCCAATTGAAACATGCTGCCCTTGCGTTGCTGCTGCTGCTGCTGCTGCTGTTGTAGTCCGACGGATAGTGAATTGTCCTGGCCACGTAAATTGACCATGCTGCTCTTACGCAACTGTTGTTGCTGACTGCTGCCATCGCCAAGGTTGCTGCCCAGCAGCTGATTCTGCTTCTCCTGTGCCACATTCGAGTAGGAGGCAGCCTGTTTGAGGCGGGACAATGCCTGCTTGGCGCTCTGCGGTGGCAGCTGTGAGCCCGAACCTTTCCAGCGTGGACGAAAGCGTTTGTCTTCATCATCGGACGGCGGACTGGTCTCTGTGGTGCCAATGCCAATTGGCAACTGGTGTTGGTGTAGTTGCAATTGTTGAAGCTGCAATTGTTGCAATTGTATTTGCTGCTGTTGCTGCTGTGTTAAATCCAGGATGGAGCTCTTGCGACTGTTGGGACCACTGGGCAAGCCAACACGACTGGAGCCTGCACACAGGGGAGGAGGGGTGGTGCGGAGAACGAGCAGCAAAAACACACACAGAAACAAGATTAATGAAATTCGGCATTGATATTAAACGAAATGTCGCTCAATTGAATGTATGTAACTTCAACTCAAAGGTATTCAAGTATTTACTGGGCGAAATGTGAAGAATGTCTAAGTCTAAGGTCTAAGGGATGTGAAAGTGCCTAAAGCTACACAAACACACATGCAAAACAAATGATATTTAATAAAAAAAAACTGTGCGTATGCGTAATATTTGGATATTTGTGGCTTTGAATTCGAATTTCTGTAAGGTATTTACGGACATTAACTTTGAGACATTCATTTAACATTTAAAAGCTTTCAAATTATGAGTACTTTTTCGTAAATTTTTTAAAATGTTATTGGAAAAGGTTGTCAAATGAAATATGGCTGAGGCAACTATTGATGAAGTGTTAGATGTATTGGGTAAGCAGCAGCCATCAAATCAAACCATCAATCTTGTAGCTAAGAACAATCATTTACAGGCTTTGGTCGCATGCAGTTTACTATATTCTTTGGCTGTGCATTATTACAGTTATATGTGACCAACGAACAGTTTGGACTGGCGCTGGTGACTGTGGCCGCAAGGTGTGAGTTTCATATTGATGAGCATCGTATGGCCTGGCTAATGAGTGCTGTGTTTACAGCACAGTTTCTCTCCAGCCACTTTATGGGGTTCCAATCGGATGCGATTGGACGGAGGAAGCTGTTGCTCATCTCCTCCCTGCTGAGCATGATATTCTCATTTATCTCATCTCTGATGCCTGAGTTTTGGTCATTTCTTGTGATGCGCTTCATTGTGGGCTGCGTGTAAGTTAGTCTGTCAAACTGTCTATCCATTTATTTCTTTTGTATTTGGCAGTCTCACAGGACCTGGCATGGCGCTGCTTACATATATGAGTGAGTTTACCAAGATCTCGTTGCGTGCCAAGGTAATCAACTTTCTGTGCTATTCCATTGGCATCAGCATGATTTATATGCCAGGTAAGTGTGAGACTGAACATTATCAATGCGAGCTGGCCATTATAGTATGCTGTGCTTTCACACAGCAACTGCCATGGCGTTGATGCCACTTGAGCTACACGTGAAGATTTGCAACAGCTATTACTTGACCAGCTGGCGTGTACTTATGATGACCAATTTGCTGCCTGGCCTGATTGGCTGGATCATCGTCTTTTATATGCCCGAGAGTCCCAAGTACTATCTGTCCGTCGATAAGCCGCAAGAGGCGCTTCAAGTATTGGAAAAATGCTGTCGCTACAACAAAGGCAAGGACGTAACGCTGAGTAGTCTGAACATTGGCACCTTGTCGCAGCCACATGCACCATCCGATACAGCGCTAGCGAAAAGGAAGTGAGTTGGCACTAAGCTGCTCATCTATGTGCTCAAACTTGATTTATCTACACAGCTGCTTTTATCGCATTTGGTTTGAAACGAAGCCGCTGTTCCGTGGCATCTATTTGCGTCAAATGATGCTGTCGATTTCAATTCTATTTGTGCTCTTTGGCGAGTGAGTGTCAATTGATATCGTTTTCAACCTGCATAAAGCAATATTTCATGTGGTTTTTCAGGAGCTTTGGCCTTATGGTTTGGATGCCGCGTGTGCTCAAAAAGATTGAACAGATTCAGGAGAACTTGGTACTTTGTAATGCAGTGAAAAAATCGGGAGGCTTAAATTCAGCAGCAACGGATACCAATGTTAGTTTTTTGTATGCAATTTTACTAACGAATACATTCTTGACATTTAACCATTTTAGTGCGATTTGGATATTGATAACCTACGTGTAGCGATTATTGTTGGTGGCTGCTGTTTAGGTTGCTTTATGCTGGGCAGCGTGTTGTTGTTGTTTCTAAATCGCAAAACAATATTGATGGCTTTCACGACGATCGCTGCATTCGGTGGCTTTCTACTAAACTTTGTCCCAACAAATGTATCAATTGTGATAGCATACATTTTATTGACGGTGCCAGCTTTATGTAGCTTGAGACTGGCTTTAAGTGTGCTTATTGATGCGATACCAACGCATTTGAGGTAATGTGTAGCATGATTTATGTTCGATTTCTTAACAGATGCTCTTTGCAGGACTAAAGCTGTTGCTATGTCTATGACTTGTGGTCGTATTGGTGTTTTGTTTGTCAACATGTTTGTGGGCTACACACTTAACTGGAATTGTTTCTTTACATACAATACGTTTGTTGTGCTCTTGTTGGGTAAGTGTGGCATCGGTTGCGTATGCGCTACATTTGTAAACCAATCTTTTCTTCAGTTTGTGTGATTCTCATCAGTCTGCTGCCGAAGAAAGCTATCAGCAACTAAATCACTAATGCTTTGTTTATATAGTATAACATTTTAAATAAATGTTGTTTTGTAAAATTGTTATAGTTTTATATTTTAATATGGCGGAGACCGATATAGATGATGTCTTGACCCTGATTGGTAAAATTTTCAGATTAACTGAAACGTGGATTTAATGTATTTCTAACAGGCTTCGGTCGCATCCAAGTGCTGATGGTCTTTTCCTGTGGCATGAGTGGCATCTATGTTTCCAACGAGATCATGGGCATCAGTGCCATGCTTGTTTCCATAGGCTGTGACTTCTCAATGTCGACGCTTCACCTCTCTCTGATTCCAAGTGCTGGATTTCTCGGTCTGGTTTTGACCTCACATTATTGGGGCTATCAGTCGGATCTTATTGGTCGGCGCAAGGTAATGATCTATTCATTATTCGGCGCCATGTCGGCTTCGCTTACATCCACAGCTATGCCCGATTTCTATTTGATGCTCTTTTGCAGATTTTTAGTCGGTTTATTGTGGGTATGTTTGTGACTTAAGAGGGAACAGGTTTAATGTATATCTATATATATTTATCACACAGAATCTCTGGTGTTAGCGTCATATATATAACATACTTGGCAGAGTTTACAAATGTCACAATGCGTCCTCGCATGGTTAATTTCATGAGCTACAGCTTTGCTATTGCAGGAATTTACGTGCCATGTGAGTATACGCCACTTTTTATATATTGCATCATCTCTTCTATATGGTTTTTGTAGTTTTGGCTCACTGGCTGGAGCCGCTAAATAGCAAACTTTTCGATTTGGGCAGATTTACTTATACAAGATATCGTCTCAATATGCTGCTGAACTTAATACCTGGACTACTTGCCCTTATCACCATATGCTTACTGCCAGAGTCCGCAAAGTTCTTGCTGCTTCGCGGTGAAAATGATCGCGCCTATGAGACGCTTAATCGCTTGTGCCGAAGCAATCGTAAACAGGATTTAAGTGCGCTGGGCGTAGACAGCATCGCACAAATACCTCCGGTGGCCAGTACGCTGATGTTTTCACCATATAATTGCTGTCGACGATGGTTGCATGATACGTTGCCATTGTTTAAGGGGCCCTACACCAGGACAATTTTTCATGTAACCGCCATGCTGTGCGGTTTTTTTCTAGTGTAAGTATGTTGTCTTTTTCTGAGTAGGTGGGTAATTCTTGTTACCATATTAGTGGCAATGGCTTGTCTCTATGGTTCATGGAGATGCGGCAACGCTTTCCCGATTCGGATCTAATCTTTTGCCAAATGGTTCGTGCCCATTCTTTTGAAAATACCACAGATCAAGAGTCAATATGCTCGGACAAGCCATTGGACTATATTGGCGGCGTTTACATGGGTATTGCCCTGCTGCTTGGATGCATTGCCATTAGTATTATGCTGTTTTGGCTGCGTCGATCCATAATTCTGTTCTGCAATGCAACCATTGCTGCAATTGGTGGTTTGTCCCTGAATTTTCTGACAAACAAGATGGCCATTTTTATTGCGATTGTGATATTTGTTTCGTTGTGTAACTGTAGCATACCGTTGGCGGCGTCTGTTATGGTCGATGTGGTGCCAACAAATATAAGGTGAGCTTCCAACAATGCGTATGTATAACTTCGATTTACGATTACATTTCAGAGGCAAGGCAGTCAGTTTGAGCTACATGTTTGCACGCACTTGTGTCATTATATCCATCAATTTAATTGGCAACCTAATGGCCAAATACTGCTTGGTCATCTTCAATGTCTATGTACTTGTGATAAGTAGTAAGTTTTAAACAGTTCGTATTTGTTTTAAAAATAGTCATTGTTTAATTTTAATACGCAGTATCTGCTTTCTTAGCATTGACCTTGCCCAAAAGTTATGCGCGCGATTGAAAATCGTGGCAAACGGTGTATGGAATACATAATATGTGTAATTGTTTGGCAGTTGTGCTTCATTAAAACTTTTGCCAGTACTCAATACCTCAATACTCCATTAGCGGACTGACACAAGCACATTCAATCAATCATTCAATCAATAGAGCGCACAGCACGAACAAAGCATTTTATTATACATACGTATTTTTGTATGGCCGAAAAGGATTATGGTAAAAGTTCAAATAATTTGTTCTCAAGGCCCTTCTCGCTAAAAATAAAATAAATGTCAAATAAACTTTTCAAGCGCTCAGTACATGTGTGTGATGGTGTGTGTTTGTGTGTGGGCTGTGAGTGAGTATGCCGGAAGCCAAAAAAAGCAAAGAATGCGAGGCAGGCCAAACATATCGAGAAGCAAAGCCTAAATTTACTGAACTTTTCGGTTTATTGGATATTAGAGATGGAAAAAATATGCTTTCTTGTTTATAAGTTACGTGAATATAATCTTCTTTCAGTACGTGACTTCGTCGTTTTCTTTACGTGTTCACCTCTAATAGAAACCTTGGGCATAGCTCTCAATTTGTGAGCAGCCAAAGTTGGAGTCGAAGTTGATTTCCATATTAAACGGCTTGTTTTGTGGCTCATCAGGAAGATGTCTTTCGTTTGCCTTTTGTTTTTCCCCATTGCTATTTACTTTTATTTTTTGTTTTTTTCGTTCCATTTTTTTTTTTTTTGTTTTTTGCTCCATGCGGCTTTTCATATTTCGCGTGTCGCTTGCTTTTAAAAGTTAATTTCAAGGTTGAGCTATTTTTCGGTGCCACTGAAGGGTTCATGGCAGGCGTCAAGGAGTTGTCAGCCAACAGGTAATAAGGCGTGGCAGCTCGTTAAATGGGAGTATGGGTCGTGCTGTTATATGTGTGTGGCTTTGCATTTTAAATAAAATTTGTTGAGGCTGCTTTGTTGCTTGGCGCAAATAACAGCAATAAGCTGAATTAAGCCAAACCAAATGATGGCATCAGAAGTTTTTCACGACTTCAGGGACTTGACTTTTCTTCTCGTACATTTTTTCTTTTTTTTACTCACGCAACACGGGATTACCATGTATGTGTGAAGTGTGTTTATATGCGTGTGTGTGTGACTTAATAAGATGCCAAGAACTCTGTGTATGTGTGTGTATGGTGTTAAGCACAGCCAGTGTGCACAGGTAAATTGTGTGTGGTTAAGTGTGTGTTAATTAAGTGGCATGCAGCTAGAAATTTTCCAAGGCAAATATTTCCGCAAAAATCCTTAGAGAGTATGAAATAAGCCAAATTCAAGCACTAGTCAAGCAAAAAATTTAACTCAAAAAACTAAAAAAAAAACAAACTCGACATAACGAAACGAAAGTTCATTTTGCATTCTTACCAGTGGGTGAGTTGTTGGTTTTAATTGTGTGTTTTTTTTTAAATACTTGTATGGATTTTGTTGTTGCTTTTCGTTTTTGGTGTTTGTATTGTTTAATAAATATATACTTTATGCAATTACATAAACATTTATGCTGTCAAGCTCAATTTGCAGTGTGGTTTTTGCATTGTTTCTTGTATAATATACAAAAGAGGCTTTTCGTACTTTTTTTTCTTTTGTTTTTTTTTTTTGTTGTGGTTGCTATTGTGGTTTTCTGGCTTAGTTCTTTTATTTAATTATCTGACGTGCAAAAAGTGTTTAAATAAGAGCTTTTTATTTGAATATTTAGTGTCAAGTGCTGAGAGGGAGTTCTTTAAAAAAAACTTGCTTGCATTATTTGGTTTATGCATTTTTTAATTGTTATTGCTTAATAGTTTAATAATTGTGTGGGTGTTTGGAGTGTGTCCAGTTATTAGTGTAGGGTGTGTCAAAGCTTTGATAATGCGACACCGATATTGTGGCTAATAGTGAGAAAGATATGGGAGAGCAAAGAAATTAGATAGATAGTTGTAAATGCAAATAGATATATGTAAGTGTAAATATATATGTAGGTAGCTGCTATAGTGAGCCAGAAATAAGTACCAGACACATATAGCAAGGCAGATTTATAGTGTAAGAGAAAGATATACACAGATAAAGGCTATAGGGAGCGAGACAGACAGAGAGAGAGAGAGAGACTGAGTGTGTGAGAGTTAGGGTAGTATGACAGAGCCAGACAGTTTTTGCATAGCTGGAAGTACTCTTGGAATAGTCTGGCATGTGGTAGATTCTCGTATCCAAGCTGTAAAAGTAAAGGAAGCTATACATTATGGTATCGATACTTACGTCGTGACCCAATACGTTTGTGCTGCTCGGTACCCAGACTCATGGTGCGTCCCAGTTCACCACGCACAGCCTTTAAGGACTTCAGGATCTCATCCGGATCGCGTCGCGCCACCGAGGAGCGTCGCCGGCCCACAAGATACGAAGTAGGCGGTGTGGCAATGGCATCCTCCTCCAGCCGATTCTTTTCGGCATCCTGAAAACTAGAGCGACGCGAGCCTGGCAATGAGCGTGAAAAGTCCTTGCCCAGCTGATACACCTCAACCTCCATGGTCTCCGATTGCGAGGAGCCGCGTCTTGAGCCCGCAATATAAGCATGGTCCGGATGCAGCAACGATGCACCATCCCCAATGGAATCAACTTCATCCGATATGGAGCGCTGCATATTGTAATCTCGGCGCAGCAAACGTGACACATCACCACCCGCACCGGCGGCAATAGAGCCACGTGGCGAGACGCTTGGTGACTTGCTAATGCTGATGCCGCGCAACCCTTTGGGATCCTCCAGACGGCACCAGATGGCCTGGTCGTCGAGAAAAGCCTGCTGCAGCTCAATGTTGCACTCCCCCAGGTATATGGATTCGGTGTGCGGCACCAGATCCCACAGCTGTATATCAATATAGCGATCCATCAAGCTGTCGGCCTTCACATGTGCAAAGGTCAATGTCGCGTTCCAAATGGGGTTCTGGGTGGGTCGACTGACCTCTGTTTGTTGCACGCTGCCATCGCCGCTGCATGAGCATGCAACAAAACAAAATTGCCAAGTTGATGAGTTTAGATTGGATAAGAAAAAAAGTAATTGCCAAACTACGGAAATGCAGCAAAAATGGCTTGAAAATAACAAAAAGGGTTTAAAAAGTGTGAAAAAGTTGAAGCGAAAATTAGCAAAAACGTAAAAAGTAAAAAAGTTTTAGTTGAGAAATCCCGACTAGGAGATACCCTGAGTTCATCCCAAAAAAAAAAAAACGATGATTAAGGAAAGTTTTGTTAAAAGCAGTTGAAGAAAGAAAATCTTGGAAAACTATGATAACAATTTTAAAGCAGCTTAAAACGAAAGTTAATAAGTTGTTTCTTACCACTTAGGCAATATTCGAACTTTTGCATATGCTTCTGGTAGATTGCCATGACCATATGCTTCATCTCTTAACGCCAGATCATCGCCAGCCATTAGAGACACGACCAGTTCGCTGCGTTCTGCATGATACCAAACCTGTATTTGTACACGGCCGCTGACCATTTTCTCCCGTGCTATTTGCTCCTGCGATTGAGAGAACGATTAGTACAACAAGTTCGTATTGCTGGACACGAAAACAACTCGAAGCATTTGTTTGAAAAGCTGCGCTGTACAAGACATAGCATTTAGGTTTAGTAAAGTCAGTTGTTAGATTGGCCTAAAGCCTACATATGAATTTTTAATCTTTGGTTTGTTCAACTCGCATATTTACAGTTTGCTTGATTGTGTAGCTGTTGTTTTTGATTGTGTACATAACTGAACAACAAATTAAAGCAATTGAAATATAAATAAAACTAATTAAACGAGTGAAAACAAACAGAAAGACATATACAGTGAGATAGAGAGAAAGAGATAGTGAGAGACAGAGAGTAAAATTTAAGGAAATGAAAATCATGCAAATAAACAGAGCAGCAAAAATGCATCGCCACAAGCGCACACACACACAGACATTCGCACATACACTCATGCATAGTTACATGTAAATGATGCTTGAATAAACGCACGTTATAATTCAGACACATACATACATACATATATAGAGGGAGACATATTTGTATTTACATTGACCGCACGTAGAACCGCAAATGCAATCTGCTGCGGGCGCTGTCTAGTGTATATGTTGTTTTTTTGTTTTCGTATGTTACAGCCCCCAGGCTCATCCCCCTATGATGTTGTCAAACGGAAGTCATTGCTGCGCAGTTGCGCATTGTTGTTGGCATAGTGTTGTGTTTATTATACTTGTGTTCCGTGTAGATGTGTGTTAAAATATAGCGCAACCTCATAACATATTCATAGCGTGTACATGCGTTCACTAACAAAAACAACAACAAGTAAAAGCCACAGCTGAAACGACTGTCGAATTGTCTGGCATTGAGTGCTGCAATGGCAACGGAAGCCGCCATATTGCAATAACGTGTGCCAAAAACGGAAATGGACCACACTAACACACATCTACCGTGAGTAGAACTGTTGCTCTGCATGTGTAGTGTGTGTTTTTATGTGCACAACTCTTTATGGCAGTGCCAAAAAGTTTATTACATTACGAGACACATTTCTCATCTGTTGAGTGGATGGAGCGCGGCACACACACAAACACACATACACGCGAAATCGAATTCGTAGGGGGAGCTTAAAAGGCAGCACCCGCACTTATCTTCAGGTAAGCAGCGAACACATATACACATCTGCAGGCCCAAGGATTATTGAAGTTTATCAAAATGGCAGGCTGGCAGGCAGCGATAAGTGCCTAAGCACTTGAAAAACTTTGCAGCAGACGGCTGACAGGAGACGGAGCTGAAAGGGGCAAAAAAGAAGTTGGGTGGCGTTTGGGTTGCCTTTGAGAAGCAATGCCGATAATAATGACGACGTTGCTGCCAGAATTGTTGTTAAAAGTTTTCTAATTTTCGACATTTCAAACATTTTATGCCTGCCAGCTGTCAATTAAAGGCGACAGCACCTGTTGCTGACACAGCACCGGGGCCTTAAAACGGAGCCAACCCCGTCAGATAGGCTATTCTCATCCCAGGGGTACTGTGGCGAAAGTCAACTGTTGCCTCGTCTTTGGGCGGAATGAAAAACTTGCACGCCAACTTGACACCTGCCCCAGAGACAGCAAAAGAGACAGAGACAGAAAGCGAGAGGCCGTGCCTTAAAGTTGTAGCTAAACCGCAGCGAATGGTTGCGGTTGACTACTCACCTCCCCTTTGCCTTCTGTCTAGTTAGTGCGTGTGTGGCAAGACTAACTAAAATTGATAGTAAACTTTTGCGTCTACGGTGCGTATGAATAATATATGCAAGTGCAGACATTCAACAGACACACACACACACACGCTAATAAATAAACGTATATACATAAATTAGAACACTAAATGTGAGTATAAAGCATGCACATTGCGTATACATAACATGCACATATCGTATTTATCTAAATAAATAAAAGGCATTAATATATAATAAGCTACATATTCCACAAGGGCAGGTCGCTTCTCTGGATGAGTGTGAACATTCTACATAAATATTGATATTGATGATAAATATATATATATTTTAAAATTCAATTCATTATGCCTAAAGGTTGGCTGTATGCATATGTCAATGGAATCATTACATTCAATAAATCAATCAATCAATCATAAAGTCAGACGAGAAACAGTATAGCTCAACAGTCAATCAGTCAATCAATCAAATTGTTGACACTAATTTTGTTTTTTTTTTTTTATATTTTTTGTTGCTACTGTTTCTTCTTCCTCTTCTGTTCCAAATAATTCTTAGTTTGTTAGGTATTGTTGTTATAGGTAGCTTTTTAAACTGTATGTATTTTATTTGTGGCAGAAAATCAAGTGATTTGTTTAGTATACTTCATTTTTAGTTTGAGTGCTGCATTTTGCTGCAGTTTCTGATTTGGTAACGTTTGTTAATTATTCATTGCCATAACTCGTGCCAGCTGGGGTTACATTTGTTATACAGGTGAAAATAAAAATGTTAAGCTCATATACAATTGGTAGTAGTAGTAGGGTTTTGTTCATATATCAAATATAGTATTATATATATTTATATTTATGTATTTATATAGATTTATATAGTTAAATGCATTTGTATTAGTTGCAAGTTGTTTAAAGAAATGCTAATCGGTTTTAGATCAAAGAGCCACTAAATGCTAATCAAACATATTTTATTTGGTAGGCTTTGCGTTACACGTTATGCAAATTAAGCAAAATGCAATCAAGTTTAAATAAATAGTCAGAGAACTTTAAATGGAAAGATACAAAAATTCTAAAAAGATAAAAGAGAACTCATAGTTGGAAAAAATTGGTTTTTTGTGTGTTGTTTTGTTGTTCTTTGTAAATCTGCCAAGCGACCCTTTTACAAAAGCAGCTAAAACTAATACAGATTTTTTTTTAGCTGAAATCCTTTGTCTAGTATATTACATAGTATGTTCCTTGTATATATACATAAAATGTTAATTTTTCTTATATACAAAAAAAAGGAAAAAATTTAAGGGAAATAATATTGAAACGCAGATTGTGGAGATAGTTAGTAGGTATATTACAGGGCTTCGCTTTGTAAAGACAGCTAGAAAACGTTATGCAACACTATGTACGGATAGAATTTGTAGAAATTTAGAAACAGACAGAGATAGAGAAATAGATAGAAATTGGCATCATTAAAGAGTCAAGAATTATGCATAAGCCGAAACGAAATGAAACGTTGGGTAAGGATAGGTAAATATTAGCTAAGCGAAACGCAAACAAAAGCTCATAAATTGACAGAGAAATGGAAATTGTTTACAAGGACACAGCAGCGCAGCGGAAAAATAGGGCGTATACGCAAAAGTAACAAAGAAAAAATAATAAGTAAGTATTTATAAAACAAAAAGAGAAGAAACCAAAGTAAAAAGCAAAAATGATAAAGAAAAGCGCACTTTACATTACATTTGTATTATTCTTGGTTGGCATTACAATATGTAAGTACAACTTATAGAACCTAGCTATTTTACACTGGTTATTTGGTTATTGTTTTTTTTTTTTTTTTTTTTAATTTAATTTTGAAATGATTTTTTTCTAAAGGGGTATACTTTCTTTGGGTGTGCTAGAACTGTACAAGTAATTAGGGTATATATAGAGTAGGTATTTTGGATGCTTCATTTACATATTAGGGTTTTTGATAGAGTTGCTTTGTTCATTTACCATTTGGTGGGCATCGTTGGTGGGGTGCGTTGGTTGTGGTGTTGTTGTTTTTGTTGGTCGAGGCTGCCCAAATGCTGGAATCTTAAAATCTTGCCAACTGACAACTGGGCAAGTGAAAGTTACTTAACCAGTTGATTGACAGCTTCTGATGCTACAGCTGCTGAACAAAAGATACTACTATTTAGCTTGTTTCCAGGCATTTGATTTTTGACTCTTTTTGCAGTTAAATAGAGAGACTTTATTTTTCACGTTTCTTTTGTTGTTTGTATATTTAGCACAATGGTACGAGTTAAATGTTCAAAATAACTGGGTGTATATAGATATCGTATAGAATTGTAAAGTTATGTATACATGGGTATATACTATAGTATGTGTATATATTTATAGGTATGAATGTAGGTAGATAAGCGACTGACTTTTTGTTAAAATGTGATTGAATTTGCTGCCAGCGGTCAGCTCAACTTATGCATTTCTACACGGAGCTCTCCTATTTTCACCCTTTTTTTCTTTTACTTTAAAATTAAACATATACAAAAAATGTCAATGCAACAACTTGCGCCACATATACAGTATTACAGTCATCAGTTTTTAAGTTTCTCATAAAGAGAGTTTTTTTTCTCATTTCGATTGTACTTAAGTCAATAGCTGGGGGAATTAGTACATAGTATTACATATACATATGTGTGTGTGAGTATTCAACGAGTTGTATAAGGTCTTTAAATACATAGGTGTGTGTGTGTGTGTGTGGGTCAATTGTAGGTGTTGGCTATACAAAGTGTAGTTTACAAAATCAAAGATTAATTTTATCACCCATCTGACAGGAGTTACACAGCTTAGCAGCAGCTTTAGGTTTTGTGTCTAAAATGATGTTTCTGTTTGAATATTTCATTTGGCCTTTTGTTACAGTGTGTGTGTGTTTGTGTGTATGTATATAAGTATAAGTAGGTGGGCTTCACGATCTGTCGTATTGAATAATCGCGTTTTCTCCAAAATATTTGTATGTTTAACATTTACAAACACAGCACTAACAATGACATACACAAATACAAATGCGTATAGGTGTAAATATATAGGCGTTTGTATTATATGCAAATACATATACATATACATATAAATATAACTTATGATTGGGTCCAAAAAATACGCATAACTCTCGTATATATTCATAAATGTACCAGGGGGTTGGGTTAAATTTTCTGGTTTCTCTTTTTTCGTATTGGTTAAAAAACATTTAAACATTTCAACAACAATCTACTTATTAAGTTTTTTTATACTTGTTTTTTTTTTGCACTTTTTGCTTACTACTTATATGATTTTATAAAGTTAATAACATTTAAAACACACATATATAGTTAAACTTTGTTTGCTACATTTTTCACTAGTAACATTTATAAAGTTTTTGGTTTTGGTTTTTCTATATAAATATAGTTATACTTAGCTTAACTGAGCTTAAGCATATATCTATAGTATGCAAGACTGGCCGTAAACTCAGTTAAGCTCGTTCACAATTCTTTGTAGTGTATTCAATTATTGTATCAATATGTAGGTTGCCTAGTTTAATGGTACTACACAAGCTGCGTTTATAGGAAAATGTTTTAAAAAATTCGTTACTGCCTTATCGCGTGGGGTTCCCTATCGAGCTGCAGATATTTACTCACACGTTCATACAATATATAGTGGTAGACACGACTAACAATTAAGTATGTAAAACTTTATGTTCAGCTTATATAACTATTGTTGGTGCTTGCTTCTTACTGTGTTTTTATTTGGCAATTCGATTGCCCAAGGAGAAATGGTTTAAACTAACAGAAAACATAAGTCAAGTAACGAATATATAATTAGTTGTTAAATAGCGCATATCGAAATTGTTAGTAGTAGTATAAATTTTGAGCATCCATAGCTAAGCTAATTCCTCTGTTTTTAGTTTATGGTTAACCTTAAATGTAGTCACTGCTAGTTTATCTAGTTAAGTAGTTGCCATATACTATATATATCTATATATATTATATATGTATGTAGTTGTATTTGTTTTGTTTTGTTTTTTGTTAAGTCAACTAACAATAATTTCTACCAACACCGATAAATAAATATAATATATAATTGTTGTGATTATATGACAAAATAGCAAAGAACACATTTAGCCATAGCCATTTGTTTATTGTTAGTTAGTGGTAGTAAGTAGTAATATTAACAATCAAAATAATTATATATACGTAGATAATATATATAAAACCGAAATCGAAAACACATAGAAATTAATTTGAAACATAATTATATATTTACTTATGATCAATTTAGCTACGATAAATACAAATATTCTCATATTTGAAACATATTAAAGAAAACAATAATAGTAATGATAACAATAAAAAACCTGTAAGTAAAGTTAAGTGGATTGAAATAAGGGTGAGTTTTTCATAGCACTAAAGCTGCACTGAAATATGCCAAATGATTTCATAGTATTAAATTGTGAGCACTTTGAGGAAAAGCTGAAAAAATTGTGTGATTTAAAAACTGCGAATGCTCAAGCTGCATTTTGGATTTTTTTTTTGTTATAGCTAATTATTGCATTATAGCCCATTGTGTATAATTATGTAAGTTAAATATATTATATTCAATTTGTTCACGCCAGAGTTCACGTTCTCTTTTTTTCTTTTTAATTTCAAATCGTATATAATTCTCAATGTGAAATTAAAATTACGAAATTGTTTTTATACCGGAGTCTTTGGTAATTTCCGTCTAGTTGGCGATGCTGGTGATTTGTCTGTGTTGGATTCGGGGTCTGTTTAAAATTTTTGTAACACAATTGACATATTTTTTTTTTTTTTTTTTGGTGGAAAAGAAGTAACAAGAAACGAGAACAAAATGAAAATTAAGTAAATGTTTTGCTTTCAAGGGTACATCAATATATATATACATAACTGGTTACAACAGTCTTGGACAATGGATCTAACTACATAAATCAGTGCCAGAAACTTACCAGCAATAAGTCCCAAGCCCACTGGACCATCCCCCGAACGACGTGGTCCACTCTGACCTCCACTATTGCCGGGTGGCAGATTCTCATCAAATAGATCACACATGCGAAAATCAGTGGCGTGCTCCACCAGCAGCTCCACAACGTCACCGGTGCGATCCATAATAGAGCAAACTTCCTCGAAACTGCGGTCGATTAGCGACATGCCATTCCACTCGAGTATCTGCAGGAGTAAAAGATATACAAACAATAAGCACCCTTTAAAGCTATCATTTGTCAGCAATGCTAATTGCTTCAAGTGCTGACAAGCTGTTGTACATTTTATGAATGCCTGTCCCTGCCGTTTGTCAAATTTAGCTTAGAAACATGACAGCTGTCTATCTCAAGGAATATTCTCATAATGTCTGTGAATTCGTTTTAACAAAAATCTGCACATCATCTTTGTGTTGTCTTCAAAATTCATTAATTATTTGAATTTCGTTTCGACTGGAATGCGATTGAATGACTCACCTTGTCGCCCTGTTGCAGGCCATTCTTCTCAGCCGGACCTCCGGGCACCGTCCACACAATGTAGGCAAATAGTCGGCCATCGGCGCCGGTTTTGCCACCAACAACGCGCATGCCAAAGCCTCGTGCTGCAAAATAGACAGCAACGAAATTAATAATAATACGAAAATATGCTGACTGATTATGGCCAGAAAAAACAAAAAACCAAAAAAATAAAGGAACACAGAAGAGGAAAATCAATATTAAATCTAAGATACCACATAGACGTGGCACGTAGCAGCATATTTTTTGTGGGTTGGTGCATGTGGCAAGCAATTTGTGTTGATTTCATTTGCAGTTTGCACTGTTTGTCTGCCACCCATGAGTATATTGAGTCCGACACCCATAAGTACAATGCATAGAAAAACACAAACAAAACCAGTCCACTCAAACAGTTTATTTACTTTGGTAGCTGGACTGTCTGCACAAGATTTGTGTTTAGTCGACTTTAATGCGAAAGGGATTCCTAGCTTCAAGGGCCTTCAACTAGAACTGAACGCATGTCGGATTTTATCAATCAACTAACTTGAAAGGACACACACACACACTACTAGATGTTGTTATACACTATAACATGCAGAAGGCGACCCAAGTCAGTATACATTGTAAGATCTATATATACAACTGTTGGACTGTTACATGTTTTATTAAGGTCATGTTGGGCCTGCTTGGAGGAATTTTTGTATTTTGTTGCTCAACACGAACGTGCACCATAGTAGAGCAGAGTAGTCGAGTCGAACTTGACCTATCTTAGTCTTGTCTGACAAGCTAATAAATATTTATGTACAACTAAAAATAAAATTCCTTAGATCTATGCTTTTTGTCTTAAAAGAAAATGTTTCAGTAGAATCTGTTGTTCGGAAAATTTTCCTTTTGTGACTGTAGAGATGAGCATTGTATTTATAACGAGTCTGACGATGCAGCTGCACTCCAAAGATTTCGTCGAAAGAATCCTAACAATTTAATTAATTTAATTGCAATTTCAGTTTGCTGTTTGCCTCCATCTTTCCCATCCTCTCTTCCACAATCTTGATGCGAATGTGCAGCTCAGTTTCAAGTACTTATCATTGGGCGCAGAAAACTAATTTCAACAATTTGTGCACGAAAACTTACGAAAGCGGATTTCCGCACCTACCCACTCCCTCGCTCCTGCCGGTTCGTTTAGTTCGCGACCAGACAGTTGAACGCTTGCTGCAGACAATGGCCAAGAAAGTTAACTAGTGACTTGCTGAGAGAAGTCGAGCAGTGCGGAGGGGCAGTGGAAGCGGGTAACAAGACATTGACAATGAAATTTTCTTCGTCCCAGTTTTTGGTGATATTTTTGCCCAACATTTGTGTGGATTTCCAGCAGAATAATTCAAAGCAGGTGGCATCCGTTTTTCAAAAAGTTTTCTCCACAGGAATAACGCCAAACAAACTGCCAGCGCCGCCATCCGCCAGTCGCCAGGACAGAGAAAAGTAGAAATATGCAATAAAATGTTGCGCATACGCCTCGTTGCTGTTGATTTGGGGCACATTGATACCCAATTAGGATAACGCGACATTTTCTTCCCTTTGAGTGTTTTAATCAAAAGTTTTTTGTGTCACTTTCTCTCTGTTGCGTTTGCTGGTCCTCTCTATTCTTTTGTGTTGCCCGCTAAACACGGCTATAAAAATGAAATAAATAATACACAAATCCTTTGCTGTCAGCGCTGTTGGTGCTGCTCCTTCCGCTGCTTTGTTCCAGTGACAGCGCAAAAGCCAAATGCCAAAAAAAGGATGTCAAATTGCACAGATTATTCATGAACTGACCGGAATATGAACGTTGTCTATGACACAGCACTTTCGAGAGTTGCGATTTAAAAATCATGGAAAACTGATTTATGAGCGAACTTCAACTTTTGGCAGGGTATCGCTTAGTCATAAATGCTGAACTTAAGACCTGGGTAGCTATTTTATTTGCGAGCGCACTTAACATGCACGAAATGTGAGCGCTGAGTGAATTTTTCGATATACATTTATGTTCTGTAAAGTCTGGCATCAGTCTTGGCCATAAAACACAGTCGCATTAAAATCATGAGCAGAAAGCCCAGAACTGAGGTAAGGTCGGGCTGTGTCTGCGGGTTTTTCTTTTGACTCGTTATTCGCTTTAGCTATTTTTGTAGCCTTTGTCCCATTGTTTGTCCTCTGCCCGTGCTTTCCTTTCGTGTGTATTTGTCATTCATCTACGTTTTATGATACAATTTGTTGCTCTTTTATTTACGCTTTGTATTTTTTTATTTTTATGTGGGTATCATTAGGATTTTAATAAGCCAAATACTGAACCTTGCTGCTGGCCCTGCGACTGCCGTGTTTATGCCCCAAAATGTGCACAAACTTTTATTATTAAGGGCAACCCGTCTAAGTAGGTATTTTTTGGGTCACACACTAATTTCAGGGAAACGCTTAAAAAGTGATCTATGTATGTTGCGGTTGCCTTAAGTCCTATGTTCCTTTTTGACACGAAACTTTTAAGCTTGTGTCAATTCTGGCAATTGCTTGGCCCGGTACATGCCAGGACATACCAGGACACGCCAGGACATGGCCTGCACGTATAATGTCATTAACTGTGCAACACACGCGCAGCTGTTGGCCTGGCATGACTAAGCTTTTTAGTGGCTGCCATCAGTAGCCATAAAAATTGATTCTTAATTAAACTAGCAAGAGCGTAGGTGTGGGTGGGTAGCCTTAGCGATGGCAATCCTTAGCCAAGTTAGCTAACTTTAAGACAAAACTAATAAACAAGCGAGGCGCACGTGTGTGCATCCAAGTGCTACTTTTGAACACCTGGCACACCAACAGCAGCGTCAGCCAATTGCTCGTTTATGTCAACAGCTGAGTAAAAGAGGCAGAGAGAGAGAGAGAGAGAGAGCGAGAGAGAGTGAGAGTGGAAGGCAGATGAAGTGCAGGTGAAGCATGGCAAGTAAGTAATGTACTTAAGAGCACTAAAACTATGAATGCCAGCTACAGTTAAAGCCAAGCCAAAAGGCAAAGAGTGAAGGGCGTGGTCTGGCTACCTGTTGCAGAGCCTTACGAGCCAATCACACGCTAAGAATCAGTATAAATGTGTGTATATGAGCGTGAGTGTAAGTGTGCTTTACGTGATTTGCAGTCATAAATGCGTGTAGCTCATGAGGCTGCATAAAATTTCATTAGGCGTGTTAAGACGCCATTTCGGGCCACAAACACAAAATGGCCCGTGGCACTTGGTTATTGTTAAAGCTGCTGTTGCTGCTGCTGTTGTTACAGGAGCCGTAAAACACTTAAGCTGCTTGCATAATTGAAAGCGCATTTGACCATTTAATCACATCACATTACATTTGTGCCAATCGATTGTTGGCTGCTTTGTAGTAAGAGTTGCATTTAATGAGCTTTTCAGTTTAATTAAGTGACCTTCTATTAGCTGCAAAGCAGCTGCTAATTGCATAACACTGCCAACGAATGGCTAAAATGGGTAAAAGGAGCTGCTCGAGCTGCTTTTAAATTATATGACACTCGAAGAGTAAGACACACACACACACAACCTCATTGCTTGCAAGCCGATATCTCTCTTTCTCTTTGAATTGCAGCACAGCTGCTGCTCCTGCTGCTGCAGGTTGTGTTGTTGGCGACCACAAGCAGGTGCCACAGAGCCACAGCGTGCGTCATGCGTGCGCTTGCGGTTAAGCCGAGCACAGCGAGTAGCTAAGGCAAGGATACGGCTAAGGATATACTATACACATGTATATATATATACATGTATATACATAACGATGCCAGCCACAACAAATGCCAGCAACAGCCGGGGCAGCACCAGTGCCAGTGCCATCGCAAGCCAAGAAAATGGTTTAGCACATTAAAATTCCACTTGCTTCGTTGCATATCAAATATGCTGGGTAAGCAGGCAGACAAGCAGGCTGGCTGCCTGACTGCATGCTTGCCTCACTGCCAGCCAGGAGAGCGTCCTTAACTTTTGATATGAACATGCACACACATATACGCACACAAACACGCACTTAAGCACATCTATATGTATGTATTTGTCCCCAGCTCACATTTTTATCATTTGCAATGCTGGGCTTTGGCGTATTTGTTGGGTATTGACATTTTTTTTTATGATATGCAAATTGAAAATTTACTATATACTACAAAATAAGCTTGTCAGGCAGTTGCACGTTTATGGCGCAGGTGGCATGAAGCCATGGTCTAGTTATTTTGATTGAAATTATATGCGCTCGTGTCTGACACTTTAAGCCAATTAAGCATAGCATACTTTTCAGCTGACTAATTTTTAACTAACGTATTTGTTATGTTGCACAAATCAGAATCAATAATGCATATTACAGCTTACATTTCGTTGTTCAAAATGAAAATGAATGATGCCTGGCGAACTGATGTCTAAAGCCATTTGAGCTTCAATTAGGAATTTGCTAACTGACACATCGATTTTCAATTTGCGCTCTAACAAATTTGCATAAACTTTGCACTCAACTTGTTTCGTCTGCCCCTTTGTGCCTTCGTGCTGCTCATCTAAGTTACAACTTTTCACATTTGCGTTGCTTTCGCTGCAGCTTTTGCCAGAAGTCTTTTGAAATTTGGTCCTGTAGCTCGACTATTGACCAGAGGCAAATGGTGTGTGTCCAAGTGTCAGGTCTCGAGGGTAGTTGTCCAAGGGGCGCATTGATTCTACTTATATTTCGTTTTACTTTTAGTTTCAATGTGAAACTATTTATGCGTTTGACAGCGATTAAGTTATGTATATGGCTCTTATAAGTAGACTTTTCCGAATAACAGCCACGAATTATTAGTTAGAGGTTGTATGTTTGTGCTTTTTAAACAAATTGATTTATAATTCTTTGCTTAAGATTTTTCTAAGTATTTTTAGTCCATCGTGAATAAGTTTTACTTGGAAATCAAAATTCTAAACGTGCTTTTATCACTTTAAAGTTCAAATGGCTTTACTTTTTCTCACTATCCTATTTTGTGCATTTTCCTTGAATTCTAATTCTGAGGCACGTTTTATGCTATTGATTTTTTCGCTGTGCTGATAATTAAAAATTCATTTGCACGGTCATTTTATGCGCATCGTTATTCGAGCTGCTGCAACTACCCGTTAAGGAATGTAACAAATAAAAAAGGAAAATGCATATAATTAAAACACACACAAGAGAACTCACACACAGACACACACACAAGTACTAAAAATAATACTGCTAAGCATAGAGGTTCGAAGAATACGAAGAAAAAGCGCCGCCAGCCAAACGTTATTAGTGTGTGTATGTGTGTGCATATGTAAACTAGAAGGTATGGTGTGTGTGCTTTATTGTGTTGTGGGGTGCAGCTGTATGTGTAGTGCTTGCTTGTAGTCCTTTATGTCGATAAAATCCTCTCAGTTGCTTAATCTGCCAACAGTTTGCTTCCGCTTTGGGTTTCATTAGGACCCACGGGGGCCCAACCACATTATCCTTTACGGTCCTCTCGTATCGCCATCGCATGGTGCACTTTGTTTGTGGCAACGGGAGAAGTGTACAGGAAATGTTGGTGGCATTCCTCGGTCTTTTGGTTGCTCTGTCGAATTAGCATAACCAAACGTTGTAAATGAGTCTTATTTACTTGCCCATTTCCGGTGAGGCCCGAAAAGGGAGTACATGGTCACAAAGCGTGCTTTTGTTAAATGGTAAATACACACTTAATCACACATACACACACACATAACTAGAAGTACATAAAGGTAGGCGGTAGTTGTACTTACTGCGATGTGCCTTGTCCGTGGGGTCCCGGCGCAGAATAATGCGACGCTTTGATGCACATATCGGTCCGGAATCGACATCGTGTATGACAATGCGTATAGCCTCCCCATCCATGGACGTTTGCCGCCGCGGTGCTTCTAAATCCTCCAAATTGGGACCCGTAAACGAGGCCATTGGTGCCGGTATCGAAGCTGGCAAGCCCGTTGGCAGCGCACCGCGATTCTGCAACGCCGCAATGTCCGGCCTGGCACAAACAGTAACGTGATATTAATACGAGTCCCGTTAGCACTTCCGCTACGGTGGTATCCACTTACAGTTGCGAACCGCGTCGCCGCATGCGCCGATCATCGTCCACTGTTAGCACGGGACTGCCTTTATCCGGAGAGCCGGGCGACTCATCGTTCTGCATATCCTCCGAGGGATGCGGCACCCGAAACGAGGGACGTCGCGAGCCTGGCAACTGGCCGGGCAGCATCATGCCACCACCACCGCCTCCTCCATCGCAGGGCGAGCGTTGCTGCTGTTGTGGTCCTGCTGCTGCTGGCGCACCTTGCAACAGGCCTGTGGCAAATACATCGTATGCGGACTTTCTGTTTTGGGAGCACATGGATTAGTTTTATATAAGCCAGTATAGATTTCATGGAAGAAAGAAAGTTTTATGTTACGTACATAATTTAATTTACTTTTATAAAATTGAGTATCAGTTTGAAGAAAATAAAAAATTGTAGTTAATAGTGAATAACACTACTTCTGCAATATAAATCACAATATACATCGTCTTACATTTTTCCCTAACATTAACAACAGTTTTAAATTGTTTAAATAGTCTCATTTGCTATCATTAACTGCATTCTTGCATAAGATTGCGTGCCTTACCTGCGCGGCATGGCTGGTATGCCAAGACCTGCATCTGGTCCCAAGCCCAATGCGGGTCCGCCGCCACCCATGCTGCCACCTACGCCACCCTTTTGCATGTCATCGTCGTAGCTGTGCTGGCGCGAGACACGTGAGCCGCGGCGCGATTGCATGCGTGAGAGGGGCGCACCGAATGCGGGCTCCAGTTCGCTGCCGCGTGGCGGGCTATTCGAGCGGCTGGGCGCCATACTGCGGCCACCTTTCAGTTGCTAAAAAGTACATCAATTTTAAGGCATCAGCAAAGCCAGCGAAGGAAGTTAATGCTGGCATCAACTTACGCGCTCCAGCTCCTTCAGCGATGCAGGTGAAACATCTGAATGGCGTCGAAGCTCTGGACTGCGTGGTGGTGCTAAAGCAGCGCCGTTGCTTGGAGCTAGGGTCTGTGTGCTGCTGCCTAGTTTGGCATCTGAGTGGCGACGCTGCAGTGCTTCCAGCACGGGCACATCCAGCGTGGAGTCTGTGGAGTCCTGTGGTATGCACACACGGGAGGCCATCTTGCGACGGCAAACGCTGCAGCGCCACATATTCTGTGAGTGTGTGTGGGGTGAGAAAATCAATGCAATAATAAGTTAAGTATACGTTGTGTTAATTAAACTTAACTAAGCTGAAAGTAAGATGCTATTTGTGGCTGCACATAAACAGCAGGATAATATTTATTATTAGTTTGTTGGAGTTGAAGAAAACCACATTATGCTGTTCCGCTTGTTGTTGCTACTGTGGTGCGATGGTTGAAAATAAATATTAATTACTTTCTGAACAAAAGTTGCTGCGGTTGCCGCGAGCTGTGCAGAAAAAAAGAAGACGAAAAAAAATCTATTTTTGCGCTACGTGAAAAAAGGTGGAATAAAAGTGAGCAGCAGTCGCACTTGCCACATCAACCACACTAGCGAGTAAAACATAGAGTGTGCTCTGCACACACAAACGGCTCCAAGCTCGCTTCGCAATAAGCCCGGACAATGCCCGTTACGCTTTCACCTGGGTCGTTGATTCATTCTACCCAGCGGCAGCAATGGCCAAAGTCATGGATGTGTATGTATGTGTCTGGGTGTGTGTGAATGCTGCAACGGAAGTTTGGCGCCATTTTAATTAAGTTGCAACAGAGCGTATACGCTGTGTATGTGTATGTGTGCGTGTGGACAGCAAGTGCGTCTATAATCATGGATCGTGCTGTATTGTTCCTGTGCTGTGGCAACATGGCAATGGTAACAGCGGCAACAGCAGCAACTGCTGGAGCAGCACTTTTCCATTTATTGCTTTTGTTTTCCCAAGTTGCGTGCACAATAATTACGGCTGCTGTGGCTCCACTTCATGATCCCAGCGAGAAATTAACTGCAACTGTAGTTGGTTTAAAGCACACACACAAACATATATAACAAACGCAGCTGAGATTTTAGCTCCAACAGCATGCTTTTCAATTAAAGACTTATTGCGCGCGCTGATTTCATATGTATAACAAGGAAATCGATTTTGTTGGATGTGCAAAAGCGTGCGAAAGTGAAAGGAAGTGCAAAAACATAGCTTGCATATTTTTAAAGCGATTTAAAGCGCAGAGATGAATGAATGAAAATACACACAAAATATCATTTCATCTCTATTGTGCAGCCAAATAGAAAACATTTGTGTTTAAAAACGCAACTGAGATTATCATTTTGCAATTATGTCAGAGGACAATGATTTAATCATATGATCCGACGCAAAACGTCAAAATGTCAGCTCATGGCATATGATGACAGCGGTTTCGGCCACATTGTGGTCAATGCCAACAGATGCCCAACGTCAACGTTGCATGAGTTCGCTTCGCAATCGCATGGGCGTAATTACGCTCCTGTGGTCATAAATACATATGTACGTTTATGTTTTGTGTGTGTTTGTGTGCTCATGTGCTTGGCTATAGCTGTAGGCGTAGGCGTCGGCGTCTGCGTGTGTATTTTGTGTGTGTATGTACGTAAGTTGGTGGCCGCCCACAAACATCAATTTCAATTAACCAAAGTGGCCAGTTGACGGACAAACGTTAAATTTTATGCGCAGGGCGTCGCCGGACACTTCACACAAACACACTTTACACACACAAATAAACAAACAGCAATGCTATAGACATGCCGATAGCCACCCAAAATTACCAAGCAACAAAAGACAAAGTTGCAGCTATAGTTTTGGCCATTGCTGATTGAACAGATACGGGTTTCTTGTTATTGTTATCCTGTCAATGGTCATTATGTGTTGTATTGATACATGAGCAAGCCTTAGCGGTGGGTGTTGCCATTCTATTATCGCATGACTGGGCAAACAACATGGTTACAAGCAACAAGTAACAGGCAGCAGACTAAGTGCAACTCTCCATATAGCCTGCTCCCTCACGCCCCCTCTCGTTTGCCTGTTGTGTTCGTCATTTAATCTCGCTAATCTGGCTTTTATCTTGTTAATGCCACAAGGCAGAGACGGTGGCCAGGCTATTGTTGGCGCCACTGTTCGGTTCGCCCCTTAAATGTAATCTAATTTGTGTTCAGGCGGCGGTTAATGTATGCTGCTGCCACGCCCACTCTTCGCCGGCAACACGCCCAACCAGTCATTGTCACAGCTTGATGCCAGCAGCGCTTTAGTTATGCCACCAATAAAACGGGAAAATGTAGCCATATACAAATATATACAATACATACATATAAATATATTAATTGTATATAAACCCATTTACCGCTTGTTTTTCTTATTAATTAAGCGCCGCGGGTAAATGTGTTTATTTAGCCTGACCACGCCCACAAATGGACATTGCCTAGTGGCATGGAAAACAGTTGTTGTTCTGCTGTTGCAGTTTGTTGCAGCAGCAACAACAGCTACAAGAACCCTATTAACACACACACAACACTTACCGCATCCTCATGCTCATCGAGCTTGCTGTAGCTGGCACAATCCTCGCACACACGCTGCTGGCACTCGAAGCACGTCTTGTGGTAGTCATCCGGCTTGAAGGACTTGAGGCACACCCGGCACGCGCCCGCTCGCCGTCCGGGCTCCTGTTTGGCCGCAGCGGCACCCACACTGCCCCCACCCGCGGAATTGTTATTGTTGTTGTTCAGATTGCTGCTGGCCTCCTGCTGCTGTTGCTGCTGCTGCTGCTGCTGTTGGTAGCTGGGCGAGCCATAGCTGCCGCTGGTATCCGCATCCGTTGGCACCAGCGAGGGGCGCGGCGACATTTTATTAACTGCAATGAACAAGAAAACGACATAAAAAACATGAAATCGCTCAATGAAAGCTGTACAACAGGCGACCATAACTGCATTTAAGGGCCGCACCCCAGTAGCTCTTTTAGGCGAGGCCGATTTAATAATTAACTTGTTGCTGGGGAAAAATGTGACCTGATTTCATAATTAATTCATTTGCAAATTGGTAACGTGACAGACGGAGACGACAAAAGCCATAAATAAAATAAATGGCAGCGATTAGCGATAGTCAAAACGGAAATTGCGACAAGTGGGCGTGTCGCTAAATTGACCAATTAACGCTGGCAAAATGGCCATGGCAAGAAAAATGACAGCTAAATTATTAAAGTGATGGCTTACTTTTAAAAAAGAAATGTTTACATTTAAGGTAAGTTAAACAATTTATTTTAAATGCATAAAAATAAATTAGTTCAGGTCAGCTGACTGTCCAAAGGCATGTTGGCAAAGCAGTCAGGCCTTGAAAAGGGTCGCTACATGCATTAGTTACACTCGAAAGGCAAAGCACAAAGCATGCTTTGTTTGGCACAATGCGTATACGCACAGCTGTACAAGCAGCCTTTCTTTTTGTTAGTGGCAAAACTTAGCCTGACATTTCTATTGGCCAGGTGGAACAATAAAAAGGGCTTTAAAGGCGAAAGAAACTCTATTGCGCACGTTATAAATATTTTATTTTTCTTGCATTTATCAAAATCAATTTAAAGCACAGACAGAAATCTTGATAAGACAATAACAGTTCGTGTTGCACGAAATATCGTAAATTGTGGTTAAAATACCAATTGCGGTTTTCAGATTGTGCTCAATTAAAATTCAACTTTTATTAGATTATTTGCATTTTAAGTGCCAGCAAATAAAAACAATTTCATAACCGAGTTAAGAGCACCATAAACGCAGGCCAATTCATTCGTTGGCATGGCAATGGAATGCAACTAACAAGTGCGCCAAATGTGCCCTTAAGTACATTCAATTATGTGACAACAGCATGTGGCAATTGGAATTGCGAGTCGAGGTCGCATTCTTGTACAACTACAAGGGCTCCAAATATTTGCACAAATTATGCGCACAAACAGCAACAACAACAAACGCAGCAGCATCAGCAACAGTGAAAGCACTGTGGATTTGTCTTCGTTTTATTGGGGTCTCTGGTCCAGCGGGAGCTGTCAACTTGCGTTAAGTTGAGTGGAATTGAGTTGGTTAAATAAACATCATAAAATATTATTTTATTTCGAACTAATAAATCTGCTGTGTTGGG
This sequence comes from Scaptomyza pallida, assembly GCA_018152965.1. Classification (NCBI taxonomy): domain Eukaryota; kingdom Metazoa; phylum Arthropoda; class Insecta; order Diptera; family Drosophilidae; genus Scaptomyza; species Scaptomyza pallida. The sequence goes on from JAECXP010000107.1 coordinate 2,212,520, forward strand.
CAATAAAAGCAGGAAGCCACCGCCCAACCAAACTAAAATGTAATAAAAACAGAGAAGAATGAATTTTTTTGGGGATGCTGAAGACTAAATACACTAACGGCAAGTGTACAATAGTATAATAAGAAAGAATTTTAGTTCAAAGAGAATTATAGCAAAAAAAAAGGTTTCACTGTTCCATAAGAACGTTTGTTGTTTTCTTTATGACAAAAAGTTAATATACTCTGCAAGGGTATAAAAAAACAAACACAAAAGTCAATACACAACACTCTGTCAGTGGTTGTTTGACAACTGTACGGATGCTGTTGCTTCTGCCGTTGGCCATTTATTGACACTGAATTTGTTTTGTGGATACTAGTAAAAAATTGTATAACACTCGTTCACATTTATGACAGACATACCAATGACTATGATAATGAAAATGCCAATGACTGGTTAATGTATTCCTGTTTCACACCGTTTACACTGACCCGTTGCATTATTCAATTTGCACAGCAAGCTGAACGAAAATATTGCGTATACGCAACGCTTGATGCTTTGTGGATGGTTAAAGTGCCGTGAGTTATGGAACGTAGCACAAGGGAGCTGCCAGCTTAGCACATCTCCTGTTTTGGCTCATTGTTGTAAGTTGCGTGCACTTTGAGCGCTTACTTAGCTTTGGCCCTTTGTTTGCGCTTACGCTGCGTGTACGTAATATTTTTCCAGCCAAACCGTCAGCTGGCTTTGGCACTGGCAAGGGCAAAGTTTTTTGTGCAAAACTTTTATTTTTTGCAGCAGCAGCTTTATGAGCGAGCACTTGTATAAAAATTCATGCCATAAATTCGCTTGCACTTACGGACCCGCAACCCCTAAAATCCAATCCAAGGCTTTTATCTTACCTTTATCTGTCACGGTTAGAAGCGAAGAGGAGAGCGTTGCCTTCATTTTGTTTAAAGCACCCGTATTTGAAGTGCCACCACCCGAATCTGTTGCATGCTGTTGCCGCTCGTTTGTCTGCTCGTCGGTGGCCACCATCTGCAGAAAAAGAAGAAGAGAAAAGATTTTTGGAGAATTTATTAACAACGTATTGAACCGAAAGTTTCATTTGTGGCAGCTACAAAATATTTATAGTTATGTGCTCACTAAAAAGCCAATGTAGAGATTATTGAATTTTCACAATGTTAAATGCGATCTCGGCTTGTTCGCATTGAATTCAAATTGAATTCCGCTACAGCTTTATGGCTGTACATTTGGCAGCACAGCATAGCTCCTCCATCTGTTGCTTGGTGCTGTGCCTTGCGAATTTGTTAATTTTATTGGAATTTGCTTTCTTTCACTTTGTGTAGCATCATCTTTTTGATTGCGTCTTTACGGCTCATGCTCCATTTAGGCATCGTCATTGTCGAAAATGCTGAAAGCGCAGGCAGGTGAAAATAACGCATTGTGTTTTATTTGAGCATTTTTTTTTTGTTCAGGCGCAACAAATTGCCGGAAAATCGTAAAATGCGGTAGGCAATTTTTGTTTAACCTTCGTGTTGCCAACTTTCATCTCAGTGAACTTTGCGATTTAAATATTTTGAGATGACACACAACAAAATAAGAATGTCTGGCATTGAACAAATTTTAAATATGTTTAAAATACAAATAATAATTATAAATTTTTTTTGAAATTTGCAGGGGCCTTAGCATATTTCTAATTCACCATATCACTCTGACAAATTTGTAAAACTTTTTTATTTCGCACTGAAAACAGATCTCCAAATATGCTAAAATGTGTGCATAATAAAAAAAACCGTTGGCAAGGCGAAGGTTAAACTGCGAAAATCGTGCCCAAGCGAGCGGCTTTCAAAAATTGCCGTCATTCTTTTTAATGCACACACACACTTACACTCGCACACAGTAACAGACTGTGAGAGAAAAACAGCGAGAGGGAGAGGGGGAACGTTACACTAAAAATTGAGAAGAACAACAACAAAGCTTTAGCTGCCAAGGCGACCAGGCGAGCAACCCCCTCCCCTGCCGGAAACATAAGTGCTCTGCGTTGTCAGCATTTTATGAAGTGGAAATTTTCTATTTGCCAAAGCGATGGCGGCGACGAAACCGGAACAAACAGCTGCCTATGTGTGGGCCATACACTCACACAGAGACCAGTCAGAACACTATCTCTTGCTACCCCTCACACACGCTGTCCCTCTCTCAGACACAGCACAAATTACGCTAAGTGCTTTTGGCTGCAATGTTTTTTGCGTTGGACTACCTTTGGCGAGGGGAAAAGTACTCATTGGTCTGAAACTCAGCCTCAACTAAGCGCTGCCTAGTGTCAGATTATGGCCGCTTTGTGCTCATGCCGCGCTACATTTTTGATGATGTCATTTCAAAGCCGGCCTCCAGGTAATATTCATGCTGTTGCGGATTTATATATGCTGTTTGCCCCAACTACATGTGGCCATCCAATCTTGGTCTACTATATATCTATATGTGTTTATGCCTATGGTACGCCTTTTGCTCATTTTAATTTATGGTCTCGCTGTCGCCTCGTTTCGCTTCATGTTCAGTGTCTTAAGCGTCTGCCGCTTAGCTCTTGTAATTATTGCTGTGTTAATTTTGTCATTTATTATGAGGCTGTTTTTCTTCTACTTTATTTTATTTTTTTGAAGAAAGCACACCCATACTGCCAAAATAGTTTCGAGTTTAGTACCGAAAATTATGGGCTGCGATGTGGGCAATAACGTGTTGCCAAAGACCTTCCGTTTCCACATCATGTGTGCCCTTTATGGCCATAAAGAATGCTACGTATGCTACGTATGCTTCATCAAATGCAAGTCAATATGTAATAAGAGATGGGAACGGGGGATGGAAGCAGCATCAATGGCTTTTACGCGTTATGATTGAAAGCACATGGATTGCAGCTGACTGCAAATGAAAATCAATGAATAAAGCAAAGTGAAAGCACCTGTCAAAATATATACATACATATATATACAACGATCTATACAACGAACTTGCAATCAACTTTTAAATTCAGCTGTTCTTTAAAACAAATTTATGTGTTCTGTTGGGGTAAACAAAGTAATTTCTCTTGTAAAATATGCAAAAAGTGTTGCAAGTGCATGATGTGCAAGGTAAAAATAAATGACTGAACAAAATGCCAGACATTATGTGGCTTGTGCAGAGCAGCAGTCTAAGTTTCGTAACTGTCTGCTTGTGTGCAGTGCGCACAGCAACCACAAACAACAATCAGCCGCAAAACGGCAAGCAGCCACTTAACTACTGCACTCATGTATGTGTTTGAGTGTGTGTGTTTGTGTTGTGATAAAGTCCAGGAAACTATTAAGAAAATAACTGAACATAATTTACAACAGACGTTTGCGTGTATTTAACTCAGCCTTTTCTGTTCCCACGTTTTTTTATCTCATGGCATGCACCACATTCACGCCATGCTGATTGTCTTTGAAGTCTCTTGTTCCTTTCTTTTTACATTTGTCTTGATAAAAATAACACACACACCCAAGAAGAAAAGAACACAAAACAAATTTGTTCTAGGCATTTAAATGGCAAAATAAATAGCAAAAGTTTGTACAACCCTTTACCCCTTTTCTTTGTTTTTAAAGAATCTGCTGACAGACTCATTGCAGCAACTGTCATCAGCACATTATTGTGTCTTGAGATGGGTGGTTTTTATGCTTTGATTTTGTGCTTCATTTCGTCTAATCAAAGTTTTTCAAAAAATCCAACAGAAACATTTCTTTAAGCACAACTTGAACATTCGCGTGACATTTGCTTGTTTTATTTTTTTGTATACGTTGTTTAGTAACTTTAATTTTCTTTTACTTGATGGTTTTCTCCAACTTTTGCGAAGAATTTTTTTGGGGCTAAATAAGAATTTCACCGGAATTTACACTTTACTTCGGTTAGGTTTCTTTGGCTTTACCAGCATGTCCTTTGTGTCTTTTTACAGTTATTTTTGGAAGAGCTTATGTCTAATTTTATGTCGTATAAGAAAAGAAAAGGAAAAAGCTACTCCCCAAGGCAGGTGTTAAAGTCCTATTGAATCGCTTTGATTGCTGCCCCCTTTTATTTATGTATTTTTTAAATTTTTTGTCCTCTTTTGCTTGCAACGCGCCCAAAAATAAAAATTCAGTCAAGCGTCGAAACCATTTACCGGACTTTTTAATTAAAAAGTTTTGTTTGTATGTCCTTTTTTGTGTTGCTATTGACCCTCTTACCCTGACTCGCTTCGCGATTAAGAGTTGTTTGTCTTTGTTGATCTATGTTTGAAAAAAGGCTTTAACTTATGGGATGCCCACGCAGCAGTGAGTTGATATTTAGACCTTTAATATATCCAGCTGAAAGAAAACTTAAATTTTATGTTCAATTCATTTCTTTTTTTTTCTGCTGCATTCCAAACAGTGAAACGCTCATTAAACTTTCAGTGGCAGAACGAGAAAAAATAAAGCACAATTACAAAATCAATAACGAACGAGAGTATGAAAAATAAATTAAGGCATAAATTAAGCGAGCGGCTGTCAGTGACAACATTGCCAAACAGGTAAGAATATTACTGCCCATGTAAGCCAGGCTTACGTGCAATTAATAAAAACTGCCAAAGTGGAATAATTGAAGGCTGAACATTTGGCGTTTCATCAGTTTTAACAGTTTTACAGTGTGTTTTTTGCACACAAACTTACCTTTTTCATGAACGTCATCACATTTGTTGGCAACATTTTGTCAGCGCTTTCGTCCTTGCGGGATCCTTGTTTGTGTTTAAATTGCAATTAATCACGCATACGACGCGTTGGCCGCTTGCCTGTTATAGTTTATGTCGCTGCGGCTTTTGTTTTATGAGTATATGTGTGTGTGTGCTTTTGATGGTGTGTGTGCTTTGGTTTTTTTCCTGCTGCTCGTTTTTCGTTTGTTTTTGCGCCCTTAAGCGGCTTTAAGTCATTTCCAAGCGCACTGTTGTTGCATTTTTGTTGTTGTTGCTGTTGTCCATTCTGTGTGTTGGTTCAATTTGATTGAATACAAATGGCCATTTTTCATGCGCCATGTAAATAGGCATTGACATGGTTTGTATATCGAAATTGTCCTTTAAGCGCATGCAACACTATTCACCGCACTACATGTTGCTCTGGTTGTGCGTGTGATTGATTTATGTTTGCCGCAGAGCTTAAAGACACATGTTTTATATGGCTTTTAAAGCTAACTGTGTGAGTATCGTTGTTGCCGTTGCCATTCGCGTTTAATTAACATCGGCCATCACTTACAGCAGCTGCAATAAATGGTTGAGAGAATTATAATTAGTCATTGGGTCTATGCTGTAAAATTGCAGACGACGCTTTAAGTTCGTGCTCTACCCCGAAAAACCACCCGAAACTTTATGCCGTACTTAAGTTTTTTGGGGTACGCCATAATTTCTGCCAGCGATAAGCATCAACGGCGTTTGGGTTTCCCTCCACACACACACACACACATGCTAAGACTGCTTGACGTGGCGCTGAAAAGTCGAGCGGCAAAAGTTTATAAGGCGGAAAATAATGTGTCGCGCTGCATGCAAAGTACTTTGGGCTATTGTGTATTTGGGGCATGGAAGTAGCGCGATAAACTGACCGTTATAATAACTGCTGCTGCTATAATTTACAACTTGGCTAGGCTAAGCAGTTACGTCTAAGATTGCGTGCTAAAATATCCTTAAATTTCTGCTGTAAAGGAAAGGTACTCAAATGGCAGACCTTTTAGAAAGTACAATTGTATTTCAGAAATTTTCTTCTCTTCATTGCTTTTCTTTTTGGGGTAGTAAGTAGCTTAGGGTATTGCTTTGCTGTACTTTAGAAGTAAATGCTTGAAAATGTCCTTTAGCGCATAGCTTAAAAGCATTGACAAGCATTGACTTGCTACAGTTACTTTTCACAGTTACCTGCTACTTTGCAACACGCCTGCCATTCAATAGCCTTTAAGACCCCCCCAAAAAACCTTAAAGTTTCTTCCCCTATGTCAGTCATTGTCATCAGTTTTCTGTGCTATGTAGCAAATCCTTCGTGTGCTCATAAGCTACACACAGCCAGCCAGCCATTCACAAATGTTGTGCTTTGTACAGCTTATGGAACATTCACAGCAAATCTTTTTGCTTTTCTCTTCTTGACTCGCCCTAACTTAGAAGTAGTTGTCAGTGTTAACAGCACTATTCTTTTAGTGATACCCTGTGCTTGATACAGTGTGCAAAGTGTATAAACTTCGAATTCCTTTCAGTTCTATAAATGTTGAGTGCATTCGTTTTTTCAGTATTACTAAAATATTATTTTAAATTTGAAAAGCTTGAAGACCGAATGGGTATCTTTCCGTCGAGCACCTTCATTGACTTGCAGCTTAGTTGCTTTGTGCTGACTTTGGCATGGCTGCAGCTTTATTAAATCAAATGACCCACATAGCAATTGAATCGCTCGATTTGCAGTCAATATAAGATCTTTGCAATATTTGCAATTCCCATCGCTAGTTGCTGCTGCTACAAAAATTAAAGACACTGTGCTCAACTATTTCACATGGTTACTGTTGTTGCCTTGGAAAAGTTCTGTATGTGTTGGGGGAAACTTGCGTTAAAAGGAATTGGCAAAAGAAATTTTATTTCAATGCATTGTTCACTGTTGGGTTATTTCTATCTGTTTTTTTTCGGGTTTCTGCTCTGCCATTTTTGTGCACATTACAAAAGTTCATAAAAAGTCATCGAAGCGCAGTTTCTAAAGTTCGGCAAGTGGCAGTCAGTGCGGGGTAGAGCACAGATATTCGTGGCAAATGGTTCGGGCATGACATGGAAAATGTTTACGCTAAATGAAATTTTTGACTTGCTAAATGAGTTGAGTTTGCTTAACTTTATAAATGGCATTTGGCACAGAGCAAAAAAAAAATCAGGAAAATTAGTTGACGCTCGAAGCTGTCAACAGGCGAGAGGTGCATGCCATGACAGTGGGACAGTAGGTGGTGTTAGGGTGACAGAGACAAATACGAATCAGGGACACGATGCAATATGCGACAGTCGGACGAATTTCGGGGGCGTTCTGCTCTTAGAATGTAAAGCAAACTGTTACAAGTGTTTGCATGCCACGCCTCCCACTTCCTGACGACGATGCTGATGCAAAAGACGGAGTAGAAGAAGAAGGAGCAGAAAGTTTGCTTACACGAGCTTAGCGTGCCAGGATGTGCTCATAAATTGTAACTTTGGCTGCTGCTTTTACTGCCATTGCCGATGCTGCTGCTGCTGGTGCTGCTGCTTTTGCTGTAGGCAACAAGCATGAAATCACATGAACATACACACAAGCACACAGGCACATAAAGGACGAGGTTTTTGGCAGAGTTCCAACTGGTGTGGTTGGCACATAGTTAATTAGCGCGAAATTGGCCAAACGAGCTGGCAGCAATCCGGTGCCTGGAGGAATCGAGAAGCTCCAAACCGAAATCCAACCCCCAACTTTGCTCTTTGCATGCTAATCGGTAACTGATCAGGGCAGCCAATAGCGTGAAAGGTCAAAATGTATGTGTCAATAATGCGTGTATTAGCCAAAATCAAACAAGATTTATCACACACACACGTTCAGGGTCCTAAAATTGTCACGCACAGGCGAGCCAAATCGAAATTGAAACGTTCGATAAATAAATACAAGAAAAACAGGTTTTGTGTGTTTTATTTGTTGTTTTATTCTTTTTTGTTTTGTTTTCATTGTTGGTGTTGTTTTGGGACACACGTCAGTGGAGTGTCGAAAGTCAATTGTAATTCAAAATTCCGGAACGTGCATGGGACACAAATTAACTGTTAAGCAGCATGTCTTGGCCCATAATAAATGGCCAGCAAAAATGTCGAGATGAAATTGTGTTGGGCCAAATGAAGCATGAAGTAAACTCAAATGGAACAGAGCCGAGCAACACAGCCACAGGACATCAACAGGAGTCGAACACAGCAGTAGCTCAAATTGCAGTTGAGAAATCGCAGCGCAGTTCATAAATAAAGTGGACTGCTGCAGGGTGCAATACAGAGGGAATGAGGAACAGTGGGGGCAGCCACAGCCCCATGAATGCCATGAATGAAGCGCTGTCAACAATGCGAAGCAACTAGGGGCACTACCAACACAATTGAGACGAAGAATGAAAATGGGTGTGGGGGCATGTGGCATGGGGATGTGAACTGCAACTAGTTGCCTGTTGTTTGGCTTGTTAGTGCTGATGCTGTTACGTGCAAGTTGTTTTTGCGGTCAGGACTTTAGCCAGCAACAAGATAAGATGAATGTTAAATTTGCAACACATTTCAAGTTGAGTTTTATGAGGCGTAAAGCGGGAAAGGGCTGAGAGATAAGGCTAACGGTGGACTGTAGTACATCAAAGTATGTGACATTTTGAAGCTGATCATCTGCAATGCACTTCGCAAATAAAGAATTCATTAGGCTTCCGAAAATTTCAATGGGTGAAGCAATAATTAATTAGAGGGATGATATTTATTATACCAAAAACCTTTAAAAGCCTTACTCAACCTGACATCGATAACTCATCTACCACAAAAGGCGTTAAATAACATCAACTTAATTAAAGTAATATTTTATTGTAATGCGCTACAAGCTATAAAATAAAAGCGAATGCCGTACCCCATTCTTGTACTTTTAATTAATGATTATTTTTACAATTAATTGACATTGAAAATAACTTTTGTTGTGGCGTAACATTGATATAAGCGCTCATTCAATGCAAATTAAGAGTCAGTGAATTCACAATAATCCTCTTAGCTCATTAAAAAATAATAATAAGAGCTAAGCTGCGTGTAAATAGTAATTAAAACTAATGTATGTTCCAGTATAGATTAGTTTGTGCTATAATGTGCTATCAAAGCTTCAAATATATTGCCTGGCTGACTGTGAAAACACGGAAGTGCAGACAATAACAATCCATTTCCAGTCCAGCCACACATATGCGTTTGCCACACACATACACATGGACAGAAAACTGGCAGCATGGCCATTATTGTCTAACAGGATTTTTAATGAGCCTGAAAGCATGGCAAGGTGAGTTGGATTGTGGGCCATTTTGCTTTTAGCTAGTGAAGCGTAAGCTGAAGCTCATTGTCAGACCCCGTTTACCTAATTGACATTGGCCGGCTTACATAGCGGCTGCGTGATGCGTTGCCAGCAGGCAAACGCTTAAAATTCTACAACAGAAATCAACGCACGACTTTAAACAAGTGAAATTAAACATTTAATTGCTGAAAGTAAACAACACTGAAGCAGCAGTCAGAGAACTGGCAGTTGGAGATCAGGTGCCCTAGTCTATAGTACAGATTGATGTTGAAGTCGCAACAGCAGCTGCCACTTATCATTTAGCTATGCGTGGCACGTAGATGCCATCCAAATGAAATGAAACTACGCCCAAAGGGGGCGTTGGCGTGTTGACAACAACAACATTTTTCGACTCTCGACTCACTGTGTAGCAACACAACAAACGTTTAAACTGGCTTTTCGGGCAATATAGAGGGCTTGACTTAACTCAAACTCAATTATTCAAATGCCATGATGCGAATTCGAGTGCTGCGTAACGGCGTAGGCGTGGCACATGTGCTGCTGCGGTCCTCTTCTGATACTTGCAATTTGACATTTAATCAACATGCTGAAAGCCATTGCGTATACTCAATGCTCTATTGCCCAACCCCCAATCCACTCCTCCTTGAAAAGCCATTCGGGCAACGTGCTGTATTGAGCAAGTCGTGTTTAAGCCACAAGTTCAAGTGCTTACTGCGGTCTGCCCCAAACAGTTGTCACTTGTTGTGCTCTGTTGCTTGCTTGACTCTGTGTATACGTATGTACATATGTATGTATATTGCTGTTGTTGTTGTTTTGCTGCTGTTGCTTTCATCTTAATTGAAATCAAATCAAAGTGTTTTCACTCACCAAATGTAATTGTGTGGCATGTTGCCTTTGTTCAGTGCTATTTTACAATTTCAAAACCTTACCGTGCTTACATTCACGCAATATATTGGCTCAAATTTTTCGGAACAGATTTGTCGAGCCTGACGACTAATGACATCCTATTGTTTCATGTGGTATACGTTATACATATATATATATATTCCAATTTTACACTAAATTTACTTGTGCTCCCTGCTGAGTCCAGCTCTACACTGCGCTATGTTGTTTACTTTTGCGGCTTATTGTTTCATACATTATTTATTCGAAAATGTTATTTGTTTTCGCATGCCTACCAAAGGGAATTGTGCTTACTGTTTCTACCTGTAACTGGGTTAGGTGAGTTTATTAGATCAAGCAGATTACTCATTCAGAGTGGCAAGTCTTTTCTTTTCTGCCTTTATTATGTAATAGTAATAACAATTGATAGAGTGGAAATGCGCATTCACTGGCTGTTAATGCTGTAATACTCATACGCGCCCTCTAACCCACTGGAGAACTGCACAACATTATGCGGAACTGTGTTAAGCGCACATGGCGTATAGGTACACAAACAAAAAAACAAGCGCAAAGGACCAATTACGCATACACATAAAACATTTCATGTCACGCGTTCCGACGCCATAAAACGAAATCAACTGAATATGGGCAATATAAAAAAGGCGTGGAGCTCATTAACGCTGGCTCGAAATGTGCAATGTGCGGTTGGCCATTTGCCTGCATGATGGCACGCAACAAACCAAGCGAACTCAGCTGTTGTCCTCAAGGACCAAAGGAACGAGTGTGTGTTCGTGTTCGTGGTTATATCACATTTATGATGTCGCGCCAGGATGGCAGGCACATTAGAAATGCGTGAAATCCAACGCATTTAGAAAGAGCCGGCTTTAGCAGCTGGGCTCATATTATGTTTTGGCAATTTGTTAGTGCGGCTAAATACATAATTTTGATTTATTTGATTTAATTAAATGAAATTGAAGCCACATAAATTAGAACGCGCCTGACCTAGCAATTTAAATCAACTTGCTTAACAGCTAGTACACAAAAGACGGAAACAAAAAACCCAGAAAATCTCAAAGTACAGACAAAAAAGGGTTTGATAACCAAGCCAAGTGCGGGCGCAAACGAAAACAAAGTGACCGCAATTAATTAGCCGCAAAGAAGATGGCAACTCGCGGCGACTCTCTGCAATATAAATAATGATAATGCCTTTAAAAAAAATAGAAAAAAAACGAGCCAACAACTGTGAATGCCTGTTGCTGAAAGACTGACAAGATAAAAAGAGGCAAAATGAGGCTGCATTAATTTGTTGATTAAATGTGTTGAAAAGTGAAAAGGGCAATAGTAAATAAAGGTTAAGCTGTCACAAAAATAACGCATCAAGTATTCAATTCGTTGAGCACTCGTATTTTTGCGGTTTGGCATATGCAAGCGCCGCGCCGAGTGCCAATGTCAGTGTCAATGTCAATGTCAGTCTCAATGTCAAACTGTCGTCTATTGAAACAAGCTAACAAAGTTGGCAGGCTGGCGGGAGGGTGGCAAAGAGGCAGGCTGGCAGGCGTTTTGGCAGCTCAATGGCCTCATGAACTTTTGCAGCGCAACTAATGCGTATTCAATGTCAGAGTCCTTCGGCGCAGCAAGGGCGTCCTTCCAGATGTCAGTTCTTTAGCGTTTGAAGCCAAAGTCAATTAAAAATATGAGGGACAGCTAAATAAAATAAAGCATTAATATGCAAACGAACTGAAATGTATGCAAATTAACTACGCTGCATTTGTGTGAAAGAGTTTTCGTTCTAACTTCCAGCATAATAATATTGTTATAAGTTTTCCTTCTGCTACAGCTAAAACGGCAAAATATGCTTTAGCATCTTTAAATTCAATGTCTTTTGTTAAAAAATGCCAGCAGCTTGTATTTCAAAGCAACCGCGTGCCAAAGACAAACATAATGTAGCACCATATTAAGTTGCAAAGCAATCCACTTGTCTGTGTCAGTATCTACATATCCTGTCTATTACCATATGCATACTATGTGGTTGGGGACATACTTTCACTTGCCTTCAATTCAGATGGCGTGACTTTTAGTCTCCCTAGTGACGGGCGCATCCTTGGCTTCGACGTCGTCGTCGTCTTCTTCTGCCTTTGGCCTCTGTCGCTGTTGTCATTATTGTTATTACAATTTCATTGTTGTTGTTAAAACTGTTTTGTTCTGCTTACTTATCGTACACATTGCAACGTCACACATGTGTCGTCTGGCATATCGTCTGACTGTCTATACATGTGTGTGTGTGAATGAAAGTGTGCTGCCTCCAGTTGTCTCTGGGAACAACTATGTGTTTTTTTTTTACCATTCGCCACAGCAAATTTTCAAGCGTATAAATTGCATTTCATTTAAGTTGCATTTCTTTTCTGTTTATACGCTGTAGCTAGCAGGAATGGGGTAAGACAAAATAGTAAGTAATTTCAGTCAACCATACTATTCATGCTACAATCTTTTCGCTGGGTATCTTCTGTCTCGTCATGCGATATTTGAATTATTTTATTTCTTTCATATATATTGTTACTCATGGAATATTTAACAAGGGCTTGCATTGTTTGCACTCTGTGTATGTAGCGGATAAACGCCGCCTTGTTGCAAGCATTTCGAAGGTCAAATGTCAAATGCAACTGGCAGACGAACAGAGAGCAAGAAGGAGTGCAACAGACAGTCAGCTAAACGTTCATGTTTTTTTTATTGTTTTGGCCGCAAATTTTGACTTGTGCTATTTACACATGCATACGATTGTAGCGCAGCTTTCACGATTGTGACATGAAGAAATCCTGTACACATTGCTATTTTTCCAGCTGTCAGTTTTCCTCTCATTAAATACATGCAATTCATGACTGTCTTATGAAAAATTCAAACAAAATACATCAAGTATGCGGCTAAATTTGATTGTTGCGCTGTCGGAATAAAATGTACAACTTTCCAGCTAACTGACGCCACCAAATATGTATATTTTTAATCATAAATTATGTTGTAATGTATTTTAATTGAAAATAATGCGATTGCTGCCGAAATTATGCTTTCATTTATATATTTTTCTGTTTTTTCAGTTTTTTTGCATTTATTCATATGCGAAATTTTCCAGCGCTTTGCTAATTGTGTTACTGTTGCGACGCCATTAAAATCAACATCAATCATCATAATATATACGATTTTTATTAAGAGAGACATGGTTCAGAAAAAAAGCATGTACAAACGAATTGCTTTTGATGTTGTTGTTGTAGTCGTAGCACAGCGTGTCGTATACGCATTATATATATGTGCGAGGACATATACACATGTTGCGCATACGCCGCATGCGACGCCTTGAAGTGACTTTGGCAAATCATTTTTCTTGTTAATGTATTTAACATGGTTATTAATCAAAAACACACACACACAGATGCACAGATCCCACAGACCAAAACCCAAGCCGAGTTGAACCATAGTAATTTTGTTATTGAATCCGGCAATTTAAATGGTTCCGCCAGGCTACGGCAATGGAAAAGCAATAATTGTTGTGGTTTGGCTCTGCCATCCCAGCCGCATAGATGATGCTATTATTCAGCCGCATTTGCTTGGGTTAAGTAACTTGATGGGTTGTCTTTGGGTCGGCATATCGGCATGTGGCCTACTAACCGTTACGCATATTATTGTTCAAGGCACCTCAAACTCAAACCCACGTTCCAATCCGCCTTCATTTATAATGCACACACTTACATACAGACTCTCACAAACTATGTATATATGTACTTGGATATATAAGATGGCTTTGTATATAATCATTTGTGTAGACTAAATGTGCCTTTTACGCTCTGGAAGATTGTGCGTACAAATTACCTGTGCGATTTGATTTCATTTCGTCTGCGGTTGGCATTGATGCTGCTGCTGCTGCCATTATCAAGTTGCTCGATTTGTTTTGTTTGTTTGTTGGCTTGATTCGGTTTCGAGAATGATATTTTCGTGGTTTCACTGCAGATGTGTAGAAAGAGCTGAGCATGGCTTTTATATACCATATAAAGCATGGCATTCGACAGCTGACGAATTGAAAATGTGGCATATAAATCAAATATAAGGTGCGATGATGCATAAATCACTCAAAAACCGGATTCATTTGCAGTTCTGTTAAAATTACAACGAAATCGAGAGCCATGTCTGAGTATTGTAAAGCCAACCGCAGAAGCACATTTTGAGAATCCAGTCGACAGGAATTCAATTCAATTAAGCCAAATGCATTAAATGTTAATTAATTGAAATACAGTTTGAAGCTCATTCAAATATTTGTTCAATTATGTGTAGGTTGAAGCTAACAGAAACTTTTGAATTAATGTAAAAATATTAATGAAGGCTTATGATTATAAATAATCATTTTCAATGTCTATAAATAAATGGAATAATATTATGCATAAATCGATTTAAATTTGTTTACATTAGAATATTCTATACCAAGCCATTTATTATTTACCCACACTTTGACTTTTACTATTAACATTTCATAACTGTGCAAATAATTTTCAAAATGTACACATTCAGTGGGCACAATTATCAGCATATCAGTCTAAGTGTCTACTAAGTCCACAAAAGTTCGTTTTAAGTCGCATTCAACAAGGAAAATATATTTTCATCGTTAATTTCTGGGCTAACTGGGAAAAGTTTTTGCTGCCGCTTTGGCATTTGCGGCTTGCGTTGCCGTTACTCTCATAATTATCAAAGTTGGTCAACTGGGCTGCCTTTGGGGAGCCCTGCACTGAGGCTGCGGTCGAGCCCCATTGGGCAAAGGCGCTGACAATGGCGTTAACCCACCCACGCCCTCTCCACACAACGCCTTCAAGTATGCACTTCAATTATCAAGCGCAGGGGTGGGTTGCGGCAAAGGGGTGTTTTGAGTTTGTATTGTGCCTGGCAACAACTAATGATAGTGTTGGCATAATTCTAAGCACAGGACATGCTCATTATTGTGCAAAGTGGCGTATTTTAAGTTTGTGTGAGCCAAAAAACTTTTCTGGCAGCGATGCAAAAGTTGATTTAAATTAGTAAATTAGAAAATGCCTAACAGCTGCGCAGCAAGCAGAGACAAAGAGGGAAGAGAGAATTGTATTGCTGACCTAGCCACAATGTGCAAAGCCAGTTGGCGTTGGCGGAAGTTGTCAATGTCAATGGTAGCAATAACAGCAACACCAGCAGCAGCAATGGCAGCAGTAGCAACAACAAAAATGTTTTGTCCTTGCCCGGAATTGCACACACACACACAAATATTGAAAAACAAGGGCATAAATTACACAAAGGCAATAAGAAAGTTTTGTCCGAAAAGTCTGGAGTTTCATCATGTTGACAAAAGTCCAACTCCAAGTCCATTTTCAACAGCATCAAACTCGTTGAGGCACATGAGTTGGAACTTTGACTAACATGTTCAATATGTATGCATATACAGCCAGGCCCAGAAAATTATGAAGCACTGTCAGACAGGCAAGGGGCGGAGAAAAGACTAAGTGTACGTGCCAGTTAGGCACCAATAGCGACAATATACTGAGCAAAAGTTAACTCAGTCCATAGCCACGTAGACATACTTCGTTTCTACATGAACTTGTTTTTGTTCAATCAACAATAAAGCTATAGAGCAATAGCTATTGCTTTATATATACTTATATACATATGCATATATCTATAGCTATTTGTTGTTGTTGTCGCTTAGTTGTTTGTCTAAGCTCAGTGAAGTGTGCCCAAGATATTTGCGCCTGATATGCGACGAAGCAATTCGAGTTGAGCCTTCGTTGGGGCTTAAAGTGTGAGTGTGTAAGTGTGAACAGGCTTATACACATGCTTGAATGACTATATTATACATACAAGAGAGAGCACAACTTGGCGATTACTTGGCACTAATAGAGTAATAACCGTAGCACAACCTTTTCGAATAACGAATAACTCTCACAATACAAATACATAATTTTGTTTTGCATTCAGCCTAATGAGCTGCCTGCGCTTGCTGTGCCTCTGTGCCACTGTGCCTCGGCTTCCTGGCAACGGAAGTAACCCGACGACACGTGTGCTCCGAAATTCATCATAAAAATAACAAAAGAAATATGTATTACAAAACATTCTGAGCGTATGAGAAGTGTAGCTAAGCCAAGAATGATCCAAGCAGCTTTAAATTGGTATGCGTGAGTATTTTAATATAAACATTTTATGCATCCTGTTACCAAATTAATGTGCGCTCTCAACAGCGCAGTAAAAATGTTATTAAAAGCTTTCAAATTTTACGTTGCCTGCCGCATAACACAAATCGTTGTTCTCGGACAAAAGTTTGCTATCTAATGAGAAGTTATTAGTGCACCAGGAGGAAGGGAAGTTGTCGGGTGAAAATTCTGTTGCAGGCTGCAACTAACGATATGCAGCTGAGTAAGGCGCTCAATGTTATAAAAAGACATAGTTGACTGCCACACGCATTTTATCGTCTTTCTCAGTATCCCTATCCGCTTTGTTCTTTGGAAATTGTTTTTTTTTTTTTTTTTTTTTGCACAAAAACTTGATTTATAAACTCTTTTTTTGCCTTCTGTGTTATGGCCAGTTCCCGGTATTTGTGTTGCACACAAACACACACACACATACACATCTTAGTCATTGAGGCGTGGTTCCATTTTATGGCTGATCCTTTTTTTTTGTTGCATGTGCCCATGGTGGCGGGTGCGAGTACTGTGAAAGCAAGTTTCACAAATGATTTCACATTTTTGCATAAATAAATGTCAAGTGTGCGTCGAGGCGAACTGAGAGTTGCTGACAGCTTTCTAATAAACCCAGTGAAAAAAGGATAATCAGCGCCACAAGAAGGATGTGACGCCATACAGGCCACAAGCACAAGCAACAAGTAGCACAGATATGTATCTTTATGTATATGTATGGATAACCTTGTGTGTGTGAGTGTGTGTGTTTGTGTGTGGCGTCCACTTTGGCTTAGCAATAATAATAATAACCTTGGCTGCCATGACGCCTCGTATTTTTCAATGTGCCGCTTCAAGAGCCTGGAAAAACGAGACTTTTCTCATATATGAAAATGACAATTTCCATTGCCACTACAAAGGCACTCGCTCAGCAGCAGAAGGACTTCCTCACTCTGCATTTACGTCTTTCTCTAACTATCGCTTTCTCATTTTTTTTTTGCCTGCTGTGTGGGTTCTTTGGATATTTTAGGATTGCCTGGCAACGGCGTTGGCAATTTTAATAATGTTTACTTACGGCGCAGCAGCCTAGCTTGCGTGTGTATGTGTGTGTGTGTTTGTAAATAAATAAACCAGCAGTCAGCAACAGAGGCAACAAAAACAACACCAGCGGCAGTCAAGTGTGGCACAAAGGCGCCACCGAGCAAGTATAGCATACTTATGCGGGCTAGACAAGAGCCTGCAACTTGAATCGAGGTGCAGCGAGGCATGCCAAATGACAGCTGCTTATATTGTATCTAGTAAATGGCAGCAGGCTTAACGATAGCTGCCCATGGAATGCAACTATGAAATGCAGCACACAAAGTGTCACTTTGCACAAGGACCAGAGCACGCTAAATCACTGCTGCATATTGCCTGCACACTCAGGGGCTTTTGTCATAACAATGTCTGTTGGGGCAATAAAAACTGTAATTTATGGTGCGAGCTTAAAGCTGCTGTGTGCAAAAGTCA
This sequence comes from Scaptomyza pallida, assembly GCA_018152965.1. Taxonomy (NCBI): domain Eukaryota; kingdom Metazoa; phylum Arthropoda; class Insecta; order Diptera; family Drosophilidae; genus Scaptomyza; species Scaptomyza pallida. The sequence goes on from JAECXP010000107.1 coordinate 2,230,110, forward strand.
AATTAAACCTTTTCTAAAAACTGCTTAGCTGCAGCTGTTGCCTAATGAGCGGATTAAGTGGTCTGCCACGAGTTGCCGGCCAGGAGTCAGCTACCCGCTGCTAGATGCTTGCTGCTTGGTGCTTGCTGCCACGACTGCAATGGGGCACTTCCCTTGCCAGTTCCTGTTCCGGTTTCCGGGCAACCCGTTCTGTTGACAATGGCCAGGGCAATTTAAAGTGCTTTCAGCGCATATACAGATTCAAGGATGCTTGCTCTGTGCTTTAAGCTCTGTCTCTCTGTCTGTCCTACGTTATACGTTACGTATACGTAACATGTAATATGCATTGCTCATTGCTGCCATATCCTGGCAGGGCATTACGTACACATAACAAAGGGAATGCTTTCTAGATGGCCAAATAAACCAAATAAATGTAAATACGACACATGTACAAAAAAAAAAACAGAGGGATGTTGGCTAAACGAAACAAAGCAGCAGCCATTTCTTTATATCCTTGGCATCGAATCCAAGCGCATTTGGCACGCATGCTGCTAGCAAAGTTCTGGCTCCTTTGTTTGGCAAAGGATTTGCTTGCCGAACAGCGCAAGTGGAACACACAAAAACAGAATGAAAAGAAAATAAATATATGGCTGTTCATGCGTTTATATTGGAAAATATTGATTTACCTGCTATCAGAGACAGCTGCTACACGTTCAAATTCGTATGTGCCAAACACCCACTGAACCCCTCTTGCCCGAAGGCACATGCTTTGCCTTTATGCCACCAAATCCAAACACATAAACGCAATAATCAATAGAGATTTGTTGGAGCTTATGTCGCCGCACAAAGTGCACATACTGCCAATGGAGACTGTAAGTGGGAAACGTGCGAGTTCTCGCTGAGATTGACGTTTGTGGCACGTCATGTGGCACCCCCAAAGTTATGCTCAACAAGTGCAGTTAAGGCCACATCATTAACATGCGACCGTATACTCAATGTCAAGGCAACCAAGCTAACTATATACGCACACATACGCAGTTATCTGGGCTGCCACTTACATATATATTTATCATATGTACATGTCAGCAAACGTAACTCACGCATGCGGCAGCAATTACGCAAAATGTTGCAATGATGCGGGCTTTCTTAGAAAGCGCTTGCGAAATGCGCGTGTCAAGCGCCACTTGGATGCTAACTTACACAAAGAAAGAAATGTGTATAAGAGGAACCAAGATATGTTTTCTTTTTTATTATTTTGTAAAAAATGCACATCTAAAATAGAAATTCTTGAAAACGTGAAGCGAGTCACTTTATAAGGTATAAATATAGGGGTATTTCAAGCTTAAACGAATGAGGTATCAAGGTAATCTGCTAATAAAAACTATATACTTAAGCCATATAATCTCTAAAGGCAAAAACGTTTCTGTCTCTAATATTTTCAACAACATACGCCTTCACTTATTGCTTGGAAAAGTGAGAAAGCACATCTTTTGCTGGGCATTCAATAGTCGTTCAACTTTAAGTCTCTTCCTAACTTATATTCGTATCTTTTCTGTTTCGGGCACCTAACTGTTTTCTTGGAGCATGAGAATGTATTTTTAGCCAAGCTTATAATTCACAGTGCTGCCTTCCTTCACATTGTATATACACATTGACTTAATAAGTTGACAGCAGACAGCAGCAGTCAGTCAGTGCCACGCTTACACCCACACACACACACACACACAAACACACAAACATACGCACATACAGAGCAGAAGAAGCAAAAGCAACTCAGCGATTCGCTCATGTTTCACATGTTGATTTTGCTGCCACACGCACATGCTGTAAAGTTTTTCAGCTGCAAGGTCTCATATTCTTAGTCAATTTAAAAAATTGCCATCATTACGCATACGCATCGTTGCGGCAGCTGCGTCTTTAATTAACGTTCAAAAACTTCAACCAAACTGGCAAAAAATGTAGTTTGCAGCATTTTGCTGGCATTTAAATACGCACAGATTTCATTGTTTCACGCAATAACACAGCTCATAAAAGCTACTAACTAATTCGCAGCCATGACAGCTTGACATCCCATTCCCCATTCTCCACTCTTTTACTGCCCCATTATGGGCTAGACTGGCCCACATTTTGGACTGCCTGTTGCGTGTGCCTGGTAGGTGGCCATTTGCTTGTGCAAAATGTTACTTTGCGCAAAATTATGCAAATTTGATGTGCGTTTTGTGAGCATGAGAAATGCGTTTGCTTCACACTGCCTTGACTGTCGTCCTGTGGTGCCATGTGGGTGTCTCTATATCTATATTTGTGTGTGCAAGAGCTTGTGTGTGTGTATGTATGAGTGCGTGTGTGTGTGGTGGGTGCACCGCACGCCAAGCACTGAGCAAACAGCACAAATGCCATACTCGCCCTTCTGGTCAGAGCTTAGTTTTATGCGAGGTTTCGGACGGCAAGCAAAGTGCAAAGTAAACACACCAGTTAAAAATAGTCAAAACAAACAAAATGCATCGCAAGTTGGCTAACAAACATTTTCATACTGCCAGCCCTTTTAAAGTTATAACAATTTGTTAGTTCGCATAGCAGGATTAGCCATTAAATAATTATGTTTATTTACATTTTGTATGGTTGTTGTTTTTCAGAGTCAAGAACATTTTTATCACTCTTTTAAACCCTTTTTAAAAACTTTTTTTTGCATGTTCTGCTTATCAGCCGGGCGCTCTAAATCATTTTCATTGCAAGAAATAACATTTTATTTTACCCGTCCTATTTATAACTTAGTTGTTGCTGCCAGGGCAGACAAACAACACGATTCTGGGCGTGTTAATCTGATCAAAGTGCGGCAGCTAAGAAAAACAACGCAACAATTTTGCGCCAAATGAAAGAACAACACGAAAATTGTGCAAACTTTCGTCCTTTGCTGTTTGCCGTTCTTGTTGCTGTTGCTTGTTGTGGCTGTTGCTGTGGCACAGAGGAAGCTGCCAATACACACATGAGGAGCCTTGAAAGCGGAAGCCACACATACACACACTGAATTACATACACATATACACACACATATGGAGCTAAATCAACTGCTCATTATTATGCAAAGTTTTGCTTCTTTACGTTATCTCTGTTAGGTCGGAAGTGGGGAATGAGAGCGCGCACGCGATAGAAAAAGAGAGAGAGATAGAGAGAGCTTTAAGTCCGAGCTGGTAAACAGCAACAGACTGTTTGCCCCATACTGCTCCATATGGCATAATTGGCGTACTGCGGCCAGCTGTAAGCGGAAACGCCGCCTTCTATAGAATGATATATGAGGCGTCTGGTCTGGTCTGGCCTGGTCGCGTTTAATATTTCATTTGGCAAGCACACTTAAGGGATTTTGATTTTTGGCTGCAGCAGGCAAACAAACAAATTACTGCACATAACATTCATTTTGCAGTCGCATAAAATATAAAATTCAATTTCAAAAAGCACAAAAAGCCATTCAAAATTTGCCAAAACGAAACAAGCAAAAATAAATGGCGCTTAATGCGACTGAATATTTTCTCGTGCCATGAAAAATGAGTCAGGCGCTGTTGCGCTTAGGCAAACAGCAGAGCCAACAGAGAAACGACAGCAAAAAAAAGAGGAGAAAAATATATGATTTATGTGGGGGTCGCAAACAAAGCAGCGTTGAGCCTGGAAAAGCGTAATGTTAGCTTTTCAGCTATTTATTTTTATTTTTCAATTTTTTTAAAGCCTTGCGATAAGGCAAGGTCTTGGCAATCAGCATATGCATGGCCTCGTTTCCACACACCAAACCCTTTCCCCTCATACGCACGCACACAAAGGCACAGTCAAATAAACAGTCGACTTTGTCTGCTGGCAACAAAGCGCCGTTAAACATGCCAGTAAAAACACACCCAGCACAACCACAGCGACAACAGCAACAAGGATAAGAAGAAGCACAAAATGTACTCGTAATTGGCTCGTTTCATTTTTAATAACTGTCAATCCTTTGGCTTTTGGGCGCGGCAGTTGCCAAACTGACAAAACCGCTTGTAATTTACGCTCAGCATATGAGCAACAACCGCAGCAGCAACAACAATAATAGCAGCGACGAATAACAGAACAGCCACAGAAACTCTGTTTGAAAGTTTACAGAAATTGTGCACAGCACATTTTTAAAAGTGCACTTAAAGAAAAAGAAAAGAGTTCCAGAAAAATGTTGAATAGAAAAAAAAAGGCAAGGCCAAAGCAATATATATATTAATTTAACCAAATCAAGCAAGTTTGTATATCCAAAATTCTTAAAGGTAAGAGCATTCAGCTGTCGTTGTAAAGAAGTTTAGTTTGCCATTTTTTTTTCGGTCTCTCGTGCTTTTTTTCCATCGCTTGTGGCAAAACTTTCTGCATTGCTCGCTTGATAAATGTTTGTCTCAACTTTTCGCCAAACTGTTGCTCGACTTAGCTCAGGTCCCAACAATTCAACTTTTGGAGCTATGTAACCAAACGATATCAGCAAGCCTCAGCGCTGTGGTCGAAAAAAAAATAAGCAACTCGAAGCACGAGTAGAAAAAGAAGAAATAGAAATTTGCGTAAAACTTTAAGCAAACAAGATGCCCAGGGCTGAAATGGCCTTGGCCATTCGGGATATTGCCCATTGCCTATGTGCAAGCAATTGGGGCAACTAGCTGGAAAAGCAGCTAGATGCTGAGTTGAGTTGAGGAGCTGTCAAAACTTAGCCTGGCTGCCATCCATCTCCGTCTTTATTATGTTGTTGTGCATGCTTAACTTTACATTTAGTAGGAAATTCCTATGATGCTGCAAAATGTATTATTATTTTTGTTTTCAGCTGTTTAAGTTTGTGCGCAGCTCTTGGTGCATACATTAATCATTTCAAGTGCACAGAGGGTAACAGGATCAAAATACAAAATTGTGCCCCTGGGCGCCAATTACATTAATCAAAGCATAACACCAGAGCCTGGCATCAAATATTTCATTAGATTACAAGCCCAAAAACCACTCGAACTATAAAAAGAACACAAAATGACAATTTTACTGCACAACGCAGTCAAACAATGCGCCAAAATCTGTGTTTACTTGGGCAAACGAGCAACTTGCCATAGCATAAACCATTATCAGCTGCTTTGGCCAGATTATAGTGGTTAAAGAGGCAGGGGCTAGCTGAGGCAATGAAGCTGGAAACGACCAAGGGCGCTAAAGTGGGACATGGGTCAGGGACGCGTTTAACAAAAATGTAAACAGGCAGCTAGGCTTTCCCAGCTCCTCATAGTTAACCACCTTTGTCTGTGTGTGTGTGTGTTGCCGGATATTAAGTTTAGTCCGCGTAGCAGTAATGGCAATGCCAACAGCCGACGGCCAACGAATTCCAGCTGAGACACCCAAAAACACACCAAAACACACAAAACAAAAATGGCGCACGGAAATTGTAAAATTTGTTACATTTTCTTTGGTCTTTTTGGCAGCGGCGCGAGCTCGGATTTTCTTTTGCATTTATATGGAAATTATGTTATTATGCTAAGCAAAAGAAAATCTTTAGCTGCCACAACTACCAACAGAGGACATGCCTTAATAATTTAAGCCAACAATTTGTTGCTGTTTACTTGAAAATGGACGTTGATTTTAGGCATTACTGCTACGATTTTACCAGTGAATGTTTCGAGAACTTGTTGTTACTTGTTATATCTGCATACATATGCAAATGTATGCTTGAAACGATGCTTGCTAAAAAAAAAGCTGCACTTTCGCCCTTTTTCACCCTCTCATGCCCTGAGCAAACATTTTAATTGAAAATTGCAGAGCCGCAGCAAGTAAATAGGAGTGCCAGCAACTGCAAACGACAAGTTAAAAACTGATTGCATGACTGAGTTATGTGTGTGCCACTGTGTCAGTGGGGTGTGTGTGTGTGTGTGTGTATGTACCTTCCATTTAGAGGCGCTTGATTTTTGCATAAGCCTGCTGCAGTTTTGCACCGCATTCACAAAAACTGTCTGCATGAATAATAAACTGAAAAAGGCAGCGCTGTGTACTTGGTCCACGTCTCTGTGCTGCCTTCCCCAATCGTCGGCAGAGCATGCCAAACGAAATTAAATTAATTAAATTCCGCTCACTTATTGCGTGTTGTGTGTTCGACAGCCAAACAATTTGTGTAAGTTTTTGCATAAAATACGTTTGGCAGCAAAAACCCCAAAAAGAAATATGAATGTGTGCCACAAAAAAAACTTGGAGGGACAAATATGCAAGTTATTTAAATATGTAAAATAAATATTTGTGTCTGCAGCCGCAGTCAGAAGAGCTTTGCCAATGGTAAAGCACAAAAAACGTTTCGAGTTTTTATGTGTGTGGTATCTTTGCTTCTGCTTCTGCTTCTGCTTCTGCTGTTGCTGTTGCTGTTGCGGCTGTTTGCGAGCCAAAAAAAGTATGCTATAAAAATTGGCCGCTGGTTTATTAAAAATTTGTGCAAATGAAGTAGCAATTTGCAGCATGTTCAATCACATGAGGCATCAGTCGCCACTGAAGAGTTTTTTAATAATGCGTTTAACACACACACATACAAAAACACACACACATTAAGTTTTAAAGCACACATAAAAACACACATATAAACAAGGCTAAATAAGCAGTGAAAAACAGCAAAATTGGCGTGGCGCTTCTGCTAAAGTTAATTAATTTCCTGACTGCTGCCTTAAATATATATAAATCAGAATTCAAAGCAACAAAAGTAGCACAGGGTTACACATTACAAACGGCTTAAATATGGCCTAATCCAGGCAGGCAAACAGGCAAACAGGCAGGCAGGCTGGCACAAGGATACGCCACAAGCGTGTACAGCATTTTAAACACTTTGACTTGGAAGACATTAATGAATATACAAATGTATGTGCACATACATACATATTGTGATATATGCCAGGCAAACTTAGACATATAAACAGACAGCAAAGCGACACAAATGGCACAAATGAATAAGAGAAAGAGGGAAAACAGTAGTTTAAAATGCCATTAAATGCTAAGAGATGGGCAGCCTGTCAGCTGAGTGACATATCTCATGGAAGCTATCCCCTCTTACTCTGTCTCTGTGTATGTTTGTCAGTGGAGTAGAGGGGAATGAGCTGTCAGCATGTATAACTGTTGCTGTCAGGATTATGGCTTGTCATATTATGTCTTATGGTGTATTTTATTTGCATTCAATTAAAAGGCACGTGTCAGTTGCCAGTTGCCAGTTGCCAACGCACATAAATTGCTAACAAAATGCGGCAGAAAATTTATGCAAAACAGCCCAAAAGGATGGACAAATTTGAACGTTAACGTTTTTATGCCATACATGTCATATAACTTTTAGCCATAAAACAGTTAAACAAGAGTTCAAAACAACTTTGTTTACATTGCGCCATGTCATAGAATACAAAATAAAAAAATCTGTCTAAAAATTGCTGAAAATACAAATATTTTTCTCCATGTACACACAATTGTGATAGCAATTGTTGTGGCTTTGTACAAACACTTCAAACATTAAATTTCGGTCATTATCATCACAATTATAATTTTGTAATGTCTGTGACCTTAATATGGGGCGCACAAAACGCTTATTACGGATTGATAAGAATCTAAATTAAAATGGCATCCATAAAAACACTTTGGCCCCTCTATCCCCTCAAACTTTTGGGCCACGGACAGGTGCAGACGAGCACAGAAATCGCTAGGGGGAATTAGGCGGCGAAGAGTAATGACAGTTTCACTGGCTGCCTTCACTACCTTCCATTTGCAGCTCAAACTCACCATCGAGCTAAATGTTGCTCTAGGGGACACTGGACTTGTGTTAGTTGAACCGTTACTGTAGCCATTGTGGTATTAGACAAACCTCACGCCAGCAGCGCAAACACCGTTGCTGATTGCCATCAATATGCCAGGCTAGTCACGTTCAGAAAGTCTTAATCGAACAGTCCGCACAGCTGCTGGACACAACTTAAAGCCCATTAATTTTAAGGCAAAAAAAAAAAATTAAGATGAATAAAAACAATTTTTGAAGTTGAGATCTTGGCTTGTGTCGACTGGCGAATGGCGCCTGGCAAATTACTAACTTAATTATAAATTAATTATCTAACAAAGCATGATGCCAGACGAGTCGGTGCCAAACATCAAAGTATCAATAATTAATCGCCTCGGTAATGTTTTCAATTTCTTGCTTCATTAGCTGGTTTTATTTGGTCCTTTAAGGCGTTGCTTTAAGGGGGCCACAAGCCATGAGCTTTTGTTTCGTTAATCCCTCCGAGTAGGTGTCCGTTGGGAGAGCAGCTAAGCTTGCCTAATGGCAAAACTTGGCCAGAAAAAATCAATATGGTGTAATGCTAAATGTTATTCAGTGACGCGATCGCAGAACAATCGACAACTTGAAATGAGTTATGTCAGTTAGAGATAGGAAGTGAATACGCGTATAACATTAAATAGATTTATGTGTAGCACATGATGGTAGCAGCCAGTATTGAGGCAGGCGGAAATAAAAACTGAAACCGGACGTGCGCCTGACAACGACTATGCCGGAAATTAAACTATTTGTTAGCGAGCCTTGTCTACAAGGACCTCCTACATTCACAACACAATTGCTGACAACACCAAAAACAAATCAAAACAAAAATCATAAAAATAATATAGTACCAAACGACAAAAATAAATACAATTGCTCTTAGAGAAGAAACAACTTACCTGTTTCTGTTCTACTTTTTGGTCAGGCTTTTAGTGTCTTGCTATGCTTTGTTTGCGTTTGGCATGTGTATTATTTTTATTTGCTATAAATATATTTACTTATTTCTTGCACTTGAGGGTTTTTTCCTTTTTGTTATATTTTTACATTCGGGCGCTTGTTAAATTTTTTGAATTGGCGTATAATTCTCAACACTTGGCTGCCACTTGAAAGTTGCTGCGTTTGTTTTTTATATTTTTATCGTGCTTGTGTATGTTTTAGTTGCTGCTGCTACTGCTTCTTTTGTGTTAGCCAGAAATATTCACACACTCACACACTCTGGCATACGAACACACAGTCACACTCATTTACTCACACACACGCACACATAGAGCCACAGCAACCACGCACACCTTGACGTGTTGTGGAGTGTTAGAAAACATTGCAGAACGCGGCGCCTTCAAAACGCTGCTTGGCTTTCACAAGCAAGTTCTTCTTCTTCTTCAAAACAGCGGGCAGCTTCCGCGTCTTGTGTCCTGTTCACGAAACGGCTCAACTCGAACTGTAACGACGCTCAGCTGCTGCGGCCGCAGCCAGTCAAGACTCTCGCTCTCTCTCTTTCTCAATTGCTCGCGCTCTCCCACGCACCTTCGTGAAACTGGAAAGTTGTCGGTGTCCGTGTGTGCCTTTGAGTGTGTGGGGGTTCGGCGTAAAACCAGCTGGCGCAGCATTAAAAAGTAATATCAATTTCCACCTTGCAAACGGCGTCGCAACGCGAAAGCAACAGCTAAGCGATTTCCCAGGATGCAGCAACGTCTCTGTACGTATTTGTGTGTGTGTGTCGGCGTCCATGCTGTCACTGTAGCCCCGCCTCCTGTCGCCTACGCATTTGTGTTAGGTGCGCGTGCTCTGCACGTTCCGCTGTGTCTACACCGCACGTTGTGGAGAGTTTTTTCCTTCATAATTGTTGCATGCGATGATGTTACGATTGTTGCGTATACGTCAAGGTGAACAACATGTTTATCTCTGCAGTTGAAGTTAAAGCGGTTTGATAGATATTATAAATAAAATGAAAAGAGGTTAATCAAAATCCGTTAAAATGTTGTAAATATTTCAAGTATTGTAACCTATCCCAAAAATGAAACAAAATTAATGCACTCTAACTCCAAAAAAAAACAAAGAAAAACATTTAAACAAATACAATGGCACTTGTGCTATTGTTGACACAAAATATTGCAAAGCTGCAATTAAAATTACATATTTTTTAACTGGCCAATTTGAATGGCAGGGAAATGCGTTTGACGACTTCCACTTGGTTTTGTATCCATTCTGAAAACAACAGTGGGAATCGGAGACACACACGAACACACAGACATAGAAAAAAGCGCAACAGGACCATAATAATTGCGCGTTAAACATGTGCCAAGCGTTGCGAAGAGCAACAGTCTGTGAGCGAGAGAGAGATTGAGTATGAGAGAGCCCTTGAAACGAATTGTATAAGCCGAGCTGAGCCGAAGCCCAGAGAGCGCAACTGGAAATGTTCAACTGGTTGCGTTTTTGCAAGCAACAGGATATGTTGGAAGCTTAGCAAAAACATCGACAGGCAAAAAAACATCGACGAACACAGCAACAACACTAAGAGGGGCAGGCATGTTGACTGGCTGACTGGTTGGTTGGTTGGGCTGTTTGGGGTCGGCAGGACCGCAGTCAAGAAGGAAGGATGGTGGTGGTAAAGGGAGTCGGGCCTACAAGCAGTCGCGTGCTTAAAGCCTCAATACCAAAACAATTCAAGCGCACAATAAAATTGAATGGGCGCAAAGAAAGAAGGACGAAGGCAACAACAAAAAGGACAAACAACAAAAAATGTGAGGCAGCAGAAAAATGTGCCAACACGTATAGAAAAAGAAAAAATGAAAACGAAAGCGAAAACAGCGATGAAGAAATGTTGCGTGTGAAAGGAGCAGCGCCTGTTGAAGGACGAGCGGCCATTAGAAAGCTGCGAAAAGCGAAGGCAGAAAAACAAAACTTAGCAATGTTTACAGGTAGCCAACCAGCCAAGCTGCGAGCCAGTCAGCCAAGCTAGCGAGGGTGTGTTTGTCTTGCTACAGCTGCTGCTGCGAAGGACACACAAGCAAACGGTACACAGCGTGTGTCGATTAAGATACTGTGCCATTGTTGCTGCTGTTGTTGTTGGGACTGCCTTTGGGTCATGACAGACAGCGAGACGCCTGAACTGGACCCCAGCCCGACCCAGAACGCATGTGAAGAGCCGAAGAGCTGTAGAGCTGTAGCTCTCTGCCTGTCAGCTTATCAATTTGTATGCCTGCAGATATTTATTTATGAATATCCTTGGGATGCGTAAGCGTTGTTGTCTGTTGCGTGCAGGACAGCGTGCCTCACGCCTTTATGGCTGACACTCGCAACGAAATGCCGCGTAATCCTGACGCATACCTGAGGGTCCTTGCGTCCAACCAACCATTTTCGTTGTCTCCACCTTCATCTCCCTCTTCTTTACTCTATCTCTCTTTTGCTTGTCTGCGTTTTCGTTGAGTCCTTTCTTAATTTTATTTTTATTGCAGATTGATTTTTTCAGATTAAGCTTTTCTGTTTCCTTTTTTTTTGTGTTTTTTCTTGCTGTCTGCGTTGTTTTCTCTCGCCTTAAGTCGCTTGTAAAAATTGTTGCTCGCTTTTCAGGGTCATGCCTGATGAAATATGAGTCCCACCGAGTTGAGCGGGATTTTAAGCCAACTTCTGCTTCAATTAGCAATGCAAGCAGTGCCAGCAAAAACCCCATAACCGACATGCAAACAACAAACCAGTTGCTGCCCCTCTTTTTAACCTCGTCACACAGCCAAAACTTTACCATAGGCAACCGTAGGCAAAAAACTCAAAGTAAAAGTTAAACATTTTCCTGCAAATGTTTTTGTTTAACCACGAAATATTTTCAACATTTAACACACCCATGCATACACACACATAGTACATGCAGAGACGTGCGTGATAGTCCTGTGGCAAAAGTTTTTACTACTCGCAGCGCAGAACAAACAAAATCAAACCGAGCGCAACAAAGTACACAAATATTTACCTATGTATATACTCATCCATACGTATAAATGGCGACGTACTTATGTATGTATGTGTTTACGTGTGTGTATCCGGTCAGTTGGTAGAGTCGTAAAGGTAGCAAGTAAATCGGATTTAGCAGGAGTGCGACACACATCTGTGTATGCATATCAACGTTAGCGTCACAAGCAGAAAAGAATAGGACAATAAATTAAGGCACTTGCACCGGACCGATTAAGATGCATTTACCATCCATAGTTAACTTTAATGTAATGTTTAAATGATAATAAATGCCCTGTCGTGCTACATATAATCTCTATCGTATCTTGATTTCATTCCACTTGCTGCTTTCGACATTTTTATGTTATAATCTAAGCCTAAGCTGGATTACATATATATTAAGAGAGACCATTAGCGGCTGTTACACACTCACAAACATATGAAAATGCATCAATCAATAGCAATGCGAACATGGTATTGGTTGCTAATTGCCTGTCATCAAATTGGATTAAAATTCTATTTTACTGCCAGCCAAGGGCAAATGCAACTGAAACTGTCGACGATTTGAGTGCACAAAATGTTCAAAATGATTGCCATTGCCACTTGCCCAAGGCTAGTACCATCGTGGGCTTAAGCTGATTTTGCATTTGCCATGACACTCAATTAATGCAGCCTCAGCTGCAGTAAATGGGGTCTGTCGGAGGGGTGCTGGTCATCGAGCCTTTATGCAATCGCTTGCTTAATCCCTCGAAGCCTCTCAATGGCAAGAAACCAACAACTTCATTAAAGAGAACCCCATAATAAAGGAAACGCTAATGAAAGCGCTTGCAGCAAAAAGAAAAGAACACTCTAGTAACAACAACTGTTGCATTGAATGCGTTAAATGAAAAAAGGGCTTAAAGCTTAATACCATGCCAAGGATTGCTTAAGAATCCAAATTAAAGCATTTTGTAAAGATTCTGATAAAATTGATTGATGCAAATTTAGCCATTTAATTACGGATTTAATCTTGTGCAGTCAAAAATATGCTTAAGTCTTTTGTTTACTAAATGGCATAATACCCAGTTGTGCTCGCCATAATTCTTTCTGCCTCGTTGACTTCTCCATTCAGGTGTTAGCAGCCAGAATAGACAAAACAACAGGCAACCAGATCTTCATTACAATTTTAATTTGGCATTTTAGCTGCCGCTGCCGCTGCCACTGCCGAGTTGTCAGCGCTTAATTAGAGCAATTTGCGAGACAGGACAAGTGTCCTTAGCCTAAGCTTAAAGAGCTGCTGAGTTGCCGTCTTAGACTTGGGGCAACTGGCGACAAGTCAAGTTGGTCCTACAATTCTGTTGATTGTTCAATGCAAATAGTTTAGCCGAGGCGCAAAGGCAGCTTAGAGAATGGGACGTGAGCTGGAAAACGCGCCTTATGTTTTTTTCTTTTTACTGTGTTTACAGCAAAGTTAATTGAATTTTCACGCCGTCAACATCAAGCTTGCGGCTATTGGCTTACTGTTGAATGTGGGTGCTCGGGCACGAGAAGGTGGAATAGGCGGCAAGACTGTTAGTGAACTGCTTCTAAATGTTTTATTTGACATCACAATTAAGTTGGAATAATGCGCATGGAAATTGCTGTCAAGTGCCTCATAATTTATTTGGCACTGCGGCAGTCAACTTTCTTTATGGACTGCCCAACTTGAAATTTAAAGTATTACTGGCATACCTTCTATCTAGTTTGCTAATGATGCCTTTAAGGCACCGCATCGGTCCACATCAAATGTATAAACAGTGTCAAAAGTGGATCTCCCGGCGATTTAAGAGCGTGCACGTAACGCATCTGGATCCGCCCGACAAGTCAGAGGCTGATCGCAAGCTTTATCGCTCTTTAACTCTATCAAATGGCTTGCGGGCCATGCTCATCTCTGATCCCGCCATGCGTTCGCATGCGTCATCACAAGCATCGGTGCATCAACAGCCACCATCTACAGCCGCCAGCTCGGATGCATCGCTAGAACACTACAAGGGCAAGCTGGCAGCCTGTGCAGTTCTCATAGGCGCCGGATCATTCTATGAGCCTCGTGAGTATCAGGGACTAGCACACTTTTTGGAACACATGATATTTATGGGTTCGCAAAAGTATCCGATTGAGAACGCCTTCGATTCATTCGTGTCAAAAAGCGGCGGCTTCAGCAATGCTCACACTGAAAATGAGGACACGTGCTTCTACTTTGAGGTGGAGGAACAGCATCTAGACAAAACGTTGGATATGTTTATGCATCTGATGAAAGCACCACTTATGTCCATCGATGCCATGGCACGTGAACGCTCTGCAGTGCAGTCCGAGTTCGAGCAGACTCACATGATTGATGAGGTGCGACGTGATCAGATTCTGGCCTCCATGGCCAGCGAGGGCTATCCACACGGCACCTTTAGCTGGGGTAATCTCAAGTCGTTGAAGGACAATGTCAACGATGAACATCTTCATCAGACACTTCACGAATTTCGGCGCAAGCATTATGGTGCTAATCGGATGACAGTCTGCTTGCAGGCAGAGCTTCCTCTTGATGAGCTGGAGGCGTTGCTCGTGCGACATTGCGCTGAGATACCCAAAAGCGATGAGAACCAAATGGATTTCACCCAGTTTAACTATCGACAAGCGTTTCGCGAAGAACTCTTTAGTGAGGTGCTTCTTGTGCAGCCCGTGGAAGATGTGTGTAAGCTCGAAATCACCTGGGTGTTACCTTCAATGCGTCAGTACTACAAATCCAAACCAGATACGTTTGCCTCACAGGTGCTGGGCTACGAGGGCGTGGGCAGTCTATGCTCCTATCTGCGACGTCGACTCTGGTGCATGAGCGTTATGGCTGGTGTCAGTGCCAGTACCTTTGACAACAACTCGATTTATTCTCTTTTTACCCTATCGATTTATTTGACAGACGAAGGCTTTGAGCATTTGGATGATGTGATGGCTGCCACATTTGCTTGGATACGGCTGCTTAACGAGTGCAACACGCTGCATTCAACCTTTGACGAGCTGCAACAAATTGCAGCCAATAACTTTCGCTTTCAAATCGAAATACCCTCGATGGACAATGTGCAGAGCATAGTGGAGGCTTTGAGGTTTTTGCCACCAAAGGATGTTCTGACTGGCACACAACTGTACTTTTACTATGATGAGGCAGCTATGCGTATGCTTAAACAGCATTTGAGCGAGTTTCGTTTTAGCATCATGATCTCCTCGCATATACCCTACAATCACTTAGAGTATGATCGTGTAGAGCCCTGGTTTGGCACCCATTATATGGGCATCGAGTTTCCCGAAAAGTGGAAGACGATGTGGACAAATCCAAAACCGCATCCAGAACTGAGAATGCCCGAATCGAATCCGTTTATTACCACAGACTTCACATCGTATTGGCTTAAGGATGGACGGCCACATATTCCACGTCGTCCCAAGGCGTTAATCCGAAATGATATGTGTGAGCTTTGGTTTCGACAGGATGATACCTTTCTTCTGCCCGATGGCTGCATCAATCTCTACATGATTTCACCTATATTACGTGAAAGCCCTCGGCATTATATATCGGCGGTGTTGTTTACCTACTTGGTGGAGTTCCACATTGCCGAGCAACTGTATCCGGCTCTGGTGGCTGGATTAACTTACGGGCTGGAAACGGCGGATAAGGGTTTGGTGCTGCGTGTCGGTGGTTACAATCAAAAGCTGCCGCTGCTCTTAGAAATCATAATGAATGTGATGCAAACCATTGACATTGATCCAGCCCAGGTGATCTCGTTCAAGGAGCTGAAAAAGCGACAACTCTTCAATGCGCTTATTACAGGCAGGTCACTTAATTTGGATCTGCGTCTCTCCGTGCTGGAGTACATGCGATTCAATCTGCTACAGAAATACAATGCCATCGATGATGTCACCGTGGATGACGTACAGAGCTTTAAGGACAACTTTTACAAGAAAATGTATATACAGGCCCTGATCCAGGGCAATTTTACAGAGGAGCAAGCTCGCGGTGTAATTCAAAAAGTGCACGACACCTATCACAGCGCCAAGGTGGAGAATTTAGAGGCACAACACAATCGTCTGTGTCAGCTGCCAATTGGCGAACACTTTTTGCGCGTGAAGACGCTCAACGAGGATGATCCAAATACGATCGTGGCCAACTACTATCAAATTGGACCCTGTAGTGTGAAAATGGAGTGCGTTATGGATATCATAGATCTAATTGTGGAAGAGCCGTTTTTCAATCAGCTGCGCACCCAGGAACAGCTCGGCTATAGCCTGGCCGTGTATCAGCGTATTGGCTACGGTGTTTTGGCCTACATACTCAACATAAATACGCAGGAAAATAAACATAGAGCTGACCATGTTGAAGAGCGACTGGAAGCATTCCGTGCCCGAATGCCACAGTTGGTGTCTGAGCTCAGCGATCAAGAATTTGACGAGGTGAGAGCAACGCTCATTAATGGTAAGAAACTGGGCGATCATAGCTTAGATGATGAGGTCACTCGCAACTGGAGCGAGATTGTAAGCAGAGAGTATTTTTTCAATCGCGTTGAAATGCAAATCCAGGAGGTGAATGCCCTCACAAAGCAGGATGTTCTTAACTTTTTATTGGAATACGACAAAGCACATTTGCGCAAACTTTCCGTTCAAGTGATTGGCGCTCCAACAGTCACCAGGCATTCGGCTACACATTCAATATCCGATGCCATTGCATCCAGACAAATCTCTGTTACGGGTATGGGTCGCAGACCTGGCTCATTGGCCATGCTTCTGGATGAGGTGCAACGCAACATTTCTGAGGAGCAGCTGCTTTTCGAACAGATTGGCGATCGAGTTCGCTTGGAGTACATCGGCGAGGGCAATAATCCGGCTCACATTATGGATATCACTGCATTCAAAAGTAAACTGCACGTCTATCCGTTCATGACCAGCAATCCGAAGCTCCAGCCATCCGGCAACGAGTCATAAGTAAGTGCCAGAGATTCGTCAAGTGCTGTCCAGCTAAACTCATTTTGAATATGCGTTGCAAAAGTTTCAAATTTGTATGTTATTTTACAAACAGAATAAATTGATTGATATTTAAGTGATTATCACTCCGGATGCAACCTTATACATGTACTTAAATCACTCAACTGACAAAAGCGTCTCTTCAAGTAGGTAGCATGCCTCGTCGAGCGTCTTATTTGTAGCGCAGTCGCTGCGCAAACACAATTAGAGGACTGACAGCATAAACAAACACACACACATACACGCACACAGAGAAAGTCTCCGCTTTAATGGTTGCCAGAGAACTGAGACAACTGTGGGGCAACATTTTTGCTTTGGTAAGCAACTGACGCCATTTTAATAACGCAAATTACAGTCAGCTGTATAAATTTAGTTGGTGGGACTCTGTCGGGCAGTGGGTGTGGCAGTGTGGGGCTCATTGCTGAGGCAACTGTTGCTGGCACATATTGTTGCTGTTGTGTTGGTTGCTTTTCATCAAAACCAAAACAACAATGGTGCTGCGCAAGAAATAATTCAAAATAATTATATAGTGTGTATATGCAAAAATAAACTTAATTGAATTCTTAATGCATATGCTAGACTACACGATACTCCCTATATAATGCATACAAAAAGTATTTACTATAATTAGTTTGATTTTATATAATAGCAGATAGCATGTATTGTGCTCTATGTATCAATTAAATTACAAATTCTGCAAAATTGTGGCGAGCCAAACAGCAACGAACAATGAAGCTTCAGGCCATGATTGCTGTTGGCTTAAAAGGATTCAACTCGGCTGGCGTTGCTAAGCACTGAGCATCATTATGAATGGACATTGTGCCTGACTCTGAGTCCGCACTCAAATATGTATAGAAATATACATATAAAGATATACATATACATATATATATAAATCTATTCACACAGCAGGCGATGCTGTCTTTGTCTGCGTTTTGCAGCTTTCGAGCTGCTTGGCAGCAGTCCAACTGTGTTTGGCATTGTTGTTGCCTCTGCCTCTGCTGCTGCTTCAAATTTGTGCTGCTGCAATTTTGCGTCATATTGTTTGCTTATTTCGTTTCGGGTCTAAAAATAAACAGCACAGCAACTGTTAATGCGAGTTGGACAGCCTCCAAAATGCCGCCCACCAATCAAGCAATGGCCGGTTCGGCTAATGATAAGCCTTGTTTTGTAGCCATTATTGTTGTTGTTAATGCTGCTGCTACTGCCATAAAATCATTATGATGGCGCATTATTTTGCCATTGCTTCAAGTTTTAAAACTGAATTTACCGAAAATCGCAACCGAAACTGTTCAAAACGGAATTTATTATGACATGGAGATAAACTCTATAATCGCACATAATGAGTTAATCAGAATTGTGATTTCAGTGGCATTAATTTACTATGAATGCGCTGAAATGTTGCATCGCATTAAGATTTCGTAATACATTTTTAAAATATGAATAAGGATTTTATTGAAGCAATAATTGCTTGGACATATGCACATTTATGAATTATATGTACATATATTCATATTTGTATCCATATATCACTTGTTATATTTTAATTAATATGCATTAATTTTTTGTGATTTTAAACGCAAAGAAAGAAGAAAGAAAACACATAGCATTTATGACGTGGTAGAATTGATGCACTGCATTTTTATTGATTGTATATGTATTGTATTTAAATTAAATTTTAAACGCAACACACAAAATGTTTAAGCCAACATTAAAGTAGATATATATACTTATGTTTATGTATATTTTTTTATAATTGAATTAAGCATTAATAAAAACAATAAATTTAGTTATTGATAATTAAATTCTGTGCGCCTGTCAGGCGCCTAACAATAAGTAAACTTTTAGCAAACTCTTTTTTTTGTGTTTTTGATTTAATTTTTCATTTTTGTTGTTTAAATTAAATAATGAGTTGATAATAATGGAAACATTGTTTAAAGCGCTTTGATGATAATATGAATTAAGTATATAGTTAAGCATACAATTGAATTTTTATGCACTGGCAATCAGTTGCAATTTTGCATGATTATCTAAATGGATTATTGCAAATGTAAACAAGTGTTAAGTTAATTGTTGCTGATGTTGTTTTTGGGCACAGTTAAACGCCTCGGGACTTAGGCTACAATTAAATCAAGTATATCAAGTAATCCACTTATATAAAAATATATAAATATATGTGTATAGACGTATAAGCATTATATTTATTATTTTTGGATTTTTTTGGGTTTTTCTTATGTTTTGCATTTTAATCATTGTTTTTTTTAGCTCTTGTTGTTGAAATGTGTCAATTACTTAATATAATGTTTCAGTTATATTCTTGTTGTTTTAAATATTTTCTGCTTTATTTTGCGAGTGCGTAGAACACTCAAAATATGTCCGAATGCTAGGCATGCTTTGTTTGTTTTTGTTTTTACACCTACACTAAACGAAACATTTACATTTTATTTTATTCAATTTCATTAGACAAGTTAAAATTGGTTGTTAAGTACATGCCACTTTGAACAAATTGTGTTTAACGTTTAAATTAATTTAAGTAACGGAATATGCTTTGTTTTCTATGTGCCACAAAAATATTTTGCTTTTTGCGCTTAAATAATTGGCTTACAAGGCATTAAATGAATTAATTTAATTGATTTAGTTTAATTTAAATTGAATTTTTGTTTTCGACTACTTTAAAGGCTTTTTCTTTCCTTGTAGGAAATACTTCTCAAATTCTTTACCTTAATGTTAATATGATGCAATTAAATTAATTTTTTCCAGTATTGGTTTTCATAACATTAATTTAAGACTTGATATTGCTATAAATTTAAATTAATTTCATTTTAAATAGAACTTAAAACAAAATTCTTGAATGTGTTTTACTTGTTTTTCTCGCAATGACAAGACATGTAAGTATTTTTTGTTTTTTCTGTTTCTTCTGCTTAACTTAGGCAAAGGGTTCACCCGAATTTTTATTGCTGAACAACTTTCAATCATCATAATTAATCATTGTATTCATCTTTTAATCAACTGATTCATGCTTCCTTACTCACTTCTCTTTGCTCTTTCTCTCTTTCTTTCGCTCCGGCTAGACTTTTAGTTAGATTTCACTCGCGATATTTTCAAATTGGAATGACCTTAATTAGAAACATGTACTTTTTTTCGAGCTTTACAACGTTATTGCATATGTTTTTTTTCGTTTTCAATATGTGTAGACATATAATTTGATTTTATATTCATTAACTTCTAAATGTTTGTTGTTGTTGCTGCTGCTGCTTATATAGGAAAGGGTTGCAGAAATATAGTGGAGTGTTTTTTGGACTAACGCTCCCGGCAATTTTGGCTTTAGTTGTGTTAAGTTTTCGTATTTTCGTTTTTATTCTGTATTGGAAATAGTAAAGTTTTTTAAATTTTAACTATATCGATCAAATGTTTTAAATGCATTTTGAAAATAAATAGGACTGTTTTTTAGTTTTGTTTTTGTATTTTCTTCGTAACGAATTTTCAGGAATATACTTTTCAGAAAAGTCAGCCACATTGCATAAGGATTATTCAAATTGGGCAAAGCAACAATCGTGTGTGTCCCAATTATATAGGCTTATGTGTGTATTTGTGTGTGTGATTCTGCTTTGCATTAAACGGTAAAATCACCGGCTGCCCAGCTCATCTTATAGTCATCAATGTTGAACAAATCAAAAATATCGCAACTGGCATTGAATGCATCCACGGCGCCATTACTGCTATCCATGGCGCTGCTGCCCCCCACACCGTTAACCATGCCACCTGCGGTTGTGCCGTAATCTCCATGACCACCTGATTGCGGCTGCGTAACAGCCTGCATGATGGAGTTCAGGGTGCTCTCGAAATCATCGCATACATCCATTGGTGTGCTATTGCTGTATGGATTATGACCATTTGCCTGGCCACACTCGACAACAATGGCTGCAGCAGCATTGTTGCTGTTGTTATTGGCAATGCTGCTGCAATTGCTGGCATTGTTGCAGCTGCTGGCAGCAACATGCTGACTAAGCTGTGCCACAAAGCTGTCCGCATCGAAATCGACATCAGCGCTATGATTGTTGTTGAGGAGCACGCTTTCTGGACTGCTGGCATCGAGCAGTTCATTAATGCATGGCTGCAGGCTGGGATTGAGATCGCGTCGCATGCTGCTGCTGTTGTTGTTGCCACAACCGTTGTTGCTGCTGCTCTTGCCAGCAGCCGAGCAATAGTTGCTCGAGTCATCACCAATGTCCATTTCTAGCTGCTGCGACATCAGCTCGAGCAGCTCATATTCATCGAAATGATTGAGCTTGGCATCAGGACTGTTGGGTTTGTCACTGAGGCTGCCGCTGCCACTATTGCTGCTGCTGTTGCACTTAGGCGGTGTGCTGGGTGGCGGTGTGGCATGATGCTGCTCAAGGAATATGTCCAATGTTTTGGCCACGCTCTCCGCATCAATTGCCGAAGAGGCTGGCGAACCCATATCAATGTTCTCAATGTAAGCATGCGTTGTAGTCTGCGGATTGCTGGAGGCAAAGCTCATATGGCTGTCATTGGTGTCCATGGCCATGTCTAGATTGGGCAGCGATTGTGGTGTTGGTGGTGCCTCAAGTTTCGGTATAAGTGGCACAATGCTTGCACCGCCCGCTGCCGTTGTTGGCGTCACGCCATTGAACATCGATAGCTCGGGCAGCGGCGTCAGTGGCGTTATGGGCTCCAGAGCAGCGCTTTCGGGCAGCTCACCCTGTTTGATGAGTATATCGAGAACATCGCTGACTTGCTCTGACTTAATGCCAGCAGGCTTACGTTGCACCAAGCAGGTATTGTTGGCTGTTGCTGGCGCAGGTGATGCTGCTGGCTCTTCTTTAATCTTCATCAGTGGCATACTGTTGCCCATGGCAGCGGCAGCTTTGCTGGCCGCAAGCTGCTTGGTGGCTTCCTCATATTGTGGCGGCGGCGCTGTTGTCGGTTTAATATCCAGCTGTATGATTTGCTGTTGGCCAGGCTGAAAGTGTTGCTGCTGCTGTTGCTGTTGTTGTTGTAGTTGTAACTGCTGCAATTGCTGTTGTGTAATAATGGGCTTCGCATCAATAGGAAAAACAATGCTGGGCAGCGAATTTGTGCGCTGATGTCCATTGAGCACCTTCTTTGCTGCAGTTGTTGCTGCACCTGATGATGCTGCTGCTGATGTTGTTGTTGTTGTTGTCGCTGTTAAGCTAATGTTGCCCAGTGTGTGTGCCGTCATTTGCTGATCGTTGAGGCCCAGCAGGAATATGGTCTGGTTGCCTTCGTTCCATACGAGACCCACATTATTTGGATGCTGCATTGCCGAAGTTGTTGCTGTGACTGGCTTGGTTGAATGCAATATTGTTGTTGTGTTTGCTGCAGCAGCAGCATGCTTGGGCTTGGGCGCGCTATTTGTGTTGTTGTTATTGTTGTGGTTGGATGGAATGAGTACAGTTTGTGTCTTTTGCGTTAGCAAACGCAACTGCTGTTGTTGCTGTTGCAGTTGCGCCTGTTGTTGCTGCTGCTGCTGCTGCTGCTGTTGTTGTTGTTGCTGCTGCTGCTGATGTTGTTGTTGCTGCAGTGCCAGCTGTGCCGCTGCGGCAGCGGCTGCCTTTTGCTTTTGTATCTTTGCCTCCAGCTGTTGCTTGACCACCATTTTCTGACTTAAGGGCGCAGGCTGCTGGCAACTGCCGTTGCTGCTGCTGCTGTTGTGGTTGCTATTGTTGGCGGACTTCTTGGCCTGATTGCTGTTGCCATTCAGCTTTGCTGCTGTTGGGCCTGCCGCCTGTTGCTTCACAGTCACCTTGGCTGGTATGGTCTTTTCCAGCTGTGGCAGCACCGTCAACGTTTGCTGCGGACCATTTGCCGTTGTGGTTGTTATCAGCGTTATTTGTTGTGAGGGCAAAGCATTCACCACCTGAGCAGTAACCGTTTGTTGCTGCTGCTGCCGCCGTATTTGCTGCAACTCCTGCTGGGAACGTTGCAATTGTCGCTGCAGCTCATCGATTTTCCGCTGCTGTCGTCTCAACAGCTCCTCATTTTGTATAATGGTTGCTGTTTGCGGCTGTGGGGGCAGAATCGTTTGCAACGTCAAGGCATGGTTGCCATCTAGTTGCTGTTGCACCACATCCATTTGCTCTACGTGTTCCGCTGATGAATCGGCAACTAGCATTGCCACTGGTGTTGGCTGTTGCTGCACCATATCTGGGATGCCACAATTGCTCGTGTCCATGGCATCGCTGATGGTGATAATCTCTGTGGCAGTTGCGGCTGCACTTGCCGGTGTGGTGCAGCACTCAATGGGTTCCAGTGGCAGATAGGGCTTCAAACGTTCAATCAGTTGCGGCTTAGGTCCGGAGACCGGCAGATTGCGACGTTTCAGATGCTGCTTTAGGTCGGACACCTTCATCTTCTCCAGCCGTGTCAAATCCGATATGGAGCTGGTGGTGGACTCTGCATAACTATTTGCCGGGCTTGGCGGTATGGAGGAGCTTATTGACAATGCTGGCGATGGTAACGGTGGTGGATGTTGCTGCGGTTGCATTGTTGTTGAGGCAACTGTTGCCGTTGGTTGTTGCTGCTGCTGCTGTTGCTGGGTGGCAATTAGAGACAGTGTTGGCGGTGCAGGTGTGGGAGTGACTGCAGGCGTTGCCGACAGCATTGTGGCATCCCCAAAGTTAAGTGGTGCACCACCCGTGCTGCTGGTTATGGAAATTGTGTTGGGCAACGTTATGGGCGCTGGAGTTACTGGTGTGCTAATTGCTGTGGCCAAAGCCGGCACTGTCTTCGTGGTCACTGTGATGCTATTGGCTGTTGTGCTAATGGAGTTGCTGCAGTTGTTGTTGCTAACGTTAGCATTGGCGTTGGCTGCGGCAGCAGCTGCAGCACTGCCAGCTGGCAGTATGGATTGGTTCTTGTTTAGGTTCTCCAAGAACTTGAGCAGATAGTTTTGCTGCTCGAGCAGCAGCTGATACGAGGTTGTTTGATCCGTTTGCGCCTGATCCTGTGCTTGTCCAGCAGCACTGGGTGGTCCCTTATACTCGTGGAATTTAATAGTGCGCGCCTTGGACACCGGCTTCGACTTGGATTTCTTGCGATTCTTGTCCTTGCCGGGCGCATCCGATTTGACGGCAACGGGCTGTAGATGCAAACGTGTTGTCGTTGGCAACGTTGGTGGCGGCGGCGATGCAATGGAAGACAGCGGACTTAGCGTCGACGTGCTGGAGCCCAAGGAGCAGGGTGATGCAAGCATGGGCAGCATGTGTTGACTGTTTGCTGGACTGTTGGCTGTGGGTCCAGCAACACTCTGGCAAAGCTCTTCGAACAGATTAGCCGTCTCCTGCTTCACTTTGATGGCAGTAGGCATGGATATTGACATGGGCATAGGCGGGGGTGGTGGCGGTGGTGCACTCACCATGTGACAATCTGTTGTATTTATTAGCTGTATTGAAGGCACCATGCTGAGTACCAATTGTTGTTGCTGTTGCTGCTGTTGCTGCTGCTGGACACAGTTGCTGCTGGGCTGTGTGGATGTGGGCGTGGTTAATGCCACGGTGACAATGCCAGCCGATGTAGCAGCTGCTTGCAACACATCCTTGGGCGTTGCAGCGAGGGGCTCGACAGGCACCACTGGAGCAACACTACCAACCACATCAGCTGGCATAAGCTCATCGAGACGTGGCGGCGTTTGACGTGTATCGCTCTCTGAGCTCTGTGAATCCTCATCGTAGGTGACATAACTGTGCGGATGCTGTGGTCTCGTCAACAGACCTTCGCTGGTTGCCTTAAACGGCACCAGGCCCTCCTTGACAATCTTCTCAATGGGCTTCTCCGTGTGCAGTATGTTCTTTTTAATAAGCTCAAGCGGTCCGGGTCGATGCTGAATCTGAGAGTTTAGTTGATCGGCCAGTCGCGCCTTTTTTAGCATACGCTGCTTCTCCGCAAGACTTGGATCGATGTGGCACTCATCCTCCTCCAGTATGTGCAGGCGTTCCAGATCCTCGCGATTCGGACGCTGCTGGATTTTGGCCTTCAGCAAATCGCTTGTCTTGGCGCGTTCCAGTTGCTTGCATTGTTCGTGGATGGCGGGCGAGGTTTTGAGCGCTGAGTGGAAGAAAAACAAGACGAAAGTTTTTAATATTATTTACCTTAAATATGATACAAAAAGTTTTGCCCTTATTTCGCATTCTAAACGCAAACTTGAAATATATTTTAAAGCATCGTATTCATCGCTGAGCATGACTAAAAGATTATTATTATTTCATTTATTTTTCTTTTATTTTTATTTATTTATTTTTTTCTTTTGCTCTGTCGAAAATTTGTCATTTAAATTCAAATTCACTTTCGGCTGCGCTGAGCACATTGAATTGGTTTGTAAATTCGCGTATTTTGTTGATTCTTTTCGGCTTTCTTCCGTTTGCGTACGCTCAACTTTCGTTACTTGCGCCGCGCATAAATTTGGTAAGAGGGGCGCACATTGAAAATGCGCACATATTTGCATATCCTTTTTGACGGGCTTTTACATTTGGCAGGACGCGGCGCTGAAGCACATAAGTGAGGCTAATGTGTACTTTCTGTGCTGCCTCTTCAATACTATTTATCGATTTGGCTAGCTAAAAGCCAACAACTTGAATCCAAGATGCTGGGGATATTGGTTGCAGTCTACTTACATGGTATAATGCCCTGCTCGACAAGTTGCGAGTGTGGCCGTCGCACCATCAATTTTACTTTCAGCGCTGCAAAGAAATAGTTAAGAGATTGTTAATAAAAATATTTTATAAATTTGCTCAGCTGCATGATCAAACGGCCAAAATGACAGTTCAACAAGTTGCAGCTACAAATGAAAGGCCACAAATTTGACGCCCATAAATTAAAAAGCTCGTTGCTAGATCAAAACATAAACATAGCTCATAAAAAACGGATCTAAACAGCTGGCCAAAATACAAACGGCAAACTTTTCACCCGGTTTTCGTATTCCATGACAACCCAAAGCAATAAATGTCGAGCCCAACGCACACACAAAAATACAAAAAGAGAAAGAATAACAGCTGCAAATGGAAAAACAAGCCAACAAAATACACAAAATAAAAATATTACTGCAAAACACACACAAAAAAAGAAGGAAAACCTAAAAATATATAAGGAAAAGTTTTAATATCTTTATGTGCGGTCTGCTATTGTTGTTGTTGGTGTACAAACTTTTTCGTTATTCATTTTGTCTGCTTAACACCGTCAAGTGTAAAGTTGGCGCCCCCAAAAAATTAAATATTTAAGCCGGGCGTCAAGTGCTCAGCGCCTACAAGCTCGCATGCTGTCCATGGTGGCGCCATGGGGCGTATGCGTAATAATATGATTATGTGGCAACACAGCGACTAAATGACAGATTGTTGTCAATTAACTTGACATAAAGTCACAAAACGCCTGCTGTGCAATCGTTAGGTTTTAAAAAAAATTTGTTATATCCCAATAAAGGGTAAATCTACGAAAATCACTTTAAACGCAAAACAATAAAAATTGCCTGCGTGAATTTAGTGAAAAATTATTTTAATTAAACTGCATTGAGTCAATAATGCAATGCATAACGATATTAGCTAAATTTATTCATTCAATTTATGTAAATTAATTATGCTCACACTGCATAAATTATATTATTAATTGGCCATTAAATTGCTTACATTAAGCTTGTCAACATGTTCGAATTGCTGCACATTCCATTCTCTATGCATCCTGAGTAGCAACAATTACTGGCATAAGCAAATATACATACGTCTCATGTAAATCTCTGTTAACATGTTAAGCATACGACCTGTTGTCTTAAACTGATTAACATCAATTAGGCTATGGACATTAGCGAGACTGGGTTGGTTGGGGCATGCAATTAAAACGAAATAATACGCATTAGGGCAGAGCAACTCGTAGAACCAGATAAAGCCAAAAACCCGCAAAATGGAATGAAAACACAAATCTTATGGCTCCTGTAGGGTGCAGTGCACTGTGAGTGTGGGTTGACTGCCTGGCTCGGTGGTTGACTGCTGATGCTGTAGTGTGGTTAAAGCTTTGCTGTCAAGGCCACAACCGCACACAAATGCCAAATGCAGTGCAGTTTATATTATTTTATTTTGGCTTTATGGTTAATGCGGTTACATATGTATGTACATACGTAGTACTACACATGTGCAAATATTTATTTGACAAGAGTTTTGAGCTGGCCAAAGAAAACAGCACAAAAAGAAAACAATGCCAAAACACACGCAAAAGAACACTTGACGCCACAACAAAGTCGCATATATAAGTGAAACGACGACATCAAAGTGAGAAAACGTTGACGATGACGTTATTAAAGTCATTTAGACTCTTGAAAAAAATCATCATAAAACAACTGAAGAAGCATCGAAAGACCAAGAAACAGGCAGACAGAGCCGAGAAGGCGCGTAATTGTCTCGCGGGGTGCGCGCTGGCAGCTGTCGCCCATTTTATGATTGAAGTGTGCAAAACGCACAAAAATTCATAAAAAGAAAAAACCAAAAAATCACATTTCACCCCTCTAAGTTTTGCTCGCTTATTTTGTTGCTCCTTTCAGTCTAGCTGTAATCTGTTTAATATTGCTTTCTTCCCGCTGCTCGTGTTGTTGCTGTTTTTAAATATTTGGGCATGTAACACGGCTAAAAACAATATTGGTGACGAAGCCAACGATTGCGCTGTCTGCCAAATTAATTACGCTAGCAATTTATTCTTGGGTTTTGACTTCGTCTTTCGTTGTTGTTTTTTGTGTTCATCTCAATTTCTAAATGGGCGCTGGCTGCTCTGTTTACGTGTCGATTTTACACCTACACACGCGATTGATAAAAACAATAACAAAAATTCCAAATTAAACACATAAAAGTTTTTATGCGATAGCAATAAAAACGTAGACATAGCTAAATCGTTCTTCTGCTCATTGTTTTTGCTTCTTCTCGCCTTCATCACTCTCATCTTCTTCGTCTTCCCATTGACGTTGCTGTCAGTGGGTGGATGGGTAGGTGGTTTGGTGGGTGGCTGCCCTTCTGCCTGGAGGCCCAGTTCCACGGGCGAAGGTCAGGTAAACAAAAGCAAAAGCCAAGAGAGAGACGTGAGAGAGTGCCAGAGAGATAGAGATGACAGAAGCATGAGAGCGGCTACAGCTGGCTGACCACATAACCCACATACATACATACTATATGTATATCTAAATATATAGCAATATACCTATACTATAATAGAATCGATTACGTGATCAGCGGCAGCGCCTCAGCTAAGACGCCATCAGCGTGGGCCAAATCAATGAGAAGGCAGGCGAAGTAAACCAAAAGTAAGGCAGCAGGAGGTACAGTGTGGCGACTGTATACATATATATTTACATATATGCTATAAGTGCGCATTTAAGTATCTATAAACTGTCTCTTTAGTATTTTTGATTAGAAACTTAGGTAAATCAAAGAGCTAACAACATTTTCTTATATTTCTTATAAGAAATTATTTTTTGTTTTTAAACACAAGCAGAATTTATTGCTTGTCAAGCTTAAGAACATTTTTTTCCACTACCTTGAACCACTGTGCAATGGCATATTACATGGCTGCGCCGACTGGCGTTTTGTGGCTGCTATTTCCGCCTTGGCGTTTGCCTTTTGCAGCATCCATAGCATTCACAGCATTTTACAGCAACCACTCATTGAACATAGGTGCACCTCGCTACCCTGCGCCAAGACCCTGCACAGTGGCCAGAATCCGCCCCGCTTGCCCCTGCTTTCGAGCGTTTTTCAAGTCGCGTGCAGCGTGTTTATTTGTCAAAACATTTTTGCCGCACCTTCGCCGCCTGCGCGCCTGGCCGCCATCTGTTTATAATAAATTTTCGTTGCAAATTGCAAAATGTTTACAGTGCGGCCTTTTTTCAACGAACGCTAATATGCAGTCGATGTTTATTTGTTAGATAACGGGATTTTATTTTGTGTGTTCTGCCGGAAATTTGGGGCATCCATTGATTTGCCTTTTGGCAATTTATATGACTTTTAATACATGCGAAGAAAACCAGAGAGAAACAAGATAATGAGTAGCAGAAAACATGTTGCATTGCGAAATGCAAGCAAATAATTGGCGCCTTTTGTCAGGGTCAGGGTGTGTGTGAACTTTTTGGGTTATGTTTTTTTTTTATTTGGTGTTTGGGGTTGGGGCTGCCTACATTTGGCAGCCACCAAAGACCGACAAAAATGCCAAAATGCCAGCCAAGCACAGGCGACAAGAGCTGTCAAAACTATTAGCGACTATGTGACTACAAACACACACACACTCTTTAGTTTATATACAGACATGTATTGCATATTCAGGCCATTCGAAATGAATAAGATTATTTCGCTTCACTCAAAATGCCAAGCAAATATGTAGGCCAAACAAAAAGAAGCCAAAACGGAAAAACTGTTGACAATATTTCAGCGCGTGTGTGTGTTTGTTCAAAGACCATGAATGAGTTTTTGCTGCAGCTTGTTGGGCGTCGACGTGGGCGTGGCAAGTGTAGCAAGTGCATGCCATTAGCGCCTGCAGCGCTCTGACAGCTTTATTAAGACTTTTGCCTAGCGCTTGCACAAAATTGTCTCCAAGTCGATAATGAGCAGAGATCTTAATGATGCTGACGAACTGTAGACGACTTCATTGGTCAGCGTCAAATGTGGATGACTAAACAAAGACGAAACAAAACAAGTTGACAAATGTCAAACAGCCGCGAGATGGCCAAAAGTGTGGGCGTCTGCACCAAATTTGTAAACATGGGCCAACAACAAAGCGAACACATAAAAAAAAAACACACAAAGGGCCAACAGTCAGATAAACTAGTGATGACAACGTGAATTTAAATTGATAGGAAATTTAAGTATATTCTTTCTATTTGTATTTTATAAAAAGTTGATACAAACACCAGCAAAAAATTATTGCAAATTTTAAAAACGTGTTCAAATGCCTTAAGGGCTGCATAAATTCCTAAGCATTGCGTTTGGGCGAATTTCAGTTTAATTTTTAACATGTGGAAACGCTTCGATGGAATGGTGCTTTCGACAGACAGAATGCAAAGTTTCTACTTACATTCTTTATTTTTATCCATGGCCGGCTGCAGCGGACTGGAGTCGACAATGGCCTTTGGCGGCGATTGTCTGGCATCATAGCAATCGGAATTGTTGCCATCATCGCCGCTGCCCAAGAATGTAGCATGTAAACGCTGTTCACCTGTGTGAAGACAAGAAATAGCTAAGCAATAAGCTAATTTATCAGTAAAGCTTATACTCACCGTCCGACATATCGTCGTAGGCTTCGTGCAACAGTATTATATCTTGAAAAGTATGCTCCAAGGCCTTACCGCTGAGCCGTGTGGCCAGCAGGCCGTTGCACGTGGCACTCGAGATGAGCTCGACGGTGGTCAACGGCGATGTGGAGATGGTGGCAAGCAGCGATGAACCGCTGCCGCCACTACTGCTACTGCCACTTGCGCTGCTGCCACTGCCGCTGCTCAAACTGTGCAGCGAGGCGGATTTGACCAATTGCCCAACCTTTGGACTGCTGTTACCGTGTGACTTCTGGGTGGCTTTGAGTGTGCGCGTCAAGCTCTTATTGGGCGACGTGGATGCAGACTTGTTGAGCAGACGTTGCGCCGTTGCTGGGCCAACGGATTTGGTGCTTGAACTGGAACTGGTGCTGCTGCAGCTGCTCACGCTGCTTATGCTGCTGCTGCTGCAGCAACTATTGGATTTCTTTGAACAATTCGAGCTTATGGATGAGGCGGGCGACGCTGAGGACGAGCAACTGCTTAGTAAGACCGTTTGCTGTTGTTGTTGCTGCTGTTGCTGCTGGTTGTTGTTGTTGGAGTGTATTGTTGCTGCTATTGGTTGATTTGGTGTCTATGCTTATGGGTATGATGCTGTTGGCCACTAACTTTTGCTGCCGTTGCTGCTGTGATTTACTTGTTGATCCTCCTGCTGATGTGGCGCCTGATGTTCCTGACTGGAACCAACTGGGAAAGTTGCCCTTGAGCGTATCAATTAGATCCTGATCGAGCGTTAAACGCCACGATGCAGGGCCGCCGTCCACGCTGTGCGTAGACTCTGCAATACAAAAATGAAATGTTTTAATACGTATACTTAACATGTAAATGTTTAGTCCAATCAATTTAATAGAATTTCAAAGTCAAAAAGGATTATAAATCAATAATAAAACCAATTATTTTAAACAACTTAAGGACTTTCGACTTTCCTTTTAGTGAGGTGAAAGGATTTTTAACCTTTGATGATTGATTGTTTTAATCAAAGCTTAAAAAGCTATACTAAAATATTAACTAGTTCAATGTTTTTGAAACTGTTCTAGACAACATTTTTGCAAGTGAAATTTCTTTCCTTTTGAAAATTGTTAAACTTTTTCCTTTACTTTTCTTCACTCATTCTTAACATATGAGCTATTAAATAATATATCAATTTTTTTTTAGTCAAGCTTTTTTCTGCGCACAATAATATATGTAGTATGTATATACATACATATATTATTAATGTTAAACACCTTTTGGTGGCCAAGCCAATGACGCAGCTGCCCGTGTGCTAGTTATTTTATGCTTAGCACTGCCAAGTAACCTACTTAGTGTTGACCACGCCCACCTTCTCTTGAACCGTCTCACCCTGCTGGTAACAGTGAAAACTTAGCAACGCGCATACTTGATGGTCTCTTTGTTTTTGTCGTTTTTGTTGTGTTTTTCAATTTTTTGTCTCGCATTTTCTGTTGTTGTGTTTTTGGCGCTCGTTGCCTTGTCTTTATTTACGCACTTGTCAATAGTATTTAGTCTGTGGCAGTTTTTGGGCGTTTTTAACAAACGGTTCGAGTGTGCGTGTGCAATTGAATGAGTGATTGTAGGTGTATATGGCTAACTGTGCAAGTAATTGTAATAGCTGTAAAATCACGCTGAACATTTCTTGGCAGCGTCTGCTAGTATTGCATCAGGCGACTGCGACATTCCCAGACACGCCTCGAGTTATGCAATACAGTTTTGTCAACACATTTAGCTATGTCTGCAAATAGAAAACCTTTTTATACCCTTTGCCAATGAGCTGGCAAAGAGTGTGTACGTCTGTGTGTGCATTAGACTGACATGCACTTGTCAAATGTAGCATTTTGGCTTTTATGCGCTTCTCTTCTTAGCTTTTTTGTTATTTTTGGCAATTGTTGTATTTCTATTCATAGTGTAAGTGTTAAAGGTTTCTTTACTTTGTTGTTGAATGGAACTAAATTTAGCGCGCTAAGGCGACAACTAACAGCTGCCAAACTGTTTTGTCTTGCGTTAAGTTAATCCAAAATCTTTGAATTTTTGTTGAATATTTTCGATCTTTAACTAGATTTATGTGCGCTTAGTGCTGTTTTGACATCTATTGTTTAATATTGTAGGCGCCAAGGTGCCAAGCAACTGTACAAGCGCAAAACAATAATCACATGCCACTTGCCACAAGCGTTGTCCCACGCGCCGCCTGTTTACGCTTGGCGTGCATTAATGTCGCCATAAGGCTAACGCGCCACACCACGCCAACCACCGTGCCCCATTCTATGTCCTGCATTGAGTGTTACCTCAGATGTGATGTGATGCGATGTTGCAGCATAGTTCGCTTATTGGCGCGACATGTTGTCCACACGCAGCCAAAAACAAAGCCATTGCCAATTCTATTTTCGAGCAGCTAGCCAAAATGCAAGTGGTTTCTGTTTTTTTTTTCTGTGGTTGTTATTTTGCTTGGTCTACAATCGCTCCAAGTCGCATCTAACAGACGTGAACGAGACACAAATGCAACTGAAAACACCTTGGCCATTAACATTTTTGCCACCGAGGCGTATGCGCAATGCTTAATTGAGTGCAAAGATGGGATAAATAATTCAGTTATATACTAAACTCAATTTAAATTATGTTGAATAATTTAAATATCTTAGCAGTCGAATAAATAGTTCAGTTGCCAAGCAAATCATTTTTATAGAAAATCTCGAAACTCACACAGTCGGTTTTATTTGCGTTTGGCATTTTTAAAAACACCTCGAAAGCCTTCGTTCTTTGAACAATACAAACTTAAAAGCAACATCATGGTAGATTGTCCAGAGCTGCTGGAGGAATCCGGCCTGGAGCAAATTGTTAAGGAAAAACCAAAGGGCAAGGACAAAAAGGGAAAGGATGATAAGGATGAGAAAAGTCGCGCATCGGGCCCCTTGCAAACGGGCATGGCACCAAAGCAACCGGTTGTACGCTATGCACCCACCTATCGCCTTGAGCCAAAGAATCCCTTGAAAAAGGAGCGTATAGAGATAGTCGTTAAATCCGAGATGATTAAGAACTATACGGATGAATATACGTTTCATCCAAAGTATTCTTTGCATTTGGCTTCACAAGTCGCTGAGGATATTAAGACACGCATCAAACTATTGAATTTCGATAGATATCGTTTTATAGTTATAATTAACGTTGGCGAATTTCTCATGCAGGGCCTTTACTCGATGGCAAACTTTCTGTGGGATGCTGAATTTGATGGCTATGTCAACTATGCCATTGAGACTCCGAAATATTTTGCTGTCTGTACTGTGTTTTATGTGTACTTTGATTAAGAGAAATACGCTTTAATTCCAGCAATCAATACTAATAAATAGTGAGCAGAAAACGTAATTAAGTTTGGCTTAGGGAGCCCCAAAATACTTAAATTGATATTTGTAGACCTTCTTCCGCAATCCTTTTTTCTATTTGTTACACAAATTGCTAACCTTTTTTCGTTAGATATTTTATGGCTGTTGAAGCATAACTATAAAAGATTATCTCATAAAACCCGTAGCCAAAGTGGCAGACCAACACTTAGAAAACGTTAAGTTTCATGGCTAAAAGCAACAGTCAGTCGGTTTAGCTAACATCTTTTGACTGTCCATGCACAGAACTAATCATTCAAAGCGCAACGGAAGTTGCGGCGGATATTGTAGCATCTGTTAGTGTGTGCATAGTGCGTGTGTGTTTGTGTAGTTGTGCATGCGACGGAGTAAACATCAATTATGTATGCTCCGGTATATAGCCGGCAGCTATTCACGAACCAACGCGCCCGCAAAGTATGCTACAGAAAACGCCGTTTTCATTTCTCTGGTTGTACGTGTTGCTGTTGTTGCTCTTGTCTTTTTGAGTCTCGGGCTGAGCTGCGTGAATGTGTGGTTTAGTTTGAATGTGTGTGTGTGTGTGCGGCTGACTGGCACTTCCTTTTGGGGCAACAACAGGAAACAGGATGCTGTTAATGTTACGATTCGACATAATCGATGCTTGTCGTACGAGACTCGCATTTAACCTGGCAATTTGTCGGCTGCATAAACATTAAGTTTTATTTGCAGTTTATCTTCACGTTACACATGCCACAAGACCCAACCCGCCTACCTGACACTTCTGGCATGCATAAATCAAATTGTGGTGGTGCGAGAGTGAAAAAACGACTTTAATAGCTAGGCCTACTTTTTATGGCACACACATCAAAATTTAAGGCAACGACAACAGAGACCACAAATAAAAATTGATTAACAAAATGCGAAACGTGTAAAACGACGCTGACCTTTGTGGCAGCACAACGTGACGCAGCCAATTGTTGATTGTGTTTTGTAAAACAATCTGCGCGACGTTTACATATTCATTTGAATGCCAAAAGCAGCAGCTGCTGCAACAGAGAGGCAGCAGCAAGTAGCATGTAGCAGGTAGCAGTAGTAGCAACAACGCTGCTGACAGCTTCGACAAGCGAGGATTATGCAAGCGCCACAGCTCGTGCACAACAATAATCAAATACATATATCGAACAGCAACAACAACAACACACGCCATGTGTCGCTGTGGGTGTATTTATGTATATAGATAGATACATGTGTGTAGTAAGATGAAGTCTATGGCTGCAAATTGAATTGTATATTTGTAAACAATATGCAGAGACGTCATAGACAAAAACTCATTTAAATGGGAAAGAAAACATAACAACAAACAACAACCACAACAACTAATATAAATACTAAGCAATAAAAATTAGTAGAAGAAAAAAGTACACAGCACAGTTCAGCTATCTATATACATACATACTATACTATATCTTTTTTTTTGCTATCCATCTTATTTTGGGCATAAGGCAAAAAACTAGTTTGGCAACTCGACAGCAACAAGTTCAATATGTATATAATATATAATAACATTTAATAACAATTTATTGCGAACGTTTTATTCAATAGTTTTTAATATGCAGCGAGTTGTTATTGCCTTTTTGGCGTGAGCAGAAATTTCGCATGTTATCGCTACATGACAAGTGACAGCGATCAACGCCAAAGGGGCGAGGGGCAAACACTCATAGATATATAAAATAAAATCAAAATAAAATATTAAGAGCAGCTGACAAAAACTAACAATTTGACAAAACGTGTTAGTTATGGACACGCAATAAAAACAAACTAAAAAATAAAAACAAAAAAAAAAAAAAACAGCATTGAAAAACGTTTTGATTTACAACTTTTAGTCTGCTTATCAGAGTCATGAATCACTATAAATATTTAGATCAATTAAAGTGATATTTGTTCGAGAGCTAAACTTACTTCAATTGCAATAAGTTGTGTTATCATATTTGTTATTTTTGTTTACTTTGGAGCACTAAATAGAATAAATTGTTTGCACTCTTTTAAACAGGCCTTTATCTTATCACTGCATTTGTTTTGTTTTATGTACTTCCTTCGACCATATCACTTCTTAAGTTAGGAGATTAAGTGCAGACTTTGCGAATGAGTCATGAGAACATTGATATCAATTGACGATTATCAAAGGCGGAACGCGAAGCGTGAAAATAAAACGTTGTCCAACGTGTGAAGCGCGCACCGGCAAACTAAGTAAACCTGGTCGAGTGCGGCGACGAGTCAAGCCAACACACGTTTTGTGGAACTGAGCTGATGACGTACGATTGACCAACTGACTGAGTGACTGACTGATGCGGAGAGAGGTTGGCGACGTTGACTATTGATAGTCGACTTAACTGGCATTATGCGAGCTGTTCTCTCTCTCTCTATGTTCGCGGTGTCTCTCTTGTATATTTATTTCAATTTCAAACAGCATTTTTATGCTGTTGACATATTTGCACTGATTGATGGCACACGGCTCAACAAACAAAAGAGAGATAGAGAGAGAGAAGAAGAATCAGAGGCATCTCACAACAATAGTTGGTTAATAAGCGAACACAATACGCACAGTGAGGCCGAGTTGCATTGTAAGTAAGACACACACAGAGAAGAAATTGCAATTGCAGTTGAAATTGAATTAAAGCTGTTTTTCTGCGTCAGTTGCATGCAAATGAGTTGCGGGCAACATCAACGCTTGCGGCACAGCTCCATCTCTCTTTTTCTCTGTGTGCTACCTGACCAAACAATTGCAGACTGAACAACAAAAGTCAATTGGACAGACGCGCATACAAATACACAAACACACACGCACACACAGAGTAACCACGAGCTCTCTGGACTGACTGTCTGGCAGGCAACATGTTTTGCATACAAAGCAGCGACTATAATGACGACGACTGCGCTCAGTGGCTGTCCAGGATGTGATGATGCCTTATTGTAGCACTTCGGGCCACAATGCGAATTATGTCAGTGTGTGTGCATGTGTACTTTGTAGTGTGAATGTGCGTGTGTCAGTCGTATGTGAGCACGTGTATGTTGAATTTCCACTGGCCAGCAGCAGCCCAATGGCATTAGCAGCCAGTTAGAGCAAGCTGACTTTGTCGAGTTGAGCTTTCAGCTTAAAGTTCTTTTGGTCAACATCTGAGTATAAATATTGCAATGGCAAGAAATATTTCAAATACATAGTTTATACCTTTAAAATGTTGTGCACAAATGTTTGACAGCACACGTAAACAACATTTGGCAATGCATAAACAAATCAAAAATTTCATCAATTATTTTTACGCTTTTGCCAATAACAAATCAAATAATAGATGATTTGATTTTTGATTTCAGTTCAAATGAAATGCATTAGAGACGAACGCAAGCAAGGCTCACAGACATTGTATGGCATTGTGGCACAAACTGTCTCATGGCTAAACGGGCGGCGGCTGCTGCTGCTGTTCCGGTTCTGGGCTTATTGAGCGCCATATAAATAGGTAAATGGGCAGTGTTTGTGTGTGTGTATGTGTGTGCATGTCCTCAATTAAAATTAATTATGCCCAAACGATACGCTCAATAAAAATTTAATTTACAAAAATATGAGAGTCAAGAAAATGAGCCACATAGATGAAAAAATTTGACATTTAAGTGCTGTGCAACACACACACACACAACTACAAATAATTGAAATTGAATTTTCAATGATAGAGTAGAAACAAACACTAGATGACGATGTCATCTCGACTCGTCTCGCTTCGTCGTTTTTGTTGTTGTTGTTGGTGCTAGCCACCCGCACGAGCATTTTGGCAAAACTATTTTTAATCAAGTGCACACGTTGGTTTTGCTTTTGGCAACTGCACCACAACAGCACACACAACCGCACACACACACACACTTAAACACGCGCACATTCAAACGCACAATGTATCACACACATAGATATTTTGTGGGCCGCCATCGACCGGATGCTGTGGGCGTGTCCAGGCCAACAATTATCAACCAGCCACCCTTAACAGTTAGTTAACAAGCTCGTTCCCCTTCACTTTATCCAGAGTGTGTGTGTCTGTCTCAAGTGGGCGATAGAACAATAAACACTTGGCCGGAATATGTTCTGCATTTAGTTTTTATCAGATCGGGCGAGCAATACAAATTAAAAATAAATGGGCAAAAACAGAAAACAACAAAAAATCAAAAGTGTAAAATTCAACTTGTTGGCTGTGAATCGTCCTCCACTTCTTGCCTATCTTCTTGGCCATGTTGCGTGCCAAGTGGAAAATATTTCGCAAGTTTTTCTACATAGTACGTAGTATCAGACAATGTGGTTGTTATTGCCTCTCTACACATTTATTTATTGTGCGAAAAGCAAAAAAAGAAAACTAAAGAACAGACGCAGTTCGAGCAGCCAGCCAGCCGGGCAGGCAGCATCTAAGAGCATGTTTAGTTTTTGTACATTTAATTTGGCATTGTTGTTGCTCTTGCCGGCTAAAAACAAAAAAAAAAAAAAAAACATAATAGGCAACAACAACAAGCACAAGAGGAATGAACATTTTTTGGCAAACAATTCAGGGCTAAATATTTTGTTTATGTGTTTTTATCACACGGCAGCAGCGGCGTTTAAAAGTTTATAAAACAAACCAACGAACACAGCCAGAAATTTCAAGTTAAAATTGCAAAATCTGCACAATTTGATCAGGGATACGATGCTCAGTTAGCTGTTTATATATGTAGTTAGTTTGGTATTTCTGGTGGGCGGCAGCATCACCCGATTAGAGTATAATATGCAGATGAACCGAAACTGCGTGCGTATAAATATTTACTTTTTGCGTGTGTCTTTGTACACGCGCAGAGCTGTTGTCTGTTTAATTTATTACAATGTCGAACTTAAAACTAGCTTAAATTTTAAATAAACAATCTTTGAACTGTTCATGCAGAACATTGAATTAAAACTAACAACTAAGACACATGATAAAGGTTATTTTCTTGTTAAAACAACAACTAGACAAATTGCAAGCAACTGCTGCACTTTAAATAACTAAATCCTAAGGCTCTTGGACTCGGCTACAGGTTATAAAGCAATTAAAACTTGATTCATAGTCTATGTATGCCACAGCGTGATGCCTGTGCTCTTTATATATATTTTTGCTTATTTAATTATCTTGTTTGTGAACGTTTAATGTAAGCCTTTCACATTAAACAAATAAATCTCTTTTGAAACCCAAACACTGAAGCAGAATTTAGTTAGTAAAGTTAGTTTGAGGTTTATTTTGTTTGCTCAACGGGTGGGTTTGGGGTGAGTGGGTTGGCTTAAGGTGCCTGCACGCACATACTACATATACAACTAATTGCAAAAATGCTTAATTATGCATGAAACATTGAAAAAGAAAGACTGCCACACACACACGCACATACGCACATAGACAAACCACACACGCAAATAACTGAATAATTCATTTAGCCAACAGCAGGCGAAGCGTTTGTTGATCGCTTTTCCACGCACTCACTTAACGTGTTCGCTCTCCTTCCCTTGTACTCTCACTCACTCTCTCACTGTATGTGTGTGAGCGCCAGCGTTTTGATTATATAGCGCGCGTTTGTAAAGCAAACAAACAAACACAACATGGCAAACTGTGCACACAACACTAACACTAACACTAACACTAACAACAACAACAAAGTCGCTCGCATTAGCAGCAAATAATTTGTGTGCCTAATGACGTCGACGTTGACGCGCCTTTCCAGACGCCAACAACAACGTTTGCTCTGCTTTTTGGCCTGGCCAACATTTCATTTGCAATGCTATACAACAACAACATCATTCCTTTGCACATTTTGACAGCAACGGTCAAGTTTGTTGTGGTTTTGAAAATATTGCCTAGCATATACCCTAACCAAAACAGGTATAACAGCTTGAATGTGAAGTGTGTGTCATGAAACACTAGAAATGTGTCTTTACCTCCAGCATAGAGTATATATTTAGTCGTTTAGGCAAACATATCTCAGCCTTTTTGGTTTTGTTATGCGCTCACATATGTTTACATTGATTACAGACAGATACATACACTTACTAGACTACATTTGTTGGCTTCAATTGCTTACACTTTGCTTGCTTTTGACTCACCTGCGAATAGAGAGAAAGACAGATGGTTTAGACATTAGCCATTTACATACAACATATACATATGTATAAATGAGGCAAATTCATAATAAGAACATAAACATT
Source organism: Scaptomyza pallida (assembly GCA_018152965.1). Classification (NCBI taxonomy): domain Eukaryota; kingdom Metazoa; phylum Arthropoda; class Insecta; order Diptera; family Drosophilidae; genus Scaptomyza; species Scaptomyza pallida. Next base: position 2,269,694 of record JAECXP010000107.1, read on the forward strand.
ACAAACTAACACTTGTACGCAGCAGCTACACAGTGTGTCAACTAATTAGGCGCCCACATTGCGCATACGCCATGTACGTTTGGTCAACGCACTCTCAAGGCTGGCGCAAGAGAGACAAAACGAAAGCAGCTGCTAGCATGTTGCTGCTAATCATAATTTTTGATCTACAAATTAATTAACGTGCGGCCGAGTGTGATTGCAATTTATTGGACACCAATTGAGAAGCAAACAATTTTCATTCATAAACATTAACAAAAGCGCAGCGAAACGACCAAGCAACAAGCCCACAAATTTATTAATTGCTAGCAAATGTTGCTCGTGTGTGTAGCGCATGTTTCTAATGTTGTGATGTCGTCATGTCGTTACCAGTCTGCCAGCCCCTTCGACACGAGTAAGTGCAGCCACCCCCAATACATGCATAGATATATATTGCATCGTTCGAAAAGTTCAAAGTTGCATGCAAAATGAAAAATATAGAAAAAAAAATCTTTAGAACATAAAAGTTTTTCGCACGTTTTGAGCATCGATTCGTTGTTGGCAACGAACACAGCGACAGCAGCAACAGCAACAGGAATGATTAAGTGGGCAAGTGCGGGTGGTGCAAGTGGTGGGCGGAGAAAGAGAGAAGACAAGAGAGAGCGAGATAGAATTGAGAATATTATTCATAGCGCATATTTTGATGGTTTGGCAATAACTGAGCCGTCGGCTGCGACGTCGGCGTTGTGCACAGCGCCTGGCAATTTTTAAATAAATAATTGCAAATATTTTTGGGCACTCAGAGCGCATGCCAAATGGCAACAGTACAAACTACAATACAACAAAAACAGCAACAACGAAACAAAAATTCGGCGCGCATAGTTTCGCAATTATTGTGCGATGAGTCAAAATGCAAAATTCATATAATGTTAACCATAAAAGCAATTTATTACTCTTGCCGCCTCGTATATAGTAAAATACATAAAGATATTGGCGTAGAATTTAGGAAATGTCTTAAATCATCCTAGCCTATGATTGCCAATGAGCTAAATAAGACTATATATTTTTACATTTTAAATGTTTTAATAAACTTCTTAATAAGCCACACTTTAAAACTTTGGTTAATTCGCTTAAACTTCAAGCACACGTATCTGGATGCTAGAATATTTACTTATCTATTATATTTATGTTTACCCTATTTTTTCTTTGACACAAACACACCCACATACAAAAACTTACACACACACACACACTTACAAGCCACAACTATTTTCACAATTGCATTGTTAACCATATTTGTTGTTGAGCTTCTCAATGATCCTGCACTTCAATGGACAACATGCTTTAGGTGCATGTCCTTTGATAGCAAAAACCCGCAACCTACAACCTGCAACCAGGTAAGTCGTCGTCGTCTCTGCTTCTTGGTTATTTGTTCGGTTTTACTTTTAAGTTCGCTTCTTTTTTTGTGTGTCGTGCAACAAGCAGTGGTTGCCGAGCGCCACCTTTTGCTCTGCTCCTTTATATGCAGGCCAAAAACAGCCACAGGCTTTGCCGCAACCGCACGTCACCAACACACAACCCACACACACACAACAGACACACACATAAACATACGTGCAATTGTAAACTTTATGACCAAAGCAAATACAACAAACGTAGTCCAACAAAACTGCAGTTGTGGTCGCTCGTTTCTTGGCAGCAGGCAGCAACAGTCTTGGTCATTATACCTTAAACCTGGAGAAGTGTCTGTGTGTGTGTGTGTGGGTCATTTCGATTGAATTTATGCGGCTCACGGTTTAGCCGTGAATTACGTTAAATTCGATTTTGAATTATTTATATTGGATTTACAACAGGCATTCGATGCGCGTTCAGGATTCATTGCTAGCCCTGAACTGAGCGCCGTTTGATTGGTATACCGATTTCACCTGGGAAGGGTTGAGAAGGGTCGCATTGGACTTAAATGCAGCGTAACTGCATTCCACGCTAGATTTAATTAAAAACTAGCCAGCGCCAACAAAAGCTTCAATGATTTATAGTGCTGGTTGGTGTTGGTGTCAGTGTTGGGACGACTAGAAAGAACACATCGCATTCTGTGCGCTAATTCCGTTTGCCTGCACAAATATTTTGCATGGTAAATTTGGTGTAATGCGAAAACGTAGAGATTTTCATAATTTTCACACTTGAAATCGCGACGATTGCGGCAGCGCACGTTATTTCTTAATTAAATTTATTAATTGCACACAACATGAGCCAAACCGTACAACGGGGCGTATGCGAACGCCCACAACACAAGCGAATGTATAGGAAAACACCTAAATTTTATTCTACAACAACGAAAAAAAAAAACAAGTTGAGGTTTTAATAATAAAACGAACATTTAGATGATTTATTTAAGGCGTTGATAAATTTATGTTGGTTGCCAAGCCAGCGCCATTTTGCTAATGTCCTGATGTTTAAATCTATTTGATCACAAATTCAGTTCCAAAAATAGTCTGCTGTGGGCGTGGCACGTCAAACAATTAGTCTTGGGTGGAGCACAGCTTTCGTCGCCTTCGACAGTTGTTGTCTGATTAAAAAATTAAAAACTTTGTGTTGCGTTTGACATATTCATGTTTAAAACGTTTGAGCAGCAGGGGTGCCAAATGCCAGAGTAATTAACTGTTGCAGTCAAAACTGTTGCCAAAACTGTTTGACAGCTAAGGTGAAAGAACAGGAAGATTATGAATTGGTGGCAGGCAGGTGTTGCTTGCTGCGGCCTTGTTTGCATGAAGAATAAATGCCAGGGTATGAAACTCGTGACACGATTTCAAGCTCAACTGGCTAACAAACACAAAATGGCGTCGTTTTAGCCGCTTTTGAACGTTGAGCAACACGTCACAGATGAGATGAAGGCTATCAAGCGAACAGCGCCACTATCCTCAAGCCAAACGCAGAGATACCAAAATAACTGCACACATGTGTGGCTAAGTGCAACAATGTTGCCGAAAAAATTTGCATGTGGGTGGTGGCTGAGGTATTTGTGTACGCTGTGTAAAAGGCGTAGCCAAATGGATGAGATTGGAAAACATCTTACGTGTAGTACTGTGCAGCTACAGGTGTTTTTCTCGTGTTCGTTGCGCTTGTTCTACAAATGTACATAAAAGCAACGAAAAGAGCAGAAGAAAGTGAGAGAGAAGACGAGAGGAGAGAAAAGTAAGAGAGAAAGAGACTTTTGCAACGATGGCGTTAAAATATTTGCCAATTGTTTTAGTCGCTTTTATTTTTGGCCATTTGTTCGACTCTTTTGTTGCTGCTGCCTGGCTGGCCTGTCGCTTTTCTTTATTCGCTTCAGTCGGTTTGAAAAACGTTTTTCATTTTGGCTTTTTTTTTTCTTCTTTTTGTTATTTTTATAGCGTATGCATAATCTGTCTGATTATTTAACTTGCGCTAAATACAAATATTTAGAAAAATATTCTCTAGCAATTTTTATGCTATTTTTCTTGGCAACTTGGCTTTGGATTTCTTCTTTTGTTCTGTTTTTTTTTCTTTTTTTTTTCTTCTCAACTTTGCGCTGACAAAAAAGAGGGTCATTAAAATATATATATGTAGCCTTAGGTCTTAAGTATGCTTCTATATATATGATGCTTAATGTTTTTTAACTTATTGTCAGACTTTGGCTTAGAAGACATTCGAATTCCTATTGTTATTTGTGGCCTACAGGTGGGCAACATTGTGCGAAAGGCCAAAAGAAATAAAATCATACAATAAACTTTTCCTTTATTATACTTTGTTGCTGCCTTGTGTTTCTCTGTTTGCTAATTTATAACCTTGAAACGCATTGCGCGAGTATTTAAATGAGTATTTTGTTTTCTCTTAACGCCCACAGGAAAGTTCGCATGGCCCCATAAACTAATTTCTCAAAAACCGGCCGGCATATAACGCACCACTGACCATACATATATTAATACAAAGTACTAAGTATATATGAATATGTACTTAAAACACTCGAATTTTTAAACAAAACTAAATACTTGACACAGCAAAAACATTTAAGCTAATAATGATAAATAAATGTAGACGCTTTTGGTTGTAAGATAAGCAACGAAATATATAAGCAGCTGTCGCCTGCCTACTTATTTAGATGTAGTATAATTAATGTTTTGACCATAGAACAGCCAAGAACTATAAATTGTGAAATGTACGTAGTGACATTTCAAGTGTGTCTTAACCAAAAATTTAAACATCATCGAATATGACTCATATAAACATAAATATTTTTTTGTTTTACATGTGAATTATGAATTTTATTCATTGGGGTCATTGAACTGAGAGGTTAGTTTTTATACATTTATATTAAAAAGTTTAGTAAACCTTTAGATTTTTTTCTTGGCAACTGTTTTTAGCCAATGTATGGCTGGCAAACATGAAAGCAGCTATTAAATTAGCTAATTTTCCATTAACCGAAAACAAAGTTCAATTCCACCAGCCATGAAATACATAAATTATGAAACAGCACATAAAATACTCAATTAAGATGCGCGACGCGGCGCTCAAAATGTGAAACATGCACAAAAATGTCTGCAACACAAAAATGCAATAAATAAACAAAACACAACCAAAAAATAACAAAAAAAAATACAAAAAAAAAAAAAAAAAAAAATGGCAAATGATGCTAGAAATTTTGACAGCCTGCGGCAACGGGCAGCAGCCAAAAGTGCAGCGCCATTTAACACATGAGCCAAATTAAGAGCATAAATATCTAGATGTATATAAAAAAAAATAATAATAATCAAATCAAATAAGCATACGAATCAACGTCAAACAGCCCACGCCATCAAATGCAATATGGCCAAGTAAATGAGAAAATGGCAAACTGGAAGGAAGAGGTTAAAATAAAATAAGGCGAGGCGACACAACAGACAGACTGTCAGTCAGCGCTGTAGCAAACAGTTGATAAATCTGAATGGAATGAAATTAATTAAAAACCTGTAAATTCTACACGACAGCGCAAAACATTTTATGACATTGCCGGGCGGCGCAATAAAGTTGTCAAAAGCAAAACCCAAAGAGATCTCATTCCCTCCCTGATGAGCTGCTTTGACTCAAAGGATCCCCAAGATTATGATGGATGTGTGTGCGACATTTTTTCACAATTGTTCTGGTTGTTTTTTCTTTGTTTGATGCAATCACATTAATCATCATTGTTTATGCCACAGAGACGAAAATATATATATTCTATTTCTTTTGCAATTTATTATCATTTAATTTTTTTATTATATTTGTGTTTATAACTTTTAATTCATTGCCATTTTTCATCAATTTTTCACCGACAGAAGCTTTTTACTTAAGCTAATTGATAGAAAGTTAAAGTTCCTTGGCCCAAACGCATGTGGAATATGAAATAGACTGTAACATATTAGTCGGTTAGGGTACATTGAGAAACTTTTCAAAAGTATTAAGGGCTTTTTATGTGACAAATTTGAAGTTGGGCAAACCCTTTCATGCACCTACATATGTGCGACCATTGAAACTTTGCAACAAACTTCTAAAAAGTAGCATTATACATTACCAAAGGCCTTAGGGGATCGAAAAATGTTGGAAATTGGAACACAGTGTCGCCTACACAAAGCTACCATCGCTCTCCAACAGCTGTAAAAGTCATCTGTCCCCACTATACTATATGCGTATGTATACGTATCTATAATTATTTTATGCTATGCTACCTTAAGGCAACGTCAAAGGTAAAAAAAATAGAATGAAAAAAGTTTTTTTTTTCTTGTGCGCATAACATACTACATAGAAAGCGCGATGTGAAAATGGAACGCAACTAAATTTTGTCCAAAAATAGATGACAGCATTGGGAGACAGAGGCAGCAACAGCAGCAGCTTGTTGACTCTTGTGGCAGGCAGTGGTGCGTTTCAGTGCAAAACTTGATGGCACAACTTGTTCAAGCAATTGTAAGTAAGTATTTAAGCTGATTTGTTAGAACGTGAGCGAGAAGCTGGAAGCTACAAAGTACAAAAATGAAAATGAAAATGGAACTGGAGCAACAGCGCCAACACTTCAAACAGTTGCCTTTATGAACTTTTTACGTTGTGGGTCCATTGCACAAGGCCAAACGGAAATGGGCAACAGTTGTCAGCTATCTCGCCTTCGTTCACCCATTGCCCACTGTTCACGTCTTCGCTCCAAATATTTACATGGTATGTGGCAAAAGCTTGCCTGTGTGTGTGTGTGTGTGCGTGAAAATTTTCCACGCTCTTTTTGCCGGACGGCGTAAATCAAATGAAAGGGCGCTGCCTCACTCCTGCTACGCTGCATTTAGCTTTGAGGGCAACTGTCAAAGGCATTTGACAAGATTTTCCAGCAATGTTCGGCGATTGCTTGTCCCTTTTCACCTTGTGTCTCTTTTGAAATTGTAAAGCTGCGCAACACATTCCCAGTTGCACATTGTTTTGCTACCTCTTTAAGCTGTTTTTTTTTGCTTCGCGTTGAATTTGTACACAAAGTCAAAGATAAATTTTTAAACCTGCTCAAAGAGGAATCAACACACACATACACAAACACTTTAAGCCTTGGGCTTGGCGCATTTACTTTATTTTTATTTTCATTGTTTTCTTTGGGCTGTTTGAAGTTATTTACATGTGCGGCTGCTGCTGCTGCTTCTGCTGCCTGACAATTGTAAGCACTTCCCTAACTACCCTACCACAAACTCCCTCTCTTTCTCTTACTCCACGCATTAAAAACTTTTGTGCACATATAAAACATAAGAAACAAAATACTTGAGGTATAAAGTGCCCGTGGTTATGTGTGCGACAGTCAGCTAGTCAGCGTTTTTATCAAGCGTACAAATTTGTTGACAACAATATGTTGCGGCTGATTGTTAAACTCATTGCCATTCTCTTATTTCTCTTCCGCTCTCTCTCTCTCTCTCTCCAATTTGCACTTGCTCTTACTCACACAGACGCAGTATTTGCTATCTCTGTTGCATATGTTACAGTTGAACAAATCGATTGATTGATTTCTCAGGTGTGTTCGATTGCGATGACGCTGTAAAGAATGCCAGTACAATGATTTTATTTTTATGCTGCGCACAGTGTTGACCACTTTAGCGGATTTTTTAAAGTTAGCCATAGAATTAAAAGTCGAACAAAAGAATGTTTTATACTTCCTATAACTTCTAGCTATAGTTCGTTGAAAAGCCTCTTTCAATTGAATCATGTCTTGTGTTTGAGTTTCCACTTTGCCTTTTGCAAACTTCTAAGAAAACTAGAAAAAGTAATAGTTGTTGGCTTCAAACTAAATCCATTCACTTTAAAGCTTATGGTTTCTTCTCTTTTTTTAGTTTTCCAGCTAAATTGTTTGATGTCAGCACTCCCAATGTGGATATGCTACAGCGTTTAGTTTTGTGTAACGCCATTTTGTTTTTACGAGCTTGTGTATGTTATGTTTGCGCTTGTGTGACACTCATACAAGCATAGATTGGTTCAGCTTGACTTGACTGTTGGACGGTTGGAGCTTTCAGTTGTTAGTTTGTTGGAAAAGTGTTTGCATTTTGGGTTCGTTTATTTGTTTGTTTTTTCATACAGGGCAAACACCGATTGTCACCAGTAGATAGATATGAAATAGTTCTGTTGACTCCGCGACTTGCTGCTGCTATTTGTAGCTACTGTGCAACAAAAGCAAGAACAACAGCAACTATAGTCGAGACCAAGAGACCAACTGACTGACTGTATAGTATATAGTTTACGAAATGTCTGTCTATCTGTCTGTCTGTGCATTTTGCAGCGATTTTCTAGAGCTTGGCAAACGTCAAAGTGATGCGCATTGAATGCGTTTGGTAGAACGACCTAAAACCTAAATACGGCGCTATTTTCGAAAGTGCTTTCAAGTACGCAAAAAATGCGTCTTGTCGTTTGATGTGTGTGCATCTCGTCTAGATCAGAACATGCACAGCAAACAGCACACAGAACATAACAAAACAAAACAGAATAGAACTAAACAGAGGAGAATCGGAGATGCGACTGACCAGCGTACAGAACAAATAAACAAAACAAACTTACATCAACGTTGAACAATGCAGTCAAAAAAGGGAAGGATTTTTGCTGTTTTTGTTTGTCTTTTCGCAAAGCAACAGTTTATGTGGCTAGCAAATTAATTGCAGCAACCAAATAAAGCTCACCAGTCGAGTTGGGCAGACTTGGCTGAAACAGCAACAAAGAAAGTTACAATAATCACATTATAACAAAACGAATGCTCGACTTAGGGTTGATCTGTACTTAGTAGTGATTTTTAACCTTCAAGCTGCTAAGGGCCGAAAGTAACTTTTTAAATAATATAATAATTTTGTATTCACATTGGCATAAGTTGAAGTCAAACCTTCTATCTCTTGTTTGTATGTGCCGTCTTAATCTACTTTTAATGGGTATTTCGAAAAGAAAAAGAAAAATGTTATGCATTTTTTATGCAGTCCAAATGTAAAAGGCAAAAATACAAACGAGTCCTAAATAAACAAGACCAAAAACTGCACGGATACGACTACGACTCGACTAGAACACACCAACAACTCTTTACCCCACTGCCACAAGTCAGGCCAAGACACAAGTGAAATTGCATTAGAATCTGTGCTCATGCACAACAAATTGTCCGTCCAACGTCCAATCTGTCCCTATAGTTTGCTGTGCCAAGTTATTTGCATTGCTAGCTGATGATGATGCTGTTGCTGCTGTTGATGCTATTGCTGCTGCGTATCTTTAAGATACAAGTGCGTGGCATGCGTATTTTTGCGCTTATTTGGGCTAAAAAACTTTTGCCCGTTTGGGCTCAACATGGCTGACACAATGCTTAGACAGAGATAGAAAAAGAGAGGAGCGTAAGAGAGGGCAGGTATAGATTTGCATGCTTCTGATGCTGCTTCATCTATGGGGCAAGATGTTTTTGGCTGGCAGCCTTTTGGGGCTGACAGTTGGCTCGTGTCGATAAAATTTCTTGCTGGCCCGAGCTGGCTTAAGTGGCGACGCGTTGCCTCCATCTATTTATATAATGCTGTTGACTGCCCCAAGTTGCAAGTAGCCGGGGCCACTTCTTGATCTCTGTCTGAGTCTCTTCTATCTGTCTGCATAAATAAAAAACTAAATAAACCAGCTTATTTACTTGCCTATACTGCCAAAGCATAATAAAAACTTTCAGCATGAAAGCATATTGAAAAAAATAAAATTGCACAAAAATCGACAATTAAAATTGTGAAACAAGACATTTCGAATATTTAACTTTTAGCAACGAGTTTTATAATATCCTATAATTTTATTTTGATTTTTATAATTGCATAATCAATTTTATGTCCAACCTTTTCTATAAAGTGACAAATTTCTCAATATAAAACAAAAAAGCTGGCCAAAAGCAACAGTTTAAAATCAAATTACTCACATAATTTATATTCAAAGTCTCAAAAGCAAAAAACAAAGTAGAAATAAAACTAGATACAAACTGACAAACATACAAACACACACACACCTCTGTAGCCGAAAACAAAAATCAACTGCAAAACTTTTATAGTCCGCCCTCAACATAATGCTTGACGCTGCCTGCCTGACTGCCTGCTACCGATTGCCACGTCGACAACTTGGTCGTGGTTGTTGCTGATGTTATTGTTGTTGTTTGTTTGTTGCTTAGCTTGGCCATTCAATATTTGTCCTTCATTTGAAAGTCAAATGCGTGGCGATGGAGGCAGCACCGAAATCTGTTGCGCCATGCTAGCCTCTGCCTGAGACTGGGACACACGGTTGGGATTGGCTGGGACGGGCCATAAGAATTGTTATGGGGAATGGGAATGTGAATGGGAATAGGTATGGGTACTACGACTACGAAATACAACGACGACAGCCTCTAACCATAGCCAGCAGAAAAAGATTTTTATATAGAAAGAAAGAAAAAAAACATGAGAAAAAAAACGATATAATAATGAAAAAAAAAAGCGAATGGAAACCGGCAGCAGACAAAAACCCAAGGAATGTATGTGAAAAACATAACATAAATTCTAAAAGCCTGACAACCAAATACACGCATAAAAATGGCAGCCGAAACGCACACACACAAACATCCATACACACATCAAAACACAAATAATAAAATAAAGTTGATATAAAAACTATGAACGCCTCGTCGGAAATTGGTTTAAAAATAAATGCAGGCATATCACCAAAAAAAAAAAATTAATTTAAGATTATGATATTGCGAACGTTCTCCAAAACTCGAGTTCATTGTGTAAGAGATTAAAGAAATTGAACACAATTTCGATGTGACTAAACGTTTTGCGTTTAATTTAACAATTACGGTTCATAAACAAACAGCAAAACAGAAAAAGAGAAAAACAGAAACCACATAGACAAATGGGATATGGAAAATGCGCAACTGGAAAAAACCAATAAAAAAGTCAAATACCAAAACAGACAGCAAAACAAAATAAAGCGTTGAAATGATCTAAACAAAAAAAGAAAAATCGAAAAGCAAAACAATTTATGCAAAATCAACAAAATTTCCACATAACATGGCTAAGTAATGTGGCTCAAATGCTGGCCGACTGGCCATCAATTAAGCGCAAGGTGGCAAAAATCGAAATACGCATCATGTGAATCCCAAAATCAATTCCCACAAATGGTTTTAATTGCCCTTATGCAAAGTCGCTAAAAATTTTCGAAAAAGCTATGGAACTGTGGCGCCTCACAACATTACTACAATGAAAAGAGGACAGAGGGAGTTGAATTGCTGCCGAGTTACATTTTCATTATGCTGCGTGCCATAATTTCCATATTTATTTGTTTGCTTTGAAATGAGGACACAAAAACCGGCGAGCTGCCGCCGACGCCTGCCTAATGGCAACAAATTGCCAAAATGTCAATGAACCATAGAAGAAGTGTCTGCATATGGCTAACTATAAGAAAAGGGGACGGTTGGGGTTATTATCGAGCACAAAGTTCAACGCTTTCGCAAAATAGAAAAAAACGAATGTCAGGAAACGATTTTCAATTAGCACAACAACATTTTCTGACACAGCATACTTATTCTCCCAAAGAGATTTGGCCAAACCAACAAAATGATAACAACAGCAACAACAGAATGAATTGCCTTAAGGCACAGACTGCGAAGGGTGAAGAGGCATTCACTTTGTTGATCAACTTAGCGCGTGTGTTTGTCCAAGTTCTTGGCTTGAACAGCAGATAAGGGGAGGCTGTGTGTGTGTGTGTAAGTTGGTTTGTTTACCTTGTGAGAGGGCAAGGCTTGGATAAACTTTGCTTTTTAGCCAGATTGTGAAGACAGTTGTCACAACAATGGCTCAATCAGCAGCTACCAACAGTTGTTGACACTTTGCAAAAAAAGGTTTTACATTCAGGCCTTAGGCATGGCCAATAAACATAATCGTTAGTTGCACTTAGAACAAACTAACAAAACAAATTACTAAGCAATAGCATTAGTAATAATAATATTAATAACAATAATCCAAGCATTATTTAAGCACGTAGCAGCTATTGGAATGATTAACACACAAAGTAGCTAATCAATAAAATTAAATAAATTTGCAAATTCCAACAAAGCAAATAAATGAGCACATAAATTAAGTAAGAACGGGCACATTTAAGCTGTAAAATGCGAAGTTTTTATACACTTTCATTAACAAAATGTGACTGTTCATTTTTTTAATAAAGATTTTGGTAAGCTTTTTAGTTTCTTAATAAGGTTTAAATAAAGCTGATCGTTAAAACGTTTCATTTTTGTTGCAATAACAACATAAACACTTTCAGCAAGCATATAAAAAATACTTTGTTTATATTGTTTACAGCTTACTCAATATAAGCACGTTTTCAAGCAACTTTTAATAGATAATTTGGCTCATTAAACATGTATGCGATTTGCTATTGTTATAAGCTATATTGCAAATAATTTTATTAAATTTACAACGTATTTTATGCAAATTCTTTTCAAACGCCCACTGTAAAGATTTGAGTGAATTTAGCCGCCCCAAACGTGACTAATACCAGTTAACAGGTCCCCAAGCAGCACAGCTCAGCTCTGCTGACAACTTATGGGCTTAAGCGCTAGATGGCGCATACGCCACGTTAGCCGCTTGGCCACTAGCCAAATATTACTTTTTTATATGCTTTTAAGTTGGTTGTTTTTTTGTTCGTAGATGCTGCTGCCACATATATTTTTCAGTTTGTGGCAACTTTTCCATTAAGACAACAACTTTCACATGGCGACCTCAGTGGTGGTGGATATTTTGGTTTTTGGCTTCTGGTTTGGAGGTCCATTCACATTAAAATAGTTTGGGGATTTGTGTTTATGTTGATTGCATTGTCAGGACACGTAACTGGCATGTATGTGTGTATGTTAGTGTGTGTTTAAAGTGGGATTTGTGTGCTTGAAATTGAAAAGTTGATGCCACGTGCCAGCAGATTTATTCTCGACTTGCAAAACCCTTTGGCAGCAGCGAGTATATGTGAATAAAATGCAATTTTGTAGTTGACATATGCAAAACTGCAAGTATCAACTATCACAAAACTGCAATCTAAAAAGTTCACGGAGTGCAAAGAGTCAAACGCCAGTTAGAAACTCGAAACCACATACATATGTACTACCCACAAATCACCCGACGACAAACAAACATGGCCAGAGGAGATAAAAAAGTACATGATAAAAATCGAGTGGAGAAGGCTCTAGTCGAGAAACCTTGAAAAGAAGGTGCCCTGAGCGCATACCTAAAATTTGTAACAAGCAACATTTAAAGCTAGAAACTACAACAAAAATTAATGAAAAGTTATCGAACAAAACTTTCGAGTGCTATAACATTGCCAAAACGTACCCGATTTTCAAGTGTTATACCTCAAAAGTATTGGTTAAAGCTTTAAAATAATAATGCATTTAAAGCTTAAAATAAGATTTTTTAAACATTTTAAAAAAAATCTCTGAGATCTACTCGGACCTAGCTATAGATTGGGTTGTTGATGATGATCAAGGAGACGCTCCTGCCTATTACATACTTTTTCACAAAACCATTATACCCGTTTTAAACCATTTTATATAGGGTATAAAAAAAAACTAGCAAGAACTTTATTGCCATACATGCCGCAGCACGTTGTGAATCAGCATGCGGCATGCGACATGCACCTGTTTCAACTTCAGTTGAAGCTGCTTTATTTATAGACAAATGCAGCGCCGACTGCCTATTTGCCATGTTTGACCCACATCAAGTGCCTGACAATTTCCAAGTTATTAATAACTATATGCACAGCAAAAAAGGCAGCCAAGGCAGCCAGCCAGGCATTCAGGCCCTAAACATTCTATCTAGACAGCTGTTGCTGTTTTGTTTTCACTGGAAAATAATGTTATCACCGCTGGCTGACTTTAATTACGCATCTGAATGGAATCGAGCAAAAATTTGTATAATTGCAGGCCAAAAGAGCGCTTCAACTGCATTTAGTGTTGAAAGTTTTCACAACGTTGGGAAGGAGGTGTTTGGGCCAAGCTGGACAAACGATGCAACTTCTGGGAAACACACTTCAATTCCAGGAAAAACTAATTTAATGTCACTTGAGACGCATTCGAAAATTTAATTAGTTGAATTATTTGTGCCCTTTTGGCAATTAAAATGTCAACATAATAAACAACTTTTTCTCTTGATGCGTATTTGAGTTTTACAATACTTTGATTCATGTCAATTATGGTTGGATACAATGCAATTATCCTTAAATTGTACGTTAAATGTTATTTGAAGCAAATAACTTTAAATTTTAAATGATTACATATTTAAATCTATTAAAACATATAACTTAACTCCTTGCAGCACACAAAATCTCAGTAAATCGTACACAAAGCAAACAATTACGTGAGATTTTGCTGGCTGCTGCTAATAAGTCAGTCACAGCTGTTTTACTATGGAAGCGTCTGAATTTTAAACGATTTATATTGAGAAGCTGCAGAAAAAGTATCGCGCCTGTTGGCAATTTATCTATATCGAAGTGGCATTAAAAATACATTGACCACACTTCTTGACGTGCCATGGTCAAATTTTTGTGCATTTGTCAAAGTGAAAATAAATCAGAAAACAACAACAGCAAAACATCAGCAAACAAACAAACGCAACGCTAAATGACAAATTTTGTCTTTAGGTTTCTTTTTTTGGCAATTGTATTGTGACTTTGTTTTGTTTTCGCCCAGAAAGCAAAAAAGAAATGCTTCATGCAAGCAAGCTAATGAGCAATGTGACACAGTTTTTTTTCGTTCTTTCGCGTTTTTTTGCAATACGCCCACGTTTGGCTAGATTAGGCTGTTTTTTAAAAGAAACGGACTCGCGAGACCTCGATTTGATGACAGCAGAAGCAGAAGCAGCAGCAGCGGTGGCAAATATCTAGCTGTTAAAAATATCTAAATATCAAAAATATAAAATGCAAATTTTATGCCACATTTAAAATAGCCGGCGCAATGTTTTGTAATTTATCAACGACCGCCCGCATACGAGGGAAAGAGTAAGAGAGAGCGAGGTTGCGTGGAAGATCGTTCGAGGCGCAATCTAACGCAACGTGGGGCGTGGCAGGCGTGTGACTGCAGCTACAGCTGTGGCAGCACGACGCACTTTGCACAAAGACAACAAACAACAACAACAACGACGATGGCGAAATTGTGGCAAAACGGCGTCGCCAATGCAGACATTTCTTGACACTTCTCTAAATAGTTTTGCGTGCGACGCAATGAGTGTGACAAAGAGAAAGAGCAAGACTGCATACACACACACACACACACACATACTTGTAAAAGTGGGAAAGAGACAGAATGTGGGACTGTGACACACGGTCAGTCGAGTGGTGCCAAAATGTCCCCGCACGCCATTAAAAATTGTTGCGAAAATTACACAGCAAACTGAAAGGTGTTCTAATGAGGCGTGCGCCGGAGTCTTCACTGTGTGTGCGGGTGTGTGTATGTGGGTGTGAATGTGATGTGGGTTGCCTGAATAACTGTGGCATGAGTGAGATCTCATTCGGCTATGCACAGCAGAAATGCCAAAAACTGATGAAGCATAAACTATAAAAAAAAAAAATTACATTTGTTAAGCAACATTTTCTTTTAGCAATTTTTAAGTTGAAATTCGTTTTTAATAGAGTGGTTTATAACTACACTTAAAATCAAATAAAATTAACTGATAGTTAAATCGAGAAGTGGATGTTATTTGATTATTCAATTAAATGATGTTGCAGATGCCTAAAGTTGTTCACAAGAATTTTTTAACAATTACTCGCCCTTAAAGTACCATTGAAAAATAGCTATAAATTGTAGCTGGCCCTCAAAAGCTTATTTACGAAAACCCTTCCTTAATTAAATTATATTAGTACCTCCAACTAACACCTGAGCGCACACACACAGAACTCCCTGGCGACCCCAAAACAAAAAAACGCCAGCCATTTGCCTCAATTTTAGTGCTGCAATCCTCATTAAAATGAGTTCAAAATCAAGGCCAACCCTGTTGAGGGTAAAAAGTAAAAGCATTCATGCTACATCATCCATGTCTCGAACAAACTCGATGCCCAAGCGATGCCATGAATACAAATTGTTGCATTTTACACACACAAACAAACTTATAACATAACAAGAGGCAAAGAGGAAAGAAAAACAATAACTACAACGACAGCAAATTCATGGCATACCATTTCAATAAAACGTCGTTGTACAACCAAATGCAATTGAGAACAGAAAAGAAGAAAAAAAACATTGAAAGCTTATTAAATATATAGAAAGCCGTGTACAACATTGAGAATGACCTTTGGGTGGGGCAGGACCAAGGCACACACACATGTTGCACGGCAACGTGGCACTGAGAACTTCAACGGTAATTGCCAAGAAAAATATTTCTTCAATAAGCAGCATGCACACACACATACACACACTATAAAAGCGAATTGAAAAGAATTTAAAAATACATAAAAGAAAACACAAGCAACAACAAAACACAATTGCTTATAAAAGAGGGCCGGAAAAGGCAAAAAACAACAACAAGAAAACACCTGCAGATTGCTTGGCTCTCGCTCTCTTTCGCAGTCACTCTATCTCACTCTCTTTCTCTCTGTCTCTGGTTAATCCTAACAAAACTGGAATGCAGCAGCTGTACTCCCACTATTTGGCATGGAGTAGCAACAACGTTTTATTCCATTTTGTTTATTTGCACAAATGCGTGAGCTTTCATTTTGTTTCATTTCATTTTTCCGGCGAATTTTGTACACAACGCTAATCAAATGTGTGGATTCAACACACACACACACACCTACATAGAGTTGAAAATTTGTGGCAGTTGCTGAAAAAGAAAAAGTGTGTATAAAAACAACACCCGGCCTGTTGCTCTCTGTCGAACATATGTCTGCAATATGCAAATAGTAATGCACAAGCTTCCACAATGGCGGAATGCTCGTAACAAGCGTAAACCCTCCCAAAAACACACACACACGCACCCCTCTCCGGCAACAAATCTACCTCACCGCAACCCTCTTGAAGCCAAAAAACTACACATCGTTTTACATGAATTTTGACTTTGGAGCGCCAATATGTGTGTGCGAGTGTGAGTGAGTGTGTGTGTGTCTGTAAACATTGCGCAAAGCTGAAAACAACAAAATTATTCATACGCCACGTTGTACCGCAGCCGCTGCTCGAGCACGGCAAAAAGACGTCAGCGCGACGCGGCTGATTCAGACAGCAGCATCGAAATTTGACTACAAAAATGGGCAAAATACAAAACAGAAACAACGTCAAGCATGTGTGTGTGAATGGATGGATGTGTGTGTTTGTGCGTGTGGCTTTTTCGGCAATTTTGCGGCATGTTTTTCACACTTTGGCGCGCAGCTAGGCCAAAAACAATTGAACACGACGCCCTGGCTGCCATGGATATCAAAATGTGCTGTTGTTGTTGTTACCACTGATGATGCAAGTGCAAATTTATTTGCCACTTTGTTTGCGCGCGTCCAGCAACAATTTTAAATATGTTTTGTATAGCAAAAAAAAAAAATATATAAAAGCGATACACGATTGATTTGCATTCAAATGTTGCGTACATAAAATAGGAAATTAACTAAAGCTGTTGGATATCTTTTTTCATTTAATTGATGGTTTTGGTTAGTGTGCTTTGTAATTATGGTAATTATGTAATGGTAACATTAGTTAATGGCAGAAATGCAAGCGATTAAAGTTGGTTTCGATTTTGAGTGGCAGCTAAATTAGATACTTTCTTATCAGTTTCAATCACATAGTGAAATAACATTATATAAAACGCTCAGCTGGCTAATGCTTCAAAATTTAAACAGCATTTAAATCCAAAAATTGTCGAGTTGCCAACGTTTCCAACCTTGCCGACTGCTGGACAAAGAAAACTCAATTCTGTGCGTTTGGGGGCACACACAATGCTAAAAATAGCAACAGCAGCGACACTTACCTAAAGTGTTTAAGAGAGCACACAAATACACACGACAAAACACACACACACACACACACACACACACACTCGAACACACAAAAACAACACCTTATGCCCCACTCAACACTCAAAAAATTACATTGAAAATGGCCATAAAAAAGGAAAGGCAGCCGCAGCAGCAGCAGCAGCAAATGCCACAAGAACAACAAGGCAATGGCCCTTTTTTTTGGCTGCTGCTTATATTTCTCATTTGGCTTTCATTAAATTTGATTTTATTGTTGTTGTTATTGGTGTTACTGCTGTTGTTGTTTTTCTTATTGTTGATTGTCGCACGGCGGCTAATTTTGGGCGCAGGCGGCGCGCGCTTTTCATGTAAATAAAATAGCCATAAAAAAAGGGCGAAAACCGTCTAAAAATTTTCAATATTTATTAATACAACTAAAGTTTTCTTAACTGTAGTTTAGTGCCACGCCCACACAAACAAACTAATCAAATTTTATTCATATGAAATCATATAAAAATCAGAAACAATAACATTGCAATGAAAAGTAGCAAGAAAACAAAAGAGTGTCAAGGCTTGGTAGCACAAATTTACGTGAGTTGCATGTTGTTGGCCTGGCCCACAGAAATGAGTTTTTCTTGCGGGTTATCCGTCTATTTGTAAACAATGCGCTTTTTTTGTAAACAAGCTCATTTATATGGCCTAATGCCTGTTGATGTTCAATAGTTGTTGTTGTTGCCTGCTTTTTAGATTGATTAATTCTGGGTATTACAATAATTTATTTATTTTTGAATGCGTTTGATATTCGGAGGCAGTGAAATTGATGTGAAAACAGGCGCATCAATTCGAAAACTTTAAGTTTGTTGAATTGTTTGTCTTAGGCAAGTAGGGAAAAGTTGGAGAGTTGATAACAAGGCGCTTAAGCACTTGTTAAGGGTAGATACTTACAAAAAGATATGAGATAATAAAAGAACTAAATTATAATCACATTGAGGATAAAGCTAAGAGCTCTATTCCTGATTGTAAAATGTGAAAAAGTCTTTCGTGCTTATACAAATATTTTAAATTCTTTGTTTTAATTTTTTTAAATAAAAACAAACTATTTTAAAAACCTATTTGATATCCGTTTTGTGTATCTTATATTTTGTTTATTACTAGTGAAACGGATCTACATAGTTTTTAAAATATTGTTTTTCCCAAACGAATTTCCTCAAATCATTTAAGGTTTTTTACATTTAAATACCGCGTTATTTTTAAATCTTGATACACATACAAATAACAAGGAATTACACTTATGTACATATGATATAATTGAAAATTAGGAAATTGTTAATGTTTGCCACTTTATGCGGCACATTGAAACCGCAAACATATTATATAATTTGCATATTATGTGCAGAGATATTTTAAGCAGATCGTTAGCAGGCGAGAAAGAAATAAATGGGGCGACGAAGAGGCAGACAGGGGCATAGAATGAGGTGGGCGGTCAGTCGGTCTAGTGACCAGCAATAGCTTATGCTGCCGCTGCTGTTGCTGTTGCTGATGTTGCTGCATTGACATTGAGCGCGTGCCAAACGCACGGCTTATATAGAAGGATCTAGAAGCACGCCTCATTTGGGGCAACACTTTTTCTAATTAACAATAAACAAAAGAGAATCTAAAAGAAAATCTAGAGGGAAAAGGGAAAACATAAGCACATAAATAATATAACACTTGGCTAATCTGGCTATATAATTATTGAGTCATATCTCTATGAATATGTATATTGTTGACATTCCATTAAGTCTAGATAGTTTTTCAGACCAAAAAAAAAAGGTAATATAATTAATTTTTGGCCCATATGCTGTTGACATTTCCGCCTGATGTGGAAAAACAAGCTAAAAACATATATTGAGAATTATGTGTAAGAATACAAAAAAAACAATGTTGTAGGCTAATTTGCGTGCCGCCTAGTAGTAAGAGTATGTTGTGGCTGTCATGATTTTTAAAAATTTTAAGTAGACACGTCAGCGGGCAGGAAAAACAAAGTGCCCTCAACAATTGCTCGTTGCGTTCCTGCCATCCCCACCACCAACAACAAGAACTGAAAATTTGTGGAAAAAAAAATGTAAAACAAACAACAACAAAAGGAAAATGCGTACTAAGAGTCTAAAACAACTAGGCGGGGGCCACAAAGCTAATGCCAAGTCAAGACAGTCAAGTGCTGCTGACCGGCGGGAGCAAGATGAAGCGAGATGAAATGGTGAGAAAGAGCGAGAGGCAATGTAAATTACGCATAAATCTATCAATTGAAGCAATCGTACTACAATCAAATCCATTGTAGAAAAGAGAAAGAGCGAGAGTTCCGGGCTATTCGAGTGTGTTTGGATTTGGGCAGCAAGTTAATTACCGGTCGGCGCAAGTTGGGTTAGTGAACTCGACAAGCGTTGCATGTAAACTATGAAGTACAAAAATATGTTTAGATAGAGTTCTAGGCATACCCTCACAATATTTGCAACATTTTGCTGGTGGCTCATCGTTGACGGCATCGGCAATGATCGGCATGGTCCCGGTACCGCTTCCAGGCACCAATTGTGTTCCAAACTGAGACGCGTTCACGACCTCACGGCCAACAACAACAACACAACAATGTCAGCTGATGGCACAGCATTTGATCGTGCAACGCACTTACACACACACACACTGACACACACACGCACACGCGCAGGTTGATAACTCTTAAAGAGGAAAGCACCTGATTGCCACAAAATAATATTTATGAATTTTTGTCGCAGAATCTTTTTATGTTTTCAACACTTTCGTTTATTTTGGAATGTTAACAGCATTTTCTGCACAGTATTCTCACACACACACACATACACAAGCACTTAGTATCATACAGGATCTGTATCAGTCCGCTGTGTATATAGATATATATTCTAATCTGATCTGAACTGGGTTCGCTTCGGTTTGCTACTGTCAGTTGTTGTCTTGGCTGTATGTGGGGACGTCACGCCGTGGCTATTTCTAGTCTTTTGGCTTTCACATTGCGCTTTTCCGTGAAAATTGTACGAGACGTTCAAACGTGAAACCTCCGCAGAGACCACTGAGCAGGCTAAGCGTGCGCCCGTTTGCCGCAAGAGATGTTTTCGAAAAACACAAAATTTTGAAACATCTATATATTCGGGGAGAGAGAACGTTTCGAACGAGAAATTCTCAACGACCAACGAGCTCAAGTGTTAGATAATTTGGCGTTGGCGCGTTCGATACAACGAGAAAAAAAAAGTTTTTCAACCATTTTCCTCAATGAAACAATGAACTTTCACATTTCGAACATTTTATAAAACAACAACAACAACGAGATACTCGCTGTCTTTGGAAGCTCTTCGCTCTTTGGCAGTTCTCTCGGCAGTTCGAAAACGTTTTCGAAAATAGCACAGGGCACAGAGAAGATCACAAGCGAGAGAGCAAGATTTTTGATTCTCGAAAAGTTTTCAAAAACACACAAAAAAAAGTTTCTTTTCTATTCTCAACGCTTTGCATTTTCGTATTTGCACCCTACTCGAATAGTTTTGGATGAAGCATTCAGGATTTCATACAAGATTTGTGCGTTAAGTGGGTTTCTGGGTCAAGGCGCGATCAATTAGTGAAAGTTGCTTTGCTTAATTGAATTTCTAAGGGGCAAAAAAAAAAACAGGTAGCAGGTAAGATTTTGTTGACGCAAGTTCAACCAAGGTCTTAAGTTTTGTCCACACTTTCATAAAGTTGGCAGCACTGTTAATTGACAGGCCAATGTTAACTCCCGGTTAGATAAAACTCAGTTAGCGTTGTGGTAAAAGTTATTTCGAAACCGCAAAGCAAAATATTAAAACATCAAATTTAGTAAGAAGCCGTATTTGTTTGATTCCTTAGTTGTTAAATGAGTTGTAATATTTAAAAATGATTTATGTGTTGTGAACATGAATATTTAACAGAGCTCTGTTACTTAACTAGAAAACGCGCAACAGCTCTTTAGATTTATAATAGTATGTATTAATTATTTGGCAATGTTCCAACTTATCTTAACTACAACAAGAACGCCGCGCCGCGCCACACACACACACACACACACTCGAAGAAAAAATCCTTGCTGCGCGGCAATAACAAAACAGACGAAACGACCTTGAAAAAATATAAAACACACTCAAAGTTTTCAACAACTTTCGCCCGATCTATGCAGCATAGATTCGCATAAACAAATTCACGCGCCAATTACCGATATCAGCCATATACACACATAACTATAATTTATAATGATTTGTTATAAAATAATCTAAACATTGATCAAAAATTGTGTGCACGAGTATTTCATTTAGGAATCTCTTAAACGAACGCTTGAGATTGTGTATAGTGAAACACCTGCATGACTAATCGCACACCCACCGCTCCCTCGCCAGCCCACCAACCTCTTGGCCCACTCGTTTTGCGAATCATAGTAAATGGCATTTTTATATTTAGCCACGGAGCCAACAAAAATGTATTTAAATATAGCATTAAAACATTTAAATTCGATTCAGAAAATACTTATACAAATATTCAATAAAATATGTGTGGAATATTGTATATGCTATAGATAGATATATATTCCTATTCACATAAAATAGATTTCGAGCGCAGCGTTGGCAAAAATAAATCGCAATCAAGCGAATTTCTTTAGCCCCCGCCTCCTCCTTCCCTAAATAGCAACTATAAATAAGAAAATTGACTCAGCTTTGACTTTTTTTATTGTTGTTGTTCTTTGGCGACAACATTTTTGTACAAAAAAAAATAAACAATTTTTAGAAATAATTTTTCAAATTTATTGCCAAATTGGGCGCAAGTCAAAAGATGAACGTCAGCAACTAACCAACAAAGCCACAACAACCCCTTAGCCCCCTACCCCACCACCGCCCACACTGTATGCCTTATGCAAAGTGGGCGTGGCATGCGGTGACGGATTGACGTGGGCAGATATACCCAGACTTTAAACCTAATTACTCATAATGCACATTTTGCCAAAACGAAAATGCAACAAATAGTTTCGCTTTGTCGTCTGGCAAATGGTCATAAAAGTACAAACAATGTGCACATTATTCACAAGGAAAATTGCATTTTCCACACTCCATGCTGCAATGTCAGGGACAACAACAACAGCACATGTAACCACAAAAAAAAAAAAAACAACTTAGGGAATTTATTGCACCAAAAAAAAAACAACATTAAAATACATTTTTTGGGGGTGCTGGCTGTTAAATTTATTGTGCACATGTTTGAAAACATAAAAATATATAAACATATATTTACACATATGTATGTATGTACATATGTGCAATGACATTTTGCGAACCATAATAATAATGGTTATTATTGTATGCGTTCGTTGTTGTTGTTGTTGCTGCTGTCAAGCACCTTGCTCAGGGTCAGTGAAAAATTGCAAATAGTTTTTTTTTGCTTTCGGCTTATGAATTATGAGTGGGCTGCAAATCTTTATGGCCCACTGTGCACGCAAAAACCTGAGCCAAAAAACATTCACATTCAAATAATGTCTTGCAACAAAAAAAAAGGGGGAAAAAAAAATGTATTTCTATTTATTTATTTGGTTTTCAAAAACTTTTGCGATTGCATATAAATTATAAAGCTGGTAGCATAAAAAGCCAAAGCAACAGAATATAATAGAATAAAAAAAAGGAAGAAAGCAAGAAAGAGCAAAAAACTGAACTGAAATCGAGCGCGTCAGACATTTTTCATTGGCGTAGGCGTGGAAAATTGAAAAACATTTTTCAACACGCTAAAGTTGCGACTCGTCTCTTGGGAGGCTCGGGGCGGCTTCTCTGCCTTACTTTGACGTCGTTTATAATGACGAAACAGGCAAAAACAAAAAGCCATAAACAAAACGTTAAATACGCCCATAATGCATAGCAGGGTATATATATTAGTTTATTTTAGAGATTTAATATTCATTTAAGTAGAAAATGAAGATAAGCTAAGAATATTTTTTAAGGTTTTGGATTCCTTCGGTAAATTCCAAAACGTTCCAAATGCAACTAAAACAAACCAGTAAAACCATCAAAAAACTAAATTAAACTGTCAAATCTCTTTTTGGACAACGAAGTCAACAGAAATGACAGTTCTCGACAGTTCCCTGTTTGATGAAAATATTCCAAATGTTGAAGATTTCATAATCTCTCGCTGATAATTTATGTGATTACTTAAATGAGCAATGTTATATATGTAAGAAACTATATAAAACTATGCCAAGAACAACTAATTGGTGCAGCAACAACGATATCCATACACAGATATATATTGTATAGTGTGACCCAAAAGTATGCGCATCAGTGTATGTGAGTGGGTGTTGGAACTGCAACAGGTGCCAACAAGTGGTGTGCATAAACTTTAAGCAGACAGTGTGAAAGGCGGCAACAACACGCCACAAACTAGCAACATTAACAAACACGACAACAACCCATTAATTGTGGCACATCAAACTAGCGATGCTAACAATTCATGTTAACAATTTTTCACAGAAAATGCGGTTGGAGAAAATTCTTAGCTTTTTAAGTGCCGCAACTTTGTGAAAACTCAAGGAATTTTTATATTCAAGATGCTGTTAAGAGCTTTTGGGAACAGTTAATAGTTTCAATAAAATCATTTTCTTATGTTACTTAAAAGAATTTTCAATAAATCACGTTCACTGTTCAGTGATTTTTTTGCTCATCACTAGTTGAGAGCTAACAGTTGCTGCAATAAATACTAAAAAAAAAATCAGCTAATAAAACTAAAGAACATTTTAAAAGTGAATAATATATAGAAAGTGGCATAGCAACATTTAAATGCCCTGCTTAATAATCCTGTATGATTAACGTTAATTCATAAGACGTTCTAATAAGAACTCATGCAACAGGTTGGAGTCTACTAAGAAAAAATCGTTGCGGTTTACAGCTGTTTTTTTTTATTTTAATCATCGCCAAGGGAATAATACAAAAGCAATAAAACCGAAATGCCGCAAAGATGACACAACAACAACAACAAGCTTGCATAGGGTTAGGCATTGTGAAAGCAAGGGCATGATAGAGAGAGGGAGTAGTGCTGTTCATGTTCAAGTGTCAGACGGCCTCACACCAATAATAACCGCAAACACCCAAACCGTCCACAATCAGCAGCTACTTATAAATAAACGAGTACCTAGAATCAATGGGATTTTATTTACGGTGAATAAATATTAAAACTAATGGAATACAATTAAAAGCCAACTTTTTGTTTCAAACCCGTTCTCGTTAGCCAGCGAGCACTGTAGTTGCAGTTAGTGTTTCATATTCCGATTGCAACGGGTTTTTTTTTGAAAGCACGCAACGAGCGAGAAAAATACACACACACACACACACACACAAAGAGAGAAAAAGCCAATGGGACCAGCTGCACATGCGACTTCATATTGGAAAAGGGCGTCGCAGCAAAGCCGGCAAAACAAAGACGCGAATTTGAGACACAAAAGCGAGAAGGCAAAAGCGCTGGCAAGAGGAAGCACAGCAGCAAAACTTTTTGCATTCTTTACACAATTTGTTTGCCAAAAAACAAGACAAACATAACAACATTAAGTGACAACAACAAATCACATGAGTAACAAATACGTCGCAAGTGTCCAGATTGCACCCAGGGCAAGCAAATTTTAGAAATAGAGCAACTATACACACACACACACACACGTACATACAAACACACGTAGGCAGCGTACACACAAATACACACACACACACATGCACAATGTAATGGGCCAACAATAAAAATAAACAAAAGGCATATAAAAAATAGCAAAATTACCTCAGCGCTTCTGCTGCTGCGATTGTTGTTGGATTCCGTTCCCGTTTCTATTTAACTTTTTTTCTGTTGTTGTTGCTTTAAAGGCGTCTTGGGGCGATTGTTATTGTTGGTGCGGCTAAAGCCAGTTGGCACTATTTATCTGACACTGGTTGTTTAACGTTCATTGGCAACTTTAAACACTTATTGCACATTGGAGCACAGCATTTAGTTGATTTAATGCATTAATGTTGCTTAATTTTAGAATTTTATGCACAGACGTCGCGGAATTCACAAAAACACTTGCATTGCACACTAGCGCCGCCTGCAGCTGTTCGAACGAACTAGCCACAGCACATTTGCAAACAGTTGGCAGTCCACAACAAGCAGGGCTGCATGTGTGGCGGTTAGCGATAACAGTGCACTGCAACACTAACGACGCCATCATACAAATTGAACGTAGTGTATCCAGGCTTGCATGTTGCAACCCTATCAAGACGCCGAGAGGGTATAAAGAAAAAAAACGAGCCGCTTAGCTCTTGAACTGAAAAAATCGCGCAGGCAACGAGAAAATTAAAGTAAACGCATAGAAAGGTAAGTAGCATTAAAAAATGCAAGAAATAGTGAAAGCATTGCAGAATATTAGTGCTCAAGTGCATTTCGTTTCGCATTTTAGCTAGTTGCCGAAACGTGTCTGGTTTCTGAGTCTGCGTCGGTCGGTCGTACAACAAAAAAAAAAAGTCGAGACGAACGAAAAGAACAAAATGTCGGACATTTCCAGCACTCAGCTCCGAATCGAAATCCAGGCAGTGCTCAAGGATGCCGATCTCTCGAAAATTTCGGCCAAGAGGGTGCGCGAGCAGGTGGAAGCGAAATTGAATTGCTCGCTTCTAAGCCGCAAGAAGGAATTTGATAAGACCGTCATGGAGGTTATCAACGATCAGCAGGAAGATGATGACGATGACGATGAGGAGGATGATGGCAAGGATCCCGATGCTGATCCCGCCGACGATAGCGACCAAAGCGAGGAGGAGGAGGCCGCCAGCAGCAGTGAGGAGGAGAAACAAACTAAGAAGAAGCCAGGACCCAAGAAGCGTCCGCAGCCAACCAAGCACAAGGTATCACCCAAGAAGAAGCGCAAGAGCCTCAAAGCCGATGATTCTGGCACTGAAAGCGATGCCGGCTCCGATTCCGACTACGAGGTGGTGAAGAAGCCAGCTCCCAAGAAGAAAGCCGCTGGCGCCACCGGACGCAAGAGCACCGGCTTCACACGCGCCTACAACTTGTCGCCGGAGCTATCAGCTCTCATGGGCGCCGACTCGTTGCCCCGTCACGAGGTGGTCAAGAAGGTGTGGGCCATCATTAAGGAGCGCGATTTGTACGATCCGAAGAACAAGCAGTTTGCCATATGCGATGATGAGCTCATGAAAGTCATGAAAATCAAACGTTTTCGCACCTTTGGAATGCTTAAGCACTTGAAGCCACATTTCCTAACTGACTAAGTAGCTTCGCATTGATAGCTTCACAGTCACAATGCCCGGTCCCATCCAGATGCAATTGGTCAGCCAGCACCAACACACACACACACGCAATTCATACACATACACACTCTCAAAAAAACACATCGCTTAACATATATTAGTTTAGTCTTTTGTATGCAAAATTTTCGGCTCTTTGCAACATTTGTTTCTTCCATTTACATATTCTGTTTCTCGTTTAAGAATTATTTAGCATGCGGTGTAGACGACGTCGTCATTGACTTATTATATTTCCTTTTTGGGCACACCCCACCAATGTGTTAGGATTAAACCCAATAATTAAGACGCATGAATCTACAAATAATTTCCTGTAGTTTACGGCATTTTAAGAAACTTAGAAAACAAAACAAACGACGACTACAACATAAAAACGATGTATAATTTTTTTGTATTTACATTTTATGATAAAGATATCAAAGAAACATAACAAAAAATTTTAAGGCATAATATCAAATAAAAAAAAAAACAAAAACATATAGACGAGTGATGCATCTGATAAAAAAAAAAATCAAAATGTTTTCATATATTCATATGGGTTCGGGGCAAAGCAAAATGAAAATAAGTACGTATATACATATATATTCCTAAAAATTTGAAAATAAAATACTCTTCAAGCGTTTGCTCAATAAAACTTCTTTTCTTTATTGTTTATGCTTTTCTCAAAGTTCAGTTGTTGGTTTTTACAAACATTATTTATTTTTATACATAAAGTTCTCTAATAATATGTATATGCTTGTGTGTATATATATATATATCTGATATATGCCTGCGTTGGGGTATATATATTTTATACCTCAATAATTGAATAAATGGAATTAACTTTCATCGCTCAAGGTTCAAAAATACAAAACGGGACATAAACAAATACAAAAAAATAGTTACAATTAAACAAATAGTTGTTAAAAGATATAATATAGTAAGTAAATTCCATGCGAACGGCAACAAAACGTTTACGAATATATATATCCTCGATATATATATATCATTAAATTCAAATGCTTCAAGTTAAGTACAGGAGATGGAAGCGTGGAGGGGTGTTCGATAGAAGGAGAGAGCGAAGGCGTGTGGGCGTGAGTGTAAGGTTTGTTAGCAAAGATAAAGAAAGCGAAACCGTTAGTTTTAGTGTTGGCAAATGGCAAACAAAAATACTTTAGCGGCTTTTTAAACTGCTTAAACAAAAAATACAAAATGGTAATTAGTTAAATGCTAGCAACTAAAAGCGTCCGTTTTGTGTTTGTTGTTTTTGTTGTTGTGATTTTGGTGTCTTGTGTCCTGCTAACTAAGCAATGCAAATTTTAATATTAGTAACTTTGTGTTATTATTGTTATTAGTTTTTGTGTGTGTGTGTGTTTTTTTAATGTCAACAATATGTGAGAAATTCGAATTCTCGCTTAAATAGTTTTTTATCTTTGCAAAGAAAATACTTTCGTTGGCGTTGTGTTGTTTCTAATTGTTGTTTGTTTCTTTCATGTTTATGTTTTTTTTTTTTTGTTCTTATTGTCCCCCATTTATGTTGTTCATCGCTTAATAGCGATAATAGTTGGGCTTGAAAGGACCGGCCTTATTGAGGCCCATATACTTGGCCTGCTCATCGCTAAGCTCCGTCAAATGTGCATCGAATGTGGGCAAATGCAAAGCTGGCCACATACTCATCCATCTTCTTGGGCAGCAGATAAACATCGGACTTGTAACGTCCAGGTGGAGCATTGAAGAGCTCAATAAGCGCCAGCGCCTGTGTGGCCGATGTTATGGAAACCGCAAACGATGGTATGCTCGAGCAGCTCAAATTGACAAGGCGACCCTCGGCCAGCAGTATAATGTACTTGCCCTCCGGCCAAATGATGTGATCCACCTGGGAGCGCACCTTCTCCCAGGTTAGATCCGGTGTGCGCAAACCATTCACATCGATCTCCGTATTCGAATGCCCCATGTTGCACACAATGCAACCACTCTTCATCTTGTCCATGTGCTCACGCACCACCACATTCTTGTTGCCTGTCGCCGTCACCACAATATCCACATTCCTGATCACCTCGTTCAGTTTGACCACACGGAAACCATCCATGCTCGCTTGCAGCGCACAAATCGGATCGATTTCAGTGATATAAACAATGCAGCCCTGAAAATAATAAAGATTGTGAGCAATGACATCATAAACCATTATACTACTTGTAAGCTACCTGACCCTTCAGAGCCTGAGCACAGCCCTTGCCCACATCGCCATAGCCACAGACAACGACTTGTTTGCCGCCAAACATCACATCTGTCGAACGTTTGAGGCTGTCCAGAATCGATTCCTTGCAGCTGTAGAGGTTATCAAACTTGGTCTTGGTCACCGAATCGTTCACATTCATTGCCGGCACCGTCAATTTGCCAGCCTTGGACAACTGATAGAGACGATGCACACCCGTCACACTCTCCTCCACAATGCCCTTGACCAGCTTGAACATGGTTGGATACTTCTTAAGCATCAGATGAGTGGCATCGCCACCATCATCCAGTATCATATTGGGCTGCCAGTTTTCGGCATTGACACAACGATCAATGCACCACCAGAAATCCTCTTCCGTCTCGCCGCGCCAAGCAAAGATGGGTATGCCTGATTCCGCCAAAGCAGCCGCAACTTCGTTCTGCAAATATGAATAAAAAGCGGGTGGGGATTATTTTAGTATATAGGTTGGGCTGATAAGCTAACAGCTCTCTGGCCGTGCTTAGTTTTATTTGTATGTGATTCAGTGTGTCAATAGACGAACTCGATAAGGGCGCTGGCCCGATCCGTGCCGATGTATGGCTAGCGATTAATTAGCCAGCACATAAAAAATAGAGAAAAAAAAACTGGTGCAAACATTCAATGCTAATTGCATTCGACATAGTCCAAAGCTGGGATCTATAGACCAGAGTTAGGCGCTACAAACCAGTTTAACGCCTTCGAGGAAGAGACACAGACCCAATTTCGGGCGCACACATATCAATTATCAACGTCGCCTCTTTGATTGCCAAACCACTTGAGCCGCCCGCGACCCCTTTTTAACTATGTCTGCGTCACGTTGATTGATGATTTGTTTGTCTCTTTCTACATGTATAAGTCTACATATATACGTATGTATGTATGTATTTGTGCGTGACAACAAATTGGCTCAAGTGACTTGCGTCGTGAAGCAAATGGCAGCAGACGCAAAACACTTGCCAAAAATCATTTATGCCACAAGACCAAAACATTTGAGATCGACTGTACATCATCTACACATACATACATAAATACAGGGTATTTTTTCACATTCAAATTAAGGTTTTTTCCATCATGATCATGACAAGCTTTTATGTCTTTTATGTATACAGTGGTTATTGGTAAATAAGTTAAATGCTTATCGTTTTTAACAGGGAAATTTAAGTTCGTATTTGATCAAGTGATATATGTATCTTATTGACAATAATTAATCTACATATTTGATACTCAATCTTTTTATACAAAAGCTTTGTTATCTATATATTATACATGCAACCCGTTTGTACTCACTTGGGTGGAGTAAATGTTGCAAGCAGCCCAACGAACGCTGGCTCCCAGTTCCGCCAGAGTCTCAATCAGCACAGCCGTTTGGGCATTGATGTGAGTGCATCCAACGATTTTGGCATCCTTCAATGGTTTGTCTTCGGCCGCACGCTTGCGCAGCGCCATGATGCCTGGCATCTCCTGTTCCGCAATCTCGATCTCACGGCGTCCAAATGCATGCTGGGCGGCAATGTTGCGCACACAGAAATCGGAGCTGCCCTTGGAGTTCTTTTGGACTTTTTCGCGTGGCGGCACATCGTCACCATCCTCACTGCTGCCGGTGTAGGAGGCAGAGCTAAAGGAGTCGGTGGAGGAGGCGCTTAGGGAGCGGCTACGATACCGGCTGGTCTTTTTCAGGGCCGATGATTGCTTGGTGGCAGGTGGGGGAACCACAGAGCTTGGATCCTGCGGCTGGGTGGCGACCGCTTGTTGCTGTTTGTCGCCGCCGCCAAAGCCCGGATCGACGACAACCGTGTCCGCCAGATTGCTCATCATTGTTGTTATGTAAAACACACGCGTTTACACAGGATGTGTGAGTGTGTGTGTGTTTGTGTTGGTATTTGTATTTGTAAGCGGCAGGAGCAGGGAATATTACGATTTCACCTAAATATCACGTGTTGTGTGATCACTTAATTGTTTAACTGGCAGCTTCGTTGCGGTCAGACGACAGCGACAAATTACAAAATACAAATTAATTGTGTGTTTTTTTTTTATGATGTGCGCTGCGCCGTCGCCGTCTCCTTTGTTTCACCTCTCCGCAGTTGTTGGTTACTCTTCCAGCTGGTTTGTGCAATTGAAATAAAAATGAAACACAGGCGGCAGAATAATGGGGAGTAACGCGTATCGTTTTTAATAATTGTTTTTAGCTGTAGAAGAGAAACGAACTGAATGCGTGAGTGCCGCAAAACAAAAGGTATTTATGGTCGAGTGGAAAAAAAACAACAAATTGCCGTACTATCTATCTGCCGGCCACCACAACTTATCGGTGTTAAGATATCGCATCGCAATGCTTATCGAAACTTAGTATCGATGACTCAATTTAAACAAGTTTAATTTATTTAACGTTTGGGGGTGGCCATTAGATGTTAACTTATATTAATTATATAAAATATAGTATTCGAATGATTTTTTTAGTGTTAACAAGTGCTATTACATGTGCTGTTCCAAGTAACCACACAGCTCGCTATCATCCAGATCGGTAACAAGCCGCGCCTCACTCAGCAGCGCTGCTTTGTAGGTTTCCCGCTTCTCCACTACTCTTGAGAGATTCTCCAGTGCCAGTGGTCCGACCTTGGCATACTTTCGGATGAACTGCGCCACCTGCCTTCTGTCTACCACAGACATGCTTAGACTATGCCGCCACGCAAGCAAAGCCAACGGTCTCTCCGGCGTCAGCAGTTGTGATGGCGACATCAGATGTCGATAAAGACAGCCTTGCACAATATGCTGCAGTTGCTCCACTTGGCCCTGGAATGCACACGGATGGTACAGCACAACAATGGCGCCTTCGGCCAGATTACGCATATAACGCTGCGGTGGCAAGTATTTATAGCTGCCATAGACGGCGGGCAGCGGACGAAAAGCGCCGCTACAAGGTAACATATAGATAAGGATTACATATGCACGTCACAATTGGTAACTATAGTTACTTACTTCGTTGGCGGTTCGTGTGTGTAGGCAATCGATTCATTTAGACACTTGGATGGCGGCACGTAGGCACTGGGCAAAAAGTGTTCTGTAAGCAGGGCTTCCGTATTGAGATTGGGTGTGAAAATGCTTCGATTGCTGTTAAAGCATAGATAATTGTAGTTTTGACGTATATCCTCTGGATCGTAATCCATCGAAAGATTATACTAAACGATAAATTATTTCTTAGATAAGGAAAACCCAAATAGTGTTTATTTTGTTATTTACCAGGCCATCATCGCAAATGGAAACCTTGTTCTCCTTCTTCTTTGCTGTCTTCACTTTGTTTACCTTATGTGGCTCACCTGGCGCCTGTGGAAACCATTTGCCCTGCCAGCCATCTGTAGTTTGCATTCTTGGAATGTGCGGTTCGCCGGGTGCGTAGGGGAACCATTTGCCTTGCCATGAATCATCATTCTTGGCAACTGCATTCGTTTTCAACTCTTGGACACGTTGCACATTTTTTGGTATTATATGCGGCTCTCCTGGCGCATAAGGAAACCATTTGCCCTGCCAAGGGCTCAGTTCTTGCAGTGGTCGCAGCAGATTGGCTTCGGCTTTCTTTATTGTTTTTGCATGGCATCCAATTTGTGTGGCACAGAGCAGGCACAAGGCGAGAAAAAAGTTCGTGCTCAATAGCATTTTAATCTAATTAATATCAAAACAAAGGCTGGCAACAGGTGAGTAAGAATAAATCCGACTGCGCAGTTGACAACAAAACAGCTGTTTTGTCTTAAGCTGCATTGCCCAACACTGGTCGCTTGTGTCTTTTAGAATTAATTTTTATTGCTGCTGGTTTTAATTTTGGTATGAATAATCACAAATACATTTTGGTGGTACATATTTACACAGATTTCTGTTCTGAAAAAAAAACAATTAAATACAAATGCCTTGTCACACAGTCAAAAATGGGGCTCCGCTGGCCCTCTAAGGCAGTTGCGGTCGAGGTGAATTCGGTTCAAGCCTTTCTTTAAGTTGTTTGCCACTGTAAAAGATTTAAAAAGATTTTGAATAAGTATTTTCCATCTATATACTTTTATGCAAAAACAATTTAAATTGTAAACTAGCCGCTTATTTTAGTTATCGAATTCGATAAGTGTATCGTATCGATTTTTATGATTCATGATTTGCACTCACCCGCAAAGTAGGACTGTTGCCGCCTTGACGGGCTGCCTCCTCCTCTCTACGCTCCATCTCTGCTGCTCTTTGCTGTTGGCGACGCACCTTGTCCAGGTTCTTGACGCCCCTTGATTCATTTTCTTGCTGTCTGCGTTCGGCTGCCTCAAGCTGCTGCCTGCGACGCTCCTCCTTTAAAGGCAAATGCTTAAATGTAATTATTCCACAACACTAAGTCCTTACCGGGGATGGCATCAGATTTGTCTCTTCGGCGCTGTTGCCGCAGCAGGATGAACACAAGCCCATTTTATTGCTGTTTTTCTCTGACTGTCTGACAAAGTTGTTAACTGTAGGGCTTCTCTTTTTTGCGCAGTTTCGCCTCAATTACATTGCATTACTTGCTATTGTTTTGTTGTGACATTTTTGCCAGCTGATGTGGAAGTGTCACCACTAAAACGTAATCAGCTGGTTTGAAATTTAGAGATGTGTCTTGTCAAGCGCGATACTAACTGTAACTGTGACATTTAGTGACTTAATTTTAAACATGAAATGCGAAATAACTAAAAGCTAATTAATGGAAACATCTGTATTATCTTAATATTAATATACTTTATTGGAATGGCATGTTTTAACAGCCTTTTAAAAAGGACGCACTGTCACAGCAAACAAGTAGCAGTTACTGTTTCGTTGCTCATCCCTATGTCTTATGCTCAAAGAGTTCTCCAATCAGAGAATTCAACAGCGGCATCAGTTTTATATCATTCTTGTTGTGTTTTTATTGCTGCCCGTCGTGGCAACGCCAGTTTGTTCAAGTTCTTTGAGTTGCGTAGTTTCGGTTTGCGGCGAATTGTGAGAGGCATTGCGGTACATTGTGTCCGACGCTCTTTGATTTGTTTGTTATTGAATAAAAAAAACTTTAGTTTGTTAAAAATTCTGTTAAAAATTCTGTTTTAAGTGATACTTCTAAATTAAAAATAAGCAATATGTTGGATGTGCCACAAGAAGGAAAGGTAAGTTTTGTGCACTTGCTTCACGCTCTCTTTCTCTCTCTCTCGCTCTATCGCTCTCTGAGTGCAGTTTGTTTGAGCCGAATTGCAGTGTGAATTCTCCAGAAAATGCAACAATTTTTGCCGGTTTTTTGCACTCTATTTATAGACAGACCTTTGACAGCGGTTGTTGCACTTCTGGTTGGTTTTCCCACACTGCTGCACTGTTTACGTTAACCTTCAAGTGACCTAGCCGCCAAGTACTGCACACACACACATTAACACATACTATGCACACATAGCGCGTGGGCTGTTTGTTTGTCTGCTTATGAGTACGTTTGTATGTGTGTGTTTATAAGTTTTGGGCTGCCTTTAACCGAAT
Organism: Scaptomyza pallida; assembly: GCA_018152965.1. NCBI lineage: Eukaryota > Metazoa > Arthropoda > Insecta > Diptera > Drosophilidae > Scaptomyza > Scaptomyza pallida. The sequence goes on from JAECXP010000107.1 coordinate 2,304,149, forward strand.
TTGTGTTGTTGTTTTTTTTTAATTTGACGTGTCATGCATATGTTGTGCAAATGGTTGTCATAATATTTTATTTCAAATCATCATAATGCAAACTAAATTCGCTCTTATATATATGCCGATTTATCAATTCTTATCAGCACGCATTACTGATTGGCTGATTAGAAAATGCTAACAGCTAAACATAGTTCTCGATTATCGTCACAATTGTTGATAAATTCTTGACCCCATTCGAAAGGGGGGCGCGGCGAGTGCGATAAACAGCTGCTGCTGCTTCTGATTCTGCCCGCATTTTTGTGTCTCATTGTCGCATTAGCGCCTTTCGTAATCTTCAATTCACCATGTGGTGGGTATAGCTGCTGAATTGTTTCGTTCGTAACGGCTCCATCCAGCTGTTTACTTGATGTGCTATAAATCTTGTTAAGTGTTTCTGTGTCAGAATTTAGGAAGTACTTTTTAAGAAAACTGGTTGCAAGCTGATTCACTCCTTCTGATTAATAAGCAAGTGTATGCGACATTCGTTGTGTTTGAGCATGCTTCTTTCACTTATCATTGTTCTTATTGCTTCCAAAACTTTTCTACGCGACTCATTAAGTGGCCGGCGTGCTGCTCGTTTGCTACTTGACTTGCTCTTGTCGTTGTCGTCGTCGTCGTTTAACGCGTTTCTTATAATTTTTCTTCTGTTATTGCTGCTTGTATATATTTTTTTACTGCTGTCACACACACATACACACATAGTTACAGTGGCGCTCAGACGCTCGCGCGCTATCACTTGTTGCTGTTTAACTTCGTCGCTCTGCCAGCTTCGCTGCTTAAGTCTCTGCTGCTGTCGTGTTGAAAAATTGTATTGAAATTCAAATTCATATTGAATTCTAGCCGTATTTTCAATTGCACAGTCGACGCGCAAAGTTCGTCTTTCGTTAAAACGTCGTGAAGCGCGCTTTTGTGTGTGTGTTTAGTTAAAAGTTATTATTAATCAAACAACACAAAAAAACAGAAACACAAGTGTTTTAAAAAAATCATAAAATTTAATCATAGATAATTGCTAACGTTTTTAAACAATGACATCAGGCATTAGACCCATTGATGTTCTGCTGCAGCGGGCAGGTGTAAGTTTCCCAAAAAAAAAAAGAAAGAGAAATAAAGAGTTTAACTAATTAAGCCCTTGTTATGCGATATTTGGGCCAAGTGCGATTCGAAATTACCACAAATAAAATATTTATTACGTGCATTATCTTTGAAAACTGTGCTTATCAACGCCTTGAGAACTTCCACGCACTAGGAACATAAAATTAACATGCTATACAGTGAAAGCTCCACGCGCGGACAGCTCCAGAAGGAGATCATCTTCCATAATAAGACGAATTTTATAGTTCCGTAAAAAGATCTTCATACAAAATCCGTGCCTGCAGGCGGACGAAAATACTGAAACCGTGGCTGTCCGCCTATGGGAGCTTTCACTGTACTTGTTGCCAAGTGCGATTCGCAGTTGCACATAGAAATGTTCTTTGAAATTCTTGTACACAAAGTAATTTTCAACCTTATCTATAACATCCATTGTATGTGTCGGAAACCTTTAAACAATTTCATTAGCTCCAACATCCAAATGTTTGTGTCAAGTTCAAGAAAAGGTTACCAAAGCACGTGCCAGACAGATATCTGCCATTAAAAATGTTTAAAGTTTATCATAGTTGACATCAAGTATACAACTTAAAACACATTAAAGAGATTTATTGGCGCGGTTGTTGTTGTTGTTGTACGTACTTAATATGCTTACTTGCAAGTTAATAAATATGCCAAACACATTGCGTTACAAGCCTTCTAAAAATAACAATAGCACATTAAGCATAATGCAAGAAAGAAACGTAATAAGCAGACAGCAAAATGTTGTCAAAATTGTCATACTGTACTTATCTGAACAGTTGACCTTCCAATAAGTTCAAACACCTGCCCTCTGACACTATGTCTTATCAGCTCTTCTATAAATAAACCTATGAAAATACTATATACACGCAATCGTCTAAGTAGGCGTGTCATTGGAAATTCTAGTTGAAAAACGTATCTGGCTCTTAACTATACAAATAATATGTAGATAGATATTTATTTTGTTAAAGTCATCGTCTATTTGATGTTTGCACGCGATACCGAACGCCAGGTGGCGCCAATCGCTTTGTCATTGCAGCAAATATTTAATGCCGTCAGATTGATTTAGCCATTTGGTCAGTTAATAGCATCAATCAGCATCTCCATCAACCTTTTTTTTTCTTCTTCTTTCAAGTGCCTTGCAACCTTGCTGAATGTCAATGTGCTTAGTTTTTTTGCAAATAATTACACAACACAACTTTAAAGTTTTTGTTTTGTTTTCGTTGTTCGTGAATGTTTTGTCATTGCGAATTTTAGCCACACACGTTATTGATAAGCAACAGCTGATAGTTACTAACTCATAAAGATATAATTTATGATTCTTCGCGTGGTTCGATTGTGTAATCAAAACAAAGTAAAAAGTTGTGTTAGAATGTTATCAGGAAAAACGGTTTCTATGAAGAATTCATGAAATTACTTTTCCAAACTTATTTAGATTTCGTTTGAGTTAAGGAAATTCTCTAGTCATGATTTTAATGCATGTGAAACAATCCCTATCACACTTGTACGTGTGTGTTTTATATAGGAAAACCATTCCAGATAGTCGTTATGAATATGGCATCGAAGCTGCTTATCAGATAATGATAGCGTCTAATCCAAAACAAAGTCGGCACGTTGAAAATAACGCAAACCAGGCATAAATAGACTCATATAGAGATCGTATAATCTAGTATTTTAGAGGTCATTTCATGGAACATTACGTTCATACACTGAAACACTCTAATCTCTCTAAAAAAAAGGTTAAATGTCGAACTATTTACGAAACAAAATATTATTGATTTATTGATGAAACTTAATAAGTAAACAAATACCAAAAAAAAACTATAAATAATTCAATTCGGCTTCATTGATTTGATATTTTGTTGCTCCAATGTCTCATTCTTGAAACAATATTGCTGAAAGCGCGCCTCGCAGCCCAAACCATGTTCCTTGAACTCAGCCAAACTGGGCAAATACTTGAAGAACATATTTGCATTCATATAACTTTCCTCATCGGGTTCCAACGGCCTCGCCAGCCAAACGTTTCTTCAACGAATTCTGCATGCCCCAAATGATGGGTGAACTCTTGCACATGAGCAGCTTGAGGCAGGCAGCTTCATTGCCATCTGTTGTCTCCTTCGATGCAATCATGTCCACAACATGCTCGGGCAACTCTCGATCCATGATGCGACGCAGCATGCGCTGTGTGTGTTCGCCGGGACGCTTCAGGAACCAATCGATGGGGCTGCCGGGAGACAGGGAACGTGGCTGATGATCGTTGGGCTCGAAGAGTGATTCGGGTCCTGTGTCGTTGCCACCCACGCCACGTGTCGCTTGTGCTATGGTGCTGCCAATCTGTGGAAAAGACAAAGATTTCGCCATTAAACCTATTTGCAACTGTCTCTCTGTAGTTCCGCTACTCACCGCTTGGGCAATCATTACGATTGCATTTAGGGCCAGGGCGCCCAATTTGCGTGGATCGAAACCAATCATGCGCATCATATTGGTCAACATTTGAACGCTGTTCAATTTCAATGGTTGTCGCTTATTGCCCGCTCTTGTTGGCGGCGACTCCTGTGCATTCTCCTGCTCTGTTTCTTGTTCCTCTTGATCATAGTCCTCTGCTTGCTCCTCTTCCTCCTGATCCTGATCCTGATCCTGCTCCTGTTGCTGTTGTTGTTGTGTTTGAAAACCCTGTTGCAACACGCTCATGAGATCAGGTTTCTTGCGTGTTGTCGCTCTGGAGAAGGCCTTCGCCACCAGATTAGCCACATCTGCGGCTGTATTAATGCCAAACATTTGTCCTGCCAACTTCAGGCCATCATTAACATTATCCATGACACCAGCTGTTGCCTGCTGGCTTAAGCCAAGCAGCAGCAGCAACACGCTGAATGAAAGCGGCCAACTTCTTGCCATGACTGTCTAAGGAAAACTGAAAACTGTCGCCACAAGCGCTAACAACGCCCTCGTCTGCCTGCCAGACGATGCTTGTAATTGCTTCAGGCACGCATTACGCCAACCAACACAACAACAATTACTGTCATGTTATTATTGTTGTTGTTGCAACTTTTGTCACTTGAGTGCTTTTAAGTTTGTTGCGCTTTGCTAGCCGCTTTAATCATTTACTTGCCACAATTTGTTGCAGTGTAACGTTATTTTTAATGGTTGCCTGTGTGTATTTCTTTTAGGTGCGCGGCCATCAGCGCGCTCCATCCGATTCCAAGGAGTTCCACGAGGTAACCAAGCGCGATGCACTGCGTCTGCTTGAGAACGAAGTGGATCGTCTGCTCCAAACAACGGAGCCAGCACGCCGTCCAGCACTTCAAGCTGAAATGGGTCGCTTTGCGGATCTGTTCGGACGTTTCCTGCAGGAGGGTAAGCCATTAAACTATATCTTTAACTATTTCCTATTACTTATCGAGCATTTTTTGGTCGTTTTAGAGGGTCCCGCGCTAGACTGGAATAAAATTCAAAAGCTGCCCGAAAATGCCGTGATGAACTACACTAATCTTAAGTCGCCCAAAAACGAGCAGGTATGTAAATGTCTCTAATCTATTGGCCCTGGTATCTTTCTTCCCCCCTCCCTTAAAACAAAATGAAAGAAAAGATAAACAAAAAATTCGTGCGCCTACCTCAACAATCCAACTTTACCTAATGATAACTTTTCTTGTGTGCATAAACATATACATATATACATATATTATTATTATTATTTTTTAATCTTTACATATTTTTTCATGTACGTTGATTTGAATACTGAATTGTACTCATTGTTGCCGTTGTCTTATGGCTAATGTCTGCCTATATATACATATATAAACATGCATCTCAAAAAATATATAGAATGAGGTAAAAGCGTTTTCTTAACTTAATTTCCTCTCCTTCTACACGCTTCTCGCTCTCGCTCTTGCTCTTGCTCTCTCTGCTGGCGCTTTACGTGTTTAACTTTCTCGCTCTGCGCTCAATTCTTAATCTATGTTGGACTTATGGTTGCTTATTTAGTTGATTGATTTAACTATATTATAAAATTGCCTTGGTTGTTTTTAGCACTAGCGGTGTACTGAATTCCTAAATGCAGCTTAACTTCAAACTTTGTGCTAACCCCTTAAGAAATCTCTCTTCATACTTTATGCTAATGTGATTTGTTTAAAATTCCATACAGATTCGCCTTATGTTGGACAAACTGGTGGTCATTAAGCTTAATGGTGGTCTGGGCACATCGATGGGTTGCCATGGACCCAAGAGTGTCATACCCGTGCGCTCCGATCTGACTTTCTTGGATCTGACGGTGCAGCAGATTGAACATCTGAATAAGACATATGATGCCAATGTGCCGCTGGTGCTGATGAACTCCTTTAACACGGATGAGGATACGGAGAAGATTGTGCGCAAGTACAAGGGTTTCCGTGTTCAGATACACACCTTCAATCAGAGCTGCTTTCCACGCATTAGTCGCGAGCATTTCCTGCCCGTTGCCAAAGACTTTGATGTGACAAAGGACATGGAAGCGTGAGTATTGATTTGTTATGCAAACTTGAACATATATTTGAATGACTCGACACTTTTAGCTGGTATCCACCTGGTCACGGCGATTTCTACGACACCTTCCGCAACTCGGGCCTGCTGAAAAAGTTCATTGGCGAGGGCCGCGAATACTGTTTCCTGTCCAACATTGACAATCTGGGTGCCACTGTCGACTTGAATATCCTCAATAAGCTGGTGGGCGAGGAACGTGCCACAACGCCGCCTGAATTCGTTATGGAGGTCACAGACAAGACACGTGCTGATGTCAAGGGTGGTACTTTAATTCAAATGGAGAACAAGCTGCGCTTGCTGGAAATTGCTCAGGTGCCACCGGAGCATGTGGATGACTTTAAATCCGTTAAAACCTTCAAGTTCTTCAATACCAACAATATTTGGGCTAACCTCTCAGGTGAGCATGTCTTTTGCCAGTCAATTTAAATCTGTTCATTGATTTCAATAAACAACATACATAGGGTTTGAGTTCTTCCATCTGCTATGTTTGTATTTAGGTTTCTCCCTTGGCCAAGTGTTTAAAGTATTAATGTAGGTAGTCAGTCTTACATTCATCCAGACCGCATATGAATCTGATGACTATAATATTAATTATTTAAGATTAATAATGAATAATAAATAACGTAATAATCGGACGGAACAAACAACGCACAGGGGAAAGTCGCGCGATCGTTTTTGATTTCAATTCAATTTGGCAATAACTCCGTCAAAAGTGATTTTCGATTTTCGATTTATATGAAAAAAAAAAAAAAAGTGTCAGCGAAATTCACAGGGGAAAGTCGCGCGCGCGTTTTTGATTGGTTGTTGGTTGGTTTTTCTTCTTCTTTTTCTTCTATTCTGCCGCGTTTGGCTGTTGGTTGCTGTCTACACTACATTTGAAGTGCAACTCCAGTGCATTAACTAGCGTTTTTTTTGGAAAAACTGCTTGCTGGTAAGCAGAATTCGCCGCCAATGGCCGACAGATGGCGATGGTAAAAAAAACTCCGCCAAAAATGTCAAAAAAAAAAAAAAAAAAGTTGAGAATGCAGTATTTTTCTAAATAAAATTACAAGACTTTTTTTTTTTTTTTTTCATATAAATCGAAAATCGAAAATCACTTTTGACGGATTTATGGCCAAATTGCGAACATTTTTTGTATTTTTTGTATATAATATTACTTATTTTCGTGCCTAAAAGTATGCTGTATTTTTGCAACTTTTTATTACGCACACAGGGCTTGTTGTTGTTTGTCTGTCCGTTGTTGTTGTTGTTTCCGTCCGATTCGCAGATACAGCGAAAGGTTTGATAAGACACCGCAGCCTGCTTGCAAGAAGACTACTCCCTGCCCGACCTTTAAGGCGACTTAAACGGCAAGGTTAAGTTATGGGGTTTGGTTTTTATGTTACATTGCCACCTATGTGTTGTTAAGGTACTTATCATGATAGTACCAGGTTCTTCACTTAATAAATATATATTCAAAAACAAAAAAAATAAATAAATAAAAAAAATTTAAATCTATTATTAGCTATTGATCGTGTGCTGCGTGAGCGCACTCTTAACATGGAGATTATTGTGAACAATAAGACACTGGAGAATGGACTGCGTGTCATACAGCTGGAAACTGCCGTGGGCTCGGCCATGAAGTGTTTCGATGGCGCCATTGGCATCAATGTGCCACGTTCTCGTTTCTTGCCCGTGAAGAAATCATCAGATTTGCTGCTGGTCATGTCAAATTTATATACGCTTAAGAGTGGCAGCCTGGTGATGTCGCCACAACGCATGTTCCCCACCACACCCCTGGTTAAGCTGGGCGAGAATCATTTCTCTAAGGTCAAAGAGTTCTTGGGACGCTTTGCCAACATACCCGATATCATTGAGCTGGATCATTTGACGGTCAGTGGTGATGTGACCTTTGGACGTGGCGTATCCTTGCGAGTAAGTTTGGCTTGACATACCTCACACAACTGTTGCTTTAACTAAACCTCTGAATACTCTTCCCCAGGGCACTGTTATTATTATTGCCAATCATGGCGATCGTATCGATATACCCGCCGGTGCCATACTGGAGAACAAAATTGTTTCTGGCAACATGCGCATCTTGGATCATTAATCGACAGCAATATATATACATTTGTGATATACCTGAATCTGTCGTTATCTTCGTAGCATAATTAACTAAGTTTATGTAGTAGCCATGTTCGGAATGTTCCAAAATTACAAGTTTCATTTAGCCAATTGTTTTAAGCACAAAGTGTCATCTAGTGAAGCCGCATCATATACCTTAATACGCTAAATAAATAATATTGCTTCAGATTTGTACATAGTTAAGTTTGAAATGTGCTTTCAAAATTTTTTAAAGAAAAACCTGTTAAAATTTAATAAAGGCATATTTATATCTAAATACAAAATTCGAAATAATGTGCAATGTGTGTCTATAAACTAATTTAACAATAGTTTTTGGTTGAATCACCGGAATGAATGCCACTCTTTATATGGCACTGTTAAATGAAAATGATGTTTTTTTACAGCATTTCTTTCCTACTTCGGCTCATCTATCAGCTTATAATTCTGCACAAGTTTACCTAATTTAACGCCCTCCACTAGAAGCTCTTGAATGACTTTCATTTGGCTATAAGTGGGCTTTGCCGGACCCACAAAACCCACAACAAGTCCATCGAATTGTGAGCCATCTGCTGATGGAACCTCACACCTGGTATCCCAACCTCTGCCCACAAAGACATTGCCATCGCCGCCCACCACAAAGTTATAGTTGATGTCCTGTTTGTTGAGACTTTCGATGTGCAACGTTTGCAAATAGCGCATGCGAAAGGTGCACGATGCCTGTGTGGAACACGACTCTGATGAGGTCGATTCCAAACGCACACTCTTGACAGGCAGCTCCAAAGTCGGCAACACCTGCAATGCAGGCTGGGCAAGCCAAGCGTCGCGAGCGACAAATCTAAGCGGTTCGTTGTTGAGACTGCGGACTAGAATGAATCATGGTTGGATTAAATGCTTTGACATGTGACAGATGGCACTTACGCGAGGTCACGTCTTCGGTCCAGCGAGGCCAATGCTTCATCAGCTCAAACAGTTTCTGGCCCGGACTCTCGGTGGCCCGCAATTGCCTGTGGGCATAGATGTGATAATCCGGATGCAACTTGTGTAATCGAACGCCTTCATCCATCAGTCGTCTGGCTGCTCGCACCTGAATCTCTGGTGGTGCCACATTGACAAAGGTGCCTATGAATGCAATGCCAATGCTAACAGCACCATATCCCTTGACATGTTGACCCTGTGCATGCCAGCCGCGTCCCACATAGACTTGTCCATCGCCACCGATCAGAAAGTTGTAACCAATGTCCGTGAAGCCCAAGGAGCCCATGTGAAAGGTTTGTATAACACGCATGCGATAAATACAAACATCCTGCAACAAAATAATATCTATATTAATTATTCTTAGAACAAAGTGGAATGAGAGATTAATATGATGAATAATCAAGCTTATTAACTAATTAAAAGATTTTCAATCAGCAAGGGGAACTTTTTGAAAAAAAAACCTTTTAATTATAATATTTCAAATTGCTTGATGCTAAAAATGTTACCCAACAAATTAGATCTCCTGATTTAGAAACTTGATAAGAAATTTAGTATTGACCTACCTCTGTGTCGCACCCCTCCGTTGCTGTATGATGAATTATAACATTGGAGACTGGAGTTGGTAACAGTTTAAAGGCACTTGGTGGTTCCCCCAGCCATTCACTTCGATCAATAATGCGCAAAGCGCTATTTGCTGGATCGCTACTTTGGCCTAAAAGAGTATCAAAGACTGTCAACATAATAGATAGAAGTAGCACTTTGGAATTCCGTACTTATCATCCATACAAAGTAAGCGGCAGCTGTGGCCACCAATACCAAGAGAATGCCACACATCCATATCAAACCACGCAGTTGCCTTACACTGTTTGTATTTGGCGCTTGATCTTCGATTCGTACTGTTGTTTGTTGTGTTTTCATTTTGGTTTTTTAATAATCATCCAAAACTTTCCAGAGCTCGCAGCGTTGTTGTCTCGTCAAGCCGGTTGCTCGTTCTGAACTGAATTGAGCGAAGCGAGTCGATAATAAACCGCAAAGTGACAAAGTTGTTTATTTTTTGGTTTTGCTTGTTTGTTTGCTTCTTTTATAATTTTTATACCGGTTGAAGAAAAAATCCCCGAAGTGGAAGTGCGCAGCAGCAGCAGCCGCGGCAGCAGCATGCCAGCGAGCTTTTGTCGCGAGCGTGAGTTATATTATGATGGAGCAATAGATTTGAAAGCTTAGATTTAAACTCTGTGTGTGTGAGCCAAAGGGATTGCTTGCTTGTCAATAGAAAAGGTAAAGGAATCATATGAAAGATTACTATTGAAAAAGGATCATTCCCAAGTATGTTTTATGATATCATATAATGTCATATTATATCCATAAACTTTTTCTCGCTGCTTTCTTATATACCTTACGTATTTCCAAGCATTTGTTTGCTCTCCCAATCAATATTACTTTTCCTAACTCAACTCTGGTGGAGGTGGAGCCAAATATGGTAGTATATACTATTCTGTTGCGCATTTGAGTCCGATGAGGCTGAGTAAACTCTCAAAAAAAGCACTAAACAAAGCGTTTCGAGCTGGAGTCACGTATTGCATATCGGCATATACAAATCTAACACAATGTGCTTTGGGCACAATAACAAACTAATAATAAAATTAAATAAAAGATCATCATTAATAATTTCATAATTTTGTTTTAGTAATATCACAATTTTGTATAGAAAGCTTACAACTACGAGCTAATTAAAATATGCCACATATCAAATAAAAACGACAAAGAAAATAAAACCAGTCATGACTACAATTATTTGGCTTAAACTACATTTGTCCAGTGTGTCCAATTGCCAAAGCTCTGATACAATTGCTCAGCATTGTACTCGGTCTGGCCGGGTTCCAAAGTGCCCGCACCCACCAACTTATAATTGGACGCAATTTTGCCCAAATTGACGCCTTGCTCGAGCAGCAAACGGGTAACATTTAGCTGCTTTGCCGATGGCTTCTGGTGCCTGAAGGAGCCAATGTAGCCAAGGCTTATACTGCGCGTATTATAGCCAATCATATGGGCACCAACTGTATCCCAGCCACGTCCCACATACACATTGCCATCGCCGCCAATGAGAAAATTGTAGGAGATATCATCAAGCTGCTGCGATTCAATGTTGTAGGTCTGCAAGAAGCGCACACGGAAGACGCACTGCGCCTGGGTGCTGCAATTTTCCGAGTTTGTGGGCAATACTATAACTATGGGCACTGGCAAATCCAGATTGGGTAGCTGTTTCTGTGGCGGTTGCGCTAGCCAAACAGCGCGTGGCACAAATCTCAAGACCAGGCCGCCACCAATGTTATCCTGATCTGTGAAGTTAAAGAAAATACGAAAATATTAAAGTTAGTTAGGATTTTTCAAAGTTTTTATAGTTAATGAAGGCATGAAACCAAATGAATGAGGCGCTGTTAGAAAAACAAACTTTTTGATTTCGTTTTTATTTTATTTTGGGATTTATTACTATATAATACCACAATTGTATACTTGTTTTTTATTAGTTACATATATTTAAGGAAATTCAATGTTGCTTTGCATAATGCGGCCAGGTTTTTATTATCTTGTACAGCTTATCGCCAGGACTTTCTGTGCTTATCAATTGCCGATGGCCATAGACTTTGTAGTCCGGGGAAAGTTTCCCCAAACGAACACCTTCCGCAATGAGTAGTTGACAGGCGCGCACTTGTATATCTGTGGGTTGAATCTTAAGAAAGCTACCAATGAAGGCGATGCCAATGCTTTTGCTATTGTAGCCATAGGTGTGAGCTCCAATGTAATTCCAGCCGCGACCCACATAGACGCGTCCATCGCCACCCACCAGAAAATTATATCCGATTTGCTCCCAGTCACAGGTGTCCATGTGATATGCTTGTATGGAACGCACCCGATATGAACATACATCCTGATGGAAAAATTGAATATTTATAGCTTATGGTGTTGATGAAACCGAACCACTTACCACATTGTCACAGCCCTCAGTTGCTGTATGCGCGATAATAACAAGTTCCACAGGCAGTTTAAGTGAGTCCATCGGACGCGACATTTTGCCTTCCCAACCATCGATGCTGACCAAGACAAGTTCGGTTCCATTAATAGCTGAACAAAGAGGCCTTTGGTTAGTGGGTCACTTAGCAAGGATGATGATTTACAACACACACGATTACATATATGTGAGTATGTTATAATATATATATATATATAGTAGCGTGCATAGAGTAGAGTACATACATACGTGCATAATATAAATATGTATTGATATTCCATTCAACTCAAAACAGCAAATGCCAATTAATTTTTTATATAAACACTACACAACACTTTTTTGATTTTGGTTTTGGAAACGGCACAGTTATGAAAGACGCGTTTAAAATTGATGTGTGTAACTTTGCGGAGGGTTGAAAGTGATGATGTAATGAAATTAAAGCGGAAGAAACATAAAATACTGAATATGAATAATAAACACAGTTGATATACCATAAACTATCCATTTTATTAATATACAAACTTATAATACAATTAAGATAATTGTTTAACTATCAACTGTCTAAGGTTTCTTCTTGGGTATCTCTTTTGTCCAGTGTGGCCAGGTCTGTATGATGTTGTAGACAATCTCACCAGGACTTTCGGTGGCACTCAACTGTCGATGCCCATAGAGCTGGTAGTCAGGCACTAGCTTCTTAAGGCGCACACCCTCGGCAAGTAGAAGCTGGCAAGCCTGAAGCTGCTGCGGCGTTGGATGCAGTTTGACAAAGGTGCCAATGAAGGATATGCCAATGCTATCCTCATTGTAACCCAGTGTGTGTGCACCCTGATGATCCCAGCCGCGACCCTCGTACACAATGCCATCGCCTCCAACGAGAAAATTATAGCCAACATGATCCCAATTCCAGCCGTCCATGTGAAAGTTCTGCACAATGCGCACACGAGCCTCACAGACTTCCTGCAGAAGCGAACAGAAGGATTGCTCAAGCTGTATGGAATTCTTGATTGGACAAACTGTTGAACTTACCCTCGTTTCACAACCCTCGGCGGCAGTATGTGATATGATAGCCCGATGTACGGGCAGTGTTAGATTCTTTAACTCATTTTTCGGCTGTCTTCCACCCCAATCCTCAACACTGAGCAGCTCCAAGGTGGCTGTTTTTTGTATTTTGTTTTCATTATTAGATATTTAAATCAAACACCAAATGCGATTCACTTTTATATTCCATTCAATTGAACTAAGGTCACACTTTAAGTTCTTAAGCACTTATCAACACTGTTAAGCGCAGTAGAGTTACGCGTGGTTACCCAAACTTTGGGGAATGTTTTAATTCAATATTTGCCGCGTTATTTAGTAGTTTGTTAATAATAAGCTTGAGCATGATATTGTATGTGTTTGCATTTGGTTAAGCAGAAAGAGAGGATAGAACAGAATATAATAGAAGAGATGTTAGGGCGAATTTGCCAATTTGCTATCACCAATTTTAAAAGCGATTTCGAACACACATAGAGGGCGACAAGACTGTACCTATTGTTGAATTGATTGGAATATTTTGTCGGGAATCGTCGCCATCACCAAGCTTACTTTTATTCATCGTCTTTCCAAAGAGATTTGTTGTCGTTGCCAATATCACGCCCAACACAATAGTTAACAGCACAAATGTTGCCGTTATAATAATGGCCTTGCGACTGATTGTATGCGGCAGAAATGGACACAACAAGGGCTCCTTACAGGACTCATCCACTTTGTCACCTGCAAAGGCAGAACAATAAAAATAGGGTTACAATAGGCATATAACAAATAACAGTGTTTAGAATATAGTTGTACAATACTCTTTATCTAAGACTCACGCCTCTCTAGGAGCACTTCCATCATACGCTTCTCATGCTGCTTAAGGCACTGCTCGAGCTTTTGACATAGCTGAAGATTGCTCTTCTCCTGTGCCAGGCAGCTATCACAGCGCCATTTAATATTTGGTATTACTTGAATAACTTGCAACTGCTCTAAGCTTAAACCAGTACAATGCCTATGGCAAACACGCCCACAAACACCATCACATATGATAGGATCTTGTTTGATAAACTCGCGGCATTGCAGACAGAATTGAAAAGCGTACATCGACATTTCTTCGATCAGTGTTTAACAGCAACTGCTAAGATCGCTGCAAAATACACTTGCCATTCCTGACAAAACGGTTCTTTTTTTCCTCTCTACATATGTATGTATTCCGTAAAAAGTAAATACCTCACAATTTGCACTTGTTTTTCAATGTTGAAGAAAGTAATTAATGTACATTCAATAATGAACCAAAAAAAATTCCCCTTAATCGTGGGGCCACTCGACTCTGATCCGATACTCTACTTTAGAAGGGAACACCGACTAACTTAGTGCTACCAACTATATGAACTTGTTTTCAATTCATATTCAATAGTATTTGTATTTGTTGTTTTTGGGTTTGATTTTTAATTATGGTAATTGTGAGAAGCAGCCAAGTAAACAATTCTATCTGTTGCCAGCTGCTATTGTTTTCGTCTTTCCAGACACAAATGTGAGCGTGTGTGGGTTTTTAATTGTTTTGGTTTGACTGATTTATAGCGCCGGTCATATGTACAATATCTTCAGTGCACACTGCGTATACTCGATAAACGTAATTATTGCAATGACCTTGCGATGTGTGTACAACAGCAAAAAGAAATGTTAAAAATAATAAATTTATATGCATCTGTGCATACTATTATGTACAACTTCCTGTTCTAGAATTAATGTAAAATTGAATTTATGTATTAAAATCAATGAAATACTTCAGTGAATGAAGATAATTTTTCATTAGTAGGCAGTTAGCACATCATTTATAAAGTTCTCTGAGTCTTGGTAAATACCTAAAGAATTCAAAATGGCTGCCATGTGGCAATACTGAAAAGAAAAAAATAAATACCGACGAAGGGTTACTCTGAACCCATCTCAAACATTTGTGACATAGAACAGATTTTGGAGTTAAACAAATTTTTTGATTGTCATAACTTCGTCAACATTCACCAGATTTTCAAATGCGATACCTTAAAATACTTGGTTTAAACCCCAGCATTTAAATCTAGCAACGGGATTTTTACTCGATTTTCACTTCAAAATTTACGCGTAAAAATGCTTCTTTCTCTCTGTTACATACTTATGCAAAGCATCATTATACCCTTTCATGGCAGAGGGTATAAAAAAGAAAACAACAGTAAAAAAATTGCACGCGTAAAACATTAGCGGCAGACCGCCCCGCAAAGCAAATAAGTGAATCAAGGTGAAAACGAAGTATAAATAAAACTAGACAAAGCAACACACTCACAAACAAGCAGACAGATGGAAAGACGGACGAATGGATAAACAGACAACAACGTAATCTGGTAAATACATATTAAATACTATCTCTTTAAACATGACTATCTTAACTCACCTGCAGCGTTGCCATTTGACGTTGACTGTGGATTAAAGCCGGGATTATCCTGTCCCTCGCCATCAAGGGTTTTCCACTTTTCGCGATTATCAATAAGGATCTGTTGTATCGTGACAGGACCCTCATAGTAGTGCTTATCCCCAAAGGTAACATCTGTCGTGTTGTTCAACGCAATGCTGCCAATTTGCTGTGGCGTTGAAGGAGTCGCAGGCGTTGCCACATTCAAATTGCCATTAAGCAGCTGTTTGGCAACCACATCGGCCGGGGTGGGTGGCACTGGTTGTCCCTCTGCAGAGCTGGGCATCACTTGTCTGCTTACCACCGTCAGTCCTTTGTTGAGCTGCGTCAATTCGGCGCTTTGTGGCGGGTAATTGACCTGTTGGCCAAGTTTCTGCACTGTGCAACCATCGTCAGGCTCTGCCTCAGAGTCGCTGTCAATGCAGCTGGAATCGATGGCATTCTCATCGATCGACACGATCGAGATCGTTGTGCTGCGTATTGAGAGTGCGGGTGATGATTTATTTCCTGATGTAGCCGCTGCTCCTGTTACTCCTGGCTTTTGTTTGAGATTTACAGTTGCCTCAACCTCAATGCTGATACGATGCGGATTTGCTTCCGCCTCTTTTGGCGTCTGCTTTGTTTCATCATAATTTCTGCTGTTTTTGTAACTGTTATCTTTGCTCGTTGGTTCCGCCTTGTATGTGGCTGCATTATCAATGAAACCGACGCCCGAATCTGTTGAGGATGTGCTGCAATTCTTGCCATTGATTCTGTTTGTAATGTGTATATTATTGGAATTTGTGCCCTTGCCAAACTCCGTATCATTATCGCAATACATGTTTTTGTTTTGCACCAGGTTTACTTCACTTTTGTGCTTAAACTTTCGTTCTTTAAGTGTTTAATATTAAGGTTTTTAGCACTTCTGTTTAAACATTTTGTTTGTATAATTTGTTCAGAGTGTTTTTGCGTTGTTTTTTTTTTTCAATTTCCTTGATTTGTTTGCCAGGCCTGTGCTCTAGGCTAACATCATGGCATGAGCATCTGAAAATAAATTTACTTCATTTTACTGGAAATTCTGATAATGACTGCGACAAGTGATAAAAATTCAACAAGTCTGTATGTTAGTTTTATTATTTCGAATTGTCATTGCTGAGTTTTCGCGATGTTTTATTTTAAAACTTTTTTAATACACTTTTAAAACTTCTTTTCGTTTAAGCATTTGTTTCACTTTTACATTTATTGTCACAGCTTTTATTGTTTAAGAGTTTTGAGTCATCGTTTAATTGACATATTGTGATATAAGTCAATATTTTCAGAGTTTGTTTATACTTTTCTTTATGATTGATAAGCAAATGAGGACAGATGAGTGTGTGTTTGTGTCATACAGCAAGTACTTTAATATAATGACATATACTATTGTTTTATAAAACTATCAAGCGAATATATTTTAGATGTTGTTTGCCGTCATTAAGTGTAAAATATCCATCGGCTGTAGCTGTTAATAACTTAATGTTGTCTAGACGCTGATTCATAAGTTCATAATAAGATTAAGATCTTTTCTTCCCTTCAGTTATTCCTACTACTTAATCAGGTATAAGTTTCTATAAATGTTAATTAGATGTTCCCACTCCACAATCGAACTCTCTAATATATAGAAATTGAGTCTTCTTATTAGCGAGTCATGCGTCAAATACATAAATGAGTGTATTTAGCCGTCTTCCTATTGTTGTAAGCTTTCAGTTCAGACAGCGAGCTCTGCTATTGCGCATGTCTTATGCTAATTATAAATATTTACGCTTACGCTTTGTGCTCGTAAAGTGCATTCCGAGAATTGAGCTTGCCCACTTAAAATAAATAATGCAAAGAGCAAAGCTCGAAATCAACTTGAATTAGTTGATATTTAAGTATTATGAGTGCAATAAAAATGCAAAAATAAAACTAAGGTTAATCGAATATGGTGCCATTATATATTGATTGACTTAAAAGCAGGCAGGGGCTGGTTTTTTATTTTGTATGTTTCAGTTTGCAAACAATTAAAAGTCTTTCATGTCGAGTCGTTTGAAACTCTTCCCAGAATGAAGCGATAAAGCGAAGCGAACCCATTGCACAAATACAATATATGCTATATAGTGTACGTGTGTGTGTGTTTATATAGTGACGGCTCAGCTGGGCCTTCGGGCAGTGTGCGATAAGGCACTGGTTGCTCCCGTAAAGTTGGCACAGAGCGCACTTTTCAGATAACAATGGCCCGAAAACAACACAACACAGCGCATTATGTCTCTGAGCGCATCAATACTAATACACCGGCATTTAAGCGGCAGCCATTGTCACAAATACACGTGCAGCTAAACGGCTCTGCTCTCTCTCTGTATATATGTGTGAGTGTTGGCTGCTCGACAGTCTGTCTAACGCACACATAAAGAAACAGCGGCAGCAACAACAACAACAACACCACAAAAAACATTGCAATTACCAAGTATTGCTTGAATGTTTCATGTGTGTTAACAATTATCATTGAATGTGAATTGCTTGACGCAAATGAATTGCGTTTTTGTCTTCCTCTTTTTTAACTTATTTTTTAAATATGACTTGGTTTTTGTATTCTTTTTCCGCTATTTTTCGACTCGTGTCTCGATTAAGCACATTTATTAAGATATTCATTAATTAGGTATTCATAATTAAATATTTGTTCTTTCTAATACACTTTCAGAAACTTGTTTCGTAGGTTATTTTTTAGGTTGTTTGTATATTCAAGTTATTTTGTTTTGGAAACTTTTTGTGGATCACATTTTATTTCTTATTTGTAATAACATTTCTTTTTGTTCGCTTCCGCACAATCATAATGCGCTTAATTTATTTTCTCTGCGCTTCAAATTATATTATATACGCTTGATTACCGTAAAATTAAAGCATCTGAGCGCCAATTTCCGACGGAACAACAACGTTTACGTTTTGCAACACACACAAAAAACATAAACTATTCACTGCGCGTTTTTTTGTATAATTTCTGAACAACTAATACAAAAATTGTTGGCAACGCAATATTTTGTTTGATTTAACACAAAGGGCATATACTATACGTTATTATTTACGTATTATGCATGTATGTGATTAATTTTTTATTATTTATTATTGTTAAGGTAAGCGGCAAGTTGTATTCACTGAGCAGCAGCGACGCGTTTGAATGGCTCCGATCAACTGAGCGGCGATCAAAACGCGATGCGAGTTACTGAGCCGAAATACCCTCAAGCGTTGGCGGCCTGTTGTCAGTAGAGCGGCAAACACACAGAGAGCACCAGCAGAGAGAAAGAGAGCGAGAGAGGTAGAGAGAGAGAGAGCACGCAGTAAGCGGTAGATTGTGAGAGAAACTGTGAAAATGTTTAATACGCCCGTATTTCAGCATACAAAATTATTGCTTTTTGGTTTTTGGCTTTTCCAATACTTTACGAGATTGAAAACTTGAAGAATATCGAAAGTATTGTGGTTTAATAGACCTTGTTCTAGTTTTCTGCAAGTGTTTAACTGCTTGGTGGCTCTTAATTAGCATGATTTAACTATAATACCTATAACTGGTTATTTCAAGTTGACTTTTCATTTAGTTTTAGACCCATTCCATATTGAAACTAGTTTTCAACCACAGGAAAATCCAAACCTTTTGAATTCTGTTCATTGAAACGAACCTGTTTCTTGGCTTGCTTCTGAATTCGGGTTCTTTTGTTGTTGTTATTCCTTAAATATTTAATGATATTTTTTTTGTGGCTAGTTTTTTCTCTCTTTCTCCAGCCTCTCCACCTTGATGCTCAACTGTTTTGATTATATTTTAGACGTTTACTCTTGTTTCTTGTTTTTTCCCCGCTGTTTGCACAACTTATAAACAACAAATATCACAAGCACACACTGCCAAAATTTACAATGACAGATGCTATGCAGAGTGTGGGCAACGAACAAATTCTAAGAACTGTTTTGTTTGTTTTGCGCCAGGCAAAAATGTTAATACTAGATACAGATACAGACTGAATATACTACAGGTAAAGAAAGCGACCTTTAATAATAAGTAAGCATTTATGATCCGTCCACTTGCCAGTTTGAAATATGGTAAATAAACAGCAAAATTTTAAGAGATTGAATTTGAGTTTACGTGTACTCAAAAAACCCCAACCCCAACCCCATTAGATTCCATATGAAGATTGGCATTTAATCTTTGCATTGTTGCATTGATATTAAAGTGTGGAGGAATATAGATAAGTGTTTCAAGTGCTCAGGCATTTGTTAACATAGGTCATTAGTAAACCAGATAAGCCGAGCACTTAAAAAAACTTTTTTTTTGAATTTGACTTAAAAGAAAATTTTGATGTTTGTTTCCGTTTGTTTTTTAGTTAAAAATTTCTTTCCGATAAATAATAGGTTGCCTTTTTGCTGTATTTATCAGTGGAAATTTAATGGTTCCAAATGATATACAGTTTTTAATTAACTCACTGGCAATAACAACAACTAAAACAGCATCAATATAATGGATGCATGTGTGTGTGTATAGAAAAAAAGTGACTACAAGTTGTGCCGATAATGATGTTGTACATATGTATGTCTCTAGACTTACATACAACCCGTCTCTATACATGTATGTATATGCTGATAGGTTTTTTGTTGTTTTGCTCTTGGGTATTTCCAGCTTTTGAGCTGGTATAAACAAATCACAACAGCTTTTGAGTAAGTTGAGAGAAAGAGTTGTTGCCAGAGTAGAGCTTGAGAGAACCGTGCTCTAAAAATAAAACACCTGTAAGGTACACACCTTTCAACCGGTTTCAAGCCAAGTAAATATAATACAGAATATTATGCATACGGCAAAACAAAACTTAAGTACAATTTTATTTGGTTTATTTGTATAAGGATGCAAAAGTGTATATGTTTAGTGCATTTGTCGTTTTTTTAAAGCTTAAAATTTGGCTTAAAGCCTGTAGTTATTGGCCAGCAGACCAGGCGGGCGCCGTCATGCCCAGCTCGCTGCCACATTTGGGCGAATGCTGCATGTTGCAGCCATAAAAATGCGGCCATTTGCTAATCTCACGGTAGACATTGACGCCAGGGCTCCGGGTCGTTTTAGTCTGCAAAAAATAAGATAAACTAAGCGTCAAAGATACGTAGAGGAAGCAAGCAAAAATCTTAAATTGTTAACTTTAAAGGCAAACAAAAAATCTGTTAATAAAATGGTAAAGCTTGAAAAGATTCTAGACAGAGAAGAATTATATAAATCTTCAACTTTATGAGTTGCATTAAATATTCAATAGATTTGCGTTTGAAAAGCCATAGAATAAATCTAAATTTTAATGGGTTGAACTTTGAAAGAACTGTTTGAAATATTTATGGAATTGAAACTATATTTAAGGTAAGATTGCCTGTAAGCTGCTGAAATATTCCAACTCCGTTTTGTAAGCTAATCACATGTCAATTTGTTATCGCTTAATAGTTGACATCAAAGCTCAACTCATAATCAATTGTTAAACAAATCACGTAGTTCCAATACGGAAGTTATGATTTAGGGGACTTTTTTTTTTGGGATTAGCTTAAAGAGCTGTTGAGTGCTCACCTGATTCTGGGCGACCAGTTTGTAGTCCAAATCCAATTTGCGATTGGCCACCGCATGGGCCAAAAGATATTGAACGCCCTCCAACTGTTTGGGGGTGGGCGTATATCGTGCATAGTCGCCCATAAAGGTAATAGCCAGTGTGTGATTGGCATACGTGTTGGCCCAGTCCCAGCCGCGACCCACATATATGTTGCCCTCATCGGATACCTGTGCAGCAAGTCGCCAAAACGCCAAAACGCCAAGTTGCCAAAATGTACACAATTTGCGTAAGCGGAAAGCAAAATATCCGAAAGTGTTAGTCGAATTGAACGTGCTGGGAACTGTGCATCGCAGTTGCACAGGGAACTGTTGCTACTTACGTAAAAATTGGACTGTATATCCGGCAGACTCTTCTCCGCAATCGCCGAGTCCTGTATGGTGCGCATTTTGATGGAGCATTTGTAGAGATTGACACAAGGCACCGATTGGACGCCAATATGCGTAATTAGCACATAGGGTATGGGTCGTTGCAATGGCATTGTTAGCTGTCGCACCCGATCGGAGGCGCCCCATTGCACACGCTCGATGACAAGATGACCGTTTCCTAGATTCGGAACTGCACAATTTGTGAATAGGCTATGGCGGCTACATTTGCTGCCCACTTACACGTGCCATCCTCATAGGTGTTGCCAAAGTATATGGACTTGTGTCCCAGCTCGCCCGCTTGTCTCGTGCGACTCAGCTCTATGTAGACAATGACAATGGCTGTAATCAGTACCAGGAGCACGAGCAGAGCCAACAGCAACGTGTTGCGTGTCAGACGTTTGGATTTAGAGCTGCCACGATTGCGTTTGTTGTTGATGTTGCTGCTGTCACTGCTGCTGTTACTACTGCTGCTGCTGTTGCTCGTGTTGATTCCTGTTAATAAAGATTGATTAATTGGCCGAGTGTAAAAGAGAGAGAGAGTCAGGTTTTTAAACAAACATACTACTTGGTGCTGGCGATGCCGTTCTATAGGTGCGTTCGGGCGTGCGACGATTACGAGCTGTTCGCTCGGAATGTACTTTCAACAGCAATTTCATGTCACGAAGCAAAAAGGGGGGCGTGCTTGTATAACAGTAGCAAAATAACAAAATCTAAAGCACACACGCTTATCGACGACACACACACTTAGACACAAGCTCGCAAACTTTTTTTTTTGTTTTGTAGAAACTTAATGCTTACGCATTTGTAATTAAGTCTAATTTGTGTTTATGCGTCAAATCAGTGACTAATGCGATCGCACATTGAATCATACAAATTATCATAATCAAAACTAGAATGGCAAACAATTTAAAACTATGTCGCTTAGAATGTTGAATATGTGGAATGGATATTAAGTGAGACTTATAGTATTTGCTGATGTGGGCACGTAGACAGAGACGCCTTTGACCGATAAATGAGCGCGACGAGCGTTTCGTTTCTTCAAATAAGCAACTGCCGCACCTGAACCCGTCACTGAAACGACTGAAACAACTGAAAAACGCGCCGCGTACAACGACAACGACGACGAAGGCGATGACGGCGACGTCGGCAATACGGACAGTAAAGCACCCCGCAGTGGGCCACTTTTTGCCCTGCGCTGTCCCACAAACTTGCCATAGTTGACATGTTTTTTTTTTCAGTTTGTATTTTATATTTGCCAGTGAAGGGAAACATATTGTCCACCTCTCTCTCTCTCTTTTCTTTCTTTTCTCTTGCTGCGTCATGCATTGGCGGGCTTTGTTATTGTGGTTGTTGTTGTTTTACGGATTTGCCATATCGTTTACAAAGTATTTTGTTTTCTTTTTTTGTTTTTGCACTTTTGTTTCGCGTTGCTCTTTCTCTTATTTTTGTGTGTGCCTTTTGTTTTACCGTTTTGGAGTCTGTTTGTAAATGCGGCTCGCGTCGCCAGACAACATGACGTATGCGCAATGCAAAACGCTACGCATTTCAAATGCGCTTCTCACTTAAAGCTTGTTTATGTATATGTACATGTGTATGTAGGAAATTCCATGTAACGAGTTAGTTTTGTAGGGTATTATTGTATTTATTCAGCTGCATTTCATACGAATCGGGCAATTCCACAACTACTTGACACGGTTCGAAACTTACTTGCTACATAGATAAAGGCAGCTGCCACATAGATATGCAGCTTTATAAAGTAAGCAAAGATGAACTGTGAGTATTTATTGTGTCTATAACAATAATATTTTATAAAACAAACAAAGCGGCAACTCGATTACAGATTCTCATAGTACAGTCTGATCAAGCAAGTAGGTAAGTGAGAAGGTCGGACATGCTTTAAACATTGCACATTTTGCTTCAAGCAACTTAGTATGATTGTTTCGTACTACCTTGACTGTTCGTAATAATCCACCCACAGTTTAACATATGAACTATGTAAGATATTAAAACCAAAAAGCGCTTTGACTGAAAAACAACTCACCTGGCGCTAAATGCTGGCTACTTGCATCCATATAGTAGATGCTAACAGGACCCTGATACTGTGTCATTGGTCCAATGACCACATCCGTTGAGTTCGACAAATTGATCACACTCGATGGCTGTATGGCTGGATTTGTAAAGATGGTTGGAGGTATATTCATGGTGGACGACGAGGAGGAGTTAAATGAATGATTGTTGATTCTGTGCGCACTGCCTGAGCTTTGTCGTTCCTGCAATGTCAACGCTGCCGCCTCCCCCGACACCTGCTCCTGTGTGCTGTGTTGTGCGTACATGCTGATGTCGCTGGAATTCAGCGCTCAAAAATGTTACTGTTTCCGGTGAGAGTTGTGCGCTGCGTGCCGTTCGAGTGGCAAGTCAAACAACGACTGTCTGAAGTTGAACTTAACAGATCAGCCAGTGCAATATATGATATATAGTATATAAAGATAAAAGTGGCAACAGTTTCTCTCTCTCTGAGATTAGTTGGCAATTATTATTGTTTTGAATATAAGTAGGCTTCCACTAAAATATTAAGTTCTCAGCTAGTTGAAGCTGTCGACTTGGGCCTAAAAGGGTTGTTAGTCGAAACACATTTGTAATTATAAGAATAATAGCGATAGATATAATAAACGTTGGGTTTATACCATAGTTAATAACCTGCGGTAAGACTGTCATTGTTGTCTATTGCAAAAAGCATCTAATGAATATTTAAACACTTAATTAGTAAATCGAATTCGAAATTGTATTTAAATTTACAGACAACTTTTCAAGCTTTAATTTAAATAAACTCCCTGAAGTATATTCATAAACATGAAATTTTAATATTATATTGAGTACCTCATTATAATAATGCGCCATCTGTTGTCTAAATAAAAAATGGATTTGCTAAAGCTGTCCAACAAAAGCTTTTGTTTAGTTCAAAAAACTTCCAACTTCGTCGCTTTATTTATTGCGCGTATTTATTAATCATACGCCACATCAAACAGTTAAGTAAAAGTAGGTAAAACTAAGTTAGATCATTAAAATTTTGCACTCAATATGCTTAAAATATACAAGGATTTATAAATATTTAAGCTAAGCCCTTGGAGTGAATAGCTCTTCAACCTTAAGCAGCTTTGGCTTACGCTTTAAGCGCAGCATGCTGTTGTACAACTACTCTCACTCACTTTCGCCTTAAACACGCCAGACGCAAGCAACACTTGACTTGCCACGCCCCACTGGCGCCACAGCCGCCATTTGCCGCCCCTCTTTGTGTGTGTGTGTGTGTGTGTGTGTGTGTGTGTCAAGTCATGCAAATGTCGACGTCGACCACGGTTGGGGGCTATTAACACGCAGCAGTGGCAGCAAAAAACAAAGCGCATACTTTGACGTATGCCCTCCTAATGACGACCACGAGAATGCTGCATAAAGACGACAACGTGGACGCGCCAGTTGCCGCGCTATACCCAAAGGGATTCACGACTTTGTTCCTGTTCCAGCTGACTTTAGTAGCTGGTATTTTTTTTTTTTACCCTTTTTATTCCCAGTCACCTCTGGGCCTTACTCTTTTTTTATTTAACCTTTTTATGTGGTGTGTGTACAGGTGTGTGTGTGTGGAAGGGGTATGTGCCGACCATTGTGCCAACAACTGCAGTAGGAGTAGCTGTTGCCGGAGCAAGCGTCGCAGGTGAAAGCCCCAAAGTGCCCCAGGACAGTGCGAAGTGCTGAGTCAAGTGTCAACTGCAAATGACATTTGCATTTCGCTAGCTGCCTGCAGCTCCAACTGCACCATAAGCAGCCGAGCAGCTAGTGGGGGCATGGCGTTGAGGTAGTTGGTGCACCACTTGGCTTGGTTGACTGGTTGGTCGGTCGTCGGTGGCTACGCGTCAACTACGACTGACATTTGTTTTAGTTTTTCTTCCGCTTTGCGCCAGCCATTTGGCAGTTCGTTGTGTTTCCGCTTGCAAAAATAAAAACAACAAAATAGAAAATAAAAAATAAAGAGAAATATGCAAGAACAGCAACAGCAACAGCAACAAAAAGCAGATGAGCAGACAAAAAAAAAAAATGTTGCTGTGGAATTTTAAACTGTCACGAGGTCTGCTAATACTTAAGGTTCAGCGTTAGCAAATGCGTTACTGGTTAGGCCGTGCACTGTATGAGGGGGCAAGGGGAGCATGACATTTGCAAATTTCACTATGCAACTGGAATTTGGTTGCACTGAGAGTTGAAAATTCTGTTCCTTAGCGGCGAAAGTTTTTTTTAAACATTTTTTATGTGACCAATTAGGTTTTGAAAAAGTTAATTTGCTCAAGATGGAGCTTAAATCCACATATTGCTATTGCATTATCTTTTCTTACAAATATTTTTAGTTTAAGTTAATTGTTAAGCTAACGTAGTATGCCTTTATTCAATATATTAAAAACTCCTGCATTGTCGCCTTGATATTCTGATATCCTTTGTTACATTTAATTAAAAATACATTTTTCGGGGGCATGCAACAACATGTTTAGCATGTATTTAATTATGTTGCACAGTGTTGTTGCGTTGCGTTTTAGGTTCTTAAATAATTGCCACCTTGGCCTGTTTTCTCTGTTTGTTGTGCCACTCTCTCTCTCTCTCTCTCTGTGCCGTTTCCCTGTTGCATGCCTGCTGCCTGGTATTGCTCTTGCCCGTGGTCTAACCTCGACTGTGCAGCTCTTTGTGGCTGCTTGCCACATGTTTACTTATTTTCAACACACATAATTACATTTTCATATGCAGAGTAATTAGTGAGAGCTAGTAGCCTGACTGCCTGCCACTTTGCTTTCTATAGTAGCTAGTGTATGGCAAAAGTCTAGACTTTCGTCCACAGTCACTTTGTTTTTATGTGTTTGCAGTAGGTAAGGTACTGCCTCTCACTCTCTCTCTCTTTCTCTCTGTCTCTGTCACTTTGGCACTGCATGCAACACGGTTCATTTCATTAACGCATAACAAGCCAATTGATTAGGTTGCTGCCCCTGACAGTACTCTGTCGTCCCTTTTGCAACCCAACCCAGCCGATCACTCGGCGCATTGAGAAGCTCGCACAGTAATGCAATTGCATCAGACAATATGCAAATTAGTTAAACCTATGCGATTCACTGCAGCTGTGAGCGTTTGAAATGCTAAATTGTGGGCATAAACTACATTAGCACACATTCCACCCACTCACCACTCACCATACACCACACCCCTATGCCAAAGCCTGCGCATTCTATGTTGCATAAGTGGCAAGTTAGTTGCTTGGCAGCACGCTTTAAATTGCTAGCGATTTGTCTACCCTGAAAGCATTGGCAATCGGTTAAGCGGGGGGTTAAAGTTAGCCCAAAAGCTGATGCCTGGGCCAACGAAGGCAGGAGGGTATGGAAAGGTTGCAAGACTGCCAAACAAATGAGTTAAGTTAACTTTAATATGTGTGTGTGGCACCAAAGATACATTGGATAGATTGTATCTGCCGCTGATGGTACAATATATTTATATGGAATTGTCTTATCTAATGCGATTACGGCTCAAACGTAATTTTTGGGCCAACAGACTCGCACTGATATTGATTAGCATATTACATTATGGCTAGAAATTAAATCTAACTAATTTGTATGAACACAACTGAAGAGACTGTGCAATTGATTCCATTATAAAGGCTTTAGGATCTATATAATATGAATATTTGAATTCTCTTTCCCATTTATCACTTTATTGCAATTTTTATTATGCAATTAGCTAACCCTTTTAAAGATTATCGTAATAAATGTATTAAATATGCGAACCAACATTGTCAAAATTGTGCCTGCAACTGATGCCTGAATAGCCATCAAAAAAATTTGATCCTTTATGGTGTCGACCTCGTTTCGTGGGGCGTATGCGTAACGCAATGAGGCCAGCTGGGGTCTGTTGTGCTGTGGCATTTATGCACACTCTGAGTGCCGTTTCCTAAATACAATAAATGGTATTTGCAACAATTTTTGACTTTTTGAACGCTGACGTCGCCGTCGACGTCGACGTCAACGTTGGTGTCGGCTTCGGGCATCGCATTGCATTATCGCAAAGTACACAAAACACACATTTTGGCTCAACATGACGCCGGGGCAACGGGTTATGGAGACGGCCGACGGCGGCAGCAGCTACAAATGGTGCTGTTGCAACAACTGCTGCTACGGCTGTCAAATGTAAAACAAACACTAAACAGACAGCGTGTGCAACCCTAATCCCCCCCCAACCTCATCGCTTAAGCAGGCACTCGTTTTAGCTGCTGCTCGCACTCTAACAATAAAATCGAAACTTTTGCATTGTGCATGAAAATTGCCATTTTGTTGTTTTTGTTGTTGTTGCTGGGCATTATGCAAAAGAAAAACTTTTTTCGCCAAGCGCATAAAATTTTATTTGTTGCTACTTTTGGGCTTGCGCTTGATTTGGCAACTTGCGCGCAACACACACAAATACACATATGTACATGTTTGTATGTGAGTGTGTATGTATATCGAGCACACAATTCATACACATGTAAAGTGCATGGGCGTGCATCCTTGTTGCAATTGTGACTGCATCAACCCACCCCTGGCCACACTAAGAAAAATATGTAAAAAATTTAAAAAGAACAATAAGTAAATATAAAATGTATTTAATATTTTATATTTAGATTATGTAATGTCTCTTATCGAAGAACTATCGTTCATTCTTAGCACAGTTTCTTTACCATTAATTTTTTTTATATTTTGGCAAGTGCACTTCTCTAATATTTGGCATATTTCGTGCACATCAATATATATCGCGTGCTAGTTGGCAGCGTCCGCAAAGGCCTTAACAACGACCTCCTGCCATCCCGCAGCCAGCTCTGGCACCCCGCAACCAGCCTCGTATCAGCCGCACACCCAACAAGCCCTATATCAATCCCAAGTTGCCAAGGGCCCGCGGGCGCATTGGCTGCGCGTTTTGTGGTGCGGTTACCGCAATGACAGCGGGTCGAGAGGGAGGATGACGAAGAATGGAGTTTATACGTGAGCCAAGCGCAGTTCCATCTAACTATGTGTGTGTGTGTGTCTGTATCTGTGTGTGTGTGTGTGGGCGCATATTTCGTATTTCATTCTTGAACTATGTGAGTTTTGGTTTGCGGCATTTAAGCAAATATTTTTGAAATGCAGTCAGAGCCCAGGCTTCTACCACGATCTCTCTCTCTCTCTCTCTCTCTCTCTCTCTCTCTCTATATATATAAGGTATCCTGGGCATTCGTGTGCACAAGGACCTGCCTGCTACTGCTGTTGCTGCTTCTTGTTGCTTCTAGTTGCTGGCTTCAATACTTTTTGCAATTATGGCTGCTGGCATTGTGGGCGTGGCAAAAGCGCGTGACTTTGGTCTAAACGTAGCCAAAGTCAAAGTCGAAGCAGCCGTCGAATTCGTAGCTAAGCAAGTTTTTCTAATGACTTTGTCAACAAATGTGCGCTGTAATTGACGACTGACTGAGTGCAACAGTAAAGACTCCCTGCCCCTCCACACCCCTTCTATACCACATAGCAGTGTTGGCAGCCACGTCTTAACTTCAGTTTTTGTTAAAATGTCTTTATGTGACATTTATGTACATACCATACATAAATATATTTTTTCTGTTGCCTGCAAATGTTCATTTTTCTTCTTGCCCTTTTTGTTCGTTTGTTTTAATTTGCCTAAATTATAGAACAAATTTTATAATTTCTTTGGATTACTTAACCGTTCGTGGGACGT
Source organism: Scaptomyza pallida (assembly GCA_018152965.1). Lineage (NCBI taxonomy): Eukaryota > Metazoa > Arthropoda > Insecta > Diptera > Drosophilidae > Scaptomyza > Scaptomyza pallida. The sequence continues at coordinate 2,333,075 of JAECXP010000107.1, forward strand.
GTTTGGGTTTAGTTCCATTTATTAAATTTAATAATGTTTTGCTTTTATTTTGCATATTTTTTCTACATTTTCTGTTAGCTTTTAACCTTTAACATATTTATTTTAACATATCTCTGTTAACACATCCCAACATCTGGGAACAGTTTTAGTAAAACACGCATCCACAATCAGGGGTGATGCATATTTATTTTAACATATCTCTGTTAACACATCCCAACATCTGGGAACAGATTTAGTAAAACACGCATCCACAATCAGGGGTGATGCATTAACAGCGCTGTTAGGAAAATTGGACTGTGAGACAACTGTTAGTTTATTGCAGGGGCACTGGAGTTGCTATAAAGTTACGTGAGCATATGTTAAGTAACCATAAATTTGCCTGAAAGCTGAAAAACATTTTCCAATTTAACAGGGGTGAACAATAGGGGTAGCTCTTGAGCTGTTAACTTAACATTCAGAGTCCACAGCTGGTGAGGACCTTAACATATTTGTGAATGTTTCTGGAATTTATTAACGCATTTTAATTAAGTGAATTTAATTTGCATCGATAATGGCAATTGGTTACGGAGCTAAGTGAATTTCGCATTTATACACCCATATGAGCAGTAGCAGTATGTGCGTATATGTGTGTGTAAATGCCATTATGTGATGAATGTCCTTCGCAGTTGCAGCATTCGCGCTTGGCCCCGCAGTCATGTGATTTTCGAACAGCACCCAAAGGTATGCTACAAATTATTATATCGCTGGCAAACGCACGCAACTATCGACACGCAAACGCACACACACACACATACGGCAGAGACAATTGCAATTCCGGTTGTTGTTCGGCGCATTGTGGCGACATTAGCATTGGGCAAATTGTCAATTGAATTGTGCAGAGCATAATTGGAATATTAAATGTTTACAAAATGCAATATACAAATACATGTACACAACCACTACAACTACAAAATAGCAAGAAGCAGTTACAACAACAGCAACAGCAACAGCCACAAACGACAATGCTACAATTTGCACTTAAATGCACACGACGCACATGGGCATAAATCAAACAAGCGTAGCAAACTCAAACCCCTGCTACCCCCCCCTTCAACGCCTACCTGCGCAACCCTTAGTGCCCCCTCCTGCTGTGAGTGTGCTGTGTTTAGTGGCCTGTTTCCAATGATTTGCATTTGAAACAATGACAGCATTTTGATAGCTTAGCCCAGAAACCCAATACCCAATAACCAACCCCTTCAAAACCCAGCCCTTAACCTCCACAGCTTGATTGTCAGGTTGTTGTTTTCTATTGTGTGTGTCACTGTGTTTGTTGATAGCCCCACTGGACGATGGTGTTGTTGTCGTAACTGTTACTACTATTGTAGTGAGTGTGAATTGAGTGACCATCATGTAAAATGCAACCAAATTATTTTCCGTTTGTTTGATTTGTTGCTGGTGTTTTGATTATAGTGTCTGTATGTGTATGTGTGTGTGTGTTGTGAAACACTTTTTGGTATGTGTTTTGTTATTATGCTTGTTATTGATATTTTTGTTGTTTGGCCAAGTGCATGTGTCAACAATATTTAAATAACACACGCAACAACAACAATATCAGCTCATAAATATTAACACTTGATAATGGGCTGCATTTTTGTCACATTTTTGTGTTCTGTGGCGAGAGAAGAGTTCTAGCCAAAAATGCATTTGACCAAAAAGGCAGCAACAACAACAGCAGCAGCAGTAGACCATAAAATATACATGAAGCATAATGAACTGGTATGTGTGTGAGTGTGTTTGTGTTTTGCCACGCCCACAGGCCAGTGTTTAGAGTGGGTAGAGTGGTGCACATGTGCAACTGACAAAAGCACACACAAATTCGTTGGCCACAAGGAGCCAGCTACAACCAAACAAACAGCTGCGCACACAAATTGTTTGCACCCAAAAAATATATAAAAACACAAATAAAAGACGAAAAAAATATGTATGAAAAATATATATATATAAGCCCAGGAGAAAATCAAGAATTTTTGTCGGCTTTGGTTTAGTTTTAAGTTTTTGTAGTTTTTTTCATTTTCAAGTATTTTTTTTTATTTTGTTTTGAGCCAGCAGCGTTTTTAAGTGCGGATATTTTATGAATTTTATACGCTGCTTGACCTGCCAGCATCATGCCAACACAAATACCCTAACTACCACACCCACTAACCTCCCATACTCCCCTGGCCACCCCCTCTCCGCCCACCACGTTCTATACAGCCCTTAGCCTTGTGTCTCTTTATCGCTGGCCCAAAATGTGCTCCACTTACTGTTATTGTGTTTGCTTTGGGCTTCCGTTTTTCGGTCGCTGCTGCTACTGCTGCTGCTGCTGCTGGTTGCTGCCACATCTTGTCGCAACTCTTGTTGCTGCTTCGGTTATTTTCTGGTCATTGTGCGGCTTGTTTACGCAGTGGGCGTGCCTATATCGTTCGTCCTGGTGCCAGTCAGCCATCCACCCACTTTGTTAGCCCAGTTGGCTGGCTGGATGCCTGCCTTAGGCAACTGCTCTGGCCCAAGTTAGTGACACTCAATTTAAATTTATGCCGGTTTATAATCATTGCCTGCCTGTCATAAAGCCGTGAAATTCTCTCTACTCCTGTCTTCCTCTCTCTTTCTTTCTCTCTTTTTGCTGAGGGTTGCTGCTGCCTGTTTTTTTTGCTTCTTTCATTTTTTTGGGCAAGGCCTTTATATAAATTGTGTAAACTGTTTAGCAGTTTACTGTTTGAAAGCCCTGGCTGCTCAATTAAATGATAATAAGGCATTATATCAGCGGCTTATACCTCAGCACCTGATGAGCCACCTTCGTCCTTTCTCTCCATCCCCCCCGCTCGCTTCTTGCATTTATGAATAGAAGACTTTGGACATAATTTACAGCTGTGCAAAATGCTTGCGTGTTATCCTGTCTGCTACAGAGTGTCGGTGTGTGTGTATGTTTGTGTGTGTACAGGTGTTGATTTCAAGCTGGCAAGCGATGCGTAGTTTGCAATTTCTTCAGCCATGATTAGTCCAACAAAACTTTTCTAGCAGCAAAGCATTAAAAACTTCCTGAAAAACTTAATTCTTGCATTTCACTTCAACTTTGAACCTAAGACAAAAAAGTTGTTGCAACTTCGAAAATTTCATTTCTAATTTTTATTTTATTTTTCGTTTTTTTTTTTAAGAAAGAAAAATATTTTGCAATGGATTTTTGGCAATTTAAAGCATATTAAGCGTTTGGCTAAGACTTATATGTATTTTTGACTCTTAAACTAAAAATATACTTAAGTCAGCCAATAATAAACGCATTTACTATTAAACTAATCATTTGTCCATAGATTGCCACAAATTGTTGCAAGTTGTTGTGGAAGTGAGGAAGCTGCACTTGCAAACAGCTGAAGTTTAATTATTAACCAATGATTAAGTCACATTACTCATCTCCATTCATTAATTACATGTGCATGTGTGTGTGTGTATGTGTGCGTGCAACTTTGGCAGGGACTTAAGTGAATTCTGGCTTAAATCAATGCCACTTCAAACTCACGTACACACACACACACACCTCCACACAAAGATACACTCACACAGTCATATTTAAATCCTTGCTGCGGGCCAACAAACTTGCAACCCTTTTGCTCTTAAACAGCACGCCCCAACAGCCCACAGCCCGCAGCCCGTAACCGAGAGTCGTCCACCCCCAAAACTCAACCTTTGAGCACCCACACTTTAAATTGCGGCCATTTGGCCACTCAACGTTTAATGAGCAACAAATGTAATTTATTTATGGCGTACACTGTTGAGGCCTTTGCCTCAGCTTTCAGTCCGCAAAATGCTTCAAGTTTTCAGCACAATTACCATAAGCACACACACATGTGTGTGTGTGTATCATTTTGGTGTGCAGATAGAGCGAGATAGATAGTACAAGAGAATGCTGTGTAAATCGCTGGCCACTTTTAGCTGACCGTTTTCTCAATTGCGAGTTGAGTCCCTTGCCCACAGACAATTTTATTCTCTCTCTCTCTCTCTCTCTGTTTTTCACTCACTGCATGCTATCTCTTACACACTCTTTCATCCAGTGTGTGTGTGTGTGCAAAGTGTTGATATTTATGGATCATTTGCATATGTGTGCCAATGCTAAAAGGGGGCCAAGGCAGACGACAGGCAGTCAAGCAGCTTTCTTTCATGCCACGCTTGCTGCCACCAGCAACAACAATGGGGCAAAAAATGCTAACTGGCGAGACAGTAAAGCATTTGCTGCCACTTCCGTACAGTAGCCCCGAACAACAACAATGCAGGAGCAGGAGCAGTGGCAGGAGCTGAGCGGCAGTAGGAGCTGCTGAGAATGTTGGATCTATGGAGCTGCTTTTGAAAGTTGTCCAGTTGCGGTAAACATAAATTCTCGTTGACACGTTAATATTGTTCCCTTTTGGTTTTGTTGTTGGATGCGTGCGGTAGTGTAAGTGTGTGTGTATATGTGTATGAAACGGGCGCACATTACAGCTGCTGCTGCTGCTGCTGCAGTCATCTAGTGCTCCTGCTGCTGCTGCTGCTGATGCTATTTTGCTGAAAATGTCCAACAAAAGCTTAAAAACATTTAAAAGGGATTTATAGACATTTGGGGAATATGCCAGACAGCTGGACAGGACAGACACTGTCCAAACAGCAGCAGCAACAACAACTATGGACCTGACCACGTATTCCAGCTAGCCACAAAAGTCATTAAGCCAGAGTGCGAGCGAGATAGAGAGCTGGTAGAAGCAGTGGCCGAAAACAATAACAATTCTCGAGCTCAAATCTAATTCATGATTTCATTACCAAAAGGGGCGCGCCCCATTTTTGCCAAGTTCTTAAGAGTAGTAGAGCCCAAGAAAATCATTTCCTGTTTAGCACTCAATGCTGTTCAACCTCTCTCCTCTCTGTTGTTCTAGCCCACTAAGACCGTAATTGTCTTTGGGCCTTTTTTACGGGCCAGTGATAACAACTGAAAGTGTCACTATCGACAAAATGAAAAGCCATTAAAGGAAATTACCCCGACTTTGACATTGGAGTTTGCCTGAGCATTAAATAGCACATTTTGTAAACGCCTATGAAGTCCTTCGAATGTCCTGCTAATCACATTTTGTCCAAGCACACAAACGTTCATTGCTCATACGCCTCGAAATTGAATTGGCTTTTGAGGCTTGCCCCAAAGCATTCGTGCCACAAACAATATCATGTTAGGGCCATGAAGTACAATATAACAAATGATATAAAAACTTAATACAGATTTATTGATTAGATTTGTAATCCGGAAACTTTTCACATTCTACTAACTTTGTTAAGACTGATGTGAGTTTTAAAACCAAAGTCTTTTCTGTCAAGATTTTATCTCTTTAAACTGCATTTACGAGCTAAAAAGCCTATTCTTATCGATTTCTTCATCGGTCCGTTCTGAAGAGTCAAAATGTCAATGATTTTTTAATCAGTTTCATTTTTCACTGATATTTTTCTCACTTCTGTCAGTTATTTGTCAGCTGCGAAATGAATCAAGTTTGGCTGCTGTACAAACTGTTGCAACTGGTGCTGGGCATCTGCTGCATGTCCATTCACGTTGCTGGCTCGTTGAAGTTTGCGGAACCGTTGCCACACCATATGCTCTTTTGTGGCACCTTTGCCGGTTTCGTTCTGCTTTCGGCCATGCGCTGCATTCGACTGATTGCTGGACAACGGACTGTGTTGCATCCGGAACTGCTCATCGTTATTTGTAGCATGTTGATGCACTTCATTTGCGGCTGGCTATCGATGCACTATGCAGAAGGTGACTTTCATTTGATCTATATGGGTGCGGAGGAGGAGTTGGATCACGTATTCTTTCTCTACTGCAAGAAGCAGAGTTTGGCATGTATTGTAACTGGAGTTCTTTATTTGCTGCAAGCTGTACTGCTGCTGGATCTTATTGTCAAATCGCCACCCAATGAAGACCTAAAACCCATGGTTCTTGTGACCAAGCCTCCCGTTTGGGATGACTCATTGGAGACAATGACAAACGCGGAACGAGATAGTTTGGCACGAACATCATCCGATGTTTACTTTCTGGGCAAAAAGGTGGATCATTGGCTGTGCCAGAAATCAAAATGGTTTCGTCAATTAGCTGGCGGCCAACCGATAAATAATAGGGCAACGTTGGAACGCAATTCCAGACGGGACACCGATTCCATTTCAGTTGACATCGAAATACATGACGTGCCGACCAATGCGGCTAGCACAGTGACGATTCGGGACATTGAAGTAGATAGCGACAAAGCTGCATTTGGGGCACTTCGATCGATGTTCTCTGACCAGTTTGATGATGAAAAGGAGGAAGTAGAAGAAGAGGAGGGTTCTGATAATTATAGCTTAAGGTAGACAAGAGAAAAAAAAAAAACAAAAGTATGTAATAAAAATATTTGCATCTCATATGGCAAATTCCCTTCTGTTTCCAAATTCTATTTTCGATGCAAGGAACTCAACACGCCTCCATCATCCCATCATGAGCTCATAAATACGACAATGTGTGCAATTTTTATTTGAATTTATGCCTTAAATTTCATCTTCACTCTTATTCATACATATACGTACGTATACATATATAAATACATATATGGCAGTAAGTCAGGCATTCTGGCATTCAGGCAGACGACGACATAAGCATTTATATTTATGGTATGGTATGTTAGGGGCAGGGTTGCCCGTAAAAGAAGAGAAAAAAGGAACCCCAGAAATTGCTGTCACATATCCATTTCATGCATTTGACTGCCCAAATTGTCAACATGACATGAAATTAGAAAAGCGCAAAGCATTTAAACTTGCTCCAATATGCAAATGAAAATGCTCAAAGAAATATTTTGTACACACATACAAACGTATGTGCGTCGGTACGTTTATTTATATATGTTTTACTATATATATACATTTTTGCATGAATTTTATATTGTGTATGTCTGCGTTTTAAGGCCGCAAAACGCTGTGATGACTGCATAAAATATTAAAAAAAAAATCGAATTTCCAAGTTTTCTGGCTTTTCCACAACGCTGACACGCCCCCAAACAAAAAAAACTGCCAGGCAAATCTGCTCCGTGCCACCAGCTCCCCGCATTGCACGCCGCGTCCGCTTCTCTCGTAATTTGTGTAAGCTTTTTAAGAGCGGCAAATGCAAAAATCGCTGGCTGAATGTCTCGCTTCTGTGTCGGACTGTCTCACTGTCAGTTAGTTCAAAATCTCTTCTGCAGCGCTGACAGTCGCTCTGGCAAAATGAAATAAAAATATGCATGTTAAATAAAATGTCAACGAGAACGCCATTTAAGGTGGGGTGGTGCCTCCGGGCAAGGGGCACAAGCGGCAGTGCAGGGGGTGATGCCGGGGTGGGGGTGGGTGCGTGTAGTAAAGTGAGCAAGATTTATGTCAAGTAAGCCAAAACAGCAACAAAAGGCATTCAAAATGGTTCCTAAACAGAAAATACATAATGCAAATAATCATAAAAAAAACCCAGAGCGAAAAAGGGAGCAAAAGAATAAAAACTGGTAGTTATCAAGGCTACCTGGCTGTGTTAATCAGCAGGTTTTTTACTTGTTGGAAGGTCAGTAACATTGTTACTTGGGATTCGGAGCAGCGTAACTAATCTAACCTAAATTGCAAAAGTTCTCCAGCTCTGTTTAAAGCGAATGGTTTAGTGCACAGAGAATTTAAGTTAAATCCCAATTGTTTTGATGTATCAGGCTTTTAGCGTTAAGCTCTTTTGCCATTTAGCCAAAAGCATGTGTAAGCTCATTAACTGTTGGCCTTTAGTTTTACTGCCTGCTTTCTGCTTGCTGCTGCAAAGTCAGTTGAGTTTCGTTTCTGTTTCTTACAAAAGGTGCTGCTTTAAGCAATCCATTGATTAACAGCTTCCGACTGGCGGCGTTGCCACATATTCCACACAGCAACGAAAATACTTGAGTGCTATTTCCTTCTCGCTCTTTCGTACTCCTCCTCGCTTTCTGTCTCATTCAGCGTCATCCATCTTTTGTGTGCCAAATGGCACTCGGCAAAAGTTGCTGCAACCACTTCCGGCCATGCAATGGACTCTTGGCCAACCCTTCAACCAACTCGATTGCATCTTTTGTCTGCAGCTGTTCTTTGTGTGTTTTTTTACGCGCATGTGTGTGTGTGTTTCTGTGTGTGTGTGTTTGCATGTCCATGTGTGTGTGTGTTTGTTGCTTTAATTGAATTGCTGTAAAAAAAAACGCGGCACAAATTATTGACTTCAAGTGGCAGCCAGCCAGCATATTTTCTTCTTCGTTCTGCTTTTCTTGCGTCTTTTTTTGTTTGGCAACCACAAAAATTTTTCCATAATTTGAGTGGCCTGTAGCTGCAAGGAGTTTGGGCAAGCCAAAAAGCTCCCTAAAGTTTTCCATCAAAAACGTTTAGAATGTTTTTTCCTGTTGCCTGTTGGCGTACACACATTTCTTTTTATATGTCCCCTCCGCCACATACAGACTTGTCGGTGTCCCCATGTCTGCCATATTGCCATGCCACGCATTTTGCTATTGTTCAAGTTTTGGTCGCAACACCAAACGACCCAGCCCCACCCAAGCCAGCCCTCTCGCTTTTGTCCCTTCTTATGCCCTAACCTACTTTTTGGCTTTTCAGTGTTTCAGTTTTATTTTTTTCTTTTTGTGTTGCTGTTGTGCTCCTTTTGGCTGGCGCACTCTTATTCTTCGTCATCGTCTTCTTTTTTGACATAAATTTGAAACTTTTCAGTTTTATTGTTGCGGACTCGTTGGCAGTAATGGATTTCAAATAGAGTTACTCATGGGTAAAATGTTTCATACTTTGGGGTATTAGCAAATCTGGTAAGTTGACGATGACGACGTCGGCGAAGACGAAGACGCTGCGACATTTTCATATTAATATGTGACTCTATAGTAGTCTAGTACTACAGCAAATACTATGCCAAGTTACTGTACTTCGTTTCGTTTCCATTTCGTTTCGTCTGGCGTTAGGGTTTTGTTTTGCATTTGCTCATTCGCCCGGTTGCCTGGTTGCCTTTGCCGTTGCATACTTTTGTGCGCACTAAAAGCCTCAAGTTATTTGTTGCTGCCTTTTGGTCTGCTAATGCACATTTTATTGAAATAAATTCCGTGCTCACTTCAAGTTTGCTGCCGTTGGCTCTCGCACTGGGCTCTGTGGCTATGGGTCTCTGCTTGTGGCACTTGCCTCTTCGTGTTTTGTGGCTGCTTTTAGCTGATTTTATGGCCTTAAGAGGCGTCCGCTGCGGTGCTAGCGTTGATTTGCTGCGGTTGGTCTATATATACAGCCCAGGGGCCAGTTTATGGCTTCAACTTGGAGCTCTCGCTCCCTTTTTCTCAAACAGCTTAAAGACGGCAACAGCAAGCACTAAAGTCAGGCAGCCAGCCGAATTCCGAAACGCACTTAAAAATGCAAATGATATTTACGTTTTTAGCTTGAGCTTCAGCTTGTGCTAGTGCCGCCGCTGCTGCTACTACTGCTTAAGTGCAAAGTTAAACGACGCCCCAAAGTGTGCATTGCTCGGCTTGCTTGGCCTGCATTTTTAATTACGCACTGCAAATCGGTGCAGATAACAGCTGCTTGCGCTTCTGCTGTTCCTTTATCCTTACCTTCTCCTTGTTCAACATCTTCGTGGGCATACTCTCGAAAACCAAATCGCATCATTTCGATAACAATTTTAGTGCAAGTATTCGAGACACATTTGAATTTCACTGATTATTTGAATTTAAATTTTATACCAATTGAGCTTCCATAATTAATACACAATACTTTTAGTATACATGGTAATGTATTTAAAATTCCAAGCAAGTTCAAGATTATGGGCGAAATCTCGTCGAATAGATTTAATGAATCGCAACTGATTTGAATTAGAAACAAGTTTCTTAATGCATCAATGTTGTAATGAAATTCATAAGAAACTTGGTGTAATTAAGGAATAAGAGTTCTAAAATACATATTAATGAACCCGATGATTTGAATATGTAAGCCCAGCACAATGATGAATGTAACGAAAACTACTTTCTAATTGCATTAAAATACCAAATTTAGCACAGATCAAGCGGATTTTTGGTAACAATCAGACAATCGCATTTCTCACGAATTTGCCACCAAAATCATATTTTAGAACAGATTCTCAGAAGTAGGATCTGTCTGAGCGACTGACTGTCTGTTTGACTGCCACACCGACAAACACGTATATGGGCCACATTTCCGCCGACCAAAGCGCGACGTTAGCGCATTTTAATGGCTTTTGTCTTGCCTGCTGCCAGCCTGCTTGCTTGCCTACCAGGTGTGTGCATAAAGTAGGCGTGGCTGGCGTTGTGTTTGTGTTGAGTTTGGGGGCATGTGGTGCATGGTTCTTTAGGTGCTTGGGTGCTTGGCTGCTTTTGGTGCCTGGTTGGGTTTTGCTGCTGCATTTCAGTGTCATGCTGGCATTTAATTTCACTCACTGCGAAAATGTTTTATGTCTTGGGTAAACACTTGCTTCGCCTCGTTCGCGCTCAAGTGAATTTTATGCGCCGCACGACATTTTTGCAGCTGGTGCTTTGCATTCTCTGCTTCTCCTTCATTTTTTACTTGTTCCTGTTGTTTTTTGTGTTGTTGTTGGCAACTTTGGTGAAAGTGAAAGCGTATGAGCAAAAAAGTGCAAAAAAAGGCAACAAGAAATATAGCGACAACAAAAAAGGCAACACACACAGGTGCAAATTTTATGTGCACATTTCACACCTGCAGCATCACGTGGCACACTAACATGCACTCACACACAAGTAAACACACACACATACACACACTCACAGTAACTGTAGCGTGCAAAAATTTGCTACTTTAAATGTTCGCCTGGGTATGGGGATCAGGGACATGGCTGCCACCAAAGTGCTACAAAATCACAACACAAAAGAATTCAATCAGCAGTGCTTAGCAGGTAGCCTGGCACACACACTCACACACACACACACACACATTGCTTCACACACTCACATACTTATGTCAGCTATTGCAGCTGCGGTTAACAGGCCAAGCGTAATATAAACTTGAGCTCAAAAGCGAGCAACGTGCAAAACCTAAAAGAGAGCAGGGAACTAGTGAAAGACTGCTGCTGCAGAAATGTATGTGTGTGTGTGTGTTTTTTTTTGTGTGTGTTTGGTCCATGCGTGGCATTTATTTTTGCATTTTAAGCTTGCCAGTGAACGCCCCTGTTGATGGCAGCGTCGTCGCTGCCAAAGCGCAAAACCGGAAACGCACACAGCACACACATCAGCACACACAAGAGAACACACACATATACACACACGGATGTGTGAATGTGTACTGCTTAAGCTGTTCGAAAAGGGCAGCTTTTAAACTTGCAAACAAGGTGGCAACGTGGAAAAGCCGCCAGCACCAACAGTTTCGATTTGTGTGTTTGCTCAGTGCTCATTGGTTTTTCCACTTTTGCACCAAATTTTTTGGGTCATTTTTTTTGTGTTTTTTTATGTGCAATTCAACAAACTGGGTATAAATAAGAAAGCCACTTATAAAGCTGCCTGAAGTGACTCATAAACAATTACCCAACACTGGCGGGCATTGAACTGCACACAAAAATGTACTATAAGTTTGCTTAACGGAATAGAAAAGAAGTTTAAGTGGTTTTTTGATACTATTTAACTATTTGCTTGCTTTCCTTACTTCTTAACCTCCTCTCGAGTTTGGTAAATTGAATAGCTCTGTACTTAAATTCCATTAGCTTCTTTTCAACAATTGTCAACACCTGCTTGCACTGCACTACAATATATAAACAAACATTTGTGTACTAAAAATTATATAATTCTCCCGAATGTGCACATTTAATTTTGTAGTTGAGGGTGAACGGATAATGCAATTTATTGATATTTAACACTGAACTCAAAGAACTCTCATCATAAATTGTGTGCAACTGTCAATTTCAATTAAAGTTTTGATTATTTATGGCCTTAAATGCTTGTGTACACACACACACATACATATACAGTCATGTATTTATGTATGGTTATAACAATATTTAATTGGAGGGGCCACGCCAGGCCATATTATCAGGCATGGCCCAAAAAACCACTTGGCCGTGGTATTTATTTTGCCTTAATGAAGCGAGTTTCATTTGTGAAACTGATAAACAAATATGAGAGCGTTAACAGCTGCGCAACCCTCCCAGCTTCCAGCTTATGCCATGCCAAACTACAGCAATTTTCGTGACAATCTCTCAGGGCCAAAGATTGAAGTGGCTCAAACGAAATTCATGTGTTGCCAGCTGCCTCAAAGAAACATTGTTGTCGTTGTTGCCGTCGCCGTTGCTGTTGTGCCTCCGCCTTCGGGTCATTTGCAGCTAAACTCTAAATTATATTGCTGTTGTTGTTCTTGCGTTAGCTGCCGCCGCTGCTGCTGTTGTGTTAAAAATATTTCCATTTTTTATGCTTTACGCTGGCAGCTACCTACTAATTTTCTGATACAAACGAAATGTATGTAATTTCCCTGGAGCCAAATTGACATAAGCAAACGTAAAAACCGCCAACAGACATAAATGACAATCAACTCGATGCGATATGGTGAGAGAGTGGTAAAAGGTAGTGGTGGATACATGCAGGGGGGTTCGGAGGTGTTCAGAGGTTTTGGCAGTGGGCGTTACAAGGGCTGGCAGTGTGGCTTCAATCATTACTCATCATCCATCAACGTTGCAAATTTTCTCGTTTTTTGGCACGCAAATGTGCAAGTAAAAAAAATGTTAAAATAAAACAAAAAGTGAAAAGGAAAAGAATGTGAGAAACAGAATATAAAAAAAAAAATGAAAAGAAATAAAAATAAATGAAAATGAAAATGGCAGCCGTTGGCAATTTTACAGCCTTTTTGGCCAAATTGTTGAAAACCAGAGATTGGGACTGGGACCAGGAACAAGTGGCGATGGCAACGGGGTGCAGGCAGGCGACTAATTCGTGCGATGCGATGCGAACGGAGTATAAATTATCATCATGGAAAACAAGTGCAAAATGTCATTTATCATATTTTTCGCTACAACGACAGGACCAGCAATCACAGCAGATACACTCACATGCATATACAGAACAATACAAAAAGAAAAAAACACGAATGCACACATAGATACAAGCTTTTAATACTTGCACAGTTTTGTGCCACATTTTTGCCTAAATCCCAAATAAATCTTAAAAGCTGTGACCCCCAAATACCCAAAACAAAACCCATTTCTTAGCAATTACGCGATTTGTTTTTATATCAAAGCTATTTTTGGGTCATGTGCCCCTTAAATATAATATACGTATAGAAAAACCATATATGATAGTTATCTGGCACACATTAGCTAATGAAAGCGCAAATTAAAAACAAGGCTAAAAAAAAATACTTGTAAAAAATAAAACATATTTCCTTGTCGGTTTTCAACAACAAAATGCGACAAGTTGGGCAGCAGCATATAAAAACAAAAACCAAAAAACAAAATGGACATTTCATTTTATATTTATTATAATTTGTCATACTCTATAAACGCAAAAGTGGGAAGGCATATTAATATGAATAACTAAATGCATTTTGCATAAATTTAATATTGTAGCTCAATAAATTCTATAATTTGTATGAACAGCTTTTGGTCGCTTCTTTTTATTGCCATTAACAGAGTATTAAGCAGCTGGGCATTTTAAACTTTTTTAAATTCTAGGGCTTTGTTTTTTTGTATGTTTGGCCCTCGCGATGACAAATTTACAAATGTTTTTGCCCGTTTTCTAGGTCACACTTAATTTTTATTTTATTTTCAACAAATATTTTTTGCTATTGGCTTGCCTTTTTTGTTGTTGTCGCGGCTGCTGTTGCCGTTGTTGCTGTTGCCCTGTGCCACACAAAAGGAGCAGTCCGTGTGGTGCGTATCTGTGTGTGTGTTTGTGTGGGTCGCGAGGTCTCTGGGTCTTGGCTCGCTGCCTGTCAACTTCATTAACATTTTTATGATGCGCCTTGGCGACCGCACTGTGTGATCCTGGGCAAGAACATTCTCCGACTCTCTCCCGTTTGGGGTCTAGGCGGCTATTCAGCCGCATGCCAAATGCTATTTTTTTGTTGCCTCTTTTCTTCTTTTTCTTTTCTATTGCTATTTCTATTCCTATTTGTTGTTGTCACACGCAGCCTTGACGCTGTTTTTCTTTTTGTTCTTGTTTTTTTTTTTTTTTTTTTGTACAAATGTAGAGATATATATAAATTTTTTTGTATTTCGTTGCTCACGCTATTATAAAGATTTTTTTATCTAACTGCTTTTTGTTTTTTATTAGTAGCGTAGAGGTCCAGGCCATGGTGAGAGAGTGGGTGGAGGGCTGGCATAACAATGTCAACGCTGTCCTGCGTTTCTTCTTTGGCTCGTGCCTTGGCACCTGAGCCATGACCAAAACAAAGCCATTACAGTTATTTGTGCGCTATGCTGCGCTCTCTTGTAATTTACACAATAAATATATACAAAAGGCGACCCTCAGACCTCAAGTGGAACGCGCATTGAATGGCAAGCAAGGACTACTTGAAAGAGCAGGCGGACGGGATGGATTGTGTAGGAGTGAGGGTATGTGATTGGGCACTGCAATATTAAGCTCGGTCGTCGTAGTAGCTGCCAAGTAAATCTGCAGCTAAAGCTTGTGTCATCCAGCCGGCTGGAAAACGCCACTGATCCATGACTTCCACTCACTCACTCACTGGCTCTCTCTATCTCTTTTTTTTTTTAGCTCCTACTACAACACATGACACTATTATTTGCGCAGCCTATGCAGGCGACCCGCAATCCTCCTGCTACACCGCAAACGACTCGTCGAGCCTGTCAAGTTGACTTCACTTTGTGCGCGTGTGTTTTTCTTTGCTTTGTCATTTTGCTTTATTTTCTTATGGCTCGCTTTTAGTTTGTGCGCTTCCTTTTAGTATTTGATTTTCTTGCTGCTGTTTTTTTTTCCTTTCTGTTAGCCTTTTTTTTAGCTTTTTGTTTGGTTTTTGTCTTCTTGCTAAGCGTTTTGGCTGCAATCACGACTTTTCCGCAGATTTCGAGTGCAATTTTTTCCACTCTCTCTCTCTTCCTCTCTCTATCTCGCTGCTCAGTTTTTGCACAACTGTTTGCTCAAAGACAGCGGAAAATGCAGACGATGACAGTGTTGGCAAAGGAGCAACACAGCTACGGGACGGTTGGAGTGTGGCAAGCGGGAACGCTTCTAAGAATGGCAATGACTTTGGTAATGTTGATGCTGCTGCAGATTGTTCGCAAGTGTCAATTGTTTTTCGGGGCAAACTTCTTGGGGGATTGCAACTTTGTGTGCTGCTTGCGTTTGCCAAAAGGATGAGCGTCGAGAGTCCTTAAAATGAAAAATAATGCTGCTTATACTTGTAGTAAAGCTTTTATGCCTTGTGGCATGTATCACACCCACCACACACACACACACACACACATACATGAACGCTTAACAATTTAAGGCTTTAGCTGAGTTCGACTTGTTAGCCAAAATCCAATTAGGCAACATTTTGGCTTTTAACCAGCTAATTAGCTTTTCATGTACTCGCTGCATGTTAGATATAATTTTTTTTTCTTTTTGGGTTGGATCACGGCCTTTGGCTTGCAACTGCTACAAATTTCGCTCAATATTTCACTTTGTGCACCAATCAATGCGACCCCTAAAAACCAACGGCAGCAGTCAGCGCTGCATATGTGAGGGCAGCCCTTTGGTCCTCCTCTCTCCCTCTCTCTCGGCCCCCTCTTTCCACCATAGCTTTGCATGCCATAGATGCCACTGCATAGTTAGAAAAAAACATATAAAAATCGTAAAAAAGAGAAAAATTTTCCAATAGTTTTTTGCTGGTTGCTTTTGCTGGTGCTGATGTTGGCCAAAGCATTTTTTAGCGCCAAACCCCAAAACATCAAAAAGCGAATACGCCAACATAGACACACACTTACACACACCCGCACGTACCAGCAGTGATACATACATACATGCATGTGTATAGGAAACCACGTTCACATCCTGGCCATCATGCTGGCCAGCACATTGGCCAAGAGGAGCAGGAGGAGCAGCAGCAGCAGCATCAGTGCTGGCATTTGGGTGAAGGTTGGCATAGTGGATGCCAGTGATAAATTTGTGCATACCGCGCATAGATTTCCACGCAACGAACGGAGACGCCGACATTCAGAGACATACAGAGCACGAGAGAGAGAGACCCCAGCAGCGACCGCATTCAACTTAACCACAAATATGAGCGCTATGTGGGCGTCGGTCCTTTGTACTTGTGGCTAACCACGAAAGCTCAGCAGCTCAGCTTAACTCACACACACATACGCACAGACATGCAGCGGTTAAGGGAAAAGCAGGAGCAAACCTGCACTCTGATTAACTTTATGAGCTACGTGCGGCGTTTTAATAGTAAACGGGGCCGAGTTTTGCGCTTATCACGCATACGCCCGATTGCACTGGACTACACCTCCATTCTGTGCTCTGCTGGCCAGCCTCGTCTCAAGTGTAACATTTTGTGGGGGCTCTGTGTGCAGTTTAAATTTATGCAGCTGCCAGGCGGACGCAAGAGAGAGTCCTGGACGCTAGCTGGCATTTTATTTTATTTTATTTGCATTAATCACGTCGCCGGCGACGCTATTGAAAAATATATTTGCCTGCTGGGAAATTTCGCGCGCGCTTTCTCTGCCCCCTCTCCCGTCTCTCACGCTTTTTTTCTCATCGCAGCGCGGCATCGCTGCACAAAATGGCACAAACACACTCACACACACACACACACACAAAGGCACACGGCTATATGCATATACACAAGGACATGCCGCACAGCAGGACCAACAGAAGCAGGCAGCATGCGGCATGCAGCAGGAGCAGTCGTCTTGGCAAGTGCATACGTTTCGCTTTGGCTGTTAATGTGAAAACGATGGCTCAGGTTTTTGGCTGCCAGCGACGAAAAAGAAGCTGGTAAAAAAGAAATAAAATAAAAATAATAAAGAAATGCACAGCACAAAAATAAAAAAATAAACCAGAAGAAAAAGAAATTGCATAAAGCGCGCAAAAATACAATAAAATACGAACAGCTACGTGAATATACAAGAGTGCATGAATAAGTATATATATATGCGTTTACATATATAACAATATATACATACATATATACATGCATATTCTTTAGATGTACTTGCATTGTACAAGATTTTTTTCTCAGCGCCAGCTGCAAATATTGTAGCAACATTTTTATTGAGGTTTTGTCTGTTTGCGCAACAAAAGCAAAAGACTTCCAGCGGGGGAGCTATTACTCTTCTTCCACTGTGTTTTCATTCCCTTTCTTTTTTTTTGTGCTTTCTTTTGCACCCCTGATTTTCTCGTTTTTTATATATTTTTTGGTTGCAGCATCGTCGACGCCTTGCATAATTTCAATGTAAAATTCGCAGAAATGAAACTTGCACTGAAATGCATTGAGGCTGCAGACACACAAAAGCCAACGCGGCGTATGCGCAATTATTTAAAAAATGACGCCAGGGAGAATGTTGCTGAGTGTGAAGCACGGTTTTCCTGGTTGCATTAATGCTCTGCCAATACAGATGAAAGAGATAATTGAAATTTAGTTGTTATATCAGCCAGGTTGATATCTCAGTTGCAATTGAGCTCTTAAGCTTTTGTTAATATATATGTTAAGGGAATATCCAGCTAAGCTTAAGTGGCATTAGTTAAATGCACATTAAAGCATTACAGCTTCAAGTTGCAGAGCTCTTAAGTAACAGCTGCTTGGCCAAAATTCATTTCACTAACTCGACTAGTTAAAGCGAACACTGATTAAGCTTTGAGGGTTGCTAATTCATCAAGTCTACTGCTTTAACTATCTGTTAAAATTCCTTTTGCACAGATTGTTCGCATCATATTCTGACAATCACAAACTGTTACAGTCAGCTGATGTGCTTGGCATGATGATTGCCATTGGAATTGAGGGCATAAAGGGAATTGTTTGCCATGTGCAAATCTTTTGTGTTGGCATTAAATCTTTGCCTATCCCTACCCAACCATTCTCTACACTTGTATCTCTCGCTTACACTTACATTGCCTGCAGCGCTGCTGTTGTCTCGCTTGCACTCGCAAGCGTTGCCTTTTAATTTGTTTCATATTGCAGCGTTTTGTTTAAATGCAGCGCTTTGTTTCGATTGTTGTTGTTGTTGTTGCTGTTGTTGTTAGTGTTGCTGTTGATACCCGCGTGCTGGCATTGCTGGCTGTTGCATTTTATGAAAATTCAATTGGTTTCGTTGTCGTCAACCAAAACAAAGCGAAACGAAACAAAACAAAACAGACACATACACATACACATACAAAACAAAACCCGAATATGAAACGAAACGAAACAAAACTCGTGCTCGCTTTTGCATTTGTGTTTTTCGCTGTACGCGTTTCGAGTCTCTGCATATTTGGTTAAAATCGTTGCGTTTCACTGTTTGCCATTTCAATTATGTGCAACGCGGCGTATGAACAATGTTGTAATGAAATGGGCACACAGCACAAACAGCATCCCCGTACCCCCTCCCCCTCACCCCAACGACAAAAAGTAACAGCAACAATGGCGAAGGAACAGTAGAGGCCATACGCATAAATATTGCGAGAAATGGCCATTGGAGCGGTTCCCGCTGCACTCGGCTGGGCTGCAGTTGGACTTGTTGAAGTTGAGTTGAGTTTTTCAGTTGCATGAATTGGATTCTGTTTCGGTTATTTAAAAGGGCCGGTTTCTCGTTTAGCGTGAACAGAGAGTGGACGGACATGGACATGGGCAAGGACGATGCCGAGGACGAGGACGAATGGAGGCCGTTTGGCTGCAGCTGTTTCTGCATAGTGTTAAAACTTCATGCATATTTATGGAGTCATTCATATTAAAAACGCTGAACATAAAACGCATTTAAACGCTTCGCAACAGGCCAAAAGCTGTTAAAACACATAAAAGTAATCGCTCGCATGGCAATTGCAGCCAACCAATTTAATATTTTCACCAATCTCTATCAATCATTTAAGTACTAGACAGAGAGAAAGAGAGTGAAAGAGAATTCCAACGAACTTGTCAAAATCTGCCTTCATCTATCAATTTATCTTTAATATTACTGATAAGTTTTCTGCATTTGGTTTTGTTGCATTCAAATCCGATCCGACAGTTACTCATATGTCGGATTTCAGCTGCCAACTAATTCATTTTAGTTTTCACCCAAGCCCTCTCTGTGTCCCCTGGTCAGCTGCATAATAGGGCTTATTTTGTAAAAGTTGCCTTTGGCAATTTATAAAGTTTTACTACAACTTGGGCGTACAGCTCTCCCTAGTAACCAACTCTTTCCTCCACTGTCCATTGCTCTCTCTATCTCTCGCTCTCCCCCAATTTCAATCCGCATTCACCATTAGCAGCTACTTTTCAATGCGGTTAGCTGGCAAACAAAGCGTTGCACATTTGCGCAGATAAAGTTCTCACTCAATACCGGGCGATGTCGGTTGGGGAAGGAAAATAGTTAAAAATATGTAAAAGTATTTTACTTTACTTTATCTACTTTCTTTTGTCTCGCCGTGACCAAATGTATCACACCTTTTCTCCAATGTTACACAACACTTGATTCAACTCTGGTTAGAATAGTTAAAAAAAAATTATAATTGGATTGCTGAAAATAGTAAAATTTCTATTAAAATCCAACAGCGATGAGCTATACTGATAAATACTAGATAGAGTATTTCCAGTTCGATAGTCAAAAAGCTAAAACGTTTCTTTTCTTATTTTTTCCCATTTTATTTGCGAAAAAGTTCAGGCGAAATGCACAACAAAAGTTGACCATAGAAAACTGCACACATAGTAAAAGTTAATTGCGTATGTGGTTGTGTGTTCTTGCGCGCGTGCGTGTGTAAGCGTGTGTGTGTGTGTGTGCAAACTAAACTTTTTATTTAGGTAAGTTTATGGGTAGAAAACATTAAACACGACCCCAAAGCGACTAGCGTCTAGCTCGTAATAATTAAACACACATTTTATGCTGCTAATGAAACATTAGATGTTTACATTTAATTTCCTATTTACTTAGCACCCCATTTGCCACTCACACACACACACACACACACACTGTAAACCCGTTTTTGCCGCTTGCACCCCTGACGTTCATCAGAATGTGAAAATTAAAGAAAAGTTATGCGAGAGAGAAAGTTATGCAAAATAAACGAAAATCCATCATTAAAGTGCAATTTTATGGTGCAGATATGAAAGCTTATGTGAAATACCAATTGTTCTTATTCCTTCTTGGCAATCAACTTTGCTGCATGACCCAAGGCGAAATTTTGGTTTTTATTTGTTGATTTTCCGCAAAGATTTATATAACATGCATTTATTGTTTGGTATTTTATGTAGGCCAAGTCAAAGCCGCTTATGTATGCAAAAGTCTGCAGATTACACAAAATGTTGCACTAACTGCACACTCCTTGCCCCCATATCCCTGCACTGAACAAGCATGGTATTGTAATTTATTGGCTTGATAAAAAGCAATGAAGAAATTGCCGAAAATGCATACAATAAAGTCAAGACAAGGCAAATTTGACTATGCGAAAATATCATAAAATCATTGGGTAAATTGTGAAAATTGAAAAACCCTATACGTATGTAGGACACATGTATACACATTATTTACATACATATATGTATGTATGTTATAGTAAAAAGTTCAAATGACTCTATTGACACAAACGCACACGCACACACACTTATACGTATAGAATGGGGAGCCGTGACATTTATCATTTACATTGATTGCCCAATCGGCTTGAGGCATTGCCTTTAAAATGTACTATGTATGTCACACGTATGTATATACATACATATATGAACAGATACATCGAGCATTTGCTATAAGCCAGGTAATGGCAGTTGGTAGCAAGTTTCAGCAACATTTATGGCGAATTGTATGCAACGATGCATGAATTTCATTTTGTGTAACTGTATGTGTGAGAGTGTGTGTGGTTCAAAAATGTAGAGCAGTAACGCCACGATCCGCTCTCTCTCTCTCTCTCTCTCTCTCTTTCTCTCTCTCTCGTAGTGTTTTTCCCTTTTGCATCAACAGAAAAGTATTAAAAATGGCTCTTCAAAGTGCTGCCTACATGTGGGCAAATGTTTGCGGTTACCACTGGGTGAATTTGGTATGTCAGAAGGGGGTTGCCTTGGTTTTTTGGGTGCTGGGTTCGCTGACTGTGGATTACATTTATGTGGTTGCAATCGGCAAATACACATATACATACATTTATGCATACATGCAAAAAAAAAGTGTTCACCAATTGTTACACATTGCCATCTGCTGCGCTTGGAGGCATACTCAGTGTGTGCGTGTGTTTGAATGTGTGTGTGTGTGTGGTTGCCCCCTTTAGCTTGAATATTGCATAAATATTGTTTGTTGTTCTTTCTGCGTTGTTTTTTTGCGTTTAATTAATATGGCAATTTGACAAGTTAGCAAATAGAAAGAAAAAATGTTGCAAACTAATTGAAACTGTCAAAATCATTGGCGACTAATTAATGAAATCAAGCAAAAGCATAACATAAAAATCAATAAAAATTAATTATTATCATAAAAATAATAAAAATGCCAAATCGCCATTGAAGGAAAACCATCGCAAACAATTATTATACATATGCGCCAAGCTTTCCTTCCACCCAAAAACAAACAAACAAACCGAAAAAAAATATTTATAAACATTTCCCAACAGAGCAAATCCCAATGCTTAATTACTTTTAGTAGCAGTTGCATGTTTTGTCATATTTCATAACGTAAAACAATTAAAAAGTACATATAAATGGAGCCAAGAGCATTGTTTTGACTGCATAGTTTACCAAACAAAACCAGGCATTACGTATAAATCTCTTGCAATAGCTGTTTTTTCCCTCTATATCACATTTATACCATAATATACCATAGACATACATAGATGAACACATATGTATGCATATGACTTTTTGTACCTGTTTGGCATTTTTAAGCTGCAACTCGTAAATTTCGAGCGCTTTTCGAATAATGAAATTATAGTTTTCGGTTTTGTTTTGATTTTATTTGTGTGTGCGTGTGTGTGTGTTTTTGCTCATCGTCGTTTCATACATATGTTTATTTTGATGGTGATGTGAGCCTTATGATAACTCTATGACAGAAAGTTCTACGAACTTATCAAAAACTTTCACGTTCGTCATTTGCAAATATTATGAGATTTCGTGCGACCCAAACTCTAGAATTTGTTAAAGTGTTGAGCATGCATATGGGTAGCATCATATTTTTTATTGCAAATGCGTGGCCCACACGCTGGTGCACGCTTCAAGCCCAACCACCCGCCTGTCGCGCCCACCCATTGCGCCACTTGATCTGTGTGTCATTTTGCACGAGTTACATACGAAAAAAATAAAAAAGAACGAACGGAGTGGAGAATCCGCTGTGATTTTTGGCCATTACCAGGCAGCCACGCTTATCTCTGGCAACAAAGCATGCAACATACATGGAATTCGCATGGAATACACATGGTGTAGTACTATGAAGCTATATCTATGCACATATCGCACGACAGAGATCTGCGACACACATTCATTTCTCAAACGCATTCCTCATGCTCTCTCGCGTTAGTTGCTAGCTCCCAGGCATCCCAGTAACTGTCACCCGACTCCTGCTCCAAATAGCGACAACAACGATGGGGTGCTTGTATGTGTGTGTTCGCTTTCATTTTTGGTCCTGCGAAAGTTTCAACCACATACGCCATATTACGCAAAATGCAAAGCATGGTGGATTGACAAAATAAATAAATATGAAAATTTACGGCAAAAGTTTTTTGTATTTTGGCAGTTCACTTAAAACTGTTTTGAGTGGGGAGCTGTATGTGTTGTGTGTGTCCTGGGCAACAACGGCTTTGAACTTTTTGACGCTGCTGCTGCTGCTCTCTCTCTCTTTCGCAATTTATTGAAAAATCGATTTTTAAGCATTAAATGCGCACCCGGCAAAAAGTCAGCCTGCTTACAGTCCCACAAATCCTGCGGCTTTTCAGCAAATCAACACGGCTCGAAGCAACCGTTGCCCTGGAGCCAGCAAGCCAGCCAGCATCAACAGCAGCAGCAGCAGCAGCGGAACCTTTCTCCTACAACCACCGCTGTAATCTGCATCAGTAACTGCTCGCAACTCAGCGCGTGACTCTGTCGAACTTTGCTGCCCCAAAGAACACAAAAAAAATGAGAACACAAGAAAACCCAAGGATAAACCCCAAGAAAAGTCTAAAAAAAAAGATACGTAAAAATTTATGCAAAGCGCTGCAGAGTTACTTTAAGTAAAGCCAAAGCTGCTGCTACTAGTTTTTCACAGCGTTTTGAGAATGGCCCAAAAATTGAGACTCGACGTAAGCTGAGGTTGCTACTTGTTAAGGGTTAAAGGTGAAACTTTGAGTTTGTCTAGGGTTACCAAAGTGCCAGAGCGTGATGTATAAGTATTGTAGAACGAGCCAGTGAGAATGAGATAAGTTTTGTGTTGCCTCCACTCTGGAGCTTGGAGCTCTGCTGATGCTGTGCAGTAGCAGGCGATTTGTCGTCTATTCGCAAAAGCTGTCAGCGAATTTGGGCATTAGTTAGAAGGTTGTCTCTTTCACTCTGTTTCTCTTTCTTTGCTTCTTTAAGTAACTTAAAACTAAGCGAAGCACGATTAGTGCAACCAAAAACTTTAAAACTTTTTTTTTACTTTTGTGAAAAGACAAAATTCATGTTAGGCTCAAATTTCATTCAATAAAAAACACAAATATATATAAAATATTTATAATGTTGCTTCTTACACCTATTTTTTTGGTAAGCAAAGCTAAACAATTTAATTTCACATATTTTGTAAAAATATTTGTTTATTGAAAAGTTGTTTCATTTTTTTGGCTGTTAGAATGCATTATTTATTTATTTAATACAATTTGCTTTCAAACGAACTTTTTATTAAATTCCCTTTTTATAGTTATGTGTAAATAGGGTGTTATTTATTTAAAATTTCGTTGTACATATGTAAGCCCTTTAATAATCCGTTCTAAATTTAACCGAAAATTTCTGTAAACATATCCAATCAATTAGCACATGAATTAATCCCTAAAAATGTACAAACAAGCAACATCAACAGCCATTTAATTAAAATTGCCCGCAGACATTGCATTGCAAATTAACAAAAGACTGAGAGGCCACAAAAAATAACTAAAAATTTTCGATTAAACCATCAAATTAATTTCTGGCTAATTCTTACAAAAGCTGATTTGCCGCAATTCGATATAATTGAAAGGCATCGGCATTGGATAATGTTGCAGGCCATTTTAATGTGCAACATGATATTCAATACCAAATGCAATGGCCATTGAATTGATAGCCAATATCTAATTAAATGTACAACAACCACAAAAATTTACACACACACACACTGGCAGATTGATAACAATTAATGCGAAAGAATTAAGCCATGTCCATTACCTTTTTTTTGTTATTTGTATTAATTGGGCTCAATATCAAAGCAAAACTAGGCGTAGAAAAGAATAAAAAATCAAGCAGATATGAGAAATAACTCGGACTGTGAAGGGTTTTACCTGTGCAGCGTAAGCTTTGTTGACGTGTTTGTGTTAACTTGGCGCGCACATGCATAATTTAGAGGTTGGCTTTCGCTCCCCCCTTTTCTCTTCACCGACCACTCCCCACCACGCTAAACGCAAAGTTTACATTGAAAGCCGCTTAGCTTGGCGCAGCACAGACAACGTTGCTGCTTTGTTAAAACTTTAAGTCAGCTAAGCGGCTTACCCAACACACACACACACACAAACACACACATCAAACTCACACGCACTTGCATGTCCACAAACACATACATGTTCATATATACACAGTTGCTTACACATTTTGTATAACTCATACGCCACATGGGGCAAAGCCAGGTGGTATTTAACCCTTTCACATGTAAATGATATGCGGCACTCAGTGGAACTTTTGCTTAAAATGTATGCTTTATTATTTGGAATAATTTTCACTTAAGCGCTAATTACAGCTAGTTTTATTATTATTAAGTATTATATATATATGCAATCCCATTTTGTATACATTTATCAAAAATACAAATAATTATGCTGTACAGTTTTAGAACGTCGCCTGCCTTGCCAACCACTCTCACTTCTCTTACCTCCAACTTTTCTCAACTTCCTTCTTATTTGATTGCCAGCGTCGTTTAGTTAAGTTTCGCGTCTCGCTTTTATGTTATTTTCTATGTACAAGTTAACTTTTTTTGGGGCTTCAAGCGCTTACATGCTGTACTGATAGCGCACATTAGAGGCGAGCTAAAGATAACAAAAGATTAAAGCATGAACTTGTGGTTAACTGTGATGTTGACTTACCTCAACGCCCACAAGGCGCTCATCGTAGTCGCTGCCTGCCTGCATGGCCAGCTTGGCCTGGGATTGCATAATGGCATCCGAGAGTGAATCTCGTTGATATGTAGAAGAGCCCAGCATGCCGCCAGCATTGCCATTCGCTGGCACCTTCAGTCGCGAGCTCTTGCTGCGGCAAAAGAACTCCAGTATTGCCACCAAGACGGAGAGCAGCAAGCCACCAATCAATATATAATAGATGCCAGCCACATTGCTGAGGGATAGCTCGTTGGGTGTGGCAGTCTCCTGGCTATCCAAATTGGGATTACACTCGGTTTGGTCGAACCACCATTTGTTGCGCAGCTTGAGCAGCTCACCGTTCTCCTTGAGCGACAGCACCGCCAAATTGAGGCGGTTTCTAAGTGAGTGAAAATGGGAGCGCGTGGTGAAAGGTACTCGTTCATAAGATCTGCAGTGCATCAATCAATTACCTTAGTGGTGAACCAATGGGCGTGGCTATGCCAAAGCCCTTGGTGTCGATGTTGCGACCCACTTTCATGGTGTCACACGGCGCCCGTGCGTTAACATATTCATTCTTTGGCGACTCCACAAGCAGCGCATATTTGCCCTTTGAGGTGCGCACACGTCGAATGCCCTCGTCATAGGTGTGCACGGACAGATGCGGATTGGCATTCATATACTCCCACATTTTGCTATGCAAACCAATTTTTGAGCGCTGTCGAATGATAAAGTATGATAAATTCTAACCGAAAGGTATACTTTTAGAGCAACTCACATGAAAGAAATCCCAGGTGGAACCATGCAGCAATGTGCCATATTGTACATCGGTTTGCATGGCCAGATCCTCGGGCGATTTAATGGGCGCCACCATGCGTTCGACGGTGAGAAATGCAGCCAAATTAGCTGTATACGATGAAATCAATATGATGGTAAAGAACCACCAAACAGCGGCTGCAATACGTCCGGCTATCGATGGTGGTGTCAAATCGCAACCCTGTTGCATAAACGCTGCCAGCGAATACCAAAAAGAGTTGAGCAAACTGAATTCATTGGCTGGCAATGCTCCTGGCTGATGTTGCTCCGATTGCTCAGTCATCTGTGCGCCACCAATAATGCCCGGTGGCTGTTGTGCATTCGCATCAGCAGCATTGCGACGCACAATGCGCCACTCATGTGGTGGCAAACGCGTGACAAAGTACAGAACAACACTAACACCCACATAGCTAAAGATGACGCTCATCTATAGAATCAAAAGAAGCAATGAAAAAACCCTTAAGCACTAGCAAAAGGAAGTGACGTACCCAAATCTGTTGCGAAAGCGGATTGAGAAAACTGAAAACACCTGGTGTTTGTTTGACTGGCTTCTTGATCATTATGCTTATGCCCAGCGACATAAAGGGCTTGGTAAAATCTATGACACGTTCTCGTTCCGCTGTTATCGTCATGGCTGCAATCGCAATGTCCGCCTCCTTGTAAATCCAACAAAGAAGCACACGTTACAAAGTGTTGACAAGTGTTGTTGTGTGTGATTCTCAATTTTCACTTACCTTACGCAGCAGTTCGCCAACCATGCCATCCCAGCCGCCTGGAGCAAACTGATTCTCGGCACCATAGCTGCCATCCTGAACGAGACGCAGCTCAACTGCCAAGACAAAAGCATATGGGATAACAACAATGGCGGCAACGGCCAGAATCACAACTGGCAACGAAAAGAAACTTACATTTAATGCCCAGCCGGTGTGCAATCAGCTCCGCCAGATCCTTGCAATATCCCTCAAAGCGGTCGTTGCCAACCAGCTGCTGGCCATAGCCAGCCTTATGCATTAGGTATGGCTCCTCCAGCACACTGGTCACAATGTATGTGTGATTGCGTGTATAATCCCCATTGCTGGCGGCCGTTGAACGCGAGCTGCCACCATGGTTACCACTGCCACTGCTGCCTCCACGATGTCCGTAAAAGGGCAGAAAGCCAGCATCGTCACGCCATTCGGCCACCTGTTGCAGTGTACTGTTCACGGACATCTCCACAATCTGTAAGGTGTAGTTGACACGACGGCCATCATCATCAAAGCGCACGGCACCCGTTAATCCATCGATTTCCACCTACATAGCAAATGTTAGCAAAGAGATTAGCACGGGGAATTTGGGATTCACGTTGAAAAGCCAAAAACAATCAAGACTTTTCAACTAACTGTAGGAAAATAGAAACTCGTTGCAATATCTTCGCGTGGAATTAAATCAAACATTGAAAGAATTTTTTTGTTGCAGCGAAAATTCTATTTTATATTCTACAAACAAAATATTTGCAATCTGCAACTTTTATGAGTTGATTTTAGCACACACCTTTTTCTTTGCAAGTAAAACTTTTACAAATATACTTAAAAAATGATTAAAGTTTGCTGTGCTCTTAGCTTTCTTGTTTTGTGTGGCAAAAATTATCTCCACATTTCAGCATTCAATATATTTTATCGCTTTGTTGTATCTTGCTGGCCAATTAAAATTTGTAAAACAATTCAATAAGAATTTCTCTTTTTTCAACTTAAAGATTTAAAATAACTTCTTTTCATAACAACTTTTTTGTTGGAATTCTTTAACTTTTACTTTGCTAGGAATTTCATCAACATTTTTGCTCCCGCATGGCAAAATTTGCATACATATACGTACATATATATTTATCTTACCTTGCGCAGCACTCGAGATATCTTTTCGCCCTGCTCCCAGGGCGTCACCCACCCCTTAGAGGTATTGCAGTCCAACAATGCGCTCGACTCGTTCAATGCATTGGAGGCACCAGAGCCGCCTGAATGACTACGTCGTTGCAGATGATTGGCACGAAACTGATCCGGTTTCTTGCGCAGAATGCGATTGAAGGCCTCGACAAGCACAAATACCGCATCGTACATGAGCGCTGCCTGTGCCTGCACAGCATTGGAATAGGGGTAGCAGTTGGGGTACAAAAAGGTGAGTTAAATCGACTACCAACATGGGTGTGTCAAAAAAAAAGGTGAGGTTAAGCATTTGACTGTGTGAAAATTTACCGAAATGGCTGGCAAGTTGGAGCCTCCTGCTGTGTTTGGCCCACTTGCTGGCTCCAAACGCTTCCGGCTGTCGTGAAAATCACGCAATGCTCGCCGATTAGTGTCCACAATGCGAAAGCCAGTGATGTTGATGGCTCCAAACTCAACCACATCGCTGGGCCAGTGGTTATCCATGACCTACGCACAAAAACCAGCAAAAAACAGAATCAACATCATTACCAAAAAAAAACAACACAAAAAAAGTAAAACACGGTGAAAGTGATATAGGGTGGGAGGGAAATCAGAGAGGATAACAATGCCCAGCGGATGCTGGCAATAATTGCTTATTAAAGGCGCCCAGCGGGAGGCGGCAAACGAAGAGGGAGAGAAAGAGAGCAAGGAAGGAGATGGGAGGAGCTGCCGGAATTTGTTTTCTGGTATTTTGCACTCACCAGGCCGCTGAGCAGGTAATGATAGGTGCGCCTGCCAAGCTTCACGTCCCGCACATGCTGTATGATGATCTCTTTGGCCATTTCCGCCGGGCAGTCGAGCACGATGCGCTTTTTGCTGAACCGCCCCAAATCCTCCATCGTGTGCAAAAATTCAATGGCCATCGTTACGTTGGCGATGCGTTTGACCATTTGCACACGAAATGTTTCATTTCCGGGCTTCAGTTCTTGATAGATTTGCTGCAGGCGCAGTAAGCCTATGGAACGGCAAAAAAAAACGATATAAAAAAATTGTTTGTGGGCGGGACACAAAAACAAACAAACAAACATACTGAGCCCGGTGGCGTATGAGTAATATTGAGTGCCATATAAGCCACATATACGTTGTGTATTCCATACACTGTGTGTGCGCCGTGAGTGTGTATTGGTAAGAGGATGGCAATCAAAAGTAAAACGACAGATAAACGCGATTTAAGAGATGAACTCAACCGAACGCAGAACGTCAACAAAAAAAATGCAATCACATACTATATTAAACGAAGAACTGAGCCATATTCAAAAGAAATATTGGCAACATAACAAATTTCAGCTTTAAAGACAAAAGTTGTTGGTGAATAAAAATATTAATAAATGAAAATCCTTAAGCTAAAATAAATACCTACAAAAATACTTTAACTGTAACGTTAGTTTATTTGTTGTTGAAATCTGCTTTTCGAATATCAAATCAGCAAAAACTTGGTTTGGTTCGATGGGTAAGCCATATTATTATTTATATTGTGAAACTGTTGCATATGAATTGGATTTCATAGACTTTGAATACAATTTTGATGTTTTTTGGCCAAGTTTGCTGGAAAAAATTGAACGAGCATACTATAAAATGTTTATTTATCTCCTGCTGCTATTTGTTATTGGTCCATATTGCTTGGCATATGATTTTTTTCGGCAACAGGGAGGGAGTGGGGCTCTGTCTGCTTATGAATACTTTATATACCCACTCAGTCACTCAGTCACACTCAATCACTACCTCAATCTCTCTTTCCCCAGGCCGCAAAAAAACATTTTCACACGCCATTTGTTGCACGTCGTTGTTGTCACAGATGTTGTTGCTGCTGTTGTTGTCGCTGCTGTGGCTGCTGTTGTTATTGCCATTGATTTCTGGCTGCATGATTTGTTGGCATTGGCCACAAAACAAAAACAAAAATAACAATATCAACAACATCGGCTACAACAACTACACTCACTCAAACCAAAGAGGAAACGGAAGTGCACAGACAATTGAAGTACTTTTTTGTGGCACACTGGTAACATTTCAATAAATAGCGAAACTCGCCCCCTTACCATCACTTCCGAGCATCAGATCCAAAAAAAAACCCCGAAACGAGAAGAAAATAATAATAAAATTGGGTGCGTGCTGCTGTTTGTTCAGCCATTTGGTTGCTGCTTGTTGTTTGTTTGCGTTTTGAGTGTGTGTGTGCGATGATGTTTTATTGAATGCTTCCTATGTAGTCGCGTATTGCTTTTTCTGCAACTTTTGTATTCATGAATGCGCCAAAAAATATGCTACCAATTTGTCGCCGTGTGCGATGTTCGTTTACCGAACGCAAAACGGCAAAAAAGAAAAAAAAAAACAACAGCAGCATCGGCAGCAACAACATCAGCAATAACAACAATAACAAGAACGTTGGCGATAACAGCATCCCGGGTCTAGAGAAGAACAAAGCAATAACAACAAACTGCTGACAGCGGCATTAAAATATAAAGTCTCGCTGTGGTGCCTTTTTCGTTAACAATGTAAACGATGCCAGGCAACGTGTATTGAGCTGAAGTCGGCCAAAAATGCCAAAAACCCAACAATAACAACAATGCCAGCCAGCAGAAGCAGAAGCAGCCAGCAACAACTGTGACACGAACCAAGCTGCTGCTGCTCCTCCTGCCGCTGTTGGTGTCGCTGGTGCTGCTGCTGCTGCGGCATTTCCGTTTCCTCTGCCGTTTGCCAGCGGCAACAATGTCGGCCTACTTTTCGGCAAACGGCGCAAAATATTAAAAAACGGCTAAAAAAATGTTCAAGCAGCAGTCAGCAGACAGCACACAGCAGGCAGGCAGGCAGGCGGGCAAAAAACGACCAAGCGCTGCCAGCAGTTGCATAAAGTCATAAATTTTATTTCACACAGAGTCATTAACACATGACACACACACACACAAACAGGCAACACACAAACGCCCAGCACAATGGAAGAAGAGCAACGCCATAACGACAGCCTGTGAACTCATTACAAAAGGCGCAAAAAGGCGTCAGGCATATAAAAAATGCTCAAATAATACACGCAGAAATCACTGCGACATCGTATACGCAATATCATCTGAAATTTTTACACAGAAGTTGAAGTCGTTTCTCCGTTTTGGGCTGTCTGCCATTGCCATTGTGTGTGTGTGTGTGTAAAAAAAGAATACGCATGTGTATTATCCATCTGAATGTATGTGTGTGTGTGTGTGCCTTGATGTCTTCATCTTTGGCCGTAATTGCTGTCGTCGTCGGTCGTTTCGTCGTCTCACGTAGACTGCAGGAAATTGCTTTGAAATAAATTTCAATACAATAACAAAGCAGTAGGCAGCTGGTAGCCTACGACAACAACAAAAACATTATGTGGCATGTATCATGTAGAGTAGTATGTAGTAGTAGCTAAGATTCAGCCATATGTGCACAGTCTGTTTCTCCCTGTTCAAGCAGGCGAGGCACTCTAAGCGCTCGAGAGCACTCAAGTCTCAGCATGTCTATCTGTCTGCCGGTCTTGGCGTCCTTTTACTTTTACTCTGAGCAGAAGGCGCGGCCTCTTTGTGCCGCTTATTTAATTACATATTAGCAAAAAAAAAAGTGGGTAGAAAAAGCAACAGAAAACTGTAGGAAAGTGCACGGGCAGTGGGCGGGGAAGGCTAGCTGAAGCAGCTCTGTTAAGTGGCACACAAGCACAAGATATTATAGACATGTGTTTGATGTTTGATTTCTATTTACATTTGCGCGGGTTAAAGGGCAAAGAGACCGGATATGGCAGAGAGCTGGGCGCATTGCTTAGAAATAACTGAGCCAAGTTTAGGCAATTTGCTTTTATTTGGTATTCTTTTAAGTGCGCTCTTATAAATTCTATATATACGTATCATACTTTATTCGCATTTCGTTGAATGCTTAATGTTAAGTAAATTACATTAAAAGACCTTTTTATTTTTAAGAATTATTCAATGTACGAAGAACTCGTGCCTATACGAAAACATTTTTAGGATGCTAAAAAGGTTTTTTTTTACGGGCTCGAGCGAAAATCTTTAGATACAGAAACTTTTTAATTATTTATCACGTATATTTCAAAAAATTGCTAAAAAAAAGCTCCCGCTTACGCATTTATCTTCATTAATTGGGATAGTTTTGTGGCAGCCCTCGTAAAAATGGCTACACAAGTACAACAAAAATGTCAAACACTCAGAATATAACAACAACAAACAAACATAGAAGAAGAAAAAATAAATAACAATAAAAACAACAAGAACGAGAAAAAGGCCGCCCATTGGCGCCCCATTTGTTTAGCGCTAACGAAAGCGAAAATGAAATGAAATCAAAATACACGCCGTAAACAATGTGGATAATGTGGCGCACACATTTAGCACCGCCCCCCTTTGTTGGCCCCACAATTTGGGATTATCTGTTACTCACCATCATGCGAATCGTATAGATAAATAATGCTTTGCCAGCCGTAGTACTGTATGGTATCAATAATTGCCTGATGATAATCCGGACGCATGCTGATTGCAAAATCCAACAGGCCCGATGACGGGGTAAGCACCTAAAAGTATGCAAAACAAAGCGATCCATGAGTGGAACAACAGCTCTCAGTTGGCTTAGCATTACAAGGGAGTGTGTATGTGTGTGTGTGTGTGTATGTGGGAGAGAGAGAGAAGAGCCAACCACCCACCCACCTCTCCTTGAATCTAACAATGTAATGTGTACGCTACATGAAGCAATAATAAAATGAAACGCGTTTCCGCTTTGACGCTGCCAGCGACAGGCAACGGGTGAAGCGAGAGGGGTTTGACTCACTGACTGACTGACAAAGAGAGGGGGTTGTGTGGGGGGCTGTGCGAAGGACATGTAAGTCCTGCCTTTTGCCTGGCAGCCAAGTTAAGTTAGTGCGAGTATATATACACGATATGTATATGGGTACAACAAGAGATATGTACACAGAGACCCGTTTCCGTTTAGCTCTATACACACACACACACACACACACACACATGCATAGGAAGCCTGAAGGCGCACGCAAATGCGCAGTCTATATGTGTATGAGAGAGAGCGAGAGTTGCTGTTGTTGTTGCTGTTGCTGCTGCTGCTTGCCGACGCCATATCTTGATTTATAGTGATTGAAATAAAAGAGGCCAAGAGCGCATCATAAATTTTTTTTCTGTTCGCTCACTGTTGGCTCTGAAAAGGGGGGAGCGGGTGAAGCGGGTGGAGTCAAGCGCGCATTGGGGGCGCACTCGTTTGGCATTGTCTTCCGGCTGCGGCTCTTTGGCTTTTTGTTTTGTGAAGTGCCAGGCACAGTGACAACAACAGTGCCACAGCAGCAGCAGCAGCATCAGCAGTAGTAGCAACGGCGACAGCAACAACAACCGACTTGTTGTTGGTAGTAAATTTTCTTCAAATTACAATTATTATGATTTGTGCTTTGCTTTTGATTTAGTGCAGCCGTCTGCCAGCCACCACAATAACAACAACAGCTGTGTGTGTGTGCGGGAATGTGTTTGTGTTCTTATGGCCACTTTATACGATGGCTTCATTTTTATAAACTCGAGCTGTGTGTATGTGTGTGTGCGTGCTTTTTTATTTTTGTCCTCCCTAAGCAGCAAGCACAACTGCAGCTTGATGTTTAAATTAGAAATGTTAACCCACAGTAGCCAACGCCCTCACCCCTGTCTAACTCGGAGCTCTCTGCACACCCCATAAACTGCAGCTTAAGCTGTTAAGTGAGCTGTATGAAAAGTTATGGCCAAGAAAAATTCTAAAAGCCAAAGCCATGTACACCAAATATGATGCACTTATACGGCTCAATGTGAACCTTTTCAAAATTGGTTGTACAAGTGTTTTTTTTTTTCTTGTTGGTCATGTCAGATATATAATTGCTCTACTACACAACAAGCTATTGACCTGAATTAAATGGTTTGAAATTTCACAGTATGTTGCCACAAACACAAAACTGTGTTGACGGCAAAAGTTGTTCAATCTGTTGTCGGCCAAAATGAAACTCATTTCACTATTTGCATTTGGCTTTTCATTTGGCATTTAGCAAGCATTTTCTATCTGACTTTGATTACAATCCGTCCGTATTTTGTACTCATTTTGTTTTTTTTCTTTTTCTTTCTTGTTCGATGCTGCTGTTGTCATTTATTTCAAATATGCAAATGTCAAATGTGTGTGTCGAAATTTATTTCAATTTCTGCTCAAATATATATAATAATTGGGTAGGATAGACCAGTTAACAACAGTTTTGCTCAGCACTTGTTGAAAACTGTGTGTGTCTTAATTGCTATTTGGAAGCTGAAAACATTCTCATAGTAAAAGGTTTCTATGAGCTAAGCTGATAAAGCGTTTAAATGAATATTTCTTTGTGTCGTGGCTTTTATTCAAAAAATTCCCATAGCTTATACCAAAATTTGATTGTTTAATATGTTGACCGTGAAGTTGCAACTTTAATTGCTAACATTCTGTTTTGCGTTCCTTTTCATATTCATTTCAGTTATGCATTTGGCAATTAGTTTGCTGTGCAAATTTCATTTGAAACTTTTCACAAATTATATTTGGCAGTTAGATTAGTTTTTTCGGCTTGGTCAGTTCATTAGCTCTCTTTGACACTGGGGCAAGTGGTGTAGTGTAAGCTATCATGCATGATTTTAGATATGTATGTTGAACTTTTGTTAAACATTCCGCTTGCCTGACAGTTGCTGAATTATTTGTTAATTGACTTTTCGACCATAATAAATAACACGAAAACATTCTTAAGCCAAATCTGTTTCATTATAATTCTTTTTCTCTATCTCTAGAGTTTTGCAAAAGCTGATGAAGAGCTTTAATTATAATTTCTCCTACTCAGAACAACATTCCACACAAACAAATTCACATTCCACATACATATGTAGTACAAATGCATACATATATATATTCTCTTTGTTTCATTACGAACTCTGCCCTTTTTTCCGAGCCCTCGGGCAACTTCATTACTCATCAACACGCACACACAAATCGAAACGTGTGTGTGTGTGTGTTACTTAGTTTATTGACTCTCCTCTGTGGCAGGCTCATAGTAGCATGCATGACTCCGCTTTGGCTGACTGGCAACAAACCACATCAAATGTAAATAACTGCACACAAAATCAATTACGTATGACATTCTTTTTTATTGTGGTATGCTTGTTGGGTGGTTGGCTGGTTGGATGGTTTGACGGTGGTGTGCTATGGTGTGGGTTGAGTTGGCTATTGACTGCTTTTTGTAACTTACCTTCTCCGGAAACCAGGGCGTCACGAATGGCATTTGGAACGTATTCGAATAGGAGTGCAATGTGTCAAAGGAGTCCGGCGATACGGCGCCCAGCATTGAGTAGACTCCGCGCGAGAATTGATTGCAAACTGCAGGTTAAAGCAATAAATTTCGTTTTTTTTGGCAAACGTGAGAAAACGAGAACAGAGTGAGATAGAAAAAAGAAAAAAGAAGGAGAGCGCGACACAAGGCAACAGTTGAAGTGGGATTGCGTTGGGTTGAGGTAGGTTGTGTGTATGGGGGTGTGTGTAAGTGTGGTGCAGTGTCTAGGTCGTGATGTAAATGAATGTGCGCAATTAAAGTGCTATTGGGTGAGGGTATGGATGGCTTGAGGGTTGCCGGGTGCAATTTTCAATAAAAATGCGCATAATTAATGCAGACAAGTGGGTGTGTATATTGCGTGTGACTAAAGGATATGCAATGTGAGGGAGTAAGAGGCAACAGTTGAGTGGTTTCACTTTATTGTATTTGTTTTGCATTGTTTTGTTGTTGCTGTGGAGTATTTTGGGTTGGTTGGGGTGTGTGGTGTGGTGTGGGATGGGATGGAAAGGGGTTTATTCGCGGGCATGGCAAACACCTACTCAAGCGCGATAATTTGAAGGCATCCGCCGTATTGATGACATCAACGTACGCCTGCAGCTCAAAGCGTCGTGCACTGACATTCAGATTGTGATTGAGCATTGCATATTTAAAGGCTGATTGCACATCGTCCGTGCCCTGCTCAAAGATGGCGCCTGTGAGCAATAGAAGGAGAAAGAGAGAGAGAAAGAGCATGTTTGAGAATTCCTACATATATATACTATTTTTTAGCTTCGTTAAATATTTAGGCGGCTTTTGACACAGTCCTCTTAATATTAAACGAAAGCGCACTGAATAAATATTTACACAAATGATAGTAGTATGGCACACAAGGACACTCATACACATACACACACACCCACACACAAATGCACAGAGAGTCACTCTAATGCTGAACGAAGTGTTGATGCAGCAATTTTGTTGGCTGCGCTTTTGCATGGCTGACAGCAGGCAGCTGGCAACAAGGAGGGAACCCTGTCCTGCAACACTAGTCGTCGCAGGTGCATGGCTTCATGTGTCAGTGTGTGTGTGTGTGTGTGCCAAAGCCAAAGCCAGTCAGCATGACTGTCACATTAGCACAGTGAGCTGCTGTTGCTACTGCAACAAGCCCAACAAACACACCCACACTTACACATTGGCAAAAATGTGACTGCAGGCGTTGTATGTGTATGTGTGTTGAGTGAGGCGCCACGGCGTAATAAAAAAATAAAGCAGCTGAGCGCAATTTTGTGAAATTCGTTAAAAAAAAAAGCACGAAAAAAATACAACCAAATTGTATTGCTTATGTTCCTGCTAGCTATTTCGCCACAATTTCAATTATATGTGATGCTTTTTTCTCCCGTTTTTGTAAAGCTTATGTGCAAATTATGTAAATTGAAACATTGATTGGAATGCACACAGAAATAGTTGCGGCATTTAAGCCAATTAAAAAGTCAAGTCAAATTTCTGCCAAAAAAAACCTTTTAAGCAATTATCATAATAAAAACCTTTTTTCAAGCAGTTGGTAAACAATTGTATATCTTATGAAAATCATAAAAGAATTTGTTCACTTAAGATAAGAATGCAATTTCAATTTGTAAAACATTTATTACACATAACTCTTTTGGCTTATAAAACCCAAAATTTTGCTATTACTTGTTGTACAATTTTTTCAATGAATCCTAATTGGAGACGGTTGAGGTTTGTAGGAACACACACATTTCACATACATACGTATATGTGTGTGTGTGACTACATACGTGTAGTGTACATGCCTGGCTGAATGCACAGAAATACAATCACACCCATAACCATTGCCATTACACATTGTAGCACAATTCTAGCGACAACTGCAGCAGAATTTCTCTTTTGGTCCTGTTGCTGTTGCTTTTGCTGCTTGCATGCTTTGGTTGCTTGCTTTGGTTGCCAGCTCATGGCTGTGCTTTGGGCGTTGCTTTTGATACTCACCTAATGGTATTTTCTCGGTTAACGATGCAGATTGTTGTTGTAACTGCTGTTGTTGTTGCTGTTGCTGCTGCTGCTGTTGCTGAGCTGCGCTAAATTCCAGGCAGCAAATGCTGGCAGCGCACATTAAATGTAAATATGCCAAGAATTTTAGCCTCGAATGCATTTTGTATTGCTATTTGCTATATGCTGTTGTCGTTGTTGTTGTTGATTTTGCTCTTACTACAAATACGGTGAGAATTTTTCACTTGTATATTGTTGTGTTCACTATTTCTTTCTTTGCTTTTCCGTGGAATGCGCGTTTTTCTTTTCGGTTAGTTGTTAGCTCAATTTGTTGCAACTAACAAAGTTTCTTGTTCAGCAGTTCTTTGTTGATCAAAATTTGTTGCCTACTTTTGAGCGCGGGTTTCGTTGGAGCAAAAAAAAAACAATTTGATTGTTTTGGTATTTATTAGTTGAAGTTAAATTTTTAATTAGTTGATACGTTGTATTATTATTGATAAGTTATTTTGAACATTTAACTAACTGCCTTAGAATACGGAAATTTTAATTAAATTCAATTTAATTAAATCTAGCTATGTATGTCGTTAAAGGAGGCCCCACTAAGTAAGTTCCTTGTGGGCACACTTTAAGTCTTGAGCACGCTTGACTTTAACTGAAAGCACGCGCTATCCACAACCCTCGAGCGAGTAATTCGATGCCCTCACTCACACACGCACGCACACACACAAACACAGAGCACCCTGAGCGCGGCACACACTCGCACACGCACACACAAGGAGGAACAGTGGATGCTCTGCAGTTGACTTTCTTTTGTCCGCGCACATGAACCAAACGGCAACGCGTTGTAATCAGCACTAAAAACGCCTAAGCTGCCCAGTAACACGAGAGCCCAGCATCAATGCTACGACCACAAAATGGCAAATTTGTCGCTTTGTCGCCCATGTTACAATGTTCTCTCGTTTTCGTCTTCGGCTGCTGGATGCTGGCAGCTCTCAGCTGGCCGCTGTGCTCTTTGTACTAAAAACGGTATGCTCTCTCGTACGCGCATTCTCTCACACTTACTCTCGCGCTTTGTGCTCGCTCTTGTCTGCAAAGTGATTCGGTTTTGCCAATTACTGACCTACTACGTTTAGGACTACATAAGTGGCAAATTGGTGCTGTTGTTGTTGTTGCTGATGCTGCTGCTGCTGCTGCTTCTGATGGTTGATGCTCTTGCTGTCGGTGCTGCCGCTTTTGTTGGTAAAATGTTTGTTTACGTTCTGCCTTGCATTTTTGGCTGCATAATTGATACGGACAATAGCAACAAGAATGACAACAACTGCAGGCGGCTCTCAAATCGTTTTTTTCACTCAGCCCATTCAGATTTGCCCCAACGTCAACTGACGTGCACCTTCTTTTTTCGCAGCTAAAATACTTTGAGTTATTGTTGTTGTTTTTTGCTTGTATTTTTAGTAATTACATGGGATGCCGTGACAATCCTTTTAACAAATCTCATTAGGCTGTCAATTACGTATTGCTGTAATGAAATCTCATTAATCGACTTTGAATTTCTTTCAACACAAACAAAACTTTAGTGGATGGTGATGGTTGTGCTATTTGCCACGCCTTGCATATTGTGGAGGTCGTGGCGTGCGATTTCTTCATAATCTGTAATTAGTTTATAATGCGCACAGGAAGCGCTAGCAAAAAGCAGGAAGAGAGAGCCAGGACAATGCCGACGCGACGAACATTTTAAACTTAACCTACAACAAACTGCGCTTAACTAAAACAACAAAAACAAAGAACAAGACGAGCAGTAACAAAAAATAATAATGAGTACAAGTTGCTGAGGGATAAGGTGGTGGGGCGGGGTGGGATAGGCAACAACAAATGAGCAAAGTCAAGCCAATAAACATAAAAGTTAATCGCAAAATTTTTTAATTAAGAAAATCAATGAATATATATATTTTTTTCATCATTTCATTTCAACATGATTCTCATAGCCATTAAGGTTCTATAATGCTCGCCTTTTATTTTCCTTTCTTAAAAGCGAACGATTTTAATGCTTGCTAATAGGTTTTTACAACTTTCATATGCAGTTTGTAAAAGAGATGGAGAAGAGAGAGAAAGATGATGACAAAGAGCTTAAAAGTAAAAGTAGCTCAGAGTTACTTTGATGATTTAAGTCCCTTATGATCCTAAGTATTTATTATTTTATTTTCAAATTAATGGTTTAAAGTGAAGAATTACGTTTTGCATAATTTGCTGCTTTGTACAGCTGCTTAGAGTTGTTATTTATCTAACTAATAGTTGGACTTGATTTTTTTTTGCACAACTTTTGCATGTAAAACACCAACTTCACATACATATATACTATAATGGTGTACCAAATCAGGACAGCTCTTCAA
Source organism: Scaptomyza pallida (assembly GCA_018152965.1). Taxonomy (NCBI): domain Eukaryota; kingdom Metazoa; phylum Arthropoda; class Insecta; order Diptera; family Drosophilidae; genus Scaptomyza; species Scaptomyza pallida. Next base: position 2,372,910 of record JAECXP010000107.1, read on the forward strand.
CTTTACCGGCGTCATCAGCGAGCAAATAAACAAGCAAAACTAACTATCAACAACAAAACAAACAAATAAATAAATAAATAAATGAGCAAACAAAAAACACACTTTTTATATCATAATTACATAGCGCTTTCTCTCTCTCTATCACTTGCTCGTTCTCTCTGTCCCTTTTCTTACAGCAGCTGGGACCCATTGCAATTTACAAAACGAAAAATCAGGCAATATTTTTTTGTGTGTTGTGTTGCGTTGTTTGGTGCAATTATTAAATGCAAACTCCAATAAAAATTTTAATTGCTCTTTTTCATAAATATGTAAATTGAAAAATGTGTGTTTGTGTGTGTATTTTTTTTCGCGAGCACACACATATTTTGGAGAAAGCGATGATGGGAGAGGTGGGTGGAGTGGTGCTAATTATTTACAATTAAAATTTATGCGGCTGCCTAAATCAACAAACTAAATCGTTTAATTAAAAAGCCGCGAGCACACAAAATGGAACAACAAAATCAACAATTGTAACTGAAACAGCAGCAGCAACAACAACTAAACAACAACAACAACAGAACAGCAACAACAAGAACAAGCTGAAGCAACAAAACTGATACAGCTTGAAGCCGCAACAAAATCAGAGCCGCAAGTACAAAGATAAATAAGTGGCATTGTCGGTTTCATTTCCGGTTGTTGCATTTGCATTCAAATGGCTGTGTGTTAAGAGTGTATCTGTGTATAAATATATATATATGTATGTGTGTGTGTGTGTGTGTGGGCTTGTAAGCGGTATATAAGCACATTTCCAACTGCTTTTTAGATTTAAGCGCTGCGCGAGCTAAAAGCACAAAAATAAAGCAATAAAAAGCAGCACGCCACAAGAAAAGTAGAAGTAGATGAAGCGCAGAAGAGGCATAGAAGGTGGAAAGGGTAGGTAGGCGGCAACACTTCGTACAGTTAGTAGCAGCTGTCGTTTCCGTCCACCCCCAACCCCCAAACCCACCCACACGCTCAGCATTTGTATTGCCTGGTGCTGTGACTTTGCCTCGACTGTCTTTCAGTTTCTCACTTCATCAGTTACGCCAAAAAGGAGACTGTGCAATAAATTTCGCTGATTGCTTCCGCTCTTTGGCCGACCCGGTCGACGCTGCGTCCCAGCGACTCTAGGCGTCGTCCCAATCTAACCTCGACTCCGATTCGGCCGACTGCCTCATTTTTTATGCCGCTTGATAAAGTAATATCCGTTTTAGGTATACTTTGTTTTTTCGTTGGGCAAAATGGTGAGGGCGGTGGGTGGCACGGTTGGCATTGTGCCGCCCATAATTTGGCCATTTGATGCCCTGTAGCGAGCATACACACGCACACACACATTCATGTATTAACAAGTGCAGCAGCGCTTATATCAAATTAAGCTTCATCTCTTTGATATGCGCACTCATCCAGCATCCATGAATGTAAAATAAGCGCATAAATTAAAGGGTATTAAATTTCATTTTAGCTGGATGCTGCTGCAAGTAATGGTGCCCAAAAAAACTTTATGCTATAATTTGCTCACAACGAGCTGCAGTTGGGTTTTTCTCTTGATGTTGTTGTTGTTGGTCTAACACAGATTTGTGGCCTTGCGACTGGTCCCAAAAATGGGGCTCAAGGGGGCGTATGCGTCATATCAAAGCACGCATACATAGTGTGTGTGTGTAGGTCAATGCTGATGGAAATCTCCCAAAAAAAAAAAAAGAAAATACCCCACGCTCCCCCTCTCTTTATATTCTTTCACTCTCTATGCATGCCCTTTCACACAAACCATGCTGTGTGTGTTAGTGTGTATGTGTGTGTGTGTGTAATTGAAACTTCCGCTTTGGTCAGTTAGCGCAATTTAGCAAGCTGCAAAAAAGTTAGATACGGCTGAAGTAACAGGCAAAGTGCAAAGTCCATTGCAGCTACTTGGCTTTCATTTCAATTTAAACTTTAAAAAGCCAAAATACACGTCTTTGTAGTTGTATGTGTGTGTGTGTGTGTATGTGGCAGTGTGTGCAGCCACATGTAGAAATGAAAATTATTTAAAATGATTTATTTCACAACAATTTTCATTAGGCGACCAACTGCATTGCAGGTTTCTTGCTCCTCACCCCCTCCTCTCTTCCACCTTGTCTCTTCTCACGCTGTGCACTAATTCACTTTTGCTGATTTCTGTACAAAAATATGCGAATGCTGCTGCTGCCTTTGGAGTTGAAGGTGAGGCAAATGGTGCAAGAGAGGGGGTCGGGGGGCTTGGTTTGAGGTATGTGGCACTGGAGGGCATTCATACATGTTTCATATGAAATAATTATATATGCGGTCAGCCGCCTGGCTGCAGGCAGTGCAGCATCAAGCTTGACCCTGCCACAGCCCTTCTCCCTCGTCATGCCAACTCCATTTTATCCCTATCACTTCATCCCTCTGCAATTTGCTTTTCGCTTAGCCAATGGCAAAACAAAAAATAAAAAATAACATATATAAAAACATTAAATAAAAATGTTGCAAAAAGAGAAGCGCAACAAAATGTGCTGCTGCTGCTGCTACATGTTCCGTGTTCCTTGTTCCGTGGCGACTGCTGCATAACTTTTGCGGAAATTTGACTCTAGGGCGCTGCAGCCACGCCTTCCCCTGTCTCTTCGTCCTGGCCCCGCATGCAGACCTGGTCACTGTCAGCGTCTGTGCGCAAAAATTAGTAAAAAAAAAAAACAACAAGAAAGAAGGAAAAAGATGTGTTTCTGGGCAAAAGCAACTTGAAAAAGGTTAACAAGCGGCAGAGCGACGGGGCAGAGCTGCAGCGCATCAGTCCAGGGAATAGCCGTCCAACAACAAACAAACAGCAACAACAAGAAAAAGAAGAAGTTATAATTTTTGGCAGGCAACTGCAACACCAACAACAACGATCACATCCACAAAAAGGGAACGTTAATGAAAAGCAAGCGTGAAATAAAATCATAAATTTTGCAGCGCTTGCACGACACGACAACCAGTGGAAAATGGCAATGTGCAGCTGTGTGTGTGTGTGTGTTTAAGCTGTTATTTTTGTTTTGTTTTGCATTTGTATGAACATGTGCGCGCATGTGTCTCTGTGTGTGTGTGTGAGGAAAGAAGCTTGGACAGACGAGTGCTTGGACAAGTGCATTTGCGGTCTGCCCCCAAATGTATGCCACATTAATGCTGAGAGTGGAAAGATTTCTAGATGCGTTTGTGTGTGTCTGTGTCAGTGTGTGAGTGGCTCAACGTTAACTGGCAACACATAGTGCTGCACATCTAGTCTACATTTGGCCCAGCAGTGGTCAGCTTAGTGTATAACGGTATACGTACGTAACTACTATGAGTGTGTGTGTGTGTGTGGGTGTTAAGGTTTTGACCAACTTGGATGCTGCAGCGGAACTAAAAGTGCTCGCTAACATCTGCTCAGGGAAATGGACAGAACATGTGAGGAGACGTCATGTTGTTGGTAGTCAGCAGCTTGATAAGCTTCAAGGGCCAAGTGAACTTGCTAATCCATTTTGTATTAAGGCCAAGCAGCTAATGCCTAAACCAACACGAACATTTTTTAATGTGACATTTTTATAAATTCGATATTTCAGTCATATCCAAGATATTTACTTATTATAAAATACTTGAAAAAGTATAAACAGGAGAAACTAAACATGATAAATTGAAATTTTAAAAACAATTTTTTTTATTGTAGAAAACTTTTGATACCATTTAAAAACTTTTGTTTCAATCAAGAATCCTCTAAAAAATGTTCTTAAAATTCAAACAAGTATACGTAGAACTTTCTGATAAAAGCTTAACTAAAAGCTCTATTATTTATTCGATAGGTTTGCAGCTTGGCTAACTGCAGCATGAGGAGTTCGCTCTCCGTTAGAGCTTTCCCAGAGCTTTCTGTTAAGTTTAACAGTTTTGTTTGCATAAATTCAAAAAGAATTAAAGAACATTAAATATTTTTAGAAAATTGTGTACATACTTTATTTGACTACTTTTTTGTTTAATGTACGTTGCTTTTGTTTTGATGTTTGAGGCGCTAGAAAATGTTGCCAAGTTGATCAAAAAAACATTTGCAACAAAGGCATTTATAATTGTTTATCTTGTTTTGGAATCAATGTATCTTAAGATAAAGCACAGCTGCATGCATTTGAGTGTATTACAATATTAACTAATAAAATGCATAGTTCTGTTAACAATTTGCGTGTGTGCGTGTCTGTGTGTGTGTGTTTTGACTATGTTTAAAGCTAATCTGATTGTTTGCTTGATTTATTTTAATATTATATGCGATTTGTAATATGAGTTAAAGCCACAAACCGAGCAACAGCAACAGAGTTTCAATTAATTTTAAAACGCATTGCCATCAGGCATTCACACAACAATAAAAACTTACACTCTCACAAAATAAACAAGTTTAGCTATGGCCGGGCCCAAATGAACGGCTGAATACTCATAATTTTGCACTAGTTTTACGATTTATCAATTGATGATTGATTAATTATGTGTATTTATGTATCGTTATTTTGTTTCATTGCTGTTTATAGACCAGTGATAAATGCTTATCAGTATGTTGTATTTTTATACCTATAGGTAAGTAATTTGTATGTATTTTTGAGTCCAGCTACAAAACGTTGCATAAAGTTTATATAAAAGTTGTTCATTTTGGTTTTTTTTTTCTTCAGTTTTTCTATAGTATTTGACTAGTAATTACAAAAAATCCAATCAATCAGTTGGCGATGACAATTAAACCTACATTCGCTATGTATATATATATTAAACACTATATAATATATATAATCAATATAGTTCTATATGTATATAGTATATCGTATGTTAGAAACAGCTGCTATAAAATCACTGCCAGCCTTGGCCAGCATTTTGGTAACTGTGTAAACGTATTGCCCATAAGACTAACAATCATAATCCATAACTATATATATAGTATATATAATGTGTTTATGTATATATATATATATATGTAATTCATAAGCGCTAATATTCGTTAATGCAACAAGTCTATGTGTGTCCATCGGCATCGGATCAATCGAATATGCAGACAAACACGCGCAAGCAATTAATGCCCACCTTCTCCCAGCAGCCCTCCTCAGTGGCACGACCCTCGTGCGCCAAACGCATCTTCTTTGGATAGTTCTTTGGGCTGCTACGATCACTCAAATGCACAGGCATGCGGGCGTATTCAGCTCGTGGTGTGCGAAACTTCTCCAGCAGTTCCGTTTGTTGATCCGTGAGGTTCTTAAGCTTTTTGCCTACATGAAAGATACATAAGAATATATTAAAAAGTTGTATGAACTTAATTTAATTTGTTTATTGTCGATTTGTTAACTCACCTTCAAGTGCATCACTGATCAGTGATGTCTCCAGCGGTGGCAGCATCTCGATACGTTCGCAACAGCGTCGAAACTCGGCGGCACTCATGAGAAGATATCGCGGCGTTAGGCACAACGGACCAAGCACCATGCGTCGATTGTCGATGGTGCCATCGAGATTCTTGCGCGCACATTCCGCCAGACTCCAGTTGGCCAGGCACTCGAATAGGGTCATCTCGGAGCGCAGCTGCAGAGTGTCGCGTTTAGCCAGCGTTTCAAGCTCCTCGAAACGCAGATCGTAGATGGCCGGCATTGAGAGAACGCCCTCGGCTTTCATATCGATGAGCTGCATGGTGTTGTGCAGCAGCGCCACACCATAGTCCTCGGTGGTAAAGGGATTTGGATTGGGTATGAGATTAACCTGAGCGTTATCACCATCGCCGCCATTCTCATTTGTTTGGGCCGCTTTTGCAGCGGCAGCTTGCTTTGCCGCTTTGGCATTGATCTTCTGCTTGCGGGCCAGCTGTTGTGCAGTCTCCTGTGTGGTGATCACTGTCTGGTGCTGATTGGTTAGCGGCAGGCCCTGATAGAACCACAACGTCTTATATATATCCAATGCGGTTGCAGTCGAAATGCTGAGATCAAGTTCACGTATGCAGTATATAATCTGTACGCAAAATAAAGTGATTAGTATTATTTCTCTTTCTATTAAGGAGTTATTTCATTTCGAACTCACCAGATCGGGCACATTGAAACGATCCGCCAGTTCCAGTATCTTTAACAGATGCTTATGATCGCGATAGGGTATGAAGTGTTTCTCCATATAGCGCACGATTAGCTCAAAATCGTTCTTATCCACATTGGAGATCTGGAAGTGATTATCGCTCTTACGCCCGCTATTCGGACCGGCATGTATTAACTTGGCCAACTCAACGCTACGCTCCAGCACTGACTTTCGTTCACAACGTATCATATAACGATCATCGCCATTGACAACAATGAAATCGATGTAGGGATTCACAATGATGGGCACACCCGTATAGATGTTTGTCTGGCCACGTGAATAGATTTGTGCACCCACCATGTGAGCGGGTGGTGCACTTGGCATCGGTGCACTCTGTATGGCATCCACATGGTGGCCATCGGGGCCCAGACCGAATGGCAAAACCATGCTTGAACCCTTCTCGGCCGCGCAGTCAACGTTGTCTTCGTTGTTGTTGTTGTTGCTTGTCTTTGGCTTAGTTTCCGCTTCCGATTTGCGTGTTTGAAGCGCTTTGTGCACCAAGACGCCCACTAGCGGCAACTGTGTGGCGCGCTCACGTTTGGTCAGCTGCTGCTCCAACTGGCCGTGCTCAAGTCTGGGGCGATTCTTATTGCCAGGTCGCTTATAAGGCAACTGCAAATACAAATCAAAAACAACAAAATTAGTTCAAGAATAATAAATCATTGTTTGAATTTAAATAGAGTTTGACATATTAATAAAGTATTTAAATTAAGTGCGTTAACAACTCGCCAAATTTGCTGTTATCTATGCTAAATAGCTTTTTGCTTGTCACACACGCTTATCAAGGCCCAATATCTGTTAGCCAAATTGGTTGTAGCTACCACAATAACAAGCGCTATAGATAAGCCAAACTATGAGCTATTTTTACTTCTTCTGCTGTATGGCAATAAATAAACACTTAAACTACATTTATCGGGGAAACACCTATCTTCATTGATGTGTCAATTAGTCAGCTGTTAGCTATCCATATTTCACCACATTTGGTAATGTCTTAGATACAAAGTATTGGCCCTATACAGGGAAGTACATAATAGCCAGTGTGCATCATCCACTTTTACTTTATCGCCGTGGCTTTATCTTTCAATTGCTCTACTTGAGCACACAAATCGTTTAATGTCCATTTATGAGCTTAATCGCTGATTTTTCCACGCGACTATAAATTAAGTCATTGAAGGTATGCTGGCTCAAGAGTGGCTGCTGCTAGTACTAGTAATTTTGAACAGAGGTCAATCGATTTAAAGCATTGGAATCGTTTGGATTGCCAGCAACTTGGTTGCAATTCATCATCGACTGCCCATAAATCATGTGGCCCACAATCGGGCTCTATCAAAACGCTATGTGTCCGATACACCCAAACGCGCGTGACAGCCCATAAATTGTATAATGCCCCTCCCCTTAAAAACAACACCAATGATAATGTCAGATAAACATACCCATCACTCCCAGTACTATCCAATAGTAGCAAATTACCGTTACCCCGTGTGACACTCTAATTTTCACTTAGCTATCGAATCAAAGGAAAAATATATACATATTCATAAACATAGCTATAAGATTATGTTGATTTATTACAAGGTGCCATAAACATAATACATAACTCTTAGGTAAGCCTGATAGGTTTTTGAGTTTTATTGCCCTTAAAATCTTAGCATCTTACCCCCAAAAGTAATACCACACCAAAATAAAATCTCTTACATAGTTAATGAACAGTTAACAGTTCCAAGAAAACTATATCGCTATAATCTAAAATCAATAAAGACATATTTATGTAAGTATATGCACTTTATAGAACGGTTAACACAATGGACAGCATTGTGTACTCTATAGAACTACGATATCAGCCAACCCTAACGAGTTTTATAAGACCACAATTTTATCATCGTTTGATTCACATGTGCTTTTGTTGTTGTTGCTATTATTGCTTTAAGTTCAATGCAAACAAAATTAATTATGGTACGCCATGATTGCAAAGAAGTTCGCAAAAGCGTTAAAGAAAATAAAATAAAGTTCAAATATTATTAAAGTACAAAAAAAAAATTATATACACACAGCAATATTTGAACAGTTGTAAGGAAGACAAAATGTCGATGACGCTACGAAGCCAAGACGAATGTCGACATTTAACAAAACACACCAAACACCACACCGCCCATCTCGTGACAGACCGGACAGACTGTAATGCTCTATATTTTAAAAATATTTGCTCTACAGCAAATACACATGTAATTCACAGACAGGAGAAGGCAACTGTGTGTGTGTGTGTGTGTGAGTGCAATAAAGAAATTATCGTATGCAAATAAATTTATGGTGTTGAACGATTTTATTTTTGTCACGACACGAAGCGACGCGACGCGTTGCTTTATCTGCACAGCAGCTATCGCTTTCAACTCCCAACTCCCCCCACTGCGCTTGCCTTCGTTCGAACTGTTGCTGACCACAGACTATTTTTATGTGGATCACAATGCAGGAATTAACACCAATCTTAAAGTCATAATCTAAAGCGGCTGCCTTTGTTTATCACAGCTCTCCCAAACCGTGCGTCAAACCTGGCACAGGCGTGGGCGCTTTTTTTATAACATCCAGTTCTTAAGGCGTGGAAGGGCAATTTCTCCTGCTTTAAAGCACATATGAACTTGAACTTTATGGTCTAACATTGCATTTCTTACATTTTATAGTTTATTTAAGTGTGTTTGTACTTTTGCCGCTTATCACTGCTGAAGGCTCTTGCCATCAATCAATCAAACGCGACTTATTTTCGTTTGCCACTGACTTTAGATACAAAATGTGTGTGTGTGTGTGTGTTTATCAATGTGAAACATAATTTTATTGTAAAGTTGTTATTAAGCGCCTTAGTCAAATTATATTTGCAATACTTCTTTAAGTTGGTTTGTTTTTTAGGGTGCGAACCGCACGCGGCAAGTTTAGAACTTCGACTGCTGCTTGGGTAGGGAAACGCAGACAGCGACGCTAGCGCTAACATCAGCGTCAGCGTCAACATCGACGTCGACAGCAGCAGCGAGGCCAGCGATTAATGCCATTTAAAGGCATACGAAACCGAAATGTAAGTGAAATTATGAAAAGAACACTGTTCTGTTCGATTAGATGATATGATTATCAGATATGACGAAGAGACAATGATAGTGAGGGAATAAAAGTGCCGAAAAGAGAGCGTTAGATGGGATAAGCCCGCATTCTTCAGCCAATTCTCTCTCTCTCTCTCTTTGGAGTTGCAAAAATACAAAAAGAGATAAGTGCATGCAACGGAAATGGACTGGAGTGCTTCGGCTTGGTGGTAGTCCAACGACTCAATTATCAATTTAATTTATTCAACAAACAACCAACGGCAAATAAATAAATAAGTTTGTGCCAAAAAAAAAGAAGAAAAACACGAAGCCGTCACAATCAATGTTTGATTTTCAAATTAACAAAGCGATTGTAGAGCAGAGGCCTTCGTTTAGGGATCTGGGTGTGAATATGTATGTGTGTGGGTGTGTGGGAGGTAGGTGCGCTGTGGTGTGTGGGCGTGCCTCTTTGATTCTGTGCATAGGTTTGTTGCTGTCTAGCTGATATTTGACAACTGTAATTGTTGCCGAGGCGCCTTGTTTGCGCACGAATTACGCTTCTAAGCATTTTATTGATAAGCAATACAAATATGCAGAGCAAACGGACTTAAGACGCGAAAGTAGCAACAGCAGAAGCAGTGAACCCCTTCCACCCATAAGATCATGAATCGTATTTAAGAGCAGCCAAGGCCGTGACAAAGCCACAACGCATCCAAGCTGCAGTTGCCTAAGTATAAAGGCATACACAAGCGAGGGCTGTTTGGACAAGTTGGTAATCAATTAAAGAGTATACAAACTGTTGTGTTAGTTTGAAATTAAGTTTATTTCCAGAACGCTGCCATCTTGTTCCATGCAAAAACTATTCTGTACTTTATGTTCTTTGTCTATTAAACTTCAAAAAATAATCGTATTCCCTAAGTTTAAGACTCCATATGATACTTGACTTATTTTGTTAAAACTCCAACATGTTTTAAGCTCTTATTCATTCCTTTCTAAAAAAAATTCTTTTAACTGGTAGCTCAATGTTCTATTAGCTTGTTAGCAGTTGTTTACCATTAAATTCGTTAAGCATTCGATTGTTGCTCAAATAATAAATATGTATTTATGGAATGACTCACATGGCTTGCTCTTTGAGCAGCCCTCGCCAACTTGATTCAGCACTAGTTATTGACATGTTTACACATAAATGTAGTCTATACATGTGTGTTTATTATGATGTTGGAAATGCGCTGCATGCTAATAAGTCGTCATCGTGTCGATGCCGCGGAAGCCGCCTCAAAACAGTTAACAGTTAAAAGCGGCTTTGTTAAGCGCACGCACAACCTTGACACTGAGCCCAGTGACTACACCAAACTAAGTGGCAGGCTTTGTAGGCCGGCAGCAGGCAGCAGAAAGCTTTTCCTGCCTTTAGCAGATGTTGAACATTAAAACCCGTTTACGATCGCAAATTGCTGACAATATCGTCATTATTATCAAGAAACAGATCAAATATTTGTATTCATAAAGAAAATTAATTAGCAAAGCGCGAAAACAACAATAACAACAACAGCCATAGATGAAAAGCTATTTAATTAGTTTAATTAAACATAATTATGCACAAGGCGGCGGCAAAGCGTAAACACAATTCCCAAGTATTTCCAAGTAAAGCAAACAAACAAACAAAAGCAAAGCACAACTAAAACATTAAGAATATAAAAAACAAAACGTTTGGAAAATGCGTAGCAAAATTTCGAAATTGCGCCTAATGATCAATGAGAGTGTTTATGTTAATGTGTGTACCTGGCACTGGGAGCTAAGGAATTTTTTGGTTTTGTTTTTTTTGGCGTCCAACAGTCCCAAAAATAAAACACTTGGCCAAAGCCAGCAAAAGTTCAGCGCATTTTGGCCGAGTGCGATGGCCCACAGTTCGCTTTCTATCTCTCGCTTTCACCTCTCTTTTTTCTACGTCTCTATTTATACAAATTAGTTGCATTCAAAATATTGCCAAAAATAAATGACCAAAAGAGCATACTAAATTGTCGAGCAAATAGATTATAAAACCAAAAAAGTTTTGAAAAAAGCTAGAAAATTAAAAAACAACTCAAATCTTACATAGCAAAAAGTATTCCAACAAGTACATTAGCTCAGTTTTTATAAATATAATATTGAAGCACATTCAACTTCGCCCAAAACACAAAATGAAAAGGGAAAGTAAAATGTGCCAACGAATATGCATGTGTTTTGGCATAGATGAAGCTCTTTTAAAAATTTAATTGCCTGATTTATTCCATTATTTTTATGACTCTATATGCATAACAAATGAGCTTGTTTTAACTATTGAACTCACGTGAACTGTGCATGACAACTTTTTCGTTTCGTTGTTTGTTTTTTTTTTTTTTGTGTTCTTTTTGAAGCCTGCAAAATGTTATTACTGTAGTTGGTTTAGTTGTAATTTGATTTGCAACGGTCACAACTGCGACTGTGTGGCACCACAACAAAGTCAATCCCGCTGAGTCATAACAGATAAGAACACCCACCACCCCCCACCCCATAGAGTGCAGCATTATACATTGTACAACTGCCGACTAGGACAGGATTTCACAATGAGCCAATGACATCATGCTCAAGTCTTCACAATTCAAGTGGCATCAACCTCAACTTAATAAAAATAATATTTTTTTGCTGCACTTTCCAGCAAACAAGAGCGATGAGTAACCAAATCGTACAATAGCAAAAAGCAAATAAATAAAAAATACGAGCTGTTAATTCACACACTGAACTTGTTGTTGTTTTTATTGGTATCACTTTTGGCCATGTGCCAACAAGAATTCAGAAAATGTTTAAAAGTCAGCCTAAGATCAAAACAAAAGATGCCAGTGGCATGTGTCAGTTCAATCAGTCAAGAGCTTATGCGCCGCTGGGGGGCCGCCAATTGAGTCATTAGCCAAATTAAGCCCAATCGTAGCTGACCAAAAAGTCAATCAATAAAAACTACCTTCATATTCGATTTAAATAATTAAAATTAACACAAAATTCAGCACAAATACTTTCACCTGATGCCAACAAAGCCCACCCGAAAAGTCAAACAAAACAAAACAGAAAACGGAGAACGAACAAAAAAGACAAAAACTCACCCCAAAGACAGCAAAACCCTACGCAACATGTTCCATGTTCAGCGAGTGGGGTGTAGGTTGGGGGGGGTTGAAACTGGAGCACGCTCTTTTTCAATAAACAATAAGGCAAATAAAGCAAACGAACAAATTTTCATTTGCAGCAGGGGAGTAGAAAAGGGAGAAAAAAAAATGCAACTGATGCGGGTGCAAATGGCTAGGCCAATAGCCAATATCAAGTGCGCGACGATGGCCGTTAGGATTTGCTTTGGGGGAGGATTGGGGTCGCTGGCAGCAGCTTGCGGGCGGGCAACTGGTGCCAAGGGCGATGTAAGCTAAATGGATGACGAGTAACAATGGGCAACAAGAAAACAGAGATAGTAACAATTGACGAACGCGGCGTATGCGCGATGCGATGCAATGCAATGTGATGGCTCAGCTGATGTTGTTCTTGCCACCGCCTGAAACACTGACACACTGAACGAGTTTTCCTACACACACACATAATTGCACCCCAACACAGATAAACACACACACACATATATATATCTATATACTGAGAGCGAATGAAAGAAGGAAACTCTCGCTTGGTTCCTTTTTTTTGTGTTCGTGTGTATATATGTATCTTATGGATACACAATTTATGCTTGCCAATTGCTCGCTTATGTTTATATTTAACGCATTTATTATGATTGCGACTGCCAATTGCACAGCAAGCGAAACTTACCCCAGTTTATGGCAGCAATTTGTGTTAAATATATATTTATGTGCATCCACTAAGTTAAATAATGACTCTAAGTTCCTTTCCGAAGTGTAATAAACTTGGACCGCCAATTTCCGACAACGTTTCGAATCAATTTGTTATTTGCACGGCTATGGCTTGTTATTTTGCATTTGTTTATAATAATTTCATGCTCACACAACACACAAGATCTGTATACATTTCTATATACTATATACATATATATGTGTATATATTAAAATGTATATCTTCGCGTAGTTGTCGAGCTAATTTTTTCTTTTTGCGCGCGACGTGCCAAGCAATTTGTAAGGCAGCTACGACAACGTTTCTGCTCGAGAGCCGAAAAGCGTATATACAACAAAATATTTGGTGTGCCATTGTGAGGATTACACACAGACACACAGACGCATACACACGCACACAAGAGTTGAGCAATCCGCGGCCAAAAAAAAAAAAAAAAAAAACACACACAATCAGTTGTAAAAACATACCAAATTTCCCAATTTGGCGTTGCCACTGTTTTCCTCCATGCCAAAAATTCTGCTACATGTGTTCTTGACCCAAAATTCGCTGTGGTTAATATCAAATATGTAAGAAATAGTTTTATAAAATTTTAAGATTTATTTTAGAATTGTTTTTGAGTGACTTAACAAAACATATTTGAAGTGTTTAGCATTCGAACATCTAGCTATCTGGCAGCATTGTTCTGGGGAAAACTCTCGTTGATTTTCCGCATCTCAGGCATGCGCACTGCGATGCCATTTTCATACTTACGCTCTGCGCCGACCCACAGGTCGTATGAGTAATCGACAGTTGCTCAGTGCAAGTCGCAACATTTTCGAGCGTGTGATAAGACACAATTCTATTACATGATGTCAAAGAGACAAACGGACACGAGCCTACGCACAAAACTATTCAATACTTTCGCTTTTCCGAAACAGAGCGCGCAAAAGAGAGCGAGAGGCAGTTAGTGAGAGAGCGTGAGTGCGTGGGCGTAAAGGAAATTTTGTTGGCAGGGGGTAGGCCCTAGACAACTGAGCGCTGCGTTGAGTGAGGTAGGAAATTTATTGGTGTTATCAGACAAACACGCACGCACACACAGGCACAACAGTTCCCGCTGGCAGGCATAAACAAACAAAGACACAAAAATTCGGGAACAGAAACTAGGTCAAATCGCAACACCCACCAGCCGCCAACAAGCTGGCTCCATATTTTACTCTGCTTCATTATTTCGTAATTGCATGTTTTCGGCAATGAAATGTGTGTGAACAAAATATATTTTGTACCATATTATGTGTGAAAATACTTCGTTTATTTTTAAAAGAATTTTCAATACTTAACCAAATTTTAAAACCAAATGAAATTTTTCATTGAAAAAAAAAATAAAAAATTGAAATTTTATTTTTTCATGTAAACTGGTTTATAATCACGTTATAAGTATAGCATACGTTTGGGTTGTCAAATAATGATGGCAAAATATGCCGCTGCGATGCAAAAGAGCATACTTGCGGGCTGCACAAAAACTGAATTTGCCATAGAAACAAATCATTCCCATGTATACATTTTTGTAATTGGCACCCAGTTGTTGTTGTTGTATGTCTGTCCTAAATTCCGTCCCATTCTGTTTCTTTGGAAATGATGGCAAATATGCCGCTGCCATGCAAATGTAAAATTGTTTCTTTGAATAATAACGCTTGCGAATAACAATTGGTAAGTTTATATTTATTATTCATTTACAAACAGGGATTTATTGTGGCTTTTGTGTATGATTTTTTGATAATTTTGGCAGTGTTTTCATAATTCGTTGTGATTTTGTAATTTTTTTTGTTTGTTTTGTGTGTTATATTTATGTTATTATACTAAAAAGGCATTTTTCTCACATTTTTCAGACTGAAATTCACAACAATTTTTACCTTGGCGTGCTGCTTCAAAAAGAAAAATGCCAAGAAAGTTGTGTCAATTTTTTCAACTTTTGATTTGATTGGTTTTGTTTGCATTTTTTTGTATTTTTTTTTTTTGGATTTTTTTTGACTGAATCTTGTTTGAGGAGTTCGTAAGTCTATTTATATGGTTATGTACTGCTATATGTACATATTGTGTGGGCGTGTTTATTATTTTAATATTTTTTTTATGTTTATGAGTCTGTTGGTAGAGGTGTCGTTAGTAGAGCGCTCGCTGGGATGCTGCCGTTACGACGCTTGATGGCTATTTTGGCCACGCCTTTCTGGCATTCAGTAGAGCCGCCCATCAGCACCATGAAAAGTCCATTATGGGCCATTGTGTTCCACACACGCTCAATAAAACTATCCAATTTGGCAGCTGTTCGGTCGGCAGTCTCCAGCATAAAATCCTTTTCAGGCACAAACAGATTGGCAATGGTCATTGCATTCTCCAGCGCAATCTCGTTGACCTTACGCACAGCCTCCTTGGTGCTGGATACTTCGTGGACAAATACAGATTTGTTGCCGTCGCTGGGCATTGCTTGTTCTGCATTTCTAAGAACCTCCTTGAGCTGTGGCTTCATATCTCCAACTGTGACAATGGCAGTGCGTTTGTCCCGCTTCGCCGCATGCGCCAGTAGATTGTTTTGTAGACCATCTCCACTGGCGGCACGTATCACATCATGAATGCGTTTGCGTTGCGTCAGAATCTCGTCACCGAACTCAATGCTGTTGGCCAATTTCATTTTAACCAGCTTTAATGTGGCTCGCGAATCCTCAATAGAATCGTGGCCATCTTCGTTCTCCTGTATGGTCTCCTGCAGGAACGTCTTAGCCAAATGCTTCAGCTTACTTTTCCGCTTTCGGACACCGCTAATGTTGAAGCAAACACTGGTGTCTATCACATACGGGTGCATCATTCGCATGGCATTCAGATCAGAGTTGAGCGACTGACCCACAAGTATTGCATCATCGGGAAGCAGGGCGGACACCTCTTTCTGCACATCATTTAAGGTTTTGGTCACCGTCAACATAATTTCCGGCGTTATGCCCGAGTACTGTGTTAGATAGTCTGTGATTTTGTTATGCGGACGCACCAGCGTCTCGTACACCGTCTCGTATTTTTCGTTCACAATGGAAATACGCGTCAATTCATTTTCTCCGGCTACTGTGCGACACATTTCACAATCGACACCGTACATGGGGCTGCGATCGCTCACAGGTGAATATTTCTTCTTTGTAAATCGAAATGAGCTGAAGCGCGAGTGTAGCTCGCCCTGCAGCGGTATTGGATAGCCCTCATCGACCAGTTGTAGTGCAGAGAGCAACAGCTTTGTGCGTGGAAACTTGTCGTCTGGATGCAAATCCACCGGTTGTGCTTGCGTTGATTGCTTCTCAATGGGAAATAGGGCCTTTACAAATAGCGTTGGATCCTTATTAAGCTCCACGGCAGATTCTAAAGAACCATGCTCGTTTATTAGCTTCTGAGCCTGGACATTCGTCAGCGGAATCTAAGACAGTGAATAGATAAGATTTAGATGCAGTCAAATTAAATATATATCACCACTTACCTGGGCAATTGAATCAATGATTCTACCCTCTTCATGCGGTGGCAACACCACCTCCAGTTTTGTCTCAAATATTCGATTCGTTGCCTCAAATTTGCTCTCATTGGAGACATAATGGTACAACGATAAGCCGTCTAATATAAGCACGACGCTGTGTGACAGGCTTTGGAACTTCTCCGCACTGCACCACCGATCGGGTGCACATGGACTCTTTTTGCCAATGAGCGCAGCCATCAGCAAATGCTGGATGTCTGCCAGGAAAATGGGCGTACGATCCTGCTGCGGAATATTTAGTAAGGCACGTCTACCCATATCTCGCAAATGAACACCGGGCACACTTTCCAGCTCGCGCTTTCTCCGCCGCAGCTCTGTAGACAGAGATTTGTACTGCTCCTGTGTTAGCGTTCCATTCAAATCTTCCAGTGTGTGATTATCACCACCTGCTGAATTGTTGCGACTGCGTTTGGTGACGGGCTCATTGATGTCATCCTCGCCAGCGTTGGCGCCAATGGTTGTTTCACTGCTGCTGCTTTCTGCCATAATGGTGAGTCGATTTCGTGGCTTTCGTTTGTTGGAAACCGTAGTGAAGCCATCGTCGTCGTTATCAAGCTCATCGCATTGCTTTAACTGCTCCGCTTCGTGTATGCGATCCTTGTCGTTAAGTTGTATAAGATTTGCTAGCGCGGCTAGTTTTTTCTTTTTCTTGTCATTGCGTTCCTGCTGCTTGGAGGACGATTTCTGCTCTTTCATCTTCATTTGCCTGTTGATTAAACTGCACAGCGCGAGGAAAATGAAAACACATGTGAAGCGTTTGGAACAAGCTCAATAGAACGAATCACTTTAACGAACCAGCAAAAGTTCTCATTAAACATAACATACTGCTGTAATGTTATTAACATTATACAACTTTGAGTAAAAGTCATCGGACTCATGAACAAAAATGCTGAATTAACGTAATTGTGAAATAATTTAAATATAACTTCAATCAATGCCAAACTAGCAAATGTGGTCAATAAAACTCACTAAACATAAGTTGACTCACATTTCAACTTAACAGCTGCTAACAGACTTAACAGAATTTAATACCGATATATCGCATGTTAACAGAACTGCTCCTCATTTTGCAGAGCTGCTCCACAATCGATTAAAATTGTAAGCATCTCTAAAAACATTAACCGTTAGAATGCCGCGTGCTTTCGAGAAATTTTGCAAATTGATCGCGCAAAAATAAAAAGTGAGCGTTTGTCATTGATTTGTGTTATTGTACAGTTAAAAATGTACACTGCTGTTAAGCCATTGTCCAAGTACTTGCAACTGAAATCGGTTCGCATTTACGATGGCGTATTTACGCTCCACGCAAAAGTTACGTGTGCCATATTGTTAGCGTTCACCGTTCTTCTTTCTGCCAAAGCAATATTTCGGCGATCCTCTGGTTTGCATATCTGACATGAAAAACATGGACTTTGTGAACACCCATTGCTGGACAATGGGAATGTTCATAATGAACTACGAAGACGAAGAACTAATGGCTGATCGAACAAAACTAGTTCTCGATGATGTTAACAAATCATATTATAGTCTCAAAATTGATAAAAATTTGCTATACAACCATGCGGCGGTAAAGTCATTAAACAACGGTGTGCAACAAGAACGCGTCTTTTTGCGCTATTACCAGTGGGTGGTTCCAGTGCTAATGCTGCAGTCGATCATATTTTATCTACCGGCATTTCTATGGAAAATCTGGGAGGGAGGCAGACTTAAGAATTTGTGCGCCAATTTGGACGATGTGCTCGCAGGAAAGGAAAAGACCACTTCGCATCTGCGCAAGCTGGCAAAATACTTTGTCAGGGACTACAAGGAGACACATCTTCGCTACTTAGTCTCCTACATATTCTGCGAGCTCTTTAACTTTGCTATAAGCGTGAGTGACATTAATTAATATGTCAACTTTTACTAATCTTTTCTGTCCCGTTTAGATAATCAACATTTTGCTGCTGAATGTCTTCTTGGATGGCTTTTGGTCGCACTACGTGAAAGCATTGTCCGCAGTGCCTGCTTATAATTGGGATGAATGGAATATAATAACTACGCACATGTTCCCTAAGATTGCAAAATGTGAGATTTTCAAATTTGGCGGCAGTGGAACTTTGGAATCTGTGGATAATCTTTGCCTGCTGCCACTAAATAATTTAAATGAGAAAATCTTCCTCTTCCTGTGGCTCTGGTTTATGCTCATGGCTGTGCTGGCCGGTCTGAAGCTCATCTATCGCGTCGCCATCGTTTTTCATCGTGGACTACGCTTCCAACTGCTGCGCGCAAAATCTCGCTTCATGCCCTTCCCATCATTGAAGCGTGCCATGTGCGAATTCAGCTGCGGCGATTGGTTTATGCTGATGCGTGTTAGCAACAATATGAGCTACGAACTATTTCATCAACTGATGAAGCTGATCCACGAGGAGCTGAGCAACAGCAAGCCAATAACACGTGACGTAGACACATCATAAACATTTATCTTATATTAACCCACATATACGTTCATATATTATCATAACTTTCTAAAGTTTAACTACCATAAAGCCTTGTCATAGGAATTGACCGTTTTATACCTTAAGTTTTTGTGAATTTAGAAATGAAACCATTCATTAATATTTAACTGATTGATATGAAGGAATTTATCAAACTCTAACTTGAACTACGAATAAATTATGATTTTGTTTCTTAACCTCATATAAAACAAATAATCTTGAATAATACATACCATTCGCTGCGACTCTGCTGGGAATAAATGATCGTAGGGCCCATCATGCTCAACCGGGGTAAAGTCTTTGATGTTGTTGATATGACAGTATTTAATTTTGTATCAATTTTCTGTATATGATTTCTAGAAAGCAAATCATTAAATCTCATTAATTTTGAATGCATTTTGTATTTTATGACTTACATTAAATCGGATAAAAAAATTTTGATAAAATTCCGAACGATTTCCTCGGAGGTTTTCATGGAGGTTTCTTTATGAACGATTGTTATTATTTTCGTGTGGATTTTTGAATGTATTTTACTAAAAAAAAAAAAATGTTTTTGTTTGTTTTAATTGTACAAAATTTGTAAAATGACGACCCAACAAAACCTATAAGTCAAGGCTTACTCGACCTCAACAAAGGGCATTGCCACCCATGCCAATTGATTTAAGTATATACATATAATGGAAAGTTGACAACTTGAGCGGTGCGTGGTGGGTGGTTCGTTGCTCTTCAATTCCCTTCAACTTGCACTCTTGACGCATTTACTTGCTGCGCCCGCAATTTCTTTGCCATTTTCATTAACCAAAATTTTTTTTTTTGTTAAGTTCAAAACATTTTGTACACAGCACAGCACAAATGCGGCACAGAACTGGGTCGAACACAAGCTGATCCACTTTCCGAAAGCTTCATAAGCGCGCCCACCGCCGGCAATGTCTTCAGTTGCCGTGTGTTGCCGGTTGAAATCGCGCGGAAGTCGCTCGTCGTCGTGGATATCGTATACCTGATCAGCTTTTTGGATTACTTCAAACACTTGTTGCTGATTGTTTTTTTTTTTTCTGCTTTCAACTTTTTTTTCGTGTGCTGTTTGAGTGAATTTGTGTAATCTGATGCTCCTTTTTGGACATTACATTGTATAATCAACAAAAGTGCCGCCAAATAAACATTAATTATAATCAATATCAGTGAATTAAACGGTGACTTGTTGTGTTAAGTGAAGGATATGTTACAAATAATTGAAAAATAAAGTGCAACCAAAAATATTCATACAAAATGAAAATAAGTTTAGATGGTAGGTTGTCGACCACTTGTTTACCCACAAGTATCACATAACATTTATTATTCTTAGAAAACATACACAAAAATCTTTAATAAGTTGTGCAGAGTGCCACATCAAATCATTGGCCAGACGTTCAAGCTTTACTTATAATTTTATTTGCTTGGATAATAATTGAGTGCATCAGCAATTCAATTTAGTTGCGAAAGTGGCCTGCAAATAACTCGCTGACCAAAATAAAAATTACAAAAAAAAAATTTCAACTTTTTTTTTGTTGATAAGAAAAAACTGTTAAATTGTGTTAAAATTAAAAACGTGTAAACATATACATTTTTGTGCCTATCTGCACTAAAATATTTAATCAGAACTCCTACAACTGAAGTGAAAAGTGAAAGAAAGTGAAAGCAGTTAATACCGATTGCTGTATACACTATACAAAACTTTTGTTTTCTTTATATGTTTGACTTTCTCAGAGGTGGAAGCGAAGCGCATGCAGCGTTTACCTCGTCGCTGCTGCTTTCCACGTCTGCCCTGCGCCCGCATCCTGATCGTATCCGTGTTGGTGCTGATAACACTGCTAATCTCACTGATCTATCATGGCATTGTCCTGGAACGCATGGGTAAGTTTTGTAATATGCATATTAAACTCTATACTTTAAATATTAAATATATTTTTCCATTGCAGATCACCTTCGGCAATTAATGGCCTTAAATAGGAAACACGCACAGAACCTTGAAACAATTAAGGAAGAAAATGCCTTTGTGTTAAGCCCACAATCGCAACCCTTTCACATACCGCTTATACAGAAGAATGAAGTGGAGCCGCTGGCAACCAAGAGTGAGGAGCAGGCATTGCGCTTAAAGCATTTGCGTTTCAAGTTTCGTTTGAAGCATAAGCTGCGTAAGCCACGTCGAAGTATACAGTCTTTGGATCTGCTTGATCCGTTGCAGTTGCAGGCAAACATGCAGAATCTGTATTCAAGACTGCGAAGTAAACGAGCTAAAGCTGCGCTTACTCAGCTGGAGAACGAGTATGTGAGATGTAAGATGCAGACGCCAGAGGATTGCATGTCGGCGTTCATGCGAATGTATCAAATGGCCAAGGAAGTTACCGAGAAGATGGACAAAATGAAGGAGATCATGAGGGATCATCTGGGCTCAAGCAGCATAGAATCGCTGGAAACTATTAGAACAACGACTGTGGCGCCAACAGAGGAACAGACTACATCAACTGCAAGCGACGAGACGACAACCATTAAACCTTCAAGAATTAAGATAAAACCAGCTAAAATCAGTTGGATTATCGATGGACGTGGACACGATGAGCAGGACGCCTATGTAGAGAATACACCAAGACCTCTGATCACCACGGCGATAATAAATTCGACAACAACAACCACTCAGCCTACGACAATCGAAGAAAGTACCATACCGCCAACAACTGTTCTTAGCACGACAACCATCAGCAGCAGTAGCTCAGCAGAAGCAACAGCCACGAGTAGTCACTTGCCAGTATTGACCACTGATGGACCCAGCTTGGATGATATCACTGACAAAATTACGTGGTTCCTTGATCGTTTCGATAAGCCCAAAGAAATTCGTCGCACCACAGAGAGCACAAATGGCAAAACAACAACCACGAGAACTATAGAGATTACCACTGACATGCCGGAGGCTACCAGTTTGCCCAACTTTGAAGCTCAGCCAAGTCCATTGCACTCCAATGACCAAGTGACCGAAAACGCCTTTCAATTAACCGTTGAACCCACAACAGATGCACCAAAACCACTTACAACAACAACAATGACAGCACAGACTGAAGCACTTCCACGCAAACTGCAGCACGAATGGATTCTGGACGTAGAGGAGCCACTTGTAGCGCCTATAGTTGAGCCCATTGTTCATCCCAGCACCACAACGCCACAACCTAATACTACGTTCATCTCAACCTTAGTGCCCGTTATAAGCACCACGCTGAGTCCAGTCACAACCACTGAAGCCACCCCCACCTTTCCAACCAAACCCAAACCAATCAAATTCAGTTGGATCATTGATGGTGATGACATCAGCAGTGAACTCAATACCACAACCCATGCAGCCAGCACCACTGAGACCACGACGGAGACAACCACTAAAACCACGACACAGGCAACCACTGAAATTGCACGTGCAGAGCATCCTTTGGATAATCCCACGAGCATTGAGAACATGCTGGATAGCTTTGAGCGCAATGAGCAGGATAAACCGCTTATCAAAGTGCTGCCCAGCATTGTTAATGAGACCACAACTCCCGATGAGACTAAGAATATGTCCAGTGTCTATGATCGCAATCATTGGGTCAAGGAGTTCGAGCAGCAGGCATCCCCAGTACAAGATGAACTAATTGACACCTTTGGCACAGAGCTCGATGCAAAGAGTCTG
The DNA here is from genome assembly GCA_018152965.1 of Scaptomyza pallida. NCBI lineage: Eukaryota > Metazoa > Arthropoda > Insecta > Diptera > Drosophilidae > Scaptomyza > Scaptomyza pallida. Next base: position 2,395,626 of record JAECXP010000107.1, read on the forward strand.
CAGCAACTGGGACCCAAGCTCAACTCGGCCAGTGGCAAGCATCTAAATGGTAGTTTTAAATGGAACAATCTCGGAATTTGTGTTTAATTCATTTATTTTTCAGCTGCCGATGAACAACTAATGTCAATGTGTGCGCAGATGTCTCGTAAGCTGCGTCAAAAGGCGGCAGCCTCCGAAATCAGCTCCACGGAATCGGAAACTTTTACGGCTTCGCCTAGTGTGCAGTTTACTAGTCGTGCACCTGGCGGGTTTCCCGTCTCCGGTGAGACAATGAAAGCCTCCGCCCAGTTCATGTTCAATCCGAACTTTGGCATGCCCAGCATTCCAGTATGTTTCTACATGACGCCGGCCAATTTCCGCATGCCCATGTGGTCGCCGACACCATCGTTTATGGGCATGCAGGGCGGACACTTTGGTGGCTCCTCCAATGCGGGTGGCATTTTCTTTGTGCCGCAGCAACAGTTCGGGCCATCAGGCAACTTCTTTGGCGGCAGCGGCGGCACAGCTAATGGTGGTGCTGCACAAAACCAGATGCCGAACATCTTCTCGAAGAATGCATCGCCGCAGAAACAGGGCAATGGCAATGGACAGCAACAAGTCTACTGCACCTACATGCAGAATCAGCAGGGACAGACGCAGCAGGGACAACAAATGCAAAACAATCTCGCTCAAGGCAGCCAGTCAGGCTTCTCCAATGCTAACTTTAAGATGCGACATGGTGCCAATCAAACGGGTGCACCACAACAGAGCCAGATTATCTATGCCTCGTATGTGGGTGTGCCGCAAGAACCGCTGGAACGTTTCAAGTGTCCGGAACCGGATCAGTTGGCCTGTTATGGCCAGAAGGAATGCATTGCTACATCGAGCTGGTGTGATAATGTTGTTGATTGCTCTGATGGCAGCGATGAATCTGCTTGCACATGTGCTGATCGCCTGGATGAGGATCGCTTGTGCGATGGCTATGCGGATTGTCCCATGGCCGAGGATGAGTTGGGCTGCTTTGGCTGTGAGCCCTTGGCATACTCTTGCTATGAGACTGCCGAGGAATATGCTCGACACAATCGATCTACACTGTCCATGTGCTATAGTCGCCTGGAGCGCTGTGATGGTTTCCTCAACTGCTTTAATGGACGTGATGAGCTGCAGTGCAGCATGCTGGTTACAGATGTCACACATCATATGGTAAATAGAGATATTATTAATACTTTCAACAAGCCTTCTTAACTGATCCATTATTTTTCAGTCACATGCGGCAACTGCCTCGGAGGGTTATCTGTATCACAATCATCGTGGAGACTGGTATCCGGTGTGCAACAATGGCGGCAAGTGGGCAACTGATGCCTGTGAGTTACAGGAAGCAAACCAAACCACTAATCTAACCTTTAAGGAGTTGACGCTGACAGGTCCGTTCATTGAGCCCTCCTTGCATGCAAGCATCCACTTCGCTCAGGCCTGTCATGGCCGTAACGATCAGGATACTCTTGTGAATCATGTTGCATATGTTAAATGTCCACCACCGCAATGTGGATTGCGTAGCAAAACTAGCCAAAGTGAGCACACAAAGCGTTCGAAGAGAGCACCAATACAGGATAGTGCGGAGTCGGATAAAAGTCGCATCGTTGGCGGCAGTTATGCAACACAACTGCAATGGCCTTTTGTGGTGGCCATTTATCGCGATGGCAAGTTCCACTGTGGTGGCACCATCTACTCGGAGCATTGGGTAAGTCTCCGATATTTATAGCTGTGGGCTAAATATAAATATTATTTTTTTTTGACAGATTATAAGCGCAGCGCATTGTGTGATCAATTTCGGCAAGTATTTTTATGAGGTGCGTGCTGGACTCTTGCGTCGCACCAGCTACTCGCCTGCAACGCAAATCCAAACCGTTTCCCATGTGGTTGTGCATCAGGCTTATGAGCGTCGCAGCATGCGCAACGATCTATCGCTGCTGAGAGTGGCAGAGCCCTTGCAGTTTAATCGCTGGGTGAAGCCCATCTGCATGCCGGATATGGGTCGGACAACGTTTGGTCAGGATTGGATCTGGGGACCAGAGGAGCATACGCTGTGCACAGTCGTTGGCTGGGGTGCCATTAGGGAGAAGGGTCCAAGTAGTATGTATTCATGTTCTATTTATATGAAATCAAACTGATTTTTGTTCTGCTTCTTAGGTGATCCCATGCGTCAGGTTATTTTGCCTATACGTAAGGGCTGCACAGATCCCGAGGATCAGGCTTCAGAGGATGTGTGTGCCGGAGAGCCAGATGGCGGACGCGATGCCTGCCAGGGTGATTCGGGTGGACCGCTCTTCTGTCGCAGCGTCTCTCAGCCGGATCAATGGTATCTGGCAGGCGTCGTTAGTCATGGTAATGGTTGTGCCCGTCCTAAGGAGTTTGGCGTTTACACACGTGTTGCCCTCTATCTGGACTGGATAGAACTGGCAGTGATGCCGCGCCTGCTCCCAGCACGGCAGCCACTTCAGCTCTGTCCAGGTTTCATGTGCGTCTGGGGTGGCAAGCGGTGCATTGCGCAACGACAGCGTTGCGACCGCAACGTAGATTGCCTGGGTGGCGAAGATGAAGTTGGCTGTGCCTACAACTTCATACCGGATATGGTGGGCAGCAGCAAGCAGAACATCAGCAGCACCACTGAGAGTGACTATCATCCTTTGAATAATCACAAAATCGTATCACAAGATCAGAAAGCAACTAAGACAGATAAGAAACAGCGTCAGGATGTGGCCATTGAGGATGAAGATTTATTTTGCTGAATTTATAACACCGTCACTCGCTGAAAGTGAAACTACTCAGATAAACATAACAACCACAGCACCAGCAACAACAACACTAGCACCAACAACAACAGAAACTGAAATTGATTTGTCAACAACAACAGATGAGTACAGCACACAGACATCAGAAACTGATACGGAGCTTGATATGACAACAGCAGCAGAAACAACAACAATCTTTGAAAGTGAAACAACAACTTTGCAAACCGAGTGGCCAACAACTACACAACAAATGACAACAACAACAACAACAACAGCAGCAACGACGTTGCCAACCACATCACCCACAACTTTGACTCCGTCAACAACAACTTGGCCGACATCAACGGAGGATTTTATGAAACTTACCGATTTGATAACCCAACTTTTGGAGGAGTCAACAACAACAACAACAACAATGCCTACAATAACAACAACAACAAGCGAAGAAAGTGGCAAGCACCATGCTGTTTACTATTTCAACTGATGCGCCCAGCTTGGCCACAACAACAGCAGTTGCAACTACTACAACAATTACCACACTAGCAACAGATGAAGCGACAGCAACAACAACAACAATGATGCTGAGACCACAACTTCTGTGACTTCAACTGCTGTCGACAACACCACAACTGAAGCTCAGACATCAACAACAGAAATACCCACAACAAACCCACCGACAACAACATCAACAACCACACAGACAACAACAACAACAACACTGGGAACAACAGCTGCAACAACCACCACTCAAATCCCAACAACAAAGAGCAGCAAAGTTAACTCAAAGACACAGCTGCCTGATAAGTTTATCTGCCAAAAGTAGGTCATATTTTGGCATAGCAAATAGTTTTCAACTAATCCAAAGCCATGACGAAAGTTGGTTTGCATTAATAATATTGCAAAAACTGCTGCTTGCTTTTAAGATTAAAAGTTATTTAACTCTTCCTTTCTTTCACAGAATGCCTCAAATTGTGGACCTGCAGTATCGCTGTGATCGGAAGGTGGACTGCGAGGATGGCACCGATGAGCTGGACTGCACGTGTCGTGAATATCTTAAGGGCGGCTTAAGTGTCCTTATTTGCGATGGCAAAGCAGACTGTGAAGATCTGAGTGATGAACAAAACTGCGGTAAGTGATTATACAAAAGGTTATCTAAGGCACACTTTAACGTAATTCATTTCAAGGTGGTTGTCAAGTAAATGAGTATCACTGTGCTTTGTCGAAGACTTGTGTGCCACTGGAGAAGCGTTGTGACAATAGCGTTGATTGTACATTTAAAGAGGATGAAAAGGATTGCTGTAAGTTGCTATCGATCCCAACTTCAAACTTAAAGCTGAACCACGTTATTTTTGCTTTCAGTTGCTCTAACTAATGGTCATGATGTGCACTTTGATGCTCATCAACAGCCCAAGTTCAGCAGTGTTGGCATCTTCTCAAAGAACGCTCATGGCTTGTGGCGCGTGGTTTGCGCCCATGAGACAGGCTTCCATGAGCACCAGGCAAAAACGGCGGACACTGTCTGCGCTTTGCTAGGCTTTAAGGGTGCCCATTACTACAACAGCACAGAGTTCGTCAGTCAGCATGATATGCATCCAATAACACCGGAGCTTTCCAAAAAGTCTCACTCCGGCTCAGAGCTTCATACGCGTGATAATGGACATATGTCCAGCGGCGAGAGGGGAATACCTTTGGATATTAAACACCGGCTACTTGGGCAACAGAAGGCGCTTGTCATGTCCGACAAGTGTGTTGGCATCTATGTGGAATGTAATCCACTTTCCAATACAACATTGCCAATGAAAACTTTTAGCGCTGGTCAGGCTATTAAACATCGTCCAGCCGAACAGCTGCCAGAACTTGTGCCCACCATTGAGACATTTAAGCGACCAAATGTGCACTTTAAGCCGCAGTTGCCCGCTCAAATATTGAACAAGAAGGATGAGATAATGGATCGCTTGGACTTACTGATCAAGAGCAAGAATAACAAGACGCTGCTTGTGCAAGAGCAACTGCACGAGGCCATTAAAGAACTGCACTGGCCATGGCTGGCAGATGTCTATGCCAATGGGGAACTCTGGTGTCTGGGTGTGCTCCTGGACAAGCACTGGCTGCTAGTGCATGAAAGTTGTCTTTCAGGCATAAGGTTTGCAAACTTAATGCTTCTCTCAACAGACCGATTTCTAACTCTCTGTATTTGCAGCTTTGACACGCATTACATAAGCGCATTGTTGGGTGGTGGCAAGACCAAGCGTTCTCTGCACCGCAGCACACACGAGCAAATTCGTCGCGTGGACTGCTTCGAGGCGGTGCCCAAGACAAATGTGCTCCTTTATCATTTGGAGCAGCCAGCAAGATTTACGCACTACGTGTTGCCAATCTTTTTGCCCGAAATGTAAGTTGTTGACAACTTTTCATTTCAAACTCTAATGATTTATATAACACAACTTCAGCTCTGCAAAGGAAAGCTCACCACATGAATGCATTAGCGTTTTGCATGATGATTTTACAGGACGTATCAAAACTGTTGCCATTACTGAGATCACAAATGATACTAGCTGCAGCTCTTGCTATCAACTGCAAGAGAGGCAACCGCCCGTCAATTTAATGCGAATGATTAATGTTAGCGCTGAGGATTTGTCCTCTATATCGGAGGAAGTTGAATTTGTTAGCGGAGTAACGACCAGGGCGATGCCCGCACTCACAAAATTCACCAGCTGCACACAGTTTGGTCAAAGGAATCATACGAATATTCACATCAATCCCAGCGATCAGGGCGTACTTGTGTGTCGGGATACAAATACCGGCTGGTTTCCCACAGCCCTCTTCAGCTACAACAATACCAACTGTCAAAGCTTTAATGCACCTTTCAGCATTAGAAAACTGGACAAGGCTTACAAAACGCTGCAAGATATTATAGGTATTTAACAGAATCTAACCTGGAATACAGCTTTTACATCTTGTCGATAACTTTGCAGATCAACCGCATTGCAGCAATGTGCAGTCCATTCCGCCTTGCAGCACACATCGCTGCCCACTGGGCGCCTGTTTGGAGCCTTCAGCTTTGTGTGATGGTCGCAATGACTGTCACGATGGCAGCGATGAAGAAGAATCCAAGTGTCGTGAGCTTAAACAGCGTTGTGCACCTGGCGAAATGAAATGTCGCACCAGCAACAAATGTGTGCCCAAGAGCAAGTTTTGTGATCATGTGCCAGATTGTGAAGATATGACAGATGAGCCAACCATATGCAGCTGCTTCACCTATCTACAGTGAGATAAAATTCATACATTGTACATAAAACAGTATCTAATGTTTTTTAATTAAGGGCGACGGATCCTTCGAAAATATGCGATGGCAAGCGCAATTGCTGGGACAAAAGTGATGAGAGTTCAGTGCTATGCAATTGCACTGCAGATCACTTTCGATGCAGCTCGTAAGTTTAACAGCTGCATCCACATAATTATGAGGTATATACTAATTCCTGTAACTTTTAGCTCTCCTGAAGATTGCATACCACGTGATTTTGTTTGCGATAAGCAGCCAGATTGCCCTAATGGTGAGGATGAACGCTTTTGCTTTGGCATTGAGCAGCCGCTGCATGAACAGCAAGAGGATTACTGGGCACACAGTTCACACAGCCACAAAACTACGATATCGCAGTATGGTCAAGTGATAGAACAATCCTATGGCATATGGCACACCAAATGCTTCCCCAAGAGCTCTCCACCCAGCGTGGCCGAAGTGCGTAATATCTGCAAAAAGCTAGGCTACCATCCGGATCGGCTGCCCAGCTATCGGCTAATAGATGACCTGACAAATGAGGCAAAGCATACGTTTGAGGTAGCTGATCAGCGTGGACGCACCTTCAGTAATGACACCGTCGTGGGCAAATATCGTGACTCCACCAAGGCGGTTATTGTTAGTAAATTCTCACCGCTGCAGCTTAACGATCGCCTGACGCTGTTCGTTAAACCGAGTCGCTCGATTGCTGAGCTGGTCAGATGGAACACAACGGATTCAAATCGCTGTTTCAGGCTGGAAGTACGCTGTGCTTAAAAGGTAGTACATAGTAGATTTTTAGTCCAATATTAACTCTCGTGATTGTCTTTTTTGTACGTTTTAGTAGCAAATAAATACGAGACTCGTAACATTTGTAATTAATATTAAAATGTTTTTTATTTTTAATTTTATAACTTTTGTTTATTTATTAATTTTTTTATCAGTTGTCTAGTTTGCTGCGTATTTCCTTTTCTCGATTTAATTAATTTATTTTTGTTTGTCTTACGTACTTTATCTTTTAAATGTTTTATTAAGCTGGGTTCCTCAAATTTATTATGTTTAACAAACAAATTTCTGGTTTTATAAATGTAAAAAATCGTTTGTTTTTTTGTTTAGTTGAAATTCAAACAATTGAATACTTAAAGCACTTATCATAATTTTTGTTTATGTTTTTCTTTAGTTTAGTTGTTAGGTATAAATTCGTTAAAAAGATTTAAGATTGGTTTGTTTTTCAAAATAAAGGTACTTGAGAATTATGAATATAAGTATCTTAAGAGCAGTTAAACACCATTTTGGGGATTAATCCGGATTCTTGTGGTGCATTATAGGTTAACAATAGTTATGGTTTAAGTATAAATATATTTGTATAAGTATTTTAACGAGCATTAAAGGGTTTATAAATTGTTAAACTTTTAAAGAAGGCTGGGTATAATTTTATTATAACATGTTATAAGTGTTTTTTATAAGTCTTTGGCGCTGATTACAACAATATAATAGGTATGGAAATTCTCCCATTAGTTGAAACATAAATGAATTTAAGGGATTTTTAGGTAAATACTTTTTAAGTTGTTAAGGTGAGTTTGATTTTTAAGTAAAGTTAAGATTAGTGTATATTTTGGTTTTAAGTTGTTATATTTTGTTTTCTTATACAAAAAACAGTGTTTACATTTTAATTTTAAATTGAATCACATAAGTTTTCAAAATATTTGTAGAGTATGTTTGAGTAATGCTAAGACTAATGTAAGTGTGTTTGTTTAAATTTTGTTGTTGGTTAGTTGTGTATTAAAAAATGTGCGTATATATTTTTTTTTAAAGTTATAAGTGTAGTGAGCGCATTGAAAAGCTATGCTAGAGTGTGGCCTATAAGCTTCCCAGTGTGAATGTTACTGATTGGATTGATTTGGGTTTGGAAATTTGTATAGTACATAGTAGATAGATAGTATTCAACACAACCTTTTTGCGATTCTAAGTTTAGAGGTCTAGAGTATATAAAGAGCATAAAACTGAAAAGTTAATGATGGAATTTCAAAGCCTAATACCTAATACTAAACTTATATTAGGCTAATCTTGCACCCATTTGTTAATTTCTTTATATTTGCGGATTTGCCAAAAACAATCTCGTAATCTTACATATCGTTTACGTTGTCATGAAACACAGCAGCTTATTTATTTACATATACATTAATGTATGTATATACCTAACAAATTAGTTACTGTTACTAATGTTATGGCAATAAATTTATTCTCAATTAATTTTAGGAATTTCGTAAACTTTACTAACTACGTATATGTTTTGTTTTGTGTGCTAAATGTTCTTGTTGTTGTTCTTGTTTGTTGCTAAAACTCTTAATGGAATAGTTGGTGCGTTTTTATTTACAATTTGTATATATATATAGTAAGTATCTAGTATTTGTTAGTAGTTGTAAGTATATGCTAAGTAAGTATATTAAAGCTTAGGAAGTTAGTAGATTTCACTGCATGTTTACACGTTTACCATTCAGATGAGGTTCCTCAACTCAAGAGATTGTTCAAATCGAATTACATTTATCATAGGTGGTTAAGTATATGTCGTTCCCTCCTTTTTTTCAGTTATGCATTAAGATTTCTTTTATTTATTATCTTTATATAATCTTCTTATTGTGGCGCATGCGTGTCTTAAGTATTTAAGCCAGCCTAAGTCGGGACTAAGTTGTCTCATTTGTATTAATTCCCATTGGAAATGCAAAACCGAAAAGAAATTAACTTGTAATTTATTCACTTTGCAGCCGAAAAGTATGCCAAGGATTTGGAAGTTGAACTTAGACTAAGAGCCATGGCACAAGTGGATCTAAAAGTACGCAGCCATCCCTGGGGTATGTTGTCTTTTCGTTTACAATTATTTCTCAAATTATTTAGCGTATAGAAAAATGCTTTGCCCATTTAAGCGTTTTAAATACTTTTATGCGCCACAACAAAATTCAAACACTCCAAAGCGTTTATTCCATTCCATCTCTAGTATGGATTGGCAAACACTTTCAGCAAATAAGAATAATGAAAAGCAAACTCAAAGAAAACAAAGATTCAATAAATAATTCATATATATTTTACTAGAACATTCACAACGCACATGAGGAGTTTGTCCATTTTTTTTTAACTAAATAAATAACTAAACAAATATTAAGCAAACACCTTTATAAAATAACGTCAGCTGTAGATGTTGTTGTGCGCTTGTTGGCCCGTAGAAACATTGGCTTAAGTTTAAAAAAATTAAACATAACTAACTAAACAATAAACAGAAAAGGAAAAAAGCATAGGTAAACATGTATAAACAAAAAGTTTGACTATAATTTCGATCACTGTACGAAAACATTGACTGTATGACGAGTTGATTGATTGAGAGCGTTTGAGAGTTTGTTAAATGTAGATTTGAGTTTCATGTTGTAATAGGTGGCAACGTTAACTATTGTCCCTTGACCCCCTCCGTTTAAAACTTCATGCAACTGTTTGCTGCAACGTCTGATGGCGGACGGGCAGTGGAGGCCACGTGGTTCTTAAGTACTTTTCTCTTTACTCTTATCTAACGCATTGCAAGTCTCGTCAGTGGGCGGTGAATCGAGTTGGGTGCGCACCAAATGAGCTGGCAGCTCCATATTGATGGGATCATTGAGGCGTCTCAGATTGTATTCCAGTTCCGCTGATTTGCGCTTCAGGCGATTGTAGTGTTCCACATCGAACTGCACCTTTTTGGCATTCTTGTAGATATTCAGCGAGTACTCGCGATTGTACACATTCTCCATAATGTATTCCTAAAGGTGCAAAGCATTTTAATGAATTATTCCGCACATAATTCGCATGATGTTTGAACTTACTCGCTTGGTCACACAATAGTAGGCGTACATGGCCATTGTCGTGCCGTAGGTCACGAAATAGGTCACCGGCTCCATGATATCCCAGGAGTATTCCCACCAGGTCAAACGTGCCAGTATGCCAAATTGCACAGACATTAGGCCCAGACCCACCCAGGTCATCATATTGGTGCGACGCTCAGCCTTTCTGGTCAGCTCCATTTTTTGCTGCCCACGACAGAAGCATTGTTAATCATTGTGGACATGGCTAAATTGTTATTAAACTAACCTCCTCGAGTGGCTCCAGTTCGTAACGCAGGCTTTCCAGTTCTTTGGCCAGTTGATTGCTCTTCTCCAGCTGGTATTCGCCCACATTGAAGGCCTCATAAAGCTGCATGAATTAAGCTGTGAGTTTATTATTTGTTTTGTTTTCGTGTTAGCATTTTACTGACCTGTGCTATGATTTTGCGCACATCGTCCATCTTGTCAATCCTTTCAAGCGATATCTTTTCACGTTCCGGCGGCTTCACAACCAAACAACGATTGTTAATTTGTATGCTGTCAAAGAGTTGATTAAGTAAGCTTTAAGTAAAGTTTTCAATAGACGGTTTTTATGGCACCAACCTGAATTCATCGTCCAGTAGTCTCTCGATGGTGCAGGAAGAGGCAATACGCACGCCATGCCTGTTGATAATCGCAGCTCGATCTATGCCACGATCCTCCTCCCTTAGCATTGCCAGCAGATGTCCCACGGTGTGCGAGATGGGCTTCAGTGCAAACTGGCATAGCTCATTGCGACTAGGCAGGCGAACTGTCAAATGTGGCATACCATTCACATACTCCAAACTTACGTCATCTGTAAAAGCAAAAACAGAGAATTAATTACTTAAGCGACAAGTTTTCAACAAAAAGTCACCAAATTTCATAAAAGCTGTCTTTTTGGCTTGACACAAACTTAAATATCCTTGCAACTGTGCTTAAGAAAACTGACTTTCATAGTCTTATACTCATTTCTAAAAGATTACGGTTACTTAAAACTGCACTCAGCACTTAAAGTTCTTGCTAATGTGTCGAGTCATAATGTGGCAACGATTCTAACCTAACCCAACAACTTCCAAGTGGTTGTAGTAAGTGATTTTGTGCCAGATTGCGTTGCAGTTATTTCTTTTCATATATAAATATATGTATTAATTGCTCACAGAGCTACTCAAGGTTGTTGAATGCAGTTAGACGTACGAATTGATCGCTGATGCATGACGCCTTGCTGCCCCCAACACTGTTTGTTGTTGGCTTTAAGATTGCTTACTGTAATAGAGGCAAAACTTTAAGCAAACAGATGACACACAGAGAAGCAATGACAGCGGGAACAATTCAATTAGCTGCGTTTACTGTTTGCCACTGCAGCTGCTGCAGCAGCTTCATACTTTGTGTGTGTATCAAAAATTTGTTGTGCGTGTTAAAGTTTTCACTTTGTCGCATGTGTGGGGGTTGGCTGCAGCTCTGAAGTAGCACAAAACATAAATGCATATTATAAAAGTATGTGTGTGTGTGTGTGTGCTTATGTTGTGTGGCACATGCAACACGCCAAGTGGCCAACGAAGCAAGTAACCAACTACTGAACAGCAGCTCAAGTTAGCTTCTAATAAGAGATTTTGCCAGTGTTTAAGCGCGTTTACTTTGTCTTAGTTGGAGTCTATTAGTTGTGGTTGCTGTGGTTGTTGCCGGCGCCACTGAAATGTGGGTAAGTAGTGTTGTTGTTGTTGTTGCTGTTATTGTTGTTGGTTGGCTAACTGCCACACGTTGTTCATTGCTAGCTGTTGTTGTGATTATTATTTTCATGCACTTTGATTTTTTGGGATTTTAAAAACATTTTTTATAAGTGTGTGTGTGTGTTTATTGTTTTCTTTTCTTTTGCTTCTTCTATTAATATATATATATAGTTTTTTTTTCTGTGCTGCTTCTGCGGCTTTTGCTGGATTATTGATAGTTTAAGACTTTTGTGTTAATTTTCAGTTAACTTTCAGATTTTCGCGCTTGCAGACGTGTGTCTCGGTTTGTTGGTCGCCTCAACTCGACTCGAAATCACACACATAAACACACACAATCTACTGTAATTGTGCGTTGTGCTTTGTTGTTGTTGTTTGTTGTTTGTGTACGTGGCAAGAAGCTATAAAAAAATATATATGTATATTAAAAAAACATCCGAATGCTATAAACCATATGTGATATCAAGCAACGAACTAAAGAAACCACAATATATAAGAAAAAAAGAAAAAATGGCCAAAACAAAAGTTCTATGAACTTGTTTGTGTTGACTGCTGCTGCTGCTTGTGTCGTGTCAAAGTGCTGCCACATTGCGTCGTCGCTTGTGTAAGCCGCAATCACCATACGAAAGCGTCTGCCACACACACTCACATACATACTTGTATGGCATTTGTATGTTGATAGCGTTGCCTACGAACGCAGAAAGTTTAATTTTGCAAAGCTCTGACAAGCGGCATTCGCTCGTAGATAACGAAACCACAGGAAACATGGCAAAAACACTCACACACACACACACATTTGCTAAGGATACCCATAAACGTAGTGAGGCCAAGAAAGTTGTGCGGCCCTGTCACTGAGATTTGTTGTTGTTACCACCTCTTGTACGACTATTTATTGTTGTTGGCAACACACACACAAACAATTCGACACACCATCAAAAGCCGCAGCGAATGTAGGAGCGTGCAAACATTGATTAAATTCATGTTTTCCTTTAAGGAGCAGTGTGTTGTCATGTCTTTTGCCAACAACTTTTGGTGCTTTGGTCTCATCAAAACTTAATCGCCAGTTTCCGCCGCCCAACCATAAGGTTAACAAGTGTCAAACACACACACTAACACACATGGCTAACGAAATGGGGTCAAAGTGTAGCTAGCGGAATTGCAATCAGCCCACAAATTTATAACAGTCAGTTTTTTGTTGTTGTTGTTCTTGCAATTAAGTGTTGTATAAATTGACTACGCGACTTTCAACCGGCAGCGATAGAAATCAGAAAGCCTTGTTGTGTTGAATAATTTAATTTTCAAAAATGTCATCCATTTGCATAGATTTTAGTCCTTGATTATGCCTGTGCTGTCACAGATAGAATCCTATTATTATGATTGTGGTCATGCCACAGCAACAATCTATGCAGCAATCGAAATTAGGATTAATTTGGATATTTCATTTTATTTTTCATTCTGCATTTGAAGTTGGAAACATGAATATTTGGTCTTTAAAACGTTTAAAACGCGTTTTTAAGGTTTTATTCTTTAGTTTCATAAATAACGCTTTTTGTCGCTTTAACATAAGTTCGATCTTATGCCTTTAGGCGCTCGCATATTAAATTTGCTGTTGTTCGTTTCGTTCCACTCTAAATGTTTGTTGTCATTTGTTGGCAGGCAATCAAAAAATAGCTAGCATATTGTGTTGCCATACATAGACTCTTATGTTTGAATGTTGCAACGTGGCGTATGAGCGTTTTACGATTATATCAGGCGGGCTTCCGTGCAGGTTCAGGCAATCACAACAACCTGCATTTTTTCCTCTTTGTGCATGCACACACAGGGAGAAAAAAGTCCTTTGCTGCATTAATACAAAAATTTCGCCGTCTGCAATTTTGCTGTGATTGCGTTTTGACTACATTTTTAGCAGGCAGCCTGTGTGCGTGTGTGACGATTCAGCATTTAAATTAAATTATAAAAACGCAGCCGAAGCGAATAAAAACACAAGAAAAAAACTGCATGCATAAAATATTTAAAAACATGTTTTTCATCAGTGAAAAGCGTGAAAAACAGTCTCACGAAAAACAACACGAAAGAAATCATTTACTTTGAGTTTTTTTTTTTTGCAGTTAGAGCTATTAGCGTGGTAAGTTCTGTTAGCATGCGCTTTTTGTGGTTGCAAAGGAGGGCGTGGCAGTGACGACACGATAACTGCTTTGTGCGGCGATTACACGAACACGATGACAAAGGCTGCTGCGGGTTCCACAATACGACACGACTCGACTCGACTCCTCTTTATTTATATATACCTGACCAACACACAGGCTGGTTACCTACCATTGTGTGGCGGCAAAGTTGTACCCCTGCCACACGTTGATGCTAGAGGGGGGCACGATTCATTGGTGGCAAAGTTATTTACGAGCGAGGTTTGCTCCCAAGGGTCACACGACGACAAATTGGCACTTGTTGTTGTTCTTGTTCTGTCTTCTCCCACATCCGTTGTTGTTGTATTCTGTAAGCGTTCAATTAGAGTCTGCTTTCTGCCCGTCGCACTTAGTCCGCGAGCTCGCAGACGCGCCTTCAAATCGCTCAAATTGAGGCGCCCCAAGTCCTCGCCTGCCAAACGGAGCGCGCAGCAGCAACAGCAAAAAAACATAACAAAACAAAAAAAACATGAAACACAAAGTAAAAATTGTAAAAAAGAAACGGAAAAAGTAGGCGTGCCAGAAAGTGAGTAGAAAGAAATTAAAAAATTTTCCATTGAAAGGGTGTTAGGTGAGGCGTGGAAAGTAAGGCGGGCGGGCGAGAGGGGGTTAACAACGAGTAAAGTGCAGGAGCAACAAATGCGGTTGCCACTCGTCGGCACCTTCTTTTCTTTTGCATAATGAATCCAAAAACATAAAGGGCAGCGTTGAAAAGAAAGGCGCGTTGGCAGGACACGGAGTGAAAAAACGCGCAGTTAAAATTTGATGGCACGTGCAGTTAACGCCACGCAAAATGCACATAAAAACAAACACAGCAACAAACTCAAGTAAATGTGTTAAAAAATAAGCAAAAAAATATAAAAATGTGAATGGCCCCCAAAAAAATGTTGATGAAGACACGCGCTGTGGACGATGGCAGGACCAAAGGCCTGTGACATCGCCTTTCATTCAAAACCTGAAAATGACACGCACATCGCGAGACATTAATGCAGAGAGTGATGATGAAATGCGGGTGTGTTTGTAGAGCATGACGAAGGGTGGGGAGCGCAGGGGGGCAGCTTTATGCTGGAGATATGGCAGGCAGTTGAATGCTTTTGTCAGCCACATTATACGCACAATGAATGACGACGAGCTGCTAAGTTTCTCGATTCTAAATATGTCACGAATATTTGAAAGAATAAAAATTCCAATAGAATAAAGTAAGGTTTTTGTTTGTTGATTTGGTGCATGATTTCATTAATCTTGATTGAGCATTTATTGAGCATTTTTTTTCTTTAAGTACATTTTTTCTTTATTTTCTTTATATATTTTTGCTTTGCTTTTGCTCATTTTCCTCCTATTATTACTATTAAAACGCCTTTTGCTATCTGATGCCTTGTAGACCACTTTGTTTTGCTTGAGAGCATTAAATCGTTCCCATTTCAAGCTTTAAGGACACTTAAAATGCTTTTAATTTAGCAAATAGCAACACGCTTGAAACAAAATCTCAAAAGCTGAGTTGAAACTTAAATAAAACCAAAAAGGAAAAAGAAAATTCGCAGCAGCAAAACATAATTCGAATATGCCTTTAAGCCAATCAAATATTTATGAAATTGCATGCTGTCGTGTTTTTTATGCTTGATTCTTCTTCTTTTTTTAAATTTATACCTACATAAATTTATGCGAGTGCTTTAATACATTTATACGAGCTTCCCCCTTTTCAGTTATTTATGATATGCGTAGCAATAAAGCTGTTGCGCCAGATTTTCAAACATCGCGGAGCATTAAATAAATCGCAATTTATGTCGCTTTCAAGTTCAAATCCGTTTGTGGCAACACAAAACAAGAGCAAAACTCTTTTTCAGCAATTTAAAATTCGCAAAATGCACTTAATTAATGAAAAGCTGTGAGTTTGCCACAGAACGGCGGCTAAACTAAACTAAAATAAAAGAGGAGAGCTTTCAGTCTGAACCTGTTGGAAAATTCAACAGAACAGACGACGATTTTCCCCTTTATGTGTGTGTATGTGTTTGTTTACGCGGTGAAACCGCAGCAGCCGCAACGTCGGCCATTGTGTTATCCATTGTACTTAGGCTTTTAATATTTTAGTTGCGTTGGCTTTTCAAGCTCGTCGAGCAGGAATGTGGCTGCTGGTCGCTGCGCGTGTTCAGGGACTTTACATTATGTGTACTTCTTTTCTCGCAGGCATCGCGTGTGTTTGCGCAAACAGTCAAAGCAATTGCGCAGTTTTGCACAGTGAAACTTAACTTAAAGCTCTGTCGCATGCGGGGTTAACAACAAATGTAAACAAAGCCAAAAAATTCTTCAATGCGCACAAAAGTAGGCAATGAATTTTGGTCTTTTTTTGGAGTACGACAAACTGCAGCAACATTGTGTTAGAGTGGAAGAGGGAGTTTGGACTGTTTTGTGTTCACTATTTAGAGTAGAGATGGGCTGCGGCGCTCGTCGGCCTTTAAAATTCCGTGTGGTGTTGGCCTAATTGCCGGTTTAGTGTAAGTCTAAAGGCGTTGGCGGGTGGGGTAGACGGGGGCGGGGGGGCCGGTTTTTTTTTTGGGGTTAGTTGTTTTTTTTTGTGAAAGTATTTTTATGAAGGGCCTGTGATATCCGTGGTATGTGGTACTTGTGTATTTATTGTGACCAATATACCACCTATGCATAGTTATTTATATTTTTTAAATGTTTTTTTATTGTTTACTTTTTTGATTTATTTTTTTTTGTTTGTTGTGTTATACGAGTGTATCATATTAAACAACTGTTGTTTAGAATAATCTTGTTATTTAGTTTGTCTTGTCTCTGAGATCGGCGCGTACAGCGCCGGACGCCGCGGCGACTTCGTGGGGATAGATTTTTTGGGTCGTTCTGTTTTAAACTATTATTTTTTCTTTTTGGTTTTATCGACTACGTTATTTAAATCTTTTTTTAATATTTTTAATTAATGATTTTAATTATAAAAACTTTTAAATCTATTTGTTTTAGGCGGGGCTAATCCTGGGGCGGTCCTTTTTGTTTATTTAGAGTAACGTTTTGGATTCCAGTTGAGCAATCACTTCAATTATATACACATT
Organism: Scaptomyza pallida; assembly: GCA_018152965.1. Taxonomy (NCBI): domain Eukaryota; kingdom Metazoa; phylum Arthropoda; class Insecta; order Diptera; family Drosophilidae; genus Scaptomyza; species Scaptomyza pallida. The sequence goes on from JAECXP010000107.1 coordinate 2,412,512, forward strand.
AGTAGCTGTTAAATATTTTATTCTACAGAATGAAACTTTACGTGTTTAGCACATATCTATTGAAGACATCTAATCGCTGCTCGTAATACAATACACAACACAAGTAGAGTTCACATATTGCTGTGTAATAAGCTACTGATTATCTTGTAAAATATAATGTTCTCTTTATTTTCTTTCCTTTGATATGGTGCAGCATGCGTGCATTTCTTGTTGCCTTGTTGTGTTTGCTATAGTCTGCGCTTTATGGGCTCCACGAAATTGGTGCATTGGCATCCCATAATCGATCTGAGTCAAGTATTCGCTTCATTTGGCCTTCACCATGTGCACACAGCGGAAATTGCACAATGTGTGTGTGTGTGTGTGTGTGTAATCCCATTTGGCTGCCTTGCTTTTAACGGGTCCAGTGAAGAGAAAAACAAGACAAGGCAAGAACAATGTGTGAGCTCGAGAAAACCAGTTAAGCACTTCACCTGGCGACGACATTTTAAGCTTTTGTGGCACGCAGGCAAGCGGGCAGGTTGGCACACAGGCAGTGGCAACATAAACAGCGGCGCTTGTGATTGCCCCAAGTGTTGTGCTCCAGTTGGGCGCTCATTATACAAGACCACAACACACAACCCCTTACGAACACTTGCACTCATGTGTGGGTGTGTGTGTGTGTTTGTTTGTTTTAAGCTTGTTGAGAGCAGTCTCAAGTAAAATTAATTGCGTCAACTTTGACAAGGAAATTTCTCAAGCACATTATACTATCTACCACTTACAGGCGCTGCTCATCATCGTCATCATTATCATCATCATCATCATCATCAAAACGATCAACAGCTAAAATTGGCATAGGCTGCGCCGGAAGTGGGCGTATTTATTTTTAATACGTATATATTGATATTGGTTTGACGCTGAGTCCGGCACATTTTGCGCGTCAAAATAGGCTCCGGACAGAGTCACAGCCTCTGCTATGGCGGCACGATGGGCAACGGATATTTTCGAACGTCACAAACATCGACAACATCACGCCAACGGGACAAGCGGTAAGTCCAAACTTGGGTCAACTCATAATATATCTGATTGTCACTTCGAAGGGACCCTTTTTTTTGCTTCTGTCTTTTGTGTTCTTTTGTTGGTCCTCAAACAGATGTAGGCCATAAAAGTCAATGACGTATGCAGCATGCCGAATAAAAGTCAGCTTCAGTTAATAAGCTAGTACAAGCTGGACATCAATATTTATGGCAGGGTCGCCAGTTTGTCCAACCAATTTATGAGTTTGTCAAAATGACTGGGGGAAAAAAAGGGTTAACAAGGCGAGAAGCCATCCAAAAGCTGATTTGATATCATAAACTTTGCAAGTAACCCTTGAAGTAGGCCCCTTAATTATGTGTAAAGTGGAAGTTGGACAATTTCTAAGACAAGTGTAAGCCATTTAAATCTATAAGCTTGAAATCTGTCTTTTTAATTATTTTGTTTGATTAGTAAAAAGTTTCAAGAGACAACAAAGTTTTTCAATCACATTTAAAGTACAAAACTTGATATAATTACTTGAAAACATTTTTTTTTGCTTGAAAATTTGCTTTTTAAATAACTTTGTCAAGCTTTTGCTTGGCTTTCGCTTTAAAGCTTTTGATCCGATTTAGAACAAAAATAAAGAAAAATGCTCGTACATATGAGTTCGTACGTGAGAAACGAGGCAAGCACAAAGAAAAATCAAAATGTTCAACAAAGTTTAAGGCACAATGCCACATTGCAGACGAGCTTGAGGCATGTGAAAAGGGCAAGCAAAAAAGGAAACTTTGCCACTTTCTTTTGGGGTTGTGTCTTTGTGGGGCATGTGGTATGTAATTAAATTGCCTGGACCACAAAATGGAAACAAAAGGCAAGCAAATTAAATCCGTTGAGTTTTTATCTTTCTTCTCTTGCCACCAAATTAGCGGCTGTCAATTTAATTTAGGCCTCTCTCGAGTATTAAAATCGATTTTGATTTGAAGAACCAAGATGCCTTCGAAAAAGAGGGGTCGGCGGTGTTCTTCGAACATTTTTCCAATTAATAAAAAGCTAGCGTAAAATGGGCCGAGCGCCTTTGCAATATGGAACACAATCGCCAAGAACAGCAAGAACGGCAATTAAAATGGCTAACGGCGCTCGCATACAAGAGAATCGAGAGAAATTGTCTGTCTGACACAGATGGTCGAGGCGTGGCCGTAACAAGAACCGTTCTAAAGGGGTAAGGTGTGGGTGTGGGGGGAACGAAGCCATTAACTATCTGCCAGTCACTGGCTCAAAGCTCAAATACCAATCTGGCGTTGCAGCAGCAGCAGCAGCAGCAGCTGTGCCAAAAGAATCGAAAGGGTTGCTTCATATGTCTATCGAAGTTGGATTTTATCTTGTGCTGCAGCAAAAGTTTCCATTTGTAATGAGGAAACCAAACAAAGTTTTGCATTCGTTGTGGAATTGAAATCAAAAATCAAAATGCAAAAGCAGAAATCGAAAATTATGCACTGATTTCGACTTTCTCCATTTCAAGTGGAATGGAACTTGCAAATCGACACTCATTTGTATAGCATGCTTTCAGGATGTTGAATAAAAATACATCTAAGTGCCTTTAGCTGTTTATTTTGTGCTAAAATCACTTTTAATTTATTAATTTTCAATTTTTAATACGGCAAGAGTTATTTTTAATCTGCAAAGTATGTTTACCAATCACTTCACTCAACTCATGCTTTAATCGTGCAACCCGCGCGCATCTGAATTTTGGTGTGGCAAGCGCCATTAAGTAATGAAATTGTTGCACTATCCGTCAAAAGCCTGGCAAACAGAGGTTTCAACGCTTTTTTCGCTCTGCCGACAGGTGACCAACAATTGAATTTTCTCTTTGGTGTTGAGAACGAAAATTGAACCGTTCTGGTTCTGTTTGCTATCCGTTGCGTTCTGTCCAAACGCACAGAAGTCGCTTCATTTGCATATACATGGAGTAGTAAGGTGGGCGGTGATAGGCAGAACGGAAGTGAGCTGTATATTTTTGTATTGACAGACTGTTAACGAGACAAGGAAATGGCGAAATGTTGGGAATGCGAAGTATGTGTATGGAAGAGATAAAGATGTTAGACACTAGAAATTGGTGACTGGGCACGACACAAACAAATCGATTTATGCATATATAATGCAAACATTCACAAAAACCAGACGAGTGCAGGCTCAACAGAATTGACATAGAGACATTGTCAGCAACATTTTTATCTTGTGACACTTTGTCACGTGACGCAACTTTTTTTTATATTAGAAATGACATAAAAATATCTTGAAATATCTTCGAGTATCTTCAAACGTGTGCGTGCTTGTGAGACGTGTGTGTGTGTAGTGTATGTGTGTTGTGAAGGGGGAAAACACAAAGAATATAAGAGTTTATAAAGTGTTTGTGCATACTTAACGTGTAGTGTTTGACCTTTTGCCCAGTTGTGTGTTTTATGTGTCAACTTACCTGCAAAGAAATGGGAAACATTTTTGGGTTAGTTATGTTTGTAACAGACAGTAAAATGTATCGAACATATATGTGTGTGCAAATTTGTGAACATTTGCGAAAGTTCGACGTTCGATGTTCATTAAAAATAACAGTTTTACATTCGACCAGCATAAATCCGTTAACTGCTGCAAATGGCAGCTGCGAAACTTTGCAAAATTTAATAATGATGCTTAAAAACACTAACTGTTGACAACAACCAGAATCAGAACGTGGCGCAAATGAACAGACTGAACCGAAAAAAGACCAAGAAGAGCCACGGAAAAGTTTGCCAATTAGTTGCGGATAGAAACTTTTTACCAGCATGCTACATTCATACAGAAAATTTTATGTAAATTGCCGCAAAAATAGAAAATAATTGCATTTGCCTGTAGTTTATGATGATGCCAAGGCATTACACACTTACGTACATATATCTCATAGCAATCTACACACAGTAACAACAGCGACAACAGAAAGAGAGAGAAAAAGAATGGAAGGAAACAAGCAAAACGCTTAAATAATGTGGGGCTGCAAGGAAGGACAACTTATAGCCATAAAATGCCTGCAGGGCAGAGAGAAAAATAAGCGGTATATAAAAAAATTCAACATTGCTTGCAACAATTTCCGTTTAGTGTCTGTGACGAAACGCCTGAAAGCCGACAACACAAATTGCCGGCCGTTTTATAATAGACAAAAGATACAAGTTAGCATTATCATCGATGCTTTGTCATGCAATTAGTTAACGATATCATCAATGTCAAAGCCTCGTTTCGTTTCCTCTATTCACTTTTTTCCATTACTTTCCTTGTTCGCTGTTTTTTATTTAATGTCTGATTATCACTACGATTTCTTTACTTAATCGATTGATATCTCATGCAGATTGACGAAGCAAGCAAAAATAAATTTACTTTAGACAAGTTTAAATCTCTTTCAATTGCAACTTGTGCACTTAGATAATTTAATGCAACACTCTATCTCTTTCTCCCAGTCACACTTGAGACAGCTCTAGGCCAACGCATACACACACTAACACACTTATGTACACACAGACGTGCTCAGTTTCGCATATTTGCATAAGTTTTTGCATTTTTTTTTTTTTGGGAGATCTGTCGTAATCCCCTCCACATGGTTGCATGCTTCATTGGCTTGTCTGTCTTGTTTACATTCATAACCTGCTGGCAGGCAGACAGATCCAAATAAAACATAGCTCACATGTGAATTTAGTTGAGAAAAGAAAAACAACCCATTTTTGCAACTAACAAAAACTTTACTTTACTTGACCAACAAATGTTGCATACAACTTTTTCATGTACACAACTTTATTCTTTTTTAATATGAATTTGAAGCCTGGCATCTAAAAAATCTACATACCAAAGTTAAGTGTCATCATTATTAAACTTTCATTTTCTAATTTACTAATTGATTAGGAAGCTTTCGATCCAAGTTTACAAGTCTTATAAAACATTCTCCCCCTTCAAAGTGTGTGAAATATTGTGATAGCAACTTTTTAGTATCCCCTTAATGTTTATGAAGTTAAACAAATTGCCAACAAAGTTGATGTTGAGTAGAGATGCTTTAAAGCAATCCAGAATGAAAATATGCACGTAATATTGTGTAGTTAACGTTAACGTACGTGGCCTCAAGCTCAAATGGCATAAAGGAGAATAAATTTAAAAACGAGAACTCGGTAAATAAGTTTGCCTTCATTTTGATTCACTCGACAGGAAAACGCAAAACCAAAGACCAACAAAAAGTCTCGTTTCTTATGCATATGCACAGTGTAAAAACGGTGGCATGTATGGGAGAGGTAGACATGTTGAAGGTGTAAGCGATGATGTTGTTGCAGCTAGTACATAAGCGTAGAATAGTTGCTTATGCTGCATTATTATTATTGTTGTTGTTGTTGTTGCTGTTGCTTTTTGCCCTTATACCTTCCTTATGGTATTGTGCTCAGTTCGCCGTTTTATTGGATTTTTCCAGTTCACTTCGTTGTTGCAACTTTCAACTAGCAACTTTAACGGCCCGCGCAGTAACCCGTCAAAGCTGAGTGGTCTGTCTGGAGTGAAAAATGCAGCAGTTTTTCCCCAAGAACTTGCCACATAGATCCCAGGCCCTATTACCCATGCAACGAGCGCTCCACAAAAATGGCGAAACAATCCGACTAAGGAATAAAGTCGACGGCAGTCAAGGCAAGAGTTAAGCCTTGATGCGGCATGCGGCATGCAGCATGCAGCATGATTTGCTTAGCATTCAAAATTTAAAAATACATCCAGAGAGGGAAGAGGGCTTAAGAGTGAGATGAAAAGTAAGACTGACTGCTGCATTGAACAATGGGAAATTTTGACCCAAAAATCAGCCTTTTATTCTTTTTTTCCATTGACTTGAATATAATTATTGTTAACGCCAAAATGTTGTAAATACATTGTGCATTACTCTTCCATAAGTTCAATTTATATGCGGGCAGTAGCACGCCTCATTCAAAAAAGCTTGTATGGTTTCTGAGCTATTGTTGATTGACAGATTTTTGGCAAAATTTCTATTAGTGGAGTGGAATCAATCTTCCGATTGTCATTACTTTGCCGACATGAATTCGATTTTCAAAAGCAATACCTTAAAAGTTTTGATTTAAGGATTTTAAAAATACTGTATTAAAATTTAGAAACAAGATTTGTACTTCATTTGTATTCTAGGTTATTCCCGATTTATGCCAAATTTTCCCATTGTGCATTGTAAGATGAAAATTGGTGCAACATTTGTGTCGTTAGAGCGTTGCAAATACTTTCCGACTCGTTGCATTCGTGCAATGTACACTCTCGAGAGACATTTGTTCGGCTTTTTAATAAAAGCAAAGCAAAAACACTAACACTTGTGCATGTCGCTTTTCGCATTATATGCACACAAATCACAGTACGTACTGACCCATAGCCATAGCCAAGCGCCTGAAACTATGCAGCAACATTGTCAAGGCGCAACGAAAAACTTATTGTTGCTGCTATTTGTGCTTAGCACTTGGGCGACAGACTGTCTCAGCTTGTCTCAAGTGCTAGAGATTCTAACATATTTTCACACGTATAAGCATTAAACGTCACCTGGGGCAAGTTGCATTTAATAGCTGCAGATAAAAGCAACTACAAAACGCAGCTCAGGTTTTACAGTTTACAGTTTTCGTGTTGAATAAATGTACGTTTTGGGTGTCTCAGATGTCCTCTGCACAATTCATATTAATTTGGCCAGAACGTGTTATGGCCAACAGCTTAAATTCATGGTCCACTTCAAAGAATATTTAAAACTATATAAATTTAAACTGTTTTGTGTTCATCTCTTGCTCTTAATCCTTGGTCTTGTCAATTTGTGGGTTGTATTAAAACTTAACCCGTTTCTCATCATTTTGTGTGCTGTTGCCGCATGCTGCAAGCTATAAAACAGTAACGTATTTATCTTAACAACCTTTTAATCCGATGACGGGGCGACCACGTTCTGGCAACCAACTCAATTCGCGTTGCACAACAAAATAAATACGAAACCATCTAACAACATTGTGCGCTTTGCTCGTCGCAGTTCACCTAATTTATGACACGAAAATCGCTTATCCAATGTGTGTTAGAATGTACATTTATAAATACAAATTCTTGTGTTTGGTCAACATTAAAAACTGGAACAAAAAAAAAGAGTGGTCCGAGCTATGAGCAAAAACCAAGCATTTCATTTGCAACGGTCTACCGAGCAGAGAGAATAACAGCATTGAGAAAACAAAAGGCAAACAAAGCACACACACACACATAACCATACAACATGAACCCCCAACGGCCCCCAACCACCATAATATCCCAAACGTAAGCCATGTCCAAAATGCTTTGCATGCCATTTCCATGCGTCGTCACACGTCAAAACATTTTCAACTTATTTCGCATACTCCGAATTTTCCCGTCCAAATGATGACCAGAATAAGGCTGATGCGGGGGGCGATGAGTGCTCTTTTTTGTAGTTGTGTTGACTTCGCGGCTGCTTTTTCGGGTAATTCAGTTTTGCGTCATTTCGATGTATTCATGCTTCAGTGCATCTGAAAACTCTTTTCATCTGGCGACACACAAGTGCCAGTGTGAGTGTGTTGCAAGCTACTTTTTCATATGTATTTTTATGAGCAACTCGCTCACTTCCGGCAATGCAACTACTACTAGTTGGGTGTGAGTAACGCATTTCCGCTGCTATTGTTGCTGTGCGCCAGGTCGGGCATAAAGCACTCCAACACACGCACAAGCACACACACTTGCCCTGGCATAACAGTTAACTAGGTGACGTTGGGCCTGACGATGACGAAATAGCCAACAAACAAAGCGCTAAAAGAAAAAACAGCAGCAGCAGCAACAGCTCGAGTTAAGAGTTCAATTAACGTGTTGTTGTTGTTGTGCAAACAGTTCAGACGAGTTCATTGGTTGCCACTCAAACACAACGACCCATTGGCAAACTTAAGTTGACTTTTTGACTTGACTTGAATTTTATAGCATTTTCAAGAAATTTCGTACATAACATAGTCAAGTGCTTTTAAATGAATGCTGAGTTGTAGTTTCATGTCTAAGTAAGACTTAGGACTCGTCTTATCCTAGTATGTATATATAAGCTTATTTTGTCCTTTACATATTTCTTGCTTTCCATATCTCAAATCTCTTACAAAGAAGCAATTTTCACACAACTTTTCTGATATGTTTTATTTAAAGTTAAAGTTGACCAAACTAAGCATTCTAATTGGTATTCCAAAACTACTGGCACATCAAACAAAGAGCCCACTCATGAAATATTCAATTCAAGCCTCAAAAACTACACAACAACAGAACACAACATCGAAAGTTAAATCCCAGCTGGCCTGACTGAATCGCTTGCCATGCAAGAGGCAGCATTTTTGTGGCAACCTTTCAACCTTTTTCTCTTTTGTGCCCGTACTTTGTGTTTGGTCGCATGTGGGCTTAAATTGTACACTTTAGTGCCAGGAAATCACAACTTTTTGAATTGCTATTGCTGCCAATTCTCTGAGCGTTAAGAGCATTTTAATGGGTAATAGTTAGTAGCTGTTGCACACACATTTAATTGAGCTCTAAAAAAAAACTTTTACTTTTCAAGCGAAACTCACTTAATGCAATGAATTCAATTAGCATCAAACAATGTGAGAAAATACAACAGCAACAACAACAACAACAAAATGTCGTGCTAAAGTTCAAAAATTGCATTAAAAGTGCGAGATGGCAAAATTGTACAAAATAAAACGTAAAACTTGAGAAATTTCAGAAAATAAAACTAAAAAGAGAAAAAATTACTTCATTGTTTGTTATTGTTGTTGGTTTTGTTGTTGCTGTGGCAACTGTGGCATGTAATTTTGTTAACCTTAAACATCAGCACAAAAGAGGGGGTGCGCGGTACAGCAACTGAGACGATGCTTGGCAGTGAAAAATATACAAAGCGGCATAGTTTGCAGCTTCGCCGACGCTGCGCAGTCGCAGTTGACAGCGAAGCTTGCGCTCAGCAGACGCTATCGCCGTCGCTTAGCGTCAGTCTATCACGGGACGCAAACGCGCGCACAACACACAAACAACAAACGAGCCGCGCAGCCAAGTCGAGGCGAAAAATCAAAAACGCGGCAAATAAAAACAAGTGCACAAACGAGTGCGAAAGAGCAAAAGAGAGAAAGCAAATACAAAGCGTGCGTTGTTCATTTTTTTGCGATCATTATTTAAACGCGGACTTGATGTGTTCGTGTTTGTGTGTGTGTTGCTTGTGTAGTTGGTTTTTGGCCAATTTAATGCACAATAAAAGCATTTTTAGTCTTTGAATTCGTAAAATCAACAAACTGTGCAAAGAGGCGGCGCCGCTAATAGAAAGCTGCTGCGATACACCCACCATTTCGCCCCCCTTCTATCGGTGTGTGTGTGCTTGGTCGAAAACTGTGCAAATATCCAGCGATGTAGAAGAAGAAGAGGCTCAATTGTTTATTTATTTGCACTTGGCCGGCGTCAATGTGGGCCAACCACAAGCTAACACAAGACAAACTAACAAACACACACACACACACTAATACACACAATTTGTCAATATTTGCTTTTATGGCAAACAAAGTGTGCAGCATCATTAACAACATACTATATATCCAGGCAGCCATCGTCCGGCCTTTTACTGATAATCAATGAGTGGATTAATGCGGCCATTATCATTTGCATTAGGCCAACTTTAAGGATTTGCCGCATAGATAAAGGTAATTGCGTCTTGAAGGTCATTAATTAGCTTTAGAGTAATGTGAAAATGATTGGAGAGCTGAAGAAAAAGTTTTTCTTAAGCATTTAAGTTGGCCAAGTTTGGCAAGAAACATATGCAAACAAATTCTTATATGGGAAACAAATGTCACAAAATTTAGCAAATTTATTGCTGCACTGAATGTCATTTGTGGTTGACTCTTACTGTGTTTCCCTTAAGAGCCGCACAATAATTACTCTTACTAAGTTTTTTCTTTTGCTTTTGGCACTGCCAACGATTTGCCTGTAATTTATGGCAGCCTTTTATGCAATTTTCGACAGAGTTCGTCGTGTCCATGGCTCCAAATGCAATTTCTGTGGCCGCATCAGCAGCAGCAGCGAAGGCAAGTAAATTGATTTAGCATTTATTAGTGAGCGACGGCTACCAGTGGAGTCTGAGTACAATGTGTACTTGTTCGCTCTCTCTCTCTCTCTTTCACTCTTTCTCTCAATCACATTTCGTTGCCCCGTGGCGCCATTAGCATCATTCGTTGCTTTGTTGTTGCTGTTGTTGCCTGCCTGGTTGTCGTCGATGTCGTCGAATCATCCGTGGAAATTGCCAAATTTTCGAAAATGTCATTGCAAATGTCGCGTGTTGCTGCTGTTGTTGTTGCTGTTGCTGGTGGTTTCCGATTGCCTGCGGTGCTGTCATCAGCTCTTTTTTGGCAGCTACGTTTTGGCCCATTCATTTTGACAGACTTGCCCTAGTGCTGTCGACTCATCCCCACCTCCCCCACCTCGCTTTTGATGTAGTTTGAAGTGAGGCACTTCAACTCTTCAATGTGGTATGCTCTGATTGTTCAAGTTGCGCGTTCAGTTTTTGTTTTTTCTTTAATATTTATTCTAGTTGTGCAATTATAAAATATGCTGTGTGAATAGCGCCATTGCAATTGCATTTTTATCATTTACAGTTCTATTTTTTCTCTAACTACAATACATATATATTTTTCGAGCTTATATTGTTTGTTATAGTTTATGCTTGGTTTGTTTATTGTTGGTGTTGTTTCCATGTAAATTGTTGGCCATTGCTTATTGTTTTTGTTTTTGTGTTTGTAGTTTTTATTTTATTCGCCCAATAGTTTTCTGTGTTAATTAATTTGAGGCTGTCATGCGAGTTTCCCATTTCCATTTTGGCACGAAACTTTTTTGCAAACATGGTTTATTTCTCTGTCTATGTGTAGTATATTTATCTAGTAGCATGTGTGGTTTGTGCTTGCATATAATTAAATTAGCTGCTCTTTAATGAGGAGGTTTTATTTTACGGTGCGTGTCTTTTATATACATACATACTACCAAAGCCGATGATGAATGGCATTAAATTGTTTTACATTTCCATTGGCTTAATTTATTTATTGATATTGTGAACAACTTTTACTGTGCCGCATTGCATTTATAATGACATTTTAATTAGCTGCAGACATTAATTTGCATTTTTAAATTTATTTTTTTCGGTTTACATTATTAAGTTAAGTTTACGTTTATTTTCGCACCTTTAAAAGACATTTCCATTCGCTTTTGAAAGTGACAAAAATTGAATGCCGCACACGTCTCAAAGAAGTTAAATCGCTTTTAAAATGCCAATAAAGGGAAACACGTGACTTGAGACCAAAATGAAATCAGAGTTTAAATTGCTGCTAAATATCTAAAATGCTGACATGATGCGGCAATCATAAAACGGCTAAAAAGTAATTAACGTGTTTCTCCACAGAGAATAAATACATAACAAACACACATATGTACACAATTTTACGGTATTTATTATACAATATGTGCGTAGTTGTTGCTTGTGAAAGCAATTAAAACTCATAGCTGGAAGCAAACAGTGCACAAAAAAGAATCTTTAAATAAAAATACAGATGCTAAAAGCTATAATAATGTGCTAGATGCGATTGCTAGACTAGCAGTTATCCTATATCCAAATGCAATAAAAAAAGCTTAGACCTTAGTTAAGTAATGTATTTTAAAGGCTTCCTATACCCTACTTCTACAATATGCATAGTTTCTGCATATAAACAAATTAATTAACAGCAGTTTGTGCGAAAGATATTTATCAAGAAACTGGAAAGAACACACAAAGGGCAGAGGGAAATGGTTTGCAAAAATGCTTTAAGGAAAGAGCTGGAAAATGGGGGAGAAGAGTAGAGGCGAGCACAAAAGGTTGCCAACGCAACTAACAAAGTCATCTAATTTAATTTTAATTAAATAACACAACAAAAACGCGACACAAACCCCGCCCGACTTCTACGCCCCTTGCACCACACGTGCCTCTGTTGCCAAATGACATGTAAAGCCAGGGCAATTGAGGTTAGTTGCATGTGCTAAGTTATTCTAATACCCAACATAAGAGAGGCTCAACAGCAAAGAAGAATATTTTACTAAGATAAAAACAAAAAGAAGAAGACTTGAGCTATAGCACACTTTTGGGGCTTAATTTTCAAGGATATATGTATACACTTTCTGGGTCAGTTTGGTACGATATAGTATAGTATAGATATGAGTGCAAATATTTATGTGATGCATTTTCATATAGGTCATCTTTGAGTCGAAGCTGCAGCTACAGTATGTGTGTGTGTGTGGCTGCTTCAAGCATCGTCGGCCGCATCTTACTTTCACATCCAGCTCTGGGCTAAAATGTGGAGAGTGTCGAGCATATAACAAGGACAACAGCTGCAGCTAAAGTTGAGGCACTGTGGCAGCACTAGACAGGCAACAGCAGGCGCCGCCAGGATGGCGCGCCAGAATCCTGACGTTGGCATTTCACATAGTTAAGCATTAGGATGGCAACATTTGCAATTGTAATGGAGGACCCAACCGCCTATGCTTGGCAGCATCCAAATAGACAAAAAAGCCCGACTTTCGTTTCCCCCCATTTAATGTCTAGGAACAACTTGGTTTTATCTGTCAGCTGGGGCATTAAGGTCAGGGTAACAGCTAAACTTTTGTGGGGTGGCGGCGCCTGGCAATTAACATACTGCTCGTACCATTAAAATGTTGCATAAACGCAAGCAATGCCATTTTCAGAAGTATTTATTTTAAGTATTCAGGTAAAACCTAGAGCAAATAATGCAGATTATATGGATGTTAGCAGTTTTTAAGCCAGTTGATTGTACGACTTCAAGTTGTTTCTTATTGCAAATAGTTTGCTCTCTCTCAATGCAAATGGTTTTGTGAAAGTGCTGAGACTTTGAGTGGGAAAAGTCATTAAGGTGGGCTTGATAAAAACTTTTCTTCTAAAGTGTTGACAAACGCAAAAGAGAACACCACAAATAGCTAATTTCTTCACTAGTATTCTATGATTTAAGCTTTTTTTCTGTGCAATTTTCATATTGCAGTTTATGCAGTTCATGGTTAAATAAACTCCATCCAATCAAGCCTGGCAATCAATCATGCACAATTCGCAGCAGCAAATACCTTCAGCTTTTCCCTGCATAAGCACATAAAAGAACTACATACCTACATATATGTATAGCTGAAAACAAAGCGGTTGTCGCAATGGTTGAGCCCTCCCCTTCCAAAGCTGACTGCCGCAGATCCCACGCTTCATTTAACAGCGAGACTGCATAACAGGCGTCTGCGACTGTGTACGTCAAGGTGCCGCAACCTTATAAGTCGCAGTAAAGCTGCGCGCAACAGAAAGCAAGGCAAAAAATATCCCTGGGTAAAGCGAGGCAAGAGAAGCAATTGCTTGGCTTAAATGCTTCGATGAGCAAAGTGTTTCCACTGCTGCTGCTTCTGTTTTGGTCGTTTCGCAAAAAAAACGTTCAAATGGGCTTTTACTAGCCTACGTGAGTGTGTGTGTGTGTGGAGATTAAATGACTTCAATTTACGTTTATCGGCCTAGACATTTGAGCTTAATTCACTTAGTGGTCAGGTAGCCATAACTGGTAATGGCGGCATGCTTAAAGATGTTCCCTTTTATAAAAAATGTGATGCTTTAATGAGATTATAGAAAAGTTGTTTAACAAAATCTTTCTCTTCTTGTTAAACCCACACAGTGGCAAGGACAGCTATAGCTATCAGCATAATTACGTGGATCGCGTGCGTCTCGAAGATACGAATGTGGCACACTATCAGACGCACCACCACCATCAACACAACACCACACACGATCCACGCTGTCCGCAACTGCGTGCCGCCGGCTGGCGACACACACACAAATCCGTTTCACATCTCGATTTGGCCACCAGCTGTCATGGTGCAGCTGGCGCTGGCATAGATCGGCCACACAGGCAACAATTGCAAGTGCAACTGCGTCACCATCATCAGGCGCATCACCATCACAGCCAGGAGCATCATCCACAGCCGCCGCTGACACCACACGCCCAGCCGCATTGGACGCAGTGTCGCGTGGGCATTGCAGCCTCATCAGCTGGTCAGCTGGGGCAGCTGCGAAACGCTCGTTCTTTGGACTATACGCAGCTGGAGCGTGAGGAGAACGCCTTGGACATAGCCGAGTTCTATTGGCGTATCGATGCGGAAGCGCCGCTTGAGCAGCTCGACAACAACTACTCGGGTAAGGTTTTTTTTTGCCCTTGAATCGCATGCACTGAGGCATAACACTAAAACGTTGCAATTATTGCTTTTAGTTAATGATAACTTGGAATCGGCAGCAGCAGCAGCAGCTTCAACAGATACAACAGCAGTAGCTACAACTGCCGCAACAGCAGGAGCAGCAGCAGCAACGGGGGCAGCATTGGGCGCCACAGTTACAGCCACGTTCCTTGACTTTGGCAGCGAATCGTGCAGCTTGCGGCGATCGCGCAGCTTGGCCGTGATACGTGAGGAAACATTTAGCGATCTGCAAATTGGCTCCGCAAACAGCAGTCGTCGACGTTCGCAGCTAATACCGCGTGCGCGTCTAGTTAATCGCGGTTTTTTCCGCGAATCACCACGGTAAGTGAGTCACAAATACCCCCAAAATATATCAAACAAACACTAGACAACAAAGTTGGGGAAATACTACAACAACCGCTCATTAAGTAACCCAAGAACAGCTTGCTTAATAATAAAGCTCAACATCACAATTCAATACATATTATTTTCCCAGTTAACTGGCACGTGTGAACGTCAGGCAACGTGACAGCTTAATTATTATTATGTCAAAATCTATAATGTATACCCAGACTCAACTCATAATTGCACATCGAACTGACGTCATGGGCTCAATTATTGTGTTGACTAGTGTATGGCGAATAAAGCACACAACACGCATACGCCACGTAAACGCAAACGTCAACGTTAACGCCAAGACAGCAATTTGAGTTTGGCATCTTTTTTGCTAGTTTTAGTTACACGACGCTCGCGGTCAGCTCAACAGGTTGGCGCAATTTGTATGCCAGACAATTGTTTTGTGGTCGATGTTAACGGATTTTAGGGCCGTCAATGTCAGGAGGATGTTTGATGATGTTATTGTTATTGTGGCTTTTGGTGGCGCACTGCGGATGCAACATTGCGTGCAACCATAAGCAATGATTTATGTGCACTGTGGTTTCTGTGGTTTATGTTTGCTTTAGCACACAGAACCACAAACACAACTATTGCATAATCAATTGTGTTAATTGTGCCAAAAAAAACAAAACCAAAAAACAAAAACAAACAAGTGAAAACAGTGCGAAAGTCAACTTTTCGAGCAGCTGCATGAATTGTGGTCACGTTCAACTTCGACCAAAAAACAAGCGCTTTATTCAGCGCATCCTTGCTTGATTTATGACGCAGTCCAATGCTTTTAGCCATGCCAACCATTATAACTGAAGCGCATCCTGCCAATGACAGCTGAACTGTGCAGCGTGGCGACGATTTATCCTGCTTCTTCTTCGGCGTAGTTGTGCTTTGGCTTCCTGTCATTGTGACAGTCACATTGCAGCTTTGCCTTTGGCTTTCATTTAATTTGCCGCAAATCGTTGCGTCAAGTGGCTGAGTAAACACTGAGCGACTAAGTGCAACGTGAGCTGTAAACAGAGCTGGGCGGTGCTCGGGGGGGCATGGCACTTCTGGCTTAGATCGAAGGTTGAGCACGTGAAGCACAGCAACGCTTTGAACGTTTCAGAATAAAAGATTAGATAGTGGCATGACATGCATATCACAGTCATCAGTTGAGTTAAATTCGAGCTAAGCGCAACTCTGCTTAAAAAATTGAAAGCCATTAACGTAATTTGTTTAGATAAAGATACAGGGAAATGTGCTTAGCAAGACGAGAAGTTGGAATGGCAAATGATTTACAAAACTAGAGCTATAATTAAAGTCGTAATCAAGCCAATTAGAATGGAACGAGGTTGAAGGTTAGGTAGAATCTCAAGCAACTTGAAGCTATGAAACATTTTTAAAAGCAAAGTATTGTTAACATCAATCTAATGTCTATGACAATATCCCTTATCTCAGACAGCATCCTGGCAGCAGCAGGATGCTACAATACTTTATCTCACTTCGATTTGCTTGACTGACTGACTGACAAATCACATGGCTTGTGCGCATATTGATTGCATGCACAGCTGTTGCCAATGTCAATGCAATTGTTTAAGCCAGTCACAATGCGCAAACAAGGTCAATCTAACAAACAAACAAACGAATGACAAGCGATGAGCTTGGCTATAATTTACTTTTGATAACAAGCGACACAAAGCTAAAACAATAGCATAATTATAAACGGTTTCTCCCCTTTTACTCCCAGACCAAACAACAAGCAGCAGCAGCAGCAAGTGCAAAGTGAACAGCCAACGGAGCCGGCAGATGATGCACAGAGTAACAGCAGTGGGGCAAACACTTGCGATTCGCATCAGCAGCAGCAACAATTGCTAAAGCAACAACAGCAGCAGCAACAGAAGCAACTGCAACAACAACAACAACAGCAACACGCACATCAACATTGCCCGCAGCGGCATCAACGACATCAACGTGACCCGCATGACTTTGATGTCTACTACGATAATCTCAAACGTTTGGACGCCTTGGCATTGGGTCTAAGCGAACAATTGCATCCGTGGCACAACGACAAGAGTGACTTGGAGAGCTTAAACTCGGACTACTTTAAGAATTCGTTGCATCAGAATCACGGCGAGCAACAGCAGCAGCCTTCTTCACTAGAATTCGAGGCACTCGAACAGGCTGTTACCCTTTTGAGTGAGCGACCACGAATCTATCAATCGCGACGCCAGCAACAACATAGATCACATCACTACTGCCAACAGCAGCAGCAGCAGCGACACATTGATCAGGGTGGTGAATCCTGTCCGGAGCACAGTCAGAGTAGTGTCTTCCCGGAGACAACGACCAGTAATTCGGATGATCAGACGGATACTCCATCGCTATCGGAACAGGAATACGATCTAACGCATATTGAGCAAATCTTTCAGCAAACCGATACAGGTGACGTTGAGGAGAGCTACGAGTTGATCAGTCTAACAACCACAACACGAACGCGCTTCGAGAGCAGCGAAGAGGAAGGAGAAGAGGAGAGGCGGCAGGAGGATCTCAACGGCGCCGAAGAGAGTCTGACCACGCCCACGGAGACAGCTGCAAGCGATAGTGATTGCACTTTGAAGCGCGCCCACAGCCAACCGTTGGACAAGCTTATTGCCTACGATTCCGTTTATCTATCCTCTGAGGATAGCTCCGAGTGCACATTGATTGGTGAGAGCTGCGAATCCTTTGAGCAACGCACGTTCACTAGTTGCCTGGAGAACGGGGAGCTAGAAACACGCAGTCTACTTCACATTTCTATTGAGGATACGGTGTACGAACCACAGCCGAAGCAGCACAAAAAGGAGAAGGAGCTAGTACTGCAACGTCACAAGGAGAAGGAACAACAGCAGCCGTCCCAGAACTTCACCCAGGTGTTAAAGGTTGAACATGTCACGCCTAGCAATCATATAAATGTGGGCGTAACCTCCAGTGCAGCAAGTAAGCCACGAATTTTGAGTGTTGTCGAGAAACGGAAGCTGAAACAAGAGGAGCAAAAGCAACCGGCGCCGCCGGAACTAAAGCGCCAAGCAACTGACACCTTTGTGGTTAAATCGGCACACAAATCGAATCTCACCGAGAATCAGTATCACAGTTTGCCGGATGTTAACATTAGCGTCAGTCTTAAAGCATGCGAAAATATTGACAAGGAGCTAAGAACTTCATATAACTTGCAGCGGCAGCAGCAGCGCAAGGAAACCAAGCGACAGAAAGACGAAGTAACCCGAGCTGAAACCTACGACTCCATAAGACGCTTCGGACGCGCTCATCAAAAGGCCAGGCAGCGAGAATACGAGGAGCGTGAGAAGCAGCGTGAAAAGGAAGAGGCCACTCACGTAGCGGAAAAGGAAACTAAACAGCAGTCCGAGCAACATCAAGTGGCAATAACGGAACCGGAATTACCTGAGCCAATTCATGCGGAAGTAGTTGCCAAAACTGCAGAGGAAGCAGAGGAGGAGGAGGAGGAAGAGGAACCATTGCCACCACCACCTCCACCCATAACAGAAGATGAGTTTAACGATAACGAGAACTGTTACGATAACGATAACGGGGATTTAAGCGTAAACGATAACCAATTAGTGTCGCTAGCACATCCGGAACAGCCAAAGGAAGCGCCTGTCATTGAGGTGGCCAACTTTAGCAAACTAATCGAGCGTCGCGCCCAAGAGTTAAGGCACCAAAGAGCCAAAGAGCAACAGCCGCAATCATTTCAAATTATTGTCACTGACGCTCACAACAACATTATCCAAACGGAAGCAATTCACGAGGAGCAAACGTCGAAGCCAAAAACAACTTTAAAGAGTAACCCCACAGCGTTTACAAATTCAGTGGTGCACCCACATACACCGCAGCGTTCGTTGCGACGCTCAAATAGCTCCGCGTGTGGCAAGCCGCCGGAACGTCGTGTGCTCAGTGCGGGCGCATCCATTTACAAAGCACGTCCCGTTAAGGTGCTGTCAACGGCAAGCGGAGACAATTCGTTTGGACGTCAAAAGATGTCGCGACCACAGATTCTACATGTTGTAGACAGCAGCAGCAGTGGCGGCGGCAGCAACAGTGTGAGGCGACGCAGCAGTGCCCGCAGCATTGCAAGCAATGTGAGCGGTGAAGTTGCCACCGAATATCTACAAAAAGTCGATGCTGTTAAGTGCTACTGGAATAAACTAGCGGGTGGTAGTGGCATTGAGTCAGCCGAAAAGGCAGATAAGCAGCCGGAGACGGAGCCGGAGCCAGGGAAGGAGCCACGCCTGCAGTTCCAGCTGGGCAATAAAGTGACGCCAAGCAATGTCAATAGCGATAAACCTCATGGCAGCAGCAGTTTGGACTACTGCAGCATAATGCCGCCCTCCATTGAGATTGTGGAGTTGGGTGACGGCTCACAAAAGGCAACAATTGTGAGTGCTGCACAGCTGGAGCCGAATGGCAATGGCGATGACGATGATGATGATGGTGATGGCGGGGCACAATTTGATCACATACGCTACAAGGTGCTCAAGTCACAGCAGCTCATTCGCAACAGCAACATTCTGACGCCTCGCAACAAGAAGGAAGCACAGTTTGATGGACTCATACAATACCTGCAAGACTACAGTTTTCAGGAGCTGCTAAGCAATAACAATGTGGTCATTGTGGAGCCGGTTCGTACGAAGATTGAACGACCACTGCAAGTGGGTGGAAACATAGCGCCAGCAAAACCTCCAAGGCTGGCGAACACACAAGCACAGCAGGCGACAACAGCAGAAGCACCGAAAAAGACTAAACAACGCCAAGTGGGTGGAGCTGGAGCAAAAAGACACTTCTTCTACCAGCCAGTCAGAGTGAACAGGGAGCTGTACGAGGATGAGCTACCGGATCCGGATACGGTGCGCAACGTGCGACGCTTCTTCGAGCAAAACATCCTGCCCACGCCTGGCCAAGGCATTCTTGTGCAATCACAGCAAAAGTTTGGTGGCTCCGCCTGCCAGCTAAGCCCGAAGAGTAGACGGGCTCGAGGCTATCGCTATTTGACCATAGATACTAGCTATGGTGGAGATGCTGCTTCGGCTCAAGCTGTGGCTGAGGAGCAGCCCAAGGGCATGGAACAGCTGTTGGAGGAGCACAAGGTGAAGCAATGGGACAATGCAAGTTTATCGAGCGGCATTTCCAGCGGCGATTTATCATCGCCCTGCGGCGAGTGTCATAACCAGCCGGAGAGCATGACCAAAGAGTCAGCAACACAGGCCTGCAAGGGTGTTCATGTCCTGGATGTTGTGCGACGACATAACAGCAATGCGGCAAATGCCAAAGCACGAGCCAAGTTGGCCAGTCGTCGCACCTGGTGCGTGGGTGGCGGCATAGCTGCAGGCGATTCACGCTATCGACAAATTTATGAGCACAATTTGGAGGCGCATGAAGATGAACACGATCATCATGTGGCTGACGATGATGAGGATGATGATGATGACCGAGATGAGGATGATGACGACACTGCGGAGACGGACATGTGTGAGTCATATTATGTGAGCAATGTAAGTAAAAGCAAATGTCCAACCGCTTTATGGACCATTACACTTTGATGGCAGGCCCATTATGCTGCCCACAACACAAACCGAACTCACTATTTCCTTTTGCTCTCTCTCTCCCTCAGGACGTGTTGGCAAAAATACGCGAATGCGGTTCGACAGTAACGTATTATGGTGGCAGAGTGCTGGAGCGACAGACCCCGGAGAGAACGACAATCACAATGCAGCCAAATCGTCAGCTGATTAATGGAAATGCAGTCAACGGCTATTCAACATCCTCTACACGTTCGCGGGTGCGTCAAATCGAATCCTGCAATGTTTGCCCGCCCACTAAAAAATGTGAACACGAAGTGCTGCAGACAAAACAGCAATCGGAACAGCAGCAACAGGATTCGTATCAGGGTAAGTAGAACATACAAACAATGTCAAAAAGATTTACTCAATCATTTTCCTACAACTCGACAACAGGCATTAAATTCAAGCTGGTCAAATCAAACAGTTGCAGCAGTCGACTGGAACTGGCTGGAGCCAATGATGCTGATGGCACTGACTCTATGCTGCTTCAGGCCGACACTGAAGTGGTCCGTAAAATGGTTCATCATTTCGAATGCAATCAGCCCACGGCAACGCCGGCAGCCCCTTCGAGCACCAAGGATGTCAATGTGACCATTAACAGTCAAAGTACCGCTGCAAAGAATGTTGTTGAGGCAACAGCACGACGACAAGTGACAGTAAATAATCACATCAATGTGCTAAGAGAACAGGGTGAATGCCAAGATGTGCATGATAAGCAGAATGAAGATCCAGCCACTTATCAGAGCCAAGCCATGAACATACGCCTTGATTTGAGTGCAGGGCGTGGCAACAACAGTAGCAACAACAGCAGCAGCAGCAACTCTGATAAGCCCAACAATAACAGCAAAGTATGTCGCAATAAAAATGTGGATTTAGCGTATACGCTAACCAAACAGACGCCACCACAAGCTGAAGCCAGGGTAATTGTCAATCAAGGCACGCCCAGTGGCAATCAGTGGTCACAATTGAATGCTGTGGACGAGCAGCAAATGATGGCAACAAAAAAGCTGATAAAACAGCCAGAAATGGTCAATGGTCGTGAACAAATCATTGTGCCCGTTCAGATACATCAGACTCAACAGCAGCATCAACAGCAGCAACAATCAGCTGGTAGCCAGGAACGTCGTCTGAGCAATGCCAGCAGCAGTGCGTCCATTGTGGACAAGTCTGTGGTGCGACATTATGTGGCCAATGATAAAAGCATCTACGAGCGACGCAAATATGATGAAATCGAATTTGAAGAATTCGAGGTATACGATCCGGCCAAAGAGCTAGAACGCCAGCAACAGGAACAGGAGCAGTCGGCAAGGGAGCATGCAGAGCAATCCAACAGCTCCATAGATAGACGGCACACAGACGGAGAGCTGTACGATAGCCTGGATGATAGAGTGTGAAACGCACACAAATGCTCAATGGAAACCAAGCAACGACTTTTTTCGGTGGTTTGGGTAATCGATATGCCTAAGCTTAATTAAAATTAATTGAAATATTCAATACATAAATATTAAGCGCCCGTAGCTTTACAGGTAAAGCCAAAATGCATAGAACAACCACAACAGAAATATCCAAAAACTATATATTACGTACGTAAACAATACTAATGTTAATCAATTTGAGCTCAATTCCAATGCTCCAATGTATTTTGTAGTTTAATATTTAACGACCAAATAAATAGAACATTTATTTAATGAGCTAAGGCAGCTGCAGCTGCTGAATTATTTATAAATTATTTATGAACTAAAAAGTTGTATGAGATGACAAGCAGCGTGGGCGTGGTGAAATCTCTAATTACAGTTGACACAGCGGTTGCATGTTGCAAGGCAGTGGGGGGCAGAAGGCAGCCTCACGCAGTTTAAAGCACAGCTTATTTAAAGCATAAATTCCAATTGGTTTTAAGTAACTTAAAACTAAATGACAACTTATGACAAATTGTCTTTTAAATACATAATCAATTATTGGATTTGAGAGAAACGATGAATTTAAAGAGTCTTTAATCATTTAATTAATATCACAATGCATGTGCACAATGAAAATCAACACGTCCTCAATAACTTGATATCAGTTTTATTAGAAATCATAAATTCAATGCTTAATCATATTAATTTCTAATCATCTCGTTCTCTTGACTCTGATTCCTTACTTTTCAACTTCGTTTCATCTGATTTATTGTCACTCACTGATGTATCCTCTGATGATTTAAACTTCATAAGTTTCTTAAGCCTCACTATGTGGTATAGTTAGGGGTTAGAATAAAATGTTCGCCATTTGTTACAAACACTTACAAAATCTCATAGCTAAACGGGTTGGTTTCTTGTGTTTCCTACTGTGATCTGCATTTTCCTCGCAAGAACCATCTAATTCACAATCCAAGTTTGCTTTAATTTCGTGCTGTTCCAAATCTTTTGCTTGCAGCTTTTCTTGAGCTAAACGTTCTTGCTTTTTTTTGGCATGCTCTCGCCTTTTACGAAACTCTGCGGTTCTAACTGCCAGATTTTTTTTATTTGCACGTTTCATTTTGAAGGTTTTTACTCGATTTGCAAATACAATTGCCTGTCTTCGATAAACTGCACACCTTTCAGACTCATTATCACCCTCGCATTCTTTTTTTGTGGCTATTCTTTCTTTGTTCTTCCTGCCCGTCGCTGTAAAATGCAGCACTAAAACATTTGTTCTTAAATGATTGGCCCACCAATGCTAACAAGCTGGGCGCACTCGACTCCAATCAATTTTCATATTAATTGCAAATATTTACAAGAATTCCGTTGGGCAAATATTTAAAGGATTCACTTACCCGTGGCCGGTTGCTTTTTATGCTTGTCGGTTGTTTTTCGCGTGCTCTCATCATCATCCGAAGTCGTTGACGAGGCGAAAGTTCTGTGATGCTGTTGTAGCTCATGGCCAGGCCAAAAGTGCTGCATAAAGAGAGACGAAAAGAAAATGGAAAGATGGTTAAATAAGCATTAATGACCATGGTAGTGCGGCTTATTGATTGTGGCTTAAATTGACCATAGATCTTTTGACTGCCAGAAGCATTCAGCAATAATATATATTTTATACACCCATAAAGTGTAAATACACATACATATATAAAAGCCCCAACCAAGTGTGGATTACATCAATGTGTGAGATTCAGCACACGGATATCTATACTATGCCTAGCTGTGATGGCATGCAAGCCAGAATGCCAGAGCCTTTCCTAATTAAGTTAAAATGCTCCCCTGCGAAATCACGTGCCTTCCATAACGAAACAGCAAACGGGTGCTGCGAGTGGGGGGAAGGGGGGCAAAAGCCACAAAATGAAGCCAGCATTTCATGCGTTATTTCAGGTATGGCCGGGGAGTAAATTGCTTTTACAGGGTCGGGAGTTAGTCAACATCAGCAACGAAAACAAAAACAACAACGACGACTGCATCAGCTTTAGCTACATTTCACGCCCAGCTTTTCATTCCACTCGCTCACATTTCGTTTGTATGTGTGTGTGTGTGTGTGTTTGCCTGCGGCCAGCGTTGCGTATGAGCAATCTCACGCACACTGGTCGGCAAGCTCAACTGAAAAGTTGTATTTTTCATTTGAATTCAACTGGGAACTGAGAGCACAAAAAAAAAAGAACGCAAAATCGAAACTGAAACTGTTTACCTTGTCATTGTGCCACATACAAATACAAACACAAGAAACAAAAGACAAGGAAGTAGAACACACAACGGGGACTCATCATACAGACATTGAGACGTTGTTGAGAGCGAAAATTGTGATAATAATAAAAAGAATAAAAACCATCAAGAAAGGACATAAAAAGTTACGATTTGTATTAAATCAGCTTATAAGCTTGAGGTTTAAAATTGTTAAATTTAAATTTTAACCTAGATATGCTATTCCTATTTGAAATTCTTACACATGACTTAGTTTCTAAAGTCACCCTCAATATATGCAAGTACACGTATGGTTTGGAAAAATGCCATTGCATAATATTAAAAGGCGCCTGCAGCTGACGGCGGTTTTTAGATATCAGTGTGGGTGTGTATACATGTGTGTGTGTGTTCTGATTGGATTTTACGCTCGGCTTCAATCAAGCGTTTCAATAATTCAACAACCTAGCAATTTATACATGGTTGGGGTGGTTTGGGCAAGGGATTCGTGGCTGAGTAATTGAAATTTAAATAGTAAATAAATGGGGGGAAAAGTCAAGTGCGTAGAAAAAAGAAACGTTTTCAGCTGCAGCAGCAGCCACATAAATCACATACACGTTCTATACGTATTTCCCCCTTTCGTGCATGCTGTGGGATTTTATGATTTGCGATTTGGTATTTGCTCTGTCTGCCCATTATTGATGAAGCACCGGAACAGCAGCAGTTGTTGTGGCAACAACACTGAGCGAAAGAGCGGAAGGAATGACAATTTGACAGAACGTTCTGACAACTACGACACATCCATTCAATAAATGACAGAATGAGCAATGACTAAAGGTGCCAAGCAAAATTTGCAAAATCAAAAGACAGAATTCCTTAATAAAATCCAATAACTTGGCAAATTGAGTTACCAAGTGTGGCCGCAACTGTCAGACAATATTTGAAGTTAACAAATGAAACGTTCGTACAAAAGGCATAAATTTAACAAGCTTTGACAACGACCCCAACAGACCCACCCACCCACTCAGATACAGCACAGCCTAAAAGTATGCCACACATTTCAACTTGTGCTGCTGCTGGTTGGTGGAAAATGGCACAAAAAAACTTTTTATGATCATCCAAAGTAAATTGAAATCACAGGCGCTCAGTATAACGGAAAGTTGCCGTCTGTCTGGCATTCTCATCTTATGGCTTCAAATGAAAACGAAAATGAAAATGTTATTTCATAAGGTACACCTGCCTTGCCGGCCTAGCCTACCAGTTGAGGTGGCGCCACAAGCCCGCAACTTGAGCTACTCGCTTAAAGTTAATTCGTGTTCAGGGCCAACTTTAAAGGCCAACAAAAGTCGACAGCAGTCACAAAGGCAACACACACACACAGAAACGCACAAAAAACGTGGGCGTTGTCTTATCTTTGAGTTCTGCGACATGTTGCAGGAATCGCTTCATAATGAGCACAACAATGCGGCCACGTGCCCCGCTTGTGGCTCCATCCTCTGATGAGCTAATTCAGGCCTAAGCAAGCGAAAGCAAACAACAAACAAAATACAAGCACAAAAAAGAAAACACCAACACACACTCACATAGAATAACTGAGCCAAGCTGACAAAAGAGCTTCTAGCTAGGGGCTGCTTCATGTTGTGAATGGTCAGGAGTGTGGGCAGAGAGGGGTTTGTGGATGGGTCATAAGAGAAACTGAGCTGCCAAGTAGTCCAGACTATAACAATAAACAGTCCAAGTGTAGTAAACACACAAACTTAGATATGTAGGTGGTTCCCATAAACTCTTTCGCCACAATTTGGTCAAGTCGTCTAGTTAAGAGTGGAACTCACTTGAACTTATTGTGCCCGAAATCTAACTTAGCTTAAGCATTCAAAGTACAGCCATAAAATTCTTCACTTAATTTTTATAAGTTAAAGTTTCTTACTGACTTTTTGCGCATATTTTATGTTTTAATTTAGGTGCTTTTTAGCCATCAGCTTAAGTTTTCATAAACTTTCAACTGAGCAGCCCCAAAAAACTTTGCCAAACTGCAAGTGAATGAGAGTCTTTCTTTTATGGAACACAATGCTCCTGCGTACATGGTATAAAAAGTATATATTTTAGTAGGGGCTTGTACGCAGCGACTGAATTGAAACTGCACAACCGTGTTGGCTGCCTTCCCCTTTGCGTTTCCCCTTTCCACAATTCTTGCAATTTGCATGCCTCGACGAGTTGCCTTTGTTTCATTTGTTGTTGCTGGCAACAGTTAACAAAGTCGCGTGTCAAGTGTCGCATGCGGGTAAGGGGGTGGGGGTTTAAGAGGGACTCTGGCCAAGAGTAAACCCTTACACAAGCATTCTTTGTTGAGGATGTTAACGCTTTTTGATTGCCACTGAATGCGTAATTAGAGTCAACAAATGAAGAAAATATAATTTTGCGTCATAACACACTTGACCAATAAAGCGTAATTGAGGTTCAAAGCGAACATTTATGACACATAAATAATGGATACAACATAAAAATATTGTGCCATAAAAGCGATATGTACGCCTCTTTTCACTCTTCAATAACTTTGACGTTTATAAATCATACAACGACTTTCAATGAGATTAACGATTCAAACCGCGTTCTACAATAAAAGTTAAACTTTAACAAAAAATGCCTGCTTGCATATGCTGTATATGTACATATATATTTAATGTATATCTGCCAAAATAAAAGCCGTGTCGATAAAATTCTATAAATATTTTAGACCAAAAGCCCGCAGCAAACAAAAAAATATAATAAATTAGACGCATGAGCATCAGGGGAAATGTATAACTTGTTGTTGCAATGAGTAAATAAAATACTAGAAAACATTAGCAACGAGTAAACATTTATGTAGTTGATGTGCGAAAGAGAGAAAGAGCCACATACAGCAGCAGGTAAATGAAATGGGTAAACAACGAGCAGCGGGAAACAGATGAAGCGAAAGAAGAACATGCTAAACAGAATTGCCAGACGAGACTATCAAAAATATCAACGAAAAATGTTAGAAAAATGTTTTGGCACAAGCAAAAATACAAAATGTAGATAAAAAGCAATGAAAAACGAAAAGCAGAGACAAACTAATTTTAGTATGCGATATCTATAGATTTCTCTAAATGAAAAGAACGACAGCTGTATAGATACATATATATTTTTTTCCAAATTGAAATGGATTTCTTAGGAAACAAATCAAACAAGACCAAAAAGAAATACGCTAAAAGAGTGCAAAACGTTTATACAATTTGTCGCTTAGCCATATTTTACACAAACACACACACACACACATTAAGGCATTTGACTGTGTGCGGGAGGAGGATAAATAAAATGGCCATTTGCCTGTCTGCG
The DNA here is from genome assembly GCA_018152965.1 of Scaptomyza pallida. Lineage (NCBI taxonomy): Eukaryota > Metazoa > Arthropoda > Insecta > Diptera > Drosophilidae > Scaptomyza > Scaptomyza pallida. Next base: position 2,439,792 of record JAECXP010000107.1, read on the forward strand.
TTAGTCTGAGTTATAAACATGGCTAGCATTTTGGATGTCCCATATGGCTGGCAGGCAGCAAAAAAAGTGATGCGAAAAGCACGAACTAAACACATGCGTTACAACCAGCAAAACTTAAGCTATGCTCCTGTTCTTCTCCTCCTCCTCCTTATACCTCTTTGTCTTTTGTACAGTGAGCTATTTATGCAGACCGTCTGTAGAATATGTTTTATGGGCCATTTTGGAATGTTTCTGGGCATGGAATGCACGTTATGGGAATTGTGCGACGCATTTAGCTAAACACATTTGAATTATTGTTCAAATGGAGTGCTTTATAAGGCAGTCCCCCACCAACGGGGCGTATGTGTGATAATATACAACATTGCGTATACGTCACGTGGTCAATTTCAGTAGCAATTACATGCGTAGCACTTAAAATTGGCAGCAATTGACAATATAAATTAAATATTTTTGAGCTCATTAATTAAACTAAAATTCTAATTAGAGGCAGAATGTTTTGAAGTGCACTTGTTAAAGCTTTGACTCAAGTAAATACTCTGTGTGTGTGCAATATTTTGGCCAGTGGCAAATGTCAAAAGCATTTTTATATTGCTCTGGCCCAAAGCCAAATACACAAAGTGTGTATGTGTGTGCGTGGGTGAGTCGAGTTAGTCAGAAATAGGAGCGCCAAACAAATTGAGGCATTAAACTTTGCCAACAATTTGCAGGATGTAAAACAAAACGAAAAAGGAAGCAACATAAAACTTGAAACAAGATGCGGCATAAAATACCAAAAAACGTGTCAAGTTACACAGTTTAATAACACAAAAACACATTCCACTCACTCTCCCAACAACTTACCCACCCGCAACATCAATTAAAATGGCAGCGATAAAGTATGTAAAGTAATTGCATTATTCACACAAAATAATTGCTCATTAGAGTGGCAGTCAGCTGCCTGATTACTTTACAAGGTTCTCACAAACTTTACTTATAATAATATTCAAAGTTTGGCAAGACACCAAACCGAAAAAAAACCTCTTCAATAGATGACAAATCATTCTCTATCAAGCACTAGAAAGCAGAGCATAAAATATCTTATAAAAAAAAGAATAAACTTTACTGTGCTAAAAAATATTTTTATGTGCATCAAATAATTCACTTTACACAATGACGATAAAAACGAGCGTAGAGCAGAAAAAAACATACCGCAAAAGCTAGCTGCCAACGCCTTGAAATTCTGCACGAAAAATATGTTCAGCTTTGTGGCACCAAGAAAAAAAACGGCCATAAAGACATATCCTTTGACATTGTGTATGTGTTTGTGTTAGTTATTTTGTGTGTCCCGTCTGTGTGGGCCTTGCAGTGCACATTTCGCACTGGCAACACAAGACGACAGCTGCTTTGAAAGCACGAGCGATTTTAATTTGCTTACAATTAGATAGGACAGCATTAAGCACACTTGAGACCTTGAACCTTACCCAAAGAACAGCTGCACATCACAAGAAGAAGAAGATGTAGAAAAAAGGGACACACCCATAAGCTTTGCCAAGGCGAGCAACAGCGCGTGATTATTAAAGGCAGGCGAAAAGAAGCAAAAAAAAAAGAATGCGACGTGCCAGCGTTAAGTAGCCCACAAGCTGTGCCTCTGTCTACTTAAAGGACATGCGAACGACATAATTCAGGGAGTTTTTTTTATCAGTTATAGAGCCAGAATAGCTACAACGCACCATAAATGCTCTGTCTAATATTTGCATTATATAGAGGTAATCATTGAAAAGCGATTAAAATTAAAAATAGTTCCATAATCAAAAAAAATTTATTGAACACAATTATATTTAATTGAGCGATAATTATTTATTGTGAAAAGCAATAAAAATATATTATAAATATTTTGGAATTTGAATACAAAAAATTTGCATCAATAAATTCTATTTAATAGCAATATTACCGAAAATATTAATTAAAAGGAATATTTGAATGAAAATGTGCAAATTTATAAAACAAACAAGTGCTCCCTCTATAACAACAACTTCAATTATATAGTTAAACACTAATATAACTACTTAGCATCCAATTAAGTATACGCCATGAAGCCAACTAACTAAACAAGAAAGCCATGAAAAAAATAAGATGAACACAAACCAAAGCAAATGCCAAAACAATTTGTGTAGCTCATACATGTCGCAAGTTACTTTTAGAGTAAAACATTTGCATATAATACCAAAATTTGCACTCGCTGAGAGAGACAAGCAGCTGACACTGTTGGGATCTGGATGAAGAATAGAGGATGCTCGGGCACTTGAGCCCATCAGCAACACATTGCAAGCAAGAAAAAAAGGGCGTCTGAAGACACGCCCTGAATTATTAACAGCCCTATTTATGCAGTTAACTTTTGGGGTTTTCTGTGTTTGCTGTATAACCTTTTAAATTGTTGGTAAATTTATGCAAAGATTTCCAAACACAATGAGTAGGGCTACAAGTTGTTGCCGTTTGGGGTCCCTCGCCGTAGCACTTACAATCTAAATATTTGCCATATAAATTAGAAGCCAGTTTCGAGTGGCACTTTTCGGTTAGGGCGCTTTGTTTGTTTGGCCAAAGCATTATCAGCAGCAAACCAATAAATTGACTTTAAATCAGAGCCCCCTAAAAGGGACTCCTTAATGGGGGAGCCCGTAAATTATGCATGGCATTAAAATGTTTTATTGTGCTTGGTCAATGCGGGCTCAAAATTCAATTGCTTTCGATTTAGATATTTGCATTCGTAGGCTAAAGAATTCACTGTTGATAGCGGTTATCACAAGACAGCTGATAAAGACAGGCGTCCAATGACAAGAACTATTTACAGTTGTGAAAGCACTGTAACGAGCAACAAATGCGTTTGTGTGTATCTAACGGATACAACGCAGACAATTGCAGTTAGTTCAACATGTGTTTTTTTTTATGGCTCCCACTGCAGGGGCCGGGCAGGGGTAGGGTCTGGGTCAGGATAAACAAGTCAAGTGCTTGTTGTACTATAAAATGCAAAAACGAACAAAAGCCAAAGCGGGGGGAGAACTAGTTGCTGCTGCTTTGTGGGTGGTGGCAGTTAGCAATAATAGCGCAATTTTTATGCGGGTGTTTAGACACCCACTCGGTTGTTAATATCGTGTGGTTGTTGTTGTTGGGGTTTGCTGGAAAGTCAAGTGCAAAGCAATAGCAATAACACGCAAAGCTCAACCTAAATTGAAATGGGATATTACTTCTCTTCAGATATTAAGCAAATAAATGCAGCTGACAATGCTTAACGACCACTTAAATGTTACACATCCTTCAGCCTTCGAGTGTTTAGATAAGTTTTGTTTAATGTTAATTAGCATTGCAAGCCGAGAATGCAGCAGCTTTACTATCTATCTGCTTCTCTCTAACATACTATATGCAAATAGCTTGCATCTACTTTAAGAGTTTTGCCTTGGGTTTTTCGTTGGTCTCTGAAAGATTTTGTCTACCCGATAAATGTGGGAAAACGTGCACAAGCTTCCAAGCAATCCGTTTGCGGTTGCTATGCCCAGGAGAGCGGTTTGGAGGCTGGATGGGAAGGTAGCTCGTATAATATGCAGATTTGCTGCGGTTGCTGTTTGTGAACGGGTTAAGCCGAAAGCTTTTTCGGCGTGGGTGTGCCAGTTAATAGTAATGGAAGCCAAAAACAACATCCCTTCTTCAGTACTGGGCGAGCTTTAAGTTTTGCCATTAAAAAACCAAAAACTTGCCGATATAAACAAAGAACCGCATTGCAGGAGATTATGAAAAGAAGTTGCAGTCAATCCAATAATGTACTAATTGGTAAACTTTGAGCCTGACTGCAATGTTCTTGGAGAGAAAACGCAGAAACTTTAGCACTTTCAAAAGATAATGAGTGCGTATATATTGAAGTATCTTTCTATCTTATCTTATAGATAAATAGTTTAAAAGGTGCGCTGTGATAAGTTTAAAGAACCTTTTGAAGTGCCAATCATCATAGTTTTCCCAGAAATTGTTATTCAAAACGAATTGTTTATCTTTGGCGCTCCTAAAAACCAACTCAAAAGCTGTGATAACTGTTTTGATTAAAGCCCGGGGATTAATACATAGATTAGACAAGCTCTCTATATACATATATATTTAGATAGCACGTGTGAAACTACGTTTACTTAACTAAAGCTTTGCTGTGATAATCACTGCCTGAGTACCACACAAAAAGCTTTACACAACTAAAAAAGCTTAGTTAATACTCGTGATGATAAGTACATAGTATATAGAGAGACGACTCATTGTTGTTGGCATGTGTGGCATGTTTTAATTGATCAGATAGTTTTCAAGTATCATTTAGTTAAGCGTACATAAATTTCAAGTGGCAACAAGAATCCAATAACAATGAACCTCTAACATATGCATCAATGTTGACTTGTTTGCCGCATAACCTGGCTAAGGATACACAATCCGTGCAAAAGCTATGCCATAATCAAATATCAATTGCAATTGCTTTTTGTTCGCTTGCATAAATGCAAAAATTTTATTTATGTTCCACACAGCAGAAAATAATAATTGCTGTCCGATGCCATAGCCGCATCTGCCACGCCCCAACACCCCAACAACAATGACAATGAAAAGAGGCCAAAAACAAATGGTCGAAATAACCAGGAACCAGTTACAATGGACAAACAGTGAAACACACAAACGGAAATGCTGCAAGAATTTAACAGAAGAGGGGCTAGTTCAGAGTGTGTGTGAGTGTGTGTGGCAAGTTCCTTTCTAACACATATTTTGTGCTGTGCGGCAGACCGAATGGCGCCAATAAAACTTTTTATTCGACTGGCAGCAGCCAAAAACAGCAAAACAAAACAAAATGGCGCACAGAGCAAAAAACATACTTTAGTTACAGTTCATGTTAGAGGGGGAAACGGATGGAGCTTAAATTGTAAGAGAAATGTGGAACAAGAACGTGCCACAAACAAAATTATGGCAGCAGCCGAAGCACAAAAAATTTCTTTCTGTGTTGAAAGCAATGTTGCATTGGCCTTGTTGACTTTAATCAGCTCTTGGGAGTGTGCAAAACAAATGCAAATTAAGTGGCAAGGCGCAAGTGTGTATAACAACAACAATAACAACAATAACACGTGTCCCGGAACCTATACACGCTATAATGCCGCTATGTCTGTCCCAAGTATCAAATGACGTTGACATTTAAAGAGGGTGCACACAATCGACCCCACTGCGCCCAACTACGACCCAACGACCCAGCGCTCTTGCTGATAAAAACTTTATTCTTTTTGGCTTTGACACTTTGTGTCAACATTTCGTATTGTTTGCTTTTGCTCTCTCTGTCGCTCTTTACATTCCCATACATAGGGCAAGACAAACAAAAACTTGACGCTCTTTGTATGCCTCTCTCTGTCTCTCGCTGTATTCATATATATTTATTGTATGTGCACTCTGTCTACCCAAACAAATAACGGCAAATTTAATTCATTTTGTATGCAAATCGCGTTTGCCATAAAAGAACATGTTATTGTCAGCCGGCGTAAGCAATTTTATTCTTTTACTTTGCCTTTTCTTTTTGTGCGTAGGCCTCGTTTAATGTCTCACCTGAGACAAGCAGCTGATAAACTTGTCAGCTGCCCAAAATGTCGAACTTAAGTCAAGTGCAAATGCTGATAGGTTCACATTAGCGGTTCACGAGATGAATGATTCACAGCTGACTGGACCAATCGTGACTTAAACATTGGCAATTTGAGCTATTTGAGCGTCATTGAGCAGCAATAACATTGAGAGAGAAAGGGAAAGCGATAGCCGATCAATGTTATCTCTTTTAATGCTAATAAATTGCTTTCACATGGCTCACAAACACAAAAAGTTTAATTTCGTACCCTTTCCACACTGATAAAAATACAAATGATAAACAATTTCCGACAGCTGTTGTGGCTTCGTGGAGTGGGGGTGGTGTACAGGTGCCTGTTACAACAACACAAATGTAATTTAACATTACCTGTACATGTGACTGACTCATTGAGAGCGAACTTCAATTGAAGTTCTGGACAGCAAGAGAGAGAAGAGAGAGCGAGTGAATGCAAGAGAGTGGGAGCAAGCAGAAATATTCGGAGAGCGGCTGCTGTGGAGCTATGGGAGAGTTGTGTGTGTGGAAAAGCACGCAAAAACATCAAAAAAACAGAAGACAAGCATAAAAAGACGGGCAATAAGAAAGCCCAGAATAACATAATAGAATAAAGAAATGTATGTTTGTTTGTTTGCTTGTATATTGTGTGTTTGCATGTTTCAACGACTGGTTCTTTCGCATAAATTTTAATAATTTAAGAAATGTGCCCGCACACAAGCATTTACATACGCACGCATGTTGTATAATACATATGTATAAGTATGTTATATGCTACACTTTCCATGTCAAAGAACAAGCGCGTGTATATTTTTATAAATTCCACTAGTCGCCGGCAGCTGCCAGCTGCTCTCCCGGAGCGATACGTTTCACATACTTATATATGTTCAAACATACATATATATTTATTTATTTGGAGGACGTTTCACTTACCAAAGTAGCAAACGACGTCGTCGTCACCGGCGTTAGACGCAGTCCACAACGCTCAAACTGACGCACATTGGAGCGGCGCAGGAGAATGTGGCGAATGTTGCTTAGAATGACACCGCCGCGTTTGGACATGCTGCTAATGAGGCGAATTTGGCGCTGGGGGTCGGATCCGGTGCTGAACTTGCCGAACGCGAGATCACAGCAACAACAACAACAGCTACAAACACTATTTTCCTATTTATGATTCACTGAACGAGTCAAGAAAAAAAGGGATGGAAGATGAGCAAGCCGGCCAATGAGTAAGTATTGCTGTTGTTGTTGCTGCCGCTGCTGCTCTACTTAGCTGATAAACAAAGTAAACTCTGAATGAATTATCACTTGAAATTTTGAATTTTTTTTTACTAACTCTGTTTTGAGTTGTAAAAACCACGAAATACCAAATACGCGCTTTATATTTTGCTCTGTTTTGTTACCAAATCTATAAAAATATGTTTGCCAATTTTGAGTTAAAAAATCACGAATGAATTTGGTACGATTTAACTAAAATTTTGGACAAAATACAGCTCTGAATTTTGTTGCTTTCCAATACGAATAAACAAACTGAAATAAAATCATTCGTTGCCTATGTTAAACAATATGCAACAGTGTCACAACAACAATAACAACAACAATAACAGTACAGGTAACAGCAAGAGCAACAAGAACATCAACAAAGGCGGCGCCAAAAAAAAAAAAAAAAACAATAAAAAAGGTAAGGTAGAAAGACGAGAATGACGACAACGCGCAAAGGGTAAAATAAATTTACCGGTTCTGGATTTCTGGAACTTCACTTGGGAAACTACTACACGCGGCACATGTTACACCAGAAACCAAACACAACAATTAGCACAGATGATATTTAACTACGTTTTTATGCACTTTACATATATATTAGCATATATATACGTATTAATATATATTATTTGAATGAAGCTCTTGAACGGCGGCTTTTCGAATCAAATAGCCTCTGCACTTTGCTCTCGGGCTTAAATGACAATGGCTAGTAAAACAAATACACAGGCGGCACGTGATTGGCGGCAATGGCGGCGGCTTTTCAATAAGCTGTCGCTGCACGTTGTATATTATTTAATTGAAGTTCTAAATATATGAAGCTTAATTTCTAAAGAAAGCAGCCGCAACACGCCTACACCGAACCGCGCGCGAGAAAGTTTGATAACAGACTACTGTTAAAGTCCACTTGGAATGTTAGGCCCCCTTTTGGCGCAAACGCATGTTGGCAGTTCGAAAATTCGAAATCAGCTGTGCTGCCTGGGCTGTTAATCGAACACGGCTAGTATGCACACACACATTTTCGAAGAGCGTTAAATAGGCAAATGCGAAGACAGTTGTTCTTAGTTGGCATTGTTTATTTGAAAAGGCACCAAATGCATTGTTTCTTTGCAAAGAAATCTAAAATATCACAGCCGAGCAAAATGTTATTTAACAGAAAAGCTGAGAATGACATTTCGTTCAGTGAGTATGCTGTTAGGTTGCGATTTCGTTAAGTGAGTAATTTCGTTCAAATCATTGTTAAGCTTCATTTTATTGTTTATAAACACATAAATATAATAATCTAAAAAATTGTGTTCTCATTAATTTTAACATAACATTATTTAATCATTTATTTTAAATGTTAAAAATAGAACACATGGAAAATACCACAGCTGCTGTTATGTCTTTCAAAAAAAAGAAGAAGGATAGTCAATAAACTTGTTTTGTTCGTCTTGTTGCATGCAGGTAATTATTTTAAAATTTCAGATATGGCAGCGCTATCATGTTAGCCGGGACTCACACCTAGTTGTTGTGTTTGCTGCACAGGGTGATTAACAAAACTTAAACTTTTCAACGTCTTTTGAAAGAAAACATATTTTGAGTGCATTTAAATATTCGCTTTTATTATTGTCGCATTACGAATCTAAACTTGAACTAGTTTTTTTTATATATCCAACTATACAATATATATATATAACTATATACTATATGTAGAGCTTTGCTTAGTGCTTGTAAACATTCATTTTTTAAACTAAAAGGTTTCATATTTAAGCATTTTTTCATGTCGTTCGCTGCATTTTAATCGTTTTACACTAAAACACATCTATAATACACTTACAACATATAGCAGCCTTATAAATATATATATTTATATATATGTAACATATTTATAGCACTCGTAACTGTAAAAATAAAAATAGGCTTTACAGTTTTGGCATGGATTCAAAATTGTTAATCAAGTAGTATACAAATTGTTGTAAAATAAGAGACGCACACATAAATATTAATAGTTATAGTTATAGCTGCAGTTGACACAAATATTAAATAAAAAGTTTGAGGTAATAACGAAAATGAATCAAGCCGAAAGTTAATTGGGCGCATAATTTGTCACTATAGTGTTAAAAATGCACAAGCATATATAATTGGCTGTGATTTTATATTGGTTTTTCTTTTTTTTTGTTGTATTTAATTATATTTGCTTTCGGTTTTTCAACATTTAAACAACTAATAAAGCGCCTGAATGCATTTATGCATTTATTCATTATGCTCTGTGCTATAGATTATAATTCATTCACGCACACAAACATACGCACACATACATACATACATAATATGGTCTAACATGCCATTATATTATTTACACAATATTACATACATTTACACTAACACAGATATACGCTAGTTAACTGTTTTTGTATTCAGCTGACAACTGCAGCGGCAGCGCGACATCATTAAATAGCACAACAAACAACAAACAATAAACAACAAGATTTATGCATGTTCAAAGCTGCTAATTATGTTTTTATGTGTGTGTGTGTGTGTGCATGCGAATTTTTGTTTTTGTATTTATTTTTGTTTTTTTCGCTTTTGCTATTAAGCTGTTGACGTCGACGTCGCTGCTGGCTACTGTCATTTCTGCTTCTCTCACTGCTTGCTGCACTGCTTGCTCGACTGCTTTGCATAGTTTTAGGCGCCGTCGCTGCCGCTTCTGACGCTTCTGCTGCCAATTGCAGGCAATGCAATTGTTTCCTGAGTTTTGCACGCAACTTGCGATATTTGTTGCCACCGATGCCAATCCCAATGCCAATACCAATGGCCACGCCTCCAAACAGCTGCTATCACGTACCCGTTGACAAATCATCCTTCAGCCATTGCGGTATCGGACGCGAGCCCAACTTCTTCAGCAGCTTCACCAGCGCCGTATTGTGATTCATATAATAGCTGTCAGAAAGAAAGCGAGAGAGAGAGAGAGAAAAGAGATAAGTTTGGTTATGTTGAAAGCGAGCTGAAGCTGCAAAATTTAATTTGAAATTCAAATTTGACAGCGTCATTCTTTTTAAGGGTTTTGCATTCAAGTTCACTTCAGCTGGGTTTTGTGGCAACTGCGATGTTAGTGCAAGTGACAATTCTTAAGAGAATGTTTGTGAAAGCAAACAAGATTTGAATATTAAAACGAAAACAAGAAGATAACGATTATAATCCTAGCTTTCGCAATCTACGCTTACGACCAAGACCTAATAATCAATCTTTATGGATACTGTATCCCAAGCAGAAAATGCATTTCTCGCAAAAAACCTTTCACTTTTTGATTGCTGCCTAACTGACGAACTGATGGATGGATGGATGTATGGCAACCATAGCCACATCATCCGACAGCCCGTCTCATAAACTTGGCTAAGCTGCTTCTTTTGCTAGCTCTTCATATTTCATTCTTTAAATATATGTATGTATGTATGTAGCTAAGTATGTATCCTGCATCCATATATCCTTCAGTTCATTTTCGATGTCTAATAAAACAGCCTCGTTTAACTCCAGCAAAATGCTCTGAATGTAAAATGGGGCTGACTGACTACAAACCGACGTAACTGACAGCTGGCATCCCCATTTATCCCCACCCCCTCCACCCATCCCTTTTGCACATTTTGCAGTACAGCAAAGTGCACTTTCCACGGCCACAAAATGCCACACGGTGCCATTCGCTACCCCCTCCTGCCTTCTACTCCCTTTACCCCTTCTTTTTGTAGCTCAAATTCAGAGCACAATTCACACAACTATTCTATCTGCCGTGTTGCTAACAGTAACGCCCGTATACCACCCACTCCTCCTCTCTCTCTCTCTCTCACACACACACATACACTTGCATGTTCATTAATCCTTCACTCAAAGCATCGTTGCATCGTTGCCGACGTCGTCATCTGTCTGTCGCCCCAAAACCAACCCAAATCACTCATACGACCCGTTTTTTTCTATCTTCTCTTCGCTTTTTTTGTGTATGTTCGTTGAAGTCGAGTGAGGGTTTTTTGTTTTTGGGACAGTAGTTTTACTTACCGCTGCAACAGCTTGGCGCTACGCTCATCCATTTGTGGGTATTGTCGCCCCTTGGACTTGCCCAAGCATTTATTGCGCTTCTCGCTGACAGCCTGACAGTAGAAGCCCTTCTTCACATCATATCGCAGATGATTCGAGTAGTCAAGCATTGGTTGAATTTTCAAAAAGCGCTGCAACTCGTTCATCACATCAATGGGATTTAGACGCAGTTGGTCGCCATCGATGATGTGCACCTGCTGTGCTGGATAGTATGCCAGCCAGTGTTCCAAGTGCTGTGCATATTTTCCGGGATTTAAGCAACGATTTCGCAAATCCTTCAAGGAACGTGGCGCCGAATCGCTGGCAGTGATGACCTGTGAACCAAACAAAATGTCAAAATATGTTAAAGACACATTATTCCGAACGCTAAGCTAATGGTCTGTGCGTCCAGACACTTGGCCAAGTTGTGTTGAGTCACAAAAGGTCAGCAACGTGGTTGCATGAATAAGGAGAGAGAAACATGTGTTAAGCGCTGCAGGTGCAACTAAATATGTTGCTATTTGGCATTGAGCTGAATGCACAATGATTTCAATTCTTTTTTTTTTTTTGTGGCCAACTAAAGGCATCTGCATACAAATGATGACGACGAAACGATGTCGACAAGTTGTTTTGCCAAGGAGACAAGCAATTGAAAAGCTATTTTGTGTAGCGCCAAATGTATTTTTGCAAAGTGCTGCCACATGAATGAATATGCCACATGCTGCAACCAAACGTTTTGGTTGTATCTACTAACTCTTATAACACCCGCTGACAGCAACCAGTTCAAGCACAAAGAACCAAATGTCTGGTGGTTGTGTGTGTTTTCACTCTCTGCATTGATGGATTGGATAGTTCATTAGATTTCTATTTCATTTGCATTTGCATTTGCCGTTGGATTAGGATTTTGGAATTTTGCAGTTGACAGTTGTTGACTAATGAACCGAACACACAAAAATATGCCAACAACAACAAGCAAAACTCTTCGTGCTATAATCAAGTGAGCATTGAATAAGATGCAAATCTGTACTTAGGTTTAATGGGTCAAAAGGGAAATGTGATGTGAACGATGTTGCATAATGATAGGGAGAAAACGTAATGAACGATTTCTGATTAAAGTGAAACTATGATTGGAAAATTATCATTGCTTAATCGGGTTAAGAGGATAATTGAATTGTCTCTCTATCTTGGCCTTACCTGATAGAAACTATAGTTGTTGGCTATGACATCGCCATGAGCACGCTGATGCTGATACCAAGAGTAGGCACGCTTCGCCGGCGATATCAGTATGGTCACAATTTTGGCATGCGGCAGCAATGCATGAGCTCTCTTCGGCACCGCCTCGCCATCAAAGTAGGTGGCACTCTTCTCGAACATGTAGCGTGGTGAGCCCACAGACGTGGGCATGGGAGAGCTGGTATTGGGCAACGTATCCGCTGGGAAGAAGTCCATGTACCAGTCTAGGCCACGATAGTAGTTGTTGCCATTGAAGAATTGCACCTCCTCAAAGGTATCGGGACTGGCTATATTGCTGGCAATGCTGCCGTGCATGGAGAGGAATGTGTAGAGGGCGGTAGTGCCCGTTTTTTGTGGCCCAATCACCAGGAACTTGGGCAGGGAGTCACAGTTCTTGGTCTTGGACCAGATCTTCTTGTGACGCGCATCGTCACAGGGATTGCCCCAGACGGGATCGACTTCCTCGGGATGCAGCCGAAAGTACATTTCGGCCAATTGAATGGGCGGTGCAGAGGCCAACTTCAGATTCGTCCAGCACTGCAGGAACTTGATGACCGATTGGAATGTGTAGAGCGCCAGGCGATCAGAGCCATAGTTGGACATGTGTGTCATAAAGATGTTGATGGGATTATAGACGATCGTCTGAAACAGTTCGCCACCCTGTATGGACTCATCCAGTTTATCCCGTCCGCCCGGATACCGATCAATGTACATGGTATGGGTGAACAGGCCACACGTCTGCCTGGGCAGCACCATGATGTTCCGATGGATGAAACCTCGACGCAGACGTGCTGGTCGCAAGTGAGGATACTCCTCCGTCGAAGTGACCTTCACATTCCACACCTGCTTCCAGGCGAGATAGAGCAGCTCATGGGCCGGATAGACGCCCGAATGATGTGGCGATATGGAATACCCCGAATTTGTGGGTATATTATGCTCCTTGGCGAATGCATAGTTCAACTGCATCTCGGCCATGAGCAGGGTAAGATTGTCGTAGAGATGCGGCTGCTGATGCTTCCACATGTGCGAGAACCAATTGAACTCCTGCACGTTCTGCAGCAGGAAATCATCACCCAGATTCTCCTCCCGCGTGCCATGATGGTAGTACTTGCCGGAGAAACCTAAATTGAAACGGAAGCCGGGCACCATGCCAGCAATTATCTTCTGTGTGGCAATCAGAGCACGCACATCATCCGGCCGCAGTCTTGTGCTCTTCTCACCCACAAAGATGTCATCGATGTCCACGAGTATCATGCGCTCCAGACTCAGACTCAGTTGACCATGACTGAGATAGCTGAGCGCATCCAGAAAGACCAAACGATGCAACCAGAAACGCAAGCTGCTTCCAAAGAGCACACGTTGGATGCCATCCAGTTGTCCCCGATCCTGGAGCACTGTGGTCAACGGCAGCTGCACTTGACCCACACTATCTGCAGGATACTCTTGGGTGTTGCGTTGTGCCCACTCCACGGGCTCGTAGGTACTGTGATTATGCTGGAACACAGCCCAATCATCGCCAGGCAAAGCACCCCAAGCTGTTTCGCCTGCACGCGTCAAACGCAGCACAGAGGAGCTGGGATTCAGACTAGCATCTCTTAGACGCAGATTTGTGTGCACAAAGAGCGGAAAGTCGCGAAGCTGGGCTCCGACTAGCGTCTCTTCGCTGGGACTGACAAAGCCCACAATGCCCACGGAGTACTCGCGACAGTATTTGTCCAGTAGTTCACGATTCCACTTATCCATGTTGAGGTACTTGTCCAGATTCTCAAAGACAATGACGCCATAGCGACCTTTGTCCAAATTCGTTAGCACTGGCAAACTTTTGCCCGCAACTTCGATTTTGTATCTGCAAATGGCAAACGGATGGCAAAATATAACATTAATAAAAGAAGATAGCAGAAAGAGTTAAATATTTGAGATACTTGAGTATTCGCACGTACTATGAATCTAACATGACAATCCGAATTGATAGAAATGGAAACTGAAACTGTTGGAATTTGTTGGCTCAACTCTGTCAGAAGCTGTCAAAAGCAGATACGCAAAGGCAGGGTGTCAGGCCTGACACTAATACAGAAACAAAAGACACAAAAAAAGGGATAGAAAGCGAGAGAGAAAAACCGTTAGGAGTAGAAGTAGAAGAAGCATTGCATTTGACAGCGTGCTGTCAAAAGCTGTTTGCTGCGACACTTTGCCCGCAGAGCTGCAAGCAAATGCTAAAGTGAAGATAAGCTTAATAGAAATATTTTGCCAAAAAGAATGTATACATAAAACATACACAGAGAATGTGCAATAAAATGTTGTAATAAATGTTGCATATGTAAATATTTCAAGCATGATATTTGATTAAACACTTTTGGGTCTAATTTGCATTGCTTTCCACGACTGACTAATTAAAATTCATAAATGTTCAACACAAACAAAATGCCCACAGGTGCTTTTATACCCTACACAAAAATATGTCATGTTGCAAGGGTATAACAGCTTTATAAATCAATAGAAAAAACTCACATTTTCTGTATTCATTTATTTCGTTCCTGTTTATAGGGTATCTTTTATTCTATACCTCGTCTAGTACTCATGTTACAATTCATTTGCATTCAATGGAAAAAACCTCAACAATAATTGCATTGCACATTTTGGCCAAATACTCCACGGATACACACAAAAAAACACACACACGTGACATCTATGTAATAAATAAAATGAAATTTTCAATATTATTATTTATCCACCTGTCCGCTTTCCATATCCCGTATCCGTGTGTGTGCCTCTGTCACATGCAACCGGCTTAAACCGCCACATTTGGTCAATGTGCTGATCCACAATGCCCCCACCACCCCGAAATCTCAAATCCCAAACCTCAATCCCAATTTGGCCTGCGGGGGGCCAACGTTTTGGTTGTGCTTAAATATTCAAATATTTTCACTGATATGGAAATTCCAATTGATTGAATACCTTTGTATGTTTGTATGTGTTTAAGGCTGGTTAGTCCTGGTTATGATATACCTGGCCCATTACCGACAATGCCAGCCATAAAGCAGAGAGAAAGAGACAGACTCTGTTCAATTTGGCCATTTAGCGGGCTTTAAAGCTAAACAACAAACAGCGTAACGGACGCGGCTTAAAAACCTGAACACTTTATGCAATATGCGAAACCACGTACAATCCCAGCAAAAACCGTAAAAAATAACGGGTCAAGGGTTGGACGGGACTGCACGGGCGGGAAACTGACATTGCCCGAAATTGTAAACATTTTACTTCAACAAAAAACCAGCAGAACCTATATGTTTTTTGGTCATGTAT
Source organism: Scaptomyza pallida (assembly GCA_018152965.1). Taxonomy (NCBI): domain Eukaryota; kingdom Metazoa; phylum Arthropoda; class Insecta; order Diptera; family Drosophilidae; genus Scaptomyza; species Scaptomyza pallida. The sequence goes on from JAECXP010000107.1 coordinate 2,455,243, forward strand.
TTTTGGCAAGCGCATTTGGTGAAGCATATTAAAATATTTGCAGGTGGTCCTTCGATGTTCGATGTTCAATATATACGGCGCGCGATTCTCTGCATAAAAAGTCATAAGGCAAAACATTTTATGCTCTCATCTATATGTACATACCGTACGTACGTACGTAGCCAGTGCGAGAAATGTGTGTGTAACTGGGGGTGTTAGGGTCGTTGTGGGTGTGTCACATTATTGATAGTTTTTTTCGAGCGATGGGCCTGACAAAAAATGGGGAAAAGCAATGACTTTTCTGCCCCCTCAAGGCAAAGTATGTAGGCGACAGGGTTGGGGGGAGGGGTTGGGAGTGGATTGCGGGTTATGGCTGAATGAAAAATGCGAACAGCGCTGACATACTGCATGCATTGCATATTTTATGGCGCGTCAACACGAGACCATGTGTCACATGGCAAAGAATCCAGCCGGACCGGGATCAACTCATGGGCACGGGCCGGGACCGGGGAATCACCGTTTCAACAAAAAATGGGACGTTTGTCCAACGGGATATTGAAAAATCGCACGCTGAGCGGTCCGCCATGCAAAAGCAAAAATAATGAAAAGTTAACTGAAGCGAGCCAAAGTTCAGTTATGTTGTAGACCCAAAGTGGATATACACTAGATGTGGTCATGAATCAATAAACATCTATATTGTTATAGAGGGGTTAAACTTAAGATTAACTTATGATGATTAAGTGAACAGGGTGAACACTTGGGTTGTCTAAGCAATCACTTAAATTGATGATCCCTCTTTTGAGTGGGATTATGCGGTAAATGATTTAGCTTTTATGTATAAAGTAGATAAAGTTTCTTTAAAGCCTTCCCTTTCTTGTTACTAATTGCATCTGAAAACTCATTAGACTCTTTGTTAGTGTATGTAAACATTTTTTGCTTGCATACTTTTAAGGTGTCGGCAGTTTAAACGGCGACTCGTTAGCCAGCCCGGAGAAACATTAATTAAAACGTTTTATTAACAGAAAAATGTTTGTTTAATTAACTATAAAATGGCACTTGCCATGGCACCGTCTCCCTTACTCTCCTGCTCTCAACCTCCCCCCCCCCCCCACTCTTTTTGTCTATCGCATTCTGTTTATCTTTCTCACGCCATGCTTTTCTTGCTTTCATTTTATGTGTTTTGTTTTTTTTTTTTTTTTTGCGTGTGTTAATATTTGAAATTTAATTGCCAGACGAGATAAACTGAGCTTCAACAGAAACAGAAAAAAGAGAGAGAGAGAGAGAGAGACATGACTCAGGCGGCGTTGAAACTTCATTTACAGGCCCGCAGCGGATTTGTTTTAAAAACCCATTAACGGGTATTACTTGCAAGTAAATAAATGTTGTATATTTTTTTTTCAGTGAAGCACATGTGCGAGTGTGTGTATGTGCGTGTATTTGTGTGTGTGTGTGTGTGTTGTTGAGCTCCACGCTCATTTGTTTGCATTTGTACGAGGCGTTAAATTATCCTCAGGATGCACGTAAACCTGCAAATGCCGTCGTGAGCTGCTTGTTTGTTATTTGCAGTTGCAGTTGCAGTTGTTGTTGCAACAGTTATTTTCTGTTGTAGGTGCTTGAATGTCACCCCTCTCTCTCCACCTCTCTCTCTTTTTTGTGCCACGTGCTCCCCCGTTTGGCTGGCTGTCGCTTATGCAGCGCATTAAATGAGCTTAGTTTTAGTTGACTTCCCACTGCCACTTTGGCTTACACTTTCCTAGCCAGCTAGAGTGTGTCTCCATACCCATACCCATTCCTTAACCGCAACTTCAGCCAACACCTCTTTGCCTCTGTCTCACTCTCTCTGTTTCTATTCATGTTGTAATTTCATTAGAGCGCTTTAGGGGCAAAAGCTTCAGCTTGTTTGGCATTTTCTTTGGCTTGCCGCCGACACCGCCGCTGCCCCCTGACTATCCTCTTCTCGCCTTGTTGATATTTGCGTCAGGAAATTAAGCTGCAGGGCTTGCGAGAGAGAAAGAGAGAGAAACGTTCTCTTTCGCTAATCGAAAAATCCGCAATATTTACTTTAGCTGACACAATGTCACCGCACACAAACACACACTTAGACGACCCATTGCTGTATCCTTAGCGTGTCCTTGATGTCTTTTTGCTGAGCCTTGTGTTTATGTGACCGACACACACAGTAGATTTGATCTTGTGCCACAAAAATAAACAGGTGCAACTAAAGAGGCCATGAGAAACTTTGTCTAGCACCAAAAAGTTTCACTGATTAGCTGCCAGAAATGTCGCAATTACGTTTGAATATTTTGTGCCATAGCTATGGGAATCAAACTTTACTAATTGTCAGCATCACACTTTTGGAGGCCAAACGACATGCGACATACGACATCGACATGCGACATACGACACGTGTTGCAAATAGCTGTGAACATTTGCCACCAGCTGTGTCGCACAACTTTAACCTCAATAAATGCGCCAATTCATTGGATTGCATAAGCGAATGTTGGCAATGTTTTTTCAGGCAATCGATATATTGGTATTGAACTTTGCCTTAGGCTTTGAGCTTTAGTCGAATATTGAATGCTTTAATGTCAATATTATTAAGTTACCTTTCTCATTACCTATTTAATTAGAAGCTGCTCAACACATTTTGAATGCTAATTACTTCGTTGTAATTAAGTAATTTCAACGTAGACAAAGTTGTTGTTTATTACTATATTTATGCTGCTTTCGGCCACAAAATCAATGCTAGCCATGTTTGTGGGCGTTGGGCATCCCCACCTTTAAGCCATTTTGTAGCCTTAACTTGTAGCACGAATTAAGCCATTTGGGCCATTAACATGGCATACAATTTCCCCAACACTTTGGTATTTAGCTTGGTTTATACGTGCGCTAGTCGCATCATTTACACTAACCACACTTCCTCATCACCGTCGCACCCCTCCACCGCTCTTCGTTTCACACTTTATCCTTGGCAGTTGTTGCTTAAGTAACTTGGCTAACAATCTATATATCATAAATAAAAGTACGAAGAAACCCCAAAAGGCGGCGGCTAGCAAACATTACTATTTCTCACCCAGGACACTAAACAATGTGAAAATTATACAACAAATGGCCATTATATGGGCATCGGGTTGGTTGGCCCAGACGACAAGACGAGCGGGGGGCAGAGTTGTAGCAAGCGCTCAGCCAGTCGTGGGCAATAAATGAGTTTAAACTAGAAAATTTATTATACGCGGCAAAACTACTTAAGTGAACGGAGGGCGAAAAAAAAAACCAAAGCATACATACTACAAGTCAGGCAACAAGGCTGGCTAAGGGGGAGAGGGAGAAAGGGGAAGAGAAGGAGAGTCCAAGACACGCAAAGGCAATGTCCTGGCCATTGTGGCATCCCCAGTAGGTTCGCGACTTTGTGACTCCCATCAGCATTGCCTGCTTAGGCCAATATAATCACATAAGAAAGGCATGGGCATGGGCGTGGGCATGGTCTTGGGCGTGGCCGTATAGGTACAAAGAGAGGGAGGGTGGGGCGGATGAGAGGAAGACTGCCTGCTGCTTGAGTAATTCAATAAAATAACCAATTTGTTGAAAAATAACAACAAGCGGCAAAACAGCGCACAAAAGTCAGCCAAGCCAACTTGTCACACAGCACACAAGGCACAAAGGGGAAGAAAACTGTGGCAACATGGATGAGGCAGCAATCTGAGAATAGCTGCGACAGCAACACACACACAAAACAACAACGTCAGCAACAGCAGCAAAAGCAGAAGCCAATGATGCTCCAACACGTACCGAGCACTAGAGCAAAATATTTTTTATTTATACGACACATACACACACACATACACAAAGGGGCATACTTACAAGTATATATATGCACATGAAGGGACTATATTGTATAGCCATATTTGTTAGGGGTCGACCTTTAATGCGACATTGTTGTTGCCGTTAGAGCAACGGTTGCACAGTGGGAAAAATAGTTTTGTGTGCAGATGTGGATGGTTTAAATGCGAGAGAAACTAAGCAGATGTCTTGTAAGGTGGTCCGCTCTTGGTCTTAGGGTGATCCTAAAGCTAACAAACAAACTTCTAAGCAAGACTGTTTTATGTGTAAAGAAACTATTTAGATAACCGAACATCTATACTATATCTTTTTCCAGGACATATGATTTCTTCAATGCAACACCTTTTTCTTAACCTATTCTAAGCTTTGTCACACACGGTTTGCACCACTGTGCCCCATAAAAATGTGGCAGGTTAAACTCCATTGACTTGTAAAAAATTGAAAATAAAAATTTTCCGCGACATTATTAAAGTAAACATTGGCGCAAAAGGGTGTGATTATGACGAGCCAAGGAGTTGTGGCAGCTGCCGTTGCGAAAGCAAGCAAAAATAAGCAGGAAATGTTGAAAGCAGGAGCAGGAGGCAGGCAGTCAGGTCGCTGTTTGTTGCCATGGCAAGCATCCAATTGTGGTGGCTGTTTATGGCGTTTGCCATGTGTCTGTAAATTGACGTCAGCGTATAGAAGCTGCTGCGGCTGTGGCTGCTGCTGCCGTTGGTGGTTCGAGTAGTTATTGCTGTTGCTATCGTTCTCGTTGTTGTTGTTTTTTGGGGTGCTGCTGCCATTTCGCGTTTTTAAAAGTTTTCGGGGCGGCGGCGACTCCCAGTGGCGCAATCAGCGCCAAAAAAAAGGAAACCAACCCAAAACCTAGCCAGGTTTCTACTATGCCAGCGCCGCAAAGCATGCTATGTTATTCACAAACACACCCAAGCACACATGTGTGGGTGAAGGTGTGTGTGTGATGAGAGCATGCAGCGCAATGATAACAAGGCTGCTGATGACTTCCGTGTGCTGACTTAGCTCCCGCTGTTCCTGCCAGTTGACTTGGCTCCATCTGCTTCAACTACGACTCCAGCTATGGCTTTGGCTTTGGCATTGGCTTCACTCAACTCAACTCGACTCACTGACTGATTTTATTAGCTCTTGAGCACAAAGGCAAATCAAAAATTGAAAATAAGGTTAAGTAGCTATTACCCGGGCATAATGCGGAGTCAGCGTGTAGCATGCCACACACTAGCGTGGGCGTTGCCAATTGCCAATTTAATAAACGCACAACGACGCTTTATGTGTGCTTCAGCTATTCTTTTTATCCATTTTCTTCTTCTCTTCTCTATTTTTTTTTGTGGGTACCGCGTAATTACCTAGCGAAATTCCATTAGAATTTCACGGCGCATTAGATGCCAACATTGGCAGCAGCAAATAGCAGTGGCAGCCAACTTGGCGTGTTAATTCTTAAAGGCCGGGCAGTGGTGCTGCTGCTGGTGATGGTGGTGGTTGGTAGTAAGAAGACTGCCCAAAAGCCGACCTTTTTTTTGTTGTTGGTGGTGGGAGGCGTAAGAACTTTGCAAAAGTTTTGCATACTTTTTTGGGGTGGGGCTGGCAGCCATTTTGCTCGAGGCGATATGGGAGAGGGGAAAGAGGGAAAGGGCAAATGCCATTTGTCTGCGTTGCTCAAGCACAAAATTGAGTGGAATGGGGGAATGTGAGAGACAAAGTTAGTGAAAGAGAGGACGAGGCCAAAGCTGCCTGGCGAAACTTGGCAATCAATCAATTTGGGGCAACGTCAGGTTTTTGGGGCCTGCACAGCACAGCACAGCATTGAAGCTAATTGGAGCAGCAGAGAGAAAGAGAGCACAAAGCGACATTCATGTTGCAACAATTAGCTGCCCCGAGCTGTGCAACTCTTTATGTTCCAGGTACACACACACACACACACATACATATACACCCGCTTGAAAGTCAGCGAGTGAATTTTTCATGGCTAATTGAGTGGCAACTTGGGCGTAATTTGCTGCCAAGCAGCAGCAACAGCAGCAGAGACACGCGTATATGAGCATATATGCTCATAAATAATTGATAATTAAGTAGAGAAATTGCAGCACCTGCGCATATATAAAATATATATATGGCGCCTGGACACACAGCGCGCTGATTGTTGCAGCCAAACTTATACAATGCTACAGGCGCCACATTCTGTCAAGCATATAACACCATGACTCCACACACACACACAGCACACACACATACACAAAAGTCATCAACTATAATGAGATGGTAATGTTAATGAAATTTGTTGCTTGCTTTGGCAAAGTTTTGCTGGCAAAACCATAGCGAGAGCGCTGCTGCCTCAAGTCAAGTGCCACTAATGAAGTCATTGATAAGCGAACAACAAGACACACACACACACACACTAACACATGAGCACACTGATTAGCTTTTGAAGCAGCGAGTCAGTTGCACATACTATTCGGTTACAAGACAATGGGCGACATGAGGACAGTGAACGTAGGGGCCAAAGCCCAACATCCCTATACGACACTAACTGACTGAGTGACTTTGTCTGTGACGCTCTCTCTCTCTCTAGCTATTTGTACTTGAAATCTCATTAGAGTTGAAGCACTTGCCTGACAGCTGCAGCAGCAGAGCTTGTTGGCAGCAGCATTGGTATCCTTGAAGCTAGTTTGGCATAACGACGAAAATTTAATTATATATAACACAAAGCAATGCTCGTGGAACTGTGTAGAGCTTGTGCAGCTCAAGAGCACCGACAACATCAACAAAAGTCAGCAGCAAATTGAAAATTTCTTTATTTTTTTTTTTATGCAGCCTTTTGACTTTTGTAACCTCCATTCGAGGCATGCGGGTGGCCCAGGGGCAGCAGGGTTCAGGATCGGATCAGCCACACTTTTAGCTTTACCTAGTTGCCTTATAACCGCAATTTGCACACGTGTCCTTAATTTCTCATGTTCAAGTAGAAAGTGTGAAAATAAAATATATAAAAAAAAAACCGAAAAACTAACGAAAAATGTATATACTGCCATGTTATAGAGAAGAAATAAAATAAAATAAAATGTTATTGAAAAGTCGGTATGGCAACCTGATGCAACACAATGCCACACCTTACATCCTCGTCATGCTCCTTGCTTCTCCCTTGTCCAGCTGGTTTTATAATTGCGGTTTTTGCAGGAGGCTGCATCCTGCGGTCATTGCGGCCAGGATACACAAAGCATGCCATGGCAAAAGAATTGCTTTTTTGTGCCTGTCAGGCTAAAGCGGCAGCCCCAGCACACAAGTGTGAGTAACTACGATGAGGCGATGGGGATAAGAGTGAATGAGTGGATGAAGAAGAAATGAGGATGAGAAGCTGAGTGTCGTAATTGGAATAATGGTGCAGAACGAAGCTTACATGCTCTGGACAATGGGATTACAACAAATAGTTAAGCTTCATTTTACTCCCTTTGACAGTGGCAAAAACACAAGTAATCACACATAATCACAACTTGCTCAAACATATTAAAAAAGAAAAACGCTTTTCAACTGACTTCGTTAAAATCTGATTAAATTGGAAAGTAAGGAAATGGTTCTAAAGGCAAAAATTAATGAGAAAAGATTAAAAAAAAAGGTATCTCGCATTAAAAGCAATCAATTTAAAACCCTTAAAACCACAAACAACAATTATAGAGATAACCCAGTCCACACAAAAGCGAATACTTTTTGATAGAGTATCACACATTACGTAAGATCTATGCAGTATTAATGCTACATGCAGCACAAATGCAGGTAAAGATGTGAAGAATACAAAAAGAAGGAAAATACATAACGCTTGCGGCTTCCGGTTGGCTAAAGAGAGAAGTGGGAAATGGAGGCAACCACAAAAGCATAAGTTGCCAATTAAACTCAAATGCTTTGCTTGCTGCTCCTTGCCAAGCAGGACAGTGCAGCCAGAGTGCGGCATTAATTTCATAACCTGCCTTTTTATGGCCAACTGCCCAAATTGGGTCAACATTGACAATAGTCAGAGACAGACTCACACAAAAAAGGCTAGCGAGAGAGAGAGGGAGAGGGAGGGAGAAAAATAGCAGAATGGGGGCAGGCAGAGAGATAGATGGCAGCTTGGTTGCTAGTTGGCTGGCATCCGTTTGGGCCACTTGGCACTTGGCTGCATTCACAACTCATTTCTGGTGTCGGTTACGCTGGCGCTTCCGTTTGCAGTTACTTTGCGCGTAATAATTGCATCGTTGCCTCTTTGCAATTATGCAAATTTGTCGGACCTAATTGTCTATGGTTCCTCTTTGCTAAAGATGGCACTTACTTGATGCGATTGTATACGAGCAGCTCGGCAATGTCGCGTCCCAGGCCCGAATACGTTGTCTCCACAAATACCAGCACTTTGGGATCGATCCGTAGACGTGCCTCAGAACGATGATCGGGCGCTGGTGATGCATCTCGAATGTGTTTTCCTGCTGAGTTCATCATGCGGCAGTTGATAATGGGCGCCGGATGCGTATCACGCTGAATGAGACTGTAAGAGAGAAACAGACAGAAAGATAAGTAATTAGTTTATGCTTAAAAGTATGCTATGAAAGAAGATATGTTGATTTAAATATTTAAAAATGTTTAACATTTTAATTGAAATTGTTCTCAGATGTAAAAAGAATGTCTCAAGTTGCAAGGAAGCAAAAGGAAATAAAATCGAAGAATTTTTTGCTATAGTTTTCCACAACATTTACTTGGAAAAAAAAAGCAAAAGGCTGCCACACACACACACAAAGAGTTTGTGGCGCATTGCACTGTTGGCGTTGCCAGCGATAAAGAAAGAAAATAAAGACCTATTTGAAAAGCATAAGACAAACTTCGCGGCATTCAGTTCTTGTATTTACTGAGGCAAGCAAACGGCAAAGATGCCATAGCAAAAGGAACAACAAGCAGCAGCTGCAGCACGATGAACAAGAAAATAGCGTATACAAATAATATGTGTGTGTGGAAAGTTGTTTGTTGCTGTTGCAGGCAGGCAGGCAGCCAGCGAGTCAAATTGAAAGCCGCAACAACGTTGCGTATGCGCAATATGCAAAATTCGACAAAGAAACAACAGCAGCTGCTGCCAATACAATACAATACCAGCAGCACAGCATATCTTATTGTTAGTTGTTGCTGTTGTTGGCATATCTGTACATATCTTCATTTTGCATTGTTTTCGCTGCGTTGTTCGCTTTCAGGCAGCAATGCGGCTCATTAAGAAACCAGCAACAATCTAAACTGTAAACTAAGCTGCCTGTTGGTTAGTTAGAAATAGTCTATGACTTTAGTTTCAACTTTTCCCATTCGGCGAGCGTCACTGTGTGTGTGGCAAAAAGTTTTCCACTCACTAACTAACTCATAGTCCAAAACTCTTTGGCTCACCTTTGACCTGCACAACTTTTCCCTTTTACGAAAATTTCCTTCATTTTTGGCAACGCCGGCAAAGCATTTTATTATGTGTATATGTAGGTGTATGTATAAACTATATATGGGGTCTTATGCAATTTTCACATATCCTGCAACCTGACTCTAATCTATTCACAAGTTGCATGAACAGCAGCAACAACAAAAGCCAAATAAAACTGGCGGCAACATGTGTTAAAGCCCCTTTGAGCCCATTTCCAAAGTAAAATCCCCCTAGAAATTAACAAAAAACCTATTAGGCCAAACACAAATGCAATGCAAAAGGCTTTTGGCCAAGCATCCTTTTTGGCCAGCTACTGCTCGCTCGTCCTGCACCTACGGCTCCTTCTAGTTGCAATGAAAAATGTAAATACTTTTAGCATGCGGCAAAGTGGAAGGACAAACCGAAACCTGGCAGCAAGCAACACGGATGGCCCCATTGCAGGACCTTACAACTAGCAAAACTTTGGCGCTGCCAAAACAAAATATTTAGATAGCAAACACACCCCACACACACACACACACACGAGTACAAAAATGTATAATAGAGAAAAGGAGAGAGAGAGAGAAAGGGACTACGTACAAAAAAAAAAAGAAGGAAATATTTTCGTCAGAAACTTTTTCTTTTGCAAAAATATATACCCTGTAATCGTTGCATATGCAATTGGAGCACAAGACGTTTTAGAAACTATAAATCACATGCAAAACATTTGCCAACTGCCCGAAGGCAGCGGCAGCACAAAGGCTATAACCGATTTTAGTTGCACTAAACTTTTGATAAAGTGGGCATGTAAAACATCTATTGTGTGTTTGCATCAACTTTTTCAACTTAATCATATTGTTTGTGTGTGTGTGTGTGCGTGTGAACAAAAAAAAATAGTTGAATGTTTTCGTTTTATTTATTTATTGCTGGTAAAAGTTTTGTCTGCCATATTGTTATTAAAGTATTGCTTGATTTATTGATTCAACTTACTTTACTCTTTATGGCCTTAAGCTTTAATATTATCTTACCCTGCTCGTTGTATTTTTATTTATATACACTCAATATCACATTTAAATATCTGCAGATGCAATATTGCATTTCAGTGTTTCATTTACAAAGTTTTGCAGGGCAATTCATATGCTATCCGATATTTAAAAAACTCTTGCTGCTGCGTTTTTACTACTTGTTAAGCGCCTTTTGGGCTGTGGGTTCCTCTTTCATGATGATGAAGAAATTTTACTAGTTGCTGTTGTTGTTGTTGTTGTTGTTTGCCTTGTTTGCATTTCGTGCAACATTTGCGTGGCATGCCAGGCAAGGCACGGCAAGGCAAGCGGCAGGCAGTCAGACAGCCCAAACAGTCAGCTCAACCTGGCCTGTTTTTCAGACATTGCTGCTGCTTGGTGCTTGCCGCGCGCTGATTTATTTGTGCACAGCACAAAATTTCCGTTTCCGTTACTCTATGTTTGGCCGTGTGCTACTACTAATACCAAGGTGCGGGTGGCAAGGCTAGGGTGTGTGGCACAAAGTTTCGTCTTTTGTGCTGCATAAATTAGGCAACAAAAAGTCAGTTTATGCATTTGCGACGTGTTATTTATGCGGGCGTGCAGCAACAAACTTGCCAAAAGCGCCAAACACGCAAATGTTGCACTGTCAACGAAGGAGCAACAGCAACAGCAACAACAACAACAGCAGCACTAACAAACAAAAACTACTCGCGGCAACAATCATCGTGGCCAAAGCTTATTAGTCAAGTTGAAGACGACTATGCGGGACAGCTTTTATTGAAATTCGTGAGCACATAAAATCCATACACACCCACACACATGCTACAGTTTATGTGGGCAACGCTTTAAGGCCACAAGAGCGAGAGTGCCATAATAGAAAACCGCCCCCTTTATACCAATGCAAACCCCGTTTGGTTGAAGGCGGCAGCACGCTCAAACAATAAATCGTATGTAAAAATTTGTAATAAATTTGCAAAGTAGCAAATGCAGCCGCCGCAAAGTGCGACGCGGCCAACGGAGCGCATACGTAATGCAGCTGGGATAACGTAGCATACCACAAAAAAATATGCAGGGCGGATTGCCACAAGGATATGTGTGGCGCTATAGCTATCAAAGAATACGCCCCCAAAAAACGGGAATGAGGCAAAACACAAAAAAAAAACGAGCCAAAAAGTGAGACTAAAATATACAAAAAAGCAAAAGGCAGAGCGCAGTAAATGCAAAATACGAGAAACGTGAATACAAAAAGACAAAGCGACTCAGTTGTATAAATTGAAAAGCGCGCAAGAAGACCAAGGAGAGCAGAAAGTTCTCTTTAGAGCATTTAAAATATGAAGAAGATTTAATAGTTTGTAGCTCGGGGCAGTTACGACATGAAATTCCATAAGCTATTAAGCCCGTTTCTCAAAATATAGTTATGTTGTGTAATAAGCAATTTTGTGTGCGTGTGAGTGTGTTGTGCCAATTTGTCATTTATATGCAGGATAAGTACGGATAGTCCATTAATCTGCAAGGCACTTCGATTGAGCAGTCGCATAAATTACATCGCCAATATGTTTGGAGCTTCATCTTCTCTTACACATTCTGTGTGCTACAATAAAGGGAAATTGCAACCACTTAAACACAATGAGAATTACATAAAAGCAAAGGCACGGCTTAAGCACTCGAAAAAGCAACGGCTCTGAAAATACAAAAAATAACAAAAACAACGTTTGTGGTACCAGACGCTGCCAACTTTATTGGCATTCACTAGCGAACGCTACAACAACGCCGAGAAAATAAGTGAAAAAAAGTTAATTAAATAAATCAAGCAAGCCAAGTTCAATTGGATTGCAGCGGAAATGAGTGGGAAAATGCCAGCAAAAGGCCGTTGGCTGTATGTATGTGTGCGTAAGTGTGTGTGTGTCTGTGTGAGAGTTGTGAAACCAAATGAACTGTGAACGCGTCCAGTTCGGAGCAAGAGAAATGGCCGACAGTGTGGCGACGCCGAATGGCGAACAGGATGCATCCGAATATGCAAAAAGGCATGCCAGCACAAGCAACAGCAGCAGGACGAGAACCAGGACCCGCTTTCTCTGTTTGTTTGTTTGTTTGTTTGTAATTGCATTTAAAGCAAATAAATGTAATTATTTATTGCATTTGGCCGGCAGTTGACACGAGAAGCTGGAACCACTGAACCAGCACTTTTGGGTCTGTGGATTAATGGAAGTCATCAGAGTGGTTGTTGCTGCCACCTTGATGCAGCTGCAGCTGCAACTGACATATATGTAATCACTTTTTCAAAAAACATAAAACAAACACAATAATGTGAAAGCGGGTCCAATGCCTGTGGCAAATTGTCATTCAATAATCGCATTTTCAATTTAAATGTTTAGTCAATTAATGCAGCAAATGTTAATTGCATGACGTATACGTCATGTTGCACACATAACAAACGCACACAACTAACGACTGTCGTGTTAAATATTTGCACAGTTCACAGAACTGCCAGAATAGTAATTTATGTGTTCATTATCGAGAGCGAGCGAGCGAGCGAGGCAGACGAGCCGTATTTAGTGTAACAGTTAGTTAATGTTCTAGGCGCTGACACGCCTGCCTCCCCAAGTTTCCCTCCCTTAGGGCACTTCGTTGCGTACGCTGCCAAACTCAAACATCAAATTGCATTTATCGCACTTAACACGCAAAGCAAATAAACGCATTTCAACTTAATATACATATGTACATTCATAATGTTTGCAGGCGAAACTGATTTAATGTGCAAAATGTGCAGGCTATGGATTTGAATCGAACTATCTATAGGAAAGTTAGATTATATGTCAATTAGTCAATGGTGCTTATAATAAGCTTAACTTACTCATGTTTAGCCATCAATTTGTTACCCAATTTGGCACTATAGTCTCCCGTTTTCATCACTTTTCATCCATAAATCCCAAATGACACAACGTTTTTGACATTTTTGTCGTGTGTTTTGCATGTTTAGCATTACAAATCAATTATTGCAGGCTGTCAGGCGATTGGTGTGTGTTATGACTGCATGCAAATCACGTAGTAGGTTTGCATTTTGCCAAAATGCGTTTTGCACCTACAACGACAGCTGCAGCAACTGCAGCAACAAAGTAATTGCTGCATATGCATACGTATGCGTGCATGATTTTATGTGTGCGCGTGTGTTAGTGCAAATAATGACAGACAGCATAAACAAACACGCACATCAGTATAACTGGCGGCTGCCTGTCGCCAAGGGTAGGGGATTGGGGTTTAGTGGGGTGGCCACAACCACAGCAGGCATGAGGTTAGCAGCTGGCTGGAAGAAAGGCATCAGCATCAGCGTCGACGTAGACGGAGACGTCAACGTCAGCAGCGACTGGCACGTCAGATGTTTCCGCCTTTTTGCACGTAACGGACATATGGACATGGACAGGAGACATGCAGGATATGCGCACATGAGCACAACGAACAAGGGAAAACAAGAGGAAAGGTAGAGAGAGAGAGTCTTAAGCATTTGAATTCATTAAAATTTACCAGATTTGACGCACAACTAATTTGACTTGAGCCTCTTAAATTGCCACAGCCTCGTGTTGCAAGTGCGGCAGCTGTTGCACTGCTGCATCCTGTGCTTCTGACTCTCTGATGGATGGCGGCCACTTAAATAACTAATGAAGTTGTGCCAGAGAGCTTAGCTCGTAAATTAAATTTAAAGTGCACTAACCAAGTAAATATTTAATAATCAACTTGGCTTTCTAGGGCAAAATAAATAAGTTCGTTTCGTTTCGAATCAAGTGCAAAACGAGTTGTTTTGGCATGCAAAAATGCACTTCAGAAACCAAGTCAAGGACTCGGACGCACCTGCTGCTGTTGGCTCCTGCCTTGACTAACTGATGAAAGTAATCAAAACTTTGTCCGTCGTTGTTGTTGTTGTTGTTTGTGCAACTGCCGGCGTGTTGCACTTTGTTGTTAAGCCAAAGCAAACCGGGAAAGAGTTTTCCATCTTTCCACCAAATGTTTGTTAACCATAATTGCACGCAAAAGTACCTAAAAGGCTACCAACTGCCACACCCACCAGCTGTGCGCAAAATATTGTTTATACATTCACAAATGAAAATACACAAACAGAATGGGAAAAAACTTGTGGCACAAACAACAGCGAAAACCTTTTTACATTCCTTTAAATGTAGTTATGCGCGCAATTATAAATTATAAGCAATATGAAGTAATTTTTATCCGTAGCATACAACTTGCAATGCCCAAAATAAGTACGTGCAACTTTCGGTAGCGCAACTTCTAAGAGTGCTGAGTTAACCAAAGGTGTAAACTTTCCGTGTGTCGTGTGTCTTTGCGTCGAAAGAGAGGGGGTCATTTGGGGTAGAAACTTTGAAAAACAAGTCACATAAAAATCGTTGATGATTTTACTCCAAAGAAAACAAAAAGACAGAAAGGAAAGCAAAAAAAAAAACGAACTAGTTAAAAACTTTGAACAACGGTGAATTAAACTTTAAAATGTTTTATAAATAAAACACTAAAATACATCTGAAGCACTTTCGAAAGCTTTTCAATCTGATCAGCTTAAGGATTGATTTAGCTTTCGGCAAGCCTTTAGAGAAATGATTCAACTATCAAGTATGAAGGCTCTAGTCCACAGTACCATACCCTCAAGCATATTTCTAAAACTGGTGTCCAAAATCGACATAACTTTCCTAAAACAAATCAGATTTTTAAATGCATACCTGCTTAAAATTGAGAAACGCGATTTCTATTCGGTTTCCATTCCAAAAACTGGTGTCAAAAAATTCACAGCCAATTCATAGCCTCATCAAAATTCAAGTGATTATTGAATGCAATACCTTACAAGTCGTGGTTTAAGCTCTTAAATAACATTGGATTTCAATTTAGAAACGCGTTTTTTACTTTTTAAATTATTTTTTCTACATATGGACAGACGAACATGATTAAATCGAATTGTCTATTGATGCCTATAAAAAAAATGTATATGTATACACTTCATTGCTTTCGTCTGTCTTACATACTTGCACACACAACCAATTTATCCTTTTTCAGCCAAGCGTTCAAGGTATAAAAAAAGTTTAAAGAGGACTGCATACAAATCTAATCAATAAATAAAAAAGGCAGGTAGATTCTATACAAATTAATTCATTTCTAAACCGTTACGTTGCTGTTGTGTTGAAAAAATGTAAAGAAAAGCGTAGCAAGAAAATTGAATTAAAATATTAAAGGGATTTCGGATTGTTAAGACATTCACATTGAGTTTCTTAAGCTGTAAAGTGCAAACCTATCAAATTAGAATTTTTGGAGCTTTAAAATGGTTAGACATTTATCTTTTTATAGCATAAAGTTGCATGTTAAGCTGCTTGCACCATTTTGTTTCAACTTTAAAACATATCCTGAAGTATTTTTAAGTTGCTTTACGTTTTCCTCCCTCTTGTTTTTTGTGTTTAAGTGTGGCACCCTTAAACAATTGCAAAAGCCAAACAACAACGTGTATTCATGAATATTTTTTGCACAATTTATTTGCATTGTTGTTGCAACAACATGCGCCACACAATGCGGCAGTGCGTCATGAACAAAATGTAAAACAGCAACAAAATAAGAGTAAGAATAAAATAAAATAGGGGCAACAGAGAAAGAGAGAGAGAAACAGAAAAAAAAAAGTGGAACTCAAGGACCCTCTTATGGCGCTGCAGCTGCTGCTTGCAACTTGTATGCACCTGTTAATCAAATGTGCAGCATATTGAAAAGAATTCTCCCCACAAAATCCAATCAAATACGCACACACACAAACACGCAACAAACGCTGGACATGGAAGTGCATTTATATCCCCATCCGCATTCACATCCGTCGGCACTTGAGAACAATAAAAATGGTAGATTTGAAGTTAGGTTAAAGGAGGAGAAAGAGGGGTAGAATCATAACTGCCTTTTGGCTACTCACCCATCGAACACGTCGGTGCCCACATAATGTGTGTAGTAGAAAATGCTAACCACGGTGATGGCAAACAGTGCAAGGACACAGCGTCGCACATTGATGCCAATGCAGCGACGTGCAATTAAATTACAACAATGGCATAGAGAACTCGAAATGGACGAGCCGCCATTGCCGTTGCCACCATTACTACTGCTGCCAATGGTCGTTGATGAGGTAGAGTTGAAGTCATAGTTGCTGCCACCGTTCATTTTGGCCTTGTACGTGACAATGCCGCTGCTGTTGCTGTTGCCCAGAAACCCGTTGGTTGTGTGTTGCTGCTCCAGCAGCGGCAGCAACGGACTACGATCTGTTGTTGTTGTTGATGATGTTGTATGCAGGTCGGGGTATATGTCATGGCCATTTCCAAAATGCTTGTTAAGGTGGCCATGGTTATGGTGACTGCCATCGACAAATCCTGCATCCCCATCCTCATCAGCATCGGCATCCGTATCCGCATCCGCATCCGTTTGGGTGCCGGTCACGCTCGTTGTGCCCGACTGCATTTGCGGCTGTTTAATGAGTTTTTCATATTTCAGCGATTTGCCAGGCAACCGATTTGCAATGTTGTTGTGTATCGTTGTTGTTGTTGTTGTTGCTGTTGATGATGATGTTTTTAATCCAGTTGTTGTTGTTGCCGCGGCTGCTGCTGATATTGTCATAGTGTTGTTGTTGTTGTTAGACTTCCGCTTCGGTGGTGTTTGACTAAATATACCTAAATATTTATTGGTAAAGATTGCTTTCTAATTGGCAGCGTTGCTTTTGGGATATGTGTTATTCGTCAGACGAATACTAATATATATATATTATATATACTTTCTATATATAAAAGCAATCTTAAACACTCGCTTGTGATGCTTATGGCACTTAGTTTTTAAGTTTGAAACAACTTTAAGTAGCCGGCTTTAAAAAAAATGTTATTCTCTTAAACTTTTAATTGATCTTTCGTTTTTATGGTTTTGTCTGCTTCACTTTTCAATTCGCCATTTGATATGTTTCCAAATATTCAAATATTCATGTTGTTTGGCCATTGTGGTTGCAAGTGTTGCTGTTGTTGTTGCTGGTGTTGCGAGCAGCGTTGACTGCCATTATCAGTCATATGACAAACAGACCCACATTCATTCAGTTTGCTGCACACTATTATCAGGCATTGACTGGGTCGCCGTCTTATCTGCAAAAGTTAAATGAAAACACATTAAATAAATAATTATTTTTTATAGATAGTAAGCAAAAAGCCTAAGTTTGATGGGTATAAAAACTAGCAAATGTTGTTTGTAAAAACATATTTTTATTATAAGTCAGAAGTTGCTTGAAAACTTTCAAGTAGAGTATTCAATTGTCCACAAGTTGTTTATGTTTTAAAACTAATTGATGACACACGCACTGTTTACAGTTTTATTGACATTTATGAGGGCTTAGTTAACGCCCCTTTGAGCATTCTATCTATCTATAAAGCTTGTGGACACTTGTCATTTCATTTAGTTTGGCATCTCGAATGTAAAAGTCAACAAAATGCTGATAATTCAGCAAATAAAAGTGAAGCCGCAAACGTTTGCTCATAGATACACACAACAGGGTGGGTGTGTGTGTGTATGTGTTAGCTTAGCCATTAACTGCATATGTGGCTTACTTTAATTGCAAATGGCTGCGGCTGTCAGCCGAATGATGACAACATACTTTCCGGCGCTTTATGGCCCAGCTAAATGTGTCAATAATGAGGTTTAGATGAGCAACAATATTTGCACAAAGCACTTGTGGTCTAGATAAACATTTACCGACACGTGTGCCAGCCAAAGGAAGGGAAGCAAAAAAAAGATGTTAAACTCTGCACAGATACTTTATTATTTAGCAAGCCATTGGGAATTGCTTGTTTATTGGTTTGATTTGGGATTTAGTTTTCTTTCGCACCGCTTTAAATCTGCAATGATTTTAAACTTCTTTTAAAGAACATAAAACACAATGTTTTTAACCGTAATCATGATATTTCCAGAACAACCATTATTATTATCTTTCTGGGCCACATCTGGCGAGAGCGCACTTTAGGTGAAAGTTTGCCTCGAAACGGCACTGGGCTTGGGCATCAGAAACCACTTTTAAGACACTTGCAATAATTTACACAGATCATTTTTTTCACAACACAGCAACAATGAGAAATAAACAGCATCAGTTATGCGAGCAAAAACCGGCAACTGGCAACTGCCAACTGAAAGCTGTTAGACAGGCTAACAACAAAGTCTTTGCGCATTCTTGGCCTTGTTTGTTGCCTCTGTTACAAATTTATCATTAAAATGTCAGAACTTAAATTGATTCAAAAAGTTTTTGGGCCGTCTCTGCACCGCAACGTCCTTTTAGCTGGAGGGGCAATGGCAGCTAGCTAGCTAGCAATGTCATGACAATGCCTCATGCTCCGCCCAACCGCTTACCGCAGCTAGAAGTTGCTGCTTTCTCTTCCTCCGTCCGCCACTTGTACCACACGCAGTTGGTTGCATTGTCGCTTAGGCAGAAGTTTGTGTTTTTTCCTTCTTCTTTCTTTTTGGTTTTTCTGGCATTTTTTTTTTTTTTGTGGCTGCTGTTTGTTTGCTGGCTGCTGGCTGCATACTTTAAGGCGCGCGCTCGCTCTCGAAAAACTTTGCTTTCTTCGTTAGGCAAACTTGTTTAATTTCCTTCTCAATTGTCCATGTGACTCCCACCAGCAGCAGCAGAGCTTCTGTTTTGCCGCCTTGCTCGAGTGCTTTGGTTTCGTCTTCCTTGGCATAAATACTTTATCTAAACTTTTGCATCAGTTGTTGCTGATTTGCTTTTTCTGTATCTCTATTTGCCTGTTTCTCTATACTGTATACTTTTGGCATCTTTGTATATATATATTTATGCATTTGTTTGTGTGTGTGTGTTTCTTGCTCTAAAAAACAAATGTCTGTGGCATGCACTTTTCAATTTGCATCAAATATTTATGCATGTCGCCTGTCAAACGGACATCTCTCTACAATTTTTTCTTGTTTTCACTCACACCAATTTTAATGGTCATGTATATTCGGGCTAATAACACATGTCTCTAAAGTTTTATGTTGAGTTATTTTTGTTTTGCTAGTTTTCAATTTGCTTGCACCGACAAAAAATTTCAGATTCTGGCATTTCTGTTTATATACCATGTTTATTTGTATGTTTGTGTGTGTTTGTATGTATGTACATGGCTTCGTGTTTCTGCTAAATTGCAGAGGAATGAGAGGAAATTAGAAAAAAAGAGAAGAGCGGGGTGTGTGCACAGCCATTAAACAATTTGCTGAGCATGTTGAAAACTTAATGCCACAAACTTCGCGCCTGGCTCTTTAAGACTTAGACCCTCAACGCAGCTTCACCGGCATCTAAGTTTTTCATTTCTATGTTATTTTGTTGCCGATGTTGTTGTTCTTTTTGTTGTTGTTGTTCATGTTCTTGGCCTTTTTTCGTTTCTGTTAATGGTTTTGAAAACTATTTATTTTACGATACATTTTTGTTTACATTGTTTGAGCTCTGTTGGGGCATCGTTTACGAAAGAACTCGCTCGCTCTCTTGGTCTTCCAGCAAACACCCTCAACATATTTTTCTAAATTGCATTGAGGCGTGTGGCTGACGGTGCAACTAGCAACAAAACCAACAGCAGCAGCTGGACTTTTAGCTATAAAATCAAGTAGAAAGCATAATGCACAGCAAGAAGTCGCAATACTCTTCAAAAGAGTACTAACAGGAAAATTAAATAATGTGCACAAAGCAACAATAAGTTGTAATCCCTGATGAATTCTTTTTAATTGGAATTTATAGAATTTGTGCATTTAATTTGCACATACCTGTGAATATTTTATTCAAAATGAAAAACCTTTGTCATTCGACTAAATGCCATGAATAAATCTATATAAATCATATTTTCAAATTTGCCCAAAAATGCGACTGACAAAACTTTCAATTATTTATACAAATATTTATGGACAGGCCAACAGCTAAATGTGTTTGATTGCATAATATTTCAATCTTAATGAGAGTGACCCACAAAAAGTAAATATAAAACCACCAGAGAAATCGATTATAACCCAATGTGTGGTAGGGAAGGGAGCGTTAAAATAACAATTGCAGCAATAACAACATTGAAGTGTGCCCCAGAGAGATGCTTGGTAACCTACACACACGCCCCGACTGCCCTCCAAAGACCACCCTCATTTATTGTTGTCTATTTTTTCCGTTTTTGCGGGGTTTATTTTTCCTTCGTTTTTTTTTTGTTGCCCATTTATCAGTCAGCATTTGTTGTTGTGTGCTTTTGTTTTGTTGCTGATGTTTGTTTGTCTGGGCCCTTTACGTTTTTTGTTAGCTTTTCGCGCGTTCGCGGCATGAGCTTGCCCAACTCAGCCCAACCCTACCCCCCACGCCGCCTGTCAGAGCAGACATATTGATAATCGTTTTCAATTTGTGAAGATTTTTTTGTTATTTTCTTTGTTGCTGTGGCACCAACAGCAGCAGCAACAGCAACAACAACAACAAACAATAAAAAAGGGAAGAAAAAGGGAAAACAATCAATTGTCTGTAAGTAAATTGAATGCAACGCCAACATTTTCAAAAGAGAGTTTGTTTTCCTTCCCCAACTCCATGCTCTGCACAAATGACTTGCACAAATCATTTAACCTAACCCACTGAACTCGCGTCGGGGGCAGCAACAACAACAACAGCAACTAGGCGACAGACTCATTGGCCAGACGATTGTCTGGACTGCTGTCTAAGCATTTGACTGATGAATGTATACTATGCGCTATTTGCCTCATATGGCATGCACCGCTGAATTCAATGGAATCTGAGAATGTCTTTCGCTTAGGCGTAGGCGTCGCCTGCAGTGGCAAGTTTCCCATGTCGCATGTAGCCATGGCTGGCTATCGATTCAATGTTGCGTCTATAAACAATTTGTGTGCGTTTAATGAGTTTTCACACTTTAACGCCTGCGTTTGTCTGTCTTCTCTTTAAAGTCTTCTCCTCCTCCCGCCCCTCTATTTGTTGTGTTTTTGTGTCTCATGTTTTATGTTGTCATAAATCAATGCGACTGACATCAATTGCTGCAACCGTATGGAGTGTGTTTGTGTGTGTGTGTTGAGGCATGTCTCGATTTATAGTAGAACTTTAAATACGTGGGCGGTAGCCCAGGTGATTGAGTTTCCAAATGGGGGAGAATGTTGTAGAAGGAAAAGTTTTCAATTACTGAGAAAAGAATAAAAATGTCATTGTGTGAGTTAATTTTAAATTGTTTAAAGACACAACTCTACTGGGGAAAATGGAAGTTGAGATAAGATTATAGATCTCCATACAATTTAAAACTTTTCTCTTAAGTATTTGAAAGTATTTTTATTGCACTTTAACCTTTTAAAACGATTTTGGAACAATTACAACCACATTAGAAATTTTCTATCCCAATTAGGAATAACATATACCACTTGAATATTTTGTTTCAGTGAGTTTGACAATTCCCAAGGCGCATGCAACACAAAGTGTCTTTAGTGTCTCACTTAAGTGTTGTTGTTGTTGTTAAAGCGTTCTTAACTTCTCCCATATATAGATATGAGAGACATATCACTTAAGCGAGTTGTCACAGCACTCTGGCATATTATTTCTGCTGCTGTTGCTGTCAATTATACGTTGCGTCTTTATAATGAGGGGTGGAATACTTGTGTCTAATGTGGCGCTGTTTTATATCAGCTTCAATTTGCAAAAAATAAAGAAATATAAATAGACAAGCAGAAAACTTTCATTAAAATGAAAAATACAAATATTTGCTTTAAGGTATTTTTTTGCTTTTTCATATGGTTTGGTTAATTAAAGCATTAGACCATGCCACTCAAGTGAAACTTTTATGCACTACAGACAGCTCTGAAACCTACCTATTCCCCCTTGAATACCCTCCCTTCATGCATAGCACATTTGCCTCTCGAGTTCGAAGCGTGCTTAAAACAGAAATCGTGTACGGTTTTCCAATTGCTGCTGCTGCTGCTCCAAGAGACCAGAGAACAGTTCAAGGAGACACCTAGCAAAGTGTTCATTTGTAGATTTTCTGTGCTGATTTTTAAGCGAGTGGAGGGAGGGAGGGAGAGCAAATAGTGCTAGGGGCGGACAGGTGGCCCCCGGGTAAGTCGCGTCAGAGTGACCCAGTTTTCTAAAAATAAACCACTAGTAGTATATGGTATGTAGCCGAAGCAATAAAGCAAAGCCAAAGTGTTTGAATTTTATTTAACATCACTTTGATTTCATTTCATTTGGGCCCTCACAAGTGTTGCCAGGGCTTGAAGAGTCGCTGCAGGGGTGATGGGGCATTGCTTGCCACTTGAGGCTGCATTCACACTGCACTCTGCACTTCACTGAGATGTGGAAAACAATTTGCCAGCGGACAGGAAAGGGCTAATAAGTGATGCTTGGTAATGTACTTACAATGGGGCGAAAAAAAAAAAAAACTATGTAACATTTTCCACATTTCTGCGCGCGCTTCAATAACTAATTCAATTAATGTTACACTGTGACGTCAATGGAGTGTCAGGGGCAAGGGTACTGCCACATAAATACATAGTAGCGGCATGGCATTGAAATTCTATTTCTAAGCCGTTAAAGGCTTATCTCGAGTTTCAGTTGATTGCACAGCCCGAGACCGACTTTATTCAATGTTTATAATTATGTCGGACAAAAATGTATATATATTTATTTTGATGACGAGGCAGGTTGAGGCAACATTTGCCAGACAACTCATCAAGTCTCCAGTGGTGCACAAATTGGGCCAACGATTCATTTTAATGGACGCCCACGTCGCGACGCTGCCACCGCTATCTGTTGGTTCACCTCCATCTACTAAGAGCTGCTGCTTCATGGTCTGTGTCAATGTCGACTATCAGTCGAGTGCAGCTGCAGAGCTTTGTTTCTGGTTATGGCTTCTGACTCGGTCTGATCCGTTTGGCGTTTTCGACCACAAGCCATTGCCATTGGAGATTGTTGCTTTGGCGTTGTTTGTGGCTTACAACTTGCAACTTGCCACACCCCAGCGCAGGAGTGCAAGTGCAACCAAACGTTTGGGTTAGAGGTTTATAGCGTGGGTTTTTGGACAATAACACTTAACACAAAAACGTTTACTAAAACGACAGTTTTGTAGATAAAGTTTGGAAATAAAATACGAAGATACAAATGGATTACTTATAACTTTTGCATTAAAAAACTTGAACTCTCTCATTCAAATTGCTTGTAAATGCATTAGAAATGATGACAGAACTTTATTTTGTTCAGTGTATAAAGTTTCATTGCGTTGCTGAGGCAGCCCACGCATCTTGTTGTTGTTGTTATTGTTGTTGCTGTTTGCTTTGGTGAGTGACAGTAAAGCCTCAAATTGCAGACAAGCGTGCAGCCAAGGGTAATTTCAGTGGAACGAGGGGTTGGTGGGGACAGCTGAGGAGAAGCCCAAGTCATGATTCTGTTGCTTTTGGCTGCTGTTGCTGCTGATGCTAACGATGCGTTGGTGTTGCCTCATGCTGTTGGTTTGGGTTCTTTGTGTAATTGACTAGGCGTGTAACTGGTTTTGAATTGTTGTTGGTGTTTAGCTGGTACTGCTGCTGCTGTTGCTACGGCTCCTGCCCCAGCTGCAATTGCATATGTGTGGTTGCCGGATTATGGGGCCAGTAAATGCAAATACAACAAATATTCGTAAAAGTTTGCTTTCATATCTGACCTACAAAGCTTTTATGACACACAGACAGACTGTAGAAGTAAAGGGGGGTTGAAAGGGAGGGTGAGCTAAGCTGCCAGAAAAGCAAACCGATGGAAAGTACTATTCGGTAGTATATGGACACTTAGCTGGCTGTTAAAAGGATGAGCTGCTGCAGCTATGCAACTTTAAATGTGTGCTTATGTGTACGTGTGTGTGTGTTTTTGAAGATGATAGAAGCTTATATATATCAGACAGCAGTAGTATATGTGTTCTAGGAAACATATGAGTACGAGAAAGCATTTGAGTTCAAGAGCTCATTTCGAGTTGTTGCCACAATTAATGATTATATATGTATATATTTTTGAAAAGTACTCATGAATACATTCATGATTATATTGAATACTGTATATAAATGTGTGCAGTCATTTGTTGATTAAAATATTACAAAAATTCAAATGAAATCTTTAATGAAATCATATGCAGTCATGCGAATGCACATTCGTACATTTTTAAGCATGTAATTCAATGAAATGTTATCTCAAAGATATTTGTGACAAATCATTTGAGAAAAACTCCATCAAACCATGTTCTGGCATGAGTTTTCTATGTATCTATGTGTGTTTGTGTGTGTGTCAACACAAATACCATTTATATTATTTGTCATTAAAAGAGCTTGAGTTGATGACGATTGCGATTGAGTTTGCCAAGTCTTAAATCAATTATGTAGATACAAAACCCGAAATTGCTTTGCTCTAATGAAATTCGTATTGTAAGTAGAAACCAAACCAAACCAAACCATTAAATAACAAACAGAAATATTTCGAATTTCAACATGTCATTCGATCAGCTTGCAAAATCCCACAGTATTCCATCATTTTGACTTCATCTCTCGCTCTTGGACAGCTTGCATTCAACTTGATACAATAATGCTTGCAAACAATATACAATACATACATACATCTATCACATATCCTAAGCCAAAAAGCTTTGGCTCTTCAAATGGCCCACAGTCATTGTACGTATCATTTAACCCAGCAAGGGCACCCACTTACACGCCTCCCCCCTTTGGGGGTTGTTGGGACGCATTGTATTCCCCAAGCTGAGAGCTCCCTTATGCAATTCCCAGCGTTAGCATCACATTTGCCTGCTATATCATCAATTTATTATGTTATTTGTGTGTGTTTGTGTGTGTGTCTCTGTGCATAAAGCTAAAATTAGTTAATGAACCCAACCTGAAGGGCGACCAAAACCCTGCTCAGTTAACTGTACTGAGAGTTGTGATTGAACCGGGCATAACTTACGGTATCACGTGTTTGGTTTGGTTTGGCTTGTTGTTGTTTGTGTGTGTGTGTGTGTATAAATTAATTCCCCAGGTTAACTGCAGAGCAACATTTTATAATTAAGCCAGCTGCATAATTATGATAGCCATACACAAATACACACACACTCGAACGCACACACCTGCACTCGAGGACATACATATGTGCGTATGCAAGTCTGTATGTATACCTATTAAGGCTCGTGCTGAGATACACGCAATTGGCGACATTGCCACACACACGCAACGTTAACCCAACAATGCCGGACGGGCAACAACAAGCCGACAGGCAACAGCAACAATCTTATTATCATAATGAACATCAACATCAACGCCAACGACGCGGCTTTAATGACACCACGGGCAAAGTCTGGGGTAGAGAAAGTGAGACAGAGAGAGAGAGAGACAGTGATAATACGCAGTCCAAGCCCCCGAAAAACCACCCATTCAGGCTCCCTCTAGCTGGTTAAGTGGTTCTGTCTGTCCGTCTCCTTCTTTTCTGTCCATCTGTTATGTCCACAGCACGCCGCATAATCGACGCATGGCCGTATTTTTGGCCAAGAGCTGAGCGCTCTTGCCTTTTTTTTCTCCTGACACACTCCCCTTTCATTAATACAACAGCAAAATAAAAAACAAGAGTCCTGGAAAGTGTTCGTCATGCGCTGGCAGCGATAGTCATCGTCCTGTTCCATCTCTTATTTCGGCGGCATTTTATGCCTTGCTCTTTTCCTGCCTACCACCCCTTTGCTCAAAGAAGCGTATATATATATTATACGGCCTTTGGCCTTTCACTCATGTAAAAGCAATAAATAATGGCCCAGTTTACGTTGGAGGCCTGTCCACGAGACGCCTCCATTAAATACACTAGCCCAAAGTCATGACAGAGCCGTTGTCGTCGTCGTCATATAAAAATATTTTATCCATTAGCCATTGTCTCATTTTAGTTGGCTTGTGGCCTTGTTTAATGGCCATTAATAATCGTTAAATTTATGTTAACTGTGAAACGGTTCAAAGTTCTGCACCGTACAATGCGGCGTATGCTTAATGCATTTGTATTTATGTCCACTGCATAAGCATAAGCTCCTTAATTGTTTATTATAAATACTACGCATTTATTTTAATTATATTTGTTTTCCAAATATCATTATTTATCATTTATGAACATAATTAATCTTTGTTGAAGCATTGCATATTTTATCTTCATCTAACAACACTTTTCAATGTTCTAAAATTTAAGTATTCTGCGATTTTAAATCGAAATCTTTGGTTTATTGTTTTATCACTAACATTTTTCATTAATTTGTATACAAACAATCAGTTCGTGATTTATATAGTAAATGTTGTAACCTCAATTTTCAGTATTATTTCAATCTAAACAACACGCACAACTTTCAACAAAAGCTAAACTAAAATTTCTGTCGGTTCTCGCTTCTTTTGCTGTCCTCATTTCAAGTCTTTTGCTGCCTCTCTAGCATCAATTGGATGCAAACAGCAAATCAAGTAAACAAATACATCAAATAAATATTATTCATGAGCATGCCAACATCATCATTCATGAACTGTTGCCACACACCCCCATCCACACCTCTCACTTGCCCCTTCATAATTTTTCATTTTTAGCAGCAGTAGCAGCAGCAGCGACAGCAGTTACAAGAATTGGGGCAAGCATGTTGCTGCAGTTCAGTTCAATGACATAATTTGTCGCAGTCACATCAATAGAGTGGACTAAGCCAACAATACGATACCGGCGGAGTAGCACCAGTAGCTCCAATGGCATCCACACTTTTTATGTCCAGGCATCAACGTCAACAACAACATCATTATGTATTTTGTTGATGTTGATCATCGCCATCGCTCGCATCATCATCAACGTTGCTCAACGTCATTGTTTTCGCTTGAACTTTATTGTTTTGATTTATGCGCGTGCATAACGAGTAAAGGGGGTGTCAGGAGCGACAAGGGGAAAGGAAGCTCGAAAGCGCGAAACTCGCCCCAGCACACAGCACAGGCTAAGCTAAAACTTTGCGGGGTTTCAACCCACTTTCGCCCTCTTCCGCTGCACTATTCGTTTTGCCTGCACTGGACACGCCGCCACGTTGTTTATTCCGCCAACGCCAAACAATAGCGAACCAGCCGCGTTGTTGACACTGCGGCAGCAGCAAACACAAGCAGCAGCAAGCAGCCCAAAGGGGCACCAGCGGGTGCAAAGTGTAAATGAACACACACAGAAGTACGAGCGACGAGAGTGCTAGACACGGAGATATCCTGTATGATGTAGTTGAACAAACGACGAAGATAGTTGATAACATATCGATAACCATCTTATCGATGGGGTTGTAATCTTCTTTGGAAGTTTGTGTTTTTACCCGATATTTATCGTTACTTTAGATATATTTATGATATCAAAGTATGGTTTAAACCTATTTACTTGAAAATGCTTACATCTGTCTATCACATCATAATAATACCCTTTTTAATCAACTTTGCATAAACTAGAGGGTATAATGATGTTGTAGCTGTCGCTGTTGCTGTTATAGCTGCTGTTGTTGTTGCTACTGCTGCTGCTGCTGCTGCTGCTGGCAGTGGCAGTTGCATCAGCTGCCTGCGTCCGATTATGTTAATGTGCCCCGAGCACTAGCATTATGATGTTGTTCACTCTCTCCAGACGAACACTCTGCATATTTGACAGGGCACTGTGAAACACAATTTTTAGCTCTTTGGGCCAGCAGCACTCATTTTCCATCTCGTTGTTGTTTGATGAAAACAACTACACTAAACAATTTTGTGGTACCAATTGTTGTTGCTGTTTTTGTTGCTGCTGCCACTGGCAACGAGTGCAACTTTCAAACAGATGCCAACTGTGTTGCAAGTACTGGGAGCAACGTCAAGTGAATTTGGGTTAGTTACGACAGCAGTAGATACGAAAATACGAAAAGGGGCGAAGCTTACCATATACCTTCAGGACATAGCAGGTAAGGAAAACTCTGTCAACTTTGTAGCAATTGTCCTTGTTGAGAATCGCCGAGAACGGTAGGTGGCAAAGTGAATTCAGTCAACGAAATGCGGACATATTTGGTATACAAATATTTTACAATTTTGTAGTCAGTTCTGTTAACTCTAACCTCAGGCATTTTATGCATTTTTGCCGGCACAAAAGTTGTGCTTTTATGTTGAATTGGTGCATTTTACATAACGAGTGAAAACTATGGCTTAATTAAAATACAAATTGAGAATGCGCCCACTTGGTTGTAATTATTCAAAAAACGTCCCCCACTTTTGTACCACAACAGTAGCATTAAACACAAAATTTGTAACAACATTTTTGATATGCAAACAACAACAGCCGCAGCCACAGCAACAAAACAAAAGTTCGCCCGGCAGCATAACAAAGTTTTGCATAAAATTACACAATATATAAACAATAATAATGTAATTTATCTAATGTCAAAAATCATGCCATAATTACAACTAGTATATAAAACTAACAACTAAATATAATTTTAGACAACAGCTGCATTAGATTTTTCATAATTCATAACAGCAACAGCAACAACAACCGGACCTGGGGCATGCCACGTTCCGGATATTTTTGCTATTGCCTCCCGCATGCCTCATCAACTATCATCGCGCTTCACCAAAAATGTCTGAACTGCAATTTTTAGAGCAAAAAAAAAAGCGCATTTTTCGTCGCCATCGTCAAAAGCGTGAAAAATTGTTGCAAACTTTGACAAACTTAAAAATTATGATAGTTGTTTGGGCGTTGCAAGCGTTCGCTCTTCACGTTGTCTGCTGCCTGGCAACGTGCTAATAATTTTATGACATAAATAAAGTTTCGTTCAAAATTGAATTTAAGCCGTGACTTTGCTGTTCTTTTTTTTCTGCCGCAAGATAAACGCATAAAGAAAGAAGGGACTGGCGAGGGTGAAAATAGCTGACATGGCAAGCCATTAAAACACCATGAATTTCTTTAGAATTCCTCATATATTAAGTATACGACACACAAAAATGCCAAAGCTGACGGCAGTCACATCAAATTAGCAACGCTATTAAATATTAACTCCCATCAGAGATGCTTTACACACGCATCGAATAATTTCAACAATTTCTCGTTAAAGCTACAAATTAAAACTGACAGCTTTTTTTTTATATGAGTTGACAAAACATTTTATGGCTCAACCCGTCAACGCTGCGCATACTTTACGTCCAATAAATAATAATTTTTGTAAATATGACAAGTGGTCAGGTTGTCAAAGAGATAGTTATATAAAAGAGTGTTCTTAATATTATTAAAAAAAAAAACTTAATAATATCTTTAAATAAACGGATATTGTGTTTAGGAAAAACGTTAAGGTTTACATGCAGATTCAATTTGTGGATCAAATGAAGATTGCCTTTAACATTTTACAGGGCATTTAATTGTGTGTCCATGTCGTGTTAATATTTCCACTCACTTAATTTATACACATTTTTTACGATACTTTTATGGACTGACAAAACATTCAGGCAGGTTAACAAAATGGTTGCAGCTAACAAACATTAAATATAGAGAGTGAAAATTTCTGTATAAAAAGTGTTTTAAAGTGTAAACAAGCTCTAACCACTTTATATGGGCGTCGAATGGTTGAAAACTCTAAATAAATCTGCGTCGAACAAAGTTCAAAGTTGGGGCCAAAATTTCGAGTGTTGCCTGACTGATAATAAACATGGAGAGCGAAAGAGAGATGGCGCCCAAGTGAGTGAAATGCCAGCCAGCCAGTCAGGCCAGTAACTTGCACCCTGTAAACTGTGGCGCCCACAAAAAAAAGTAGAAAGCTTTCAAATTTGTTTGTATGTGTGTGTTTGGACGTTTGAGTGTTTGCTGTGCGTTATTTACAAAACGCTGAAACTTTTGCCCGACTAAGGAAAAGTTAATCGATGCCAGTTGGCGAACCGAACTTGCGGCAAATTGACCGGAAAATGTTTACCAATTGCTAACGGAAGTCCCCTCCTGCCAACTCTCCTTCTAAGCTGAGATTCGGGCCAACCAGACACCACTGCTGTCCGATGGCTATCAATAGCCGCAACTGCATACAGCAAATTAAACAGCATCAAACTTTAAGTTAGCAACAACAACGAAAAAGTATTTTTTAGTAAAGGTTTTTTTTTTGACTGCCACTGACCTCACCGACATATATTGATAAAATTCTTTCCTTTTATATATATATATTATCTTCTTTTTTTTGTTGTCAAGTGCTAAAAGTTTGTCCAGCACTGGAAAAGTTTTGTGAATTAAGGGTTGCCCCGCACTAAAATATATGTAGAGTTTTGGATAAGGACAGGGACACTACTACTGTAATAGAATTTATGAAATTGTATTTGGGCAGACAGTGGCAACAATAAAAATCGTTTCGAGTTGTTTGCCCCAATTTGGGTCAATGAAAGTTGCGCTTCAAAATCAATTTGATTTTGATAAAGTTTCCCCCTTATTGTCCCACTGATCCTTGCAACGTTTCGTACTGTCAATTTAACTTTGGCACTTTGCAGACTTCATGCCCCAAAAGTAGAAATATTGTTTGCAGACGAAGAAGGCGGGGGAGCAGCAGCAGTAGCAGTAGCTGGTCTAAACCAAATGACAAGCATTGAACTACCAATAAAAATCGCTATAAATAAAATGGCATTGTGGCGCCCAGGCAGTTGACATTTTGGGGGTGAGAGGGTGCAGAAGCTAAGCTTAGTCATTTGGGGGCTTCGACTGTCAAACAGGCTGCAAAAGTTTCATAAGTGCAACTGCAACAACAACAATTGACAGTTGCTATACAAAAGATGTCGTGCGACAAAAGGCCTGTGCTGCAGTGGGTTGGGGGTGGTTGCTACACTGTGGTTTTGTGTACCCCACCCGAAAACATTGTTAGACTGTAGACAAGCGACCAACCCAGCATATTGTTATGTTCGACATGGCCAAAATGCGAACAACAACAGCAACACAAAATAAAATAGTGCAAAATGGCAGCGCAGGAAGAATACGTAACCACAACAGAAGGCCGCCAACTATTTCAGTTGCCAAAAGCCACTGCAACAACAACAATGCTTGAATGTTGGTTGCATGCCACTACCGCTGCCGCCCCTGTTGCCGCCAGTTCAAAACAATGCCAAAGGCCATGTGCAAATATGCTATGCAATTTTTATGCCTTTTTTATAAAGGTACATACATACATATTAAAATATATATATTTAGTCAAGGTGCCAAGCCTGTGTGCATGGTGGAAATATTTTTTATAATATTTCATAAAATATTTAGCACCTAAATAGTTTAACTAGGCGCTTAATTTGCGGATATAGTACACGCAAAGTTCTTAGAAATACATAAAAGAAATATTTTATTAACGTAAAATCTAACACAAAACTTCAAACAAGAACTTCTTGGAGGTCAATTGGCCCATCGTACCACAACAATTTTTAGTATTTTTTGATAGCTACAGTAACAACAACTTAACGCTGTTGCTGTTGTTATTTGCTGAAAACTCTGCCAACGAAAAACAGATTTTTGTCACAGCATAAAAACCGCCGCTGGGCCACAGCACAACAACAAGAATGCAAGCTCAAAAAAAAAATGTGTATGTAAAAGAAATGAAGTTGCAACTTGCCACAACCAGCAACAGTAACAGCAGTCGCAGTCGTGTCTACTCCGTTAAATGTCACTGACCGAGAAATGCACGGGAAAAAAATCTAAAGCAGCACAGCAATGAGAATGAAACGAAAAAAAAAGGACAGCTCGGCGGTTTTATTGCCAGTGGCAGGATACGTATGACAACAACAACAGTAACAGCAATAAGAAGAAGAATAGTAGCAAAGACAGGACAACAATGAGGGCTAAAACAGCAACAACAACAACAAAATCAACAACAGAGTAAAACTTGCCTGGCTTTTGTCATTTTCTAACGTTGTCGCTGATTCCTTTTGAAAAGCCAACAAGCTTCAGCTAACACCCCAAGTTCACAGCTCCCCTCACACCGCTTTCAACTCATACATAACGAATGTCCAGTGCACTTCATTTTGTTGCTGTTGTCGCCACACGCCGCGGCAGTCAACGTTGGCAACTTGATTGTTGGCCCATTTGGCATTTGTTTTCTTCCTCTGTTGTTCTGTTTTGGTCAATTTTTATGCGCTGCTCGTGTTTTAGCCATTTGTTTCACTATTCCTTTTTCGAAAGCATTTTGTGATGATTTGGCAAATTGAATTTCAACTCAATTTGCCGCTAACAACAATAGCTAATTAGACATCTGGGGAAAAGGCGCTGCAAAGTATGCCATACAAAATGCGCACGAGTTTCACTTTAAAGGGAATACAACGCGCAGAACAGGACGTAAAGCAAATTGCCGAAGACTTTACAAATTAACAAACGGGAATCCATGTAACTATGCAACGAATGCAATTCGAAACCAAACTCCATAAGGGATTGAAGCGTTTGATATCTAAGCTGTATATGGCTGCAAAGTACACATACAACACAATGCGTATCAATTAAGCAATCGACAGGAGTAAGCCGAATGGTATTGATATCAATTGCAAAGGATAACCTGAAGGATGCTTTTGTTGGATGGGCATGAAACTAACAAGCTTTGAGCGCTTTTATCGCTTCTGGGAGTTCATTCACATCTTCATCATAGAGCAGGGTTTTACTTTTAATATCCTTTTAAACTTCAACTTTCTCAATTTATTGTTTGTTATCTGTTTTGCTGCAACATTCTGTTTTGAACACAAATATTTACATGATAACTTTCAATTGTTAAGTTTGTTTTTGGAGTTCAAGTGCTTCAAATAACTCGTAACTACGACAAAAACACATGAAAGACATTTTTGTCAAACGTTTCGAATCAAAAGGAACGTTAATTAGCTTCGGCACAGTACGCAGAGAACATCTAAACTTTTGTGCCGCCTCAGCTAACTTTTTCTTTTCAAGTCGTCGTCATCGTTGTTTTTGTTGTTGTTGTTGATGTTCTTTCAAAGAGATATATACCGAAATAGCTGAGGAAAAAAATGTAAGGAAAATAAAGGAATGGCGGCAGTTTTCTCATATCAGTTGTATTTTTTGCCTGTACGAGTATCCATGGCTTTTAAATGTGTGTGTGTGTGTGAGTTCTTGTGAAGATACGAATGTATCTGTATCTGTTTACAACTGTAGATTCGCCTTTCATGCTTCAATAAATAAAATGAATTGAAAAAGCAAAAAAGCAGAAACCTACAGTTAGAGTGAAATGAAAAAAAATGTTAGAGATAGTGTGTGAGTGAGATAGAGCAATTGCAAAAGAGATAGATAGAGATTGGAAGGCATAGATGCAGCAGCTCAACAGTAAGGATAACAGATTAGCTGAGCTGTCCAACAGACAACTCGTCCTGTCTTCCTTCCATGGAAATCAAAACATTTTGTTAAAAGGAAACGCACCCATACTGACACATACTTAAAGCACACATACACAGTCAAGGCCTATTCACACAGATGCGCGCGTTTATCTGCGGAAACGGAGATACGTAGTACGTGCCCAGGACGCGGCCAGAACGTGGCCAGGACATGCCAACGAGGCAAGCTCTAAACTCGCAACTTTGTCTATTATGTGTGTGTGTGTGTGTGTGTGTGTGTGTGTGTGTGTGCCTGTCTTTCTCTGTGTGTGTACGCATTTGGCAGCCAACTTATGTGTAATAAAATGTAATAAAATAAAACTCACATATTAGAAATGTTTTGCTATTTTTGTTCTTCTTTCTCTTTGCCTTCCTTTTCTTTTCTCGTGTCCTGGTCATTGAGAACACACATAAAAAGCAGATAGAACAACATTGTTGTTGTTGTTGTTGTAGTAGTTGGCAGCACATAAATAAAATGTGTTGCTGTCTTGTGGCTAGTTTCTTGGGGCTTAGTATTAGCAAATATTACGCATACGCACTGTCTAACTGTCTTAACATAACGACAATCACAATCACCATCCTGGGATATATCATCTGTGATTTTGCGTGCGCTCGAGACTTTTATGGACACATTTATAGGCCATTTAATGGCGTCTGTCATTTAAATGCTGATTTTTGTTTTTCACAGAGATTCGACATAATCATAGCTCAATAATAATAATAACAACAATATGGCTTTATGAAAAACCATAAGCCGTTTTTTTCGATGTTTTATAACATTTTTTTGTCTATTTGTTATGACCAAATTGGTAGTTTAGCTTTTCATAATCCGTCATAACTAAATTTTAATTCACTTTACTGTTACACTTTAATTGGCTTTTGTGATGAGTTTTTGGGATGTTTTTAATTTATTTATGAATCTAGTTGAAAATTGCAATTATTGACACATATTTGGCCAAAACTTTTAGCAATATTACAAATTAATTTGTTTTGCAGTTAGTTTTCTGTGATGCTCACTTAATTACAGTTAACTTCTTTAGTTGATTGCATTTATGGGCATTATTATTGAATTTCATAGGCCAAGAAAATCTCAAACACACATAATTGACAGCTGCCACGCCCTAAATAATTACATGGGCTT
This sequence comes from Scaptomyza pallida, assembly GCA_018152965.1. Classification (NCBI taxonomy): domain Eukaryota; kingdom Metazoa; phylum Arthropoda; class Insecta; order Diptera; family Drosophilidae; genus Scaptomyza; species Scaptomyza pallida. The sequence continues at coordinate 2,489,972 of JAECXP010000107.1, forward strand.
TTCATTTGGAGCCAAAATTGAATTAACTTTTGACAAAGTGCTATGATGCCATGCTGCATATTGATTTTCTAATTGGCCGCCGTCACAAAGGCACAAAAAGCTATTAAAACAAATTTTTAATGTGCAAAATTAATGCGTTTTAATGAAATTTTGGCAATTGACAGAGTCAGTCGAGTCAGTGGCAGAGAGGGATAGAGCGGAGGATTGCCAGCAGGGGTTCGTGCAGGAAATGGGCAAAACAACAAAATGGCGTCCGGGCGCACAAACTTTGGCTGACCATTAAGTTAATGAGGGTCATTGCGGCAACATGTTGACTCTTTGCACCTTGCCACCCAGGCGGATAATGTTGAGTCGTCTCTCTAGTGTCAGCCTGTTGAGGATAATGACGTTTTTACTAGCATGCTACCGTTTGGGGGGCGGACGAGGGTTCGTGCTCATTGTCCGTATAGCGCAATGCTTTTGTAATGCGCCCCACTTCCTGTGGCACGTCAGAGCCAGAAGCAGCAGCAGCAACAGCAAAAAACGGAAACGGAAGCCAAACAAATATGGCCGACGCACGGCCGGCCAGACAGACAAAAACAACAATGAAAGTTTTTAATGCATTTTTAGATGGCACGTGGGTTGACCTAATGCACAGTGGGCCCGAAAACAGAGCTTTAATTGTTTGAACATTACAAAGTGGACTCCAGTTGCATGTTTCATGCTTCACTGTACATTTATATACTTTTTAATTACAGCTGAAACAGATTCGTATTGAGTTCGAGCATCATTAGAATTTGCATTTTTAATTATCTGCAATTTCGTTCATTATTTATTTTGCGTTGATCAATTTTCTTTTAACCACGGTGCCCCCCGACATGTTGGCAGCGTATTTGGTATCATATTACAGTCGATTCATTATGGAGGGCCACCAAACCGTTTTCAGTTGACTCGGAATTTTTGTCGTTGTTGTATTATTTACGCCAATTTATTTTTTGGTTGTCTGTTTTAAATGTCATGTCAATTCGTGTCGTCAGTGTTTGGATTGGAGATGAGGAATGCTAAGTGGAGATTGTGTAACGTTAGCTGTGATAAGACCGATGTGGATTACAATAATAATGATGATGATGATGATGATGATGGTGTTGATGATGATGGCGACCAAGCACAGACCGAGTAAAAGAAACAAAGCAAAGCAAAAAACCCCAAACACAAAACGACAGTTGAAATGTCAGTTGATGAGTGAGAGCAAGGACGAAGGACGTTGGACCACAGGACAGTAAACAGTACATAATGGCAATTTAAATGGCATTTTTAGTTGGCTTTTATCGTTGCCACATGTCTCTTAACCCACACACAAAAATCCGCCCCTTCCACTCTCTGCCTCCCACTGTGTGAGTCAAGAGAATTTATATATAGTGACATGCGATATTTGATCAATAACTTGAATGTGAAAAAGACGGGGGTGGGGGGCAGGCAGGTAGGGGTCGGTTGAACGTTTTCAACTCACTTGGGGGTTGGCAACATAATGTAGTCGAAACGAAAGCAATTTGTTGTTATACATGTGTGTACACTCAGCAAAAATAAAGGTGTGGAAGTTAAGATTGAGAATTAAGTTAGAAAAAGCTATAGTATATATTTTATTTCAACACGCTGAAGTGAGCTTTATACTATAAAGTTAATACACCAGTATAAACTGCTTTTCAATTTTTAATTTTCAATTCACTTCACTCTTTGTCATAATTACAGATTTTTGTGAATGGTATCCTACAATAATTTAAGAGTTTAGACTCAAAACTAAGCCTTTTCTACTTAGATATTTGATTACAAACATAACATAAGCGTATACGATGACATAACTTTTTGGGGGAATTAAAATTTCTTTTTTTACTTTCGTGTAAACTGCTTTTAAACGTAAAAAGTATGCCAAATTTCTCTTTAAGTTTTACCAAAAATTCTTCTTAAAGTGTAAGTGCGTGTGTGTGTTAGTGTGTTTTCTTGCTCATGTGGTTGGCTTCGGCTGTATTGGTGGTGGTGCTGCTGCTGCCTGCTTTGGCTTATTTGTGCTGCTGATGCCTTTCGCTATTGCCATTGCGATTGCTTTGGCACCAACGAAGCCGCCGCCGCATTCATTATGAAAGGCAAACAAGTTGGCAGCAGCAGCAGAAGCGGCGTCAGCAGGACAGGACGTAAGTAGATGCCAGGGCCATCAATCTGTCAGGTTGGTTGTTATGGGGCTGACTTGCCACGACACGACTTAACTCAACTTAACTCTCGACCCTTTGCTTCTCACTCTCATCGTCTCCCTCTCTCTAACTCTCTCGCTCTCTGTCGAGCACTCGAGCTAACCGTTTTCACACGTTCCATGCGGACCAGGATCAAAGGCAACAAACGTCTCTTTATCTCACTCTCCCACAATTTCTCTCGTTCTCTCTCTTTGTGTCTTTCTCCTTCGTTTGGCACTCAAGAGTTTGCCTGTTCAAAAAACAAAAGCTCTCGGCGCTGTCTCAAGCGTTATTTATTGTTAACGAAATAGCCGACGCTCCACAAACACACACACACACACACATAACCGTAGGCAGAGGTCCTTGGCATAAGTCAAAGGCGGCTTGGCGTTGCCAGACCTATCCAAAAAAGAAGCCACGCACAGCCATAATCATTTTTATGTGTGGCATTTCTGGCAATTAATCAAACCGCTAAACACCTAAGAATACATTTTGTGGTTTAACAAGCATGTTAAATGTCCCCCAGGTCCTTCCATTTCATTCCCTTTTTTATGTGGATGCCAAATTAATGCCGTTAGATGCTCTGTAATCTCAACCTGGCCCTCTCAGCTCAATTGTCTCGTTATTGTTTCAATTGTTTTTGGCAGCCTGCCCGTTGACAACAAAACTAAATTAACACGCACCCAGGCAATCTGGTCTTGCCTCTTACTCACCTCACTATCTCTCGCTCTCTATCTATGTCTATTCGCTCCCATGACAGGGCAACAGGATGCTGGCTATCTGCATGCGCGTGTGTGTGTGTGTGTGTGTGTGAGCCAATTGAAAGCAGTCAAAGAGCAACAGCAGGATTACAATCTATCAGCTGCAGCCTAGCTGCGCACAAATTTTTCGGCTTCATGCTGCTTGCCACACAGCTACAGTGCCTGGCTGCCAGCCATGTTATCGTGTGCCCATATGTCCAGATCCTTGTCCATTGCCTCTGTACACACACAGAGGCCGGCTATTGCTTTGCTTTGCTTTGCCTCGGCTCGGCTCAACCTCCCTTGCCGTCGCATTGCAGTCTCCGGTTCAAGCGGTTTGTGTGTTAAATCCCCTTTTTATTGTTGTAAATTTTTCGGTATGTATGTGTGAGTGAGTGTGTGCGTGTGTGTTGTCCCATGATTGCCATAGGTTTTGTGTGTGCCACTCATTTGCATACCAGAATATATATACGAGTGTGTGTGTGTGTGTGTGTGTGGCACGCAACTCTATTACACTTAAATGCGTTTTAAAAAGGAACGAGACCAATTGGGGTTTGATGTTCGGTATATGTGTGTGTGTGTGTGTGTGTGTCAATGGTGGGCGGGTAACATGTAAATGATAATAGGGCGTAGGAAGGGGAGAGAGTCGATGTTCGTCCTTTTGGGAGCTACGTAATTGAGGCACGCGTATGGTAAAATGATTGTGATCTCTATGTGAATGCAATTAACAAACAAAATGCAAAAAGGTGCGACAGACCCCTCCTCCCCACGCAAAAATCCGATAATCCAGCACAAAATGAAGGCCCATAAATTATGTTGGAGTAGGGAAATTTTAGAAAAGTGCTAAGCGAGAGTTCAAATAGGTCAACCAGATTGAGGATTAGTCAAATCGCATGAAAGAGCATACAAATACGAAAACATTAAGAGAATTAAAAGCGTATAGGAAAAGAGAATTTAAACAAAACTTATCAATAAAGTATGATTTAAATCATAGAAAATTGGCAAAAAAACCTTTCAACATGAAATGCATTCACATCGTAATGTTTATTTAACACTGATGTTATTATCTATCAAACGAATGTATACGAGTATTAAAATAAAACTTTATACTTTTTGGATGCAGCCATCCATCATTTCAGTCTGTTGCCTTTCATTTCCTAACGATATCCGACTGTTTCAGCACGTTGCAACAACCAGATGATAATGTGATATCTCTTTTTTTTAACTGTTGTTTTTTTTTCTTTTAGTTTAACGAGTACGGGTGTGTGCATAGAGCTTTCCAGTCCATTGACAGTCCGACGCTCTTTCTGCGTTTCATAAAATTGACTTTGTGGCGTTCGCAGTGTGTTGGACATTATCTTATGGCCCCCCCCAACCCACAGCCCACTTTTGACAGCTTAACGAATAGTTTTGTAGCAACTAAAATGGCGGACACATAAATGAACAGCAGACGCGGGGGGAAGGCAGTGTTTGGTTTAGCTGTCCTTTTATGCTGCAAAACGTGTTCATTTGGGTTGTGTCAAAGGCACAAAAGGGAGAACCGGACACGAACATGGATACGAACACCATGGACAACTAAATGCGTGAAATGTTAGCGTGTTAGTGTGATTCAACAGCCCACCTCACCACCCCCCCATCCACCCTTCTCGATTGGCACACTTTTGGCGTTGTATTGGGCGCATTGGCTTTTATAGCGGGCCAGGTGTGCCATGCGAGGCAACAACAACAACAATAGAAATGCACTTTTGTGATTCGCAATTTGATTTGCTGCCATCGAATACCATTCCCTTCCCCCCTGTCTGCCTATCCCCACCTGGACATTTTGTAATTAAATGCGAATTACACAAACGAAAACTTTTATGTCAGCATTTTTTTGTTTTTGGTCATTTGTTAATTGATTTGTGCGCACAGTTTGCAAAGCACTGCACAATGCACTTCAAACTGTGCACAAAACGTTAAATATGTAGAGCATTAATAGTATTAAACTGAATAAATAAAATTGCAAGCACCCGCAGCACATAATAACTGCGTGATGGATGTAGGGAATAGACGAAGTGGAGGAGCTGATGCTGTTGATGATGCTGCTGCTGCTTGGTTGCTGATGTTGGGGATTTGGGACGCTTAAGCGCCGGAACAAAGCAATCAGCAGCCCCCATGCGTGGCGTCTCCGCTTACGCAACAGCAGCAGCAGCGACAAACAACAACGCATAAAACATAAAAAAAAAAACATTAAAAAAAATGTGTACAAAATATTTATATGCAAAAAAAGCAGAAAACAGGAAAACACAAAAGCGGCAGCAACGGCAGCAGCTGAGTCAAAACTTTGGCCACGCCTCTTTCCGCACACACACACCAACACACACACACACACACATCACATAAAGCATAAACAAAGCGTCGGCTTAGCTGTGAACATTTATATATTTTATTTTTATGCCATTTCGTTTTGTTGTTGTTGTTGTTGTTGTTGTTGTTGTTGTTTAAGCGCAGTGTACAAATTATTTTCTGTTTTTTTTTTTACAAAGGCACGCTGCACATGCCTTGAGAAGAGATGGCAGCAGGGGGGAAAACGGAACTTTAGCACGCGCATAAGCGTTAACGAAAACTAGATGAACAGACACACACAAAAGGGCAGTTGTGGCATGGAGAGCGAGGGGGTAACAAGAGCAACGCGTTTAAAAAAAAGGAAAGAAAATGAAATTCAAGTGAAAAATGTGTGCGAAACACAGGCAAAACTGGCGCATCCTGTGGTCCAGCCGTGGTATGTGAACAACGGAAATATCCACAACAACAGCAACAACAACATTTGTAGAAACAAACTTCAAACCATTAAGTGTTGTGCAACCGCAGCTGGCAAAAATCGTCAAAAATGTTGCTAAAGATTTCAAGCGTTTTTAAATGTAACACAAAACTGCACTCCAGCGGGACAGAGAGGGCGAAGAGGGGGGATTAGGGAATGTACGAGCTCACGTTGCAAGTGTGGCAGTTTACACGCAGCCAACAGTCGGCACCACCAGTAATTGAGAACGAAGATTACGAGAGCTGCGAGAGAGTTAAACATAAAAGCTCCTAATAGTACTGCAGAAAAAATACAAATAAAAAATATATGTACACAAATAAAATAACAAACGGAAACAAAACAACGCAAAGCAAGCAAAAAGAATCGTAAAATGCGGCAATTTGCTGGACTGCAATACGAACCGGTTCGTTGTTAAACCGACTCCAAAGTAAAGAATCTTTTATTAGTTAAGGTTAAAAAAAGTTTATAACAAAAATTACACATTCATAAAGCATCAAGGTTTCTTGGTTTTGAAGTGAAGAGATTGGTGGCAAGATTTAATAAAGCAGACAAAATATATCTAGATTTTTACGTCGAATTTGCTAAAAATTAAACATTTTAAAACAGGTTTTTCGTAAATATAAATGATTGAAAGCTCGAATGTATTTGTAAAATATGGAATTATGTATCAAAATGATTTTAGATAATAAAACATAGTTTGTTATAAAAAAAAAGTTTTTTCCACGCACAAAAAATGCTTTTTTGCGATTAACTAAATGTTTCTTATGTAAAAACTAAAAGCAAAACAAACTTTCTATTGGATAAGTAATGCATTAAGCTCTTAATACTGAAATATTAAAATTTGATTAAATAAATTATAGCTCGTCAAAGATGTTTTTTGTTGTTGTAATATTCTAAGCCTAATGTGCTTCATAAAAAGCTATAAATTATTATATATTAAATAAATAAACCTTGGACAACTTTTCTCCACTTCTATTTGAGCAAAAATCAATATACAGTCGAACTTCCTTGTAACAAACTTCTATAGTATAACAAAGTTTTCTATAAAACAATTTCATATCCAGAACTCTGCGTCTTTGTTCCATCCAAAAACCATTTTTTTAACGAATTTGCACTAAAAAAATTTTTTCTTTGTGATTTGTTATATGAAAGTTCGACTGTAGTTCAATAGAAATCGTTGCTAGCGCATTTTGGCCTATAATTGGAAGCTCCTTTTATGACAGCTCTACCGCTGGAAAACCCAAATGGGTGCAAAAACCGTCAAAAGCTGCGGCATTGGTAGCCACGACAAAGCAATTATTAGCACAGTCATTAGGCACAAAATGCATGAATGTATGAATGTGTGGGAGGTAGTTAGTGTGTGCGCTAATTAGCTGAAGCCAAAAGCGATAAGTTTTATGCGATTTGAATCGATGGAACAGTACAACGACCTCAACATACAACACCCAACACCCTCTTGGCTATAGTAGATATATGTGTATGCTGAGTTAACACACAAAGCTGCACAATGAAAAAGGAGCCAAATAAAGGCTAAACGTGAGGGCCAAAAGGGAGGTATGTGTTTGAGGTCTTGGCCTCCCGTTATGGCCCACGGGTTCAAACTTAAAATCCAGTTAATCGCTATGCTTTAGCGCGTTTTGAATTAGTGGGCGCCAGAGGAGAGGGTGAGGCAGACTGTAGAAGCCACTCAGTCAACCTTAAAAACAAAAACCCCCACCCTGCAACCGCTCCTCGCCACCATTCCCTGTGGCATGTTCATGTCCTGGCGCCGCTTTTCATGCGGCTTATTTGGAATTTTGCTTTTGTCTTGCTATACAGATCATAATAAACAGCGCCTGACTGACACACACACACACACGCACACACACACACACTAACATACACACACACTATCACACACAAACTCAAACAACGCCCAACGAATCATTTCCTCTGCGACGAAGACGACGACGAACCAGTTTACCGCCTGACACCCCCTTCCCATCGCCCCTGCCTACCTACCTTGCTTATCCTACATTCTTGACTTGAAGAAGAGAAAGAAGGTTGGGGCAAAGAGAGTGACTAAGCCGAATGCATTTTCCAAGCAGCCAATGTTGTATATAGAATATGATGTGGCATAAAGACTGCTGCAGCTGCCGGGAGGCAAGCAGCCAATCTCAGCTACTGTACTGTGTATGTGTGTGTGTGTGGATGCAACATAAGCTGCAACAAAGCAGATTTCTTAGAGCTGCCACAGACACAAAGGCAATCAAAAAAGAGTCTTCTCCAAAAGAGGCCAAACATATTTAAGATCATTATGTGAGTTCCAAAGATCGCCAATCAATTCCAAAATATTCCAATGATAATTTACTCTTAAATTGCAATCAGAAAAAATACTTTTAAAGCAGCTGAGAACATTTCAAACATATTTCCACTTGAGCGAATTATTGATGATCATTAAATTATAGAAAAGAAAAACTGCAAGCTCATTAAATTGTCTAATTATAATAATCTGAACAGTCGTGACTTTGAAAAAGCTTAAGAAGCTCTTATATAATGTGGGAAACTTATTTTTCCAAGCGCTTTATCTACTGAAATTGAATAATTTATTGATCTGATCGTAAAAGTGTTGTGCATTTAATGAATGAACATTAATAATAGACAGATGCAGTAAGTGTTAAGCTCAATTGAATTCAAATATAAGCAATATTATGATGTGCAATGTAATAAAAATGCACTTAAAAGTTAAAATAGAATGTGTTTCAAAGGTATTTCTCGGCTCCATCAAGAAATAAGCAATAATTCATTCATTCATAATGCAAAATTGATCTTTGATCTCAAATACTGCAGAAATTTCGAATTTCATTCACATGAACAAACAAAATAACCCAATTTCGACCATAGCTCTAATCTAATCTGAACAGTAGGAAATGATTTCTGTATCGCTCGCATATATGGCAAAAAGAAGCATGGAAAGAGAATGAGAAAGAGAAAAGAAATGTAAGGCAATTTGGGCAAGTTGCAACTCGATTGGATGCCATAACAAACTTCATTTTCAAGGGGCTGTTGAGGATGCAGGTTGGGTTTTGGTTGGTTATCAAGTGGGTTGGTTGTCAGGACAATATGCTGCCAGCTGTACAATGGGCCACTTAAGCGACAACAATAAAAAATCATTAGAATGCCAATGGCAGCTGTCGTTGCACACACAGGATGCACAGGATGTATGTATAATGTCGCACGCTGCAGCACCACCTCCTTTACCTTCACCACCCCCCCCCCATTATAAGTACGCCCACGTAGTCAGAAGCGGCTCTCGGCCTGGCCACTTCATAAATCTACAAGGCATATGAAATACGAGTATCCTCTGTGCTCGGAGTGTGTGTAGTGGGCAATCATGTTGCAAGCTTGTGCCAGGACCTACTAAAAGGAGCGAAGGCGGCATGTTTGCAAGTTGCAAAACAAAAAAAAAAAAACTTTCTGACATTGTAACGAGTACTCTTTTTTTTGCTGCTTGGTTATACACACAGGATATAAGCACACACACACACACAGAGAGAGAGGGGGGACACACCGGACATACAATGCACAATGTTGCCTTTGATTTATTAACAAGCCCTCGTTTATCATTGTGGCCAACAATGGGTTAAGGGCCCAAAATTGCAAATTTGTAAATTTTATGTTCGACTGCAATCGCTGAATCAAAAAACAAAAACACACACACACAAGCCACACAAAGATAAACAAATAAAATTGATAGATAAACAAAACATAAACATTATGAGAGAAGAATGTTTAGAATAATGAAGAATGGATGCCCAAGCAGCCAAGTTTATTGAAATTAAGCTATTTTCCTCAACCAAAATAGAGACAAACAACAACAACAATAGCAAGAGGCACACTAACGGAACTAGCTCATAATTCATAATGTTGTTGTTGTTCTTTTTTATTGCCTGGGTCCCTTCTCTAATATTTATGTGGCTGTTGACCACGTTGGGGAAAATATTAGAAAATCTAGAATCTGAACCGGTCGACAGCGCATTGAGGCATTAAATTTCCATGTGGGCGTTGCACGACGCTCGAACGCCAGTCCCCAAAAAAATAAAAGCCACAACAACAACACCAAAAACAAGTTGAAGGAGTTGCCAACATTGCCGTAGAACGCCGTCGCTGCGTGGGTGCCGGACACCGAAAGATAAAATGTTGTCCAATAAATTTAGTGACCATGAAAGACAGATGAAAAGCATAACTAGCACGAAAGCAAAACGAAAACAACAATAACCAAAAGAGTTTCAAATAAAAAGGTTAGCAAAGAATTTAAATGGCGCTAAGACAATTCAAACGTTAAAATACCAAAGTCCTCTCAAACTTATTTTCCTCAAGATCAAATCCCTGGCAAGGGGAAATTTATAGTCCATTAGGATACATATTCTCGATCGGACATATCTTGTGGAACTAGTTTCATAAAATGAACTTCACAAACAAATATTTTACAACTTCCATTTAAATGTTTCAAACTAATCAACCAATTTATGATATGCAACATTTGAAAAGGTTACAAACAACAAAACGTTGAAATACTACTTAGGAGGACGGCTAAAGGGGTAAGAGAGTGCAAGACGAAGGAGAGAGTCGGATATCTTTTGTCGGTGTGTAAAAAATGCTCCAGAAACGTCATTAACGTGCTTTGCTTTTGATGTAGTTCATGTTGTTGTTGTTGCTGTTTGTCTTATCTCGACACACGTAAAACGACACTGCAACATTGTGCGCTTGTGTGTGTGTGTGTGTGTTTGTGGAAATTTACCTGCAAAGGCGCCGCTCTTCGTTTTACTAATTGATAAGTTCATATTTATGTTGAAGTCGCTTGCGTTTGCAAGTTCGACGTATGTAATTAACTATGTAAATTTGACACCAGGCGGCGCAACAAAGACAAAATTACACACACGCACGCAAACGACAGTTAGTTTTGCATTTGTATGGTAATGGAAATAGAAAATATGCTGTGCTTACCTGTCGCATCTACTATGTTTCAATCAATGTGCTTACATATACGCACACTTTTGCACATTTGAGAGAGCACGCCCGCCTACGCATGCAGGCAGAAACAACACAAACGTGTTGCGCTCAGCTGGCCTTGCAGCGAATGAGCTGCACAAAGCACACGAGACGAAAAGTTATCGCTGTTATGCCGTTGTGGTTGTTGTTGTTCTTGTTGTTGGTATTGCTACAATGTATTTGGCACGTGAAACGACATCGGCATGCGGTTGTTTTGTTGTTGGCATTTTTCGAAAATTTCGCACACAAATTCCATTTATTTGCATTTGTTTACGTCACTGCACCAACACAATCGCATCGCAATGAATGACGCGCGTATACGCGACGGAGAAAGAGAGAGAGTCGAGCCAAAAAACACAAACAAACAACAGCAACAAAGCAAAATGAAATTACACACAACAAATCGCAAACAGGCAACAAAATAAACAAATGTATTTATACGCCCTCTAACATTTGTAATCAGAAAATTAATTAGTTATTGGCGCTGCACTTAATTTTGGCATCTTTGCCTTTGTTTCTTTTATTTCCTTTACTTATTTTTGCCAAGCGCGATTCATGCAAAAATCGAAATTTCCACGGCCGCTCGCAACGCGCGTTGTTGCTTTATCTCCCGGGTGGCCCTTGGCGCACTGTCCACATTATTGTTGCCCTCGGGCGATGATAGTTATTGTTGGTTTACGCACATTTCGTTTGTTAGTTATGCATTTAATTAATTTTAATGTTCAGTCACGGGATTGCCGAGCGCGGTCTCTGCTGCGACTAGCCACGATAAAGGTTAAAATGAAACTGATGAAAGAGAGAAGCGAAAGCAGAAGACACTATGATGCTGAACTAGTTCACAGCTGACTGCGAACAATTGTAAGCAGAGCTGCATTTTAACATTAGCCGATGTATCGATGGTCAAACGATGTGCCGGCTGGTAGATATATTAGTTATGCGATATTAGGCAATCGATAGAATGGTGGGCGTACGGAAATTCATTGATAAAAATTAAGATTAAAGTTATTGATAAATATAAGAATTGAGACGAATTAAAACAATACCGCAGTGAAGAATGGCCGAGCTAAAGGCACCTTCGCTACAATCGCTGCTCGAATCAGACCGTGGCTCCACAGACAGCCTGCAACTAGATTTCGAGTTTGAAGGCGTAAGTATAAAGAATGAAAACAATGAAAATATGAAAAATTCTCAACCGAAACCCGTGACAATCATTAGCTCGACGATGTGGAGTTTGCAATACCACCCACCGATGTGCTGCCCACACTAGAAACAGTTCTAAGCGAGTTCGAGGCGGATTCGGATGTAGCCTCCGAATTGGGAGTTCCGGTGCCGCGAGCAACGCCAACGCCCTCCATTGGCGAGGATTGTGGTGTGCGTGCTGATGGACGTGGAGGCAGCGGTTCTGGTTCCATAATGCGATACACTCTTCTACATGGCATTTCGGCCCAACTTAACTCGGCCTCAGAGCGTGTCAATGCTGGAGCAGCGAGTGCCTGTGCCGTGGCAGCTTATATAGCGGTGGGCACCTCCCACGGTCACATACTCAACTTTGATGTGACGCAAACGTTGCGCTGGGCTCATCAGGACAAGCACAGTCAGGGTGCAGTGTCGAGCCTGGCCTTCAATGCTGACTCCACTCGCCTGCTAGCGGGCTTTGCCCGAGGATTGGTTGCCATGGTGGACACCCATACGGGTGATGTGCTCAGGGAACTCTTCGATGTCATAACACCCAATTCGGGCGTCCTGCATGTAAAGTGGACATCACGTTCCTCATTGGCACTCTGCGCAGATGCTGGTGGCTCGGTCTGGTCGCTCAGCTTCACCCGTAAACTGGGTATAAGAGGTTGCACCTCACGCTGTTTATTCTCTGGGGCAAGAGGCGAAGTCTGTGCCGTAGAGCCGCTCATCATGGACTCCCAGGGACGTCACGAACTGGACCAATACTGCATTGTGGCACTTGCAACGCTCTCTAAATATTTTATAGTCACAGTGCGTCCTCGATTGCGTGTCATCAAGTACCATGCACTCCAAGGACCAGCAGACTGCTTGCCACTGCTCGCTTGGCATCTGGTGCTGATCCAAGCGGCAGACACTAGTCGATCTGTGGATCCTGTCATTGTCGTGGGACGCGGCAATCAGCTATTCTTTCACCAGCTGTTTGTGGCCAATGGAAGGATTACTTTGCTGTACCTGCGTCATGTCCAGCTGCATAGCAGCCTGCTCTCTGCCCACTGGCTGGGTCCCAAGTGTGTCGCCTCACTGGACACATCCGAAATACTGCATTTGATCGATGTGCGCTCTAGCCGGGAACTGGAGTGCATGGATATGGCCAATGCAGGCTTGGTCTACGGCTCGGCACAGTTCAAGGGTTTAGCCACTGGCGGCAATGTTTCTCCCGCCTTTGCTTTGGCTGGCACTAATGCCTGCTACAATTCCGTTGTCTCGAGGGGCACACAACTTTATGTGCTTGGTGCACGCTCCTTGCATATCATTGGCGTGCGCACCTGGTCAGAGCGGATAAGCTATTTGGTAAGTGGATGCTTCCTCTATAACTATACTATATCTTCCCCTCCCTTATAGGTTAAGAATCATCGCTGGCAGGAGGCCTGTCAGTTGGCTTTAGATGGTTATATTGCCTCTGCTGAGCGTCCCAGGAAGCGTGCTCAGGCCAAGGAACGCATAGTTATGCTGTTTAAGGAGTACATTGCGAATTCGGCACGTGCACCGGACTATTGTCTAGGTTCGATAGTAAACTGTGTGATAACCATTGGAGAGTTGGATCTGCTGTGGACGCAGCTATGGGAAAGACTGCACAACAATAACACGGAACTCTTTTTGCAACACATCTCAGAGCACATTGAGCAGGAGCACATACATAACGTTAATCCCGTCATATCGCAAGCTCTAGTCGATTACTGGCTACAGCATTCGCCTACTAAGCTGGAGCAGCTTATCCTCAAGTTGGACTGGATGTGCCTGGACCTAAATCAGGTGCTCAAGGCAGTCAAGCGACATCAGCTGTATCGCGCACAGCTCTACCTGAATGCTTGCGCCCTGAATGATTACACCACAGCGTTGACGGAGCTGTTGCCGCCACTGCAGCCGGATCAAACGGATCTGGGCAACTGTTTGCTGGTCTATGTATCAAGCTGTTTGGCCGGACGTCGCTATCCCAGTGGTGATATACCCGCGGAGCAGGTTCATCAGGTAAAGCACGATGTACTACGCTGTCTTACCTCTCAACATTCGACGGCCAGTCCGGAGGATGAGCTGCCATATCCATATCTGCGTGCTCTTCTCAAGTTCGACACCAGGGAAACCTTGAATGTCATCTCGCTGGCATTTCAGGAGCGTGAATTCAGCAACGAGTTGGGCTACTCGCATCGCAAGCGTATCATCTATCTGCTGCTAGAGATTATGACGCCCGAGAACGCAACGGTAAGTGGTAATATGTTCAGTGGATAGACTCTTAATTATTTTGTTTCGTTTTTAGTGGGCGGAAATTGGTTGCCTGCTGAACTTTATTGCCCAGCAGATATCGACGCAGTGTTTGCCGCGGGACAAGCAGCTGCTAGAGCGCGTACTCAGCTACCTGGCGCAGGAGAATATTGCCAATGAGAGTGCACGACAGCATTCGGAACGGGAGAGTGCCTGGCATGAGTTGCTCTCGAGCAACTGCCTCGCGGACATAAGCAGCGATGAGGAGCAGTTGGAGTTGGCGCAACGGGCACGCTGTTACTACGTTGTGGAGTATCTGCTGGAGAAATTGCAGCGCTTTGATACAATGCTCGATTGTCTGATCAGGAATGAGGCGCGACACGAAACAATGTTTGCCTATATGGAGCGTCATGTGGCGGTTAGTGAACGCTGCATCTATGAGCAGCTGCGTTGTCACTTGGGAGAGCTACTGGCAATAAATACCGAGGAAACAACGCGTCTGATTGCACTACATTATCCGGAGAAGATAAGTGAGCTGCTGGAGCTGCTCTGTGGACAGCAACCAATGCTGTTTCGCCTGCTGCAGTGCCTCAATGCCAGGCAATGTAAATTGCAGCCAACACAAATGGAACTGCTGCTGGAACTGTATTGCAATCTGGAAACTCCTGAATCAGTGTTGGAATTCCTTAAGTCCAGTCGTGGTTATCGCCTAGACAAAGCCATTGATATTGTGGAGCGGCATCAGTTAAAGCGAGCTGTCATCTATCTATACGAACAGCAGGAGAGCTATGCGAAAGCCTTTGATCTGTCCATGGAGCTGCTGCAAGTGGCCACCGAAGATGCCGCCGCACAGGAAGCCAAACAGATTGCAGAGCTCTTGGCACGCTCCGCCAAGATGCTGCCAGATAAGCAGCTGGAACGCTGTTGGTTCACCCTGCTGCAGTATATATTGCCACAGCAGGAGCTGCAGTCCATTACAAAGTCCATGCTGCACGAGGCATCGCAGCACATTGATCTGCATAATCTGGTGCAGTTGATCATGAACACGCACAACGTCTCGAGCAGTTTTGGCGACATCAAGGATCTGCTGATGAGCATGTTGACAAGCTCGCGACAGCAAACCGAATCGTTACGCGTTGCCGCCGACGTACTCTGCCAGGATCTGCACAAGGACTTTGTGGAGCAGCGTCTTGTGGCGCGTCGTGGCCTATGGGTGACCAATATGCGTTGCCTTATCTGCCGGCAGCGTTTGTATGATCAGACTCAGGTGCTTGTCTTTGGTCCATGTGGACATGCGCTACACGAGCGTTGCTTAAACGAAGTGACACCAATCCAACAATGTCCCCGCTGTGACGCAACACTACCCATGAGTAATGCGGATGAAGTGCCGCAGTTGTCCATAATACGCCTGCCATGTCCCAATCAGCATTTGTTAAATGGTTCCAATCCCATGGAGCTGGGCACTCTGCAGCTTAAGGCGCCGCCAAGGCGTTTCTGCTAAGCAATCTTTCTATGTACAATATTCCATATGTAGTATAGCCATTCTGTGTATTTTTGTTGCTGTGTAAGTAAACAAGTGTTTGTCAAGTATTAGGGGTAGTCAAATTTAAAAGAGTAAAAGTGGGTCTGTGAATAGCTTACCGGATTAAGCAAAAGTAGTTGTTCCTAGAAATCATTCGCAATGACAAGAAAGTTTACAAACTGTTTCATTCCACTAATTAACACTTTTGCTGAAAGATTACACTCATTGTTAAGAGCATCACAATTAAAATGTCACACAAATGCACTCGAACAAAAAACTTGTTATATTTTCGTTTTGTTTATACTAATTTATGTACAATTTTAAGCTATTTATAGACTCAATTGTGAATACCCCAATTATTAGCTAAATCACAAAATAAAATGAATTAAATAAAAGCAAAAGATTTTAGCTAGTTGGCAATTTAACACCATTATCCGCTGGAAAAATATTATTATAATGCTGTATGAACTCCGTGCATTGTTCAGCTAAAAAGAAAAACCTTGATGAAGAACAATTTTAATATTAATCTTGATTTATATGTTTACCTTTGGGAAACGCCAAAGTTTCGTAATTGCGCAAATTGCGCATTTGAAAGAATCGATAGACGCTGTGAAAGATTAAATCATCCTTGGATTTATAAGCTGCTTCAAGAAATTTGCGTGCCGGCACCTTGTCCAGTCCCAGCGAGTTTTTGGCCAAGCGCAGCGCATCAATAACCCTGCCTTGGCCCAGCATGACCTCAATAATGATCTATAAGAAGTTGACAATAGTGATTGTTTTTAATTTAAACGTCATATGAACTTACCTCATGTGCCTGAATCTTGCCCAGCATATCAATGGCAACCTGTGAAATGGCCGAGTTGACATCCGAGTGGGACAATAGGAAACACGCAACTGATTTGGACTCAAGCAGCATCGAATAGCTGACGAGACGGCGTAGAGTATCAAAGCTGCGATTGCGTATCAGTTCACTAATGATCATCTTGCTTAGCTCCTCCTGAGCGGAAATGTTGTATTTGTTTAAAGATTGCAGGTAGAGCATGAGCACCGTTTCCGTATAAGGTCGCTCAGTAATGGGCTGAAAGATTTGCACCATATCCAACTGTTCGATTAGCACAATGGGCGGTGTAGTGTTCTTAACTATTGTGCTCTTGACATTGGAAGGCAACGCCGTTTGATTCTTTAACTCCAAGTGTACCCAGGAACTAAAAAGAAAAAGATTATAAGTCTATGAGACTGATTGAATAGCAACTAACATACGCATAAATCTTGTTTATCTTGTCAAAGATTGTCTCCAGCACCGGCAGCATTGTGCCCTTATATTGATCATCTATTAGCTGCTGGACGACTTTAAGCAGCATCTGTTTGCCACTGCTGCGCTGCAGCAGAAATTCTGTGAGACGCAGACGATCCGATATAAGGCTGCACAGTGGCTCAATTGACAGATTAAGATACCACATGCAGCCCAGCTTAGCATCAATAACAATATTTGGCTGAAACAGCACCCAATTTGTAGAATCTGCAAGGGAATAAAGTGTTACAAATCTTTCACGCTTCATCATAACTCTACTTACAAAGCTCGCACTGCAGAATCTGGCCATCCGGCGAAAGCGAGGGCAGCTTTAGTCCAAATGGTTTAATGGAGCGACCTGGAGTAATGGGCGAATGATAGGTGACATCATTGATTACCTCGCCGCTAAGCGAAATGTCAAAGAGCAGGGATGTCGCCGTCGCCTGGTGATGCACCACTATTAAATTGTCCACTGTGTTGATGGCAAAGCGTCCAATAAGGCTGAGGCGTAGCACATGGCATTTACGTGGTGCCAGGCCAGGTCCATTCAACAGATGCACTTCGACCTCCATCATACCTGTGCAGTTGGTTTGCAGAATAAGCACGGCCATCACACCATATACTCGGCCAAGCGTGACTTTGCTCTCCTGTACCTCACGACTTGGATTGCCTACTAAAGGGAAACAAATCTTGAAATAGTTTACATTTAAGATGACATTTTGAACTACTCACGGTCCACTTTGGGCAGCTTGGTGATGACCCTCTGTTTAACAATGACCGGCACCAGAGTGTTGCCCTCTGTGGTGCACAGTAACGCAACATTGGCGTCACAGCACCAGGCGAACCATTTAATACTTATGCTCAGTGCCTTAACGGAACGCACTTGTCGCTTCTCTGGCACAATCTGAAAGATCTCGACACCAGTATTGGATATGAGAGCCAATTCTCGATTGTGCACCCAAACAAAGCCGTAGATAAGCGTCTTGGATTGATGTGTTATGATGTCTTGCAGCAGCGGCTGCTCCCCTTGAAAGCAAACAAACTCAACGGCGTTTTCTTTGCGCTGCACTGCCAAAATTTGATTGTCTGGTGAGAACTTAATGGACCGGATGGCGCCACCACGATCACTCATGCAGAAAGTTATAACAGTGTCTTCCACGGGACCTTTGACAACCACACCTGTGGCTCCGCCCGAGCGTACTGCAAATATCTTATAAAAACAAAGAGATATCAATCAGTTATCTAGTAGTTGTCTGATTTACACTTACCTGTTTGTTGGAGTCATCAAAGAAGACATTTGTTAGCTGGCTGGCAGCATCAAAGCGTATAAGATTATTCGACAGCTCAATATAGTGTATTCCATTTGGTTTTTCCATTTTTTCTTGTGTTTTGTGGTGATGTTTAATTAATTCCACGAAATTCCACCCACATTTCGAGGTAGTGCTGGAAAATGACAAATTGTTTGTCTACTTGTAGCATTTCCAACTTTGTCTTTTCGCACACTGTTTTAGTCAGCTGATTTGATATAAACAAAAATTAAAAGCTTGTACACTGTGCAGCAAAACTCTTAAATAGTTTTAGTGATTTGTCCAACAATATCCGATGTCCAGCGCTTCCAAATGTCGTGTGTGCATTTGTCCACTTAATGCCACTGACACATACTATGATATGCGAAAGCTGCCCAAACTGGCGCAAAAATTTGTCACTTGCACAGATTTGTCCGTGGACGATGAGACTCGGCTTCCCAGTAAACTGTGCCAGTCATGCAATTACCAGTTGGAACATTTATATGCATTTCGTGCCAAGTGCATTGCAGCTGATACAAAGTGGCGCATGGAGATATTAGCATTTAGCGATGCAGAGGACCCCATTAAAAGTGTTGAGGTTGAACCAGAAGAACCTCCAGAAAGAGAAACAGGCAAAGAAAAGGAAGATGCAAGTCTTGATTGCAACTTACAGCAAGTAGACAACACAAATGATGAAGCCAAACCAACTGAGCAGCCTACAGAGGTTACCTCTGACCTGGTATCCGAACAGGTAAGTAAAGTTTGTTAAAAGTCTTTGAAGCCATAACAAACAGTTCCTTTCTAGAGCTCTAACCCAAAAGTCATCTACAAATGCGATATCTGCGCAACGCAATTCCTGGAACAGAATCGTTTGCAAGCACACAAACGTCAACATGGCTTAATGCCATATCCTTGCCCAGAGCCAGGCTGTGATCGTGGCTACAGCCACAAAAATACACTCAGTGTTCATATGCGCAAATGTCACAAGCTGGGAAAGGAGCACAAATCGCACGTTTGTGAGTTCTGTGGCAAGACGTTTGATACTCTCTGGCGGCTGAAAAATCATCGCTTCACCCACAAGGACAAATCAGAGCTGCCTTTTGTGTGTGAAGAGGCAAGCTGTGGACAACGCTTCTCCAGCAAGCAACTGCTCAAGGTGCACATGATGCGGCATGCAGGCATCAAGAACTATAGTTGCACCTACTGCGGCGTACAAAAGACTACGCGAACTGAACTCAAGATTCATTTGAACTATCATACGCTGGAACGCACCTATTGTTGCCGCATCTGTTCGAAGGTATGCAACAGCTCCAGTAATCTTAACCTGCATATGCGAAGCGTTCATGAACGTGATCGATCACGCATTTACACCTGCACATACTGCGATCGCACTTTCACCCAGCCATTTCTACGCAAGCAGCACGAGCTCATTCACACCGGAGAGAAGCCACATGAATGCCCCGAATGTGGCAGACATTTTAGACAGAAAGGAGCACTGCGCACACATCGCAAGATTCATGAGCGAGAGAATAATGAAACTAGCTCCAGCTCAACGACAACGATATTCGCACAAAATGAGACTGGAATTGGTGTAGCTGGTGGTGTGCCTGGTAGTGCCCATAATAGTTACGAGTAAACACTAATGAGCTTAAGTATATTTATTATTCTCATATGCTTTAGACAAGTATTTAAAACTATTGTAATAAATGTTGTGAATTAAATTTGTAAACCAACATTGCATTTCTATTTAATTTGAATGTAAATTCTTTGTGATTTGAACATAACCGCCATACTGCAAGTCACAGTTTACAGTCACTGCTACTGCCAAATCAAGAAATCACTTATCTCCGTTACCTAAACAGCTGATTCGCACAAACAAACAATATCAGTAAATATAGTAGAAACAAAAATAGAGCCAATGACTTCTAAGATTAATCAAACAAAGTGCCGAGTATGCATTTGTGAACTTAATGCTACTGCCGGTAGCTATGATATGTTAGAGCAACCCATGCTGGCACACAAAGTTTACCACCTGTACAGTTTTGACCATCAATAAGGGCGAACGAATGCCCTGTAAGCTGTGCCAGTCATGTTATGACCAGTTGAATGAACTCTATGCATTTCGTGCAAGGTGCATAGCCTCCGACTTGCACTGGCGCAGTGAAATATTAGCAGAGAATCTAAACAATAAGGTAAACGTGCCCCAAGATGAAGACCTCCCGGAGATGAAGTATAAGCTCTCCCAAAGAGATTCTAAGCAAAGGACGAGGAACAGTCTCATTTAATGGTCTTTGAAAAGGCCAACAGGTTGGAAAATCCACTTAAGAAAAACACCTAATAACCATTGCTTTTATAGATCACCCAATGCAAGCCAAAGTGCACCAAGCTACAAATGCGACATTTGCAGTATGCGCTTTCTGGTGGAGCACCGTCTCATCGCGCACAAGCGTCAACATGAAGGACTCATGCCATATCCCTGCACGGAAGACGGCTGTGAACGAGCATTTAATCGCCGACACTGCCTGACGGAGCACCAGAAGCAGCACACGGATACCAGCCGTTGGTTCAGCTGTGACCAGGATGGCTGCCCCAAACAGTATCGTCACAAGCCCACGCTCATAATGCACCAGCGCAAGTGCCATAAATTGGGACCAGAGCTCAAGTCGCATGTCTGTGAATTCTGTGGCAAGATCTTTAGTTCCACGGCAGTGCTCAACGATCATCGACTAACACACAAAGACAAATCAGAGCTGCCGCATGCTTGTCAAGAGCCAAACTGTTCGCGACGCTTCGCCAGCAAAGAGAAACTCAAGGTGCACATGATGCGGCATGCGGGCATCAAGAACTTTCGCTGTCCCTATTGTGGCATGCGCAAGACGACACGCAATGAGCTCAAGATACACATGAACTATCACACTTTGGAGCGCACCTGGCCCTGTCGCTTCTGCTCGAAGGTGTGCCACAGCTCTGGCAACCTCCAGATGCACGTGCGCACCGTGCACGAGGGTGCCAGAGACTATGCCTGCAGCTACTGCGAGCGCAGCTTTGCCAAGGCCGACACTCGCAAATATCACGAGATGACGCACACCGGCGAGAAGCCCAACAAGTGTGAGGAATGCGGCAAATGTTTTACCCAACCAGCAGCATTACGCACACATCGCAAAATACATGAGCGACAGCGCAAGGCAATAGAATCAAAGTTCACTGCATATACAATAGTCATAACTGCACCACCAGTCGATGCAACAGCTGCTGTTGGCATTATGCAGACATTGTAGTGGGGACACGAACATTGTGTGATTTAACAGCTTGACGAAGACCAATTACCCTTGACGATGTTGATAAGTCACAAACGAATCTCTTTAGCAATAAAAAACAAACCAAAGATTATAAATAAAACAACCAAATACAGCGCTAACCAATCCGCACCATCTTCTGTATCTGTGAGAAATTATAAATATTCACATATACTATGTATGTAGTATAGTTTTGGCGACGTCAAACGACAACATGTGAAAGTTTGGACTTTGAACCTGCACTGAGATCTGTCGTGCTGTGCTTATCTAATTGTTAATCATACACATGCCAAAGTTCTGAGCAAAAAAACAACAACATGATATTATATGTAATCTTAAAACGTTTATTTAAAAATTCGTTACACAAACAAATAGACAGACAAAATTTCACTAATCGTTGAAATGGGGTTAAGCTCCATGTGTGTATATATCTTATCTTGCACGCCCCATCTATACATATACAAATTTAGTTTAAGTCGATGACACCCGTTGAATGGACTCCATCCTCTGCAAAGATCTTTGATGCTATCGTTGAGGTCAAAGAATTCTCGGCTCTTAAATTTCCAGATGTTGCCTTTCTCAGATGCCTTCTTGCTCGTTCGGATGCCTGGATAGCCAGGGCTTTGGTCATGTTCACTTCATGATCAGCTGTGGGTAGATTAAGTTCGACGGCACGCGATGCTCGGGACAGTGTTGCCATCATGGCATAGATTTCGATAGCAGCATTCGCCAAATGATTCAATATGATTTGTTCGTTGATAATGTTCTTGTTGTACTTGATGATAACCTCTTCGGTGGTCTTGCCAAAGAGATCAATGCAGGCAGCGGTTTTCTTTGCAGACTCCTGCAGCTCAGGCACCACAAATGGGGTCAAGTCGGTGCCGCTCAGACCCATTGTGGACGTGGCACGCCTGGAAGCCTCCTTAAATATGAGACCCAGATTAGCAGCTGGTTTTTTGAATGCGCGCTGCAGCTCCTTCAAGTGGTTGCCAGCGTATTGGACACCGGAGAGGGCAACAAACAAGCGTAGCACCTCATTGGTGCCCTCGAATATGCGGAAGATACGCAAATCTCGCATGATGCGCTCCAGACCCGTCTCCTTCATGAATCCCATGCCACCCAGAATTTGGATAGCTTCATCGCACACCTTCCATGCGCACTCCGAGGCATAAACCTTCGATATGGCTGTCTCCAGATGGAAATCCACACTGCCAGAGTCCATGTTTTGCGAAATCATGAATGCCATCGATTCCGTTGCATACTGTAAAATATTCATTTGAACCAATTTCTCCTGGATGGTGCCAAATGACTTGATCTTCTGGCCGAACTGTGTACGATTGTTGGCGTGGTTTGTAGCAATCTCAATGCACTTCTTCATCGTTCCAGATAATGTTGCACCCATGCCAAAGCGTCCACTGTTCAAGATGTTGACAGCCACCTTGAATCCTTCGCCTTCTTTGCCCAGCACGTTTTCAATGGGAATTTTAACGTTGTCAAAGTAGACTTCAGTCGTGTTGGAGGCCTTGATGCCCATCTTCTTTTCTGGTGGACCGCTGGTGACACCACCGAAGGAGCGCTCCACAATGAAAGCGGTCACTTTGTCCCTCATTTGACCAGTCTTCTTGTCAGGTTGCTCGGTTTGGGCAAACACAGTCATCACCTCGGCAATTCCACCATTGGAAATCCAAATCTTTGAGCCATTTAATACATAGTGTTGGCCGTCCGCACTCTTGACGGCGCGACTGCGAATGGAGTTAGCATCAGATCCAGAGCTGGGTTCGGTGAGCGCAAAAGCAGCGTAAACTGTCTCGGCAGCAACTTTAGGTAAGTATTTCGCCTTCTGTTCGGGGGTTCCGTATAACAGAATGCCCTTGAAGCCGATACTTTGATGAGCACCCAAAGTAATGCCAAGGCCCAAATCGTTGGCACCAACAATTTGGCAAAGTCTTGCATACTGTGTATTGTTCATGCCCAGGCCGCCATACTCGCTGGGCACTTGAATACCCATTCCACCGAGCTCCCACAAGGCCTTGAGCGTAGTCTCATCGATAACGGAGTTTTCGTCATTTCGTGCAGCATTATTCACATCGGAGAAGAATCGTTGGAAAGGATCCAACATGGCGTCCATTGTCTCCTTTTGTTCCATTGTTAAGACATCGGGGTAGGGAAAGACTTCTTTGGGCACCAAACTGCCACGATACATGTTGGCAATAAAAGATACATTTTCTTTTTTGGGCTCCTTAGCAAGCTCCTGTTCAGCTTTCACTTTTGGTACAGCAGCCGAATAAAATCGGGTTTTATAAATATTTAAGATTAATTTGCGCGTTCCGTTATTGTTTAGCTTCAACATTTTTGCTACCGTCTGCAACGAACTGAACTTTGTACCTGAACGTAAACAATCACCGCGGGGGTGACCTGTTATATATACACAAGTATCTTTAAGTATCTGATACTCTAAAGTGGTTAGGGTGTGTCAGTCACAGCAATAATTAATTTCATGTATAACGTTCCAGATATATATAAAAAGAAAGCTTCTCAGCCAAGATCTGCGATAATAAAATAAAACTTTATTTTACACACATTTATCAAACAATGCATGTATATCTCACATATATTTGCTATATATACAAAATCACGCGTATGTACAAAAAGTAACCACTCATTTCACTACTATCGCGAAATTTATTTATCGATAGCTGATTTTTTTCACAGCTGTTTTCGCACGTAAACAAATGGATGCGGTTGCGACGGGCCTTCTGCTCTGGCATTTGTTTAGTTTTTTTATTGCCTAATACGCTTATCTTATTTTCAACGTAAATGAGTACGTTTAAAGAGTGCCTCATTTGCTTTGCTGAGCTTAGTAAGACAGTTTGCAGCTACGATATGCGTAAGCTGCCCTTGCTGGCACACAAGTATGTCACCTGCACAGATCTGTCCATCGAAGAGGATGAACGTGTGCCAACTGAGTTGTGCCAGGCTTGTTATGAAGAATTGAATCGGTTGTATGCATTCCGTGCCAAATGCATTGCTGCGAATACGAAATGGCGCATGCAAATTTTGGCATTTTGCGATAATGAGGAACCCCTTATCGATTTGGAAGCGGCATCGCAAGCATCGCCGAATATCGCTGTCGACGAACTGGAACTGGAACCGGACAGTGAAGAGACAGCCACACAGGACGAAGAAGAATCATTCAAATGTGTTACGCAAGGAGTTGAGATCGCGATTGAGGATTTCGTGAGTGAATCACCTCCCTTAATAGAGGTTATTGAGGAAGAACTTGATGACTTTACAGTAAGTTTGCCCAAAATTAACTAGTCCAATTATAATTAATCACATCGTTTCACTTTAGACAACCACGGAAACAGATTCAAGGAAAGTCTACAAATGTGATTTATGTGATACGCAGTATTTAAATAATCAGCAACTTATGACGCATAAGCGACGGCATGGAAAGAGCATGTTTCCTTGCCCAGAACCAGGCTGTGACAAGGGCTACAGTCATAGGCACACCTTAACGCTGCACCTGCGTAAGTGCCACAAGCTGGGCAAGGAGTACAAGTCACATGTCTGCGAATTTTGTGGCAAGGTGTTCGACACTCTGTCGCTGCTTAAAAATCATCGTTTTACACACAAGGACAAGCTGGATCACCCATTTCCATGCGAGGATCCAAACTGCGAGCGTCGTTTCGCCACCAAGCAGCTTCTCAAGATACACATGATGCGCCATGCAGGCATCAAGAACTACACATGCACCTATTGTGGCGTACTTAAGACGACTCGAACTGAGCTAAAGATCCATCTCAACTATCATACCATGGAGCGCACCTATTGCTGCCATCTTTGCCCAAAGGTGTGCTACAGCTCCAGTAATCTCAACAAACATATTCGAATCACCCACGAACGTGCCAGAAACCACATCTGTCGCTTTTGTCAGCGTACCTTTGTCCAGTCAGCGACACGGGATCAACATGAACTCATACACACGGGCGAGAAGCCGCACGAGTGCCAAGAATGTGGCAAATGTTTTAGACAAAAGCAAGCTTTACGCTCACACCAAAAAACTCATACACCTAAGGATAAGCAATTAGAACAAGAAACTTTTCAAGTTATCGATGAAGAGTGTAGTGATATGACCGAAATAGAGATTGAGCAAGATTGAAGTTAGTTTTAGGAACTTGAACGTATTGAATATTATTATTTTTTATATTAAAAAGTTTATTGTAGTTGAAACACATTTTCTTGTTGGAATTCAGAAAGTAAATACCAATAGTTTTTAATCATATATATATTTTCAACTAAAACAAAAAAAAATTTACAAAATTAAATTAAACAGCTTTTGGCCGCTGTTACTATTAAATCTAAAAAATACATATGTATGTATGTCTAATAATTTATATGCTTGGAAAATTGTTGTTTGTATACATATTGTATATTTGAATGAATGTTGTTGCTATTAATATTGAGTAAAGTGTTTTGTAAATGATATGAAGTGCTACATGTTTTGGAGTTAAGACAGAGATAAAGAGCTGTGGCAAGTTGCCCAATATTTCTTTCTTTTTTGCTTTTTGGATTGTTTATTAAATTGTATATTTTTTGAATGCAGCATAAATAAATCTTTTTGTGTCGTAAATATTTTTTCTTGCATTAAAATCGTTGTAAATATGTTTTCATTTGCTTCGTTTAAAGTTATATGTATAAGTATATATATTTTATGTTTCCTGTAAGCATAAATTCATTTTGCTGTAAATATTAAAGTGAGTGTTTGTTTGTTTATGTTTTTTGTTGCTGTATATAAATATGTATAATGCCATTATATGATTTGTAGGGTACACATTGTTGTTGGGTTTGTTTTGTTTAGACTGAATTGCGTTTTGTATCGCCTTATTCTAAACTCATCAAAAAATGCTTGTTATTAACGGATTTGCCTGTTTTGTTTGTTGTTCACATTTTTAGAAAATGCTAAAGTACATATATAGAACATAAGAATATAGCATATTTAGGCTAAATATCACCCACGATTAAATCGCTGTTTAACACTAAAATTAAAAACTATCTGTCAATCGCACTATATATATGATACAATTCAGACGTTATTAAAACCAAAAAGACACAAATCGAGACTACGCTACGCTCTAAGCTAGCATATGCTATAAATATATGTATGTGTATAAAGAACTATATTCTAATCAATATAATATATATGTATGTATATAATTTAAAACTATATGTATATCAAGATTGTATTTTTAACATATTAAGCTCGCACTTATTCTTTAACATTTTCATCGTTTAGCTTTTTTAAAGTCACAAATCTCTGATTTATAAATACGCCTCATCGTCTCAGACATAGTCCGAGGGCACTGTGCTCGTGCTCGTCTCATTAATGGCCGCCAGGCGTGGCATGCGTCGTTGTGTCATTGCAACGGGTGCTGTTGGTGCAACATCACCCGACGCTAGTCCGGTGGTGGCAACGCCGCCAACTACATTCCCGCCACCACCGCCAACGCCACCGCCATGATGCTCCCAATTGGGCAGCGGCTGTGACATGACATTAAGGCCAACAATCTCATACGCGCCCTGATTGCTGCCACTGGCACCACCAGGCATGGCCGTCACCGACAGATCCGAATAGTAGGCACTACTGGGCGCTGATGAGACGACCATGGGAATGTCTTGCTCGTGTGCTTGGAAATTGTATTTCTATAAAAGGGATTAAGAAAGCTTTAGAATGGTCAAAACTTTAAGTAAATCTTAACTCACCTCGCCACACTGACTGTACGCCGTATTCTGATACGACGGATTTGCCGAACGCACTGATTCGCGATCCAGTTCGGCATAGAGAGCTTCACTAACGCCCACCGGACTATATGCATCATCCATGTGCGTATAATGATTCTCTGCCGGCGATGTTGATGGCGGTCCAATCTGATCCGGACCCGCCGATGAACGACGACTGCCGCCCAGCCAAGTCCAGACACCCGAATTGCTTGTGGGCCGTCGGATGCTATCCGCCGAGTGTTTAATGGAGATTGGCGATCGATTCTGCCCCCCGCCGTTGCGATTGTTGCGACACCACCACGGTTGCGGGCGACCACCTGTAAACAAAAACAAAAATAAAGATTCAGAGCAACACATAAATAAACAAACACATGAGTAGTTGTTTTGGTATTTCGTAAAAGCTAAATCGAATGAAAACGGAACGGAACGAAACGCAGAAATCTATGACATTTGGGGGTTCTATAATCGGTCGATAAATCAAACATTCACCTCATTGAACGAACAAACAAACAAACAGAGAAACAAACAAAGCGTAAATTAAACGCCTGTCAACTGGCAGCGAGGTGGCAACAAACAACAGCAACACCACCACCACCACCATGTGGCACAGTTGCAGTTGCAGTTGCAGTTGCCACACATGACTGGGGCCACAAATGCCAAACAGTTTCGCTATGTTCAAGAGAGATCCTTAATAATCAGTTTGTTGTGATCTTATTGTGCAAGAAGCTCAAACGTATGAGTAATCCCTGGCATACATATATACATAGTTAGATCTCAGCAGCAGCAACCAGATCATTAACCTTTTGCAAAGAGTTCCACACACATAGGAAGACCATAAAAACGTTCTAAAACATTTGAGTTAACAATTTATGGAGTGCTTATCTGCTAACAGCATCTTTATAGATTCCCCAAGCCTAGTTACATGTAATTTTAGTTCATAACCAGCGCCAAGACCAAGACCAGTTCGAACAACATCCGTTGCTAGCCACTGGCCACTGGCCAATTGCCACAAGCTCATCGGACTCATCCAGCTAATGATTGCGCACAGTGCACAGAGTGCTCAGGTTTTAACACCGAGAAGCATAGCATCGAATTGCTTTGCGTATTGCCTTTCACTCTCATTACCCTCTCAAGTGAGGCAAGAAACCGCTTGCCACTGGCAATTCAACTAATTAGCGGAATGCATACATACACGCAACCACTTTACAGTCGCGTCGCCAATTTTCCAAGTTATGCACATGCATAATGCAGTCATTTCGGTTGTTTTTTCCACATTTGCCGCATTTAATGCTTATGATTTACGTACTGACTGCGAATACGAATACTTATGTATCCCAACTGTGGATAGCTGTTGTGGCTTGTTACTCTGCGGCGATTATTAACCCAACCTTATCGTACGTAGGTGCTCATATATACATGCATTTTGTGCATGTCACAAACGCCATAGACTCGGACTTGGACTTGGATTTGGACTTGCTAGCAGTTGTTGGCGGACTTTAATAGCTGTTTTTTGTGTTGTGTTAACGATGTTGCTGCTGCTGTTGATGCTGTTGCTACTGCAGCAATTGCATTGAACTTACGTTTATTACGCTGGCCCCACAAACGCACAGTGGTTAAAAAGTGTAAAGAATGGAGTTACAACTCATTAGAAATCTGAATTTTTAACGTAAAGGGAAAATTAAATTTTCATACAAAATCTTTTTAAAAAAAATCTTTAAAATTATTATGGTAAAAATCTGTCTTAAACAAGACTATAATTCCTTAAAAATTTACTTTTTTCTTATCTTTTGTATTTAAAAACTTATTTTTGAACAAATTTAAGCAAACAAAAATCGATAAATGCAAAAAATTTACAAGTTTTTTTTAACTTTAACACAATAACTCAAAACTAAATGCCATAACCCTCGAACCACTGTGCACTTGACAGTAGCTATAGGTGCAACTGCAACTGAAACGGCAACTGCAACAGCTACCGCTGCCGGCCTTATCTATTGCTGCTTATCGGCGTGCAGCGCCAGCGACAGCAATGGCAAAATTTTGTTTAACAAAATATTTCACAGCCGTTTTGCGGCCGAAAAACTCGGTGTTCGAATCAGCTGCATTACAATACAATAACAAATCATGCAACAACAAAAATGTGGAAACAAATATTATTAACGAGCATTTATTTTTATGTCGTATTTAATGTGTGTTTTGGTTTGTATTTGTTTGTGTGTGAAACAAGTCGAGTCAAATGGCGCATATGACATGTGTAATGAAGTCTTAATAGTCACAAAGATAATGCCAATGACTGTCAGCATATTTGCAGCATTTAAATTGAATGCCTTTCCTGTGTGTGTGTGTGTGTGTGTGTGTGTGTGTGTTCGTTTGTGTGCAGTGTGCGAAATGTCACATGGTTGTTCTTATCGTCGCGTATGCATAATTAAAATAATGTTACTCATGCGCCACGTTGTCTGTGTGGCAGCCGCATTCAAGATAATTTGCTGAGAATTTCCTTACGCAAGCGAGAAAGAGCGAGAGAGAAATCGAAATGAAACTGTAATTTTTGATGTTGCAACAACATGCACAGTAAATGGCCTTTCGCATAGTTTTTGGGCAATGTGCCACAGCAAGATGTTGCAATGAACGAGAGGTGTTTTAACGGTATTTACTCCTATGGCCATTTAATTATTTACTTATTTCGATTTTATGTGCAATAAAATCAAGCCGCACGCTGAGTATTTTAATGTGTTCAGGTTTGCTTTTTGGTGTTTTTTTTTTGCCAAACTTTTCTCTTTGGCATTTTAAAAAACTGTTTACTTTAGTAGCGGGGGATACTGGGAACTTGCAACTGGCGCCTGTATGCCACACAACGTTGACGTCGACGACGTTGACGCTGACGTTGACGTTGGCTTCGACATAATCGCGCGCTTTAAAATCTGCTGACAGTTTAACGATTTGTGGTGATTGTTTGTTTTGTTGCTGTTTGTTTTGTTTGTTGTTGTTTTCGCAACATGCAACCGTGCGTAGCAGCACCGAAAATGTCGACAAAAAACACTCAACAACAACAACAACAAAGTTTGCCAAAAAAACACACACCACACACAGAAGAGAAAAAAAAGCCGACAACAAAAGCAAGTGGAGATTTTCATGGGACAGCTAATTGGCTGCTGTGACATTAAATGCCGTCAACAATTTGTCCTGCATGTCGATGTCATGGCACAGGGACGGACAGGGCAGACGGACCGACAGACAGTGAAATTGGCGCCAAAATGTTAAAAGAGAGAGTTGCCCGACAAAAAAAGGGTCCACACGTACAAAGGGGTGGAGTGCAGGGGGAGGAGTATACAAATGTTAGCTCGTTTGTCAATAATTTGCCTACTGTATACTGTAACAAAAACAACAACAACAATAACAACAACAACTGAAGCACAGAACTGCAAGCCAAGCAACTAAATCAAAAAACAAAAAAGTTTTTTTGCACGATTTTCGAACGTGTTTAAAGGAAGCGAAAGAGAGAAGAGAGAGAAAAAGGCCAATGCCAATAGCAAATGTTGTTTGTGATCTAAGACTAACTCCCAAGACAATTGTTAGCCTTTGCCTTAATTTGTCTACACAAATTTTTGTTTTAGCCAGTTGCCACGGGCTGTCTCTCTTCGGGGGCAACACGTAGCCATTGCTATTGGGTTTTCAGTTTCCATTTCGGCAGCATCTTAGATTTGTGGCACGAACGTGAACTTCATGCATTGTCGTCAAAACAGACAAACAGCATACAAATTAAAATGTTGCCACTTGTGTCAAAGACAAAAAAAAAATCTAGAGCTAATTTCCGCGAATTGCATGCAATGCCAGAATTATGCAATTAAAAATGGAAAGAAAGAAAAAGAAATCGTATGCTTTAATTAATCAAACGAGGCAGACAAAAAAACTGACTAATTGAACAAGTTTGTAAAGCATGACGGAAATGACGACAGCATTTGTAGGGAGCTTGTGTATAGTTCTCTATCAAGTTATCTTAAATACTTAAACTATACCATATAGCCTAGATAGCATTATACAACTGCAACTTACCATTGGCATTCGCTGATTTAATTCTGCAAAGATAAGAAGCATACAAGAAAATGTTGCAATTAATAATGAATTGAATTATTGATGGCGTTACAAATAGCAAACATAAATTAAATGTCAAACGCAATTGCAGTTCAATGCCAATGCGGCGACAAATGGCAAATGCCAAAACGAAAGACTTAGGACACAAACTTGGCTTACGCAAATCTAAAGTGTTTGGTTTGTTTTTTGCGTGTGACACGCAGATAAACAACTGCAAAATATATACATATATATATATATTTAAATAGATAAGAGCGCAACAACAACACCACAATTGCATTACAGCAGCCAAAGTAGCAACTGCAACATTCACCATTTGTTGCAACACAAACGTTGCGATTAGATTAGAGCGCTACAAAATCAGCAGATAACGTCTTGTTGAAGAGGCTGAACCGGATTAGTTGGCCGCTTATTGTAGGCTGTGGCTTAGACTCTGTTTCTAGCGATGTCGTTTTCTTCTTCCTCTTTAACTGTAATACAATTTGATGTTTCTTTCGTTCTTTTTGTGTTCTTTTCTTGTAATTTTCTCTAGCCGTTTCTTTTTGCCATTAACTTTAGCCCCGACATTAGTGTGTATTTGCAC
The DNA here is from genome assembly GCA_018152965.1 of Scaptomyza pallida. NCBI lineage: Eukaryota > Metazoa > Arthropoda > Insecta > Diptera > Drosophilidae > Scaptomyza > Scaptomyza pallida. Next base: position 2,522,033 of record JAECXP010000107.1, read on the forward strand.
TTGGCACCGAGCACAGCTTTCTGGGTCAGATCAAAGCACGAACCTAATGGATATAGATTGTGCGTATCAATTAACCGTCTAGATGTCCGTCCGCCACGTACGGCTTGTCCGTATTGATTGAGTGCAGCTCGGCATGCGGCATGTGGCCTCTGCACTCCCTGCCTCCGCTCTTTGCTTTGCCTTGATCGATTATAATGTTAACTTGAGTTGAGGCAAACTTCAGTTCGATTTTTCGCTTTACTTCTGTTTTTGCTCTTTTTTTTGCAATTCAATTAAACTGAACAAGCTCAGTCGTCGTCGTCGTCGTCATTGGGGCCGTGCCTTCGCTCTGCGCTAATTTTCCAACTGTTTTTTCATTTTATTTTTCTCTTGGTATGTTTTTCCTTTGAAGCGTTATGTTCAATTTTCTGTGCTTGTTTTTCGTCAGCAGTTTTTCTTCATCTCCATCTCCTTCTCCTCCGCGTCCTCGTGTTTTTACTTTATCAAGCTTGGAGCATGCTAATTGAACACGCCTTTTTATGTAGCTCTGGCGCTGTTGTTGCAGCTGCTGCTTAAACGTTTTAAACTTGAATTTTGGTTGTTTTTTTCGATCAAACTATGAAATACGAGCACGAAGCGACCGACCGAACGTATTGCAATCTAACAATGTTTCTTTGTCAAACAACACAAAATAGAAAAAAAAGTGGAGCTAAGTGCAGGCCTTGGACTGAAGGTGTGTGTGGGCAGAAACATTTTCGTCGATAAATAATTAAGTTTCATTAAAAGTCATTAAAGTTAACAACTGCAAACAAAGTGCATAACATTTGGCCAATATTAACAAAAACATTTTTGGCAACCTTTAAGCTGCAAAGAAAAAGTATCTCAACTGCCGCAACATCATTAATTTTACGCTTGTCAGTTAAAACTAACTCTAGTGTCAATTCCACAATCAATTGCAACAGTCAATGGAAGCTATTTGACTTTTTTTTTCCGACAAGTGGCTCAAACCGTGTTACCATTATTATGTCTAGACAACTGCGCAAACATTGTCAGAGCCGAATGGCAGGTGCCATTAAAACTTAACTTCTAAGGTGTCCACTAACAAATCATGCACCTAAAACAACAACAACATGCAACTGGCTAACTAGTTGGCTCAGTTTGTGACAGTGGAAACAAACATGTGCTGTGCAAATTTATAGCGCCATTAGGCGATCAAGAATTGCATCAATATGCAAATAAGTGTAACCGATATTACATGTAATTGCTGCTAATTTGGCAGCCAACACGTCCATGCACGACGCCCGTACCGAACCAAACCTCCAGCCAGCTGACATAAAAACAGTTGCAAAAACACAACTGCATACTGAGTGACTAAAGCTGACGGCAAGGTGAACAGCGTGACAAACCGATTGCTCATACGCCTCATGGAGGCAGGGTGGGGAGGGGTTAGCATATGTGCCCAAAGTCCAGCTTAAATAATGGTATATCTAAGCCAGACAAGCAGCGTGTGAATGCGTAACCAAACATGCAACAAGTTAAGTTTTTATCCCCAAAACAACAAACCAATTTGAACGAATCAACACAATCTGTCGATATAGACTGGTGTCCAGCTGTTTAGCTGTAGGGTATGCTATGGGGTTTGATTTCTACATAGATAAGGGATGTTTGTGCATAGAACTTTGTTTAATTGGAAAGCAAAGTTGCTAAGGGAATATGGTTTGAGATTGTTAAACATAGAAGTATAAAAGATGTAGAAAAGATAAAACCTTATGTTCCTAATTGACTTTTATTCTTTTTAAAAGTTAAGTTATCTGAAGGCCCTATATCTTCAAAAGCTTTCTTCATATATAAAAGAAGCAATTGCTACAAAAGAAATGAACTTAGTGGGATTCCCAAACTTCTTTTAACCATCTTTCCATTCATTGCATAGGGTATTTCCCTTGTCGTCTACTTGCAGCGCACTGCTTAATGTTTTCTCACTTGTCTTGCCTTTTGTGTTTGTTTGTTCATTTGTTTGTTTTGCTTTGGCAAATTATTTGCGAAATTAATTTTATGCAAACATGCCGCCAAAATACAACAACATGACAATTTAATTGGACGCGACATGTGGCCAGCGTTCGATTGAAAGGCAAATGCGGTCTGAAGCAGTGGCAGCCGCAGCCGCAGCAGCAGCAACTGTGGCAGTGGCAGCAACAGCGACAGCGACAGCGGCGCCTGCGCAAACGCCAACTGTAAATTTTGGTTAATTTTTTTGTTGAGTTCGCGTGTTGCCAACGCCCCCGCACACTTGACAGCCAGACCCCTCTTGACTCTCACTCTGCACACTTGTCCAAATGAATGCCCATTTAAATGTATCTTGTCGCGATTACTGAGCGATGTATGTGTATAAGCGAATGACCCACTCTACGCCTTTTGATAGAATGGCCTGTGGCAGAAATTGTAGCCTCAGATTGTTGTTGTTGTGGTTGTTATTGCCATTGTTGCTGTTGCTGTTGTTGTGGTTCTTATGTGTTTATTTTAAAGAGCAATTAAGTAATAAAGCAATTTCATGTTCTTTTGTTTTGCGCTTCGATTATATTTTCGCCGCTTTAAATTTTTTTGTATTTGTTTCGTTTCGTTTCGTTCTTTCTGGTGGGCGTTTAATTGAATTGCTGTTATGCGGTTTCTTGTGCTGTTGATGTTGTTGTTGTTGCAAGTACATTGTAAATCTTTTAGGTTACAAACGTGCTGCATGTGCCTGTGTGTGTCTGTACTTATAGTGCTGATATATTCGCATACACGTCGTATATTCAATTTGTCTAGCATTGTAAATGTCGCTGCATGACGGATCGTTGGGGTCGTCTTGGGTCTCGAGTTGAATGTCCGTGTGACGGCGCATAGGCGACTCATAATAATATGTTGCTGTTGTTGTTGTTTTCTTTGCATAGTGATATATGCTTATGATGACTAATTGCGGTATTTTTCTAGCTAAATGCCAAAATGTGTCTATTTATTAGCATTTTTATTAATTGCTTTCAGTTTGTCTTAGGCAATTAATTTAAATTGTAAATTTATGCGCGTGATGTAAAAACAAATAAACAAACAGCTGTGTCAAACAAAGCTATCCGAAATCGATAAGTAATCGAGAAGTGACTGCAAGTGCTGTAACTGTGACTTCATCTTGTATTTTTATGAATAATGAATGCAACTCACCTTCTACATCTTAGAACTATGACCATTACAATAGCACCTATAAGAGCCGATATGATTGAGACTACAATTAGGGTGAATGCCCATCCCAGTTCGCCAGCGGTATCTGCAATAAAAGTAAATGAACAAAAAAATTCAATTAAAACACAAATGTAATGAGCACGATAAAAACCAGATGATCTGGCCGACAGAGCCGGCTGGAAAACCAGGTGTAATCCATTTATGAGTATGCAATTTTAATGGCGCGATGGCGATAAAAATGATAAATTCATAAAAAAAATGAAGTTATGAATATGAATATATATAGAGTAGCACAGCAAGCAAAAACAAGAGTAAGAAGCGAAAAGGTGTTTCGTCTAGCTGTAAAAAAAAGTAAAGAAAAAAATTGTGTGTGCAAACGAATAATGAAAATTCGTGAGTGAAGTCAATTAGGCGCCATCAAAAGATGTTGGCGATGAGCAGGCGATTAAATGTGTTTTACAAACTGAAATTAAACTAGAAAACTGAGCGCATCTCGGTTTTCGCTCTTTTTTAGGCTCTTGCATACTCTTTCTTTTCTCTCATCCATTTAACGATGCAAAATTAATTACAAAGTTTATTATCTTAACAACTTGAGGCTGCCAGCCGACATTGGCCCCGCTGGTGATTTAGAATATTTATGGCCACAGTTAAATGAGCCAAGGCAATGAATACTGAAAACTCAGGGTGCTGGTTTGAAGGAACAGGGAGGAGGGGGTTCAGGCGAAAAGCCAGGGGGTGTGATAGCTATGTATAAGGGTCAGGCCGTTTAACATAGCTGGAAAAACACATGCAATTGCGTTTTGACCCTTTTCGCCTAGACGCCTTATCTAAAAGCGACCATCTCTGCACACAAGCGAGGGCAAGCCTCGGGCATGAGGGCAAAGGGGCGGGCGGCAGGTGTTGAAGGGGGCCAGCAGTATGCCAAAAAGGTTAATTTTTAGCAAACAGAAATCAACACGCATATAAATATTACAGTGTGCCCTTCTCCTCGTAGTTACGCCACATTGTGTTTATCCTTTTGATAAAAGGCCGACAATATTGTAACTGAAATTAACAAAGCGAAGCAGTTAAACAAGAAAAAAGGATACAGAAAGATGAAGCTGAGATAAAGTAAATTAAAAAGGTGAAGTAATTAATGCTCTTTCTTGGCAATTGTATTAAAAAAAAAAATGAAAAATATAGAGCAACTTTAAAGAGCCCAAAATATTTTGTTACCCACATCTTAAGCTCTCAACTGATGGATTATTATAAAGTTTGCAACATTTCTAAATGTCACAAATTGTGTGTTTAGTCAATTATACATCTTAAAAATTATAGAGTATATAACTAACCAATTTCTAACTTCTCTACTAGCTGTCTTTCGAAATGGTTTTCCTCTCGTTTAATAAATTTAACCTAATTTCGTTAAAAAATGTTGAATGTTTCTTATATTTTTATTTTATACTTGTATATAACTTTACTTTTGCGTTTGCTCTTCACCTGGACACTTGAGCTACAGTTTGGCCATTATCTCGTTATCCCCGTTGTCAGTTGCTTAAATATTTATGCTTTCAGTGCTATAATAAGAGCAAACGCCATTACAACATTTACTTCGTTTTTTTTTTCTTCTTTCTTGTCTTCACTTCGTTTTCATCTTCAGCTTCCTCATTTGAGCGTTGCCCGTGCTCTAGCAATTCGACCTTCCATTGTCTTGAGCGTAATAATTCAATTGGCCGAAAACGAAGCCATGAGGCGGCGAACGCTCTGGAGAGCGTAATTAATAACAAACAAAGAGAAACGAATGTAAAGTAATTTTTGCGAGTAGTTTTTTGTATTTTTCTGAATTGAGGATGTGGGCGTGGCCGTGTAGCAGAGGAAACGAGCTAATAAGCGGCGCTTCACAAAAGTGTTGGAAAAAAATGCGCGTTAATTGAGAAAAGTTGTTATGAAACACAAAACAAAAAAAATGAACCTATAAAAGTGCCGAAGAAGACTTGTTAGCTAGAACATAATATTCGACAAGGAGGCAGAGAACTACTTTAACTACTTTATGTAAAGTCAAAGAAAGCAATAACAGTAAAATTAGGTTGTTCTCTAGTGGTTTTTTTCCCCAGTCGGCGCTTTTGTAGTTTAACTTCCGATTTTAATAGAATGAGCTTTTGTGAAAGGAAAACTGTTGCGCAACTGATGCATATACACACATACATATCTGTATAAAGCCCAGGTGGAGTTGAAGTCAAACCCGCTGAGTTTGTTGTCGGATGCTGTCAGACGGCAAGTTGGCAACAGCATCGTAAAGTTCTACTTGCAACTGACACAAGTTATGGGCCCAAGTGCTCTGGGTTGTTTCAAAAGAAAAGATTCCCGTTTGTCAGGGCTAGGGGAGCCCTTATTTTGTTTTTTCCAGCTTATACTGACTCACTTATTTATGCTGCAACTCGCCAGGGGCCCTCCTGGGTAACAACATGCAACAGGTGTGCGGCACTTCACGCAATGAGAAGACTGAATTCTTTTGCTCATTTCGACCTGGTCAGGTATTTATTAGCCAAGTGGCTCTACGATTTAGGCTCGGTATGGGCCCCCGTCTAATTGGCAACTCATTAAAATAATTTTGTGCTGCTGTTGCTAAAAAACAAAAAATGGACAATGGGCAAGCGAGCTTGTAACTAGCTCGTCACATTTTGGCATAGAACATGGCAAAACATTTGAGTTTCTTGGAACTTTTAGGACTTGACACGAAAAACAACAACAACTGCCAAACAGGCAACAACTGTTGCAGCTGTGCAAATGCAACGCAAGTTTCCATGGAAATGCAAACTGGGCTTGCATGCTTGCTGCCGCTGTTGCAGTTCACCAATATCAGCAACCGCCACTACAACAACAACAACAGCAGCAGCAGCATCAACAGCAGCAGGAGGTATTCAAGATACATCCATCAGATACAAATGGCTGCCCGCAGATGTAACTCACTCTTCTCTTTCTGTTTGTCTGTGTCTCTCGTCTGTCAGCAATTGTAATAATCGATCTGCGCCAAGATGATTGATGATGCGACACAGCAGCAGCAGCAACAACAGCCCCCAAAATGCCCCGAATGGAGATTTATGGCTCGCCAGTTGCATGCCACACATATGTAAGTGTGTGTGTGTGTGTGTGTGTGTATCTCAAATGCCCAAAAGTCGACACGTAATTTCGATTTGGCGACGTTTATGGCGCATTATCGGCATAATACATTTTCTATATGCTAATTTCAACATCGCGTTTTTTTTTTTGGGTCTCCTGCAAAAACCCACCTGCTGCCACTGCTGCCGCTGCTGTTTGCCACACTACTAAATCATACGAAAAGCTGTTGCAGTTGTTGTTGTTGCCTTTGGCGTTGCAGCTGAGCATTTACCAAACTGTCGCGCAGTTGCATTTTTAATTGCCCCACAAAAATGCCGAAAATGAACAGCAGCAACAACAACAACGGCAACAGCAGCAACATGCTTGTTCAGCTGGCTTTATCTAACAACGTATCACAGTGAGGTAGGCGCCCCCCGTACCCCCTTCTTTTTGGGGTGGGCGTGGCCGGCATTCGTGCAGCCCCCAAAACAGGCCCAAATACGACTCAATTAACAGTCCACACAATTAAATTAAATGCTCGCATTTGTTTTCAAATTGAGCAATTAAGAAATGATTTAGCGCATTTTTTAAGTGCCGCCATTTTGGGTTGATTTTCTTGGCATTACTTTTTGGCATTAGTGGGCGTCTGTTTTTGGCGACACAACTCAATGTTTGATTAAATCCAATTAATTGAAAGGAGTTTTTTTTTTCAGATAGCTGACGTGAATTATTTGTTAAAAATGTTATAAATTGCATTTAGTTATTAAAGTGAATGATACTTGTGAATAGTTTAAAGTTTGTGAATGACAAAAATTAGTTCGATTCATTTTCAGCACATAAATTAGTTTAAATTAAAAAAGTTGAATGCTGCCAATTAGCTTGAGAATGTGTTGCATAAAGTTGACATTTTATTTTGGCCAAATTTTTGCATATTTATAAACTAAGATTTAAGATAGTTGAGCAATAAATTTACATTAAAAAGTAGGCATAAAAACGTTTTTTAAGACAGCTAATTTAAATATAAAATATATAAATAATATCCAGTTAAAACGTGTGAAAAGTTTGTTAAGACAGTAAGCTAAAACCATTCAAAACATCAACTTTGAACTGCATTTCTTTGCGATTCTCAGAATATGAGTATAAAGAAAGCTTAAAGTTATTTGCAGTTGAGTTTCAGTGAAAATGCAAAGTACAAGCATATGTAGGCCAAAAAGTCAGAGGCTGTAAGCCAACAAACATGCCGTAACCTTATGAATACAATATATATACCCCCCATATATTCATTACATACTCGTTTACGCTTGTATTCGCAACATATGGGCAAAAGTTTTGCTGCCTGGCTTAACAGAAGGCCAAAAAGGAAGAGCAAAAAAAGACGCGTAAGCGAATTAAATGACAAATTAAATAATGTCAGCAACGCGGCGGTTGGCAAAAGGTTAAAGCCATAAAAATAAGGGCCAAGTCTGTGTGTGAGAGTCCCAACAAAAGTCAATATAATAAATTACACGGCGACAGTGGCGATAATCAAATGAACTACAACAACATCAACAACAACAACAGAAGTGCAACATGCGTTGGTCAATTCTTTAGCGGCATTTTTTTTCGGGGTTTGCCAAAAGTCGTTAAAAAAAACGCATCGAAATTTTTGGCCAAGCGGCTGCAAATTGTCAGCGAAATAAAAATAAAAATTAAATTGAATGCGCAAGCGCGCAGACAGAAGACAGGAAGAGAGAGAGAAATGTGGAGGAACTTGAGAAAGACTTGGGACAGGGACCCCCAGCGGCGGCGCCACCAGATACAAGATACAGATACATACGAATGTGAATGAGAATGTCTCCAAGCTGTTTGTTGTTGCTCGTTGCGTATGCCGAATATTTCAACAGAAGTTCGGCAAGCAGAATTTCAGTTGAAATTGCTAAACTTTGGATTGGTTTGGTGCGTTTTCCCTCCCTTCAGCTCCCTCGTCCCTTCATCATCCTAATTACATTTGTGGACTGGGCTAATTTTTGGCTTGTTTTGTAATTTGTTGCGCTGACAAGTGAGTAATTTGTGTGTGTGTGCGTGTGTGTGTGTGTGGGGCTCATCATTAGCGGGCGGCATTTTGCCATGAAATCCTTTTAGCCATTTTGCAACGAGTGTTTCAATTTTAGTCGCACTGCAATAACAACAATTAGATGCAATTACGCGAATTGAGTTGTCAGCGAGAGTGAAAGAGACAACATGTAAATGCATTTGCAGCTCTCTCTCTCTCTATCTGTCTTTCTCACCTCTTGCCTCTGTGTACTCCCCCCGAAGCGCTCTGGGCTTCCATTGTCTGGTCTGCCTTTGTGCACCTTTTTTGGTCTAATTAAGCGCCACAATTAAGTGCAAATGCAAGCTGTGCGTGTGTGTGTACGAGTGTGTGTGTGTTTGTAATATGAGCCGTAATTACGCACTGCAGACAATGACGATGTTGATGTCGATGTGTCTGTTGCCAGGGGGCACGTTTTGCTGCCACTCTACTGCAAACTACAAACTACAAACATTCATTTTTTTTATGGCCTCAGTTTGAGTTTTACATAAATTGTTCTAGCTAAGAGAGTCGACGAAATGTTGCAACTGTTAATTTGTGGTCAATACTATACACGTTGTTTGTTGTTGACTGGTTTCACTGCCACCCTTGATCCACTTGTTTGTTTATACTTGTTTTTTTTTGTTGGTAAATTACATTTCGGCAGGTGCGAGAAAACCCAACAAATGCAACTGTATAGATCATTAGCGTTGAGTGTGCCTCAAAGTGTGGTACAATACTCTTAATGACTTAATTTAACCACTAATGCAATGAAAATAAAACCACACAACTAAGAGTTTAAGGTTATATACGAAAGACTTTATACAGGCATGCTTTAAACCTTAATCTCTTTGGCAACTTTTTATTTAACTTAAATGATTTCCAATGTTGCTTTTAACAAAGCATTTGCACACCAAAAACTTTGCAATTTCAATATAGATTCCAGTTCAGCACAAAAATGTCTGCCAAGTTTTTTCCGACTTGATTACTGCCGGCTTTTCTTTTTTCTGGCAACAAAATTTGTTGGCCCTTTGACTTGGGTTCAGTGATAAAATTGGCGAATTGCCAATAAATGACATGTCTTGGCAACTGAATGCCAAAATCTGTTTACTGTCAGATCCAAAATAAATTCAATTATGCACTGGTGTGAGAAAATTCAATTTAACATTAAGCCAAGAGAGAAAGAAACAAACTTTTTTTGTCAAACATAAATTCTAATTTATTTCATAGTTGGGAAATTAGTAAGGGCATAAAACATTTCCCACATAAACATTGATTAATTGCCATAAACAATTAGTGCATTAACACGCTTACGAAAAGCCCAGTTAAAACAGGGAGAAAAAGAAAGAAAGAAATGATGTAGAAGTTTCATAAAATATTATATGTGAAGCTTGCTGCCAGTTTCAGGTTCAGTTTTAGTTCCAGTTTCAATACGTAGCGGAGCATTTCACTTAAGCCGCATGCATAAATTAAGACTCACAGTTGCCACATAAATTAGGCATTACCAGCTGATAAGGATCGGACCATGGCAAAGAGAACCAAAGCAAATTAAAAATCGAGTGAAAAAAGCAAAAAAAAATAAGAAAATGAAAAGAATGTTGCCGCCATCATATGTCAAAGCGCGAAAGAGAAGCGCTTAGAACGGCAGTAAGAAAAGAAAAGAACAAAATCTCCATACAAGTTATTAATATGAAAGAATAGCAACAACAATGTTAAGTAGAGGATTTAAATCTCATTAAAAATGCTAAAGGTCCCGCTTTGATATTGAAGAAATAGAGTCGTGGGCTTGAAAGATTTGCATATGCGACGCCGAGTCTGTAAAAATTCCAGAGTGTGCTGGCAAATGTCTCAATTATGAGCGCCAGCTGCCGCTCTGATCTGTATATATGTCTTATTCTTAGTAACTGCCATTTGCATAACAATGCCAACAAATTATCTACTAAACATTTGTGTAATTATTTAGAAGCCAAGTTATGTATGCGGCTTATGCATATTTCCTTAACATATTTCTTTTGCTCACTTCATTTAGTTTTTCTTTATAGCTCTTCTTTAGGCTTTGAAAAATGTCTTAATTGAATTTTGTATATGCTTCTATTTCGCTGGAAAGAAACCTTTTAAGGGCATTTCTTTTCGTTGCTATTCACTACACACAACACAATGAGAACGTCTTTAGATTGCCCAAAATACAAATTCAAATTCAAATGTCATTCGGCATGAAGTGACAACAGTTTTATATACAAATGCCAGCCCCTACTCTCTGCCTAGGTATAACCTTAGTAACTGATTGTTATCGTTCGTAGATGGGGCTTTGCTCATTAGGTTTATCACACAAACATTTCACCTTTGTGTCCTTTTTCTCTCCCCCTCTCTTTCTCTATCTTTTGTTTAGGGCCAACCCATTGAAACTGAGAGTTGGGAGCAGGTAGTTTCGTTTGATAAATGTTGGCTATTGTATTATGTTTTTCAAGACTCAGGTGTTTCTTGTTGGCACTGAGCACAGCTCAATAGGAAATGCTTTAAGAAATTAAGAAATTACCCTATAAAATAGGGATTGTAAGCAAGATAAATGAACTCGATTGAATCCTAACTAATTAGTTGTAGGTATTATTTGTGGGATTTATCAAAAAAGTTGATTCACTTAGAGAAACCAAAGAACTGAAAACTGTAATTTATCCTCTCAAGTGGCAGCAAAGTTGGCAAGTTTTTAAGGCAACCTATCAATGGCAGTTATACTCATTTGCCAACACTTCTCCCAACTCCCCTCTGACTCTACTTCGGTCGCGCTCTTTGCCACGTTCAAGTTGAGAACACAAACAAAAAGTTTGGCACTGAAATGACAAATGGAACCGCATGGAAATTTCAAGAAATGCTCCACTTGCCATCGAAATGAAAATGGAAGGCATTTGATAGCGAGTATCAGGAGGGGAAGGGGCGCGCATATTTTACAATATTTATTGCTTAGGCTAAAAACTTTTTGCCAAGTTGAATTTTAATTAGTTTTGTATATATGTATATGGCGCTTTTTGCATTTGCGACTGCTGCCAAAAACTTGGAGCAAATATAAATCTTGTGGTAGCCACGCCCCCCCTACAATGCACGCAGCCGCCCCAAATTGTGTCGCAAAACTTTTAAGGCAGCGCCAATTAGTCTAAAAGATAATGTTAATATTAGAACAAAGTAAAACAATCTAAACAAATGCAAATGAAATGTTCAAATGAAGCGCAAAAATCAAATTTGAAAAGCACAAGAAAAACATTTTGACAGTATTGTTAATTGATGCAGAAAGTGCGTAGCATATATTAAACGAACATAAAAAACTTTTATGTTTTATTTATGAGCTCAAAAAAAAAATATTTCTAAAACTGTTGGAGGTGCTTGAATGAAATATTTTTGGAAAATGCATAAAATTTGACACACACCCACGCAAAAATATATAGCTAGCATTTAATGGAAAAGGCATGCATCAGTTAATAGTTCTTACAACAGATAATTTATATGCCACTTTAAACTAGAACTCATTGGCTAATAAACTTGTGTTGTGTAGAGAAAGTAAAGTTTTTATCTTGCACAAACACAATTCCAAGTCATAGATTACAAGACTGTTGACATAAGTTAGGGTAAATAACAATCATAAAAGACAATTAAATAAACAAGCAATGTCGTAAAAGAAAAAGGGCACACATTTCTAACCGTTGATGCGTATCGCTCTATGCAAATGAAAACTTTGAAAGAAATGTAACTAGTCAAAGCCCCCAAAAAGACACACGGTCATCAAAAGTCAAAGTCAACAGTTACACGATGGTTGCTTATCAAGGCGAATGCATCGTCTAATCAAAATTTAAACAGTAGAACACGACGAACAGCTCGTTAAATACGCAGGTAGAAAACAGAATTGAAATTTTAACGTAAAGTAACGTTTTCAACACTCGTAAACATATTTCAAATTAGTAGAACATTAGGTGTTATATAGCAAACATGGCACCGGGAGCTGCCAACAGTTGATATTGTCTTTCTGTGTGTTGTTTCTTGTTTGTTGTTGTCAGTTCATAAAAATAAAAAATGTGTTTTTATGATCTTTTAGCCATAAGTCCTTACAGTTTTACGACCTTTAGCCATGCACAGCACTCACCCACAAAACAGCTAAACAGCTGCCTAAACTTGAAAACTCTGTTGACCACCAAACAAAACTCCTCTCTCTACAGTGTGTGTGTGTGTGGACACCTGTGTTAAGGCATGTTTGCAGTTATTATAATATTGTGTGTTTTTCAAAACGCTAATCGCTTTGCCATTCAACATGTTTATTGTGCTTATGGCTGATTTGATTGTCTGTTTTTATTGAATTGCATTGATTGTTGGCATTTACTTTTTATGGTAATTTAAATTATTTATTTTATTGCAATGTGTGGTGTTTGGCTAGAAGCGAATAACACTGACAAGTAGCTATTTAAATATATATTTTATGTGGGTGTCTTAATGTCTTTTGGGTCAATTGACTTATAAGGAATGACAGCCAGAAAACATCTTATTGATCTTGTGGGTGAATATGATGATGAAAACCTTATCTTAAGTAAGCAATATAAACAAGAAGTTGATTAAGTTTCTGTTCTCTGTTGCTCTCTAAACATTCAGCATAATTATTCATCTATTTCAACAATTTTCCAAGTAAATAAACAGTGATACCGTCACGCCCCAAAAGTTTTTTATGCTGACTGACACTCATAATTATCCGCGCATGGATTTTCAATTAGGCGAAATTTATGTGCATTTCTTGAATACTCATGGCTCATTAGTAAATTAGATTTTCCTCAGTACTAAAAATATCATTCACAACACAGTCTCCAACCTGCCGCCCCTTATAAACATTTAGAACAGCTCCCGCATGGTCGGGCTGGCAGACTTTCAAAAGAATTTTGTCGCCTCGTTGCAAAATTTCGAAACTTTCGAATACTGAAGAAGTCGAAAATCGTTTTTTCGGTGATGATGCGCTGCTAATGAGCTTGCGGGATGAGGGGAGCAGAAGCGTAAAGAAATTGATTTTTAATTTTGCTTTTCATGACTGCAACAAAACTTAATGGAAAATGTGAAAAGATAACAATGCAGAAGCTTAAATACTCTTACAAAGAACTCTTATAATAAAACTTTTGTTATGCGCGCAACGAAATTAACATTTGTTAAGAACAACTTTCGTGGAAAATGTCTTTTTCCCCATTTATAACACATTTTCTTACACATTTGGGATATCCTCTGCTCTGTTCAGGGTATAAACAACAACAACAAATAGAGCCCGGCAGTTATGAACGTATGTTTATGTTTGGCCGGGAAAACAGCGTCTACAATTTCCTTTGATGTGCTCGCCGACACCAACACAGAGTGTGAGCGAGAGGTTGACATAGACAATGTTTCTCTGGATGTTTTGTTGTTCTTTTGCGGTGGCGTGCTGCTGACATCTCCTACTTGAGGCCCCTTTGATCTTGTATAGGGTGCCCCTGAAGGCAGCCAGAAGCGCGCCTATCTTCCTCAATAATTAGTAACAAAATGAGCAAGCGAAAATTGAAGAAATAAAAAAAACGCATAAATTGTAATTAAAAAGTGAAACTATTTTAATCAGCATTTCAGCAATTCTATTAACGTTGCCCACACCACCCCCCGTGCACTCTACTACTCACTGCATAATATTACTGTCTCTGTGCTGTCTGGCGCCCGCATTTTGTTGCAGCAGCAGCAGCAGCATTGTGTGTGGTCCAGTGTAGTTCCTTGTTGCCGCCTTGAGCAACTGCCACACTCCTCCTGCTCCCCGATGCCAACGTTTTCCCGGAGTTTCGTTCACGACTCGCCCTAATTGATTAAACGAGAAAACAAAGGCAGCAGGCAAAAAGATGCAGCGAAGACTACGACGACGATGACGACGACGTTGACGATGCCACAATAAAAATGCAAAATGTAAACAAAGTTAAAAATATTATGCTGGCAGCATCAACACCCCCATCGCTGCAATATTTTATACCCGGGCAGTAATAATAATAATATTTCGATCTTTGGAGCGCATCTTGTTTACTTTTTTACCATTTCGCATAGTAAAAACCACAAAGCTCGAGAACAACACACAAAAGAAACGTAAACTTTGAACAAACGATGCTGAAATTATGAAAATTCCATGAAAATAGCAAATAAGTTTTTCTACGCTGCTTGGGCTGCCTTGTTTGTTTGTACTTCTTGCTGCTTCTCGTATTATGTTTACTTTTTTATGGCCTCCGGCCGCAGTGCGTTGCAACAATTATACGAGTGAGAGAGCACCGTGCAACAAAAAACATACCAATCCGCAAAGGCAGCAAAACATGAGAAGAATTCACTCATTTCCGCTTTTACAAATTTGAATAGTTCGGAAACAGACGCCGTTTTTTTTGGTATTTTGTTTTTGAGTTGCGTCAGTGAATGGCTTTTTGTGGTTTGTTGTTTTGTTGTCTGAATTCCATAATCTGCGGATTAGACTTATATTATTGTTTTTAGTATTGGCTGAGAGATGGTGTGAGAGAGAGAAGAGATTGTGAGGCGTTAACGAGCGAATGCTCATGGGGCGTATCAAAAAATAAACGATGCGGAAAAATGGAGAATCATAATTGCTTCACATAAAGTGGCCAAAGCCAAAATAGCTATATTTCCATAGAATGCTTATTTAAAGTGTT
The DNA here is from genome assembly GCA_018152965.1 of Scaptomyza pallida. Taxonomy (NCBI): domain Eukaryota; kingdom Metazoa; phylum Arthropoda; class Insecta; order Diptera; family Drosophilidae; genus Scaptomyza; species Scaptomyza pallida. Next base: position 2,537,033 of record JAECXP010000107.1, read on the forward strand.
ATATTATATTTATTTGTTTCGAATACTTGAGCCGTAAACTGTGAGAAATGATGTGCCATAACAATAACTTAGCTACATTCAAGTATTTCTGGGATTTGTTGATTGTTATGGATTCTTTTACAACTTTCTCGCAGTGTAAATAAGCTCGAAAGTATGCTATCAAATGATAATAGCCAGGCTCTTAACGCGTTTATTATTGTTGTTTTTCAGTTTTGAGTTCGCTAACTACCTCTCCATCCAACCCCGCCCTAAATCAGCACAAAAGAGCATCAGCAGCTGGTGCCTTAGCCATTTCCATAAGTATTACCATAGCTGGTAATCTGGTTGGGCCAAAACGCTATTCAGCGGCGCTTTGAATAGCTTTTTGGTTGTGCATAAATCTGTCAATAATTGTAAACGTCTATAGCTTTACAATATTTATGGTGTTTGTGCCACAATGGTATAATGGCATTTATGTTTATGATATTACCCCACGCCCAGGGGGTGGTCAACAACAAAGAAAGAAGAAAAGTATTCAAGTTTGTGGCACATACGCCCCAACACTTAAGGGAAGGGCACAACAAACAGTGTTTAGATGCTTTATGTGCATAAAATAAGCAACTTAAATGTATTTATATGATTTTATGTGTATTTCGCCACAACAATAAAAATATCAAAAGTGCTAAAGGAAGGAAGAGTGGGCGGGGCAAGGCTGCTTTTAACAGCTGCTGCTGCTGTTGTCGGGACTTTTGCCTTTGTCATTATTTTGTTGTTGCCACAAAAACATACACACAAAAGTCCTTTTTTTGTGGGTTCGGTTTTTTTTCTTTGGGGCAAGTTGTTACATTTTTATTGTGCTACAAATTGCTGTAAATATTTGTGGAATGTCGAATTGTTAACCCTTTCTCTTTTTTTCGGGGCCCAACACAATCAAACCAAAAAGAGCTGAGGCATAAATTATAAACAAAAAAATCAAGCGGTGAACTTAATTTGCCATAAACTGATGCCAGAGTTGAGAGTTTCGCAAAAGGTGTTGCTAGAGATGAGTGCGCCGGCAAACGATATATATCGAGAGGGAAACTTGTTCTTAGAACAACACCTTTAATAAGTACAAGTTCTATTCATTCGCAATTCCTTATAAACCTTAATTGCGTATTTATTTCGCACACTTTAAGCCATTCCCACTAGCTGGCAACCCAGTTGTTAACTGCCTAACGAGCATTGTGCAAAATTCGCTACGGTTTCAAAAAGTCTGCGCTCATAATTTAGACATTTTCGGTCGGTTTCGACCTTTTGATATTTTTCTTTGCTAGAATTGTGGTTAATTCTGGGAATGGGCGCCCCAAAATGTGTCGCAAAAACAAAAAAAAGCACTTGGGCAACATTCGTTGTTGTTGTTGCTTGTGTGTTTGCCGTCGAAGCGACAGAATTTTGCATGCCATTTGATTAATTGCCATGCAAATTTTGGTGTAAATATAATAACATTTTATTCAGCTGTCAATTTGAGCGGCAAACGAACAAAACGACACAACAACCAACAACAACAGCAGGCAAGGAAGAAAAAAATCTAGACGTGGTTTGGGGCACGACGACATGCAAAAACTCAATTTGCCAGGGCTTCCCTCTAGACCCCTCGCATTGGATCTGAATGGATGAAGCGAAGTGAATGGCATTCGTTGCAGCCTGAGCACGACTTGGGATCCGGGGGCTCTTGGGTGTAGCGGAGTATAGCGACTGCTCTGGCCGAACCAACAGCCAACCAAAAAAAAAAACACCTAGGCACAAAATTAAGACATTAGTCAAATTTATTATTGTTGTTGCTGTTGAATGTGAGTGTGTGTGTGTGTGTTGGTTGCCTATATGGAGAAGCTGTTTGCTGCTTAATCCCTTCACAAAGCAGCAACAACAACAATACAGAGGTAGAGGCAGGTATTTCCAGGGAACTGACCACTTTGCTCCCTCTCTCAGCCAGAGTAGTGTTGCAAATTAGTTGACACGTTAGCTGGAGCTGGGGGCAGACGACGCGACGGCGCGACAAACAGTCCCAGTCGGCATGAATAAAGTCATTTTTATATACACTCAAACATATATACTCATACATACAACAGTTCCATATGAGCGCATGATGAGAAATACTGAAATGTTTTGCCCCAGTCTATAATTAGCCTAATAACCCGGCCAACCAACCAACAAACCAACCAACCAGCCAGGCAATGGGCACGGGCAATGGGCAATGGGCTCTGGCAACGTGTTTTTTCGTTTTTGGACGCCAGCTGCAGGCTTCGCTCTTATATATACTCCTCAGACCTGATGCCCCCGTCATTCTCGGAGCTGTTCCTGTATAATGACTTCAATTTGCGCTGAAAGCGATTCCTGGAAATCAAATACGCCAAACGGCTAAATGCCATGCCATATTCCTAACTCATAACCCTAACACTAATACACTCACTCACACATATGTATGTATGTATGCATGCATGTGTGGTGGTTGTGGCCAACGGTCATTTGGTATTCGCTTTGTGCATTTGGTATTTGGGCTATGTTTAGTTTGAGAGGGTTGAGTTTTAACAACCTCATCAACGTCCTCAATGTTTGAAGCTTTGATTGTGCTTTGTGTAATTTGCACTCTACAATTATTATGCATATGAAGTCAGGCGGAAAATGAGGCGAGTAAGCGAGAAATAATATGCACATTACAATTATATAATGGGGTGAAGAAATTCTAACATTCTTTTTTAGAAACTAGAGTTAACATCCGTTTCCTGTTGCCTTTCCACTTAACCAACTCTGACAAGATCTATTTGAACTTTAATTCAATACACGCAGATAGTCCTTACTTGATCTCTGCTCACATAAATTAAGTAAGTGGAACCTAGGTCGCGTCAGATTCTTAATCATCAGCATCAACATCGTAGTTTCTGCTCCTGCACACGCCCACTGCTTCATATATTTTGTTCATGTTGCTTTCGTCTAAGCCCAAGTCTCGCTCTCTCTTTCTGTTTTTTACAAGCGAGGAGACAAATGAGTTGAGCTAGCGATGGTCCCGATAGAGGCCTTGTGCCACAGATCGAGGCGTGCAACGCCTAAGCCATAGGCTGTGCCACCAAGAGTAATGTGCAAAATTAAATTTGCAAACGCAAGGCAGGCAGCAGCCCAGCGACAAAGAGCCCTGGCCAAAATCGAGACTCTACAGCGCCGAAAAGCAATCGCGCCACGCACGCCCAACATCAGTTTGATAAATTGATATCAGCGATCGATGTGCGGCGAATGTTGCACAGATACCAACAGGCATAGTGTATTGTCTTGAGCTCGAGGAGTTCTTAGTTCTTGTCTGTTGGGGATGGGCTGAGTTTTTAATTGAAAAAAAAGTAAGAAAGACGCGACTACAATGCGTTTTTTTTTTTTTTTTTTTTTGCCAGCTAGAGCTAAACATTATTCATTGACTTAAAGCTAAGCCGAGTAGGGGGCGGGAGGCGAGTGAAAGATATCGGTTGCACTTACCTATCGAACCATCCAGGGAGTAGGCATTACGCTGCCAGGCCCACGTGCATAGATCACAGGTGGTCAGGCCGTCAGCGGCGACGCTTTCATCCAGAAAGGGCGGACGTGGCGGCGGTGGCACAAAATGCCCATTCCACAGACCATTCTCGCTGGCATCGAAGGCCAGCGGCGAATCGAATGTGTCCACCTCAATGGCATTGGACCACCAGTCATCGTCCAGCGGATTATAGCCAACATCAGTGGGATCTGGCGCTGCCAGCTGGCTATCCATGTTGGGATCCAGTTCGTTGGCGGGCGTTGGATGCGCTGCCAGCGAATCCAGTCGAGAGTTTGGAAACGCCGAACGCAACGTTGTTGTCGCATCCTGATATATGTCGGTGTCTGCGCCAGCAGCCGACTGCCTTGGAAACATATTTATGTTGCCTCACAGCTGCTCTAGTACTCGGTTGTGGCGACAAGTGTCTCTGTGTCGCTGGTTCAATGCATCAGGCACATGGATTGCGTGTTGGGTGTTCCGACAAACGAGACTGCAACGCAAACATAAATAAATTCATACAACATTTATTAGGAAAAACTTGTCACAAATTATTAAAGCAACTAGCCTTAAAAAAAATATTGCCAAATATTGTCGAATTTTAATGCAGCGGCAACTTCAACAGCAGCTTGTTAGCACTTTTTTGAAAGTTGTTCGCCGTAGACAACAAATATTTAATGGTTTAAAATATGAATATGGTATTGGGTTGTATAACATATAAAAGAGAGACATTGTTCAGGCCTTTAGCAGGTTTTTTGCTAGGAGCATTTTTTTATTTCCTTATAAATATCACATGCAATATCGAACATTATTGTGAAGTTAATTAAGTCTTGAAAATGTATTTTATTGTACATTTAAAGATACACAATGAATATGTTTAATCAACATTTGCTATTTACCTTTCCACTTCCTTTCATTAAACATAGTTTATTTAAGAGCTTATCTTACATATTAAAGTTAATATATCTCAACTTAGTCATCATGTTCAAGCCACATGCCAAGCTACAAGCAAGCACTAAACTAATGATGCAGTTTCCACCTTTATGAATAAGACTCCACACAATAAAGACTTCAAATTGCAGGCGACTAACATGAAAGGGGCGTGGCAGTCACTGGTCTATGCAAACAGAGTCGCATTTGAGTGAGTGTGAGTCAGGTTCAGGTTTCCAGCTTCCACTTAAACTAACACAGCTGCTGTAGGAGCTGCTGGTCTAGTCTGGCTTGGTCTGGCCTGGTCTGTGGCTAGATTCTGCTGCTGGTGGTCTACGTTGCCGCCTTGTTACACGTTTTGGTGCTCCAAAGTTTCCGCCTGACACACATTAATCAATGCTAGGGAAGGCGTCTATTTGTGACACTAATGAAGTTTCTTAACAAGATTCAAAAAATGCGATAAGCTCTATAAAACGAAATACAAACAACAAACACAACGACTCACACACACAATCGGAAACCGTTAAGCAAATAGCTTGAATAAAAATTGCAAGTACTGTTAAAGAGTTCATTGGGTCAGCATTACGTTGGGGGCCTTTTTTTTCTTCATTTCAACGTTTCGTTTCGTTTGGGGTTTTTTTTTGTTGAAAAAGTGAAACTTCATTGAAAGTCGGACAAATGTGCTAATCAACTACGGTCAGAGACGAACAGAAGAGATCATCTAACAGAAATTATATCTTTTCACTGTGATTTATAAGCCGGCAATTACAAGCCAACTCGCTGATCGGCCATTACGCCGCGTAATAATGCAAAAATCCCAACAAAAAATTCCCAAAAAATATCAAAAAACCAACAAACAATGCCAGGCCGAATAAGAAATAAATATGAAAAAATAGTGAAAAACCGAATATCATTTATCATAATCATTGTGATTGATTCGTTGAGAAAAAAAATAAATATCACAAGTGAACGAAGTTAAAAAAAATCTTATTTCTTGGGGTCGTATTCAAAGGCGCCCGCTCATCAGGCATATAAACGGTGCTTATTGTGGCTGTTGTTATTGTTGTTGTTGTTGTTGCTGTCTCACGTCTTTTGGCTCACGTTTTGCTCCATTGAATCACTCATTCAACTGCGTTACCTCTTGGCCAGCATGATCCAAAAAAATTGTTTTGATTCGGTTACTGACCGGTTAGCAATTTTGAACGCCTCAAAACGGAACGGTGCGGGGGGTTGGGGTGGTGTTGGGGGCTTGCAAAGGGCAATAGTGCGAATACTTTTTTGAGACTCGGTATTGATATTGCGGTCAACTGTTGTGAATATCTTAAGAGGAATACTTTCGAATATTATCAATCATGTGTGTTCCATTTATAGCTTTTTTTTGTTAATGGCCTAATTGTGTAGTTTATTGAAATTTGAAGGTATTGAAAATTAAAAAGCTTATAACTATAAGTAGCGAGAAATTACATTAAATAGAAGCAAAAACAATAGCCTTTTTTTGTCCAAAACTATAGCTATAACTTTTAACCATGGTTAAGTTTCTTAACTGGGACTGCATTTGAGAGTCCTAGAAATACTGATTCGAGGATTTTCTTAACCATTTACAAAAGTTTGTGCAGGATAAAAAGGATAAAATTTCCGATTGCCATAACTTCGACAAAATGTATCCGATGTTGAAAAGCGATACCTTAAAAGTCTTCGCTTAAGCTCTATACAAATACAGCATTTAAATCTAGAAATGTGATTTTCACTTAATTTTCATCCCAAAATTTGTGTCAAAATATACACGTGGGAGTTGGACAAGTCTTTCGATTGCCATAACTGTGCCAAAACTGACCCGATTACTGAATGCAATGCCTTATAAGTCTTGATTATAGCTCTACATTAAAGTTGTATTTAAATCTACAAACGCGATTTTTTATTAATTTCCATTATATTTGTAATAAAAAATCGACTTTTATTACCCTTTTTTGTGTTACCCATTTTATAAGTTCAGAAATTAAAAATACCTGAATCTTTAAAAGTCTAGTTAAACCAGAAAAAATATACACTTCCTCGTTGTTTACAGCTGTTTTTTAGTTGATTAAGTTGTCACACACTTCTTGTGCTGTTTTTTTTTTTTTTTTGGTGCTTCGCATAGCCGCTGGCTGGTCGCGGCACATCTCATAAATTGTTGGCTATGGATCTGTTTTGGCCATCTTCCATATTAATCACGCCGCATGAGTTGCTTTCAGCAGACAATGGCGCGATATGCCATCGCCAAGCGAAACGGTTGCCGCTGCTTGGCCCAAAACATACATAAATACATTCAGTATGAAACGCAATGATATAGTATTTTGGCAACATGAGAGATATAAACAGCAAATCTGTTGGCCAACTTTGCACACGCGGCTTTGTGCGTTAGTCAAGTGGCTTAATTTATATTTATGAAACACAGCAAACACGAACATTAACCAAGCCGCCTCTTTGGCCAACATTTGCTGACCAGGTCCGCTGAGTCGGTCTTAGGCCACAGGCAATGAATGCGTTTGTCGAACTGCCGAACAGCCGAACTTGTCGAAGAGTTATGGCTTTGACCCACAACAAACCAAGAACGGACCAGGGCGACAAACGCGCACACTCACACACACACACACACACACATACTTCAACAAGTTGTGTGCAGTTTTTATGAACTGCAAACTGGACTCGGATACTACTGCCTAGTCGCATATACTGGGCACTGAACCTGTACACACTCTGGCCCGTAATAACAATTTAGCCTTGTTTGGCGTCTCGGGCGGCAATTTTTCACATTAATTACAAATTACAGATTTATTAGGTATGGGAGCGCTGTGCCTCGTCGCTGGGCATGTTACCGCCCCTCTGAACGCAGGCGAGAGAATGCTGCTTGGCTGGCAAGCTGAGCAAGCTGACTAGCTGGTGTGGCTGTTGCTCCTTTGCTCCTCATGCTTGCCACATGCTTTAGCTACGCAAAACTTGGCTTAAATATTAATGAGTGGTGTAATTTGTTGTATTGTATGTAATAAATTAATTTTGTGTGTGTGTGTGTCCGTCGCGGCACTCATGTAAGTCTCTGCCCTGACGTTTCTAGACCGAGTGGCGCAAGCTACATTTGCATATGAGAGCGAACCCAACCAACCAACCAACCAACCAGCCGACCAGCCAAGCACTTGCAACTTGCCGACCAACCAACCAACCGACCGGGCAGTCAGCCAGTTGCAACTATGCTCTACACACTACACACTACACACAGAAGTGCATGAGTGGGCACTCGAAAAGTACTTGCCACTAGACTGATTATAGTCAATTCGTTGAATTGGACCACCAAGTGGTAGTGGCAACAACGGCAGCAACACCGCCACCACTAGCCACCAGCAGCAGCAGCAACAGCGGTGGCGGCAGCAACATCTGCAGCGGCAATCCAAGCTAGCGGGCTCAAGCCACTGAGCAGGGCAGGCAGACCAGTCATCGTCATCGTCAACGTCATCGTCATCATCGCCACCGACACCAACACAAAACTCCATGCGCACAGTGGTAGAAAATGTTCAGTTTGTGCTGTGACAGTGGGGTAAGGGTTGCTTAACTTTTCTATTCTGTTAAGAAGAAAGTTTAAAGCACAAATCAAAGTAGTATTTTACATGTTAGTTAAATATAATATTTGATCCTTTCCAACTAGCTAATGATCAAGGTTTAGGGAATTACGTAAATTCAATTGTCACACAAAGAGAAAGCATTTAAGCTCATCTTTTTGATAGCAGCGATATTACGTCATTAGTTTAAGAGCTTGTTGGTATATCCAATGCAAAAGAGATGTGGTTGGGAGGCCTACTTGAACAGCACTTACAAATGAAAAAGAGTGAAAGGATTTCACTTCCTCGACCCACCAAAATCATAGAGAAATACAAAAATCTTTTTGACCACTGTGCTCTGCTAACAGCGCCAGCGCCAATAAAAACGTAAATGGCGCGTGATTGTAAGGCGACTTCTCCTGGTGGTTCCCCCTCACCCCTACACACACACACACACTTGCACACACATAAACATACGCTTGACTATTACAACAACCACTTCAAGATGGCCACAAGAGTAGCATCTTATTTTGCTGCCTTTTGGCTTCGATGGCGGGCCATTTTTACCAAGGCGGCAGACTAGGGGGTTTGGTGGGATGGCGAGGGATAAGCAGGGAATGAAGCCACATAATGAAAAGAGTGTGTGAAGAATTTTAAATTCAAAATTGCATGAAAAGTCGTGAGTCGCAAATAGCTTGTTGCTGTTGTTTGTGGTAGTTGTTGTTGCCGTAGTTGTAGTACGAAGCAGACAGATATCCTACTCATCACTTGAGAAAATGAAAAAAAAAAAAAAACAATCATAAACAGCAGGTAACAGCAACAACAACAAGAATACAGTGTATACCATGGTAAAAACCACTCGAAAAAATGGGCAACAGACAAAATGCCTTGTGTCTTGGCTTTATATGTTTTGGCGTTTTTGAGTTGTTGTTACCTGTTTGTTGTTGCTTTCTTTGCACTACACCTGTTTAGCTAGGCGAGGGGATTGTGTTTATATAAGTGTATGAGTGTGTGTGTGCTTTGAGTTTGCTCCCACAAAAATTCACTTTTTTTTGCCCACTCGCCGAGTCGGGACTTAATAAAGTTATTATAATTTAAGCGTTTTGATTATGCGCCTGCCAGTGTTTAAAATACCAATGCAAGCGCCTTTGGGGCACTCTCTTCGCTCCTCTTGCAGCATACAAGTTTTACAGCGGGGGCGCTGCCTCCTTTGACTTGAGTGTGTGTGTTTGTGTGTGTGTGTGGGGGTAATCTTTGTGATTGGTTGCGATTTGCGTTTAATTTTGTTGCTGTAAGTGTTGCATGCACGACGCTTGCCGCTTCGCATGCATCCCGTTGGGCAAAAACAAAAAGCCATGTTGAGTTTTGTAGCATGCAACTATGGGTGTAGTGGGGTTTGGCAGGGGGCACAAGCCTACTTTGCGGGGGTGCTGCTATGATATTGTTTAAGTCTTTATTAGACAGAGAGAGAGAAAAGAGAGGGGGAGGGAGAGGCGCAACAAACTGGATTCGCAGCAGGCCAAGATCAGGCTGCGGTTACATGCACAAGGCTTCAAGTCAGTTAATTGGTCGTGGCATGCTCATCGACTCTCTAAATCTTGGCAACATGGCAACGCTTTGTCAGCAAAGATCACGCAAAGATGTTCACGTACCCCAGTATTTCTCCTGGGTAACATCATCATGCTGAGTGCAAGCAATTGGCAGCAACAACCATACAAAAAAAAAACGAGCTCCTGTCACTTTTCAAACTTTAAATTAAACACACAACTATAAAACTCAATTCCTTTCTCATTCTAACCCTACTTTTTCGTTTGTGCCTAACCTCACTTTCAACTTAACCTCATTCTCTCTTTCAACGGACACAAACTTTCGTAAACTTTCGGATAAACAGTGAAAAGGTGACAATTACTTTCAATTTTCGAACAACTGCTCGCGTCTCATATGTAAGGGGAATATTTTTTTTTATTTTTTTGATATGGCAACTTGATGCCAAAGAGCTTCAGTTGATGCTTCAATTTCAGTGTGTCGAATACCAAAGCGCATTTGCCACAGTCACAACTCGCTGAACTCTTGCCCTTTATGTCGAGCATTTATGCCACAGGCAGTTGCAGTTGCAACTCTCCACTTCACTCTACTCCACTCAAACCTGCCTGCCTGCCTGCCGCCTGAATGCCTGTGGTATGAAATTTGAAATGCTGGAGCAGGAAAGTGCAACATGATCAGAGTGGCCTGCCTGCCTGCCAGCCTGCCTGCCTTGGCTGGCTGCCGATGATCGCCAGCTTCGATTTGTATCGCCTTCCTGGCACCAGACGACGACGTCGACATCATCGTCGTCGCTTTCATTGGATTGTTGGTCCGTGCCGCATGCTGCATAGATTTGTAACTCTTGCAGCGGGCTTCATTTTACATTGCGGTTTTCATATTTCATAATAGCTGCTTGGCCGCAACTATATACATATATATGTATTTGTATAAAGGAGTCGCATTGTGGCTGCTTGACTGGATTCGTTCGTTCGTGGTGAATCGACCTACAGCAGACCAAACGTGGCCCGCGGCCCATTAAAAAGCGAAAGTCGTAAAATGTTATCCACAGCGCTTTTTGTCATATGCTAAATCAAACAAATTTGAAACTCTGTCTGCTTAATTTGATTTTATATACCATTGGAAAACAATGGACAAGCATTTGAAACGCGCCACAATAAACAGCTTAAAGTTCTGTTTTTTACGGCCCAGCTAATATCATAAAACTCATACGGAAAAAACCGCTGAAATCTTTATGGGCGTTTCATTCATTGAAAGTCGCACACATTTGTTAAGTTTGTTGAGTTGCGAATCAAGTTTTGCTTGGATTTGAATTTTACGATCTGTAATATACCCAAAAATGTGAAGAGCACAAGAAAACCCGAAAAAGCAGCGTGAATTTTTTATTGATTATTCTATTTGGCATTTAATCATCGGGTTTATGGGCGCCTTTGATTAGTAATCAAATTATGGAGAAATTTTCGAGACGATACAGGGTATAAGATAAGATGAGGTATTGTTGAAATCGTTGCGTTTTGGCCATAAATCTGAACGAAAATGAATTAATAGGAATTAAGCTTAGCTTAAAACAAGTTTTGTTATTTTTGAACGCAATAAATCTGTAGAAATTGATGGGCTGATTTATCAAATGAGCTGAGATTTGATACGCTTTATAGTTATTGGCTACTCGAACAACTGTTTAATGGCCTTTAAAGATCTGAATCTTGGACTTCTTCGACTTGTTAACTTGTTGCTTAAGTGGCTACATAACAAACATTCCAAGCCCAATTCGAATTCGCCTTTAAGCCAAAATCGTGCTCAGACATCTAATCACAAATAGAAAACAATATCTATGCTAATCTTGCTACAAGATCAATGACAATAAAAAAAACGGGGGTAAACAGAGAAAAGCAACAACTAAACAACACAAGAACCTGTAAGTTGCACCACCCCGCTAGCAACTTGCAACAACAACTTACAAGCGAACTTGCAACAGCAACAACAACAAGACAATAATGAGCCGTAATGAGCAATGATCGCCACACAATTAGCCAAATTTCGTTTTGTTTATTTTGGCCAATTTTTTTTTGTGCAAGTTTGTCGACAAATTAAAACAAAAAACGCGGCGAATAAGCACACGAAATTAAACAAACATTGTAGATTTATATGGCCTGCATTGGGTTCCCGAAGGGGGCAAGCGGGCGAGTGTGTGTGGTATACGTGGGGGGAGGGTTAGGCGCTTAAAGCCAGGCTTTAAAAGCAAAACGGCGGAAAATTACAAGAAAATCGTGCAACTCTTGTTTGCTCAAAAAGGCATGAAAAGTTCGAAATGCAGCACAGCCACAAACTTGCAACAGGCAGCAAACACCCCCCACCAAACTCCTCCCTCTCCACCCCGCTGCTGAAGACTTTCCAACGCTGATTTCCAACAAATTTAAACGTTACATGCGAGCAGATTTCAACGCGATCATCGATTGCTCGTGCACCCACACACACACACATACGCACACATATGTGTGCATGCTCGGATGTTGCTTGCAGCATGACGCAACTGCAACACAACTCCTTGCCCTCAGGTGTTGTGCGAACGGTATTTTTATTTTTGTGTTGCTTTTCACTTTCCGCCTTATGGCCAATTGGCCAAAAACTAACGTTCGTTCGGTCCAACTGCCAACGTCCAACAGTCAATAGTCAACATGCAACATTCAACATTCAATGCCGCATGTCGAACACCGCAACACCAAAACGTCGAACAAAGTTAGTCATTTAGTGACTTTTGCCTGAGATTTGTGTGTGATTTCAAACCGATTGCCAAAAAAAACTAAGAAAAAATCTCTAAAAATAAAAATAAAAATAACTGCAACTGTCATTTTCGATTGGCGACCTGCTGGGCTTGCCCCAAAGTTGCACAAACATTTTCCTTATTTTTGTTATTTTTTGCTTCTCGGCCTGTCTGCCTTGTCGAGAGGCAAAATGTCAATTTGTGTTGTTTACTTTTGAAAAACTTTAATTTCTGTCTGCTGATTTTGTATTTCGGTTGTTGTTGTTGTTGTGTTTGAGTTGCATTCGTCGCGCCTTCAATTGCCGCAATTTAGCTGGCTGCCTGGCCTCATTGGCATTAGCCGCGCTATTGAGTGTTAATTAAGCGTTTATTCAACTATTTGGTGTCAAAGTTGTCTTTAAAGAGCCGAAAATTAATGCCATTTTGTGTCATTCCGTTTTGCCATTGTTATCAATTGAAAAACCACGATTTTCATTTCCGATTACGTTTTCGATTTCGTCAATATGCCTTCAAAGTTCCAAAAGTCACTTAATCATCGATCATTGGCGTATTTCTGTTTGCAAACCTATACGAAAAAAAATGCCAGCAGGCGCTTTATGCTTTGATATCGATATGACTATGACTGATTGCCATCGGAACATATTTACATATAGATTTAGAAAACCTTTTAATTGGTTTTTAATGGCCATCAAACAATATTGCGGCAAATGCTGGCTAATAACAGAGAGGCTGGCATGACACAAAAATCCAACCAATACCGAATTTACATATATTTGCGCATAATATGACAGATTTTGTGTATTATTGACATAATTAGTTATTTATTTATTGCATACTTCCTGTCAATAGAGAGTTGGAATAGAACATCCCTTGTTGACGTTGCCTCTTTAATGGCTACTCGACAAATTTTCACACTTTTTCTTTCAATTTGTTGGATGTATGCATTATACATTGATGATGTATGTACGACGACAAATTTCTTGACTGGTGCAACATAGGAAATGTAACGGTAAATACATATTATCAGCAAGCTGCTTGGCTGCGTGTTGAAACTAAGCCAAGCTAACGGACGCAACAAACTGATAAGCATCGGGAAACAAGCAAACGGCACAATAGCACACACATCAGTAGTCGTTACTCCCCCGTTACTCCACCCGTCACCACTTACAATGTGCCAGTTAGGCAGTCAACTAAGTACGTGTGAGTGTATGTGTGTGTGTGTGTGTGTGTTGTTTAAGCGGCTGCAAGCAGCAACACTTTCAAACAACTTTATCACGACTGAATCTCAACGGTGACTGACTGACGGACTGATGGACTGACTGACTGACTGACGTGGACTTGATTGAAATGCGACGAGCGCGTCGACAGTACCAAGAGTGGGTGGCAGTTGGGTGCAGCACGCGGTTGCATGGTGCATGTTGCATGGTGCATGGTGCGTATGTATTAATTAGTGTCAAGTGTTGTCGCTTTGAGTTACGCGCCCGGGGGATTGCCATTGCCGGCGTCATCATCATCGTCATCCTTACTGCTGCGATAACACAAAGCGATAGCAACAGCAGCAACAACGGCAACAACGGCAACAACTTGTTTGTCCAAGCCGGCAAACTGCAATTGTTGCTGCCGCTCCTGAATGCTGGCCTACAGCAAGTACTTGTAGTAGTAGTTGCCCTGCTCTGCCCTGCCTGCTCCAACTCTGCGTAATCGATGATGACACGTTTTTTTTTTTTTTTTTGCCTTTTGCCCATGCGCACTTAGTGTCTGCTGCTGCTGCCGCTTCTGTTGCAAATTGCAGTGCAGCAAATGACAGGCAAAGTTTCTCTCCCTCTGTTATAAACATTTACAAAACTACTTCCATAACTATTTCTCTTTGCGCATCCAATTACATTTATATGCTCGTAAACTTAAAATTTTGCACACATCCAGCTAGCTGGACGGCAGCTAAGATTAGAGAGAGAGCTTCTCACACCACCTTCTCATCTTCTTCTTATAGAAATATCATGTGTAAAGAGTTTCCTGTACAGCCCACAGACAAGTCATAAAAAAAACACACATATTGAAAAATTCGTTTTCAGATTTTTAAAGACAAACTAACAAAAAAAAGAACATAATCTATAGAATATAGATGAACCAACTTATAGGTCTACACAATTAATATCACACACAGCTTAGCTAAACAAAGAAACTGATGAAATTTAAATAAAATATCGATTAATTATGGAACTGACTATATTGCCGCCTCAACGAAGAAGAGACGACAGTTAATTATTGAATTTTGTCTGGCGTAACATTAATTATAAGTGTTAAGATTTATGATTTACAAGATAGTTGAGTGTTCTTACTTAATCACAATGGAATGTAATTTTATCGATGGTAAAAATTTTAGTGATTTAAAATTTTTTCACAGCACAAATTGGTTTTATTTTTATAGCTTATGTTTTGCATGTCAAATGCAATGTAATACGCAAAATGGAAATAATAGAATATAATTGCTTGTGCTTTAACAACAGAGTCTTGGCATTGCATGTTTATAAGCTTGCCGGCCATCAAAGCATAATAATTTGTTGAGAGAGATTTGAAAACGACGAACCCAGTTGAGAGCCTGAGCAGCAGCCGCAGCAAAACCTAATGGAAATCCCAGCCACTGATTGGTTTTTTGTACCATATAACAAATATATTGTATTGCAGTGGTGTGAAAATGGTTTGGCCTGCAGCTGGCAGCGGCAGCGGCTGTTGCAGTTACTTATGTGGCACCTACAACAACGATAAGGTGAGCTGTTGCTGCTGCTGCTGCACACTCCCAATAACAATATACGTCATATGGGCAGGAACACTTATGGCCGTACGTAAGATATTGCTCCATGTATGTTGTTCTTAAAGCGTTTCTAGTTCATGTTTGGTGGTGGCTGGTGCCAAGGCTGCTTGTCTAGATATATATAGTTAGATAGTGGCAATTAAAATTCCGCTACTAATACGATATCTTAAGCATGAAATTAAAAGCATGTTTTCTTTTATGATTTTTTTTTTGTTGTTTGTCGGTTAATAATCAATTACGTGTTGTCATTGACCTTCAATCTAAGCCAAAGATCTGGCCAGCTACAGCTACATCCACATCCACGCCCAGCCTTAATAGCCATAGCAATTACCTTATTATAAAGCCGCTTAAAATTTTGATTTTCCTCTTTTTGATATTTTATGAAATTTTAATTTGATATTTCAACATAGTTGTCAATCATAGCTGCCACGTTATTTCCCTTAATAAGACATTGAGCTGCCGTTACTCAGCTTGTGGCAGGGGCATTGTGTTTAGTTTTAACTACCTTTCCGGACCCAACCCTATAGCCTATGTGTTGCCGTTGTTAATTTTATCGTTAGTTTTTTTTTTTTTTTTGTCTGTCTTGTCGCGGCTGCCGTTTGACATGATGATGGCGTTGCTGATGATGCTGATGATGGGTTCCCTCTACACCCGCTTTAAACACACACACACTTCACATCATTTGGACAGACCAGCAGCAGTTGTTGAAGCTCTGTTGGAGCCCAGCCCACGCACTTGTCATAATAGATTCATTTATGATTTTATTTGAAAACATTTTCGTTTTTAATGCCTTTTTTATGCTCATATTTGTGCAGGTTGTATGCCAGGTAAGCTGCTTTCAGCTTGAACAGCTTTAAATGTGAGTTCTTTAAAGGCGAGCTTTTGTTTAATGTTTTGTACATACCTCATAAATACATGAACGAGTTCTGCAAGGGCAAAAAAAAAACAGCCAATGGTAAATATTTATTTATTAAATGCATTGTACTACAATAATAAAATAGCTTTAATTGGGTTTACAGTACTTTTTGCATGCAAACATTTTATTCTATTTGTTTTGTAAAATATCATTTAAATCGAATTAAAATGCGCAACAAAGAAAAGCCTGTTGATTAAATTTATGGTTAAATTTTACTTTGTGATTGTTGCTTTTATCAAATCGATTAATTTTGTTAAATCCTGCAAAAAAAAAAGAAACAAGGATGCACAACTGTACCCAAAAATTCTGAAATTCACACAAGCACTTGAAATGTGTTGCCTACTTCAGGGCGTTTGAAGGACCATCACCCAACACCCATTCTAATGAACAATCACACACACATACATGTGCATATACACAAAATTTTTTGTGAAGTACATGTCGCGACGATGACGAGACGCATCTGCCACCTTGCCACAACAACGACAGGCCAGAAAACTGAACTCAAGGGAACGTCTGCATTGCAATTTGGTTTCGTAGACAGAGCTTAAGCTTCGAGGTTGAGGTTGTGGTTGTGCATGAAGTCTGTGACCGTCTGTGGCTGTCTGTCTAGCCAGCAAAAGATTGCATTAAATGCAGCTATTGTTGTTGTTGTTGTTGTTTTGGGGGCACTGCAAGTCTCCGAGGCGCAAGACAATTGAGTCTGAGAGCGTAATTTGCAACTGCCTGAGACACACGAAACGTCCGTTGACGGCAGCAATGACGAGCCTGCTCAGGATGCAGGCCCAAATCCGACTGCCTTGCTGCCAAGCCTAACCTGAAGTGCAAGCACTGAGAGCCAAGTGCAGCAGCGCCTAATGACTGGGGAGTGAGGGCATAGGGGAGGGCCGTGGCCGACCGCCAGTCATGTAGCTACGCCTACTACCCCCAAGCTCTATACTACTTGCCGCTGGCTGTGACTCCAGCTCATGTTTGCATGTTGTTGTTGTTGTTGTTGCTGGGTTGATGCATTTTGCATCCAAAGCGCTGCTGCAAGGCAAATGCACCAAAAAAGAGAAAAACACAACGCAACACAAACAAAAAAAAAAAACATGCAACGACAAGAACAACAACATGACGAAAAGTGTGTGTGCACAGTAGCCAGAGTTGGAGGGGAGAACCAGTAGACGAAGTCGGCGCAGACATCGTCCTGTGGCAAATCCAACAGGCGTTAATAATCTTCTTTTTTTTTGCCTTTTACAAAAAATGCAACGAGCGTTTTGTTGTTTTTTTTCTACTTTTTTGTGTGTTTTTGCCAAGAGGGGGCTGCTTTTTGTATACCCTGTAAACTAGGTAAAACAAAGATGGATTGTGATTCTTGGGTAAACAAAGATTTATGAATAATGTTCAGTATCTTTTTGTGTTCTAGCTTTCTTGGCAGATAGTCTTTACCTAAACTTTTCTTTTCGTTCTTAAACTTTAATTAGCTTTATTTAGTTTTAGAGGGTATCGTTTAAGTCTCGCTCTTTTAGCTTAAACGCTTATGCAGTTTCATTACATTTTTTTTCAAGTTTTTCCTTTTGGGCCTTGGATTTCAGTATTTATTTCGAAACTTTTTCATTTTGTGCAGTCAGACGACGTCGTCATAGAGAGTGCATTGACTGAAGTCTGCTCAAAAAAAAAAAACAACCAACAAAAATAAAATGACGAAAACAACAAGAAGAGTTGGGGGGGCCTAGGCCTAGACGAGAAGAGTCTGGGCAAAACTGCATCCTTTGTTGATATGTTGCGACATGCATTGCACTTGGAAGGAGTCTTGCATGGATGTGGCGGCTGGAGGAGGGGTGGCATTGCAGTAGTGCAGCTTGGGTTCAGTAGCTGGCAGCTTTTGTGTGTCTTATGGGAAACGCTTAAGCCAAAAGCACGGAAAAGTTTGCCATAATTAACGCTTAGCTTTCGGCCTGCTTGCCAGTTAAGTGTTATTAGTTCGGGCCAGGTTCTGTACTCTTTTTTTGGGCATTGTACGGGCAGGGCAGTAGGGAGGGAAGGAGAAGGGCAGGATGGCGCAGCCGCCAAAACAGGAAGTGCATGAGAAGTCGTTGCACTTGGATCAAAATTTTGTGTGCTTTCACCCGCACACACACACATACATTCTCTTGAGTCTGAGCACTGCACAAAGTCAAACGAACTGAGAGAGAGCCGCAGTCAAACAGTTGTTCTGAACGAATGAACGAACGACTCCTGGCTGGTGGCAGCTGCCACGAAATGAAATTCGTTTAAGCGACGTAAATCATTAAAATGGCAGCCAACGAAATGGCTAAAAGAAAACATTTGCGAAATTTCAGCACCACTGAAGCCTGAAACAAAGGAATATGCACAAAAATAACTGAAATGCGGGCTGCAACAACAACAGCTACAGCAACAACAACAACATTTAATAGGAGCATTTCCTTTTTTTATTCGCTTGAAAAACTTGCCACGTCGCGGCTGGCAAAAGGAACTGCTGCTGCAGGAAACTTGCCGCGGATTATTTATTTTGTATTTTATGTTTTTTTTTTTTTAATTTTGTCCTCCAATTGGGTTTGTCTCAGTGGTTATTAGTTGGCGGTTGCACGCGAATTTGCTTGAAAATTTTCATGATTTTTGTTTTGTATTTTTAGTTGTTGTTGTTGTTGTTGGTTGCAAACAAAATCCAATTAGCTGCTCAAAAGTTTAGCAAAATGTGCGCAGAAAATTTAATTAATGTTGACACAAGTTTTAGCCGTGAATTGAATTGAGCCGCGATGAGAAAGGAAGTATGAAAGAGAAAGAGAGAAGAACAGCAATGAATCACACAAAAAACAAAGCAAGAAACTTGGCAACAGCAATAAGTATCTTAACTTTAAGCTTATTTATTAACTTTACTATAATTCTTAAGCATTAAGTTATTCTTTTCCCATAGTTTTTTCAATTAAGCGAAATGCACTTGGACCCAAAAGCAAATAAACCTTTTGCCCCACCTTTCACATATTGGCCACAGACACAGTCACCTGCCACATCTCTGCCGCTCTCACCCTCCCCCTGCAGCAGGTACATAGGCAACTCCTGCTCCACACACTCGAAAGAAAATATATATAAAGAGCAGTCAATAACTCAAAGCGAATCCGTTACATTTGCAACGTATCCAAAACGTCAGAGCATACAGAAACGGAGCATTTCCAGAGACACAAGACTAAAAACAGAGACCCAGAGATTGGACTTGCTTTCCCAATTGGCCCGCACAGAGGCCATAGACGAGGCCAGGCCAAAAGCAAGCACCAAATGGTAGTCGGTGTTGTTTGCTGTTGTTGTTGTTGTTTTTGCTGTTGTCGGTGTTGCAGCTTTTCAAGCGTTAAAACATAAAAATGTCATTAACACTCAACAGATTTCTGGTGCGCAACGACCCAATGGCCAACAGTAACAACACAGCCAACAACAAACGGCTTAAATGGCCAATAACAAATTGTTGCAAATCTACAGCAAACAAACAAAAAAACCAACAACGACCAAACAAGCCACAAAGAACGCAACACACACACAGACCCCCAATGGGAATAGACTTAGACACATTTTTTTTCGTTGTTGTTTTACATTTCGCTGTTGGCTTTAAGCGTAGACGAAAATTTATTTGACGCTTAACTCGACTTGCAGACAAGAAAATGACACAGAAACCGACTTCGAATTTGCGAGCTCAACCGCCCCACAAGACCCCCCTCTGTACACCCCCTACAATCATCACGTTTATTGTCACGCGGGGGTATCATTTACACCATAATTTTTCCAGAGTTGAATATTTTTTGCTTAATGGTTTTTAATGAGCGGTTCGAGGTGTTGAGAAATATACCTGATTTATAGAAACTGCAGCCTGTATTTAACGCCCAGAGTCGCATTCGATAAAGTCGACCTGCTGGGGCGTTCCAAACAACCTACATTGTGGCCAAGGCCCAAAGCTTAGTTTAATACTTTAAGTGGCTCGAAACTGGAACAGTGTTTGGCTTAAGCTGAGAAAGTGATTTTCACTTTATATCTATTTTTAGTTGGTCGAAACGACTATAATTAGTTGAATTCGAGTGTAAACTAGAAAAGTTGTAACTAGATTTTATCTCTGTTGACCTCTAGGCATATCAAATTCTATAAAAGAAATATTAAATCAAGATTTTAACCTCATTTTCCTTTAGATTCATAAGTTTTTGAACTTGTTACACTTTTCACAACCAACTACTTGTGATAATTAAATGTTAAGCACTTCAAAACTTATCTTGCGAATTGCAATTACAGTTAGAAACATTGCCTGCCTGACGCAATTCAAAGATACTCCGACGCCCACTTGCTTTATGTCCAACTTATGCGAAGTACCTGCAAAGTCTGTGCGTTTATCAGATGAAAATCTTTAATGAATGTAATTAATATCTAAATGCGAGTACGTTTGCAGTTCTCATCATTACACACACACACACACACACTTTGGCAGCACTTCCTTCGGCTAATGCATTTTTATTAAATTAACCGTTTAGGTTTCAAATTAATTTTAATTACGGCAACTAGAGAATCGGGCGGCATGCTTGCTGCTCCTTAGATCCAGCCAAGATATGCTCTCATAAACGTGTGCAACAAACGGTTTGCACAGCGGAAACAACAACAACAACATCATTGCAATATTAACAAGAAACAAGAACAAGAACAAGGGAAGCAGAACAGCAGAAAGCAGTACAACGTTATGAGGGGGGCTTGTGGAGGGGGAAGTGAAGCATTTCGGATTTGGCAATTGAGCGTGGATTCGTTGAGTGTGTGTGTGTGCACTTTGTGCAACATGGCAAAATGTTGCAGTCTTCCCGCCTGTGTTTTACTCAATATTAATGAAGTCATTAAGACGACATCTTCCTTCGAGATCGCGCGTAATGCGAGCGAATTATTAACAACGTACCGCGCTCAAGAAAAGAAATAAAACAAGCTTCAACTTCGCTTCGTGTGGCGTGTCCAAGCAACGCCGATGGCGGCAAACAAAAACAAAAAGCAGCAAAAAGCAGCAACAACCACAACAACAACAAAAATTAATACACAACCAAGAAGCCAAAAACAAAACACAAGAAGAAGAAGAAGGAAAAACAGCAACAACATAAAAAGTAATAATAAGAAACACAGGCCAAAGCGGCTTTCATAAATTTGCATGTCGCTGGCATCGAGTGAGTAGAGGGGGAGGCAAGGGGGAATGTGGGCGGCAGCCGGATCTGGAGGCGTGACAACAAGTCAATTCGGCCCAAGTAGAGTATATTTTTCGGGCAAAAGTTAATGGGGAATCTTATATGCTCTCTACTCAAAAGTATCTGTCATAAAGAATTTCCACGATAACTTTTAAAAAACTTTACTCAACTAGCCTAATGAACAAGTCAACATAATTTTTGGTTAGGGTATATCGCACAAGTGAAGTTTGTACATCAAAAGTAAACATCATGAATGTATTTTGCTCCCTCGTGTCGGCAATAAAATTGCAGCAACAGCACAAAAATTTCATTTTTTTTTTTTTTTTTGAACGCATTAGAAGATTGATGCTGGCAGCTGTTTGCACGGAGTTACTTGCCCTTCCTGCCCTCCAACACTTGATGGAGGCAATGCTGGCCAAAGTGATTGCAATTTTGCCCGTGTTTACTTTGTGCAGATTTTCTTTTTATTGGCACACAGCAAAAGTTTCTTAGCGACAAACAAAAAAAAAAAAACACAAAAAAAGCGAAAATCAAGCGCAAGGAATGTTAAATGCAAACACAGAGATTTTCCTTGAGTAGCAATTTTTTTTTAACTTTTTTTTTTGGGGAAACTGTGTGAAAACTGGGTTAATAAGATCGCCTTAATGGTTGTTGATGTTGGTGGTGGTGGTGTTGGCCAGTTTCATTTTGAGCATTAATAAATAGCTGCTTTTAGACGGCGAGCGTTGAAACTAAAAGCGTCTCATTTATTATGCATCAAAGATAAACCTAACTGAGATTAATGTCTCACTTCAAAATGGTGGACAGAAGAAGCGTTTGAGGTCTTTTGGCCGCCGCCATGCAACAGATATGTATGCTTACTGCTTGCCACAAAGAAGCATAACCCAAATGCAGTAGTCACGCAAGAGATGATCTTCCAATCATTACCAATTATGTCGGCAGCCGCATTCGATAATTATATTATGCAGAAGAAGATTCTGTTCTCCTTTTCTTGTGGCGCCCCAATGCAACACTCGTGTAAGACATACTTGTGCTTTAAGTAAGTGGTTGCAACACAAGTTTGCTAGTTTAATTTAGTTGCAGTTGCAAATTGAGTACCCTCCTTTTGTTGGCCCTGCTGCACTGCCAGCTGGGCAAATTTGCAACACGCAACCACGCCAAGCGAAAGTTGTTGAAAATTTAGTTAACCTTGGTTTGAGTCTCTCTTTCTTGCAACATGCCCGTTGTTGCTAATTTAAATTAATTTTGTTGTCAACACGTAGTAATATGAGGATGTGAACGGATGTTTGCCAGTCCAAGCGATGTCTGTGTGAAGTGTGCTTGAATGCGAGCTGAACTGAAATGTTTAACAAGGCTCTTAAAAAAGATAAATGGCAAACTTAATGCAATAAAGGAAACCTTTAAACTAGATTTATTAGTTGGCTTAAGCTTAAACGCATGTAACTGAATTACAACTTAAAGTTTGCTTAGTTTCGTTTCATTTCTCTTTGAGTTTTGAATCGATTTATAATCTAGTTATTCGTTTTAAACAAAAGTTTTTAATATTTAATAAAAGCTAACAGCAACTTATTAATTTAAAGCTTAAACTTCAACAACTCCCAACTAATTTGCATGTTAGTATTCCGTTCCGAGAAATATTCTTGGGAAATCAAACACATAAAAAGTAATGCTTAATAGCAATAAACACATCAACAATCAACAACATGCTACATGCAACATGCAACTTGTCATATGCTGTTGACTTCACTGACAACATCAAGGCAAAAAATTAATAATAGCGACATTTTATTGAGTTGTCAGCTGCATGAAGCACATGCAAATATGATGTACATATGTGCCACGCCTTTTATATACATACATAGCCACCTCCGCCCTTAACCATCCTCAGTGCCATTAAGTCTCTAGCTGTTTCAAGTACACACCCCAAAAACAAAATCATGGCTATAGCTTGCTGTGAGGAGAACGCATCCATTGCACATATGTGCATGCTGTTGAAGAACTGAAGCTGAAGCATCTAAAGGATGAGGTGATGATGTTCAACGCCCCACAGAGCAGCCTCCTACTCCTGCTCCACCGCCACACTCTGCGATCTCAACGGTTCTTTGCCAGAAGTCAAAGGCAATTTATAACCGAGTTCTCTTTATATATATACATTTTGCATGTGTTTTAATTCGACGCCGTTGTTCGAGAAATTTGCAAATATTTATGTTAAACATTTTTTGTAGGCGTGCGTGTGTGTGTGCCACAGATTGTGGGTGTGGCAGCCCAACACGTCCGACAATATTTATAGATTTTTTTAAATACGCCCACAAAAGTGGGCTGGAAAACGGATTTAGCATAATACGACTTTTTCTCGCAGTGCATGCGTGTACTTGCGAACCCCTTCTAAGTTTAACGCAAGACACAGAGAAGAAGAGAGAGGAGGGGAAGCGAGTGCTTTGCATAATTTGGCAGAAATTAAAAACGAGGGTAATATTCATATATGTATGGGAATACTTCATGTACAATGCTTTACTCGCCAAACAAAAGAAGGGCGTTGAAATTGACACCTCGAGTGTAAAATACAAATAAAAGCAGTAAAAAAATTATATGTATAAATAAATATATGTATTAAACCCTTCTTGTATTATTATTTCGTCAGAGCCGAAGCAAGCCAAGGAGCATATTAAAACTGGGTCTGTTAAATGCTGCCTCCTGCTGGCAAATAAAAGCACTCAAAAGCTAGAGATGGCAGCGTGAGAGCGATCAAGTGTAATAAGATTTCAAGGAATACTTTTCTTCTTTACTCTTTTAACTACTCAGCTATAAAAAGCAACTTGGTTTTAGTAACTCTCACTGCTAGTATTTTTTAACCAAAACTCTTTTCACGAAGTGAGTGAAACGTATCGCTTTTGGCACTTTCAATCTTACAAGCTATCAAAATATTTATGGGCCAGTGTTGAGTAACATTTCTACTTTTACTTTTGGTTATAACCCAAGGATCTTGTACTCTACTTTTTAACAAGCCTGCGCCTTGTGTTTATAATGAAATCTATTCAAATATCTCCCATCTCTAGTTTACAATTTGCTGGCAATTTTTATTTGGCTTGGCCTGACGAACAACGCGCGTCTGTTGCGGACACACTTTGGCAATTCGTTTAATTATTATATTATAACGACGACGATGATGACGACGCCGACACACACACCACATCCCAGCTGCATAATAATAAAGAGGAAAACGTACATAAAACGATGCCAGGAAACTTGTGTGTAATTCATATCGCATATAAAGCGGCAAGAGTAGAAGGAAGCAAGGGGAGAGTAGTGTAGGGCACAAACCGCTGCAGGCAACACACACACACACGTTTGGGGTTGGCATTTAACATGGCTCATACTGGCTGCCTGGCAATTGGCTTTGACAATCGAATCCAAATTTCTGTATCTGAATCCGCTTCATCGTCTTGTTCGTTGAATCATATCAATTGCACTCAATGTGCTGGTTTTTCTTTTCTTTTGCCTTTTTTTTTTTTTTGGGTGCCAAGACCACAAAATTACATTGAACCGGGATGTGGGGAGTGGTGTGGCGGGACCCAATACCAATATCTACTTATCGCCGGGTTTTGGCCATGTTCATTTTTAACCTCAGGCTTCGCCAAATCGAAAGCTGATCGTATAAAATTACAATTGACAGCGGACGCTGAGAACCGCAAAAGGTGACACTCGCATAAGGTGCCGCCGCTGCCACTGCCTCCTCCCTCTCTCTCTCTCGCCTTATGACTGGAGTTGTTGTCAATATATGTATATGGGATATAGATTACATATAACGATATTGAACAGTGTGTGCGATCGGTACAAGTTGATAAACAACTAAAGCGGTTGCAAAAAGTAAAAGTGTTTAAACTTGAGTTATTTATTAGTTAAACTTCAGATCTTTAAACTCAAGTTATTCTTATGATTTACACATAAATAAGAATTTCTGATTACATTCAACTGGTTTTTGGTCAAAGTTCTTTAAATTCCTGAACAAATAATGTCCAGAAAACATAGGAAACTTTATTTTCATTCCTTGCAATCTTATCAAGCGTTCGGAATCTCTACTTATGGCTATTTGACAATCCAATCTAACAGCTTGTTGCATATTTGCCAGCTTTCACCAGCAATTTGTTGCAACATGTTTCACTAATTAGCTTTTCCGGCTAACAATTTGCTTTCGATGCAGTCATTAGTCGAACAATCTTTGCAATGCAATGGCCAAATCGGTTTATGGTGTTGTTACCATAAATGCGTAGGGTGCAGCAAACGCTGGGGAACTGGCCAAAAACGCATTTAACCAATGAACGCTTGTTGCGTGGGTGTTTAAGTGTTGCTGTTGACAACATCGCAAAAGGGTTAACAAGTTTCTAGTTGGCCTGGCCAAAAATATCAAACGCTGTTGGCATCCCGCTAAACACAACGCAGTGATATGAACATTGAATTGTCATTAATGTTGTAGGCAATAAAAATCAAATAGTTTTGCGTTACCATAAATATGGCCGAATCGGTGGACAGAGGGGAAAAACCAGGCTAATAAACAGAAAATGTGACACAATCGACTAAGCGGCCAAAAGCGGCAAGCGGCACATTTGTTGATAACAGTTGGAGACCAAAGCATAGACAAAAAAAAAAAAAAAAATAAGCCTAAGCCCCAACGAGATTGGCCACAAACCAGTTTTACTGTCAGTGCTTTAAGCCATAACTGGGCGTGTTTAGCATTTGATAGTCGAGAGCACGACATGCTCGAGCCGGCCTTAATAAGCATAAATAGAAAATTTAATTAACAAATCAAATGCAATTTGATAAATGACTCTCAACGCTTAATGCACAAAGCCAACGAGATTGTTGCACTGAACAAAAAATTTAAAAGGGAATGCAAATGTCGATCCTTCATTGACTGTGGCTTATTTACTAAATAAGAGTCACTTTGACTAATGAATCAATTTGCCAGGCCGCCAAACTTAATGATGAAGATGTGTCCATGTGTGTGTGTGTGTGTGCAACGACTGGAGTCGACTCCGAAAGTTAATGTTGATTAGGAGGGGAGCCAAGTAATGACAAGCGCACAGGATATGGATACAGTCCAGACAAGTTCACATGATGACGTCGACCCCAGCACCACCATCGCCCCCTCCTTGCTAGAACCCCATCAACTGGACAGCGGCGATGACGTCTCTGTTTATCTGTTTGTTTGTCTGACTTTTAGATTCTGTGCGTCTCTGTCCCTGCCACTCTGCCACACTGTGCCTCCTGCCACTTTTTCATTTTACTTCTTTTTTGTTGTGTGTGTGTTGGTCGCTCGTCAATTAATTGCAGCAAAAAACAACAAACTGAAATGAAATCAACGGCACCATGGCACCACAGCGGCATGCGGCAAGCGGCAACAAAAGGCAGCTTGAGCTAAAGTTGAAATACCGTTTAATGCCCATTGGACACGCCCACTTTTCCCACACTACTCAACAAGCGAAGGCGCTGGCGATGGCGATGCGGCAGTTCCAGGGAGCGCTTAAAAATGCGTCAAGAGTCAACTTTGACTACAGTCGACACACACAAACACACACACACAGATATACACAATTAACAAACATATGCATAAGTGTGAGTGTCTTTGCGAGTGTGTGTGTGTGTTTATGTGTAATTGCAGTTTTAGCTTTTTATACCCTATACGCCAAAAAGGGTTGACAAAGTTGATGACAAGTTTTGTTTGGATTGTAAACATAAAAATGTTGTTGTTCTACAAAGTCAGACAAATGTTTATTTTGTCTTTGGATTGTACGAACTTTATATCCCATACGTTTTTGATTACAGTCAACTTTGATCCTGTGAGTTTTAAAGGGTTATTTAAGCAGGCAGCTTGGGTATTGTTAAGTGGTATGATTGTTATAAATACTTTTTAAGGTACTTGAAAGTTATAGAAACTCTTGATATCGAACAATCTTAAGGTCAAGATCATAATCTTTTCTTAAAACTTTAGAAGTTCAAACCTTTCCCATCGAACTTTAAATCTTCTTCATAAAACGTTTCTTAGTTTTCTCACTAAACACCTCTAACTTCTTGGCTCTTCCTCCTTTCCCAGGGTATTTTATAGTCTACCATTTACAGTGTTTCACATTCTTACTTGTTAGCTTTTGCATTTCTGTTTGCGCTGTGTCTGCATCTCGAGTTGATTGCAGCAGCAGCGGCAGCAGCTAAAGCAGCCAAAGCAGCCGCCATCACCCACGCCTCAAAGCCAACTGTCTCCATCTCACTCGTTGGCACAACTTTTGTCTCACTCTTTGATGCACTTCTATTGACAATTTGTCGTTTCATGCACTGATTAATGCATTACACGTTTGTTCTCAACTATTCTCTCTCTGTTAATTGCAAAACTTTTCTTGCTGAGTCTTTCGAAAAAATCGACAAAAAGCAAAAAGAATTTGTTTTCTTGGCCAAGTTTTAAGCTTCTTTTTGTTTTGTGCAACGTTGTCAATGGCATTTTTTTTTGTCACATTGATTTTTAATTAATTTATAAAAATGACAACTGAATGATTTAAAAATTTGCTGACCTCAACAATATTGCATTGTTTTTTGGCGTTTTTTGTGTGTTTCAAGTGCAGCTCGATTTGATGATGGGGCACGTGCCCCAGAATATCATCTAATAAACAAGTTTTGTGCTCTTTCTCTGTCTCCGCTGTCTCTGTGGCGGTGCAAGCATAGAGACGCGTGCGGCATTTTCCAGCTGCCTGGCTAATCGCTTGCGTAATCTTAAACGCGTCTTGGCAATTGAAATGGATTGCACTGAAACTACCTGGTGAAGCTGCAGCAGCAGTGGCAGCTGCCTCTTGCTAAGTGGACGATCGCAGCCAGTTTTGGGGGCAGCTGTCGATGGGTTGTATAGGTATGAGCTGGTGTTGACCCACAATCGATGCTCAAATTTCATTGCATTTTTTCGCGTTTGCTTTTTTTCTTTATTTCAATTAATTTTTACGCCATGCCAATGAGTCTGGCGTGCGAGGTCTGGGAGATCGCCAAGAATAGCTCGAATGGCTAATTGCGGCAAGTAGCGAAAATAAAGACAACTTTGACGGCGCGCAATGTTGGATTAACAGATGATGATGAGGTGTGGGGGGTGTGGAGGGTGGTGGTAAGGGTCATCATACATACAACAAAGCACAAGAACAAGAGCTGCAAATAGTGGAATTTTTCAAAGGAACTGCCAGGCAGCTGCAGATGCCACAACTTTGTTGTCGTGTGCGTGTGTTTGTCACAGCGGTTTGACAGGCAACATGCGAGAATTTGATGAGCATGGGGATCTCTCTCTCTCTCTCTCTCTCTCACTCTCTGGAGGGCATGACGAATGAGCATAGTTTCGTGTGGAGTCTTTTGGGTGGGTGTGTTCGTGTGTTGTTGGGGGTCGTCGTCACATGGAGTGTGTTGGTTGGATGTGTAGACAATATCTATAGACATATCGTATATTGTGTATTTATATGAAAGGTCATGTTGTCTGCCTGCCACGGAGTCGAAGTATTGATGGCGTCGTTGCTGGCGTGCGAACACGTTTCGCTCACACAGGTGTCTCTGTCTCCGTCTCTGTGTGTGTGAGTGTGTGTGGCAACAGTGGCTGCAACTCCACCATCGTCTCAATGGGCAGTGGCTAAGCCACGAACTGCACTTCAATTGGCCTTTTTTTATATTCAACTGCGCTGTCGCCTGTCAAGTTGTTGTTGCTGTTTAGGTTCTTTCGATTTATTTGTAAGACCTTAAACTGTTGTCAGTTATTGGTATGTTTATTGTTTATTTTGTATTCGTTTGTTTCTGTTGTTGTTGCTGTAGTAAATGCACGAATGTGACAGCTCGTGCGATAATTGTGAATGTAAAGTGCGATTTGATCAAAGCAAACAAAAGCTGCTTGTTACATGCAAGTGTTGTTTGCTTTGCTAATGAGTGTTTGAATACAATTGCTGATTGCTATGCAACTGAAGGTTAAACAGTCAAATACCGGATGTTAAGCTAAACTTTACACCCAAACCAGCTTCTAACTGTAAGTTAAGCTCTCTAATAGCAAAAGTTTAAGCTCTTCGCATAAAAATCTTTCTTTCTGTCAAATGCTTTAGCTACCTTCATGTTGCCACAGTTTTTGAGAAGGTGAAGATGATTTTGCTACGCACCTTGATGTGTCATCACTTGAGACGACGGTTTGCATTCAATAGCTTAACATCTCAATGGCCAAAACCATTAAGCAAACACTTTTCAAGCCAAACACTCAACACATTTCTACTCGTCTCGTCTTGCCTCTCAACAATTATATGATATGTGAGAGATGTATAACATTCGCAACGTGACGCGACTTTGATGTAGATGCTACACACACACAAAAATGTGGAACAGCTGTCAACAAGTTTGCAAATCTTAAGATCTCGAATTGGTAGCTTGTAATGCAACTTTAATAGCAGCAGCAGCAGCAGCAACAACAACCCTGACCTTGTTATTTCTACCAATTCGTATTCATAAATTATTATTTGCGTGCGATTTTCGCATCCATAATTAAAATGTTTGCTGCAAGTAGCAATTTTAATGGCCAGATATATAAACGCTTTTGCTGATACGCTGACCACCCGTCGCAACGGGGGGGCACAACTGTGACCCAGCTGGCAATCCCGCAACGCCGGAGGGGGGCAAAAAAGCGTTTTCTGTTAATTATGACGATAGTGCAAGAGCTTAAAGACTCGCAACACTGATCTCTTGTGCATCAAATTATCTATAGAGTACCACAACAACAACAACAGCTGCTGCTCTTTGCCTTTTGATGATGCCGTTTTGCCTTAACTTTGACCTTAACTCGTTGATAAGTATGACAAAATTGTGATGGATTATGGCATTGCAAGCGGCTATTAAAGTATGGCATAGACCATGAGGCCATAACATTTAATTAGCTATAAAATTCACAATAGCATTAACTGAATGTACGGACTGCTGTTTAGATATTAAATGTAGGTTTAACAATGGCATACGTTAATAGGTTAACAATTAATGGGTTTTGTGCAAAACAAGTTTAGTTTGTATTCAGATTAGTTTAACTTTAGGTTAAAGTGAAACTTTTCGTATCTCCTACACAGGATGGAATCTGAGCCAAAGCTGTTCGTTGTCTTAAATCAGGACAAACTTAACAGCTAGCCATAAAACACATGTTGCTTGCAACCCGGCGGCATGCAACCTATAACCTTTCAAAGTGTTTGGCTGCCGCTGCTGCTGCTGCTGTCTAATTGAATTGCATTGTGCCAAACCGAATGTAAAAAGTTATGAAATCTTCTAATTGGCAGCCGCTGGCCAACCGTCAATGTTGGCACGTTGTTTGGCATGCAGCAACAGCGGCAACAACAACGGCGGTTCACCTGGGATCTCACCCCTTGCCACACCACCAGCACCGCTTGCTAACAGCTTGCCACCCGTCGATGTCTGCGTCCGCTCAGCCATAGTTTTAGTCTCGGCTGCAACGACATCAGCATCGGCAACGGCAACGGCATCGGCATCAGCATCGGCCTCGGCATGCATTTCCTTTTTGGGCTTTTGGCAGCGACGCATAGAAATTTTCTTTATAAATCAGTTAATGTTGTTGTTGTTGTTGTTGCTGCTGTTGTTGTATGTTGTTGTTCGTTGTTGTTTCGATGCAACAACAAGCAAAAGTACAAAGCAAGTTGTTAAAATTCCTGTTTAAAGTTTTGTACGCACATGCAACAGCCTCGCTGCCTTGCTTCCCCTTCCCTTCATCACCCCCCCCCTGCTCAACTCTTCAAACTTCAAAGGAAGCTGCTGCTTGCTGCATGTTTGCATTAAAGACGCATTTTGTTTGCCCAGATCCGCAAAGACGACGACGACGACGTCGAAGACGACGCCATCCGCAGCGTGTTAGAATACACAAGATGTTGTAGACCTACAAACAGTTGGCTGCACTCATAATCAGGTTTTAGCCTGGCCCAAAGCTGCTGCTAAGCAAGGGAGTAAGTTGCTCAGCTTTGGCTTTGGCGTTGGCGTTTGCCACAGTCGCTTATTGACTTGGTTGCACATGACTGCACAAGCAGCAGCAGCAGCAAACGCTCAGGTGGGCCAAGGCTACACTGAGCGAAAAAAGAGGGGTGAAGGTCAATGAAGATCTAGAAAGCAGAAAGCTTTTTTACAAGAAATATAATTTTTCAGTTTTTGAAACCATTCTTCTTCCGTTTTCTCTGAGTGTAGGGCGGGCGCTTTGGACGCACTCGACGCTAACTAAACAATTATGGCAAACGGCCTCGCGTTGCCCAAGCATCAAGCATCAAACAACAACAAAGATGATAATGATGCCAACGGCTGCAGCAGCAGCAGCGAAGTGAACTGAACTGAGGCACACATCCTCAGCTTCAGCTACATGCAACAGCAACAGCAAAAACCTAAAACAACAACAACAACTGAGCAAAAACATGACCAGCTTTAGCCACATCCTTTCGCTCGTCCATCTAACTATCGCTCCTATCTATGCATCTATAGTTATTTGTATTATTATTTTGCGTTGTTTTTTGCTGCGTGTCTTCTTCGCTTGCCCTGTTCTTGCCACAGTCTGTGTCTCAGGTTTTTGATGCATTCGCATGTGTGTTCCCTACGTACCAAGCACCTTTACCTTCCCCCCCGCCTGCCTGCCTGCCTGGCATTGTTGCTGTTGTTATTGCCTTTCGGTTTTATTTATAGTTAAAGCAGCTTTAACGCTCAACAGATCCGTTCGCTGGGGCTGCTTAGAGATTGCATTGGCTTCGCTTGGGTCGCCGCCGCCGCTTGATGATGCCACCAAGCTTCAAATCATCATAAATGCATGGTTACACAAACACGACGATGCAGACGACAAGCCAGACTAAAGAAAAGAGTAAAAACGCGAGGGGCGCTTGAAAAGATTTGCATGGCAAAAGAAGTGTAGGAGAAACTACAACATAAAGCACACATTTATCGTCAAACTTCGACTGAGGTTAACAGTTTTGCAAGCATAAACATATTTGTTTAAAAATGCCTTTTAAAAGAAAAAAAAAAACTAAGAACAAAGCTGAGCTAATATTAAAGAATGAATATATATAACTTATATCATTAAGAAACAAGTTTAAATTCTTTTTCTTAGGCAGAAAAAATATACTTTTAATTGTAAAATTATCATTTCTGACGTCAAAAACCAAACCTATATATCAATCCCTGAATGTTTGCCATCGAGCTCTTAACTGCTCAAAACGTCACTAACGATCCTAACTCTACTTTAACCACATGTTTTTGTTGCCACCCTCGCATCTGACTGCAATGTTTTGTGGTGCAATACATGCAAGTTGATGTTCTGGGTGAGTGGGGCTGCATTTTAGTTTTTATTTTTGCTATATTCAAGTGACTTTGTTTTTGTTGTTGCTGTGTTATTTCTCCCGGCTACTTCTTGGTTTGCCTGCATGGTTTTTCTACCGCTGCATTTTTATTTTCATTGCGGTTTTCACGTGTTGCCATTTTTCTGCAAGCTTTCCATTTTTTTCGTTGTTTTATTTTTGTCGGTTTTGTGTTGTGACTGCCATGAATTAGTAGCAGAAAAAAGCAAAGCACAAAAAAACTAAAAATGTTAAACGCATGCCACCCGAACCCCCCTTTTGTTAACCCCACGCTCTGCCCACGCTGACTGCGCTGCTTCAGCGCTTGGTGTGCTAATAACTCAGCATTTGTTTTAATTTCTGTTGTTGTTTTTTGTTCTGCGATTGTTGAATGACTTTTTTCTGTTGCGCGCTTGTTGTTTAAGCTACTACATTTCGCTCTGTGTTTGTTTGTTTGTTTTGTGTTTGCCAATTCTATTTTCTGGTTTTTTTTGGCAAGTTTGTTTTTGTAGGTTTTTGTGGCTGCCGGTTTTTAGTTTTTGGCTAAATTATTTTCTGGTAGCCAACATAAATACTCAAACAACAATTTATCAACTTGGCTTAGAGTGTGCGGCTTTAAGGTATTTATACTTCTTCTTTATCCCCCTTTGTTTTGTTTATTGTTGTGTCTCATATTTCGTTTTTGCTTTTGTTAATCGAGCATCAAGCTCGTTTATCAGACTTGAGAACATATTGGAACATCATCACTTAATAATATTGACACTTTGCCATTGGAACTAGATGATTAAGAAGACAAACAGCACTAAACTCTTTGCAGCGCCCACAACGATTACGAACCCGAAAACGAGCATGAATGAAGTGATTATGTTAACCGGTTGCTGTTCGTATGAAAGCCGGGCCCAAGCACACACAAAATTTACATGAAAATTAACTTGTTATGTGCCAGGCAACAACTGCAACTAACAACAAGCAGCGACAATTTAAAGTTAAAGACAACACTGGAAACTGAAAGCTGAAAACCGAAACCGAGTCCAAAGCTGAATCTGATTTTGAACACCAAAACTGACAAGCAATTTTGAGCTCAAGATACAACTCCTTTGGCATTTCCAGCAATAAAGTTGTTTCAGTTCTTGATTTATACACTCAGAGAAATCAAAGCTGGAGAGCTGAGTTATTCAAAATCAGTTTTCATTGTGTTTCTCTAAGTGTAAGAGGCAGCTATATAATTTGGTATAATTTAAAAATTAGAGCTCATCATTAGGCCGTATCAAAAGTCGTTGGCGTTCCGTCTGCCAACTTCTTGGCCATGCTTCGTTGACTTGTGTTGTTGTTGTTGTTGTTTCGGGCCCATAATGTGCCACACTACAACTACACACACACACACACACATACGTACGTATGTATTGTTTATGTTATGCTCATATGTGTCGCATATTGTTCCCATTACAGATTAGATAAAGACGGGCAATTTGCATAGTTTTGCCTTTGCTTTTTTTGTGTTTTTGTATTTTATACTCTGTTGATTAGCTTAAAGACTGTGGGAAAGCTAAACAAAGCATAGATAAAGAGAGAGGGGGGCGACTAATCGACTCATCAAGTATGACACAAACAGTAATTGTTATTGTTGGGACCAGCTATAAACGTGCCCAAATCAACAAGATTTTCTTTTTGACCAACAAAAAAACAACTTTGTTTTTCCGCAAAAAGTTTCAAACAACTATTTACTTATCATTTTTGCTGTTGTGTGCAACAGTTCATGCCACAGAGATAATATGTACAATCGAACTTCGCGAAAACGAATCCCAAGGGGACAAGAAACAACTTCGCAAAATAGAAAATTCGTAATCCCTGTATAGAAACCTTTGTTATATAAAAGTCCGTTAGATAAAAGTTCCACTGTACTATATTTCTATGCTCTAAACTGACTTCAATTGAGTTCTTTGTATACGAACTTTGCTTGATCTGAACAAAAATTGGATTTGCAACACGTACGCAAAATGTGGCAAAGCTCGAGGCTTCTTCATTATTTATTTGGAACCCGCTTAATACAAATTAGCCGCTTTATAAACGAACTCGTTCCGTTTGATGTCTTTGTCGATAGGCTGTATCTGTATCTATGTATCTATGCATATACAGTAGAATCCGGCTATAACGACTCTGCTTATAGCGTCCGTCCGGTTATTGCGACGAAAACTCGATGCCTTGGTTGGTCCCCATACAAACATATATGAAAATGCCTCCGCTTAGAACGTTTCCGCTTTTAGCGACAAACCGCT
Organism: Scaptomyza pallida; assembly: GCA_018152965.1. Taxonomy (NCBI): domain Eukaryota; kingdom Metazoa; phylum Arthropoda; class Insecta; order Diptera; family Drosophilidae; genus Scaptomyza; species Scaptomyza pallida. The sequence goes on from JAECXP010000107.1 coordinate 2,571,908, forward strand.
TATACCGACGAGATTTTTCACAATTCAACCGGATATTGCGACGTGCCGAAAAAAAATACGGCGAAATAATGCCAACATTTCGAAAAATCTCGTACTTAAAATAATCAGCATATGGATGAAAACAAAGATAAAAATTATCCGAAAATTTCCATCCTTGATGCCATTTTAATGATAAATTAATCATGGCAACAACTTTCGCCATTGACAATTGCGAATTCTTTTAAGCATTCTGGCTTGCCAAAGAAAATTTAGTTCGTCCCAGCAGCTCATTCTCAAATGATATTGAAATCGGTTTGGGCAAGAGCTCTAGAGAGAATATTTAAATTAAAAATAAAACCCACATATAGAAATTAATCTTGGTATACATTATATGTAAATGACTTATTATGAAAAACCCATGTTATTGAATTAAATTTATTAAAATTTTTGTTTTGATTAAAAATTAATTTGTTTGATTTTAAACCTATTACGAAAATAGCAACCATAAAATTAAAAAAAAAAATTTTTTTGCCTTTCGATTAGTGCGTCTTCCGGTATAACGACGTAAAATTCTCCCTTAAGTCGCTATAACCTTCACTGTATGTATTTATTTAGATGACAAAACGCCGGTTTGAATCGGCAGATTATTTTTTTTAGCCTGTCTTCAGTTTTATTTATGACCACAACGCCATTATAATTCTCACTCTTTGTTGCTGTTGCTGGCTTTTTTTTCATCTCTCTTCTATTCTCTATTCTCTCGTCTAATGTTTATTCAAATCGTTTTTCCATTCTTCTATTTTGTCGCTTCTCTTTTTTTTGCGACAATGTCGATTCCTCTTCTTTTTCTACAACTTCTTGAACTCTGTTTGTCCCTCGGAGTTGTTTTTTTTTTTAGTCTGTCTGGTTTTAGAGTCTAGACGACGAGGCAAGGAAGCTGCCTTCACAAGCTGCACTTGAACTTGAGACCATACTCTGACGCCCTCCCTCCCCCCATTTTTTCATGCCCCCTTTTTTGTTTAGGGGAAATGTTCCACTCACATGTGACGGGGGGGAATGCGAACAACAAAAACATTCATGAATGAAATGAGGGTGCTTTCTGATAAGCACAACCGGGTTGAGAAAACGGAATTTAAAATAAAACTCTGCCGTGACACACTTGAAAAAAAGAACAAATTTTTCATTTTAAAAATATTTTAAGACTTTTTTTTCAATCATTTTTTACATTTTTTCACAACAAAATCCTTTATTTTCGTTAGAATTTTCTACACATTTCATCACATTTGATTTTTTTAAGTGCATTAGAAGAGACAGTCACACACTCAGCTTAAACACACACACACATACTGTTGCAGACGCAGACACCTTTTGTTTTGCCCGAGATCTTGATGTCTGGGCTTATGTGGGGTACTTAGTAGCTTGTTGCCACTGCTGTCTGGTTGCAACTATTGTCAAGCTTTTAATTAGAGATTTCTATTGGCATTTGTTATCTGCTTTTGGTATCTATATAGTATGTATGAATATATATACAATCTGCTGAGCTAGTTTTTATATGTATGTATATGCATTGGAGGCACTTTAAGTATGTGGCAAACTCTTAGCTTGCAACTTGACTAGCTGTTTAATTGACTCAGAAACTAATTGAAACTTATTTTTGATTTTGTCGTATACTTAATATTGCTTGCAGCTGCATTACATTCTTGGTGGCAAGTACCACACAATTGCTTAAGTTTGTGCAACATTCTTTTTGGCTTTGGCTTAATGCTAATTGGCACGTGTTCATTGCCACATTACAAAATCTTTCTGTTATGATTGTTTTGTTCTCGCATTTGCTTCTTCTTGTCGATTATTATTCCATTGTGGCATAAGTGTGTTTTTGTGTGTTTTTGGCTTAACTGTAACAAGGCCAAGAAAGTAACCAAACTAATCGCATTAATGTGCATGTGTTATATATGTGGCAGAAGTTAATCAAGATATTACAATTATTGTCAGATATTAATACATAATGGGATGTTTCGTTCGAAGTTACAAAGGTTGTTGATTAAAAGTTGGCTAAGTTATGAGCATAATAGTCAAGGGCTTAAATTATTGTAACTTACTTAGGATAGATTCCAAGGTAATAGAATATTCTTTTTCTATATTTAGGTTATTGTTAATTTTGCTATATCAATGATTACTTTTAGATGGATAAAAACCCTTTAGAAATATCAAGAATCCTTAAATCTTGTTGGAAAGCTTTTAAAAAGATATTGAATTTGTAAATTATATAAAGTTCTTAAGTTTTTTATATGGTATTTGAAAACAAACTGCATGCAAAACTTTCTCAACTTTTAACTTCCGCAAAGAAAGTCAAGAAAGAAAAGAAAAAGTCATGATCTGAAGGCACCTGCCAAGTACTTAAGTCAAAATTTCATGCAAAACTAGGTCTGTCAATGACTTGACAACTTTACACTGACCATACCCAAAAAAAAAAAAAAAACAGTCCAAGAAACAGGTAGTAAAAGTCAAAAGCCATTAAATCACGCCCTTGTAAACTGGGCCTAATGTCTTGTCATTTGGTTTAATGCTGCTCCAGTTAATGTACATAGTACAAGTATTATGCCAAACATTAAGTACGTCCAACACACACAAACACACACACACACACGATATGTGTGGCATGCATGTTAAATGCCACTTGAATTGTCAATTTGAATACACAACACAAAACAAGAGAGAGAAATGTTGTCAACTGTCAAATTGAATCATGAATATTATAAAACTCACAAAAGCACACACACACACAGATACATATGTAGATACATGACTAGATAAGTTAAGCTAACGGCAATGTTGCAAAAAAGTAATGTCAAAGTGTCGCTTAAAGCATTTTGTTGTTGTTTCTTTGACAAATATTTTTGTGGCAGCTAATTATGCTCAAAATATATATGTACTTTGCTTACCTATCTCCTGTTGTTGTTGTTGTTGTTTTTACAAATGGCAGCAGCAGAAGATGAAGAAGAAGCAGCAGCAGTTACAGGCAGCAACCGCTTCCGTTTCCTGTGTTGAGCGACGAAGCTGATGCGAAATATCCAATTAGAATTTTGCAGCTGCGCAGGCGTCACGGCGAAAAACTTTTCAACACAACAACTTTTTTACGTTTAACTATATTCAATCTCAACAATAATTTTTTTATATTTATTTTTTTGCACTTTTCAATTATTCACTGCATTTAAAAAACTTTGTTATATTTGTTGTTGCGGCAGCTTTGGCACTTTTGTTAAATATTTAACATCTATGTTTCGTTTCTTTTATTTTTTGTTTGTGTGTATATAAATATTTATTATTATTGTAAATGCAATTTGTTACTAGAAAAGAGATAGCAAGATGTAGGCACTTTTTTGGCACAACACAAACACACACAAACACAACAAGAACACAAACTTAATAAAATTTATAAATATTTGATTTTTTGAATTTCCGATCAATTTTGGTTTGTTTTTGGCGTGTTGTTTTTTTTGTCGTTTGTTGCGAATTTCTCGTCATGTGCGAAAGGCGAACGAAAGGCGAAAGAACATAACGAGCGGCCGCACCGAATTTTGTCGTACGAGCGCCTAAAATCAACTGACTCCAAACGCAGCGCGTCGTTTCACTCAAGCGTTCGCTTGGATTTTGATGCACTCGACGTATGTTTGTCACTCAGCAAGCCAACCAAACGGTTGCGAATCCAACCAGCCGACACAACCAGTTGCAATCGAACCAGCTGTTGGCCAACCAGTCTGGTTGGTTTCCAGTTGGTTTCAAATGCCAGCGTTCCAAACGTTCCGCTCATTGCGCTCAGAAACCTGTTTGTTCGCTGTTGTTTGACTGAGCGGCATGAGTGGCAAACAGGTTTCGTTCGCTATGTTTCGTTTTGAGCGCGAGCGCGAGCGCATTTTGCTTAATTACTCAATTATGCTGCCGACACTCCGAGTCGTTCCATGTGTGTGTGTTAGCACAAGCGAGATAGCAACTGCGAATGAGCTGTGCTATGCAATTTAGTGTTTATAATTTTAGAAATTTATTGTTTTATCTGTACGAGAAGTTCACAGGCCCGCAGTAGGTAGGTAGTTCACAGTGAAGCTGTAGATTTTTCATTGCCTTCCCATGTTGGAAGCGGCTTTTATAACACGGCACCTGCAGACATTTGTTGTAACACCAAAAGGATTCTCTCTCATCAATTTGATGAGCGTGTGAAATTTCAGATTATAATAAGCTGCGCAGCTAGCTTTTTATTTGTGGCTGGTTATATCTCATTCAGTTGAACTTGGCACATTCTCTAACCATATTTCAACGAAAAATAACTGTCTTCTTCTTTGCTGTTGTTTTTGTTTACCTTAACATGAACAGAAAGAATCCTGCGCATTTCACTTGAACATTCATAAATATTTATGCGGCCATTCGTAGCGCATGTTCCATTATGACTGTCCCAAAACCCCAACACCCAATGCCATTTCCATTTCCATTCCTTTTTACCATTTCCATTGCCATTCCACGAACAACTCTTTTTTTCGCCACGTTTCGTTTCGTTCAGTTTTGCATCTCTCGTCAAATTCTTAAGGTTTGCAATTTGTTACGGTACTTTTTTCCTCCAACTTCGGCTCTAAAGCGCATATTTATGCAAGGCAACGTTGTTCTCCGACAAACGGCCCGGCACTTAAAGATGTTGCCGCAAAGAGAGAGCGAGAGCGAGAACGAGAGAGCGTATGTGTGAGATTTATGTGTGGATATTTGTGACAAGTGTCTTTCATTAGCATAAGTAAATCTTCTCGAATCCTCAAATTTATTTGTCAACACTTGACAATTTCATTGTTGACGCTGGGTCTACACACAGTTGAAAAAAAAAGGCGCAGCTGTAAAAACTGCCATTGCTCTGGCCAACAAATCATGATTTTGCTTGTCTGTCTTGCATGTCATTTTGACATCGCCTAGCTGCCCCCCGCCCCCCGCCCGCCACAACCCGCAGTGCTGGTTAAAATCACCAGAAACGGTCAAGACAATGAATGCATTTGGTCAAAGGGATTTTGCCGTCATCATCATCAACGTTGTTGTTGTTGTTGTTGCTGCAAGTGTCGCCCCAAGTCCCAAACAACGGCTTAAATCAAAGACAAATATTTATCCACAAGCAGACGACATTAGCTTTGGGTTTTTAGTTTGCAGTTCTTCCTTTTCTCTCTCTCGTCTTGCCCCTTGCCCTCTCATCTTCTTCTTTATCGGCAATGTGTGAAAATTCAGGATCCAGATCTTAAGCCAAAGCTTCAGTTTTAACACCTAGCTAATAGTATTTGCATTCCCATTCCCACAACTGTGTGCAAATCTAAGCCAGAAAGGGTTTAAAAACACTCAAATGTTTAATAAAATTTGGTAAGATTTCTTCATCATGCGGTAAAAAAATATGTAGGATTGTTTGAAATCCTTTTCAAAATTTAAGATTTCTACGTTTTTCAACTTTCCTAAACCCTTTAATAATGTCTTTCTTCTTTAAGCTCTAAAGCTTAAAGCTTTGTTAAGTAAAAGTTTAGCCTTTCACTTGCAGCTTTTGTTTATATTCATATTATTGTAATTATGGGTCATAATGTGCCAATGGGTATTGGCCATAGAGTCTTAATGTTGGCCATGGCTAATTGCTGGCCACCCCAAAAATGGCAGCCATTAATGCTGCTGGCCAAAATGAAAGGCGACGAATTCGACAGCTTGGACTTTTCTTATCTTGCTTATCGCGACAATGACAACGTCAACGTCGTCGTCTCCGTCATCATCATCATCGTCGTCGTCGTTGTTGCCATTGTGGCAGTGGCATGGCCAATGCCACTGCCCCATACCACATAACCATATCCATAGTCATAGCTGTAACTGTGGCTGTGGCATTATGGCCAACACTCCATTACCAACAAAGCCATTGCCATTCATTAACAGCTGCGGCTTTTGTGCAACGCTTCTCTCGTTCCCTCTCCCCCTCCCCCCTCATCTCCATCGTTTGATTCCTTGCCCCACCAACCTGCTGAATTTTTGCTGTCGCCGCAGTAAAAGTTGGCAACGGTTTCAACTTCAACTTAGTCTTCGACTTGCGACAACCAATGGTGCACCAGGAGGAGAGACAGAAAGAGTGAGGGGGTGAGGGGTAGCGCGGAATGGCGGCATCTTCGTCTTCGCTCATAATGCCAACGTAATCTCAAATTACTGCAAATTTTCGCTGCTCACCTTTTTTTTATGGGTTTTCCTCTCTTTTTTTTAGTATTATTTTTTATTAAGCATTTCCAATGCAGTTGTTGTCATTGTTGTTGTTGTTGTTGTTTGGGTTGCAGCCACCAGTTTGCCTGCTCTTTTGGGGCACATCTTCTTCAGCATTTTCAATATGTTTGTTGTAAATCTTTGCATTATTTTGATTGTTCAGCATTTTATTGTCATGTCAATAAGCCGGTCTTTAATGCCACCTAATGTATCTCCCTCTCTCTCTTTGCATTTCCGTCTTGCTGCAACTTGTTGCAAAGCTCCCCTTCTGCCCGATTCCTCAGACGATTATGGTGTGGACAGGTGTGCGCTGAAGGCCATTGAAAAGCGTTTGATAGCGTCAAAGAGTGATGTATTTAATGATTTGTTTTTATTTTTCTCCTTCTCTCTCACTCTCTCTCTCTCTTTCGTTCTGTTACTCTCTCTTACAAACACGCATGTGGGGAAAAGTTTATCTTTAACTAAGGAAAAATATATATACATACATATATCTTTAAGATAAACATATAAGTTTTGCAATTTTCTTTAAAGCCAACTTCCTGTGCTTAAGTTCTGGGAACAAAAGACAGGGGGAAGAAGCGGGAGGAACATAGAAAGGGACAGCAGTTGAGATGACCTAAAACTTTGTTACAACTTAAACGATTCTTTCTCATTAATACTACAAATTTGGTTATAAACAATTCTTCTTAACTCTCAAACTATTTTCCTAAGGTTACGATTCCCTATCATCGTAATCAAATTAATCATGCTAATGATCCAGATGTACTTAAGCAGCTAATCAATTTCAATAGATAATTCAAAGTGTCAGGCCATATCGCACCTAGAGCTAACTATTATTGGGCATGGCCATAATAAACTAGGTGCCCATCCTTAATGCTGGCTGCAGATTGAGGCACCTGTTTCGATGGCATTTGCCTGAGCAAACTGCAAGCCAAATTGGGATTGCGACAATTGCTGTACATACATCATACAGAACTTTAATTGTGCTTGGCACTCAATCTTTCAATCACGCCCGACCAGACCTTGCCGCACAGCGTTTGCAACCTGGGGGCCAGAGATGGAGACGGACGCAATGCAATATAATCTATATAATCATAAGAGTGTAGCATGTTGTAACATGGCCAAACTAAGAAGAAGAAGAAGAAGACACACAGAGAGAAGAGGCAATGCGTCAGTGCCTCAGACGCTGCTGCCCCCACCGCATGCAACCACACTTGCGACATGTTGTCAACTCGAATTGCGTTCGACTGATTGAAGGCACACAAGAGCCCAACCCAAGCCAAGTTTGCCAGTCGATGCGACAAGTTGTTGTTGTTGTTGTTGGCCACATAGTCAAAGCCAACTAAGTGGACAAAGTAGTAGGCAGAGACAGAGACAGGTTTTGTGTGTAGTGTGTGCGTTTTCGGGTAGGCGTTGCAAGCAGATTGATCAACAGAGCGTCCAGAACGAAGTTCTGAGCTCCTTGCTAACCGGCATAGACGTCGCGACATTTGTCTAAGTCTCTTAGCCATGTTTACGTTTTGTGTGTCGTCTGTGGATGAGCCAAGCCAGCTGCACGATGAGCCTAAAGACGCAGCAACAAACATTTCAAGTAATTTCGCCATCAATCTTTCACTTTTGCACTCGTTTCGGACAGCCATGACCTTGTCCTTGCCCGTGCCCGTGTCCATGTCCTCTCCTCTCCTTAGTCAGCCATGTGTATGCTGAGTTGACTTGCATATGGCATATGCGTACAGTTTATTTTGATCTTGGTGTCTCCACGATTTGCATAACTTGTCATCTTCCACCGCACTGCAGGAGGCAGCAGCCAAGCCAGAGTTCATTGTCAGTATCAATAAATATCAACGCCGTTGAGCGACAACTTCTTTTCAATGCCCCAAAACAACAGCAACAACAACAACAGCATCATCACCATCTCCATGCACAAAACTCATCCTCGTTGTCATCGATGATGCCAAGTGGCACTGATGAGGCATCAGCCAGCAGCAGCAGTTGCCTGCTTTGCTTTTCTTTACTTTACTTTCGTGTGGCGGTTAACATTTTGCTATTTTATGAGCACTGATATAAATGATCTTTTAATTAATATCACTTTAGATAGGCAAGACGCAAGAGTCTTTGCGAATTGATGGAGCATTCTTATTATGCAAAGTGATGTTTACGATTATGCATTGGGATCTCCAGTCAAATGCAACAACGTCAACGACAACAGCCAAGCATCGCGGCTTTTGCCAATTGTCTACAGTTTGTGGCTCTTAAATAGTTTTAATGACATTGCCCGGCCCATTGGATTAGGGCCTAAAACTGGCTCTCAACGCACACTGGAATACTTGGGTTATGTGACCAGTCAATGATAATCGGATCAGATTACCATTCTGATAATGTTAAAAGCTTTTTGCAATTTGCAATACAAATTGTTGTTGCTTTAAGTGTGAGTTATTTTGCACTTAGCCAAGGACGTAAGCAACTAGCCAACTTTACAAGCCATATATGGAAATAGAACATTAACTGTGCCAAAAAAAAAGTTCTCACTTTTTGGATTCAACTATGATTTATGTAAAAGTAAGGTTTATGCGGTGATTAAAGGGTCATTACGGTATGTCCAGCTAAGATAAATAGGATTCCTTTTGAATGCTCTTGTCACACGGATATTCCCACAATGCAGCTAGATCTGATAGGATCGCATTGGCGTTCGAAAAAATAAAGAAGTAAAATAATAATGAAAATGAAGTCATTAAATGCTATTACAAAGCGTAATTGTTCACAAATTATGCCTCGCGCATTCCACTTCTATAAGGAAGGAACCCGACACTTCCTCCACACGATATTCTGTATATACCCTGTAGACTGTAGTATACGCCCCAACAATGTGCATTTACACCACTTAGCTATCTTAATTATAGGCCTAGAGTGCCACATAGCAAACGATAGGGGGAGAAATGAATGTATGTATGTAGATTGCGAGTGTTCCTTTGTGCACCTGTCATATACAAATATACAAAAAAAAAAAGAGAAATACTTTAAAAGCGAGTGTGCAAATGAGTGACACTTGCCCCACATCAAGTGATAGGAATTAACATATTTAGTTGTGAACAAAAAAAGCAGACTGAAAAATGTTGGCAATTTGCTTTGTCGCTGGTTAATATACAATTTATAACGAATCATCATCATTATGATTATCATTTAGAGCAGTTTGCCGCCCCCCTCCCCCCACTTCATGTTGAACTCTCAACTGTGACGCGAAATAAGTGCTCGACATACCGACTGCTCCCAATATCTGTACATATATATTTTTGCCAAGTCATCGCTTTGAAAAAGGCAAAAGTCATGTGAACTTCCTGACCAAAATGAAGTAATGCTTAATGCTAAGAGAGAAAAACGCAACCAGAGAGCCACTCATCGAGCCAAGCATAGTTGATTCTTGATTCTGTCTGTCTGGCGGAAATTGTGTCATGATTATAGACTAAAGCGCCTATTTAGTTACGCCTTATTATTTCCTTTGGTTACAGCTCAGCTCCTACATTCACCAAATTGAATTGAACTCCGCCTAATTGAAGTTGTGTGGAAATGACTTGGATCTTTCTGAATCTCTTCTTTTTCCCCATCCCAACTTTTGATGCATTCGGCTCATTAAAGTTCATTCGGTTTCAATTCGTTTGTTGTCTGGAGGCATTAGTAGCTAAAAGTGTTCAGTAACTGGGGTCAGTTACTAGACACAATAAGCCATACACAGAGGCTCTTAATTAGCCCGGCCGAGCATTTAATTTTGATTAGTTGGTATTTTTACTCGAAAGAATGATATCACTATGACTTACCTAAGCTCTTTGGCTGCTCATCGATAGTTCAATTGGTGTCACAACGAGGAAAAGCGCCGTTAAGGACAAATAACTTCCTGACGACACCAAAAACTATGTAATATTAATCATTGCCTAGTATGAGAAATACATTTTTGTGGCACTTGCTAGCTGCTGTGGGCATCAATTAAATACTTTAGGCTACCGGTTGGGAATCTTTCAAAACGGCACATTGTCTTAGCCAAATTAAAAGTTTACTCAGCTGGAGAATGATGTTGACCGTTTGTCTGAAGAGAGTGCTTGTTGTTGTTGTTGTTGTTGTTGCAGTTGATGCCAAAAGCTGGTCTTTGGATCTTCGTCTGGAGAGTGTGGTAGCCAGCGACACCTGAGTTGAATATTTTCGCGCATGCGGAAGCGTTTTTCGCGTCATTTTTCATGCTGAAATTTAATAAAGAAAATTAATTTGTGGACATTTGACTCGAGGCGAGACAAAAACCTTGCTCACCATTCGGATTCAGTCTCTTCAGTCTTAGCCAGCGTCGGCATCCAAGTCTTCTTCTCTCTCTCTCTCTCTGTCTGCTGCGACTACTCAAACTGCACGCAGACTTTGATCGATGGCACTCACGATGCTGCAGGCAAAGTGAAGCTCCAAACGACGACAATTTCAACTGCTGTTGCTTCTTGTTGTTGCAGCAGTTGCAGGAATGCAACATCAGTCTGCTCAGTCCGTATGTCCGTATGGCTACATGTGTCGCTAGGCCTTGGCCTAGTATCAAGGGGAAGGAAGGGTATTTGGGAGCTGCTGCGGCAGGACAGTCTCCTGTATGTGTGTTTGTGCCGCATGAGTTGCAAGTTAGCGCAATTAATTTATTTCAACACGAATTTAACTCTCATCGTGTGCTGCTTGAGTGCTCGCTCCTCACTTCATTTCATTTCATTTCCCATTGCGTTTTACATCATTTTTATTACAACAACTACGCGTCTCTCATGTGTGTGTGTGTGTGCATTTGTCGGTTCAGCATTTATATTGTAAAAATTTTGTCGTTACCTTATCTAAATATGGCCATTGCATATAAAGACTTGCCATCCATCCCAGCCCATTCTTCGATTCGTTCGCTTGTTGTTGTTGTGTTTGGGGCAGCTGCTCGCCGCAGGATTCACCCTGTTGCCTGTTGTCTTTCTGCAGCCAACAACGACAACGACAACAATTTCTGATGCTGCGTCACTCATTTTTGCACAGTCCATTAGTTCGCGGATGCAGTCAGCGTTGAAGGTTGTATGTACTTCTTCTTCTTCGCCTTTAAGTTGTTGTTGTTGTTGTTGTCTACCGGTTTGACAGTCGCTCAGCGCTTTAGCTTTAGGTCGCGAAAAACTTGAGCTGCAGCTCCATTAGTTGCCCCTTCGAGTGTTGTTTTTTTTTTCTCTTTTTCTCTTTTAAGGTTCCCGCGTTTATTTTAAGCTGTAATGGGCGCGTCCTAGTTGTTGTTGCAGTTGTTACTCTACTAGAATAAGGTACATCGTCCATCTCGTAGAGCTCTTCCCTTCATTTGTATGTAATTTTCGGTTATGCGAAGTAATTTGAGACCGCGCCACACGCGCCGCTTTTAATGACTTCATTAAATGCTCGGGCCACGGCAAAAAAAAAAACAGCCAAACTAGTTTACCAACTAACCAAGCAAGCATCCAACCAGATAGAGCTAGCTAGCTAGTCAAGCAGACATCAACAAGAGACGTAGCAGTCGCAGTCGGGTCTGTTCGTACTAGCTGCGCCTTTATACCACTTCCGATGATGACTATAAAATGATTCCTTGAGGCCATCTTCTGTTACTTTGCACTTTGAGCATCTTCAACGCTGTTTGCCAGTTTGCCATCCTTAAAATGAGAAATGTCTTATTGAGCGAGACCACCTGGAAATAAGAATAAGATTCAGTATTAGTAGCTTTCAGATTTGTGTATAAGCTTTCGCTGCACTTACAAAATCAGCACAGGCTTTTTAGCATTTTAGTTTTAGGTTTTCAAATCCTTTCCATCAGCTTAATGGCTTAAGGCTTAAGGGAAAGGACGTTCGTCACTTGGCAAAAAATGCAAATTTTTGCACATCCTCTCTGATGAGTTAAATAAGAACTTTAGATATAGTAGTAAATTGTATAAACTGCGTATGTGGAATGAATGTGATGTCTAGAAGCTGGTAAAACACACACACACACACACACACTGAAGTTGTGGCTGGTCACTGAGGTTTGAGGTTGGGGCTTGATGCTTGGCGTTCGTTGTCCATTTACCGGCACAGTCGTTACTCATTCTCAGGGCCATGGACGTGGACGTGGACGAGGACGTGGACGTGGATGGATAATTATGACGTTGCAACAATTCCAGCAGTCGAGCTTAGAGGAGTCGAGTGCAATGGCAACACACAACGTGCAACGTACAACGTATGTAGACGGCAACTTGCCACGACGCTGTGGCCCAAGTGACAGTGCAACATGATTGCTCTCGGGCTCGCCACATGCCACATTTATCATTCGTCGAAACGTTGAAAAATTAGTCATTCCTTTATTTTACACCCAGAATGCCGAGAGCTGACTGCCGCCGCCTCCCGAGCCGCTCAACCCCACCGTTTGCACGTTTGCTTTCAAAAAGCATAGCAAATCCTTCTTACATTACTTTGCCACAAGTTGCCACATACTTTGGTGACCAGGCCAGAGCAGACCAGACCAGAACAGAGTTGGCAAACGATGCAACAACATGCAAATGACTCTTTTAATTTTTATGAATTTCTCTGATTACGAAAATTGCTTCTGGGCTTTTGGTTGCAGCCAGGTTGTTGTTGCTGTAGTCTCTGTTCCTTGGAGGCGGTGGGTTGTTGTTCCTCTTCGAATGTTAGCAAGCGGATGATGCATTGCGCATCTTCATTAGTCGTCGCTGCTCCAATGTCACACAAATACACACACACACACACACATAGTGCAAGTCTAGGCCATCATTTTTAAGTCCAGTTTAGACAGCTGCCGGGCCTTTTGGCTGCTCTGTGCGATCAGTGTCCATGTTTGCATTTGCTGTCGCATGTTGTACGCAAGCGCACAAGGTTCGTTTTGCACGGATCAGCTCGGATCGTGGGCTCCAATGCAAATTACAAACGTATAAATCATTTGGATGTTGTGCGCGTTCCTTGATTTTCAGTCACAGCCCACTTTTAAGATCGCTGCCTTCACACAGTTACTGTAATTAGTTGGAATTGTAATTCATGGCGCGATTAGATAAAGATCGGCTGCCAATTAGTAACGCAATAGGCCGTGAATAATATTTGATGACAAAAATCTGCACAGACATCTCTGTTTGCTAATAAGTTGTTGTGAGCAGCAACCTCTCGACTAGGTGGCAACGTTGCCAATGTCAGCAAGCATGGCGAATGGTAGAAACACACAATGTAAACAACTTTTGTATTTTATACATATTTATTTAAAATTTACGAAACATTTCGTAGAGTTACTTTTAGTTAAGTACAATCTCAGCCAATTAGATTCTATCGAGTGCAATCGACAAATGTCCGCAATGCCAACTCTATGCCAATTGGCCAGCAACTTGATTTCAATAAAAATCCATTTAATTCGACATTTGTGGCCCGAAAACAAAAGCAGGCGAAAAAAAACAGTTGTCGATTAGTTGGAGCGTATTTGGCTGCCGGCTGGCGGCGTTTGAACTGTGCGCCTCGTGCGGGTGCTTGCCAGTGGCAAGACCCCGACAGAGGGAGGGAGAGGTTCCACATATAAATCTCTTGTTGTAATTGCTGCGATAAGCTCGGCAGCGGCAACCTCTTAAAACCGGTGGCTCTGGCCCCCATAGTCGTCCATAGCTGCTACCAATATCCAACATATATTTTGGGCTAAACTACATAAATATCGCGTGAAATGCATTTGCGGGCGATAAATTTGGCAATGCTGAGGCTGCTGCAACAGGCGATAATCAACGCAATTGCAATCGATTTTGGCGTAATTTAGGTACGGCTTAAGTGGCTTTTGGCCAGGCTAACAAGCGGCACTCTCGCACAACTTGGCCGGACACATTGATTGAAAATTTCAATGTTCAGTTGTATATGTGTGTGTGTGCGTGTGTGTTTGTGCTTGTGTGTGGGCCAACACCTTAAGAGCAACAACAACGCCAGCTAACAACAATAGCAACAATTTAAATCAAACAGCGTTGATCGCTCGAAATTGTTGTTAGGCAAACTACCGTTAAACTCACTTTCACAGCGGGAGCAAAAAAATATATATATAAAAGAGGGAAAGGGAGGTTCAATGAAATTACTCATACGCAACGGCGTTGACCCCGCAAACCTTACAGAGGGCCAAAAAGAACTAACGAAAAAAAAAATGAGCTGCAGTTGCATTTGGTCATTTTTTGGGCTGTCGTATGTTGCCGCCTTGTGGCTGACACTCGACCTCGCCCGTTTCACGCCAGTGTCTTCTTGACGTTGCGACGTAGTGGCTGCTGCCTCGTTCCATGCCGCTGATTAATTACACCGCCCGCTGTGCGAATTCCTCAATAAAAATCATAATTTCATGTTTGCGGCCGCCGTTGGCCAGAATGATGATTGTTGCCGCATTTATGTAAGCCACGGCTTATTAGCTGCACGAGCTGGCATCTTTTGCTCCCTCCATATCTATCTCTTTCTCTCTCTATCTACTTCCCCTGTTTTGCCTCCCGTCCCGCAGCAGGCATGCAAAGTGTAACGAATTTTTGATCGAAACTTTAAAATACTCGTTAGGAGGGTTTCCTCGTCGCCGTCGTCGTTGCGCGTGAGTTTATCTTTTGATTAGATTCGTTAGAGTTTGTATTGGCCTTTTGTAACACAGTGTATTTGTATGTGTGTGGCACGGTTTTATTTTTGGCTGAATGGAGTCATTATTCACAATTTAGTAACACTTGATTTGCGTTCGGCGTTTTCTATAAATTTTCATAAATTGCTTGTAAATTTTTTGTTATTCGTTCGCAGTTTGTTGATACAAAAATGAAACAAGAGATTTATCTACACTTGATTTTGGCAAGCAGTTAGTTGATTTCAAAAGCTGTCTTTTAAGCCTTGCGCGAACTTATAAGTAATTAATTTATAGCATTCCTATGATCATTTTTAACCTGAAACGAAAAATAAATACTAAGATTTTTAATAGCTTTCTTTATGACTTTATTACATGAAAACAATACAGTGCACAATAAACAAGTCCATATTACTGCGGTTACAAAAGTTTTTAAAAAAAAGTTCAAGTAGCTTTAATTTTATTATGATATGCATAGAAACATATTTGATTAAAAGTTAAAAAGCATTGACATTTAATTAAATGCAAGATCATGCTTAAGATCATTTAACAATTGCAAACGCGTTCGTTCATATTCCAAACTTTGCTGCTGATAATCCTCAATCTGCATTTTTTGAACAGCCACTAACTCAGTCTTCGTCAATAATTCCAGCTTTAAATCTGAGCATTCGTTATCTTTAACCTCCATATGGTGCAAATGCGACACCTCTTGATTTTTAAGGTCATCGAGCAGCTGCAAGCGCATATTTTCTTTTTCCCCCAATTGCTGCTCCATATTCAAGCATTTTATTCTTGTCGACTCCACTTGTTGTTCAAGGCTAGAAAGCATGATATTCTTCTTCAATAACTCCCTCTCTAAGTCAATGCATTTATTTTCTTTAACCTCCATTTGTTGTTCAAGGTCGGCAAGCAATTTATCCTTTTTCAATAATTCCTTCTCTAGATTCAAGCATTTTTTATCGCTTATCTCCAACTGTTTCTCCATGTCCTGAAAGTACGTCACGACTTCTTTGTTGTGTTTAACTATAAACTGCAAATACATGTGATTTATTTGTTTTTCCATAAATCTATTGATTTTTACTGCTTCTTGCTCCAGATCCAAGCCTTTAATTCCATTCGGCGATGGCGATTCCTCTTGTATTTTTAAGAGACTAAAATGCATTTCCAAGAATTGGTGCGCATGAGCCAAAACTGAATACTCTTTGGATTCCATATTTTGAATTTGGAATTCCATTTTTGATTTAAGAACAGCAAACAACTGATCCTTTTTTAATAGTGGCTGCTCTAGATTAGAGCACTTGTCATCACATGTCTCTAAGTGTAGCTCCATTTCTTGGAAATATGTCTCGACTTGTTTCATCAGCTCAAGCAATTGCGAACGCACTTGATTCTTTTTCAATACTTGCTGCTCCAAATCCAAACATTTGCCTTCTTTTGTCTCCGAAAGACTTTTAAGTTGATAAATTTCAAGTAAAGAACAAAATATTGTTTCACAGCATTCGCCCAACCACTGAATCTTGTGATCTTCCATTTTTGCAAGTGATGTTTTCCTAGTTGTAAGATACTGATTTATTCGTTTAATATATCTATTCATGCTCATTTATATCGATTGCATATGTTAAATACCAATATATATCGTAAGTTAGTATTAAGTACCGATGTTAGTATTAAGTATGTTCTATCGAAAAAAGGTGCATCTGGCCACACCAGATCGCTCTGCCTTTTTTCTCTTTCCGGTGACGCTTGTATGAAACAGAGGTACATATTAGACCGAAATAAGAATCGTAAAAAATAAAAACCATCGCCAATACTCGGCTGAATAAATAGGCTTATTATATAGTGAACCTTTTTTTTTAGATCTGCAAACAATTTAACTTATATAAGGTTTTGTATTGAACCGCATCAGTTTTATAAATGGGATTTCCCCATTTTAGACGCCATTGAATGTATATTCATATATAAATTCACATGTGTATAACTTCTTTAAGGCAATAATAAAACTTACCACTTTCTGAAGAGCTTGCAATTGATCCTTAAATAATGAAATTTACTATTATTAATACTTGCAAATAAGCAATGAAATAATTGAATTATTTTTAATTCTACTCCAGCTTGTGCCAAGACCCAGCAGTACAATGACGAGGGCTGTCATATTATCAAAACGTATATTTGTATGTGTGTGTGTGTGTATGTGTGTGGCACGGTTTTATTTTTGGCTGAATGGAGTCATTATTCACAATTTAGTAACACTTGATTTGCGTTCGGCGTTTTCTATAAATTTTCATAAATTGCTTGTAAATTTTTTGTTATTCGTTCGCAGTTTGTTGATACAAAAATGAAACAAGAGATTTATCTACAATTGATTTTGGCAAGTAGTTAGTTGATTTCAAAAGCTGTCTTTTAGGCCTTGTGCGAACTTATGGATAAATAATTTATAGCATTCCTACTAGCGCATAATTATAGATTGTGCTATGATCATTGTTAACCTGAAAATAATTACTTCGATTTTTAATAGCTTTCTTTATGACTTTATTACATGAAAACAATACAATGCACAATAAACAAGTCCATATTACTGCGGTTACAAAAGTTTTTAAAAAAAATTCAAGTTGCTATATTTTCATTATGATATGCATACAAACATATTTGATAAAAAGTTAAAAAGCATTGACATTTAATTAAATGCAATAAATGTTACGTCGATCATTTAAAGAAGCTGGACGGCTGCATATGGGACATTTGGAATACCTTTGTATGCAATCTTGAATACATTTGTCGCCAAAGATGTGTCCGCACTGCAACGACACCAGGCGATGGTCGTCAGTGTTCCTCTCTTCCAGGCATATGGAACAAGAAACTTGTAAGTACATATTCATCTTTTTAATATCTATTTCTTGCTGGAGCTCAGACACTTTTCTATCCCTTGCCTCGGATTCATGCAGATAGGTTTCTTCTTGTTGCTTAAGATCATTTAACAATTGCAAACGCGTTCGTTCATATTCCAAACTTTGCTGCTGATAATCCTCAATTTGCATTTTTTGAACAGCCACTAACTCAGTCTTCGTCAATAATTCCAGCTTTAAATCTGAGCATTCGTTATCTTTAACCTCCATATGGTGCAAATGCGACACCTCTTGATTTTTAAGGTCATCGAGCAGCTGCAAGCGCATATTTTCTTTTTCCCCCAATTGCTGCTCCATATTCAAGCATTTTATTCGTGTCGACTCCACTTGTTGTTCAAGGCTAGAAAGCATGATATTCTTCTTCAATAACTCCCTCTCTAAGTCAATGCATTTATTTTCTTTAACCTCCATTTGTTGTTCAAGGTCGGCAAGCAATTTATCCTTTTTTAATAATTCCTTCTCTAGATTCAAGCATTTTTTATCGCTTATCTCCAACTGTTTCTCCATGTCCTGAAAGTACGTCACGACTTCTTTGTTGTGTTTAACTATAAACTGCAAATACATGTGATTTATTTGTTTTTCCATAAATCTATTGATTTTTACTGCTTCTTGCTCCAGATCCAAGCCTTTAATTCCATTCGGCGATGGCGATTCCTCTTGTATTTTTAAGAGACTAAAATGCATTTCCAAGAATTGGTGCGCATGAGCCAAAACTGAATATTCTTTGGATTCCATATTTTGAATTTGGAATTCCATTTTTGATTTAAGAACAGCAAACAACTGATCCTTTTTTAATAGTGGCTGCTCTAGATTAGAGCACTTGTCATCACATGTCTCTAAGTGTAGCTCCATTTCTTGGAAATATGTCTCGACTTGTTTCATCAGTTCAAGCAATTGCGAACGCACTTGATTCTTTTTCAATACTTGCTGCTCCAAATCCAAACATTTGCCTTCTTTTGTCTCCGAAAGACTTTTAAGTTGATAAATTTCAAGTAAAGAACAAAATATTGTTTCATAGCATTCGCCCAACCACTGAATCTTGTGATCTTCCATTTTTGCAAGTGATGTTTTCCTAGTGAACCTTTTTTTTTAGATCTGCAAACAATTTAACTTATATAAGGTTTTGTATTGAACCGCATCAGTTTTATAAATGGGATTTCCCCATTTTAGACGCCATTGAATGTATATTCATATATAAATTCACATGTGTATAACTTCTTTAAGGCAATAATAAAACTTACCAATTAATGAACAGCTTGCAATTGATCCTTAAATAATGAAATTTAATATTATTAATACTTGCAAACAAGCAATAAAATTATTGAATTATTTTTAATTCTGCTTCAGCTTGTGCCAAGACCCAGCTGTACAATGACGAGGGCTGTCATATAATCAAAACGAAATTGACTTAACATCGATAAGCTCAAATGATCGATATCACATATTTTTATTCTTTACGTTTTGGTTAGGTAATCTATCTAAAGATAAGTATAATTTGAGTATTGAATGTTCACTAAAAATTAAGAAAGAAATAAATAAAAAACTCTGTTAACATTTATAACCATTTTAAAATATCGGTAAAAAATATCGTAATTAGAAATCAGCTGACCTGTATTGTTTTTATGTAGCGTAATCAAAATTTGGTGAAGAGTGAATAGTTGGCGGAATTATATATGTATGAATATATAAATTGAAAAATGCTTGCCGCTATTGTTGTTGTTGTTCATGGCACTTCTAATTAAGACACCGCAACCGATTTCCATATGTGTCAGTTATCCCAAATGTTAAAAGGCGCATACACGAACACACACACACACAGATGCAGATGTTTATGAGTATGACAAGTCGAAGTCATTAATTTTTAGCACAAATTTGTGTTTCTGCGTTGATAATGTGCCCAGCATGATGCAGACCCAGGGCTCAGGTCTAAAGAAACGTTTCGTGCCTGTTGGTGAAAGGTGCAAGCAAGTGGCTGGAGCCGTCTGATCCACATATCTGACAAAGTGAAGCGCGAAATTGCTTTGACGTTGCGTCAAAATTTCACACTTTTGCGCAAGATAAAAGCCAAACAGTCGATGACGAACTGCAGCATGAAGCAGCCGGCAACCACTGTTAACTGTAAATATACATATAAGGGAGAACAGTCAACATGACAAACAAACTGGCAGCATTCCCAAAATATTTGGCATATGCATTCAGAGACTCTGCACATCATTAAAAAAAAAAAGTGTTAAATGCAATGCGGGGCCAGACGTGGTGAGGCTTGGCAACTGAATGCAGCTATCGATGGGTTATACCTGGTGCCTGGATGCCTGAATGCTTGGATGCCAGTGCCTCTGTGTGAGCTGAGCCCAAATTAGCATACAAGCCGCGCTTTTGCCATAATTTGCATATAAAATTAGCGCAACACTTGAAACCGCATTGCACTCCTTACGCGCCTGCTCCTAATCCTTCTGCGGCTGCTGCTGCATCTTCTGGTGACACTTGGCAGTAGGACTCCATTCGTTGCTCATTTAGCGCCTTGCAGTCGCTGATTGGTTGTACATACAATAAAGCACACACACAGCACCGTGTCGCAGCTACTTTTGTGCGCTATGATAATTAAGCTGAAATGCAAGAGAGGGGAAGTCTCTTGCACTTGTTGCTGCAATTTGCATTGAATCAGAATCTATATACATAAATGCATACATACAAGATGTACATACAACTAAGTTTGCGGCGCCTTCACGGCAATTAGCAGCAGCAGCTACGGCAAAAGTTTCGTTGGACTCTGAAGCGTTGGCTGATTAGTCACGCCTCAATGCGCAGCATACCCTGAAACTGAAAAATAGACACTCATAAATAACATCGAAAAAAAAGCAGAAGAAAACAACAACAACGGAGAAACACTGGAAAACAAGAAGAAATAAAGATGCTTAACTCTACCTATCCATATTCCCTTTAACCCTTTTTCACCCAATGGACTTTTGTGAATAATTTTGTATATTTTGTTTCTCATAAGTTTCATGCGTGAAAATGTTAAAGGTTAATAATTATGCTCTTTAATTTCGAGAATGTCTACAAAATCGCCATAAATTTAAGGTATTTTATTTTTAAACATTTTTGTTAAGACATTGAACGTTGTAGTTGAGAGTGAAGGGAAATTCGATTAGACCGTGAAATAAAAGTAAATTAAAAAGATTTCATTTATATTTAGTTAACGTATAGATCGTAAATATTATTTTCTTGGCTCATTAAAAAAAAATTACTTCTTTGCCACTAAATCAATACAAGTCATCACCGGCAATATGCTTTTTAATTTATGCAATAAATTTCTTCTCATCGCCTATAAAAGCTGTAAATAAAAAAAAGTTTAAATAATAGATAAATATTTATTTACATATAATTGCATGTCAGGGCAATGGTAATTAATGCGATTGCAGTTTATGACAAGCGATTAAAATTTAAAATGACAACAGAAACGAGTCGAAAGGAAAAAAGTGTAGAAAATTGTAGCAGGCGGATAATGGCAGCACTACGTGTAGTTATTTAAGCCGATAGATCGATACACTAACAAAGAGGTTGTAGTGCAGTCGATCGGACTATCGCTAATCATAAGGTGAAGCGATAGAACTGTATCGCAGCCAACTTAATTAATTAAGATAAGCGCAGGATAATAAAACGAAAATAAAATATTAAAATATATTAAGAAAACATCGGTACGTACTCATGTGTGTATGTATATATTGGTGGCTCAATTAAGTAGCACAGATGCTATAAATCGATAGCTTGTTTTACTTAAAACACAGACACAATGATAGGGCTATCTAAAACGGCCTCAAACAGCTACTGCACACGAAGAAAATAGTAGAAGTTTGGCAAAACGTTAAACGAAACCATCGGAATGGTTCATTAGTCAAACGTTAGGTGACAATCAGATAGGGCTTTATATGTGTGTGTGTGTGAGATAGCTTTTTTGGGCTGTGGCACCTGCTTTTGGATTGGGGACAAACCTGCAGCATTCTCATGTCAATTGAGCTCCAAGCTCCACTCAACAGCAGACAAGACAAACCAGCTGCTTATCAGCATTGATAGATTGGGATTCATGAAGAGAAAGTCGGTGCTACGTAAAGGGCACTTGGCTCTTAATGCCAACACAAAGACTAACAACAACAACATTAACTTCTATAACTAGAAGATCGCCCGCAGAGCGATAAACATTCGAACAAACGCATGAATTACAACAACAGCAGCAGCAGCAAAAACAGAAAAAAAAGGCCGCGCAAAAGTGTCAATAAAATTGCGTAGATTATTGCATTCGAGCTCATAAAATTGTTTACAATCCTCTTGCTTCTGCTCAGGCGAACTCTTGCGGACTACATCATGCATTCAACAGTCAATTTCCTGGTGCGTGTCGCCGAACAACTTGCAACAAACATGTGTATGTGTGCCTTACGGCATTGTGCACAATTACTATTTATTTATATTTTATATGTGCTATATATCTATTTATTAAATAAATGCATTATGCTATTATAAAAAACGAAGAAAATTATTTTAGAAATATAAAAAAAACCAACCTGACCAAGCCGAATGTGTTTATGCCCTGAACGAAAAATCAGATCAATTATTAACATTTGTTATAAATTATATATATGAGTATTTAAAAAGTTAAGCTACAATATTATATAGTTAGGCAAAACAATCTTATAATAATTACCTCTCAAAAGGGTATTTAAAAGAATACCCTCACATCTATTCAAAGTTGTTCTTGATTTCGTAAGCAACGGGGCGCTGCTCGACTGTGTTGCAAAGTTGCAACATCTCGTGTTGCGCCCTCAGCGCCCATTGCGACAACTGCAATATTATTGTTAATATCATATCGTAAATTTGAAATTCTTATGCTTATTGAATTTTCATGTTTGCCAGAGACCCGACGACACCCCTCCAACTCCTCTCTCATCCACAATGCTGTTTGTTTTAAGGTCCTTTGGTTTTGTTCTTCTTTGTTTTGCAAATGATTTTCATTATGTATGCGGATGGGAGACAAAGTGTCAATAAAGTTCCAATTGTGCTCAATATTGGATTATTCGAATGCAATTATTATGTTTATTGGCAATGTAATAACAATTATTTGTATACTCATCAATGTCAATTGCCATTTTATTGGCTTGTTTATATACTTTTGGGTACGGAAGGGTCAACTATTCAAAGATCTAAAGTTGCGGTTACCTTTCGGTTTTTTTTTTCATTTTCTTATAAATATTTGCACTATGTATGCAGCAATATGTAGTATCGCCTTACAGTAAACAACAACCGCATTTTCTGCATGCGAACACAAGAATACAAATAATAATGACAACATCCCCAACGGCACAGCAAAGCGCACATGGAACGAACAGAGACGACGCTGCAGCAAATAACTCAATCCTTAACAGAAATGATAGAAACCTTATAAATACACAAGAATATGCTTGTTGCCGTTTGCGATCATTCGATCGCTGATCAACCGATCAGCCGTTCCCTAACCCTATACCGATCAACGTGTGGTTGCCGCCGCGACATGGGAATGCAGCTTTGTGGGCATGGCCATAACCATGCGGCCAAAACATACTTGTTTCACCTGACTTAAAGGCGATACAAGCGTCTACTGCTTGCCGCTGCATTGAAAATTGAAAATAACAGATTTAATTTGTCTAACAAACTGTTCACTACACACGCACACACGTAGATAGACAGCCGTCATATTGAGATCTCATCAAAAGACCGCACAACAAGTTGCGCTTGATGCGCAAAGGCCAAAGCCCAACACAAACCAAAACAGAAACCAGACCAAGCAATGAAATGGAAGGAAAGGAAAAAAAATCCCATTGAAATATTTTGACAGCGTCGTGGCAGGCGTTGAAGTTCAAGAGAAATGTCTCAAGTGCATTCGAAGTATTTTGTAGCCTGACCGCCAGCTGACAGCTGCGATCTTTTGGGATCACTGCGAGCAGTACTGGTGGGCACATACATATATACATACATACATATATGTTATTTTGTTTCTCTCACTGGGCTTATCACGTTGATAATGACAATCAATGATTGTTTCTATGAAGAAGGCATGGCCCCCAAACTGGAATTGAGCACAATTTGTTACACATCTGCAATTGAAGATTTGTTATTTATTTTCTTAACATACATACATAAATATTTCTAGCGTTGTCTGTTACAGTTCCCGTTTGGCTGAAACCACTTTAGGTTTTAAAACGTGACGCGCTTTCATATACATATGTACTTCGTTTTTTTTTTTTATTAAGTGTTTGTTTTAGATTTTGTCGGTCGTCGTAAGTACAAATTGAAGATTCGTATGTTTGTATGTATAATGGGCTAACAATCCCATATTGAAGCTTAATAAAATTAACATAAGTTTGTTGTTGCACCGGCCTGAGCATTGAGAGAGAAAGAGAGAGAGGGGGGTGTGATAAAAAATAATATAATACTATATCTTACTGCATATGTGCATATGTACATATATGTATTTGTATTTGTATTTTATCCATCTCGCCACTTGGGCACTCTCAATTTGTTGATGTAACAAATTAATTTTGACGTTCAAGCTGATTGCAAAAAACTGTCCAATTGGCATTTAAAGCCTACGCCATAACAGCATGGTACAATCGAAATTGCAATCGCACTGCTCCTTCAAGTCCAAGAGCGATGCTAGCATCTATTGTCCAGGCTTTCCGTTTCCAACTGTGTCGCTCAGTTGACAGCTCTCCGAAATGCGAAACAGATCAAAGCATATTATGTGCAACGCCTCTTAGCTGCTTAACGTTGAGCATTGGTGCCTGGCCAACAAACTTGGCAATAAACCAAATGCGAATAGCATCTAGAATGCCATCCAAAAACACATACACAGACAGAGTTAAACAAACTTACGATGCCCAATGGATTTTCATTTGTGACTCCGCCAAGTATTTCATAAATCAACAAATGGCAATGCAGACACACGACGCAGGCTGCAGGAAAATATGGCAGCGAACGCACTGTGGAACTATGTATGTGTGTATGTATATGATGGCTCGATTAAATGGATTTCAATGCACGAAACTGGCGAGTCTTATTCGCATTTCCATTTCATCAACAGCCATCAGCAGCAACAGTAAAAGAACTCAAGTTAGTGCACCAATGGGGCAACAGAAGAGTATATAGAACTCATAACAAATTTGCGCGCTTTTATGCCCACAAATTGCCATGTCTTCAGCCAAGTGACAGTGCAATTATCGAGGGCCCAGCCGTGCGTTGGCACTTGATGATTCCAATGGCTAATGGAACGGCTGAGGGCCATGCCACAGTCGCAGACGCAACTGCAGTTGACAGTTTGCTAAAGGGCGCTGAATTGATGAATTGTCTATTAGGAAAAGAAAAAGCCTATTTAGCATTTGTCAGAATATTTAAAGACTCCGTCATGCAGATGTATTGATTTTTAAGTGAATTCTAAATGCATTATTTAATATTAATATTTTTTAACCCTTGTAAATACGGATAACTACACAGATGTTTTGTGGTGCTGCCGTACACCTTAAGGTGGACGACAAGGAACAGCTATAATATCGATAAGTTGAGGCATATCGATGTCTAGGCATTTTCGTGCTGATTATATGGCAGCCCTTGCCATTGTACAGCTGCATCTTGGCTCGTTGCTCATTTACAAGTAATAACAAAAATAATTAAATAAATAAGGAAAATCATTTGTTGTGAAATTGGTAAGTTGAATTATTGCTTTCAAACAATCTATACATGTGAATTATCATTTGTATTTGTACATGTATAAGTCTATATGTATGTTAAACGGGGGAATCCCATTTATATTATTTACAGATATAAAAACGTTACTAGGAAAACATCAGTTGCAAAAATGGCAGACGACAAGGTTCAGTGGTTAGTTAAATGCCATCGAACAATATATTTTTCCTTAATTCAAATTTATCGAATAAAATGCTTTTCGGAAATGACAAACACGAAGCGTTTGTGCTTAGAAGAGCAGACTTGGAAAGGGGACAAGCTTTTGTCTGACCTTATGGAACATCCCATGACGTACTATGAGGAAATAATGCGTCAGTTAGACACTTGTAATGCTGATGGGGACCTAGAGCATGTAATATTAAAAACGGAGCAAATGCTTAAGGACATAAAAACCGACGTGAAATTCTATAAAGAGAATATGGTATCCAAAGGGAATTTTTGCATGTTTCTTTGGCAGCAAATTTTGGATGAGTTACAACTGTGTATAAACGATTTAGCAATACCAAAGCGGTCCCAGTCGTCAAAAACAGAGACGATCAGAAACATGTGCTTGGACTTCGAGCAGGAAACATCAAAAATTGGTAAATTTATAGAAGAACAAGTGAAACATATACTCATGAATATTTTTGTTGAAAACCAAGAAAAAGAAAAAATGCGTTTGCAACTGCTTGATGACCTTAAAAAACAAGAGGAGTCTCATTGCCACAAAATGGTGGTTAAGGATAAAGAATGTTCAGATTTAAAGCAACAATTATTGGAAAAGGATAAATTGATTGCTGACCTTGAACAAAAAGTGGAGGAGGTGGTGCACAAAAAGGAGGTTAAAGATAATAAACGCTTAGACTTAGATCGGAAGTTATTGAAGAAGGATATCATGCTTTCTAGTCTTCAAAAACAAGTGGAGTTGACTAGAATAAAATGCTGGAATATGAAGCAGGAATTAGGGGAAAATGAAAATATGCGTTTACAGCTGCTCGATGAGCTTAAAAATCAAAAGGAATCGCATTTGCACAAAATTGAGGTTAAAGATAAAAAATGCTTAGACTTGGAATGGAAGTTATGGAAGAAGTCTTTTAACCTTGAACAACGGTTGAAGTCGATGAGAGTTGAATGCGTTAATAGGGAGCAGCAATTAAGGGAAACAGAAAATATGCATTTGCAGTTGCTCGATGACCTTAAAAATCAAGAGGAGTTGCATTTGCACAAAATGGTGGTTAAGGATAACGAATGCTCAGATTTAAAGCAACAATTATTGGAAAAGGATAATTTGCTTGCTGATCTTGAAGTTAAAGATAACGAATGCTCAGCTTTAAAGCAAGAATTATTGACGAAGACTGAGTTTGTGGCTGTTCAAAAAATGCAGATTGAGGATTATCAACAGCAAAGCTTGGAATATGAACGAACGCGTTTGCAATTGTTAAATGATCTTAAGCAACAAGGAGAAACCTATCTGCATGAATTCGAGGCAAGGGATAGAAAAATGTCTGAGCTCCAGCAAGAAATAGACATTAAAAAGATGAATATGTACTTACAAGTTTCTTGTTCCATATGCCTGGAAAAGAGGAACACTGACGACCATCGTCTGGTGTCGTTGCAGTGCGGACACATCTTTGGCGACAAATGTATTCAAGATTGTATACGAAGGTATTCCAAATGTCCCATATGCAACAGTCCAGCTGCTTTAAATGATCGACGTAACATTTATTGTAATTAATGTATTCTCAGTGGTTCTTAATCTTTTCGTCATTCATATGTATGCAGCTAAGAATGATATTATGACAACATTAATTTGCCTTTTTTTTTATTGTTACCACAATAATATGAATTCGTTTGATGTATTGTATTCATGTAATAAAGGTATGAAGAAAACCTATTAAGATCAATTCCATTTGTATCCTTTAAAATGTATATATGAAATATATCTAAGCTTTCAGGGTGAAAATAATTATATATCACAATCTTCCATCATGCGCTGGTGTCAGACGAACAATATACACCAACTGCGATGGATGCCGTTGTAGTTGCAGTTATGCCCGCTTGATCGCAACACGATCTGAAATATTGCCTGATCTGAACAGTCGAAAGCAATTCGCGTTCTTTTTCTCTTGGTGGTATAGCTCATTATAATGCAAACAATTGACGGTTGGCTGGTTATTGCCAATTTGTATGCGAGTGTGGCGGCATTGGACAGTAGAACGAGCCAGCACATCATTTTCAGCTGTAGGAAGTGGCAACGGTAACAGTAACAGTAACCTCAATAGCAACCGTTACCGATGCTGGCGATAATGGTGATAATAATTGTCTTTATCTTTAAAGTCCACAAGCAGCCACAAGGCCCCAACATAAACTTTAGCATCGGCCTAAGCTTCAGGCCAAGACGGCTAACAATGAATTTTATACAATTGGCCGTTAGCCACACTTTCCCAGACCCGCACAATGGGCCGCTCTTTAGATATTTTATCAGAGCCTAAAAAACCAAAAAGTTGAAACACTTCAGTGTCCAGTTTGCATAAATTTTGTGTGTCGTGTGGAGCTGGACAATAAAATTGACAAAAAATATATGTGTTGAAAACAAAAATCTAGCTATTTGCATATCAAGCAAATTGAGAGGCGCCACAGAAAAAAATATGCATGTATATACAAAATATAACCACTCAGAGCAAAATGGAGTCATAAAAGTTGGTAAATGCTACACATTTGCTCAACGATAATGCAGACAGCGTTTTTGGAATGTGAACGCTGCCAAAGTTGAAGAAACAATAATAAAAAATGTAAATTTATTGTTCAAAGCAGATGTCAACGAATTTTCATAGTACATATCCTTAAAACTTGTTAAAAACTTTCCAGTAACATCTTCAAAATGAAACCACATAATATTTATGATATTGTATAAACTGTAAGTTTAATGCAGTTCAGTTTCCTAAAATGATTTGAAGCAAATGTTGAACTTATTGCCGAGCTGCAACTTCGTTTTTATCTTGAACATCTTTAAACGGTTTTGTTGTCTGCTACGATACCATAACAGTTATGACGCCTGTGTCAAACTCAAACTACTACTTAACAATATTTGTGCAACTGCCTCACACACACACACGCACACACACACACAGACACAGACACACATACACTGGCAGTGGAGCATTTTATGTCTTTTTTAATTGAAAACTTAAATTTGAAGCGACATGGAAAGGCTTTTATCTGCGCCGTAGTCAATGTTACAGGCCCTATGCACCTCCGCCTCCCCAATCCACTCTCCGCCAATAGTCAACCCACTGCTAGCAATGCTGGCTCCCTCTTTATAGGTTCTAAGTGGAGTTGCGGAGTGGTGTTGTTCTTGTAGTTGTAGCCTCTGCCACTGTCTCGGCTACTGTCTGCTTGTCAGCACTGAGCTCCAAATGATGTTGATGATAAATAAAGTAACGAGTTGGCATTAAAATGATGACAGCCACACATCACAGCAGTTGGGGAACAGAGAACTTGGACCGCCACTGTAGAACAACAGTACATACTTACTGAGCTGACGATGACATCAAATGTTGGCGTTTATTAATAATTAGATTGAAATTTATCTTAGCATTTGGGTGTGTGCATTATAATTAGAAAACTTTCCAAGTTGTTGAGCTAGTAAAAAATAAAAGGGTTACATGAAATTAAGGCGAAACTCTTTTGTCTGGTTTCTGACAAGTGCAATCAAGTGCTCTTGCCACTGATTTTTGGCTGCCTCATCTCTTCTCGTTAAACTTTTGCCATAAAATTCATATTCATCAAGTTAAACGGCAATGTGCCCCATATCATATATGAGCTAATACACACTCAGTGTGTGTGTGTGTGTGTGTGTGTGTGAGCACTCAAAGTTCTGTCTTTCATGTAATTACCCATCGTTTTTTGGCACAATCTCGGCCACCTCATTAAATGTTGGCGCGCGGTGCTTTCAAAGATCCAAAAATCTCAGCCTCTGCCAAATTACATGTTGCTACCGTTGTTGTTGTTGCTGTTGTTGGTATGTCGATGATGAGAACAAGTTCATTTGATCGTTGCTCATTTCAATAATACACTTTTTTGGTTCTCGTTCTCATATTGCGTTAAAGCTTTTTATCGGTCTTCTCTCTCTTTTTTGCTCCTGTGGTCATAACCATTACAGCAAACTGGGTTTATTGTTATGCTTTATGGTCAGCTATCAATTTCATTGCGCTGATTACCAGGCGTGAAACTACAGGCAGTCAACGCTTTCAAATTCACATATCCATGGCGAAATTTTTATGTTTTAGAGTCTTCAATAGCAATTTATATCTATTTACATACCACAAATATTCAATGGCGACATGTAATGCTTGCCAATAAATATTTTAAAATAGATTTATTGCTATCTATTTAAAATGTGCTTGATGGTTTATCCTTCTTATGTGACAGTCGAGAGCTAAGTGTTGGCCATCAGCTATAAATAAGAAAAACTTCATATAACTCTTTTTTGTTTTGCATGGCGTCAGTTGCCTCTCAGTTCGAAGCAGCTGTCCAATTCCTTAAATGTCCGATACACACACATACATACAAAGAGCAGTGCACAGTCAGACGAAGGGCCGCCAGTTGCTGTCAATGTCAGCACATCAAAAGTTGTCAAATATCAGTTATCAGCAGGCAAAGTAACATGCTCCAAACCTACAGAAGGAACGAAGAGAAAGAGAGAGAGAAAGAGTAGAGTGCCACATAGTCCCATATTGATGTCCAGTTGTTGTACTATGTCCGAGACAACGAGCCGAGCCAGTCGACCAATCCAACTGACTGACTGACAGTTGACAGTTCAGCCAGAGACGGTTCGGTACGGCTTGGTTCTGTTTGGGTTCGGACACAAGCAGCCAAGCTGTCTGCCAGAGTCATTGTTGCTGCTATTGTTATTGCCATAAAGATAAAAGCAACCTTTTTGACAATTAAGGGAACAACAGAGTGTGAAAACTTATCGCTAAAAGGCTGCAATAAACGAACCAACAGGAACAAAACCACAAGTCTTATCATCGGGAAATGGCAGCAAAGAGATGAACCGGTACAAGATAAACTTTAGAGAAAGAAAGAGAGAGCGCTATATACAAAATTAAATGTCACGCTTGAGATGGAACATAACAAAGTTTTGGCCAACAACTTGTACAATACAGTCCGGCTAAGGCAAGTTCGAAATTAGAATTTGCTGGCTACAATTTATTTGCTTGACTTGGGCCAACAAACATCGCATTCATTAGATGCTTCCTATGTTTGGGTGGCTGGCACATTCCTAGCCCCATGGACATGGCCACAACTCACTCATGTCCCTCTCACTCGGTCTCTCTCTCTCTTTCTTTCTTCCTGTCTGTCTCTGTCTTATTTCTTTTTGTCTGTGTCGAGGCAGGTATTCATTTCAACGCTGCTCGAGCTCGTAAAACTGTCAAAATGCACCGGCTACCGGACGGCTTGCGTCTTTTACTACCAACTCCATGTCCATATATACATATATGTGTGTACATTCAACTAGCTGTCGGACCAACTGTCTGTCGATCTCGCTCGGACTAGCTAGCGGCTTGAGAAATGCTATCTACGCCACACATGCAACAATTAGCAAAACAAACGCGATATCATAAAATAATATTAATTTGTAAAACAATCGCTAGCGTAAACAACAACGACAACACAAAACCTGGCGCAGACTTGCCTGCCTGGTACGGTCAAGAGTACGGCCAATCCTCCAGGTTTGCAGGCACCCCACAATTAAAAGCAGCGCCGCTGACGTCGCTGCGGACGCCAGCGCGCCGTCGCGCATGCGTAATAAGCACTTTTCCGTCTGACAACACAATAAAATGTCATGATATGCCCCACGCTCTGTGGGATCCCGTCCACCCCGTTTGGAGCTAGCAAATGAATGCCAAAGCCAAGCAATAGCTTCCCTTCTCCATCTTGCGCGCTCTCTCTCTCTCTCTCTCCCGCTTGCGTTTGCGTTTACTCTGCGTATTTGTTTTCAACTTGTCCAAAACTATGGCCACTGTCATGGCCAGGCATCTAAAAAGTCTTAAAAGCAAGTTTTCCACGTTGTTGTTTCGGGCCTTTTGCGCATTCTTATAGCATATAAACGTCTCGGGTTGCAATTAAAATCAATAAATCGGTAACTAGCCTGCCAGCTGGTTTATAACCGTTGAATTGCATAGCGCTCAAGATTTACGCAAAAAAGAGTTTTAGCTGTTGTGGCCGCTGATGTTGACTGGTTTTGCAGTCAGTCTTCAGCCAGTCTTCGTCTCCTAGTGCCATTTAATGTGGTTCGCTTTAAAATTAAACGGTAACAACTTCACATTTTATTGCATCTTAACGAGGGCTACAGCAACTAATCGTATTTCTCTTTTTTCCTTTTATAATTTACTGGCATATTTTATTAAAATCAGGTATTTATTTGTTTTTAAAGACGTTTGTCTTGTAAACTTAAGTCGTTTACGACATTTGGCCAACAACTGCACAACAGTTGCAACTCTTTCCGAAACGTATCACATAGTTAATCTTCTCATTCTTCATCTGAGTTGAAGATTGATTGTGTCTATCGCCTTCAACTTCGACCCTTATACTGAAGTTATGATATTTGTGGCCCGATTAGAGATGGTGACAGGTGAACGAGTCCGGCGGAGACAGTCGCTTGATGCATGTGTGTCAATGGTTGGACACGATCATAAGACCACCGGCGACAGGCTGGCAACTAGCTCCTTAAAAAGTGTGTGCGCCTTTTAATCGCTTCCAATGACGTCTTGAATGATGCCTCACTTATGTGTGAACCTACCGGTCGGCTGTCAACAACTGCCGCTGCCTGTTTGTAACGATCGA
This sequence comes from Scaptomyza pallida, assembly GCA_018152965.1. Lineage (NCBI taxonomy): Eukaryota > Metazoa > Arthropoda > Insecta > Diptera > Drosophilidae > Scaptomyza > Scaptomyza pallida. Next base: position 2,604,239 of record JAECXP010000107.1, read on the forward strand.
TAGAGATGATCTCGTACACACACACACACACACACACACACACACACATATGCTGGCCTGCCAATAGAATTGTTTGTGCGCTCGGGAATTCTCCAGGTTGAGGTTGAGTCAGTCTGGGCCAAGGCTGAGTCTAAGTCGAAGTCTGAGGCGACATACCCGCTGGCAGACTGGTTGCCAGTTGAGAGGCCCCAAGAACATTTTGTTGATCATGATTTTTGAGTTGACAAGATGTCACCGCCGGCGATCGTCTTGAACGAAGACGTTTGCTAGAATGTCGGCCTCCATGTTGCGTCCTTGTTGAGCAACAACATTTGTGTTGTGGTTTCTTTATTTTTATTTTTATTTTATTTTATTTTTTTGCTGCCATCACTTTCTTTGCAATTGGCTGTTGGCTGTTGACTGTTGGCGTTGATCGTCGTCGTCGTCGTCGTTCGTTGTTGGCTTAGATCGATTGCATCAAAAGTTTAATCCGCTTTCCGCCCCCTCTCCGATTATAAACAAAATGCCTGTATTTTCTTTAAGCTATACCAAAATTGACTGAGGTAGATGCTGACATCTGACAAAGTTATGACAAAAAATTGGACCCCCCCCAAAAAAAAAAAAAAAAACCCCAAAAAAAAAAAAATGCAGTTTTTGCAGTTTTTGCTCTGGCTATTTGGAGCGCAACACATTGATTGCAATGCAGCTGATAAGCGTCACTGCTGCAGACCTTAATCATGGCCAGGCCGACTGGATGAGATCGGATGGGATGCTGCAGGTGCTGCTGCCAGCGAGCGACATGCCAGCAATCCTCCAGCATGTTTACAAGACAACAAAAATCAAAGAGTAGGGAGAGCAAGAGGCAAAGCAAAAAAGAGGAGAACAAAAAACTGCATGTTGGCAGTGGAATTTTAATCAGCTTTGGGGCAGCTTTAATTCAATTACATGCCACGCTTGAAGTGCGGCAATCGCCTGGGTGTCGGCCCCATAGGTTAAGCAGCTGCTTGACCCAATGCGGGTCGTCGTCATCATCATCGTGGTGGGCGTTGCGAAGCGACAGCATTTCAATCAGAGCGTAAAGCTTGAAATTTTGAATTCAATTGATTGATACTGATAAAAAGTGGATGCGGCTGCACTCTGTTGACAGCTTTTGTAAATGGCTTCCGGCAAACACTTTTGATTGCAATTAAAAATCGGAAAAAAAAGAAACGTTTGCAGAATTGGCAGCAGCAACGCCGACTGCAGTCACTCTTTCCCTAGGTCCCTATCTCAATCGTGGTCATGTATCTGTATCTGTAGCTGTTGCCAGTTGCCTTTTAGCTGTTGTATCTTTGGGGCGCACAATTGCGCGATTAATCATTGCGCGCTCAGTGAGTTGTCAGCTGTGACTGTGAGCTCTGCCGCCGTCTTAGAGATCGCATCGCTTCAGTTTGGTTTGGTTTGGTTTGGGTTGGGTTCGCTCGGTTCGGTTTGTCCGTCACAAGCGATTGGACACCCAACAGTCAACAGACAGTTGAGGGGCAAAAGCAACAGCAACAGCAAAATGAAAAACGAAAGACAAAACACATTGGAAATGCATTTCAAATGCTTTTCGCTCAACACTTTTTATTTCTATTCGCTTTTAGCTGTTTGTATCTTTTGCCGCCATTCATGCGTTAAGAATCGCCAGCGTAGACTTTTGTCCACTTTTGCCTTTGCCTCAGCGCCGTCAATTTGCTCCTGGTCAACATACTCTATCCCACTCTTTGAGTGTCCCTTGATTTGGGGTCTGTATTGTTTGTATTTCTTGGCTAGAGTTTTGTGTGTTTTGCTCCATTTGTGCTGCGAGCTGTAAGCAGAACTTCCGCAAGACCAGACCAGGAGCTCACTCAACCGAGAAGTGACTTGTGTGTGTGTGTGTGTGTATTAGGTTCATCTGGTAGTGGGTAGCGGTAAGGTAGGTTAGGGGGGGGTAGGGGGAATTGGGTACTGTGACTCTGCGTGTCGCTGGGCAATTCCATAAAGTGTTTTATTTAATGGAAAATCTTTCAATTGTGGAAAATGGTGTTAATTAGCCGCCATTAAGATCATAAATTAGTCGCTACAAACGATTATGACGCGATTGTTGTTGTTGTCGTTGTTTCTTTTCTGCCGGCATTTCTACAAAGTGCTTTCTTTAGACATCCATTCCATACTTACATATATGACTTTATATGGCTAAGTGCTGGCTGCATGTTTGCTTTACGGTACATTTGCTGTTATGACTTCACTTCTAGCTAATGTGCAGATGTTTGATTTAGGAAAGTCATTTTAATGGCCGGCCTGCAGCAGGGCCAAATGAAAGTCCAAGAGAAAGATTGAGCTAACCCAAACTATAAACAACAACAACAACAATCCCAATCGCAATCCTTTGCCCATTAAGGAGTTCACTGTCCTGTCGAACTACAGAACAAGCTAACATCGAACAACATTCCTAGGCATGCAACAGCAGCAGCTTCATTACCAAGTCACTGACTGTGAACCTCAACCCACAGCCAGCTGGTTGCTTGGAACGAGAGCTACATAAACCTAATCAGTGATCACACTTAAGAGTACTCCGTTGCTGTCCACTCGAGTCTGCCCTAATTGAAGCAACCAACAATGTTGCCGATGTGTATTAGTTGCATTTGTAGAGGACCAATCGCTCATTATCAGTTGTTTGTTGCCGCTGAGATTGGTAATCAACGTAGGCGTGCAGATTTGTCAAGCGGCAACAGCATTATATGTAGGTTAATTCCGCGCACAACTCAAGATATGCCCCACCAGACACCACCACACATGGTCCTGGCCTGTGGTCCAGGTCTGTTCTGTTCTGTACTCGTCTGGAGCTGCATTGATTAGCATTACAAATGATTCGAGTAATGTGCACTTAAGCGGTCGCAGTGCATCTGCATCCCTCTACACCCTCTATACTCCTCATCCAACGTGGTAGACGCGCAGTCTCTCCTGGTCTTTCAGTCTGCTGCTGGCTTTATCCTAGACAGAGTGACGTGTGTTCTGGATATGGCAAATGTGGCTGCGATGACTTGCAATTCATTTTCGGTGCTGAGAGGCATTTGTTGTGAGCTCACATGCATGTGTGTGTGTGTGTGTGTGTGTGTGTGTGTGGGCTCATCTGTGGCGCCTCAAGCATATCCCGGCCACATACTGCAGCCATATGCAAAAAAAAACCGCGCTCAACGCTCACATTCACACTTGCCGCCTCCAACGCTGCAAGGCTGCTGCTCGAGTCTCGAGTCTGCATTGGCCATAAAATATCGGCATTTTATTAGCGCGTGCATCCCATTTGCCGCTTTTCATTGCGATTTTAAAAGTGTTCCCGTGTTTTGATAGCCGCACTATCAGTGACCCATGGAAATAAATGTGGCCTATAGAGATTATATGCCTTCCTGCGGACAGGCCACAGACATCTCAGCGCGTCAACACAACGATGCTGGCTGCTGCTGCCTGCTGCTTGCAGTTTTTGCAACACACACACATACACACATGCCTAATGAAATATGGCGCAATGATGCCGCATAACGGCTATTTAGGGCCACTCATCGCTGCTTTGCAGGCTTAATCATGGGATATGTTCTGGCCTAAAGCTAAACATACCTTCAAACATATACACATACATATGCATCCAACTCTAATGCGTTGCTGTTTCGCGCTTCTGCTGTCGCTGCTGCTTTTGGGCCACAATGGCAATGCCAATGCCAACGCCAAAAAGACCACAAATTAACTGCACATCAAACATAATCATTTGTGAAAGCTACGATCGCAGCCAAAAATAAGCAACACCAACACCAACACTAACACCACAGTGTCCAGTCTGGCAAATTACTTAAACACACGGCACAGTTGCCCAAATATACTACACAAGTTACAAGTTGTGGGCAAATGATCGACAAACGCATACCCAGTAATTAACAAGGATATCGAGAAGAGGCCTTAAGGCCTTATTACCAAACTACTTGCAGTTCATCATACCCTTTGCAGTCTGATTGTTGTGCACAACAATAATAAACTCACACTGTCTCGACCTTGCTGCACCGTTGGGTCTGTTGTCTCAGAGCCTTGGAACTGCGAACTGCGAACTGCGAACTGCCCTCCCCAAATCCAATTGACCAGTTGACAACAAAATTTTTGGTGGACCGCCCGCCACAAGCGATAATTCTTTCAGTGCTATGACAACTAAATTGCCATGGCCGTATTTGCCGAGAACCCCATAAAAGTGTGTTACCCAGACACACCAAGGCCTCAACAACAACAAACTGGGAACGGCCCGGCCCGGTCCTATGGAAAGTCCAAACCTATTGCCGAAAAAGAAACCAACCAGATAATTCGCATGATGATGAATTCCGGCGAAAAAGGGCTAAGTAAATGGCAGAGTGAAGCGGGCGGACGACGCGTCGGTTCGTTGCTTGGTTCAATCGGTTAGTCTGGTTCAAGAGCTGGTTCATTCGACTTGGCTTGACTGTAATTGTTGGCCTCAAAGACGGCAAGTCCGATTCTGAGTTGGGTCCCACACACACACAACAGTTTAGCCAGTTGAGTTCTCACTTTTCGTATATATTGTACGAAAAGTTAGCTTCGTTTATTTGAAAATTTCTTCATTTTTCGGAATTTCGTAATTGCTGGCTCTCAACTGTTTCTTTGACTTTGGTTTGTATGCCTTTGGCTTGCGGGTTGTTTGCTGATCTTTCACTGATTTTTTGGCATTGCTGGGGCTGCTGCTGCCGTTGTTGGTGTTTGCTGTTGGCCAGCTCTTTGCTGATGTTGCCTTGTGCTGTTATTGTTATCATTGTGCGGCTGGTGCCAGTGATTGCCACTTAAACCGTTAAGCAAACGCCGTGCAGAGAGTTTTGCAGTTGGCGACTTTGTTTCGCAAATGACTCTGGGGCTTGGTTTTTAAATGAACTTCGTTCTTTTTGGATGTTTATTCTTTTTCTTTTTCTTTTGGTTTTTGGTTTTTTTTTTTATTTTTGGGGATGGGCATGCAGCTGCATTCCAATGCACTTAACGCATTCTCTACTCAGATAAGTTTCAATTACAAATTGGGTTCGTTCTTTTTGGGAGTCTTTAATTGACAATGTTGACTGCTCAGAGCTTGATATGAATCTGTTTTTGTACCTGAAATATATCTCAGCGGATGATCATATGTTTTATTGCAAATAAAAGCTTTCTGGGAATTAATCTTTACTTTTAATCTAATCCATTCCAGTTAATCTTATAAAGAATATGTTTTAGCAAAGAATAATTAAGAGATTACAATTTAAAGAGCTGAAAGTTAAAAGTTTTTTCACTTTGATTTATTGACATCTTCATATATGTACATATTATGCTGAAGTCTATTGAATCTCTTTGGTGTAAGTAAGAAAACATTCGTGAACATTCTGCCATTCTCAAGGGCAAATCTTTGTTTGTGTATATGTGTGTGTATGGGTTCTGCACTGTTCCGCCGACATTAGCATTAACCTTCGTTCCATTCAGGGCGCGCTCGTTAGCAGCCATGGGCAATGGGCAATGGGCAATTTAACTATAGCGCTCTCCATGAGCACGAAAACTAAAGGCGAAATAAAATACACGCATTTTACATGCTCGTAAACGTGTGTTACATATGCCCATAAGTGTGTTATGGTATGTGAGAGAGGGATGGTATGCATGGGGTATTGGGGGACGCGGGAGCTTGCAAAATATATAACCTCAACTACTTTATGCATAAATTTAGCAAGATTGCGAAGCTACCCCATGGCGAGCTAATGTTGTAAATTATAAATATGACACCTACTCCTAGCCAAAGACACAGACCCGGCTGAGTCTGGCCGGCCCAAAACTAAACCCGTGGGCAGGCAGGAAGGCCAACAGGCTTTGGGTCTGCGTTCTGGGTCTCAGTCTGCCTTTGGTCTGGCATACAGCTGCCTGAAAATTTATACGCGCCGACAAGCCCATGCTAACATACTCAAGTGACAGGAAATATCCTGGCTAAAACTTGCCAGCCGACTCAGTCGGAGCTCTGGCTGCGCCGGCGGCAACTTAATTGGTTGCCAAGCAGCGGGAAATCGTCGCCGGAACGCGCTTAATTAACCAAAATGCATTTCAAGTTTAGATCGCAAATGCAAACTTGGCCAATTGCCAAAAAAAAAAAAAAAAAAAAACAAAGAAACAACAGAAAAAAACACTTCACTGACCTAACCAAGAATTTGCTGAGGTTTTCCACATCGATATGCATTTGAAGTCGAATGAAATTGGAACTGAAATTCTTAGCCAAAATCAACTCATTACAGCAAGCAACAAAACTTTTATATTGTACAAAAAGTTTTAACTAAATTCCTAAATAGGGAAAATCAAATGTTTTTTGGAATATATATTCCGTACTGTTATTTGTTTAGCTCTTCTTCTAATTTAGTATTCCTAGTATGGGGCAAGAAAAATCTATGACATATGTAGATGTGTTCGTATTCCCTGCTTTTGCCGTCTAGTGTCTAGAAACAAACCAATTGGAAAGCTCCCTGCTGCTGCTGCTACGCATGCGCCTGCGCTTTGGGCTCAATCTTGGTCGCATGCATTGTTTTGGTTGTTTGTTGTTAGCGGAAGAATGTAACGGTGCTTTATGGTAAGTTGGTCGCCCGATGCTGGCCGACTGATCGCCAAACTCTGCCCCTCTTTCCACACACTCCAGTGCGAGATGCGTGTATTTGGATGCCTTTCGGTAAGTAGCTTGCTTTTTTTTTGTTTGGTTTGGTTTTTGGTAGCCTCGCAACGCAAAACAAAGGCCAATTTTCAGCAGATTTAATCACGCGAGCGCAGCGACAACGGACGGCCGGCCAACAATGGGTTAAGAGTGTGTCTTTGGTAAGTGGCAAACGCATTAGAGCTGCCGACTATTGGACCAATGTACCATCTGACCAACTACGACTATCGACTGCCGACTACCGACTGCATTCTCTTTGGTATTTCATTTTTCCGCTTTGGCTTTTCCAATGAAAAATAATAATAATTGACAGGCGGCTGCTGCTGCCAATGTGGGAATTTGGATTATTAACGAATTGTTGTTGCCTGTTTTTAGAGAATACTACAACAGCAGCAATAATAACTTCAACAGCAACAACAACAACAACAGTAGCATTTGCAAGCAGCAGACGCATAAAATTTATGCGCTAGCCCTATGTTTTGCGGGGGCCGGAGAGGTGAGAAGGCGGTGCGGTGCGCTGTTTGTTCAGATGCTGCAAATGCTTCGATCACGTACGCGACGCAATTAAATGACAATTCTTTAGCTACTTGGCGGCCAGTTGCCAATTGGCATGCGGCACCGAGGCAACAGCAACAACAACAACAACAGCAAGCAAACTAAGGCATAAGAATGATGCTAACTATTTAGCGCATCCAGGCAGATACAGTAGCTACGAACCGGCTAACTGGTAGCATGCCTCCACAAAACCCCCTCCCTCCCCCGCAAAACCGATCTTAGCGCTAAGCAGCAGCAGCTGCCACGACAATTAAATCTTTGCAGTTGTTTAGCTTGGCCAAGCCGAGATTCCGCGATTCCTCCAGTGGCGGCTGCCTCTGATTAAGGGCCTTGTTTCTCCTGCTGGCATTTGTATGGCTTGTGGGGAAACAAAGAAATTGTCAAAGTACATAGAACACAGAACAACAACAACAGCTTTTTGGCATATTCCAGCTACCACGTTCTCAATGACTTAACCCTAATAAGACAAGAAAAGTTAAGAGCTGCATTTTATTATCGATCGAAAGTGATGCAGTCAAGATTGGTGAGATGAATGTTGCTGCATAAACAAGTCAATCAAGCAACCAAATGAGCATTATTTAAGTATTTTTCAATATTTGTGGTTAAAGTTCGTGTCACGTTGCAAATGTGTGTCCAGCTCTAGCCAGAGAAGCCTCCCAGCCTCTCCCAGTGCACACATTTTCCATTTAGAGGCAAGGTTTTGGAGTACTTCTAATCAGAAGCTTGGAGCCCTGCAACCAAACTGAACACAAGACGGAAGTGAAAACCAAATACCAAATATGGAAATGTTTACAAATTGCAAAAGAGCACAACGGCGGCAGAGTACTGTAGGCTGCTGCTGCTGCTGCTGTTGTTGTTGATGATACGCAGTGGTTTTGTGGTGGTGACCAGTGACCACCACCAGCAGCAGCAGCACCACCACCACCAACATCACTGACTGGTCAGCAGCATACACATTTGCCTAGTCAGGTCGTCAGCATATTGCTAGCTGCTCCAAAAATGTACAAAATCAGCGTATACGCAGTGTGGACCCCAGACACAAACACACACACATACCAATACACTGACACGGATGGTGCATAGAAACGCAACGCCAGTTACCGTCTCATCATCATCATCATCCTCATCGTCGTCGTCGTCGTTGTCGTTGTCGTCTTTGGCGGCGCATCCTTTGGCTTGCCTATTTTGTAAATTCGTTAGTGCTGCTGAAATATGTTGATTGAATTTTTCGGGAGCAACTGCATTTGATTATAACGACGACCAGGCAGCAGCTGGCCAACTGACCGTTGCAGACGCACCAAAAATGGTAGTCTGCTACTGATTGTTATCTTCGGCAAATGCTCGCTGTCAGGTCAAAGGTCACAGCATTTGCATATCTAAGCGAGAGCGAGGGAGAGAGACCGACGTCTGCAATCCATTTCCCTTCAAGATTTATGAATTCTTCGAACGATTTACAAGCGATTTACACTTAATTAGTGGCACCCGGCGAAAGTTTTTTTCTTTTCGATAACGTGGGTCGCGCATCGCTTCCGGCGGGGCAAGCACATCTTGTCGACGCGAATTAATTGTTAAAGAAACAGTAATTTATTGTTTTAAGCCGTCTTAGCCGCCATCAAAACCGGCTGCACAACAGCGTAGGCGTTTTGTTACAGGAAATACCAACAGAATAACAGAAACCCGCTCGATAAAGTTTCGGTCGTTCGTTCGTTTGTTTTTATTTTTTTTTTTTTTTTTAAGTCTTATTGCAATTAGAATTGTAGCATTCAATTGGTCATTTGATGTGGGCCGTTTGATTGCTGATAAGCCAGCCAGCCAACAAGTCAACCAATCAAATTTCATAATCCAACATCGACCCATCTACAGCATTTTTTTCTTCGTTTTCTTCTTATCAACCTTATTACAATATTTTGTGTGTCTCTACCTCTGTTTAGAGTAGAGCTTTTGTTTTTGTGTAGGTGCCTTGCGTTTATTTTTGTAAATCATCAGTTTGGCTTTATCGTCTTTTTTTTATTTCATTATTTATCTTCTGGTTGGAGTATGTGTGGGTGACGGCGTCGGAGTGCGGAATGCGGGCAACGGGCGACGGCCAACGGTCGACGGCTTAGCCGCAAAATGACTTCATTAAGTTATATTTCATATTTTTGTATCGCTTTTTTTCTGTTTTTTTTTAATATCCGTTGTGTTTTTGCGTGTTCTCTCTGGCCTAAAAGCGATTGCCATTTCGGCGAACAAATTAAGCTGAAATGCACCACATGAAGCAACACCACAACAACATGGCATTAAAAATAATTTTTTGTTCATTTTTATATATGTATGAATTTCCGTACCTCTTTGCGGGGTCCTCTTGGCGGCCCCATGGCACTGATCCGCTAAAAGCGCTGTTAAAAACTTCATTACTGCTGTCACATGGTCAGCGATTTAAGTGTGACATATTTGTGTTGCAGTTGCAAATGTAGGTCGCTGCCACACGTTGACAGTAAAGTGTTCAGCTTCACAGTAACATATTCCCTTTAAATAAATATTCAGATATTCATAATGAAATTTATCTTTAATACAACCTTTCCCTTTTTTCCCAACAGTATATAATAATGCACATACGTGATTCCTTTGTGAGTTTGCATATCCAGAAGTTGTTTAATTTTGAGAACTTGCACAATCGTTCCCAATCAGAATCACAAATGAAATATAAACAAACTCGAGCAGCTTACGATTTTTGTCTATGCAATTTAACCCCCAGTTCGAGACAGTAAAACGACAAAAAGCAAAGAAAAGGGAGAGAGAGAGGGGGGAGAAGGGGGTCTAACTACTTGAAACGTAATCGAGCAGTGCAGCACTTGAATGACCAACGGGTCGACCCTTTCAATTATTTGCTGTTGGCTCTACGAACAAAAAAATGCCGAAAAGCAAAACAAATGCAAACATTGGACGATGCCAGGAGCACGGTTCACGGTTTCGGGGCTAGACCGAGAGGGAGAGGTATGGTGGGGTAATCAAGGTCTCTCAACTGCATTGTGTGCATGTGTGTGTGTGTGTGTGTGTCCCGGTCTTGGTACCGGTCCCAAAGGATTTCCTTGTTATGCGTGCGACGTTTGTTTAACCCTTTCTCGCTCTCTCTCTCTCTCTCTCTCTCTCTGCCTCTGCGTCGCGCTGGACGGCTGCAACAACTGCGGCTGCCCTTTGTCCAGGCTGTGGTTCAGAACCAGGTCGTTTGTTTGTGTCCCGTCTACAACGTTCCATTGCCGGCTGCACTCGAATGGTTTCGTTTACATTTTACGTGCGAATGTTGCTGTTTTTTGAATTATGGCGACAGGGACATCCACATCCACATCCACAGCCACATTCGCCGACGCAGCTTCAGCTTCATCCAATATCCAACCCTCTCTCTCCCGTTGCCTGCGGTTTGGCCTTGCTCCTCCTATCCCGTACCCTTTCCCGCTGCTGCTAGTGCTGTTTCCTTCCTGCTGTTGTTGTTGCCAAACCGCAGTCGAAAAGTGTTGTGTTTCAAACATGGTGTGACGATGAAGACGACGACGACGATGGCTTCGTATTCCCGTATTTTATTCAAAATGCTGCCACGTAATAGAATTTTTGATGCCAGCATGTCTGGCATCCATTAAATAGCCATGGTAACGGTCAATGGCACGCACTCTGACAACTCCAAGTGCAACTTCCAAAATCAAAGCAATGTCCATTTCGATTGCAACGTGATGCTCGGCAACTTGCAACTTTGCAACTAGCTACTGGCTACTGGCTTTTTGGCTGCTCAAAATCTCATCATAAATTCATTAGTTGCAACTCGTTGCTGTTGTTGCACGCAAAATTCTAAAAGCGCATTGCTTCCAGTCCTTGCCAGACCCTGCTGCTGCATCCGATGCCAGCTGCTTGCTGTCGTTTGCCGTGGAGGTGTGGCAGCAACAACAGCAACGGCAGCAGTCGCTGCCGCCTCAATGATTTATGCGCCAAGTTGTTTAGAAAATATGCCAAGTGAAGTTTGGCGACGATACAGGGTGCCGAACAGTGGATGGGGGTGAGGGGGGGTGCGCAAAAGGGCGGGTCAGTCTGTGCGCTAAGCCCAGAAGGGATTTTCACAGACGTAACCGTGGACCATGGGACTTGTCGTCATGGCGGCTCCATGTTTGATTAAGGCGAACAACTTGCGGCCGTTAAACGCAAACGCAAATCAACGACGGCGTTGATAATGGCCAACGGCCCAAGACCATGTCTAAAACTTCGAGTTCCCAGTTCCAAGTTTCCGCGGTTTCGTGGTCCACGTCCACTCATGTCATGACTTGTGAAAATATACACCTAGCTGTTGTTGTTGTTTTTGTTGTTTTTCAAGGTGTCGTTTTGGGCTGTGCTGTTGTTTTTCGGGTCGTCTCAGCTGCATTGGACAACTGGCCACGACCACAGCGATCAAATGGGACGACAGGTGTTGCTTATTTCTAATCAGAGGCGTGTCTACAGCGCTGTTTTTAACAGTCTCCCGCAGACAGCTAAATGGCTTGTTCTACTTAGATACCAAGCCATACCATGCCAAGCAGACATTCACAAATCTACTTTGTATATGCAGACGAACCAAATGGAATTTGTAGAAATTCTCATTACCTAAATTGACTGAGAATGTGTGAGAGAAAGAGAACTTGAAGGCCAATTTGAAAACTAACGTTAAAAAGGTTAAAGTCGAGAGTTCCATATCAAACGAGTCTCAATTAGCTGTTGCTGTTGTTGTTGTTGAATCCTACTTCAAGTTGCAAGTTGCAGTGATATTTATGTTTATATTGAATATATGTAGTATATTCTGTTTGTCGGTACAATCATATGTAAATCTATTTTTAAATAATAATAAAAGCAACTGCGATTGCATTTCCATTTCCATTTCAGAATCGTTATCGTTAATTTAGTTGGGTCTTTTGTTTTTGTTGTTGCTGCTGTTGTTGTTGTTGTTGTTTGCAGTTTCAGTTTCTGCAGGTCGCTTTTGAGTTGTGCAAAACGCTTTCAAGCTTATGACCATAAATTGCCAAGCAAACCGTGACCATAAATTGGAGCTAACAAAGAAATTATGAAATTCAAATGAAGTGCGTTTACCATCCAACAACAACAACAACAACAACAGCCACATCCTTTGGCAGCGCCAGTGAAGGCGCACCTGCCCCATTCCCATATGCCTCTATGCTGATGATGCCCGAGGGCCAAACCTCGAGCGAGCCAAGGTCTTCTGCTCAGATTAATCCCCACCGACAGCGCACCCAGCGATCCAGAGTTGAGGCCACTTTTATAGAGCAACAATTGGGCTGTCTGCCTGGGACAGGGCTTGGACTGTTGTTGGGACTTTACAACAAGAGTAAATTGTGCAACTTGTTCGCCTTTTTCCCTTTTTTTTTTGCATAAAAATTGTTCATTGAAAATGCATAAATGTGCAATCTGCACAAAAGAAATGCCTAGCCGGCAGCCGCTAGCCTGGATTGCTGTCGGGACAACAGACTTGAGAGCGGTCCTGGCCATTCAAAGAATTATTATGGGCGCTGGAACATTGAACTCAGTTCGATATCGATGCAATTGCTGATTGCAGTTTGCCCTAGCGTGGAATGCCTCTTGTTGTTGTTGTTGTTAGCTATGAATTGTCTTTAAATACATATCATTAAATGGCATTTATAATATATTCATGAGCGATCCGTTTCCCGGTATTGCTCGAAATCTAACAACAGCAACGGCTGCCATATCGACAACTATCTCTGCACACCCCGTCCAACCCACCGCACTCCACCCCAATGTGCGTCCCTGGGGCACACAACAACAACAACAAAAAGGAGACTTTTTTTTTAACCGTAAGCGTGGCCCCAGACAGTTGCATGGCCCATTTTGTGCGCCCCTGGCCAAGTCAAAGCTTAGAGCACAATAGAGCAGCAGGCAAAGAAAGCAATCCACCAAAGCGATACAAGCACCGAATTCCAAATGCTCTATGAAGTTGTGAATTGAACTTTTCAATCCAACTGAAAAAAGTTTAATCCATAATAAATATTTTTTAAGCAATAATCATACCTGTAATCTTTGGCTGTAGAGTATTTGCAGTCTGTTATATCCGTGACTCTCCCAACTATTGGCCCGTTTTGGCTTTGGCCTGAGAATTGTGCGTATACGTATTGTCTATTGTCCACAAGGGGGCCACGCAACGCTCTTTCTATATTTGGGCCCGAGTCGGCGGCGAGTCGTGAAATCTACGCAATGCTTGTTGGCTGGCAAGGTCCGTTCACCGTTCACTTGCCCCCGTTGGCCGTGTCTCCTGCCAGCATTCCATGTGCCGAGATTTGCCTTTGGCTTTGGGTTTTGGCTTTGGCTTTTGGTTCCTCCATCAAATTCAATTCAATTACATATTTGCTGTTGGCCGTTGCTGGAAATTGGCTCTATTGTCTTTATGCGCGCTGCGCTGGGTGCGTGAAATTTATCGTTATGACCAGACGGCATTATGACCTCGCCTTAGCGACATTTGATTTCGGGGTGACAAAAGTCGCTGCCACGAATTATGGCCAGGAATGCTGAAAAGTTGCGCACATTCACTTCTTGAATGGCCTGGAAGCGAGGTTGGGCTTCATAGACTCGAAAACAAACAAACAAACATACATATGCATTTATTCCCATGCGAAAATGGCGCGCCTTTTGTCAACTGAACCAGATAACTTAAATGGTTTATATGTACATATATATATATATTAAAAAAATATATATTTAAGCAATAGTTCACTTGCAGCAGCCAAAAATTGTGCATAAATAAAATGCCAAACACGAAAAATGTAAACATTTAGATTCAGTGCTGCCAGACTGCCAAAACGAACATGAACTTGCACATTGAATGTTGAATGGTGAAAGTATCGCTAAAAGTATCGGCACACATGTTATGGACAGCGATATTTGATCCGCAGCCCTGAACCTGCTTCTTATTTGCTACCAGTTGATTGATTTGTGTTTTTGTGAAATGTGTAAAATATTTAAGCAAGTGTGTATGGCTAATGTGAGCTGTCGACCCAAAAGCGAACTACGATGGATCTTTTTCTTTGGCAGCATTGACACTTTTTGCCGGTAAGTGCTTGGCAACAAAAATCTAAATAGCATAAGAGAGAGTGAGAGAGATGCAACAGAAATCAGCACTGGAAATCTGGCAGACAAAGACTTCCAGCCGAGTGCCGAAAAAAGCCATTTTACAACAAGCAGCAAAGCAGAGGCAGAGGCTGCAAAGCGTTTGCGAATGCAATTCAAAATTGAATTCGAAATCTCAAACACACATCTTGATGAGATCATTATCGCCGCAACAACGACAGGCCAATTACATTAATTAATTATTAAGGGAACGCAGCTGGAGCAGCAAATGTCTGAAACGAGTGTCACGTACAAGAAACCGCTGTGTTGTTCTCAGGCGCAAGGAGCAGGAACAGCAGCAATCGTTGCCTCTCTTGATATCAAGGAATGCAATCAGCGATCAGAGCGAAATCGAACAAGCTCAGCCGAGACTCCAACTTAAGCTGAGATTCCAGCTCAAGCTCATCGTTTTCGCCTGGGGGCGTTTTTGGCAGCGCTGACTAAGCAAGTGAAGTACAGCAGGCGGCCCCCAAAAGATCGATCGCCAGCTCATCTCGGCAAGCGACCGACCGACCAAGCAGCCAACCAACCAAAGCCGTCCAGTCCACTCGTTCATTCGCCTTATGATTTGCAAATTTTCAAATATGCATCTCCTGCTGCTGGCTGCTGCTGCTTGCTGCTTGCTGCCTGCTGCCTGCGTTAGGTGTGCGATGATTAATTGCTGCCGGTGCACGCAATCCTCCAGCAGCTCCAACAGCAGCGACGTGTTGCGTGCCTCGTTGTTGGATGTTGTTGCTGTTGTTGAATAATGATCTCTAGAATGTCTTGTTTCAAAAAAGCTAATAAGATCATTTATAACACAGTTAGTTCCAGCTTGTGTTCCAGCCTGTTCAGATCTGGTTGTCGGCATCGTCGACTTCCTGCGTCATCATTGGCAGCCATTTATTATACAAATACATTTACCCTTATAATAACCAGTATCCCCAAACGCTTTTCGCTCCAAAGTGTGAAGCAATATCGATTTAGAACTTACTTATGTATGTATAGAGCATAATGTGTGCGGAGATTGCTGCTTGGCCTAATAAAAATGCCTCAGCTCAATTAATCGGCAGCTCGGCATGATCACGAATCATTTGGCAAACGATCGATAGTTGTGCTTAGTGATCTCCCACTGTGCGTTGACGTCATAAACAACCTGAGAGTCCTCTTAACGCCTTAGCCAGTCGTTAAAACTTAAATAGCGGATCACTTGAGTTCTTAGACGACATATTAGAGACAGGAAGTTGAGCAACATGCGTGTGGCTAAGTAGGACACCACTTGGTGCAGTCGCTGACAACTGATTGGTTTGTGTCCAGGATGTGCGTGGCACAGAGTGAGAGAGCGACAGAGACGGAAAGGGATTCGCCAGAGCCTCAGTCAATTAAACTGCCAACACTTGTTAACAAGCTGCAATCAGGAACACGCCCCAAGCGCCTGCCTGCCTGCCTGCCTTACCACAACCAAAGCGAATTATCACTGCTGTTAAAGTTTTGTTTTGTTGTTTTGGTTTTTGGTTTTGGTCCTGTTTCTTTTTTGTTCGAAAGGGGCGTGCATTGGGCAGTTATTTCGAAAGCGCCTTTTTTGGCTGTGGCTGCTGCTGCTGCTGTCGAAATTATTGCATTTGTTTGTTGTTCTTTCTCACACGCTGGCAATTCTTTATTTATTTCCGAAAGCCAATTTAAGCCATGGCCTGCTTGCCGACCATCCATCCAACCATTCGACCGTCCAAAACTTTTGTTTCGCATTGAATTTCAATTTGTGTTTCCGCATAAAAATGCGCGTTCGTCGTTGTATTTATTTTTCGGTGGGTTACACACTCGCACACTCACACACACACACACACACGCACACATGCTTGCTTGTCTCTCGCCTCAGATCTTTTATCGCTGATAAAAAATGCAGCCCCCAAAAAGCGTTCGTTCGTACGTATGTTCGCTCGTTTGTTTGTTTGTTTGTTTGTTGACTCTGTTTGCCCGCACCCGAAATTGCACCTCCGAGCATGTGCACTCCCTGGCTGAAGCCTCTTTGGCCCCCCTAAGGCTCCTTTTTGGGGGGCGTGGGCGTGCAATGCCAGCCACGCCTTGCTTTTGAGCTTTCAAAGTGTGTGTATGTGTGTGTTGTAGTTGTTGTTGTCGTTGTTGTGTTGTCGTTGCTGTTTTACAATTGTTTGTTTTGCTGTTTGTTAAACACCTTCCTCTACACGTTCGCTTGTCCGTCGCCTCCGTTTCAGCCTGTGTGCCCGTTTGCCTGCACATCCTTTGTCATGTTCGGCTGCAAAGATTTAAGGCCCTGCTTAGCCCCTGGGCATCAGCAGCCGTAGCAGCATCCGCGGCGTCGGCAGCAGCAGCAGCCGGTGACCTCGCCGTCGCTGTTTTCTCTTCTCGACCATCTCGACCATCGACAAAACATCTCGCTTTCTTGGAGCGCGCATCTTTACTAGATATTTTGAAAAAGGCTCTGTGTGAGGCTGTGCCCTTTGATGTTGCCTGTTTGCAGCGTCGTCTTCAGCTTGCTTCGCATAACTTTGCTTGTTAACAATTGCATTGTACAACAGCACCAACAACAACAACAACAACAACAACAACTGTTGCTCAGCTCAGCGATCCTCTCAATCTGAACCGGCTTTGCCATTTTTAGGTATCAACAGTCGTCGGCACCCCAATGGCCGCGACCGGGAACGGTCCAGGACACAATGGACACTCTTTGAAAATAGGTGGCTTGATTTATTTGTCTGCAAATTCGCTTTCTCAAAAGGCATTTGGAGCCTTACATTTTGGCTCGAGCAACTACTTAAGGCAACTTCCTACGAGCCATCGCAAGTTGTCAAAACACATTCGCTGAGCTGTTCCAGATTTGGTGTGTCTCTGTGTGTGTGTGTGTGTGTATAAGTGATGCTTTGAATATGACGAAGCGACACGTTGTCTGAATGCCGCATTTAACAAACAAATGCCTTGAATGTGTAGCCTGGGAAAAGCTCAAGAGCGTTCAATTAGCACAGCCTTCTATCATAAATTAAATTCCCAGAAACTTTTAGGCAAATTCTTTCGTTCTCGCTTACAGCAAGTAGATGCATCCTTGGTTATAGGAGAGTTAAGTGCTTGGGTATTCTATCTAGAATCATCTGGCTGGCATCTGTACATTGAACAAGCTTCTGTGAAATCGATCCTTGTTTAAGTTTAGCGGCATAGTTTGCTGTTAAGGTCGCTGATTCGATTGCTCCGATTACAAAACACACTCACAGTTACACATACCCTTCACTTTGGCATCCCAGTAAGAACATGGGCTACAAATAAAACTAAAATGTTGTGGTTACCAGCAATTCCTTAAGATTGTCACACTGACAAGCCTACGTACTCGTACTCCTATGTATATATATATAATCGAGCATTGGGTTCAGCTTTAGTGCACAAACTCAAGGCGTTCTACTTAAATCAGAACAAGAGAACGCAAAAAACTTTTAGTGACAACGACCAAAACCCTTCTTGCACTGCCAGCGAGCAAGTGTTCAAATTCCATTAAAGAACATTTACAAATTTGGCAAAGATCACCAGAGCTAGAGGCACAGAACAGCGGGCTAAACAAAAAAGCCAACCCAACCAAACCAAACCAAAGTGCAATGCATGCTAAACAAAAAAGCAAAACAGTCTATATCTAGCGACACCTTCGATGGGGGCTGCAACAATAGTAGTGCTAAAGCGCACCAAACTAAACGAAACCAATTGCCACAGCAAAGACCTTGAGATCATGCCAAGACAAACAATAACAAAACAGCAGCAGCGGCAGCAACAGCAGCAGCAACACTAGCAACAACAACAACAATGTCGCCCAGCAGCATTAACAGCAGCAAGGATGAGAGGAGAACTTTTGTCTCCAACAGCGTTTTTCCCTAACAACCGAGGTGATAAATAAAATTCTTTATATGCAATCTTTTAATGCAATTTACAATAAAATCAACATGGAGTTTAGTTGCTGGCGGTTTGTCGGCTGCAGCTTCTTCCTTTTCGGTTTCTCTAGCTGCCAGCCAGCCTGCCAGACTGCCACACTGCCAGCCTGCCTGGCTAAATAACAAGGGGGCACAGCTTGATTTGACATTAGCACAATCCCACAGATCACCTTCCCAAAATGGATTTTGCCGCCGCCGTCGTCGTCGTCGTCAGTTCGCTGGGCCTGAACTTTTGCAGTTAAGAGTGAACAGTGAACAACAACGGAAATGGAGGCCCAGACCGCGATGATCATTGCGACCAGGCAATAAATACACCATAGAAATGATGTACGGAAAATGATCACAGCTCTAACTCTCTAGCCAGCCAGCCAGCCAGCCAACCCATCCAAACCTTCTAGCCACGGACTCACAACTCCTCAGTTAGCCAGCAGCCAGCAGCAGCAGCAGCAGCAAAACTGCTCAACGGGGGTGCTACGATGCCGGTAAGACGCTGCCGCACAGTGTGATCAAATTTATTATCATCATATTATTGCAATATCTATATGAAATTAAATATTTATAATCTGTTTTAGCATTTAATGAATTTAAATCTACAACTTTAAGCATCAAAACAGACTTTGACTATACAAAAGTACAGCATCAATAGCAATTTGTAGCTATAGTTTAGTGGTATGGACTCTTAATGGTATGTTGTGAATTTAAATTGATTGTGAACTAAAAGCCGGCTCTATATATAGGACTAGTCTTATAAATTTTATTCTTAACTCGAAGTTTATAGTTAAAAATTAGTTTTCTAACTTTTTTAACTGTTTTATTTTTCATTAGTCGTATCTTTAGTTATTAATTATTAGTTCAATTTATCATTACGTAATGTTCATATCAAGTTTCAACAGGTGTCGAACCACTGTGCCCGCTTAGAATCTAGCAGCTGCCTTAGTAGATGCGGTTGCTTAAGGCTGCCGTTGCCGTTGCCGTCGCTGCTGCTGTTGCTGATGCTCGTTTGGGGCTACCACTTTGCGTCTGGCGGCGGTGGCAGCGATGACTGCGGTTGCGGTTGCTGCTGTGGAAGGCAGCCGCGGCATTATTAATGATAAATGTGGCTTGCACTCATGATAAATACAGAGAATCGTTGAAAGGTATAAATCAATAATAGAGAAGTTTGTTTGCAGTTAGAGGCGCAAGGCGCAAGGATGGATAGCAGTGATTTTCCAAAGGCAAGCAAGCTTGGCAAGGCTGATCTAAGACTGGGCAAAGACCTGGCCTGCAGATATACAATGAGTATGCCAAAACATAATTCAAGTTAAAGGTCTTCGTGTGGTAGCTGCCGCAGCTCATCTGATTAGGAAGGGCAGCACACACAGTGGAGAGGAAGTTAAAGAGAACTCTATTGCCAATGCTGCCTTATTGATTGACTAATTAATCGTGGCTAGAAGGAGCACATCGAACGGAGACATTGTATAAAAGTGATGTGATTATCAATAACAATTAGCCGACGCCTGCGACAAACTGTGTGTGTGTGTGTTTGTGTTGCCATTCCATCAGATGTGGCGTCCAGTGGCCTGTCAAATTTATGTTTGTCCTGCCGCCAGCTTACTTCGACTCGCCTTGCCTCTCTCTTGCACTCTGTGGCATGCATTTGAATGCACGAGTTACGCATCCATCAAATGTCAATTGTTTGTCTTGGCGCTCCACCTTCTTGGCGTCTAAGTTGGAGCAGCATCCTCATCCTCGTCGTCGTCGTCGTCGCCGTCGTCTTTCGTCATCAGCAACGTCTGTGGCAAGCTTTGCCATTTCTCATAAATCATTGCACAGGGCTGGCTCTCTGGCGGGCATTACGGCAGCTTCGACAACGTTGCGTCTCTTGTGGCTGTCAGGAAGAAGAAGAAGAAGACGTGCGAAGGGTGTGCGAGGAGCTAGACGAGGCCCATGCTTGCAATCGCTTTGATGCCCATCCATGGCATTGAACTTGTCTAGCGCTTGAGTGTCAGGCCGGTTTGTCCAACTCGTCGCAGTTGCTATGGAAAGTATTTTAGATAATGCCAACATCGAGTCGTCGGGATGAGGCTGTAGTTGAAGCTAATGTGCTCAGGATTTGTTTGTCTGTTTCTTTTTGTTTGATGGGCGAGAACTGAACAAACGTCTAAAAAAAGCAAAGTATGGTAAATACATATTGATATTTCTTTTAGTTTAAGTAATTATCCATGCTCCTTGTTCAACTTGTTTACATTTAAATTTTGTTGTTCCACTTTAAAGTTTATTACACTCTGTTCTTTAGTTAGCCATAAACGGTTCCTGACGGAGGACTACAACAACTACTATGTACCTATTTATATAGCCGAGTTAGGAGTATGCTTATGCATTTATAAGCCCATTCGCTGTACGTTAATGCGACGCCATGGGGTCACCTGTGGTTTAAGCACCAAGCTAGCAACTTTTGCACATTAGACCAAATGAAATGGACGGCTTCGTTCCCTTTTTTTTTTTTTGTATTTTTATTGCATCCTTTAGCATCCCATTGAATATTCCATGGTGGCTAGCTGGCAAAAAGTGCCGGTAAACTTTGCATAGCCAAACAGGTGCACTCGAGTGCCCCGTGCTTATGCCTCCAACCTACCCCTACCACTGTCCCTTGTGGCTTAAAACAAACAGAGTTGAGTCGCGTGGGCGACTCACAATCAGCTGAGTCATTGTTGCATAGAGCTATGATTTAAATCTCGCTCAATAGTGTGGTAGTCCTTTTGGATTGTGACCATGGTAAGTTGCAGATTTCTGAGTCTATTTTGGCATATGTTTAACAGAGTATAACGATTTATTTTTTTTCGTATTTTCAGTTCGCTTTGCAGCAGTTTACTTTCTTCTTGGCTGCTGCAGTTAAAGAAATTGAAATGCCGACCCACATAAATCATTCACAATTAGACGCGGCAGCAGCAGCGGCAGCAGCGGTCACGGCTCCAACAACACCTGACCGAGTTGGCCGCATGCTACTCCAATTGGACTCACTCACTACCACTCAGAAGCAGCAGCAGCAACTCAACCCATACCCATTTATTTTGAGTGTTTCATTGTGCCAACGTTCCGCAACATTGTTGGCGCAACATGTTCGTGTTGTGTTTGAAGCTGGTTGCGGGCATAGGCTGTAGCGATGATTGCTACAAATGTGACTGCAATGAGTGGAGAGGCGACGTCGACGCCGAAGTCGCTGTTCGAACTCGCAACTTGTTCTGTTCACTCTGAATCGTCGAGGCGTGCGGTACTGAAAGCCGGACAGTATTAAACGAAATATTTCGAATTTTCCACAAACCGGTTCGGAACGTAGCGACCCAAAACAGCGGCGCGCGTACTAAAACAACAATAATAATAACAACAACATCAACAATAACAAACGGTTAGCTATTTATCAAAATAGTAAATGAATTAAAAGCCTTTGAAGTGCGCGAGTGTTATTCAAAACCTTATAATCCCCAAATTATTTGTGATCTATGCCGGATTGGAAATATGTGTGTGTGTGTGCCGAAAAATCTCGTTAATTGAGCTGTAAGTGCTGATTTGTAATACAAATTTGCATCGGCTGGCTTGGTTGGCTTGGACTTGCAACAACGAGGCAAGTTGTTGGCCGGAGTTGGCGAGGAAACGCTGGCCGCATAAACAAATCTGGCTGCGCGTCTTGGTTCACTGATTTAATGCCACAAACAGATTGCAGATTGTTGCCGTTGCTGTAGCTGTAACCACCGACCAAACCAACCTCTCTTCCTTCCCCGACCCAGCCTACCCCGCACCCACCATCAGCACCACACATACACTGCGGGCGCGCCCCTTCTTCTTCTTCGTCTTCGTCTCTTCTGTCCTGCTGCAACATTGCAACCTGCTTCTTGCTAGCAAGCTTGTTTTCTGCGGAAGAACAGCCGCCAGAGTCAGAGTCAAAGTCGGAGCTGGAGTTGGAGTTGGAGTCAGAGCGCCACACCGAGCGAGGTGAGGCAAGGTAGCCAACGAGCCACAGCAGAGTCAGAGATCCGGCAACAAAAACAAAAACAACAACAACAAAAACAGCACAGACGACGTCGTCCAAAACATTTTGCCATTGAGCAAAAGAATTTCTTTAAAACAACAACGCGCAAAGATTTACAACGCGGACCAAAGCAAAAAGTGTAAAAAGCAGGCAAAGCAGCAAAAAAAAAAAAAAAAAAAAAAAATTAGCGCATACTGGAAGTGCATCTACTATATATGTATATACATATAAATACACACAAACATATATATATGTGTGTGTGTGTGTGTGTGCGAGTGTGTGTTAGTGTGTGTGTGTGTGTCTTTGCCAAGTGCAGGCAAGTAAAAAAAGTTGTTTAACTAACCAAAAGAAAAAGTTTGAAAAGTGTCAAGCTAAGCGGTGCGGCCAATAACCTACAACCGACTACAAAAACAAACAACAACAACAACAACAACAACAACATTTTTGCTAAAGCATGCAATGGCGACCCCGTGTATGGGCCAGCCTGCGGTTTAATTACCGTTATCCTTGCAACAGCCGGTTAATAAACGGCACTCAAGTCTTTGGATTACGATTACGTGTCACACCAAAAGCCAAAGGACGAAACGTCATTGTGTGAAAGAGAGAGAAGAATCAAAGTCGCAACGACAGGTGAACATTCCAATTGGCACAAAGCAAAAAGCTGCTAATTGGCCCAACCTCAGAGTACACTACACCAGCGAAACAAGGTGAGTTTTATTTTTTCTTTCAAACTTTGGGGCTTATCTTAATAGATTAGTCAGTTAAGTTGAAGGAATATATGAGTGAAAAGTTTTGTCGATATGATAAAGATAGAAAAGAGGAATATAGAATGAATCATTAAGAGATCATCATAGGTTTTTGTTTACTAGTATAGATAAATCTCAAGCCATATGTATACTAACGATATCTTTACTCTTCAAAATGTTCATAGCATACCTTCCCAAAAACCTTTGTTATTACTCTAAAACTTCCTATATTTATTTTTTTTTCTGCCCCATTATCAAGTGCTGCAACCTTGTTAAAACCCATCCATTCCCTTAACATTCTTATTATCTTTGTTAACACAAAACAAACAAGTAAGTTGTGTCGTTGTTTTTTGGTAATTAATGACAAGTATAGGTGGGGTGGCCAACATTGTGCGTGTTCGTGCTACTTATTTGGCGCCGGGTGGGGGGCGGGTGGGCGGGTACTTGCCTGCGGTGTCGTCTTTGTGAACTCGGTTTGGGGGGCCGTGTTGGGGGGGGTTTTTGGTGTCCTTTTGGGGGTTGGTTTTTTTTGGGGGGGATGGGTGGCTCAATTTTATTTTTGGATTTTTTATGATTGGGTTTGTTTTTTTTGGTGTTTTCGGGTATTTTTGGGTGGTGGGCGAAAAAAAAGAAGTGAGGTTTTTGCTGTTGTCTTTAGTGGTTTGTAAAGAGTTTCCAAACAATCTCTCAGCAGGATGCCAATGAAAGCGAATGAGCTGTAAGAGGGAGCAAAGAAAGAGATCAATCTGCTGTCGGTTGTCTCGGTGAAGGCAGAGTTTCAGTTTTTCATAACTAGGCGCTAAGTTGCCTCAACATTTGCGTACCACAATTCGTTGCACGCTCCCATTATTGCCCATTCGGATCATGGATCAGCATGATCATGAATGCAACGGATCGATGCAATGCATTTAGCGTAACATTTTCGATTATATGCAGCAATAAGCAGACACAATCACTCCTCTTGCCTCCTCGTCGCTTAGATCTTTTGTGGTTCCATATATGTTTTTTTTTGTTGTTTTTTTGGGCAGATCTGTTAGGGTCTCTTCTGTGTTGTTCTCTTTCTGGTTCTATTCTATCTGTCTGATCAAGTCTGGGGCGGTACATTAAAGGCTAAGCTTTTCTTGAACTTGGCATTTCAAAGCCAATTCCAGGGAAGTCCACTTCAAAAACCACAGAGAGTGAGAGAGCCTATCGACTTGCTGTCCATATGGGTGCACTTGGACAATCGCGCCTCGTCTCGCATCGTCTCGACTCCCAAAAGGGCAGACAACTTGGCTGGGCTGGGTTGGGCTGGGCTATCCAAACTGTCCAACTGTCTGTCTGTATCTCTCAATTCCATTAGACAGACGTTCTGCGTTCTGTCTGTCTATCTGTGTTGAAAAAAAGTGAATTTATGCCGCGTTGCTGCTGCCGCTGCAACAATTGATGCTGAAAAATGATGGCAATGACAAAGTGATTACTGTGCAGCGTTTACTTAGAAAGCGGCAAAGAGGAAAATTGGAAACAGCTACAAGTATCCAAAGCAAGCAATCAAAGCTCAAGTTGAACACAAAGAGAGAGAGGGAGAGTGTGGGGGGGAACGAACGCATTAACAATTTCAATTCACAATTCTTAGTGTTCAGTGTTCAGTTCTCAATTGAAGCGTTAACATATCCAAGTAGCAGCAGCGGCAGCATTCTCTAAAGCGAAAGAGAAATGTGAAAAACGCATCATTAATCATTTAGTTGTTGTTTGTTTCTAAAATATACTTGCTACAATATGTTTTGTTTGCTCTAAGTAGTTACCTACTTATGTGCTTAAATCAACTGAAACCGAGAGATTTAGCCACGTTTCAGTTTTGTATTCTTTTTAGGGGATTCTCTGTTTATGAAAGGCGCACGTTCTTCTTGATTTGAATCTTTCTCTTGCTTTTTTCTACCTTTTAGTGTTTGGCTTTTGTAAATTGGTCGTCGTCATGCTTTTATGATTTGGTATTTTTCAGCTTTTTTTTTTATTGGTATATATTCTTTTTCTTATACATATTTATATTTTTTTATGATTGTTGTTGCTGTAGTGAATTCGATGCGCCCAACTTGATAAGCCCCAACGCGCTCTGCATCATTGCTGAGTTATTGTTATACCTTTTATTTATGTGTATGCATATACGTGTGTATGTGTATGTGTGTGTGTGTAGGTGTGTCCAAAGCCCAGCCCTCCGGCCCAGCCTCACAATGAGTGAGGGGAGGGAGTTAGGGAGAGCGCAGCAACAGTAACCAGCGCCAGCGTCAGGCAGCTAAACTTTTTTGAGTGCCTGTGCGCGATATCAAAAAATTGTAAAATGTCTCGCATAACAAAGTTTCGGTTTTTGCTCTGTGCCTGTATGTTTGTGTGTGTGTAAAGCCAAAATTCAGCTAAAGCTCTGACACATATTGAATACTCTATGCGTTTGAAATTTGAGCTGCAAGCAACATGTTTAAAACAAACTTTTATCTTTAAATATCTCCCTGCTAATACTTGAGATTCGCAGATTTGAGCTGGCTTTTGTGGAGCGTATTTAACGGCAACATTTTTATTGTAGTTACATCAAATCCTCCCCTTTCTGCCTGCTTGCCACACCAACAACAAACAACAAAATACAAGCAATAATTTCACTTGGCGTACAGTTTATTATATAATTTTTGTCCCTTTTTGACTTTTATCTTACGTTTATTATGCCCCATGGAATTTGTGGGTTTTTGCAAGGGCTGCCTCCTTGCCTGGCTGGAGGTCAATGTCTCTTACCACCAAGACGTGGCAAGACAACTACCGCCGCCTAGAGTTGTAATAATAACTTTGGCTCAAGTTTTGTTGTACATTTTGTTAAGTCTTGACTTTGACCAGCAACTGCCCTTGCGAACCCCCCACCCTCGCCCTTGTCATTTCTTTCTTCCACACTGCCAAAAGTGCTAAAATACTTTGACGCATTCTTTGCACTTCTTTCTAGACGTTCTTCTGCTTCAGAAGCAGCTGTGCAAATGCCAAAAAAATGCGAATACACCTAACCACCCACACACACACATACACCCCCACACTCTCACACTTGTGTATTTGTGCCAACCCTCGACAAATAAAAGAAAAGAATAAACGAAGAGAGAAGAGAAAAAAAAACGTTGACTTGTAATAATCATAATCGTAAATTTGCAAAAAGCTGGCCGAGAAGCAACGCGTCCTTACACAGCATGTGCAGGTCCTTGGGGGCCATTTAGCATTTGGATGAAGCTTGAGTATGTATCTGTTCGTGGGCGTTTGTTGGGCGTACTTTTGGTCTTGTGTTCGTAGGCGTCATCATCATCATTTGAGGTGCCTCCTATTTTTGGTCTATGTCGTTGGGCGCATAACAAGTGCGTAGGTCCGTACGCCCGCCGCGGGACATCCGAGTGCTAATGCTATTTAAAATCCTCTTCCTTGCCATATTAAAACTAAAGTTTTAAATTTCCATACTCAAGTTGAATATTTTCATTTAGATTGATTTTTTTGGCTCAAGCTTGGAACATATTAAACAATTTATTCAATATTCTTTTGGCATTCAAGTTTCGTTAAAGTAATATGTTCTTCATTTGCGCTAAGGCACAGAATGGCCACGCCTTAAAATGGCATTTAAAAAGTTTTCTAAACTTCATTTGGAAGTTTTATTACCAGGCAGCATACAAAAAAAAAGGAGCAGAAGCAGGAGAGGAGTCTGGGTGGGTTGGCTACTTCGCTTGGTATTTTTGCTCTGAAATTCGCTCTATTAAAATTCCAAGGCGCCGTTATGGCATCGCCTTATTCTCTCCCTTTCTGGGTTTGCTTGCAGCAGCAGCAGATGCCACAATCAACGCGCAGCATCCCAGCAAGTGTAGAAGGAGCCAGTGGAGCATCATGCAGGTTTTCTTCTTGCTGCTGCTCCTTGCTGTTAGTTTTTCTCTCTCTCCGTTCGTTCTTGGCCTTGTCCTGGCTGACGGCTTAACAGTTTTGTTCTGCAGCAGCTGCAGCATCCTCGGGATTCGTCGTCGTCGTCGTCCCTGGATAAGTCTTAGTTATGTGAGCGACTGGCATTTATCTTGTGATAATAGTTAGTTGTGCGTTGTGCGAACCCAGTGGCGTCGTCTTTTCCCCAAAAAAAAGAAAAGGGGTTCTTATGTACATTCAGCCTCTTTAATGCTTATTATCTGTGGAATTCAAACCGTTCCCTTGCATCCCAGCTGAGCACCTGCTTCCATTGAAGCATATGCGCCATTTTCTTTTTGCCCCAACAGCAGAGGAATATATATGCATTCCCAGGCTGGCACAATGTTGTCGTTGTTTGTTGCCACCCAAACTTATAGCCAAAATATTTTCTTAAAACCTTAATATGCATCTGTTTTAAGCTAAAATGTTTATCTATGTAAGCAGCAGCACAGACAGACAGACAAACAACAACAACTACAATGGATCTGTTTTAAGTACAAATAGTGTGCCCAAGTTCTTTTGGGAGAGCAACGTTGCCTCTGGCGAATACTTTTGAGGTTTTCTTGTGCTCCACACGCGCCAACTTCTATTGTTAAACTTTAATGCCATTTTGGAGGAGGCGGGCAGATTCAGCAATGGGGCGTGGCCTGGCAAATTTCATGAAAATTGTCCTTACCAGCCAGGCAGCTAGGGAAAAAGTTTGGCTCAGACTACACACGAAAGCGTTATTTTATTGAATTCTCTTCTTTTTTTATAATATTCTTTGGTTTTTTTTTAGTTTTTTTTTTTGACAAAATTGTTGGCACAAAAACTTTTCCATTTCATTTTCCATTCTTGTCCATTTGTCTGGTTTGTTCCCTTCCTCTGCCTCTACTTCTCTTTTCTCTCTGTCTCTTGTGTGTGTGGCGTCCTCTCTGGAGTTGTTGCTACTTTTCACACTGCTCATTTAGTTTGTTGCTGTGGCAAGTTTTAAGAACTTGCTAGTTTTTTTTTTGTCGGTTTTGCGTAGATTTTATCCTGCCCCTTTTGTTTTTTTTTTTTTTTGGTGTGAGTTTTTGCACTTTTTGTTGCATTAGATGGCCGTTGAGGCGTAAAGTTCAATGGCGGGTTAAATGGACTTAATACAGCAACTTTTTTAAAACTTTTCTCCCTTTTCCCTTTCTTTCTTTTTTTTTGTTGTATTATTTCGTTATTGTTGCCTGTGTTAAACTTCTGGCGTTGATCGTTGTTCTCATCCCAACATAGTTCACTTGCAACAAAGTGAAAGTTTTTGAACAGCTTAAAAGAAGATTGGCATTTTTGTTGTTCTTCCCCTAAGGGCGTGTATATGTATGTGTGTGTGTGTGAGCAAAAGGATAACAGGTTGAAATGTTAGCTACGTGTGTGATTTTGTGTTAGATGAATACGTGTTTGGCTTTATTTTACTTGTTTGAAATGAGGTTTGGGGTTTTGCAAAACTTTATTGTGTGCTAAGCTTTACAAAGTATGAAGCATTAAAATGTGGAATTTAATACACATTGAAGGTAACAAAAAACAACCATAAACAATTTTAATAATTTAGCTTCGATCTTGACTTTGTTTTCTCCCGAACTTCCAGAAACCATTATTATTATATTTTTGTTTCACTGCACATTAAACATTTATTTTGTTTACATTCTCAATTTTTTCTTCTACCACCAAAATGTTGCTACCTTTAACATATTTTGCAAGTCATTCAGCAAACAACAAAAAACCCAAAAAAATTTGTGCAAAACGTTGAGCGCGTGTCTAAAAATTAGTTTCCCTCACGACAGACCCTTCTGTTCGCTTTTTTTTTTTTGGCCAACTTCCCACCTTCTAACCGTCAACGTGTTCACTTACACAGCAGCAAAGAAATTTGTAGCCAGTTATGCAAAAAGAGGCCAACAACAAAACCGTCAAAAAAAAGCGAGAGAAAAGAAAACAAAAAGAGTGAAGAGAGAGAGAAGCAAACTGCGGCCCGTGTCAACTTTTTATGCTTTTACCCAAAAGGACATGGCAGCAATTTTTTCGATACGCTGTTAACGTGGCTAAGAGAGCGTATATTGGTTTAAAGTTGGTACAAAAAACCTTCACTTTGCCAGCTTTCAATTAAAGGGACGTCAGCGTATTAAACAGTCGGATACAAGTGTCTAACTTGTTTGTCGTAATATGTGCCTGCCAAAGTGGAGAGTCGGATGGGGGGAAGTTGGTATAACTGTGAGTCGAGGCGACAAGTTGTTAAGTAAGCAGCGACAACTCAAATAAAAAGGCCGACAGGCTGAAGAAGGGGTTTGAGAAGGGGCTGGTTCTGTGTTTTTTTTTTGGGTGTTGTCCAGGCGCCGAAAAATGAAATGTTTTTGGTATAGTTTGTGGAGCGTAAAAGGTTGAACATACGTGTGTGTGTGTGTGTGTGTGTGAAAAAACATCAAAATAAGCAAGAGATGAAGGTGTGAAAAAGGTACGGACTATGTACAATGTAGTATTTGCCGGACAAAAGAAAAAAACAAAAGACAGAAAAGCTTGCCAAGTATTTGCAGCTCTTTTCCGCTGAGATTTTTCTCGTACGCTTTTTGTGTGAGTTTGTGTGTTTTTTTATGACAATGCAAACAAAACGAAACAGAAAACATCCAAAACCAAACTTAAACGTTAAAGTGAGAAAAGCAAGCGCCGTAGCAAAGATTGAAATGATTCTCAGTTTGAAGGGAATCGCGTCGCGAACGAAACTGTGGAATGTCATTGTATATGCATATTAAAAATTTGCTTATGCCAAACGAAGGTAGCAGCTGGAACTGGAGTTTGAGTTGGAGTTGTGGCCAGAAGTGGAAGTGTTGTTGTTGTTGTTGTCTGTCTACCTGCAGTTTGTCTTAGGCGGCTTTTGTTTGGTTTCCGCTTCACACTTCACTTGATCAAAGCAGAGGAGGAAGACGTTTGCTGCGGTTTATGTGACATGCGGGCGACGCGACGCGATGCGATGCGACACTAGCTGGCAGGTGAGTGGCAGTGGCAGTGGTAGCAGAGGGCGTGGCATGCACAGAAGTCATACAACAGACGCAACACCAACACCAGCAACAACAACAATAACAACACTGCCAACTTGTCATACAAAACGGCTGGCGACAATCAATGGAATTTATATGCCCCAAGCCCAAAGACCGCGACTGACACTGAAGGAACCTCAGGATGCCGAGACAGACTGAACTCGAACCTGAAACAAAACCCGCAACCCTCCGAACCAGTCTTTACACACACACACACGCACAGTCACATGTGTATCTGTGTGTTTGTTTGTACTTAAACATTTTTAACGCCATTTGATGCCTTTTCACACATCGAGGAAGCGAAAAACAAACAGCCCAAAAACTCAAGAAACACTTAGTCGGGCAAACCCCTTCCCTATCCTTTGTGTGTGCGTGTGTGGGTTTGTTGCTTGTCGGTATCCTTGAGTTCGTTCATTCCAACACTTCCAACACTCACACATAAACATATTTGATCCTGCTAGCAAGTCTCTTAATGCTTTCTGTGGTTTTGTGTTTACACTAAACGGAATAGCAAACCCCAAAAACCTAAACCTAAAACCCAAATCCAAAAACCAAACCCAAGACAAACCAAAGCCCATCCTCTACTCCCCCTCCCCCCCACTCTGTCCCCTTAGACTGTTAGTGTATTGAATTTCACGCATCATTTGCCAAAGGCTGCTTTTTGGTTTTGCTACTCGGACTTGAACTTAAAACTGTTAGCGTGTGTCCTGTGGCGTTGCTGCAACTTTTGCGACTTTGCGGCTTATGTGTTGCGCCCCAAATTGGGTTTTGCTTAAAATTAAAACAAATAGACACAGGCAGCACCCATGGTACGAGGTGTTGAAGTTGGCATTTAATTTCAAGCAGGTGTGAGACGTCAAAATACGCTTTGCATATTGCAAAAAAAAACTTGGTTAAGGGTCTTGTGGTTGCCACAAAGCTTTTAGCATTCTCAAATGTTTCTAGGTGAGTCATGTTTGAAAAAAGAAGGGTTTCTGTTCTCAGGCAACTAGTTAAATCAACCTCTTAGTTGTTGTATTAAACATAAAAAAATCAGTAATTTTCACGCTGTTATTCGCCGTTGTTTTATTGAGTTGATTTTGTTTTTGGGTTCACTACTGGAAACCCACAATAACCGCAAACAGACATTTTGTAATTAACGTGGCGCAAAGAGACATATGTATAAATATGTCTGGCATATGCACATAACATTAAATTCTATATATATATATATAGCGGTTATTGTTGCTGTATTTTTGGTCATTTGTTGGCCTTTTTGTCTGCTGAACTTTTCCCCAATGCTGATTAATGTAGATTGCTGGCCAAATGTGTGCACGTTAGCATTAAAAATTTTTCAACTTTTATTAGACCAATTAAATTGCGGTTGAAATAAAAAAGAGAGACGATTCAAGCTACGCTTTTATTTTGTAAAATTTATTTGCCATTTAATGTGCAGCAATTTTCAGTTAACAATGGAACATTCAGGCCATGTTGTAAGTGAGGAACTATTAAGACATAAAGATATTTCTTTCTACTTTTGTGCCCAAAGATATATAGAGTAAAAGAGAGAGGGACAGGGGGCGGAGGCAGAGAGGGGCTATTCAACTAATTAGCCATCATCATCAGTGGCGGCGGCTCTATACACATTTCTCCAACCAACACACACACAAACAGTTAGCTGCAGTCGAGTTTTGGTCAGGCAGGTCGCGCCTGTTTTTGAGTTTCTGGTCTGGTTAGGTCCGTTCTAACCGCAGGTACATGAGGGCAGGCAGGCGGGTGTTAGTAACTAAATTAGCGGCTGGCCGCAGCAACAAATACTTGATGTGGAGTTTTTTTCATGTTGCTTTTTTCGGCTATCTCAGTATTTTTTTGGTTTGGTTTCTTTGCTACCTCCACTTCTGTTACCAAATGCAACCACAAATTATTGAGCCGACCGAGTGTTCTTTTTTTTTTTTTGTTCGTTTGGTTCCCTTTGTCTGGCGCGTTAATTTCCAGTTGCAGTCAGTTGGCTAATACAGACATCTTTCGGTTCCATGGCTTTGTCAGAGTGAGCGCACTTTTAGATAAAAGGTTTTTCATGTCGTCTCCATTTCAAATTCATTCTCAGAGTCGGGGTGCAAAAAGCATCTAGAAAAAAAAACCCAAAAAAAGAACCAAACAACAGTTGTAGCAGTAGCTTTTTGTTTTTGTTGTCTTCCACTAAATCTCTCGTCACTCGTCGTGAAAACTTTTAGTGGAAAAGCGTTTGGACAGCAAATTATGCATGCAGTGGTGGCAAATGGTGCTGTGTGGTTGCGGGCGGTGCGACGTGGTAAAACAAGAAGAAGAAGCGCACTGTTAAAAGCCCACAGTTTATTAATGTTTGTCCGAAAATTTAAGTGTCTTCTGCTGGCTAGCTGGCTGGTTGGTTGGCATTTGCCCTCGTCCCGAAACAAGCTACCTCAACTTTGCTGCTGCTGCTGCTGCCTTCTTTTTTATGTGATTTAAGTTGGCTAAAATGATTTGGTCTGTCATTAATTTAAGCAACGTCAAAAGCGAGTTATTAGCGTGCGGGTCTCCCAAAACACGTTTCCAGTTGCCTGCCAGCAGCTGCAAGTTGTGTTGTCTTTAGTTGTTGTTGGGGGGGAAGGAAGGGTGCGGCAGGTTGTGTTAAGGAGGGTTTAGCGACAGAATCGCTGCAGGCCTTTTGCCGCCTTATTGCTATCTACTCTCTCGCGACTGTCGACTGACGACTCTCGATTGTCGACTGTCTACTGAAGAAGCTCTTAAACGTGACGCCGACTGCCTGAAATGACAACAAATTAGACAGTTAATGTTAACAATCTTTTATGATATTTACATTTTCGGTGGAAAATTGTTTATGTTGATTCATCATCAGCTGTCTGAGGAATGTGCACACAAACTTTTTGGGAGAACTTTCGAAAGTTATTAAAACAGTTAAAGGGTTTGTCAAGTTCCCACAGCTAACTTTTTATGAAGAATTGTTTCCGTTACTTTCTTAATCGAAAGTCGACTGCTTAGATTTTATAGACCCAGATTCACCCACTTTTCTATTGCCTTTTCAGCTCGTTTGACTTATCTTGAAAAATGCCGAATCGCTGCCATTTTCATTATTACGTTTGCTTTGCAATTTGCGTCGTTATTTAACGTATCTGTTTTCTTTTCCGCTTTTTTTTTTGGCCATTTTAAAGTGGAGCATTGGCCTGGCCATCAATCATTTTTAGCCGGGGAAAAAAAACGTCCAATGCGCTTAGCTTCAGCCGCGCTCAGCTGTCGTCTCGAATGTGTATCAGCTATATCAGCCGCCGCCCCCTCGTGCCACGCCTCACAGCATGTCAACAATACAAATGATGGGCGCGTCTGCGTAGAGGGAGGCGTGGCATGGTAACAGCAACCAGCAACCAGCAACCAGCATCAGCATCAGCTAACTGTAATAGAGATAAATTCGCGTCATTTTTTGTTGCTGTGATAAAAAAATAAAGCCAGCGAGAACAAGAGCAGGCCATGTAGAGTGGAATAGGGGGAGGGGAGGGTTGTGGGGTAGGAGGCTGCTGCCACTGCTCCCCCCATTTGTGCTCAATCAGCGCACCACCGACGAATGTCATTTTGGCGACCACTTTAATGATGCGCTGACGCAAGGTGTCAAGACTTGGAGAACTAAGAACAGCTGCTGCTGAGCATTAGCAGAGAACGTGGGGAAACTGGTGCCTTATGTAAGTTGCCAGCTTGGCCATGACCAACAAGAGCTTACACCATCCCACCCCACCCAACCACACCATGCCATAGCATTGCAGTTGCTACGTGCGATTATTATCATCAATTTTCTGCCGACTGAGTGAGTGATGATTGTGCCAGTGAACGGAACGGAAACTGGGCTCCCCTCTCAATTTCTTGTTGTTGTTGTGGCATACAATTTTGGGTGCCTTGAAGTGTAACAGAATAGCAGCTGGAGCAGTGGTATGAGCAACATTGTAGATAACAAAGAAGCAAAGCCGACTTTAACTTGGACTCCAAAAGAACAGCAACGCCAACGCCAACACCAACACCAAGTCCAACTGCGACTCCTTGGCGCGGCTCGAAAGCGTTAAAACGAACTCAAGTGGAAAACAATCTAATTTGCTAAAATTCCTTCCGCTTAAGCTCAGCTCCAGCTCTCCTGTCGCCTGTCTCCGCCTGCGTTTTTGTCTTTGCCTCAACCTCATGCTTCCTTTTTGGTGTTTGTGTGTATAGATATTTGTGTCTTAGTTGTTGTCGTTGTCGTTGTTGTCTCCTTGCCTTGTATTGCCTGCCTTTTTGCCTTCAACTCAATTAAAGTTGATGGCAATTTTCTTCATCGTCATCATCGTTGTTGTTGCTCTTGTTGACGTTTTCTTAGCCAATATTGTTGACTGCTTGGGGTTTATTTAGTTGGCTTTTGCTTGTTTTACGAGCTTAAAAAGCGTTTCTCAGACCAACTCAAATATATTTATATAAATTTATTTGCTTATAATTTAATTGAAGCCAGTCAACTGAAGTCTTTTACTAGCCCCATTTTCAATGAATGTTGCCTATTTGACAGATTGTCTAGGCTTGATTAACTTTAAGAACTTTTAGTTGGCTACAAACTCTTGACTAATGTGCTCTTTGCTTTGTGTCTTCTAGAGACTTATTGCTCTTCGCATGTTTTAATTGCGATTATTTGTTAGAGATACGGTTTTATATTTATTTTATTTCAGGCAAATATATATATCTTAGTGTTTAAACCATATCCTTTTCAGCCTTCTTTCTTAACTCTTTAAAGAGCAACCTTTTGTATCCTTGTTTGTGGCTTTCAATCCCACTATTTAAGCAACCTCTTAAGTACCTACTTACATATGTTGAAGAACATTTTCATGGCTTGATAACATGTGCATATATAACACAATACCCACACGCACACACACACACACACACACACATCATACACATATTGACTATATATTGTGTTTTATTTAGCTTGGCTTTCATGCTTGGTCAATTTCTCTATTAGTTGGCTGCTTGATTTGACCTTTTGCGCAATTTGGCTGCTGACCCCAAGAAAGCAGGACGAGCGTTAATCTATTGTTTTGGCAGCCAAGCAGGCAGCACTTCTTGTCCCGCCCGCGCATCCCTGGTATTATCACTTTTTTGCCTGACATAACAAAAAAGTACAAGCCAAAGATATATGTTTGTGTGTGTTTGTGTGTTAGCCTTAAATTGTGTATAGATTTTGGTTTTTTTTTGCTTCTTTTCTTTCGAGCATTTTGGCCATTAATGTCATGGAAAATATTTTGCTAGCGATTGGAAATTGTTTGTCTTTGCTGGCCAAATGGCTTGACATTGTGTTATCCTTGTTGACCATTTGGCCAATGTGACAGTGGTCAGTTCTCTCGCTCTCTCTCGCTCTCTCTCTCGCTCTCTGGCTCTCTAGTTTATGACTTCACAGCGCCGTTGATATATGGGGCATTTGCATGTGCCATAAATTATGTCTCGGACCAAGCTTGACTTTCCTCATTTAATATTCATAAATTTAGACTTTTGCAACAGGAAAAAAGGACAAAGAATGTTTTTTTCTCTCTCTGTGTGTGCTTTAAGGCAAACTAATTTCGGCTGCTGGTTTGTCATTTGTTTTAGACGCAACCACACACACGCACACACACACACGCATACTACCCACTTTAATCCACATAAGCCGTGCCACCCCCCAACTCCTCTTGCCAGCTAATTGTTTTATGTGCCAAGATTTGTGTCTACTGTCGTGTTGAGCGGCTTGGGGTGGGTAACGTCTTAGCCGGCCGCCCTAAACATGTTTGCCTACCCTTGCCACGCCCATATATACACACAGAAGTTATTGTTATATAGGTAGGAGAGTTGGAGTGGGGAGTGGTGGGGTGGGGTGGGGTGTGTTGCCTTGTTTTCACTTGCTTTTCGATTAGAGTGCGTCGCAACCTCTGCTAACAGCCTGGAATTAATTCGTTTTATGTTTCCTGTACCAATGCGAAAATGTATTTATGTATCTGTATCTCATGGATACGATGTTGGTGCTGCTGCTGCTGCCGCTTACGCCTACATATATTGATTTTTTGTATTTATTTTGCGCTTTCTGCTGATTTTCATTACTTTTTCGCTGATGATTTCTATTGGCTTTTGGACCTTAACCAAGACGAGTCCCGGGTCCCGGGTTCCGTTTGCTGCCCGCGACTTTGTCTGCTGCTTACAGCGCCTGCAGCGCTACCTTTGTGCGTCGTCTCTATCTCTATGCCATTGTGCAGTAAAAATGATTGCTAGCTACACAGAGTGTAGCCTTTGCCATTGCCTTAACCCCAGCCCTTTTGCCTACCTGCCTGACTGCTTTGTGCCTGGCTCTCTCTCTCGCTCTATCTGCGTGTGTGGCCCGCGGGGCTGCCTGGCGAATCTATCAACTGCTTCCACCTAGCTCCACCTGCCTGCCTGCCTCCTCGCCTGTAGCTGGCTTTTCTTTATTGAGTTTTGTGCGCTAGCAAATTGCATTAGACACTTGGGCGCAGGCTGTGGCAAGCTTTAGTTAGTCGTAGTCCAGCAGCTGCAAACTACAAATTCGATTTAACACTAAATAAAGAATATCATAAATACTATGCACATGAAGAAAAAAACACATTTCAAGTGTTTTCGTTGAAAGACATAAAATGAATAAGGAATTTTTTCTCTTTTTTTATGGCTGTAGTTCAACAAGTGTTGAATATGCCATGGCATCCTTTTTCACTCATCAACGACGCGAACAACAAAGGTTACGTTCTCAATTCAGTAACTCGATCGCCCACATACACACACACACACACACACACGTATAGAACAGCTCCATTGCCATCATCAACTCAAAACTGATGACTTCAAATGCTCTCTCAAGCGGTTTGTTACCCTGCAGCAACGACGTCTTGAGCATTTGAGCTGTGTGTGAAGCTGAAGCATTAATGTCTTATTGACAGCTAAGGATTAGAATGAAGCCAAGTGCCTCGCCCTTGCCTGCTTCCCTGCTTGCTTGCTTGCTTGTGTGTTTGAAAAGGGATTATAAAGCGATTTGTTTGTTGAGAATTATGAATCTGGGAACACTGGCTGTCATCTCAAGTGTGTGTGTGTGTATGTTGCTGGGCTCTTGCCGAAATATGTTTGGTAGCTAACTCTGCGTTCCATTTTCTTTTTTTTCTATCATAATGTGCGCATTTGATCAATTTTGACTTAAGCTGCAGCTTACGGAAATTGCTTTCAACTTACAATTGAGCTAGTTACGAGACACTGTCGATGTGATGTGCTCACCGATTGCATCAAAGTAGCTTAAATATTCATTCAGCTAGGCAACCTCGCTTATCTTTAAAGTCCGCTCGCTACAATATTGCTTAAGGAATATCTTAAACTGAGGCTAAAAGACAGCTGTATTAAGCTTCGCTGACATTTTCGTTAACCCTCATATCAAGAGTTAAATTGCAGTGTTATCTACATCACTGCAGTTAAGTTTTAAACTAAGGTCTTGGTATTTGCTTTAATCTGAGTAACAATTTGATTGCTTTATTTAGTGGAGCTGCCAAAGAAATGTCTCTGCTTTGCGGAGTAGTTAACTCAAATTGTCAGCTTATCTTATCTTAGCCCTTAGCTTTGAAGCTATGTCGATTGCCTCGTCATGTTGCGGGCCGTCATCATGATCAAGTGGCATTGTCTCTTGCTTCATTAGCTTCGTTTATCAATGCTATGCATACATACAAACAACAAGGCGATCTTTTAACCGATAGATCGATCGTTGCATAGATTCGGTATGCGACAACCATAAATAACCAAATTTCTGTATGCCCTTCATTGGAATTTGAATTGGAATTGGCAATAAAACGCTGAGTTTATCAGTTGTCGAATTGCCTCCGCGACAGACGATTTCTTTTTACCAGTTTATCCGGTAGAGATCCCCCCTGAACTTGTTATACAACTCTATTAGTTTTTCATGCTCTCCAACACACAACTGCATACAAATCAACTAATTTGCTTTTGAAATGCCACTCGCAAGAGTTTCAGTCAGTGCAACGTATACAACTTGAAGCTATTCCTTCGATTTTTATGCTCAGGCCCATTACTTTTTTTTTTTTTGGTTTTTTTGTTTTCTCTGTCTTTGTCTTGCTTGTCTGTCTCATAATTAATGTAAATCTATCTTTTTGGTCGAGTTTAGCTATTTTATCGCTTGGGCATTTGAATAAAATTTCAATTTTCATGCATTCGGATGTCGTCTCGTCGAGAGACAACTTTTTTCCTCTCTACTATGAGCACCATGAAAGTTTATCCCCGTTTGTCATTGTCTTTGCCAGCTGACTGCTCTTATCTCACTGGCTTGTCATTCAGGGCAGTCCCTGTTCCCTGGTCCCCTCATTGTCTTTTTGGTGCTCTCTCTATGCTGACCAGCTTGAATGTAATGCAATGCTATTATATTTTTGCTAGTTAACTCAATTACTTTGGCGCAAAAGCTTTGCCATTACCTACCACACTAGGTACTAAGGGACAAAGGGACAAGGACGTTAGGAAGTTTTACTTTTTCCGCTTTTGGTCCAGTCATCATGACAGGCAGCTGGCAGGCAGGCAGGCTGTATTCAAGACGAGACTCTATTTCCCAGTTGCTTCATTATTAGTGCAAATTATGGCCAACCCCCCAGACTCTACTCCAATAACCTACAGCAACAGCAACAACGACTCTGCTGTCCTTTTTGCTGGCTTGCTTGTTGTTTCATTCCATGGGAATTGAGTTGATGACTCGCCCACACAGACCAAAAGTTCCTGAAAATATAAATAAGTACAAAGCAAAAGCGAGAGAGAGAAAAAACGAAAAGAATATAAAAATATTCATTCAAGGCACGTTTTGTGCTGGAAACATGAACATCCTTCGACTACGCTTTAAAATGCCAGACAGCTCAGACAAACTGACAGCAAGTGAAATCAAATTTGATTGTGGGTGTCAGTCTTTAGTCCTGCCAGCTCCATTTTCTACTTTGCCATTTTTTGGCATCCTTAGCTGGCATTTGTTTTATTTTAAATGTGCGCAAATTTGACGCTCCATTATATATAATATTAACGGTTTGCTCCACTTTTCAATCGTGGGAAAATTCATAAATTGACAACATTTATTCGTTTTTTGGTTACCCAACAACAATGTCGACCACATTAACAGATCATTTAAAGTTGTACAAATTTCTATCTATGTTTGTTTGACTTGTTTAATTGAAAACATCTCTCAATACATTATTTAGTTCTATGGGTTATAGTAAAGCATGTTGTTAACGTGCCCAATTCCCAATGAGCTCGCTCGCTTATGCAATTAAAAGCCAACTCTCGCATTGTAAACAATTTGGCAATGCCTCGCTCGATGTTTATGTAGTTATTGTCTGGCAAATGTTGGCATACTAATGGGTGGGTCAAAACTGCGTTTCGGCGTGGGTTGGTGAACGCTGTGTGGGGTGTTTTTTTTGGTACTGGATTTCGCTTAGCTTCATATCGTATTAAATTGCAATATGTATGGCCCCATTTATATTTACTCACTGGGCAAATAAAAGTATGCCGAAAATATATGTATAGTATGTAGATAGAGCGAAAATATAATGTTCAAACATTTGCACTAATTAAAAACCAGTGCGTGTGGGTGTGTGTGTGTGTGCGGTGTGTGTGAATACAAATATAAAATACAAAAGTACACAAGAGCGAAAGAGAGGCGTGGCGTGGCAATGCGATGCGTGGTGAGGCAAGGCGGCAATCGTAGGACATGTGTAATTGCTTTTCTGACAAATAACAATGCAACGAATTGTTGGTGTTGCTATTGTTGTTGTCATATATGTACAGTTGCCATTGTATTGTATATTGTATTTTGTATTTTTATGTGTATTTGTGGGGGCGGCGGCGTTGTTGTTGCCGATGCCAATTCAATTGGCAAACATTGGCAGCCGCCCGAGGCACAAATATCCGCCAAAACGATTGAAACTGAAGACGTTTTGGACATTGGACGACGCCCACGCACTTGGCGGCGATGGCAGCGGCGGCATGTGGCAACTAGCAACTGGCAGCTGACAGCTGTCGCAACATTGCCTGCCCAGCACAGACGACTTGACTCCACTCGATTCGACTCCTCCACTCGACAGCTAGAGCTCCAAGCTGCCGAGCCATCAAAGGCAAATCAAAAAGAAAAGAAAAAGATACTCACGTGACTTTACAATTTATTTGAGGCATGCAGCGAAAAATGAATTTATTAATAGCCGACGTCAAAGTCTTCGTCGTCATCGTCGTCGTCGCAAGAAGAAGAATTACAGCCACCCACACGGCCAAAAAGGAGTAAACGCAACCCGTTTGAACCAACTGCTTTGTGTGTGTGTGTGAGTGTGTTCATTCATTCAAAAAGATTCACATTCAGTATTCGCATTTCGCATTTCGCTTGCGTGAAGCAAAATTCTCTTTCTTTCTCCGACGGGGTTCGCGTCAATTTATGCGCATCACGTTTTCTCATTTTCGAGAATGACTAAATATCGTTTACTCCACTCAATTCCAACCACCACCATCACCAACATCAGCACCACCACCACCACCATAACTACTCCACCTCACCTTAGCAGCCCACATTTGGCCTTTTGTATGATGTGAGGCGCGGAGTTTGGTTGCAGTTGCAGTTGAAGTTGCTGCCACTGGCGAAAATATTATTTAACCATTTGCCACATGAAAAGTTTTCAACAACTACTTCACGTACTGTACAGGTATACATATGGATATACACAGAGCGAAAAGTTTAAGTTAATTCAATTTAAAACTTTAGATTAAAACAGAAACACAAAATCGTTTCAAGTCGTTATTATATATTAAAATTCTCTTAACAATCATTTACAGAGGTTTTTTTTCTCTGTGCATAGATATAGTTATGTTTTTTTTTTGTTGGGGTGGGGCGCTCGTGGCAAGTGCAACGGTAGTTTTTTTTTTTTGGGGCCAGACCTCACCTGAAGTTGCATTTTTCATTTGGCGTTGAAGTTCGGTGACTGCCGGCGAATGTCCGGACTGCTAATGCCCAAAACGTGCCGAATGATTCACTGTGGATGGCACCGGTTCCTGTCTTCCATTCGCTGACTAAGTCAGAGGCGTTGACTTGAACAGGGGCAACATTATTAAAGCAAGTGATGAAAAGTTTTATGAATGTTCTGATTTATTAAAACATTCTACTCGTGACTTTAAATACTGCAAGTAGAGTTGGCAATTCCCATGGAATTCTCTGTGTGATTCTCACTCATTCGTTTGTTCAGTTAGCAAGTGCATATGAAATGCCTCAAGTTAACAAGACTACTTGTCTGCCCCTCTTTGTCTATGCCACTGATTGCTTTTGCTCTTTCTCTTTGGGAGTCTAAATACGAAATGCAGCACTTGTCGCTTGCAAATTAGTGCTAATTTATCATGATTATTGTTTCACAACGATTCGCAAATTGAGTTCGCTTAGTCAAGTGATAGAGAAAACAGTTGATGATTACTCTCTATCTCTGCGTTTGTTTTTTAATAAAGCAAATTCGAGTAGCAATAACATGGAGTGGAAGTAGAAGTTGAAGTAGAAGTAGAAGAACGGCAACTGTAACTAATGCTGACTTTCAGACTGATATCAAACTGTCAAGCTGTCAATTCTCGTTAGCAGCGCTTGCCATGTGCGATGTGTATAGGAGCGCTCTTCAGAGTGAATGAGCGAAAGAGAAGGAAAACAAGCTGCCAATGCTGCTCAAAAATTCAATTTCCACAACTGAAGAGATACTACAACGACAGCGTTGGGAGGAAGCACGTGTATCTAACGTATGTATATGTGCTTGTGTATCTGTAAGATACAATTTTTAACTGAAAGTCGGGGTGGAGAGGGCAAACAAATTGGAAATAGGTACAAAACAGTCATTGAAAAACGATAGCTGACATCGCTGTGGCATGTGATGCATGATGATGCCAAAGCTGGCCAGGATTAGCACACGATACGATAGCTTAAGCTCAGCCATAGCATATAGTGCAAGATATGTGAAAGCCATCATATTGACAGTACAATTAAGACTTTAATTGGCCTTCGACTAACATTCCTTTGCTCTTTCTCTTTCAGGCCATTTGTAGCTGCAGCAAGAAGCTCTGGCGCAAATCCGTTCAAAATGTCCACAAGGCAGCTGCAATAGACAAGAGAGAGAGAAAGCAAATCCCAAATAGCATACACCCTCCTGCTCCTTCTCCTTCGCCTTGCAGTCAGCATGCCATCCATTGCCAATATCAGCGTCAGTTCCAGCGCCAGGATAACAACAACAGCAGTGACGTCATCAGCGTCAACGACAATGGTCAGCTTCCTGCCTGGCAACGATGCACGCCTTACTTACATTGTAAATCAAGTCGCATCCGAAACTTCCGCTGCCGCTGCCGCCGCCGCAACCGCCACCTCCTCACCCTCGTTGCCCACATTTAGTCCGCCGCGTATTGAGAGCTTGGTGGCCGCATCGGCTGAGGATTTGAGTAGCTTTGGTGGCGATGTGACATTCGACATCTTCGATGATGATGACGATTTGTTTGGCTCGCCGATGGCCTTCGATGCCAGTGAACAGGGTTTGTGGAATGGTCGCTTTGTGCCACCCCCACCACGTCCGCCCTTCTTTGTGGATGAGCCCGTGCTGAGCGATGGTCTAACCACATGTGATTTATGCTCCTGGGCCATGCCCACTAAAAGCACATTCATGTTCGAGGGCACGATAGGTAAGCACATACACACGAACTATTCCAAACATAACAGTCTTAACACCAAGCTTACGAATCATTGCTAACTGTTCCATCTTCCTTTTTTTTGTTTCGCTCCTGCAGAGAAAGCCAACGAACTGGGCTGGCCGTTAACGTTGATCATTGTGTCCGTGCTGTCAGCGCTGCTGGGTGCCATCATCATGATTGCTGTGGTGCGTTGCCGTCGCAAAAAGTCCTCCAATAATCGCAATGGTGAGTATATCCTGCCCGGCGACAACATCAACAGCAACAACATGTTGCCCCACATTATTTGAGCAACATTTGCAACTTTTCTGTTTCCTTTTTTCGATTCGTTGCAGATACACATGTGCAGTGGTGGTCGCGCAACAAACGGGCTCACGGCAATGGTGCGGGCACAGGCAGCACTGGTGTTGGTGCAACAAATGCCGGTGGCAGCAACGGTGCACACAACAACAACAACAGCATCAACAACAATCATTTAAGACGTAGCAATATATATACAGCGCATCCAGCTGATAGTATACGGGGCTTGCAACCGCTGCCATTGCCACTGCCACTGCCACCGCCCACAGCTGCCACAATGCTGTCTGTGTCGCCAGCGTCAAGCCAACATCAACAACAGCAGCACCAGCAGCTGCAGCTGCAACAACAGCAGCCACCACACTATTTCCATCCATATCATCATCATCATCATCATCATCATCAGCATCAACACGCACCGCCGCTGCCGCATTATCCGCTTGACTGCGATGAGGATGCCGCATATGAGGAGCCCGAATATCATCAGCCGCAGCAATTGCAGCAGTTGCACAGCAACTCCAACTCCAATTCGAATTCCTTGTCATCGGTGGCCTCATCGCCAGTGCCCACTGAGGCAACCACCAGCCATTGGCCACAGGCAAGCAGCACCCTGGTGGTCGCCAGCTGAGAAACGGCTGAGAGCTGCGCTTGGTCGCGTCAACGAAGACGTAGTCTAAGCAGCGGCTGGATTTGGCAG
Source organism: Scaptomyza pallida (assembly GCA_018152965.1). Taxonomy (NCBI): domain Eukaryota; kingdom Metazoa; phylum Arthropoda; class Insecta; order Diptera; family Drosophilidae; genus Scaptomyza; species Scaptomyza pallida. Next base: position 2,647,973 of record JAECXP010000107.1, read on the forward strand.
TGACATGTTGCAAGGCATACACAACGGCAACATGCTGCAGCAACAACTGTGGCAAGTTTGGCTGCTTAAAATGTGCGGCGCGCACAACATTCTGGTGCAGATCATAAAAAGGATTACACGTAACATTTTTGTGAAGTTGACTTCTTTTCTTGGCTTGCTTTTTTTTCCAAGGCAGTCCATAAACGTCGAAGGATTCACTTTAGTATCTAACTGACTGCCTGCCACTCTCTTTCCGTATGCTTGTGTTGTATCTGTGTGTGTGTTGTGTCTGTGTCTCCAATTGGGAAAAACCGAAACGAATTTAGTGTCACTTCCACTTCCGTTGTGCAAACTATATCGAAACGGCAGCAGCAGCAACATCACAAAACGAAAAACTCGACACCGACAGAGAGAGTAGGAGCCCTGAGGGGTTTGAGCTGTGGTGGAGTCGGGTTATGTGGCAGCATGCTCTTTACATGCCCTGCACGTTTTATCCTTTATTGCCGTTCGGCATTAGTACAGGGATTTTGTCAGATTAAAGCAAATAAAGGGCGTGCTTTTTGTTTCCAGCTTTTGCCGACTGGCAACTGCCGACTTTGCCGATGATGCCACAAGTTTAAATCGTTGCTAAAGTGTGTAAGTGCATGTACATGTGTGTGAGTGAGTGTGTGTACATTTCATATCCTACAAATCAAACAGCATATGGAAAAGGTATGCCAATAATACTACATAAAAATCCGACCAGAAAACTTTGCGTTCCACAGATTTAAGCTTCTAAAAAACTAAAACTAACTAAATATTTAGTGTTGTTTATTTTTACATTACTGTGATGAAGCCTTGAATATTTGTTTTTGGGCGGGAACAGGGTATTAATAAGTCGTACAAACGCAATTGAAACGTTTTAACTTGTTGTTTTTTCGGTCTAAATAGATATTTTCGTTTAAAGCCATTGTCATTGGGTGTGTGTGTTAACTGGTATCTGCCTGTGTTTGCTGGCATGTTCTCTGGCTGCAAATGGCAGCAAAACTTTGTGGCTTTTCACTTCATTCCTCTTGTTTTGTAATTACAAAAGCAAATAGTTTAGATTGCCATAGCAAAACCGAGCAAAAAAGCACACAAAACTGAAGGAAAGGAAGACAGCAACAAAACGAAACGAAACGAACGAAATGAGTAAAATCTAAGCTTAAAATGAAAGCTTTGCAAATATTGGAAACATTTACTTTGGGGGTCTTAGTTTGGGCTTCGTCTTTAAAAAAGGCAAACGTTTTGGCCCCTGAAGCAAGCATTAAAAATTGCCCAGTTAAAATAATCTTTAAATAACTCTCGTAAATAATCCAAAAAAAAAAATTAAACATTTGAAGTTGCATTTTAATAAAAAGCTACTAATAACACATTCATGTCATGCATATCAAATAGGCATAAACTACAACAAATACCAACAGCAACAACAACAACAAAAAAGTACTTAAAACAACAATCAAACAACTAGCGCCACTGTAAATACACTGTAAATATAAATATGTACTTATTTGCAATTTTGCACTTTTCGCTCCAATTAGCAATTAGTTCAAAGAGCGTGCAGCAAGTAAAAACAAACAACAACAAAAACAAGTTTCTTCTACTTAAGATTGCATAAATTATGTAGGGTATTGTATGGGTAAGCTTATTCAAATGGCATAAAAGAACATTCCTCTATGAAACGCAAACGCATAAAAGTTCAAGTTTTTTGTTTTGTTTAAACAATATTAACAACAACAACAACCAAAGACTAGTCATTTAAGTCATAATGTTGCTATGTACAAGCTATTTAGTAGTTAAATAAAACATATTAAATACGAAAAGCATTTAAAATATTTACACTTAAAATCTCAATTTAATATTATGCTTAATTTTAATGCATTCCTGCATTTATTAGTTCTAGAAACAAAACGAAAAAACAAAAACTCAACACAACTGCAATATTGTATTTTAAATATTTATTCATTAAACGCACGTTTCACATCATACAAAATAAAATATTGATAATAATGCAAAAAAAATGAGAAAGAAAAAACAATAATAATGATAATGTTAATTAGCATTTATAATTAATAACTCAAACATCAACTTAAATAAATAGCAAGCGCAAATTCAACTACTAAATGCAACACAAAATGTTCCAATTTAGCATACATATAGCCTAACTAATTATGTGGACAAAAATGTAAACAAAATCCAAAACTTAAAGGAAAAAAATCAACAAATACAAATTGTAATTTCCATGGCAAAAATCATTAAATGCAAAAGTGCTAAAATAATTCAGGCACTCACAAAAAACCAGCATAGAAAAAAAACAACAAAAAATCAAAAAAAAATAAATAAAAATAAAAACACAAATAAATAAATGAAAAAATATTTATGTGCATTTGTTATTATTTTTCATGGGATTTGACAAATTGAGCCATTGAATAATCTATTATTATATTGATTGCATTCAGTTTATTTTAATTGCCTGTTGTCAGTTCATTTGTTGCGGCCAGTTAATATATTTTTATATGTTTATTTATTAGTGAACAAGCAAAAGGATTATCCAAATAAAAATCGTATTTCACTTCCAGGTAATTTAACAAAATTGAACTTATGGGTATGAAATCATCCACAACCTTTGTTCTTTCATGTTTATTCGTCGAGTTATCGTGTAAAACTGCCACCACGAACCCGGACCTGCCATAAACATTATCTTGACTTCCAAAGTCAACATTCATAATGCCCCCAGAAGACATAAAAATGAAAAACGATTTAATTTCATTTTCAGATCTGCTCAAGCCGCAAAACAAAATTCAAAAGTGAAAGTTTTTTGCATCGCGCACATTGTTATAATTTTTCTCTTATGCCGCATAATCAATGACAGCCCACGACGCGACGCTGCAACCGAAAAGGAGATATGTTTGTATATATAAAAATCAAGCAAGGAGAGTGCGATGCAAAAAATATTTAGGTTGCCCGGTCAAGATGGAATATTTATGCCATTTATGACACGAAAGGCCCTCGAAACGTGTGCCACGGACGTGTAGCAACGTATGTCGCTCCCCCTCCCACTTTCCTTTTGGTAGGTATTGCCACAATTTTTGCATATTTGCCGCACGAAGCGACCGAAATGAAATGCACAAAAAAATCAGTTGGCGAGATAAAGCTAAGCCCAAAAAAAAAAAATAAATAAATAAAGCGCAGCCAGATTGGCCAATGTCTTCCCCCATCCGCACTTCTCTCCCACAAGCCACGACGTCGTAAAGGCAATCGAAAGCGAAAGATTTTCGTAAAGATATGAACATATGGACATATGGATCGTCGTCGTTTGAGTCCTCTTTTGTTGCTCATTGCTGGATATTGCTGCTTGACGACGTCGCGCTGTCTGTGGGTGGCAGCGGGCCGAGCTTGATTTGCATATTGGAACGATTGAGCCAACTGGACTTGGACAACAATCCTCTCTCTTGAGCAGACAATTGTGTGTACGACAGCGCCCCAACACAAGGATCGTCTGACAAAAAAAAGTGAGATCTTTTTCTTCCTGTGGAGGTAACGAAAATGTCATGCGATTTTATGACTTCATTAGCGACAACCAACGGCAAAGGAATTTAATGGACGCTCAATGGTCTTCATGGTCGACGTTCATGTCTTGGTTGCAGTTTGTTTTCGCCCGTTTGTTGACAAACAAATTTGTGGCACATTTTCGTGCATTTCCAATGCGCTTGATGAGCAACCAAAACGAAAGTTTCGAGAGAACTAATCAGAAGTTTTGGAGACCAATCGAAAAGCCTAGTTAAAGTCTAGTCTCCATGTCACGAGCTACTTCCATGCTTGATGCATATGAGGTTGCCTCATAATGACGTCGTGCATGGCATTTGTGCTACACTATACGCTACACTGATCAAGGAGTTCGCCCAACTCAATCGAGCTGACACCTTTTTCCTCTGCAGGAATTAGTGCATGTCAGCATGGAAAGGAAAATAAAGCATCAAAATAAGTTTGTTTTGACCTCTTTAAATTGTATAGCACTGAAAGTTGTAATTACTTTTTGGCTCAATTTCGTTGATTTATTACGACATCAATGTTGAACCCTCTGTGCAAGCATAGAGCTGTAGCCACTATATATGTATATTTCTGTGAGAAAGCAAGATACAATAGATTGACGTTTAACAGGCTTTCAATAACTTTCCATTGCTTTCGGCAAGCCCACACGGAAAGATACAATGTCGGATAAGAAGTACCTGGAGAGGAGAGCTCTTTCAACTGACATCTCTGACTTCTGACTGCAAGCTGACGACGATAATGTCGTCGTCGTTGATGCCGACAGGCGAATCATCAGGCTATCGACAGTGCACTTTGTACGTTTTTGCTAACCAGCCTCTCCTCTTCTCTTGGCACCACTTGGCCATGATCTCATTGCAATGCTAGCCAAACTGCAGCCACATGCATCATCATTATTATCATCATTGTCAGCTGCATGCAAGCGAAAAATCCAACTACTGCGCATGAATGAATCACTAGACGGAGCATGCAGCATAGAGCATGGAGCATGGAGCATTTGGAATCAGGCTGGGCACGGGCACGGGCACGCCGTCTAACGAGATCGCTTGCACAGATGATTGAGAGGGGTGGGGTTTTGTTGGTTGGGGTAACTGCATCATGCAAACGTCTAGCGAAAGTCGCGACAAAACTCTCATTCAACGGCAAAACTGCAAGCTGCAAAAAAAATATACAAACCAGCGCCGTGTAGCCATAATGATGAATTAGGCTGCTGTCATGTCATGACAAAGGCGCTGCATCTGCATGCGATGTGGTTGTGGCTCTGGTTGTGGTTGTGGTTGCGGTTGCCAATGCAGTGGTGTAGGCTGTTGTGAGGATCAGAGTGGGTAACGAGCGGGGCAGCGAGTGGAAGCTGTGCTAAGTAAGTAAACACTGGCAAAATGCAATTGCGAATGTGAATATTCAAACGCAATGTAGGAAGTGAAGTCTTAAATGAGCTAAGGAGCTGACAAATCGTTTGCTGTTCGACTTAGCCAACGTTTACTGCCCCGCCGTCTCTGCCGTCTGTGCTGTCTGTTTGTTTTGCCTGGTTAAGATTGGCGCTCCTTGCTCCTAAGTGAAATTCGGTGTACAATATGCAAGCTTTTTACTTATTGCCAAAGCACGTCATGATTGTGTTTTTTTTTTTTTCCGCACCCCTCGCCATCACGAAAGGATCATTTCGTGCGCATGCAAATGTGGCCTAGTATGCTGTTAGCGTTTGCTAATTAATTGAGGCTTGCGACTTGTCGCTGGCAATTAGTATGGGCATAAGCAGATGACATGTTGTGTCATGTGTCAGCCGATGTGCATCGTGGCAAATGAAGTTATTATGGGATGATGGGCCAGGATGAGAACTGAGCTGCTGCCGTTGAGCTGCTTGAGCTGCCTGAGCTGCCTGATCTGTTGCTGCTGCTTGCCCTCATAGCTGCGAAGGTTAATTGCCAACAATAAGATTCAATCAAGCTAATGACGGAGCTGCATCGGAAAGAAACCAAACCAGCTTCTTGTACTGGAAGCACAAGCACAACCTCAAGCGCTGCCTCCTGCCTTCACGTTCCACACAATTGCAATTTATGAGCACAGTTATTGTAGTTGGCTCGACTCCCGTTGTTGTAGTTGTTGTATCGACCTTTCGGGGTCGCATGCATAAAATGCAGACTCGTTGTGAAACTTTCTACCGAAGACCAAAAAAATCCAAAATTATTGATAAAACGAAAAATGCCAGAGAACAACATAATTTTGTAAACTTAAATAGTTTTCTGCGCCCGGCAACCAAAAAAAAAAAGAGTAAATCTTCTTCCCTAAAACGGCAGAGGCAGCTGCGCGAGCGCATTTAACGAGCTTGGCCAGCTCTAAAGGTGGAGCCAAGTAGAGTAGCTTGGATTGCGTTTTATGGGCAGCGATTAAGACTTTAAGGTTCTTCAATTACCTGTAGCTAACTAAGGGCGCATGAGCAAAACCTGCAAGCGCCAAGTTGTTTAAGTACTTTAAATCATAGCTCATTCGTGAGGTATTTTTTTTATTTAACTTTAATGCTAGTTGGCAGTACTTAATACAGATGCCAAGCATTTTCAAATTAGTTAGTTTTCAAAGAACTTAAGAGCTCACTTAATCAAGACTCTCCAGCAGCACTGTCAGTATGCTGTAACACTGCTTGAGTATCTGGGAAATTCATCACGATTAGTACAAAACAAAAAAATTCTAATAAAATAACAAATACAACTTACGGCCATATAGCTAAACAAATTGAAGGGCGGAAAGGGGCTGGCTGCCATATAGAGTGGTTGCTGAGCCCGATGCAGCAGGAAGATGATATCCCGCTGTATGACCTTTGAGCTTGGCGACGACACATAGGCATCATACGCAGAGTGGGCCACTTGCTGTGACTGTTCGGTGACCATGTCGCCAAACAAGCACCAGTAGGAGAGATGGCAAAACGATAGCACCATAAAGATGACAAATCTTGCTGCCACAGTTGGCTTATGTCTCGCCACAAGTGCCTCAAATGTAGACAATGAGATCATTAAGAATGCAGTTATCATTTGCATTATGAGTGGCGCATAGAACACATCATTGGTGCGATCCACAATGCTGTGGGAAAAAGATCGAATGAGGCATTATGAAGCTTCTTAAGTAAGAATAGATTACCCTATAATCCTTTGATGAAATGTAACTAATCGACCGAATTCCTCTCGAAACACTTCTTCATCATCATTGCACAGCTTGGCAATGTTATCCAGTTCAATGCACAATATCTTCAGATTAATGGCCAGTTGGGCAAAACAATGCGATGAGAACAGATCAGTATATAGGATGCATGCCATATTATAGGTAACGAAATAAATTTGCCATATGTATATGCAAATGTGTCCAATTGGATGTATGTCTGGGTTGTGCCACTGAAAAGGAAACACTGCATGAAAGGGTAGCTTTTGACCCGTCCACACGGGCATCAGTGAAGCCATGACACAGAAAGTGGCAATGCCAACGTGCCACGCCAAACCCAATGCGGACTCCATCAGAAAGAACCAACGTTGCTCGGAGCGTATGATCTCTGCAATCGGACCACTTCTTGACTCACAATGACAGGCATCCAGTTCATCGATTACCTCATCGATATCATCAGCACAAAAGTAGAAGAATAGCCATTTAAATAACATGTAAAATGTCTGGAATTAAAACTGTTTTTACTAACGAAACACTTGGAAAGAGAAATTCATAGCAAACCCCTATCGTCCATAGCAAATCCTGACCCAAATCGACTATATTGTCCGTGGATTCTGGCAATGCGAATAAGAGTGTTAGTAAAAATGCATGAATCTGTACCAAAATATTGATATGCCAGACTCGACGAATGGCCAGACGACGCTCCTCTTTGTTTGGATAGTTCCACAGGACTCTATAAGAAGTTTAATGTATGTAATGAGCAGAGTTTATGTTCGGTTTTACAGTTTTACTTGAGTGACATGCGATTGTAATAGGTGGATGTATGCCTGGGATGTGTCTTCTGATGCAGCACCAGCCAAAAGTCCTGAAACTGTTCATAAATGCGCCTCCAACTGTCACAGGGTTCACGACGAGCACACATTTTTAAAAGTTTTTCCTAGGTACTAACATCAAAGAAACCCTTAGTTGGTTGCTTATATAGTCTAAGAAACAGGGCTGCAATAACGAGAGTCCTTAAACAATTGCAACCAAACAGTTACAGATTCGTGATTCTCCTGTGAACTACACTCACTTTGGCAAGTTCCGAGCTTTGCCGTTAGTTTGCTGCAGCCCTGTCTCAAGCAATTACTACGTAATGCACACATTATAAAGAACTAATACAATAGAATGTTCCAGCTGCACTCCGACCTAATGATTGTTATGGCCTTTAGCCATAAACTGCAACGCATATTGGAAAATTATAGCCCAAGGCATTAATTAGGTTAACTGATACCCAACAGTGCAGTGCGTTCTCTGCTGTAAACATCTAGAAACAATACGCTTGCATGGGGTATAGCAGGAGCACTAGTTATAGTCTACAGTGTGCAATGTGCCTTGTGGCTTCTCGGTTGCCAGTTTATCCATACACATTTGCCTCAAACGGTGGCAACAAAGTTAGCAAACATTTTTTTTCTTTTTGTGCTTTTTGTTTTTGTTGTTATCGTGTGCGTTTTGCTTACTTTTTCCTCGATCCATTTAAGGCGCACAAAAATGCATTTTACAGTTTGAGCAGCGGCGGTGCTGTTGTGCAAATCTTTAACGGCTTGCAGTTTAAAAAATATTGCTTTGGCCAAATTTGGTAGTTAACGATATTCGGGCCTAGAACGCGTTGCCAATTGCCCGTTTGCACGGCTGTCTCAAATGACTTTTGACTTTTGCTATCTCTTCGACCTGAACTCAATTCGAGTTTTTAACTGATGATAGCATCACCCACACATTTTAGACTTATTAATCTGGATAGCATTTAGCGGTTACTTGTCGCTGCATATTTGGCAAATGGCCAATGCCGTATGCCGAATGCTGACATGTCCGACCCGCTACTAACTTGTCCAGATCTCTTTTCATTCGTTGCTTCATTAGGACCGCAACATAGTCGAACGACAGACAATCAACGACAGACAACTCTGCCAATTTCCATCAAATTCTGTCCAACTTGTTGATTTGATACGCTAACGTATGGCTGTCTTGATTGGTCTTCAAAAAGGTAACAGAATTGAGACGATTCTTTTATTCCCAATGATATCTTTATCCAACTAAACTGATCTAAGTGCACTCAGGCCGCACTTAATTCAAATCAACACAAAAGAAAGGAACTTTCAAAAATCATCATCATTGACATAGTTTTTCTTTTTCGATGATTCATAAGCTTTTCTTCTAACGGTTAAGTTTACAACATAATTTCAATAAATATGTCTGTTAGAGTATTTAAGCTGCGTCAAGTCAAAGATAGCTGTTAGATGCGGCTAGACGAAACGCTGATCGAGATTCAAGCTTTCGCTTTGGCAACTTGCAGCTTGGCTAACAGCGACAGCAGTTGCTACAGCTGGGTGCTGAGGCATCTGGTACCTGGTACCTGGTACAGGTAGCACTACAATTTGCGCGCTTGTCAAGTGTACGACAACATTACGCGCAATTGTTCAATGTCAATGCATTTGATGGGCATGAAATGCTACAACAGAGCCAAAGAGTCACAAAGACGCAGTTACAGTCGTCGATGAATTGTTGTTACTGCTGCTGTTGCCGTTGCTGTTGCTGTTGCTGTTGTCCTCATTCATTGTTGTTGAGGCGGCATCTTCAGGCAGCCAAAACAATTCCCATGTGCTAGCATGTTGTGTGATAACGAAGCGGCTGCCAGCTCCAAGTGCACCATTGTCGCCAAACAGTCAGAGTGCCTCCGAAGTACAACAACCAACAAACATGTTCAATGGAACTATGAACTCAATTAAGTTCCCTAAAGCACAGGAATCTGAAGTCAAACAAAAGTCCGTATTTGATCAGCATTATGATATGAACGTCATTTACTCAACTACTTGTTTACGTTGGGTTTTATTAAAAATGATTCAAAACTATTCAAAGTACTCATGATGATAGGTCTACAATGTGCTTTTAGCCCACAGCTGCTGTGCACTTTAAGCCAAGTCTGAAGTAACGCCCCAAAAAAGAGAGATGAGAAAAGTTACTTTTTTTTATTACAACTGATAATAGATCTGAGTTATGCCACATAAAAGGCCATCGCATCGACCATCGACAAACATTCAGCAAATGTTAAGAGCTTCCCCTCTATAACCGCATTGTTCCCGGGGGGCGCAATACAATGTTTTAAAAACCGCTCATTTCAAGTGATTTTTCGGTTAATAAATGCATCAAAATGTTGAATCTAAAACATTTTTATGTCGTATAATTAATCACAATTATATATTTCTATGGTCCGAGTAAATGGCCGGGACAATGGCCAACAAAGCGAAACGACTTTGACTTGAACTTGGACTTGCGCATGTGGATGTTGTTGTTGCTGTTGTTTTGGATGTGCGGATACTTTGGCGAGGCGCCACGGGGGGTTGTTGAACAAAATAAGAGAGGAGAGGCAGAGAGAGAGAGAGAGAGAGAAAGGGAGATGCGAGAGGGTTTAGCCAAGCGGCGCACTAAAATTTTATGACTCTATTATGAGTGTGGCGGCCATTCAGTTCCAGCTACGCTCGCGCTCGCGCTCCTCCATTGTGCGCGACCAGGCTATTGTTCTAGAGACGGCACTGAAGCCGAAGCTGAAGCTGAAGCTGGAGCTGGGTCTGTCCAAGTCTGGAGCCGCACAAAGCTGCACTTGGCTAACATTGCGGCTTCACTTGCTGTACTCGGTGTGTTTCTGCACAAGTGTATGGCCAAAGATTTCAGCATACAGATTATGCAAGAAACACACACACACACTCTCGTACACATGCACAGATATGTTGCCCATGGCCGCCGTAATTTATAACTGAGCTAAAATAGCCGAGAAAAACGCTTTGCGGCAACCAAAAAAAAAAAAAACGAAGAAAAAAGCAAAAAATAATGCACACAAATTTGCGTTGAAGCCCACAGTTAGGCAACAACTACAACAGCCCCCCATCCTACCACCAACCCTCCGGCCACACATATGCTGCCATGCTCCTTTAACACCCCCCGCGCTGGGTGCCTTGGTGCATGTGTCTCTTTTGCTGCCACGCCTCCTGCCCTCTGCGTCGTCGCGCAACAATAAACTGCATTCCTTGGATATTAATCACAGCAGCGCCACGCTTATGAATAACTCTACACAACTCAACCCAACTTGCGTCGACTCTTGACTCCAGGCCACTTGCTCGATTCCCAGCACTCGGGAAAATAATATATAAAATGCATTTTCCTCTTCTTCATTAAATATGTGCTCCGGTTCACTGTGCTCTATTGGCTTCCAGAGCTTGTTGAAACTATTAGCTAACAAGTTGGCTGCTTAAAGTTAACAGAATGCAAGAGTTCATTTATTTTCAATAATGTTTGATTTAATAAAAGTTCAAGAGCCATACTCGAAAAGTTATACGAAGATAAATGGATGCTAGTATCATATCGCTGGGTTTGTACTTAAATTTGTATCAGATGTTATTCAACAATGGCTTTTCCTTATATTAACTCATACAGGGTATCTGTCGAGCATCTAGCACATGTGCCTAGAACATACTGTACAACTGCAATCTGGAATATTTATTAACAATATTGGCTAGTTGTTGTTGTTGTTGGCTGGATTCCGCTAAACAAATGCAGCTCGCGTTCGATCGATTGATAATGGCAACAACCAATAACAACAACAAACACTCGCCACAGGCCAAACATAACAGGCGAGACATGCTAAAAAAAAATAAAAATTAAAGGCAGTTCCAGTTCCTGAACTCAGCTCAGTTCGGGCCAGCCCAGGCCAGCAACAGCAACAGCCCCAAGCCACAGCACCCAGACCCTGGAACCCGAAAACACAATTAATATTTATGACCTTGCCTAGCTGATATATTTACCTGGGCGCACACACGTAAATGGCGCGATTTATCATCGGGTGAGCTGGCTGGCATTCTGGCTGGACAACAGCCGATACAGCCACAAGGATAATAGAACTGTTAACATGAAAATAAAATTCAAATCAAATCTGTTCCCTTCTCTCTCTCTCTCTCTTTGTCGCACTCATATACATACATGCATAGTATGAATCAATATGCATAAATGCCTGAGTGCATTCACTTCCTCAACATGTGCAACAAATCAAGAATATGCTACGTTAATTTCCATAAAATCGTCTACGTTATGTAAGCGCTTTGTGTGTATATGTGTGTGTGTAATGTTAATCATATGCATGCTATAATGTATTCAAATTTCTCTAATTAGCTGCCAAAAAAGCGCTCTGAGTGAAGTTCATGTCAGTGAGGGCAACCTGCCGGCTGCACCTACCTCACTGGGTGGCTAATTAAGTCAACTCCCGCAGCAACAGCAACAACAACCAACGAACAAACAACAAATAAACAACAAGTGCATGCATATTTCAGCATGAAAATATTCATAATTAAAATGCGTGAGTCTTTTCAGACGGTGTGTGTGTGTATTATTGTAATGGCATAATTAATTTATTAATTAGTTTTTTCTTCTTCTTCTTTAGTTTCGTTTACTGAAGCATGGCGAGGGGTTAAAACAGCAGGGAGGCTTGTAAGAAGCGCGTAATTGAAGCTGCCCACGCACAAGGCCCAGACGGCCCAGACGCCTGTGAGTCAGGTTCAAGGTGAAAAACAAAACAAGCGAGTTAAACAGTAGCGACAACAATTAAATGAGTTTAACCTGCAATGCAAACCAAGAGCACCATCATGCCACACAATACAAAACGGGCCTGGTTGTTGTGCTGTTGCCAACTCTCCAATGAATGGCAATTATCAAGACCCAAAACAGATTTTTGTATGCAAGTTGCAATTTGCGGCGCTTTTCATTGTCGGCTATGCGAGCAATGCGACGACCTCCATCGTTGCTGCTGTTGTTGCTGCTGCAGACAATTGCAAAATTGTCGCCAGCTTTTAGCTGAATTGAGGAACTAAAACTTGGCAAATCGAAACTCAAACTCAAGCTGAAAGTCAAGCTAAAACCCCAGAGCCAGCCGGATTTCATAGGCATACCTGTCGCGCATACCCCAAATCGTTTAGCAATTGACTGACGATTGTTTTTTCTTACATTTTCTTTTATTTGTTCGTTGTTGTTTTTGTGTTTCTTAGCATCGGCACACAAAAGGCCATTCGACTCGGAAATGCTACTGTTGCTGCCGGTTTACTGCTGTTGTCGTTCAGGGCCAACAACAGCTACTGGCCAACAGCTCATTGTCATTTGCGTCCTCCTCCATTTGGCATTGGCATTGGCAATTTACGTACATCGTGGAGAATATTTGGAAAAACAAAATGCAATGATCTTGGTAATTGCTACTGCCAGACTTCCCACACCTGTAACTTGGTCAGACCTCCATTAAAATAAGTTTATGAATATGTTTAGAGCTCTTAACTCATGTTCTTTAAGCTTGAGTTCATATTTAAACCATATATATTAACCCTAGACCTTATCTAACTATTCAAACTTCCGTTTTGTATTTGCTTGATATGCATGTTCTCTCACATTATATGCTATCTAAGCATTTCTGATCAAATGTTTCACATATAATGGCCCTCTAAGCTACACTCCATGGGTTCCTAAACATTTAGCGCGATAATCTTTTGCAGGTGCCCCAAAGCAACAGCAACAACGATGATGACGACGACGACGACGACGATGGCTGCTTATTTTGCAACTTGCAGATCAACGGAATCTGCGGAATTGAGACAATTATTTGCACATCGTGTATGCGGAGACAAGTTGCAGTCGCAGGAGTCGCTAAAAACTTTGCTGAACTCCGCGCCTTTCGCATGCGTGAGATGCTGCCTCAAAAATGTTTTGTAAAATTCATTAAATAAAAGTCGTGAAGAGAGCAACAACAACAAGGACTGACTCTGACTGGCTCTGTGTAGAATTGCTGGCAAAAATATTTGACAGAACGCCACTTGCGAGAGACGCCACAGCCGCTGCCGCAGTTGAAGACGTCGTCAACCATTTTGGGTCGGCAAAAAAAGGAAAAAAAAGACGGCACACAAATGCGGTAGGTAGTTTTTATTATTGGCTCAAGTTCAAGTTCGACAACGTGCCACAAAGGAGATGCAACCTCATATATAACAAAAATACAAACCAAAAACTTTGGAGTCGTTTGTTTTCGCTGCTTTTAGCAGGCGGCAACGCCCTTTTCATGTTGTTTTCTAGCCAACTGCTAATTGAATTTTCGTAGTTTTATATTAGAAGTATTTTTTTCCTTCTTTATCTTTTCACAGTTGGCCTTGAGACGGAAGTTGGCAGTCGCAGCCGCCGCCGTTGCCGTTGCCGAAGCCACGGCGTTGAGTATTAGACACGTTGCATGTTTATGCAAATAGGCGACGCGTCTGTGGCCTCGAGGTGGGCGCAAGGCGAGAAATTAGCGCCCGGCTATCGCCTAGTAATTAGTCAGTTCATTTTTATTGGCCTTCTTGAGGAGGTGTTGGCCTAACATTATGCTGCAGGCGCACACAAAGACAGCTGCTACCAATTTTAGTGGGGCATGCCGCATGCCAAAAAACGACGAAAAAACGAATAAACGCACAAGCTGCATATAGAATTTCCAATGCTTGTCAGGCGGCAGAAGGATGGTGGCGCAGGGGGTCAAATGCCGGGCAGAGGCAGCGGTCAACTGTTAAGGTTTTTGCAAATATAAGTATAAAATTACAAAATGGCTAAAATATTGGCGGACATGTCGCAGGTTCCCGGGAGCAAGTTTGCAACTGCCTCATTTATTTTCGCTGCATTTCCTGGCAGTGGCAACTTGTTAGTGCAACTGCCACAGCCACTGCTGTTGCTGTTGCTGCTGCTGCTGCTGCTGCTGGTTTTTGTCGTTGGATTTTGTGCAAAATTCATGCGCATGTTTGTGCCTCATTTTTGGACATTTTCACTGGCAGAAACAGCAACAACAGCAACGCATCGAAATCGGCATCAAATGTGGCAAGGGCAAAAGTTTCGTTGCATTTATGCGAAAGCCAGGCCCAGACCGTAGTCCGTAACAGAAACAGATCCGGGCCCCAAACACACAGCCATGTCCAATGCATAGATATGCGCCTCACTCTGAGATACATAAACAACAACCTAAAAGTATGATTCTAGTTATGTTGATTGCCCAACTAGTTAGATACCCTACAAACTATATAAGACTTCAATCACATACTCACAAATACAGGGTATGTTTGCATATATATATGGTGTGTGTGCTTGTTCATGTTGTATATCTTCATATTGTATAAACGCATTCAATGTATTTGCCGTTTGGCTGTTTGTTTATTTGCTGCCTGCTTTTGTTGCCGGTTTGTTTGCGTTCAGCTCGCACATCGTTTTCAAAAATCGAAATTGAAATATGAGACCCCGGTTGATATATATTTATATGGGAGAAGCAGGGAGAAGGTGGGGTCATATACACACAAGTGTGTGTCCACACACACACACACATACATGCATTTATATATGTCGTTGTTTGCCTCGTTGTTTATGCGAAACACTTTTTTTTTCTTCTTCAATCTAAATCACACCGGCAGAGCAGCAGGCAGACAAGGAGGCAGGCAGGGTGGCATGCAGATGTTGTTGGGCATTGCACATTACCAATGCAAAGTGGATATATAAATTAAGGAGGGGAGGTAGACGAGTTGAACTCTGAACTGTTTGCATTGAAATATTTAGCATTTAATCATCACTAAAAGTATTTTAGGGAATCCTTAAAGTATTTAAGTTTCTTTGTTGCTAAAACATGGGAATACTTATGTAATACATAGTTCCTATTGATGAAGAGATGGTGTAGTCGGAGGGCATTTAGTTGTTGCTTTAAATTCTTAAGTAGACTAGCAGTGTCTTATGCATTGCTATAGTCTGTTTAACGTTAAATTGCTTGGACTGTCGACAACACATTTTTGTTTTAGTCCACTAAAACGAAATCCTTCGTCACATGTATTTCTTAGTCTGCCCAGTACACCAAGACATATGAAATATGAAGTGGGATGCCCAAAATCGACAGCTTTATATCCAAAGTACTGATTTTCACATATGCCTAGGGCATACGACTGAAATAACGCCAGCAACGAGATCCAAATTATATGGGCTGAATGTGTGAAAAGTTGAAAAAGCTATAAAAAAAATTAACCATTTTGACTATTAAACTTACCAATGTTCATTTTTGCAGTTAAACGTATAAATGCAATATGTAAAGTCTGTCGCATTCTTTTTATACCCAAGGCCCAAGACAAGTAGGTGAAACTTGAGTGAAATAACGTAAGATACAATGTGACATGAAAACTATCTTAGGCTAATTACAAATGATGTGTGTCAATGTATTCAAGCAAGGTGGAAACCAAAAAGTTTATGTAAAAACAATAAAAAAAAACTTTGAAAACCAAATTCCAAGCATAAAAATCTTAGTAAACTTAGAGAAAATCAGAAACCGAAATCAACCTTTAATCAAGATTATTGCTTATCAGAGATAAAATGTTATCATAACAGGGTATAAAAGAGGTGCTTAAATGTGGTTAAATGGGCTTAAATTTGTATTTTATTTACACGTTGATTTTTAAGTTTACCTTTAACTGCCACACAGTAAAGTAAAATTTTATTTAAATATCGCGCTGTGAACATTAAAACGCAAACATTTTTATACATTTATAAATGCATCATTACAAGAGCATTTTATTGGCAATCGAACAATGCCACAAACTGGCGGCCATGGCTTACGTGGGCATCACAAAATATATCCCATATTCATTACTGATTTATGATGCTGCACTATTCATTAAAATGCCCAAATATATATATTTTTTTGTCGTCTAACCAAAAAACATTGATTTTATTTGATTTTAATAGCGCCGCTTGGGGAACTAAAGCTATTTATCTGCCGTCGTCATCAACTATAAATCGGCTGTAAAATGTTCAACCAGATAGCGTTGGTGGGAAGCAAGGGTTGGACAAAAGAACCGCTAACGCCATCAATGGGATGAAGCACTGCATCATTGGTGACAGCAGCGGCGACAACGCCCCAGTCGCATTCTGAGTCCCAGTTAGGCCATAAATTTGTACAATTAAAAATTATGGTGAGTTTTTACAGTTGATATCGGGAGATGGAGAAGAAGTCGAAGAAGAATTTATGGGGCAAGCGCCTGTGCTTTGGCAACATTTTGAGAAAAATAAATCAGAAACTCGAATTCGAAATCAAAGTTAAATGATTTTTGTTAGCCCCGTAAAACTTGTGGCATTTGCTTGCTTGTTGCACCTTCATCGCACATCAGCTGGATGGGGCATGCAGCGAGTTGTAGCGTGTCGTTAAAATGTAAGTGTCGGAACAGGTGAAGCGTTGATCTCCTGTGGAGCCATGAATAGAATGGGGGAGGTGCAATGATTAAAATGCCACACATATTTATACATTTTATATTTATAATCTAGCAATAAATCAAAACACTATTTATGCAGCGCGTCTGATTTTTAATGCTGATTGTGCGTGCGGGGTTCAAACTTGAAATTTTAATTAGTATTTTTCTTGAATTGAAATATATATTTATTATATTTTTGAATCTCTGCGGGACCACACCCCTAAGCTCAGCCCCCCGCGACAAGTTCGTAATAAAATAATTAGACCGCACGCAGCGTCAAAGAATTCAAAAAACTGGATGGAAATCGTTGGCATGGAGTTGAAAATGCAGCGCCGATAAGCCTATTAAATCGTGACATTCCTCATGGCTCAATCGTAAATCATAACGTACGCCCAAACAGTCCGAGACAGAGCGACCATAGATCAATGTGACTCGATAGTTTCGATTGTTCGATTCGAGTGCGTGTTTGATTTTTAACGACCCAAACGACGTGCGCCGCATTTGAATGCATTTGAATGCCATCGTCGTTGTAGTCGTTGTTGTTGTCGTTGTCGTTGTGGTAGTTGCAGCTCAAGTTGCACTTGAAATGCATAATTATGAGCATGCAGCAGTGCATACTATTTGTGTGTTTGTCACATGAGGTTTTGTAAAATGCAGTTTGAAAACTTTGCTCAATGAATTGAAATACTTCAGGCCAGGATATGGAAATGAGTAGAATTTATTAGATTGTTACATACAAATGAATATTAAAACATAATCGTTTAAGATAAATCATGTCTATGTAGAATTTATCCTATGCAAAACAAAAACTTTATCAACATAAAGATTATAACTGTTTGAATGGTGTTTTCCTGACGAGTTACTTAGGTAGTTTCTATCTATATGGCACTCACGCATTTACCCAAATCTTGCATGCCCAATTTGAAATGTCACATCGTTGACATCGCTGCCTGATATCTGGCTGATGGTTGAGGGTTAATGCTGTCCACTTGACAGCTAACAACCGCACGATAAATCGATTGAATATTACGCTCGCCTTTCCTCGTTGAGCACACACAAGTGTTGAGGATTAATTTTTGTGTATATTTTTTTTTTGTTCGGGAAAAAGAGAATAAATAAACACGATGCGCATTAAGATCAAATTACGTGATAACCGAACAAATGCCGATAGAGCCGATAGGCCACCAACAAGGCGGGGTTCGTTCGACATGGAATGCAGTGGCAATGTCAACACGAATAGGAATGGGGTAAAGGGGTAAGGAGTAGTTGTATATCAACACTTAGCGATCTGTCTGTGGCAAACAAATTGTGTGCGTAGGAGCTCAGATCAACACCCAAAAATGGGACGTGCAGTGAAAAATGATTATTAATAATGTCTGAACGAGATATTCGGGGGGCTTTTTATTTGTTGTGGAGGGAAATGCCATTCAAGTGAGATCAAGAGGCCAAATATGAGGCGGCAAGGCAATGAAAAATAACGAGCAGCAGCTAAAATATAACTAAACATAAAATCGAAATGGCAAACCGTTAATAAAAAACGGTCAAAAACTAACTGCAAGCCGAGTGCAGGATGAGCTGAAGTGTAGTTTTGTCGACACCAGGCAACATATGGTCATGTGGATATGTGAAAATGTTAGCGATTGAAATCAAACGCCCACTGGAACTCAAACTCAAATTCAAATACAAATACAAACTCGAGCTTGAAGCTTCAGCTAGAGCTGGGGCAGTGGCCATGGCCATAGAAGCGCGATTTGGTTAGCTGCTGCTGCAATTTGCATAAAGCAGGCAGAGAGCATTGCTGACAATTGACAATAGCAACAACAGTTGCAGCCTCTGCGCATGTGCAGCGAAATTGTCAATTCGGCAACATGTTGGCGATGTTGGCAATGTTGGCCATGGTGCATGGTCAAGTGCAGAAACAGGTTGCCACTTTGGTTGGCTCCGTTGGCAGCCACTTCCTTGTGTGCTGGGTGTTTGCTGCTGTTGCTGCTGTTAGATTTTCAAGTGCAGATTGCTGTCGTAGCTGCTGACTTTTTTTTTGTGCGACGTTGAAATTTGTAGCAGTCAACAATCACACACACACACACATACATTTACAAAACTGTCGCAAAAACGAACGTTCAGGGTTTGGGTTTTTTTGTGAGCTCTGGGGTAATTGTTGCCAAACGCCAACGTGCAATGTCTTGGCAACATGTTGCCGCTGCAGCTGCTGGCTGCTGGCTGCTGCTGCTGTTTGTTTTGTCGATTGTTTGATAGGCAGAGACTGATGATGACCATCAGAATGATGCATTTGTACACCCATGAGTTTTGACGTGAAATCTGCTCGCGTCGTCGCCGTCCGCCACTTGGCATAAATTTAAGCGTCTGTTGTGGGAAAACCCAACAGCAACAGCAGCAACATACCAACATTGTAAGCAACAACAGCAATAGCTGCAGCGAGCCTAGCGCCAAGATTAATGCGCAAGTCAATTGAATTCTAGACTCCTCCAGCTACAACTGCCTGCCCAGGGCCTGATGTTGCTTGCTCTCTGTGTATGTTGTGTGTTCTGTTCTGTTTGGTTCTGTTCTGTTTGGACGCCGGAAGCGACGATCTTGTTAATTTGATAGTATTGGCAATGTTGAGCTCGAGCGCCAGCTGCAATATATCATCATTAGAAATTTGTGAGCTTTCGACGCATTCGAACACGAAACGTTCATAATTGCAATGCAGTTTTCCCCTCCTGTAGTTGCATCTGTGTGTGTGTGTGTGTGTGTGTGTGTGTATGCAACGCCCACTCGTAACTCTAGTGCCCCACATTCTCGACATGTTGCAAGGCACCTGAGCTGAAGCTAGAGCCACTGAATGCAGTTACAGTTAGTTCATGTCCACACGACCATGTTGGATGACGCCTCCTCCTATGCTGCACTACTGCACATTGGCCTGGTATGGCCTGAGCTGGTCTAGTCGTGGTCTGGCAATTAACACTAAAGCAGCAACAAATCAATTTGGCACGCTGTTGCTGTTGCTAGTTTTGCTGTTTCCGCAACATGTTGCAGGAAGATGCGTACCAAATCGATTTGAATGTGGTGCCAATGTGAATGTGAATGCGAGTGTTGATGTCGATGTCGATGCAACGATGCCACTCAAGGCGTGCCCCCATGTGATGATGCATTGCCCCACACACTCACACACACACATACACATACACAATGAAATGCCAAAAAACGTTGCTGTTGCTGCTGTTGCAGTTGCAATAATTGCTCCACTTGGAGCAGCAACAAATCGCCAAGACTCGCTTAGACTCCGCGCCAGGCTTAAGCCTTGGAATTTACCCTCGCAGGCGAACGCCTCGCGCATACGAAATGAGACAGCCAACAAAGTTGCCGAAGAGGACGTGAAGCAGCTGAAGGAGCTGTAGACGGCGATGGCGATGGCGACGGAGACGGAGACGAACGACTTGAATGAAGAGGTTTTCCGTTGCCATTTGGCTAGCGATTTTTTCTTCACTTTTGTATGCTGGCAGCTTTTTTTTGTTGCTTTTTTTGTTGTTGTTGAGTTGCTGCGTTCATTTCCATGCTCAATTTTCCAATGTTTCCTGTGCACAGCTAACAACAACAACAATAACACAAACAACAACAATCGACGACAGCAACAAAGCAGACGCCGGAATGCGTTGAGGCTGCACAAGCTGCAAACAATTGTGATTATCGAACGTGGCTGTTACAGCCTATAATACACTAACAAAAGGTCACTTGACTAAAGCTATAAGCAGGTTGAATTTAAAGCTAACTAATCCTATTGCAGTATAATCTTTGATGTAACTTTAAGTTAGGGTATTACCAAGTTGCCTTGTTATAAATATTGTTGAAGTTTTGCTTGTTTCTTGAGAGGATCGCCAGTGGTACGCCGGTGGCAGTTGAGGCAGTTCAAGCAGTCGATGGCTTCGGATAGCAATCGTATTTGTGTTGCTCTGAACCTGGGCTGGTCCCAGCAATATTCTTGCTTTTGTTGTTTGTGTGTGGGGCATTGCAATATAAATTGCAGATTTCTAACGCAATTTTCATAGTTGCATCCTCGCAGCGTCTTTGACATTGCCATTGTTGTTGCTATTATTGTTGTTACCGCTGCTGCTGCCGCTGCTGCTGCCACAACATCAATTGTTGGTGTTGTGGCTGTGTGCAATTGGCGCTGCCTTGTTGCAAATTTCGTACATTTTATACTCAATTGAATATCTGCGCGTTTCTCTCCTAAATTCACAATAATTTTAAGTTATGATAATTTTTGGTTACTGCCACAACAATTGCAGATGGCCCGCCTCTATCGCAGCGATCTAACCTACTTATTCGCAAGGAACCAACTGGAAACATTATAGATTTTATATGTGTGTGCCCATTGCGCATTGCTGCATGCACATATATAGATAGTATTCGACCACTTAAATTTAGAATAGAAGCTGAATGCAAGCTTTTGAATATAATTTATAGCATTTATTGCAGTTTGTATGCTTTGCGTTGAAGCGGTTCCCAAGCGCTTAAGAATCCAAGGAACAAATTTACCTCTCTTGCTTAATTTTCTCATTAATGTCACAGAGCTTATAAAATCATGCATTGCTCAACAGCTGGGCAGCGTCAGCGCCTGTTTCGAGACACCTTCTATAACCACATAATTTAGCAAATTTGCAATACGTGCATGTCTTGCATAACATTTCCTTCATCATGAGATAGCAGTAAGCAAGCTCTCTCAAGCTCTCAAGCCACTCAAGATATTCAAGATACTGTATGTATTGAAAAGAAGTAAACAAAAAAAAAAAAAAAACTCTGTCAGGCACACGCCCACGATAATATTAATTGGCCATTTGCTATGCAAAGCGCAGGCGATGCAATAAGAGAGACCGCAAGACAGGCGACAAGACACAATGACAAAATAGCAGCAACAGCAACAACAACAGCAACAATGTATACTATATTGAATAAACGACAATTGCCATTCGCTGTTCGCATTGTTTGGTTGCTTGGTGGCTCTGGGGCTTGACTCTATTGAGTCCTGACTCTGCTCGTGCCCGGCAAGCAAAGTTGTTGCCGCATGGCAAACAATTTTTGACGGCGTCTGACAGCAACTGTCATTTTATTAAATATGGTTTTTTTTTTTTTTTTTTTTTGCCTTGTTGCTTTCTTGGCCCAACAACCACAAGCCGCCCACCCAGCCGCACCGTCTACTTTGTCTTTTATCAGCACTCAAATCCCGTTGTGGTCGTTGTCAGCGTTAACAAGTTATGCGTTGCAGCGATTAATAAACGGATGGGGGTTGCTGTGGGGTGAAGTGCAGTGTGGCAACGAACGGTAGCTCGGTGTTGGCCAAACAGGTGTTTGACTTTCGTTGCTGTTGTTGCAGCACGTACACGTACCAGGCAACAACAGGAGTCGCGTCATAAGGAGCTACGGTAATTGAGCTGGACAAACGGTATTGCCTTTTGATATTCAAGTGCAGTCTTCAAGATGGCAGACACCACCACCCTAACCTCTTTTCGGAATATTAAACACTGGTGTACTATTTTCGTGCCCCGTCTAGCTGACAGCAATGTCTTCGATGCCACATAAGTGCCTGCTGATTAGACATAACCCACGTAAACTTTCCATCAATTTATTATCAGCTTGTTGCTTGGCATTCAATAAAACCTAGATAGATGTTGCAATCAGTGCTAAGTACGTGATAGTTGCAAAAGGGGAACAGGACCACATTCATGCTCTGCTCTGCTTTGCTCTGGTTTGCATTTTGCACTAATTGTGCTAATAATGGGGATTACCTGCAGTCGAAACCCGACCATAAAAGCAGCAAGATTGCAAAACCAAAAAGAAGTGCAACAACGCCAACGCGCTAATGGACTGTTGTTGCTAACGACTTTCCATGCAACACAAGCTCCTCGTCCACATCTCCCCTCCCTATTCCATTGCTGATTGCGTCGACATGCAGTGGCTTGGCGGTTGCCTTTTTGGCCATGGCGACGTGCGTTTATTGTAATTTCATTAAATGCGAAATAGTCACAAAAATAACCACACAAAACTCGCCATTGCACAGTGGTGCGCAATTAGAGTTAAAAATTATTACAGCTCGCTGGACTAGAAGGAGGAGTTGCAGACTCCACGAAACCGCCACCGCGCCAACTAAATAGGTTACAATTTATGAGTGGCAGTTGCAGAAACCGCGTCTGTCACTCGCCTTGTGTGGTTGCTGTGTGTGTGTGTGTGTGTGGGTGGGTGTAGGTGTGGGACGTGGGCAACTGTTGCTTTGGCTACCGCATGTTGCTATGTTTGTGGTTGGGTTGCAAGCAGCTGCTGCCGCTGCTGCTGCTGCTGCCGCTGCTGCTGCTGCTGCCAGGTGACATTGTTGAGTGAAAGTGGCATATCGAATCTTTAATTTGACCGATCTTTTTGGTCATTTTGTGGTCAGCACTTTGACAAGCATTTGCACAATTTATCACTGGTGGTAACTGTAACCGCAACACAATATACGTCACCCCCCTCCATCCCTCCCACCGAACCGAAGCTGCAGTTTCTGGTTGCAGTCTTTCGACATCATAACAAATTAAAGTGCAATTTATTTTCAATTAGCAATTTGCGTGTCCAAAAATGGTCAGCAAAGAGCCGAAAGGCTCTCACTCTCCAACTGCTCTGCGTCATTTTGATGTAGTGACAAACTAATGTCGCCCCTCCTGCCCCCAGCCACAGCCCCAGCCCTTAAGCTCCAACTGTCGGAGCCCTTGTAATGGAAAAGTTGCATGCAAATTGCACAAAACCGCAGCAAATTCATTAAAACAATTAGGGCGGACGCAGCTGTTGCTGTTGGACACAAGCCTATATGTATGTAGTATGCTACAGGTAGAATGGTGAAGTCTTTAGAACAGGTCCATCCATCCAGTGGCCTGCTCAGTGCTCAGTGGCCTGTCAACTTTTGGGCGCACTGTAACTGCACTTCAATTAATTGGCATACAGATGCAACAACTACCCTGCAAATTGTTCCATCTTCTCAAAGGGGTTGTCCGAAGATTGCGTTTTGCACATGCAAAATATGAAGCCGTTCGTTCCACTGGGCACAAAACACATTAAAACAGACAGCTCGATGATTGGCTGGGAAACTTGCTGAGCTTGACGAATGAAGGGCAATCTTGATGACAGCAGTTCCTATGCTGTTTGTCTTGGGCGGAGTTTATTGTTCACTATTAAGTGCAAATGGTCGAGAAACTTTAAAGAATTCTTTACTATTCATCCGTAAGCTTTAACTACGCAAAAATCTGGTCAATATTCATCATCATAAAATCAACAGAAACTATTAAGCTATAATTTATGATTTTCTGAATTTTAATAAGTGATTTTGGCATATCGCTGACTTGTGTATATTAGATGGAGGCGTTTAATAGTTTGATGGAGCAGCGATCCTTAACACCAATTCCGATAACACTTGGTGAACTATGGAGAATGTTTGTATTTGAGGCAGGCCTTTGGCTGAGCAAGAAAGAAATGTGGCCAATAAATGTCAAGGTGTCTAGTTTATGTGACTATTAA
Organism: Scaptomyza pallida; assembly: GCA_018152965.1. Taxonomy (NCBI): domain Eukaryota; kingdom Metazoa; phylum Arthropoda; class Insecta; order Diptera; family Drosophilidae; genus Scaptomyza; species Scaptomyza pallida. The sequence goes on from JAECXP010000107.1 coordinate 2,672,506, forward strand.
AAAGGTGTGCAATGGTGCTAGAGGCAGGCACTTTGCTGTAGATAATCCCCAAGTCGGAGATGCGCCAAAGATGACTTAATGACACAATGCTGGACCAAGACGATGGCTATGGCAATGGCAATGGCGTTGGCAATGGCAATGGCGATGACTGGGATAAGAACGCGTGCGAAAAATCAACAACAAAGTTTAAAACTGTCGAGAGACAGTTGCTTTTGGCGTGGTTTGGTTGGCTTGGTTGCAGGCAACATTGAGAAGTTTTGCGGTGGAATCGAATGCGCGACGGGGAGTTGTAAAAGGCTGCAATTAAAAGGCAACAGACAACACAGCAACAAAGCGCCGTTCGCGCAACGTTAACAAAAAAGGCAGCCACAGCTGTCAATTATTTCGAGTACTTTTCACCAACGCCTCATGCAGCGCCAACAGGGGCCATTGAGATACCGGAGACAGGAGACAGCAGCAGACCGGAGATTGAAGACAGACAGACTTGAACAGAGTAGCAGCCAGGCATCATTTGACAGCAGCTCATGACCATGGCAACAGCAAAAAAAAACAACCAAATAACGAAAAACAGCGGCAGCAGCGAGTGAGGCAAACATAAATATTGGCAACATACTCGCATGTTGGCCCAAACTGTCAAATTATTTCGATTCATGAATATTAACGCCCATCCCGGCCAGCCGCATGGCAGCAGCCGCAGCCAGCAGCCGGCAGCCGCAAAAGGGCAGCTTGGGAATACGAATGCTGCAACACTGTGAGAGTGCCCCCAAACATTAAGCTTCAAGCAAAGAAGCTGCTACATCGTTGTTGTTGATGCTGCTGCTGCTGTGTTTGCTGTCCTCGGTAATTGACAGCAGTGCTTTTTCTTCTTCTGCCGCTGAATCTGTTTTTTGTTTCTTTTTGTGTTTTTGTGTGTTTTCCGGGGGTTGCTCTTTACCGAATTTATCAATTAATTAAAATTCGTGCATTTTATATGTACGAGTTTCGAGTATGAATAAAAATGAATATATATATGGTATGGATGTATGTAGGTATATTCATGGCTGGTCAGCTCAATGGCTGCACTCGTAAATGACATTTTATTGCCATCTCGCTGCCGTCGCAAACGTCACACACAAATTATGCAATTTTTTCGCCACAATTTTAACTCGTTTTCGGTGTTGGTAATATACCGCATGTGATTTTTATTTTTTTTTTTTTTTTTTTTGCAACCATTTTTTTTCATTTTTCTTTATATGGCCAGCAACGGTGTGCAATGGCTGCGGTTATTGAACTTTATCGATGTTATTAAATGGGCCACATCTTATAATTGTCGCTGGGGGACGTTTTATAATTGTGCGGCACAGGATCAGATAGGATCAACAAAAGAATAATTTACTATATTTGCAAGGGTTTAATTGTTGTGCGCAACAGAGAGAGAGAGACAGTTCGGATAAGTGGGTGGCATTAAACATAAATTATTATAATATCTTGGTACTTACAGAAGCAAATATGTTATAGATACATGTTGGACATATGGTTTGTACACGTTTTTGGAAACGAATTCCTTTGGATTTTAGAAAGCGACTAATGTTATTAACAAAGTTCAATGACTTTTTTGATCTGCAACAGCCTTTGGCTTGCGAATGTTAAAGAGGTAAAGTAGCCTGCCACAGGTGTGTGTGTGTGTGTTTGAGGGAGAGAGACCTGTGACCAAACATGGCATTGCCTAATTTTCCATGAGTTCATAAATCAATGTCAGGAGCAGGCGCATTGATTGTCTTCAATTTCTTCATTGCTTGCGCTCGGTGCTCGTTGCTCGTTGCTGGCTGACTTGACTGACCCAAAATGAAAGCATGCGGCAGTGTGGCAATGTTGCAGCACCTAAAGGTGCAACTGGCCAGTGTCAGACAGTCCTTGCACGAGCTACATACGTGTGGCAATTATGTTGCCGCTGCGGCATGTTTGCAACACCAGCGGCATTAAACAAAAAATCTCTCTCTCGGCCAGGAGGCACAATCGTTGCAGTTGCAGTTGCAATTGGCAGCCAAGGCTTACGGGCATTAGACTCATTAGCATATTTGGCCATTTGCATTAACACCTTCGCTGGGGGATTATGTAATTTCGTATAGGCCAGATTTGCTTCATGCTGATGCTGCTCCATGTCCACGGCCATGTCGAAGCGTGACTCTCTGCGCCTGGCCTTTCTCAAACATTTATTGTCCTTGTCCGCAACGCGACACATGCCACGCCCCCGCCCCCCTCGCCAGCACACCTAACCATTCTCCCAAAGCTGTGCTTAGCTGAATTATTACAACACTTGACGTTGTTCGGCGCGATTTCGTGAGTGCATCTTATAATGCTATTAATTATTTGCATGTTGCACCTTAGAATGTCAGCCAGCTAAACTGAGGCGGCAACTGTTGCGGTTGCTGTTGCCGTTGCAGTGGCAACCACTGACTTTTAGCTTAGCTTGGGAAATGCGTACAGCTCTCCTTCAGGATTTGCAGCATGCTCTCAAGCTCGAAAATTTATGCCGGCAACACGAAGAAATTGTAACAACATGGCAATTTATTCCGAAGCAGCTCTGCACACGTTGCTCAAGATACAACCATAGAGAAGTGGAAGCTGCAGCAGCAGCAGCAGCAGCTTGATTATCTTTTATTGTCGAGCTATCCGAACAGGCGGAGCGGGCGAATTAAAGTGCCCCAGTGACAAGTCCCTGTACCAAGGTATTCGCCTGGGAGCACTGCATTGCATTTGCCACATCTCTCAGACTCCCGGCAGCAATGCATTTACTACATCTACATACACACACATACGTATTATAGGAGTTCAGCTTCAGGCTGCATATTTTGAGCCCAATTCAGAGCTATGTGTTCGCGTTCTCATTACACTTGCAAGCAACATTGCTTGCAGTAAAGGAACATTCTATTTCTGTTACATGCATATATTAACATGAATGCTGAATAATTTTAATAAATGTTAGCATAGTTGAAGATTTATCGATGGATATGTTCTTTTATTTTATTACTTGCTGTGCAATAGTTTAACTACTCTGATTAAATACCGCAACTCCAAATATTATTCATAAAATTACAAACCAAGTTCGACAACTCAAACAAAGCTAAATGCCTTGATTGGAGTATGTGCAGCAGCAACAGCAACCACATTAACGGTGCACAACAAACCGAAAACCAAAGCAAGTCGCATTCATCTTTGCCAATTTGCATTTGCATTTGCAGTGGCAGTGGCAGGCAACCACAACCAAATTGCCATATAAGCCACCCACCTCAATTAACTCCAAACTCCTCCAAAGACATAGTCATAGTCATAGGCTCAATAGTCGACCTGAGTGTTGGAGCCCTGGATTCAAAGGCGCACTCAGCTAATTAGCAGGCGGTTGGTGTGCGTCAAATGTGGGTTAACAAAGCAGCAAGCCAACAGCAAATATTGTCAGGACAACAAGTTCCACACAACACGGAGCACAGCCAAATGCACATTGCCATCAAATTAATTAAGACAAGAATGCGCAACGAAGCCAAAAACCAAAATCAAGGCGCGAACTAACTAACTTGGCTACGACAAATACCAAATCTGGACCAAAAGCCAGAAAAGGCTTGAAAGGTTGTTGTCTTATTAGTGATTATTAGGGCAACGTTGACAAGCACAACAATTTGTTTGTGAAGCGAAGCTCTTCAAACTACCACAACACACACACACACACACACACACAGAGCGGACCACACACGCTGCAGATACAAGCATGTTTTTTTGGAGGACAACAAATTGACCTGCAACATGTTGAACAACAGCCATAAAGACCAGCAACACCAACAGCAACAACAAAAACAACAACAACATCCACTTGAAACGCCGAAAAAGCAACATGTTGATTGCTCTATTCGAAAAATTAATTGGACCACACACGAAGCAACAGCACCACCAAGCAGCAAGACAGGGCAAGCCAACCACTTCACGCTGAACAGAGACAGGGCACATAAGGGGCACGTGCAACTGTGTCTAATTAGAGTGAGAGAGAACGAGACATAACATCGTGGTTCTGGTGGGTGTCATATATATTTTAATGACCGCTCTCCGACTGTGTGTCCCAAGTGCGGGCCACATCGATGGATTTTTGATAACCACAGGCAAGCAAACGAATGAAATGGCAAAAAAAAAAAACAAACCGACGAAAAAAGAAACCACAAAAAACTGGCGCGAATGACTGCATAAATCCATGTGAAATGCAGCAAAAGCCAAAAGTGACTTGCTGACTGACTGACTGACTGAGTGGCCGACGGGTTCCGTCTGGACGGGGTCTATCTTGAAGATTTGCCTGCCCGCCTGCCTGCCTGACATAGTGAATGGCAGAAACGAGGCGCTGGTCTGTTGTGCAGATCACTTACTCGGTCGCCGGTCGTCGTTAGGCAGCAAATGCAAATGAATGCTGTATGTAGGTCTCCTGGGTGTCACTCTTAACCCTATTTCCAAAGCGGCTCATAAATGGGAGCAGCGACAATGGGTGGCCAGCAATGCCAAAACGCGAAGCTGTCTGTCTACCTAATTAAGCAGCAGCAGGGTTATCTTTGTAGACTTTTGGTTATTTATTGATATCCTAAATGCTGATTTCAATTTATATGAATCTGTCTAGGCAACAATAGTTGCCCTGCGGTGGCATGTAAGCAAAACTTTGTATGCGGCACGCATGTGCAGAAACACATGTTCAAGTCTGAGAGAGTCTAAAAATGTAAATAGAATGCATTTTTGTAAGCCAGCAGCATCAAACAGGACCTGTCTATGTTGTGCCATTGTTGACTTGGCTCGCCTGGGCCAACAGTATGTATACGCCCACTTTGCTAGCGGTTGGCGGTTACGCCCCCCAAGCGCATCAGCAGCAGTTGCAGTCGCATCGTAAACTCAGCACGTAAATTATGATCAGCCAACGGCGCTGAATATTAATTGCAGCGCACCAAAATGAACAAAAGCCGACACAGCAGCACAACTGCAGCGAGAGGCACATTCCACCTAGATGATGCCACATGTGCAGCTTGCAACTCCATACTTGGTGGGCCCAACACATGTGTGTGAATGTGTTTTTGTGTTTGTGTACGAACGCGCGAGCATCTGTAACGGTGCCTTTGATAAGCGTCGATAATTATTGAGGCAGTCCGGCTGCAAAACTCTTTGCCGCTGTTGCTGTTGTTGCTTCTGCTGCTGCTGCTGCTGTTCGGTCAGTTTAAGCTTTAATTAATTTCCAGGAAGCTTTGTCCACACATTATGACTGTTGATACTCTGTCTTTGTTGGTTTGCTTTCGTGGTGCTTTCGATTTCGCCGATTGTCGCCGGTCATCACTCAGCTGGAGTCGCTGGCAATCGCCTCCTATGTCAGTGTCAACACACACACAGCAGCCAGCACCAGCGACCCCCGTTGCTCATTTCAGTCTTGCTGTTTGATGTATTGTCGCCAGCCAAATGCAACAGCAGCAGCAACATTAACAGCAGACAAGGTGTGGTCCGTAGCTGGATCGGGTTAAGGTCCTTTCCGAGTTCTGTCATAGTTGTTTGCTTCTCTTACTTGAAATATTTGTGTCGGATGCGCCAGCAAAAAGGTCGTCGCCGAACTGAGTGCCAATGAGCAACAGCAACATCAACAGCAGCAGCAGCCAAATTGTGTCTTAAATTGTTGACTCAACGACAACAGCAGCAGCAGCATAACTGTGGCAACTAAGGCAACAACTGCGTTTTGGCGACCTACAATGTGGTGCTGTTGTGGGGCCTGGCTTGGCCTGGCCTGGCCTGGCTTGGCATTTTGTCCTGCGGCCACCAAAGCAGAGAATGCACGAAAGCGAAACAACGAAACAAAAAACCTGAAAATTGTTTGTTGTACTTATCATGGCCGACAAAGCGGCGCAAATCTTTCAGAAACGAAATCACAAGGCTATCAAGAGCTACCACAGCTAGCAGCAGCAGCAGCCAACAACAACAAAGCAAACAATAATAAAAATGCCAGCCACAGTTGGTGGCTAAAATACGCCAAAAAACAAAACAAAACACAGCTCAAAAGAATATATGTATCAAAAACAAGAACACAAAAAACCAAAAAGCCCGGAAGCAAGTTGAAAAAAAGTTTAGCTTATTGAATTCTTGGTTCGATCTACACAAAGCCATATAAAACTAGAATTTGTGGCAATATTGTAACACACACTGCCTGCTAAAAGTCAACGCACTTGTTATACTGCCTGAAATAAAAACTTTACAACTATTTTTATAACCATGAATAAGTAATTATATATGTAAGTTGTTGTCTAAAAGTCTATGTCTTTAAAGCATTTCTAAAACGCAGTTTAATTGACGTACACTGCTCGCATTCACGGTGCTTAACAATCTAAGACCACCTTGAGTAATTAGGCACGTTTTTAAGAGTAATTACCACCTGGTCGCCAGGCCCACATGTAGCGGCAACAAATTACCGATCGCCAGACCAATAACATATATTTCTTGTTTGAAAATTTTTAAAGCGTAACACCCTCGAGCGTACCATAAGCAATGAAAATGTTCGTAGTTCGGTAGTTCAAATTATGCGGCAAATAATAAATAATTTGTGCTCATAAAATGCAATAAAAATCCGCTCACAGCATTGCGATTTATTTCCCAAGATAATTTCAAACTAATTTGGTAGCATTTAGACCGAGAATTATCGCCAAGCACTCGGCCAAATGGTTGCCACCAACGCTGCGGGAGACACAGCTGAGTAATGGCATTGAAAACTGCATAAATTTAACGAAGTCGCAAAGTGCCACGCCCATTTCAAATCACTCAAACGACAACAACAACAAGAAAAAATGCTAAAAAACTAATATATTTTAAAGTATTATCAAGTAACTGGATTTAAATGAAGACAGGTTTATTCTGTCTTCGAAAAACATCATATGGTATTGACAAGGCGTATTCCCTCATTAGATATTGCAAATGGCGTTTGGCTGCAAAAACACGTGTTGTTATCGACCTGGGTTTTACTGACAGAAACGCGCAGTTACGCCTTATTGTACTAAAGATGGATTATTATTTCATATGTGACTTAAAGCAAGCGTGTAAACATAGTAGTAGCCAAGATCCTTAGCTAGAAGGGGCTGAAATCACACATTGCAAATATAACAATTATTTTTAAGGTTTTCTTTATCAATGGAATCGACTTTTCTTTAAGTGCATTATTATAATAAGAAGGGAATTTGTAATTAAGAACCGCACAAGTTACATTAAATCAACAAAACTTAATTTTCTTATTAAATAAGTAAGTATGTAAAAAGTTTATTTTTTAAAGTGGGAGGGGTGACTACGTCCATGTGTCATAAACAGGAAACTACAGGTCCTCAACAGTATGGGTATGTTGAGAACGATTGCATATGGGAAGAAGTATAGCATTGAATAAGCTAGATTCCCACGTCAAAAATAGTATAAAAACAGAGAAATTTTTGGATCCCATTACAGTTGTAATTCAACGGAACATCAAATTGTTTTAGCCGCAACCATGCTATTCGAATACTTGAGGGAGCCATCATTGGAAGATCTACTTCCATCTCGCGATTCATTTAAGTACTTGGACAGGGGTATGAAGTGCGTTGGATGGATATCACCTCCAAAGGGTTCCAAATACTATTGGAGCTATCGAGTTTGGAGCATATTTGTCATCGGCTTGGGAGCAGTCTATACCCAGTGGGGATTTTACGCAAGTTACATATTTGATTTTGATAGTTTCACTTTGGAAGTGTTTCTGACATCTATACAAGGCGTTTTCGATGCAACCATGGTCACAGTAAAGGTTGCAGTCTTGCTACCAAACATGTGGCGCTTTCCGAAGGCAATGGATCAACTGGACCGAATGGACATTAGATGCTCCCGAATGGAGGAGCGCTTCAAAGTTCATCGTAGCGTTGCGCGCTCCAATTATGTGTTTCTGGTTTTTACGGCAGTCTATTTCATGTTCCTGACTGCGACTTATTTGAGCTCCGTTTTAACTGGATCAACACCATGGGGTTTCTACAATCCTGTTCTTGACTATCGTTCAAGCACCCGGAACCTATGGATTGTGGCTACATTTGAGGCTTGTGTGGGTTCGGCCACAGTGTTTTTGGACCAAATGGCTGACCTGTATCCGGTTATGTTTGGTTTAATTTTGAGAACTCATATCAAACTGTTGATGGAACGCATCGAAAGATTGCGTACAAATAGTGGAGAAACCGACGAGCAAATGTACGAAGAGCTGGTCAACTGCATCAAAGATCATAAACTTATTCTTGAGTAAGTTTTATTAAGCTTCGAATAATAATTGATACACATCTTATAGACTTTAATTATTTTCAGATTTTGCAACATATTTCGACCCCTTGTTTCCAGCACGATTCTCTTTCAGTTTCTTGCAATTGGAGTATGTCTGGGAATGGCGATGTTTAATCTCTTTTTCTTTGCGACTCTTTGGACGGGCTTGGCTATAATTACGTTTATTACCCTGTTGATGTTTCAAACGTTTCCTTTTTGTTATATCTGTGAGTTAATTGAAGACGACTGTAACAACTTGACTCTTGCAATATTTCACTCCAATTGGATTGATGCCGACAAACGATATAAGAAAGCTTTGATTTACTACTTGCACCAGGCTCAACAACCGCTTAACTTTATGGCTGGTGGCATCTTTAAGATCTGCATGAAAACCAACATTGAGGTAAGATTCATGTTATTAAATTAAATAGATAATAACATATTTTTTTTGTAGATGGCCAAGCTGGCATTTTCGGTTATTACTGTCGCAAAACAAATGAATATTATGGAAAAGTTAACCTAAAACAATGAGTTTTAAATTTACGAATATTGTAAAAAAAAAACCTTTTAGTTTTTAAAATCCTTTCTCATAAAATTACGTTCAGTAGGGAGCTTAAAATGTCCTTTAACGAATGGGAGGAGTTAAATGAATGAATAACTGCACATATGCATATTATTTTTTGCAAACAAGGACCGCCCACTGTTTTACTGTTACGCCTATCTGTCAATCCCAAACATCAACTGATATTTGTCAGCTGAAACAAAACCTTATTCATTGTGCCGTTATGTCGATTATAATTTATGGGTATGTTGAGAACGATTGCATATGGGAAGTGAGTATTGCGCAATGTTTTGAGTTCCCACATCAAAAACCATATAAAATCAAACACAATATAAAAACCCTAGCAGTTTCGATAAAACTTTACATCAAAGATGTTGATAAAAAAAAAAGTGTGTAACAATGTTGCGGTGTAATAATTAAATAATATCAAGATCCTAATGTGTTATTGCCATACACCCTTTATACACATTTTGCACATGTGTGTTCATACATTTATAACTCACATCTAAGACTCGCGATTTTATGCCAGGCAAAGATACAAAAATTTATTGCTTGTGTATTGCAATGGACAAGAATCTTTGCTGCGAACAATGCGAAACGATCCCTAATCGCACATTTGCTAGTTCCTATTGAATCTATGTCCATTCGCTGGACTTCAAACGCTGTTCGTTCCGTGCAACGAAAAGATTGCTGTGATTCTTGTTTCGTTGTGTTGTCTTTGAGCTTTTGAGTGCTGTGTGTCGTTTTGTTTCGTGTCGTTTCGTTTTGAATGACTCATGACAATGGGTTTTGCATTGAAGAGACGTTAAGCTGAGTTTACTGTCAGCGAGCTATTCCAATGGGAATTGCTTTGGTCGTTGAAGAATGCGTATACGCAGTGGCTGCCCAGTTCTAGACAACAAAAACAGTTTGAAATAAGTGTTGCTTGTTGGAATTACATCGTTTTTCATTTGCACAGCAGTTAGGAGAAGAGATGGAGAGAGAGATTTTAGAATGCCGCCTTATGTGGCAAGCAGACTAACCGAGTACCGGAGTACAACAGGAAATTGAATGTTAAGACCGACACGTACAAAATAAATGCGGCATTTGGTACAAACACACACACGCACACACAAGCACACTTCTACTGATTGTGGGCAACAGATACAGATACAGTAACGTACAAAGACACACACACACACATTGATGCTGCATAAATCTATCTTTTAGATTTATGGCGCACTAAGGCAATGTTAATAGGCAAATGAGAACGAATGAGAATGGTGCAAAGTATGTAAGTGTGTGTGTTTCTCGCTCATCTCTCTCTCTCTCTCTCTCTCTCTCTAACTTGCTTTCTCTCTTCCTCTATTTGCCTTTGCGTGTGTTGACCGAGTGAATACAGAATGGCACACAGACGCGCATATTTGTGGCCAACTTGTGAAAAGGTAATAAAACTTTTTCAAGCACATTTATAGACGTTTTTATGCTTGTGACCAGGTTGTCTACAAAACGAATTATAAATTATATTTTGGCACTGACTAAAGCAACTCTCACCAATGCGGCATTAATAATGGCCCAGTCAGTAAAAGGACATGGCCTAAAAGTTATCTGCGCATTTCATAGATAAATAAATAACCGCAAAACTTCAAGCCTGTAGCCAGGTCCATAAAATTGAGTTATTAAAATATGCAACGACAGGTGCAGTCTCCAGCAGTGAGCCAGACATCCCGCAGACGTGGGACCAGTGTAGAGAGAAAGGTTAATCTAATGGTTAAATAGCAATCAGTGTGCTTGATGCCAAAAGGAATGCAGGTCAACTGCGAGCAGCTTCTGTGTGCAAACATTTTTATTGCATAGTCAACACAAGACACATGAAGGAACTAAAGCGTGCCAAGTGGAGCAAACAGCGACAAAAGCAACGAGAACAACGAGAACAAGAATGGGAAATTAGTTAACTGACATGCAAGCGAGCGCGAAAATGCAACAGCAAAACAATTACAGCTGCCAGCTAAAATGTTGGCCCAATTACAAATAGTCCGGCGCATCCAGAAGTAGCAGGAAGAACTTGGTCGGGCCCCAAAGCCCACCAAATAGTCAGTTTTAGGTAGGGAAAGGAGCAGTCTGTGCCGTTGGCTTGGCTTTGTGGAATATTTTCCGGACAAGCGTTGAGAAAATGCGATAACATTTTAACACACAACGCGAATTTCATTCACACACACACACACATCCACAGACAAAAACCCACACACATGAGCTATCGTGTTAGAGTCGGAGGTTGCTGAAACTCTCTTGTGTTTCATGCGCTGAGGGTTTTATCAACAAACAACAGCAGCTGGCAGCTGCTACTGGTGCAAAAGCACACACACGCACACTCACACACTCGCAATATGACCCTTTTGGTCTGTCTGCACTATTGGGATAAGATATGTTGTATACGTAATGAAATTTCAGTTCATTTTGGGGGGCAGCAGCCTGATAAAGGCCCTTAAGTGCTATTCTTGATAGCGTACTCGATGCTGTTAGTTAGAAAAGTGCCCACTCCATAATAATAACCGGCAGCCAAATCAATAGCCAGGCTATCGCAATACTCAACTAACAACCTAGCCAGAAAAAACCAACATGCAGACAGCACATCCTTAACGGGAAGCTGCATAAAGGAGCGCATACAGTGGGAAATAAGCATGAATCGTCTGACCCATTTGAACCATTTCACTGCGCCACAATGCCAATAAATTAGCATATAAGAACATACAGGTAAGCAAAAAAATATTCCCATATACATACTTTTAACATAAAATGAATGAAACTGCTCAAAACATAAAATCTGCACATGAAAGGATCTTTTTGTTTTTGTGGCACAAATGAAAACATAAACATATCCGCAAGTGCGCACTGTGCGACTTTGAAAAAACCCTGTTAGACACAAAAAGTATCTATGCATGTATGTGAATACTATCCTAAAAGTAGGCCACAGTTTTTAGGCTCATTTGAATATTCGAACTCAAAGAAGACTTGTTCTAAAAATAAGTATTAAAGTAAATATTAAAGCTTTTGTAAATGCTACAGAGTTGGAGATTACGCTTATTATAGCTGTAGGGTATAAAATTGTAAAATTTATTTAATTCGAAATATTCGTGGTATGTGAGTGTGTGTGTGTTTGTATATTTTTGCCTTTTTATGATGCATATACAATTTGCCAAAAGGATTTGCTTGTGGAAAATCCGCAATGCATGCATACAAAATGCGAAAGATACAGAATACAAACGATATTTTATGTAGCAAATGTATAACGAATACTGAATACCCTATGGGCCATGAAGTTATGAAAGAAAAAGGTTTAAATTGAAAGTACTTAAACTTTTCGATGTAGCTTTCATTGCAAAACGATTTTAGGGTATACAAATTGGACCCTTTTTTATATATGTTTATCCCGCAGAACCAAATGAAAACACATGCACACACACGTACACACATATATATCGTCTGGAAAAAACATTGTAAGTAAAAACACAATCAGACAACGAACAGCGAAATTTACAAATAACTTAACAATTTGCTTTTGGCCCGGTTGATGTGGCCCACATGGGCCATGGGTGAAGGGCGAGCGACCAAAGTCATCACGACGATGACGACAACAATAATAACAACAACAACATTGAACTGCAATTGCTGCGGCTGCTGCTGCTGCCATCGCTGATGCCGCTGGTGAAAGTTAAGGCCAATCATTGCAACAATGCCAAACCAGTGACAACAACAATTGCTAACAGAGACATGAATTTCAATACGAAATAAGTACAACAACCATCAGAGCATACACACAAACATATGTATATACATGTTGTTGCCATATGCTGTGCCAATCTGATAAACATGATGATGATCTTTATATGTTGGATGATCCCGCAACAAGCTACGAAAAATCGATTCAAAATTCACATGATACGCAGACTTTGATTTCAAGTCGAATGTTCAATCTTGTGTCTTGCTGCACTTTAGTAATGCTAATTTTTGACATTCTCTGAATGTATGATCAACGTGTCCATATAGGGACAACGACCTGTAATGGACTCTGCATGCATAACTGTGAAAGCTCCTGAGGCTCTCTATATAAATAAGTGTAGTTAGTTCTATGAAACAAAACTCTGCAAATATCATGTTCTGTGTTAACCTTTGCTTTAAATCTGCCAACCAAGCGCATATCTGTATATGTTGGCATTTATATAAACGACTAGCGCATTCTTGTTCTTCTCTTTTTATAAAGTTTTTTCTTTTGTATCCGTTCCTATCTCTCAATCCATCGCCCATTTTCGACTCGAACTCGTCATAAATTTTAATACACATTTTGGTTTGCAAATTGCTCAAAAGATGCATTTTTCGCAGTTGCCTACAGTCGGTTTCTTCATCTCTCTCTCTCTCTTTTTTCCTTCTATCTCTGTCTTTTGCCTGCTGCTGTTGTCCTTTTGCAAGAACAACCACAAGAGCAAACAGCGACAACTGTGACGAGCAACCGTCAACTTTTGATTGACTGGCTAAGTTCAACCGATGTGGCTGGCTCTTTGCCTCTTGTCTTTGTTGGGCTTCCCTTCTCCTTCCCTTTTGGCCACTTTCCACGCACTGGCATAGAACGGCAGCAAATTGCATAATTTTTACATAAATATGCTGACGTGCATTCATAATCATAAAAAGGGTTAAAATTCCTTGCTTTCGTTGTTGTTGTTGTCTTTTGTTTCGAATCCCCCCTTCCTCTCTTGGAGTACTCGTACTTTGTTTGGTCTGTTATTTATTTGGCCACATGCCTGCATACATATTTTTTGTTTTAGTTTAATATGCAGCCTAATAGGCATTCGACTTTAAGGTTTCTTTATATGCCAGCTTTTCAATTCCCGCGCCCGAATTGACAAAATGTATGCAAACTTAAAGCAGCAAACGAAAGGGCAACAACAGCGACGGCAACAGCATAGTGCATAAAATATTTATGATATCGAATTGTATTGGCATTATTTTTAGCTCCATTGCCAGCAGCCTATAAGTCGCAAAACTAATGTACATGAATTACAAATGCGTATAAATTCAGACATTTTGTGAACGTACCAAAAACAAAAAACCTTTCCTTGCTACAGGTGCAAGTCAGCAGAATCAAGTATTTCATTTCAATATTCTGATAATCAAACTCATATTTTTTTTTTATACATACAGAAATTTCCCAATATTTTTAAAGTTTTGCACGAGTTTCTTTTTAAACCACATTTTGTATGATGTCTTCATTCAGCTATAAATTTAAAATTCAACGCATGTATTTTATAGAAACGTTCTTTAATCTTGAGCATCGGCATGCGTAGCTCTACTGACTATGTGTTTTCACATGCCCCATACATAACGCACATTTGGACAGTAAAAAGCAACGAGCTGTGAGAGTCAATTGCATGCAAAACTGTGCCATTGTCAGTTGCTGCTGTTCTGGGTGAGCAAAAGGGATATATACCGTGAGAGTATGTGCCTGGGTGTGTGTGTGTGTGTGGGATGACTACGACCTATGGCCTATGGTACAAAGGGCAACAATGGCAGCGCGACGGACAAACAAGGGCAACCACAAAATGGCGACCGCAACGGCAGCAACAGCAGCGTTGGCTATAAACGACATGCGGGTCAAAAGGACGCCCATACACAAGCAGCCATCAGCCACAAGGATGATGATGATGATGGCGACTGGCAGGCAGGAAAGCAGCCACCAAGCCCTACAACCAATTCCTTGCTCCTGTTGTTGTTGCTGTTGCTGCTTTGCTGCTGCTGCTGCTGCTGTTGTTGCTGGTGCTACTGCCTAGCAATTGTCGTTATAAATGGCAGTCATAATAAGTGGGTTAAATGCCCAGACGAACCAACGAACGAACGAACGGAAAGATGCGGTGGCAGAGCGCACAGTGGGTCTGTGTGTCAGGCGTTAAGTGGCAGCAAGAGAATTGGGCATGTGTTGATACGCTGTTGATTTTGTGTCTTGTGTCTTGTGCCTTGTGTGTTGTTTGTAGCATGTATCTTGTGCCAAAACTAATTACCGATAGTTCAAGAGGTCGTCTGCCCATTGAAGACTCTTTAAACTGCAATTAAATGCCACTTGGTTTGTTGAATTCATGTATGTAGCTGCTGTTGCTGCTGTTGTTGTTGGCCAGGGCAGAACTGAAGCGATTATAAAGCAATCAAGTTTTCTGGCTGGCTTTGCAAACTGGCAGCTACAAACCAACACATTCACATCATTTGCAAAATCATAATTCGCGTGTTAAGCGCGCATTAGTCTCACGTTGATTTATCACAGCAGGTACGGACCACGAAGACAGAGAACAGCTATATAGAAAACTGGGTCTGGGTCTGGGTCTCGATCTGGGTTTCGTAACTGGGTCCTTCCCAGCACTCTTTCTCTCGCGCCAGCGATGAGCTACAAATTGAGACTGCACACACACATATACATTGAGTGTGATGGTATGCGGTTTTAATAACCGAATTCGCAGCTAATTTCAAGCTGAAAGTTCAGCTTGGACAGCGCCAGAGGCGTGTGGGTGCGCCCAATGCACTAGAGATGGGCGCGTGAGCAGCTCCTGCTGCAGTGGAATTTCGCTCATGATCCAATTAAGATAACAAATTTTAGAGACAAATCGCCAAAGGAGTGTGTGCATTGTTTTGGCATTTAGTTGCCTTATAGCTCTATCAACTTGGTTTTTGGGGAAAAAGTAAATGTTGCTACCAATGCAATGTGGGATTGATTAAGAAGTTAATGATAATACAACTCAGTTTTATTTACTTATTATGGAAAGAGCTTGCACTGTGCAACATGCAATCGGCTCATCTCTAAGTGGCATTCATCAACAAGCCACTCTTAACCACACACACATACACACATACTATGACACTTGCAGAACACAGCTGCGCATTCGTTAAGCCAACGACTTACTTTTCGGCTGCTCCAGTGGTTGCTGTGGTGCTGTTGCTGCTGCTGCTGCTAAAGCAAAGTGGAGCAAATTTATGCCCAATTTCAGGCGAGTGGCAAATGATTTATGCGACAGCGCGTTGCAATTGCCAAAAAGGATATGTGCGTTGATTTCACATGGCCCCAGGACAAATAACTTCATTACGTTTGCTGTTCCTGCTCTACGTCTCGACCATTGTCTACCCCGCTTTTTGCCGTTGCTCTCTCCCTATCTCTCTTTGAGCCAAAGGTTGCCCCCTTTGGTAATGATGTTTCATGTTGCTGTTGTTGTGTGTTAATGTTGTTTGGAATTGGGATTGGGGTTTCTTTTCGTTTCCTTTTTTTTTTTTGAGGATTGTAAAATATATGCAAGGCAAATCGCACGATTCTCGTGATGTTGCTCATATTTGGGCACCGTAACAAGCGAGGCAACACGCGACAACAACAACAACAGCATCAGTAGATACACACCAACAACAGCAACGCGCGAAAATCGCATTCTACTTATGGCGTGAATTTCGCGATCGTCTTCGCTGCGTTTTTTTCTTCAGATTTCTGTTTATTTTTTTTGGTTTGGCACTTGGCACAACCGAAATTCGATTCAAATTCCCAAATTCAAATTTAAATGCAACAACGACAACAAAGCCTGTCCAAAGTGTAGGCAAGAAATTGGCAGGAAGTCACGCCATTTGAACCATTTGTTTGTTAACAATAAACCGTTAGCAAACATGACGCTGATTACACATGCGCGCCATAGTAAATGACAGCATTTATCATTAGGCCAACTCAAAAGCGACAACAACATAGCGAAATTCGCCGTTAATTGCAAATGCAGATGCAAATTTGATGCAGCTAAAGAACTCTTTTAACTCCAACAACTCCAGCAGAAAAACCAACAACAACAACAGCATGCCATAAGAGAACTTTTAAACTCATCTGCAAACTGTCGGCTTATGGGATTTCATTGACAGCCATACGATGCCACAGTCATAATGTCCTTAAGCCCAATGCCAACGGCAACAGGAATATCTTGTTGCTGCCGTTGCTGTTGCTGTGGTTACTGCTGCAGCCAGCGAATTGCTGTTGCACGCACTTAATTAAGACGACAAGTGAACGACCTCAGCTGTCAGAAAAGGGCTTTTAGTTGCATTGCATGATATATTATATATTTCAAGCTGGCCAAGTGATCTATAAGCTCTGAACCCAGAATATCAGTTAAGCAATGACAAATTGGTAATAAAATGAATTTCCCAGTACATACATACATAGTGCAGCAATCAAATTTAGTAGCCATTATTAAGCTTTTTGCTTTGTGTTTCCAATCGATCAGAAGGCAAAGGCAATCTGCCGTGCCGAACAAATAAAATATGTTATGTGGTATTAATAAAAGCCAACAACGATTGCACTTCACACCTCATTGAGATTGGCCATAAAGATGCCTTAATAACTCAGCTAAGCTGAAGACGAGCAAAAGCTTTGCGTTCTGGGTTCCTGCTCTTCTTCTTGTCCCCGCTCCTCTTACTCTTTTTATATAAGACGCTGTTGGCAAGAGCAGCCAAGGCTGTCAGTATCGTTTATGGCTGCCCATATTTAATTTGCCGCTTGGCTCGATGGCCAATTGAAGCGTTTCGATAAGGGGCCAAATTCATAAATATGAAAATGGCTTCATTTTGTGCCCGCGATTCGAACTGGATTGGACTGGACATGAGACTCGGGACTCGGGACGATGCGTTGGGCATTGGGAGTTGCCCTCACTCATATCGCTTAAATTAAAAACTTAAATTTCAACACTCGCTTCTTGGCGATACGGGGATCCCGGTGTACCATATATATTTTACGGTGCCAAAGCAAACACAATAACAACAGCAAACACAACGAACAGCAGTCAACTTAACTCAGTGGCAAGCTGACAATGGGAAAGGCGTTGCAGTTTTATCTGACAAATGCGCGTATATCTCGAAAGTTGTTGCTGCTGCTGCTGCTGCTGAAAAGTAACAGCAACAACGACAGCAGCCTCAAACGAAACTGACCCTCACATTCATTTATCAATGCTGCAGAATGTGTCGCCGTGGCAAGGAAGAAAGTGGCTGCCAAAAGCCGCACCTCTAACGGCTGCTGCTGTTGCTCCCGTGCCCATTCAGCCCAGTCTGCTGGCGATCGTTGTTGGTAATAGAACTAACTGAGTGCCGCCTTGTCTTGGATCTACCGCCGTCCAGTTTCGAGGATGACGATGACGACGCTGGCTACTTCATCATCATCTGAAATGTGCGGCGCGTAGTCATGGGCTGACATTTTTGAGTTGCCGTCCGTTGTCTACGGCAGCAAAAAGGTAGCAACATCAACAACATACAACGTACAACAACAACAGCAGCAGCAAACCCAGAGCACACAATAACAAACATAAACAGCAGCGAAGCCTCTCAATGATTAATTGACTTTCAAAATTGCTGAAATTTTTAATTTATTATACGCGCCAAAGTGATTAATCAGTAGACAAAGCTGCGGCCACAAGCACAAGGTGGGTAGACTACAAAGGGTGGGGAGTCAGGTGAGTGTATAGGGTACGAGTGTTGCCCAGCGAAACAAAAAAATGTAACAACAACAACAGCAGCAGCAGCATCAGCAACAGCAACACAAACAATCCCTCTACACGTAGGCAGCAACTGAAGCTATGAGATTGAAAGTGCTGGGGAAGAAAACCACAACAAACATTGCTTGTTGTTGAAAGTATTAGCTGTTATCAAGACAGAGAAAAGGGTATATAAATATTCTGCTTCTGACTGTTAAGTTGTCCAAAGAATATTAAGACTAAAATCACATCAACAATCAAAAAGCAGAGTATTGCACAGTCGAATACAAACAACTCTTAGGCCCTTCTTTATTTATATTTTATGTCGCTGGCAAACCTTTGAACACATCAGTCAGCGTCAAAGATGTTTAAAAGCATTTAATTGCCGCCACTGTTGATGCTGCCGCTGCTGTTGCTGCTCTTGCTGTTTGCTGCATTTTGTGGCACTTACATTTAGCTTGATTATGCAGAAAGAGTTTGGCTTAGATGATGATGCTTAAACTGGAACTGATTTGGCCAAAAAGTGGGTCGTAGTTATTACTTAGCTGTCACGCCTTTTGGCCTTATTACAGTGGAGGCAAAAACAAAACGTACCTTATAAAAGAATGCGCGTATTAATTAATGCCCAAAATCATAACAAAGGAAACATAAATTTCCCAATAAGACACTTTCCTTGTGGGCAATGAAAATAATAATAACGTGTTGGTTGGGTTAAAAAAAATGAACGAAAGAGTACAAGGCACCAGAACAAGATCCCAGAACCGTTAGTTAGCATTTTGAGTGGCTGCGTTCCGTTGCTTTTGATGTTCGGCGCACACACTGCGGAGACATTAACATAAATATGAGCGAAGAGATAAGTGAGGAACACACCCAGTGCTGAGGAATGGCCAAAAGGCTGTGTTTGCCAAAAGCAGAAATCTCTCTCAGTTTCTCATTGACATGCGTTAGAGACAAGAGCGATAGCGACAGGGGGAGGTGAGATGAGGTGGGAGTCAATGGGGCGGTTGGAAAGGCGTGTGTATCAGGGGCGTGACCTGTTGCTGCATCGCTAGCAGACAAAAAACAAAAAGAAGAAAAATCTCAATAGATGATCGTAAACACAATTACGTTTTGCGGTCAGAGCAACAATAACAACGACGAAGATGACGACGACGACTATGAGGACGAACAACAGAGAAAAGTGGGTGGGGCACCCAAGCGCTGGCAAACGCCGGCATTATATTTGACGCATCGTTGGCAACATTCAAATGTTGCAACAGCAACTTAAAGCTGTGGCAGGCAGAGCAATCAAATGAAGCAGCATCGCAACTACACGCTACATGCTGTTGATGATGATGTTGCTGTTGCTGTTGCAGTTGTTGCTGATGAGTAGGACAATATCAAGGCTTGTTGCTGTTGTTGATGGGCCCAATGTTTCGGTCAGAGTTGCCATAACGAATCGAGCAACACATTAAGGGTTGTCTTGCCCCGTCTTGCAAGTCGCAAAGTCGCAAAGTCGAGAGGCGGCGGCAACAACGCGCAATTTATAAAATGTCTTAATTTTTTGTTACGTTGCCATTGCCAGCAAACAGCAACAGCAACATTCGGGCGGGCGTCAAGCTTAAAACGCCGCAGGAAGGCCAAGGCAGGTCCATGGTCCGACCAGTTGGCCAGTTGGCTAAAATGACTGACGCTGATGCCTGTCAGTTCGTCGGACAGCCGGCAACTTGTTGCTGTTGTTTGCTGCTGTCGCCGTCATCAATTTTTCGCAGGATTGTTGCTGCTGCTGCTGCGGCTGCGGCTACGGCTGTTGCTGGTAATGTAGCTGTTGCTGTATGCTGTTGTTGGCGATAAATTGCATTTTAAGCGTATTTTCCCTGGCATTATTATGACTTTATAAACTCTGCGGGCTTTATGCCTTTGCACAATGGGCACTTTGCATTTGTTGTTGCTGTTGTTGCTTTCTCACCGCCCCATGCAAACGCCTATTGGCGGCTATACAGCCACAAGGTGTGAGCTATTTATATATATACACTGTATACCCTTTGATTGGCAATGATGAAATGTACATTGTTGAGAGAGGAGGCAAGGGCTGTTGTAGTCCAATCGGGCCACTTGATGTGCTGCCATGTTGCTCGTCTGTGTTCGTAACGAGATAATTGCTTAATTTGATTAGCAATTGTTGCTCTTGCTGTTGTGTTGCTGTTAGCTGCTGCTGCTGCTGCTGTTGTTGCTGTTGCTGGCGGACAACGCACCGCTGGGCGTGCAAATTGCTAACAATTTTGATATTTAAATTATTGAGCCTGATGCCGAGTCGAAACGAAACGAAACAAAACAAGTTGAGTCGACTCGAACAGCAACAGCAACAACAACTGCAAACTGACAGCTCAATAAACATTCCATCAAGAATGGAGTGTAAAAATCCAATTTTCATAAGTGGCCGCCAGCCAGCCAACCAACCAACCAGCCAGCCAACAACAACAGCAACAATCGCCGACCACCGACTACTGTCCACATTTGCCTTCTGCTGTCCTTTTATTCTGTTGTCGTACTCATCCTGGCAGCGGCAAGCGGAGCAAATGGCATAAATTAGCAACTGTTGCCGCTGGTTGCAGCTGCAACAACGCGGGACATCAACACAACGACAGCTCTCCTAATTATGAAATGCATTTTTTATAAGTGCACTTAATTTGACAATTATACGAGCTTTGCACACATGAAGTCTCTGCATTAACTGACAAAATGAAAAACTAAGTGGTAGAAAATAATAAAATTAAAACTTGACATGACTGCAGCGGCAATCATTATTATGAGCGACATGAAGTAAAAATATATAGAATGAAAAAAATGTTAAAAATTTTAACAAGCCTACTTACTATTAAAGACAGATTTTGTTTATGTTTGAGCATCTTTAATGTAACTTTTCTAATGCTCAAGTGTCGAATTTCAAGGCAGCCTTATCTTGTCGTTGGCTACCACAGTGAGAATCAAGTACAAGCTGCTGGCCGTGTACTTAAATTTGATATTTTAATAAATTAAGCGCAACGAAACTAATGCGACCAACACCCGCCGGACATGCACCTAAAGAAAAGCTGGGACAGAATGCGCACATAGAGCTGAAAGAAGGAAGGTAAGATCAATGATCCGGTAGCTGGGGCAGTGCTTGCTGGGTTGTTGCCGCAAGATGCCTGCCAACTGATTGCAATTTGAAATATTCAACGAGCGAGCGCAACAACAGCAACAAGTAACAGGAACACAACAAACGACAAGAACTTCTGTTTTGCGATCGGACAGCTGGGCGGACAGCTGAGCAGGCAGCAGGGTTGGAGCAGCAACTACTAAGTAGAGTGGACCCCAAACATGATTGGCATGCGCCCAGTGCCAAAGACCCATACTACTCGGTCCCAATTCCAATCCCAGTTACTGAGTGCTGACCAGATCAGACCGTAATGAGCAGCTCTTGCTCTTCATCTCTCTCTTATACTAACAGACTTTGTCTGCCCACTGCGAATCGAGTGTAGTACCTACTACTACTACATACTACCTACCGGCACGATCAGCGATAAGTGGATGCTGCTCATATACGAGAAATGGTTTTAAATTTTTCGTCTAGTGTTTGATTCTTATTAAAAGATTGGCGAAAGCGTCTTACAAGCGTCTTTTCCATTGCGAATTGCAAATGTCGTTTATCCCTCACCGCCTCAGCGCCTCGCCTGCCCAATCGCCATTCAAACTGGAAGCCCAAACCACATTCGTTCGCTGTACCCAACCCAAATCACACTCCATTCACATTCACATCAAATGGCGGCTAGAGAGGATTGCAGCCTAGCAGCCAAGCCGCCAGTTGACTCCTGCATACAATTAGCCCACAACATTTGAGCAAACAAAATGCGCTTGTAATTTATTTAAATCCCGCTCCCCATCAACAGGTCCATTCCATATGAACCATAAGCTTAATCAGCAAAAATAATCAGCAAGGCGCGCAAAGAGAGAACACAAAACAGTTAAGCACAACAAGTCTCAAAGCTGGAGGAGCACATTGAGGGCTTGGCTTATACCTTTTATACCTTGTGCTCCATTCATGCACTTTTGCCACTTGACATTGAAGTTAAAGCAAGAGAGAGAGATAGATAGCGAGAGAGTCTCTGAAGAAAGATGAAAGGCTGCAGGCACACAAAAATCTATTGGTTGCAACTTTCCAAAAGAAAAAAGTGTGCCTCTAATGTGGGTTTTTCATTTTCTTTTGGTTAATTGGAATTGTGAATAACACTTTATCATTGTCAGCAAAAGATTGAGACTTTCAAAACAATCTGGTAAGATAGTCAACAACAAATATCTGTTGATCTAAAAGTGAATAAAATAAATAAAACAAAACAATTTTAAAAGTTATGTAGAATTTGTTTCGCTTTTATTAACTGCTGCCCAAAACTGGCTTATTCTCTAACCGTTAGTTCTAAAAATAAGTGAAGACTTGTGAAGATCAGTTGCTGCTTGTTGATGGCTAGTTATTTATATATGTTTTAACAGCTTACAAATTGCTTTTCAAGTCTTATGTGGCCTACACTTTTAATAACAAGAAACAGTCAATGCCACAACAGATCTTGGCAATTTATGTGGTCACAGATCGGTGGAAACGAATTTTAACGGCATCCACAACTCCAACATTGCCAAATCATGAATGAGAAGAGCGCTTTAGTTGTTGCTCTGTCCCAAATTGTTATACCAGCTAGGAAATGGGTATCGTATGGAACGCAATGCAATTACTTATCACAGTATGTAGCCAGTTGGAGAGAGAGACGGACCAACGACCTGGTGAAACTGGCAACGAAATTGCAAAAACCCATGCCATACTCGCATCGCTGACAAACCCTAGTATGAGTATGCAAATGTGCAATGTGTCTAGGTGCCGGTGCCGTGGACACGACTATTACCTGTCACATTGTCAGGTGATTGCGAAATTGTTGCGTTACGCCAGCGCCCAGCGACCAGTTGGGCCTATTCGGGCCCATTCGGGCCCATTTTGCCCATCGCAATGGAGCGTTTGCCCTGAAATTTGTGGGAAACATCAGTTGAAACTAAGTGCCCAAGCCCATTGATGATGAGGGGTCCCCAGTTGGAAACGTGACTCGAACGTGACGTTTGTGCAAACAGGAAGATTCAACTGACAGCAGCCGCGGCGGCAGCACCAGCAGCCAAAGCCTTAGCCACAACAGTTGGCGCTCTTGGGACGTTGCAAACCAAGTTCAAAGCTTTACTGTCACAGGACAGACAAGAGAGTTAATACAGTTCAACTTCAACTGAAGCAATAGTTGACTTGATTGCCAACAACGCGTCGTCGTTGGTGGTGCACTGAAAAAATAACATGTTCACTTGTATGAAAAGTTCCTACTATGGTATCGTTTTAAAAAGACTTTCTTTAAGTGTATCCAAGGCAAATGCCAGAGACCGCAGTCCCTAAATCCAAAGCAACAAAACTCGAACGGTATTTGGCAAATTACTCGTACTTAAACGTTTGCTGTTACTCTTTTCTGCTTACTCTTGGCCATGACTTTGAATGCGTTTCGAGTCCCGGTTTCGCCCTGTTCTTATACATTTATTTTTTGTTGTAGTTTATCAGTCGCCTGCATCATCGGCAACAATATGCCATGGCATTCAAATCAAATTTGCATTGTAATAATTTACAATTGAGCTGACTTTTGTTTGTTGCGTAGGCCGTACTTCTGGCCATGTTCAATGGCAATGGGACGTGGCATGAAAAAAGTCCGTGTAATTGATGAAAGTCTCCAATCGCTATTAATGTCATCGATAACAACATTTGAGCCGGGCAGCCGTTCGTATTAGTAGTTGTGAGACATCGAGCGTTGCACATTTGCATCTGATGGTTCGGTTGGCTTTTGTGTGGTGGCTTGTGGTGGGTCTTGTGGGTTACAAGCTCATAAACATTGGCGACACAAATCAAAACATGTCACAAACAGTTGCTACGCCTCAAAAATTCTTGGAAAGCGCTTTTTCCACTTACTTCCTGGTGCCAACTGTCAACAAGCCCAACTGTCTAGGACAGGGCATCGTAGGTTCTTGTGCCCTTCTAGCTGATTTATGTGCCGCGTCAATTGTGCTGAAGCCTAAGTAGCTGGCCAAACAATTACCAAGTCATAAACGTGGCCATAAAACGACAAACAATGTTCTTCAGAATGTTGCATCTTTTCGCATAAGTCCGTTGAAATATTGCATGAGAAAGCGTTGTATGCATCTTGCAACATGAATGCCATAAGAAATCATAATCAGATGTCCTGCTTATGCCTCGCAGTTTAACTGAGCAACGCCTTAAATCGTCTTGAGCAAACACTCAACTTTAAATGTGAGGCCATTGTATGTCTGTCTGTGCGTCTCTGTGTATTTGTGTTAACGTGGCTTATCGAAAGAAAGCCTTTTTAATAACTCATATACATAATGTTCGTTTGTGCCAGAGTCATAACACAATCGCTAAATCAAATACCTCAGACATGAGAAATATGAAAATTGAAAAACCAGAACTCATGTGCGGATTCCAAGAAACCAGACTGCAAATGCAACAACAAGAAGAACAGCTCCATTGATGTACCTTCTTCATGTATACAAACATATATATCTTAAAGTGGAGGCTGTGACGAGAGCGTTGCTGCAACCGAAATGGCCCAAAGCGCGATACTCAACACTTCAAACAAGTTTTTGACACCGAAAACTGATTTGCTTGAAAAGGCAAAATCCAAAACAAAACCAAAAACAAAAAAAAAGGGAAAACATTTTTATATTGGCCATTTCAATTATCTTAATGCACTTTAATATGCCAGGGCTCAAGGTTTGAGTTCTTTTTTTTACCGTTCTCTGACGCACCTCTGACTCTCTCATTCTGTCTCTCTCACACACTCGCTCTCCATCTCTATCATACTCTCTGTGTATATGCGATTGTGATTATCAGCTAATAAGGCATCAATAAATTTTGGTAAGCAGGCAAGCAGCCGAAAATGCCATGGGGCCTCGGGATCGCCTCGAGATGATGCCGCTGATTGCGCCACGCAGATTGCAATTAATTTGCAATAACTTTTGATAAATGCTCAAGTGTTGCCTTCTGCTGTTCTTCAGAGGTTTTTCATATATTTTTTGCTTTTTGGTGTGCAGGAAAGTGGAATTACCGTCGCCAGATAAAAAGTTGACGCGATTAACTGCCAAAGATTGTACGTGTATACATATATAAAGGGCTGCAGTACAAACTACCGTTAGTCACATACATACGTGAGCCGGGGAACCTAATGATCTTAAGTAACATTCTCATAAATCAGTAGACGTATCCTAAGCTATCCTCAAGTTTCCAGATATTTTCTTTAAGACTGTTTTTACTATGAAAAATTGCATAGATATTTAATACTAGCACAACAACATTTTAACTCATAAGATTATTATTTTAAATCTTCACTCTAACTTTTGCTCTCAAAGATATTTTCAAAGGTACTTTTCAAAAGTAAATGTCAAAAATGCCAGCAAGCTTAAGGCTATATTATTTTATTAACTTGCCCATTAAGGTTGATGTGGATGCCGCTAAGAAAAATGTCGAACGATCAGCATAAAAATCGCATACGACAAATTTGCCATTGATGTTGCAAGTTGGTTGGCAATTGTGGGAATGCTGGAAATTTGAAAAATGTCATCAATAAGCGAAAAGTTAATAAAAAATAATTAATTTACGCAAGCAAGGCAACCGTTGGAAAGAGTCGTCGCTTGGGCGGGGTCTATGTAGCAGCAACAACAACACATATTGAACGCTTCAAGCGCATTTAAATTGAATAAAAGTCGTTGAAAAGCCAAAGCTCGAAACACAAGACTGCGAGAGAGATAGACAGAGAGAGAGAGAGAGGGAGGGAGACCCACTGACAACGCCTCAAACATGGCACAACGGCAACTGTTGCTGTTGCAAGTAGTAACTGCTGCTGCCGTTATGCGCTTAACATCTTGGCATCCAATCAATTAGTTTTTATGCGCTTCATTGCCAAGCGCTGCCTGTTCCCGGCCAAAACCTGGCCAAGCCTCTGGGTCCGCCGCCTCTGCACATCCCCTTCTTAGCTTCATAGCTGCTTTAGGCCAAGTCGTCAGCAGTGTCAGCAACAAATTGGCGAAGGGACAACCAGAACGACGACGACGATGATGATGATGACGACAACTCGCAGCTGGCAACCAGCAGCATCTACTAAAATGTAATGCACCATACTTTCTCAAACAAAAAGCAGAGGAAAAAAGCCTACATACACAGTATATATTTGAGAGCTGAGCTGTGTATACACGATGCATAAGCGCAGTCAAGAAGAAATGTATTCAAATGGCTTTCAAATGCCAGCGAAATGTGCGCAACTTTGCGGTTCTTCAACGATTGACAAATCAATTTGGGGTTGGCTCTTCTGGGTTTTGGTTTTGTGGCCTTTGTTTAGTTTTTTTTTATATATATTTATTCTGCAAACAACAACACCTGCTGGTTGTTTGTACGGTGTTGATTTTGTTGCCAGCTGAAGGCCAAGTATACCCGCTAGCTGACACCTAACCAAAGCCATAAGCAAGAGAGACACACGGCCCGAAGACAGTCACGTCGATCACTTGGCAAAATAAATATATGCGCATTGGTTTTGGGGCCAACGGGTGTTGGTAGATCGACGACAAGGCTGCATAAATGCATGAGGATGCAGCTTCAAGCTCACATCTGCATTTGTTCCAAACTAACTGCCAATGCTGGCAGTAGTACCATATGCATGTATGTATGTCTTTCCTCTCTTATTTTTGTTTTTGGCCAAGTCATTGCCGCTTGTTGTTGCCATTTGTTGCTGTTGTCCAAACACAACTGAAGTGTTAAAAACATTCCCATGTCAGGTATTAGCAATTTAAGTTAACCTGCGCCTCTGCCTCTCGATCGGATTGATGGCTGCTCCATCCATGTATCTCTAAGATACAAATGCTACAAAGTCAAGGTAAGGCGAGCGATGTTTTACTTTTTGTATGCAACAAACTTGTATGATGTTCATATGGCAAATTTGTAATTACTTGTATAGTAAGTATAAGATTAGAAACTAAAACTTATCTCTACTTTAATCATCCTATCTTTTAATTTGTCGCTACGAAATCTTTTTTGTCCAAAACAGATTGCATAAATTTACATTATCAAGTGGCGATGAGCAGCTCTGAGTCCCAAAACAGGTTGGGAATTAAGTTTAAGTGCAAAGGGACTCGGTCAAAATAAAGTAAATTAAAAAAAAAAACTTTTTTGTTGCGACACGTTGAAATTGTTGTGTTAATTGAGTTGTTTGCTGGTTGCTGTTGTTGTTGCAATTGTTGTCGTATCTTTTTTTCACTAAACATACAACCTCAGACAGTTGTTGTTGTAATTGTTTTGTTGAGCTGTTGTTCTATGTTCTGCTTGTCTTCGTTTGTTCTGGTTGCAATTCTGCAGCAATTAGTGTTGCTTGTGTACACTGTCAGTTATTTCTTAGCAGATTTTCAAGTTGCCAGCATCCGTTTTATCCTTCTTCTTCCACTATGCCACTTGTTTGCTTTTTTTTATCTCTTTTCCACTTCAGTTGGTCATGTGGAGGATTCGTGAGTCACTGCAACAGCTTTTAATTCCCCCTGGCAAAGCTGACTTAAAATTAAAAAAGTTTAAGTTAAAAAGGTAAGCGATATTTTGGCGATCTATAATATCCAGACTCTAACACATACAATACAAACTCATGGAAAGCATACAATTTTCGATTTTCAGCTAACATTCACAATCGCTTTGTTGCATTTTCAGAGGGTATAGAAAGACGCATGGCAACACGCCCAAACAAAAAATTCGCCACAGATATAAAAAGCTTAAGCAAATATCCAGGTAAGACCCACAAAAAACAGTCATAGCAACAGCAACAACAACAACAATGTCTGCAACTGCTGCAATAGCAACAACAACAACAAACGTTTTGTGTCACAAAATATTTGAATGTAAAGTGCGCGACTCGGACTGCAACTTGGTTTTTTTTTTGTTTGTGTTGCTGTCTCTACATAGAAGTTGTATTCCTTGGCAGCCGGTGCAAGTGCCTCTGGTCTGGCTGGGGCTGACGTGCGCCTGTGCAACCAGGTAACCAATAGTGCCCCTAATCCGCCCCGCCACGCTCCGACCCGCCGCCATCACGTCCTCACCCGCGTCCAATGAGTCGACTCACTAATTGGTCACGACAGCAGCTAGCGTTGAGTTTTTGAGTTTCGAGTTTGAAAAGCGAAAAGTAAAATCCATTGAATTTGGCAACGCTCCAAACCGTTGCGATTTTTTCGTTGGCCAGCTAAAACCTTCAATTTGGCTAGCTAGTAGACGAAACAAAACAAAGCTCTGCCCCTGCCTACCCCATCTTGGTGTCGCCCGCCCATCTCCTGCCGCTTGATGGGGTCTTAAAGTTTAACGTTGCAATTGATTTTAGTCGTCAGTTTTGTGGACTTTTGATTTTTGGTTGTTTGGTTTCGGTTGTTGTTATTGTTGTTGCATCGATGGCGCAAAACTTTAAGCACTTAACATTAAACTGTTCGATTATTTTTTAAAGTCGTTTAGTTGCAAAAAAAACAACTACAAAAAATGTATAAATGACTGCATTTCAGTTTTATTATTGAATATAAATTTGAATGCATTTTTAATCAGTTTTTTATGTTTGGCCAAATTGAAAATTATTATTCAAACTGTTATTAATATTGATGCTTATTGTTATTTAATAATGCCAATTGGATGTTGAAATGCTGAAAGATTTTAAAGTTAACTGAGCTTAAAGATTTAAGTATTGCTGATACGTTTTTTTCTTTTAACTTGAAGACTTTACTTTTACTATCATCCTCTTATGTATGATCTCAACTTTTTCCTGAATGAAATCCCCTCCCTACTATTTCGCTTTTTGATTTGGCAAGCTCCATTAAACACTCTGTCTGTTGTTAATGTAATTTTGGGATTATTTATTGGCTCGTTTGTTGCTGTTGCTGTTGCAGCAGCGGCAATAATCAAAATTTCGGCAGCCGCCAACGGCAATGGTTAAAAAATAAAACAAAATACAAAATAAGGCAGCCAAACGCAGACAACGTCATTCATCAAATAAAATTTACTTAATGAAATTAATAAATAAATTATGATATAAATCTTGTACAGTCGCTGTATGAACGACGCCGACAATGTTTCTGGTGTTGCAGCAGCAACATCGGCTGCAGCAGCAACATTTTTATTAAAAGCTCTAAATTATTGGCAGTCGCATGCAACGACGGCGGCAACAAAGCAATTCAGGCCTGGTCAACAGCCGTACGACGCTAACAACCACAGCCACATGGACAACCAGCTAAATCGACAATTCGACAATTGGACAGACGGCCAAGTGGCCTGGCCACATTAACGAGCAAATGTCAATTTTTGTGGCAATCTTTTTGCAATTTTTGTGTTTTTTCTTCATTTTTTTTCACTCAATAATTTTTCGCCATCGCACTGTTGGCAACAGCAACATTAACAACAGTTGCCGCCGCCGCCGCCGTCGTTGGCGATGCGCGTGCGCGGAAGCAACAACAACAGCACCTAAGCTTACGTAATGTGGTAAATTATTGAAGCCTTGCAAATATTAAGTTAATATATATGATTTTTGTTTATAATTATAATTGGGTTTCTGAACGGTATTTCTAGGGTAGTTAAGCTATTGGAAGTTTAAGGACTATAGGAATACAGGACGCCAAGAAAGATGTGATATGATATGATTTTATATGATAAGATATTATTATATGAAAAACCAAATTTTGGGATATAATATTAAACATATGATATGAAATGATATGATATGGTGTGGTATGCTATGATCTAATAGAATTTGATATGATGTAATATTAAATGAGATAATATGATTTAATTTTTGATATGATAT